>CM061559.1:228352237-229644737 GCA_030864225.1 Capsicum baccatum var. pendulum | reverse complement strand
GATTACAGTTGAAATAATATTAACAAAAATGAAGAAATTAAGACAATCTTCTTCTTGGCTGAGGCGCAGATATCTCGCGCTCTTTATGGAGATTCAAGCAAACTGTGGCATAATCTACACCGACCTAGCAGTACATCTCATGATTTATCCCCTACAGGATACAAAAACCCATCAACAATGTACAACTCAAGCAACTCCGGATTAGTTGAAAAGTTCAAAGCTCAACTATAAGAACACCTTCCTTCAAGATATATTTACGTTCTTTGTATAGTGAATATAGTTAAATACTTAGAATATTTTCTTTGTATCAACTCTTTCTTTCACTAATATAATTATTCTCTTATGTATAGTGAATATAGTTGTAGACTTAGAATATTTTTTTTAATCTCAACTGTCTCTTTCACTATTACACAGTATAATTTTTTCACACTTATCATATTTCCTTGTACATGAAATAACATGCAAGATCACCTATATTTAATATAGGTGAGGTTTCATCCTTTTATTGAATAGGAAGAATATGGTGTATTAAAGTAGTACATGAATGGTCTATAGGTTACAAATGTTACAAGAGTTACATGCAACTAATGGTCTTATAAGTTACAAGAACTAATAGTCGTATGAGTTACAAGAACTAATGGTCGTATGAGTTACAAGAACAAATGATCATCTTTACCACAATTTGTACCCACTAATCAAAATGATAATATAGTAAGTACAAGAATAATGACACCACTTTCTCCACTTTATGTTTTCTAATGTCATGCACTTTAATTTATTTTAATAATAAAATGCACCAACATTTCCCCACTCATTTTAGTGTTGAAACAAGAGAGTTCACTAATTTAGTTGAAGGGAGACTATTATGCATAATGAAGGTGTGCTATGCATTGAACCTCCACTTAGTAAAAAAATAAACTTTACTCCAGAGCCAGTATTGGTCTCAAACTTGAACTATGATTGCTTAAGAGAAATAAAGTATTACTGCTTACACGTAACAATCAAGGTATTGACATAAGCTTTAATAGCCAGCACATTATGGCAATGTGCTATCCCAATTTTTCATGAGCATTTTTGAGAATAAGCCTTATTCCCAAAGGAAGCGGCCTACTTCTTTACTCACATAGGTGAAATCTATTGAGGGTGGTCCTGTGATATCGATACCCCACTCATACAAGATGCAAAATTTCATTAAGAGTTCTTGGACTCAACCTTCACAAATTATTACTGGAATAAAATGGACTCAAATCATAAGCAGAATTAAATATAGTGCATCCCACATCAAGTCATCATATGATTTGTTCTTCCCATTGAACCTGGTTATTGGTTCTCTAGTCCCTAAGTTGGGTTTCCTCATATATGACTCATGATTTTTTTATAGGTTTCCTTTCTCTCCCTCGATATGTTTCAGGCCACTTATCTTGCCAAGGCCTTGACTAGTTCATCTGGAAGATTATCACAAAATTAACATAATTAATATTTGTATACCATTGATCAATATGATCTCATAATATTCTATTTTTCTCTTTATCAGATGAATTTATTATTATAATAATGGTTTATACTCTATCAATAAATTTTATTGTTATTAGAATAACTCCAAATTAGAGAAATTAATTTCTCAAAATAAAGTGATTGATCAATCCACTTTTTAACTAGTTGAAACTAAAATAATTAGTTCAATCTCCATGATAGAATTAACAAATAATAAATTGCTTTTTCATTTTCAATTAATAGCACCAATTTATTTTTTCATTTGCATCAAAAACACTTTTAGTACCACATGATTTATTTTAATAAAAACAAGGTACAATTCTTTTTAACCAAGTAAATATGCTTGATTTGCTTGTGTAACATGCTCAAGTGCTTTTATATAAATTCATACAAGTGCTACTAACCACATATCTAATGTTTTATTTGGCTAGTAAACTCCTTTTTTATTTATTACACCGCTTTAACATATTTGAATCAAACGAAGTTGCATGGGTTATAAAATGTATTTCATAATTTTTTTTCATCATAATGTGACATGTCCTGGAAAATTTCATCGCATAATTTAGGTATTTTTCATTCCAAGAATAAAATTATATCATCCAAAAATTTAATGTCAAATTTCCTATATAATTTATTATTTATTTGATAACATACATGTTAAAGCTAAAGCCATCAACAAATATACAAATAGTAACATGTGATTTATTCAAAGACTAACATATGCACTTGTAACTTCTTGTTTTTTTTAAAGCATTCTCAAAAATGCAAAATCATATTTTTTATGATGGTATTTTTCTCATTTCATTAGCCCCCATTATTTTGATCATTTGAAATACCACGTTACGATTATGAAAAGTAGTATTATTTTACTAAGAAGATAGTCTTAATTTCTTCATTTTTGTGAATTTTATTCAAACTATATTCATTTATTATAATTGTGGTATATTACACCAATAATTTTTTTTACGTACTCATACCCACCAATAACACTCATACCCAGTTATACATACTCATACCCAACATTAACATTCTCATACCCAGTGAATTTCCATAAATGGAGTATGGGAAGGGTAGAGTGTTGAATGACCTTACTACTATCGCGTGGAGGTATCAAGGTTGTTTCCAATAGCCCCTTGGCCAAAGTGTAACAAATTAAAGTACAAGAAAAAGAAAGCATAATAGTTAGAAAGGAAATCAACGCAAAGATTACACGAAAGAAACGATAACAACAATAAAATAGTATGGTAAACTAGAGAAAATTGAAGGAAAGGTGTCTTTTAAGTCTTGAATAAACATTCGTGACATTGACCAACTTAAAGGGTCAAACATCATTAGAAAACTTGATTAAGTTAATTGTGGAATTGATTAATATTTTCAAAACTTTATACTCTTTTCAAAAATACAAATCAACCAACCCACACCTCTCTTCAATCCAATTCAACCTCTCTCTCCTCTCTCTTGACATCTTCTCTCAACTCTCTCCCAACCAACAGTTCTGCAAAATTTCTCTCTTCAACCTCCGACGATAACTAGTCGGGTGAGTTCCTTTTCGACTTTTAACCGTCAATCAACGTGAAGACTTCTCTGGTGACAGTAATTTTGAGTTCTTTGTCGTCCCATTTCTTTTTTTTACAGGTAAAAAATTATGAAGAAATAGAGGAACTTGAGCGAACTACTATTCTAGTATTGAAATGCAGACTGAATAAAACCCTAATTTCTGGTATTTCTTCTTCTTGTTTTCATACTGTTGATTCAAATTTATTGGTAATTTTTGGTCACAATCGATGTTCTTAGTGTGTGTGCGCACGCGTGTGACATATTGGTATTTCTGGGTTGATTTTTTATTTGTCATGGTAAAAATGGTGTTACAATAAATGAAATATCTGATGTGACATATAAATACATCTGATGGAATAGATGGAAATATACGATGCAACAAATGAAAATCTGATGCTACTATAAAAATCTGATGCAACAGGTGAACAATCTAATAGATCATTCATCTATTGCGAGAAATGACTCTTCTATTTTGAAGTTATCTAAACAATATTAATCCAACAGATAACTTATTTTGCAACAGATTAGTGATCTATTTTTATTCTTTCCAACAATTTACTCATCCGTTGCAACAAGTCGGTTATATGTAGCAACAAATAACATACCTAGTGCAACAGATTAGTGATGTGTTTTTATGGTTTCCAATGGATTAATCATCCATTGCAATAGGTTGGTTACATGTTGCAACTGATAAACTACCTAGTGCAACAGATTAGTGATCTGCTTTTATTCATTCCAATGATTTACTCATCCGTTGCAATAGTACGGCAACAATAGACACTAACATACCTGGTGCAACAGATAAAATACCTGGTGCAACAGATGAAATACCTAGTGCAATAGATTAGTTATCTTTTTTATGGTTTCCATGGATTACTCATCCATTGCAACAGGTCGGTTATATGTTGTAACAGATAATATACCTAGTGCAATAGATTAATGGTCTGTTTGAACTGCTATATTAGTATTATGAATTAATCAATTATAATATATGTTATGTTTTTGTTAATTTAAGATAATATGGCTCCCAGAAGAAAAGAAATTAAATCAAGTCCAAGTAAAGGAACAAGTGCAACTGCTCGGCTACATCCACCACTCTATGAGCTTGGTCTACAAGTGTTTTATCAATTAGTAGCAGAAAATAATGAACACGGGGAAGAGGAATCTTTCAAAAGAGATGATCCAAATACTATTTGACCTTTTGTCGAAGAGTTGGTCAAAACCTTCAGCATTGATCATTATCCTAAGAGAATGAAGTACGATGGTGCCACAGATTTAACGGGTGATCTCATGGTTAAGTGAGTCGTGGGAAAATCTTTCAATGCCTTCAGAAAAATACTTTGAGAAAAAAATTTGATTTTTATTTCAGGGAAAGCTTCTTTGAAAAATATCTTGATTTTTCGGAGGACAACAATGCTCGTTTTTAGAAGAAAATGGTATATAATTTTCTCAAGTGCAAGTTTATGTATGAAAACAAAGAAAGGATGGATGTGGTGTGGATAAATTACTGTGGCATGCCTATTTGTTTTGGCTGGAAGGATTTTTTCATAGTTATTGGACTAAAATGTTATCCTCCTTCCCTTTCTCAAGTTATACCTACTCTGACCCAAAAGAATGCACCCCGCACGCCTAAAAAAGGCAAAGGTAAGTCGAGTGATCATGATGACCTAGTGTCCATTGTTGTTCCAAGCTTCAAAAACAAAAATCTGATAGAAGCGTTGAAAGGTAAAGGACTTTCAAAGAAGCACAAGAAATCATTGTTCTTGGTTTGGTTTGTACATAATATTCTTTGGGCGAGACACGTTAACAACAACATAAGCCTCTGTTTAATAAATCACTCACAGGACACATGACTTAGTCCTAGTTTTCTTCTTATGGAGGTATTCATGCTCATAATCTGAATCTAAGGGGAACAATTCTAAGATGGTGGAATACTGAACTAAAAGGAAGAGAATAGCCTTACTACTTTACAATTCCTAGCATGATTCTATGGGAATTGTGGAGAAGAAGGAACAGAAAGAAACATGCAGATATGGAAACTACGGGATTGAGGATCATATATAATGTTACAAGGAATTTTAGAATACTGTTGAAGGTTAGGAAACCACAAATGGAATTCCCAATAGAATGGCCACATATAATTACAGAACTGAGCAAATTGCAAACAAGAGTGAAGGCTATAACAATACTATGGAAGACACCTGAGAAGGGTTGGGTAAAATATAATACTGATGGAGCTATAAGAGGAGATGAAGGAAGCATTTCTTATGCTTTTCGTTTGAGGAATGAAGATGGAGATGTCTAATTGCTAAGGGAGAACCACAACAATATGCAAATAGTATGTAGGAAGAGTGTAATCCAATTCTACAGGAAGCTAAGCGTTGTTCACAATTGCAATACAATAAGATTATTATTCAGATAGACTCCCTATTAATGCAGAAAGTATTGACAAATATTTGGTTCTGTCCATGGAGCATAGCAAACATAGTCAAGTAAATACACAATTTCATGCAAAATAAACAAGTTTTGTATCAACATATATATAGAGAGGGAAATCAATTAGTTGATTATTTAGCTAATTCAGCAATAGACACAGGTGCTTTCATCATTACAAGCTATCAACAATTAGGGAAAAAAGGTAAAGCAATCTTAAATATTGACAAATGGAAAAGGACATACTTGAGGATCATACTAGTAAGATAATAAGGAATAGGAAAACATTCAAGCTTCACAGTTTACAAGTAATTTATATACAGAAGTATGTATCATCAATAAAAGTGCATGTTTTACTAAGCTTGTACAGAAATCAGTTTACATCATCAAAAAAGTATAAATGGACCATAGGGAGCTACAAAGACCTGAGATGGAGACGGATAGCTGATAATATTCGACATCAACAATTACTTGCTCTTTAAATCTATCAGGCGTTTTGTTTTGGAATACAAACAAAACAAGAAGGGGTTAGACTACTAAGTGTGAACAGTGACCAGTGCATAATATCAAGAAAGTGTAGATGACCCAAATAGAGCTGTAAATACCTAAGATGGAGTCGGATAGCTAAATATATGCGACATCAATTCTCCATTGATCTTCAAATCATACAAGCAAATGAAGAGGGGTCAAAGCAGTTCCAGAAAATATGAGGGGACAAAAGAAGAAGACAACATACTTAGCTGGTATAATCTGCAGATCAGGTCTTTTAAGATGCAAAACAATATTTAATTTTTGCAAAGATTGGAGAATGAAGCTAAGAAGAGGAGAGTATCAATAATTAGAGGAAATCAGAATCAAAATAGTAATATTTCAAAGAGATTTCTGTCACCTCTGTAAGATGAAAGAAACACGATACCATGATGAAGGATTTACAAGATCGATTATCATCTTCAATAGGAGGAAGAGAAATAGTAGTGGCGGTGGAGCTGAAATATGGTTTAGGAAACTTTTGATTTTAGAAATACTACTCATGTCAAATGTTTTAGTTTTGTTTTTGGGTTAGGCCGGGTATGGGAATAATGGTAGGTGCAGAGTTGTTTGTAAGATGGGTTAGTCTATTATGTGATTATTTTTAATAAAAAGTAAAATTAAACCAAAAAAAATAAAAATAAATATCTCACAGAATCTTGAGGCGTTTAACAGCTATAGTTGGGTTTTATGAACGTCAAAATGACTGTTGAATATTTATTGACTCCATTAACGCCAAAGATAGTTAATTATATGGATTTCCATGGGCCTTCATGGTAAATATTTCTTTTATCATGATATGTTTCATCATTTTTTATTCAATAATTCTTTTGATTCATTGGCATTATGTTATAGGCTTGGGAATTTGAACTCATTTCTTATTTAAGACAACAAGTGAATTACCAGGAAGAAGTTTCCTGTCCAGGAATTCTGAGATGGTTGTCAGCCAAAACCGATAAAAATGCAATATTGCTTGGTCTTTTAAATCCCCCCAAGGAAGCAATAAGTCCAATTCTAATCAATTTTTTGTTTTAATTAATGATTAAATGATTTCATCATCATTCTTAATATATGTTCTGATTTATTTTATATTGTCCATCCGTGGCTTGTTCTGATCAATCGAGAGTTAAAGATGCCATTTTTTCTTACTTTAAGGTCTGTGCCAACTTTATTGGACCCTAAAGTCGTTGATGGGATAAAAATGGAATTGTTTGGAGCAACAACCATTACAAAAAAAATAATTTTGGAGGGTGGGCTTATTGTTGTTGATGATGGTAGTCGTATTGGTAGAGGTAGTCGTGTTGTTGATGGGGATAATGATGCTCCTCTTACAGTTTTTGAAACAATAAGCCATTATGATTATGATCATTATGGGTGTACAGATTTTTATCCATATTTTGCCACATCTAACGAATGTTCTACATGCAAATATTAAGGCTGCAGGGCAAAATATGAAGGGTTGATTAATGCTATTAATGCACTAACTGCTTCTGTAAAGGAAATGATATCTAAGAGTGGTGTCAATCCATCAAAAAGTCTTTCATATCTAGACACTCCACTAGAGATCAAGGGTCTAAGAGGAGAAGGAAAGACACTTCTAAGGCATCATCAAGTATAAAAGAAGGTAAAATTGCAATGCCTCTGTCTTTTTCTTGCATCGATGTTCAGTGTGCAAAGGACACAAGAGAGAAGTATTAGCTAAAGAAGGTGAATGTACATCATTTGTTCTAACAAAAAAAGTCACATATCTAATTCAACAGATGATACATCTACTGAAAATTATCAAACAAATATATACATCTATTGCAATTTTTGTCTAACCTGTTACATCAGAATTATTATCTATTTCAACGGATGAGCCTTATGTTGCAGCAGATGGGTCATCTATTCAAATTTATCATACTGCTCTGATTTACCTGTTCAAATTTATCCCAACAGATAATCCATCTAATGTAACATAAGACCAATCTATTACAACAGATGAAAAATTTGTTGTATAGCTCAAATTAGCATTGAGAATTCGGTCTTTCCAGGTGGATGTCATAGTAGAAGCTACTACTGAAGAGCATAATATCACAGTTGAAAATCCATCAACTTCTTCTAAAGAAGAAGAAAAATTAGAGAATGTCAGTTTGGGATAAGGAAAAAATTATCCATTTGAAGGGGTCAACATCTCGGATGAGGCTTCAAAAAAACTAACACAGTTGATTAATGTCTATTAAGAATGGATTTTCGATGGGCTGTTAAAGAATCATGCCGGCAGGTACATATATCAATTTTATAGATATGGGTTTATATAATTCTTATTGTAAGAACATGACATTAATACATATAAATCATCATGTAGAAAACAGAATGACGAGCGCTACAAAGTGAACGAATTGAGTCTTGGTTTTAATATGGTCGACTTTGTTGTTGCACATCCCGGAATGAAGAATTGGTTCTATTTGATGTCACAGCCCCAAACTTGTTGGAATGATGAGGTTTAAGAGCCATACATATTAATACTAATTAATACTTTATTTAATTGCATTTGCATATTTATTTTTCAATACGTAATCCAAAATGTTTAATAATATGTGCAGCACATCGATGCCATTTTTTACTACCTCTGAAAGAAGGCAAAGTTTCACACACAAAAACAATACAGATGACAATTATTTGTACAAAGCTTACATCAATAATGCCTACAATAGGTATTGTCAATAACAACCAGATGTTTACCGAAATGGGGAATTATTAGTCGACATCATCAAAGGTTTTAGCATTCCAGCTAGCTTACCTTGGTATTTGGTCAATTAAGTGTACATTTCAATCAATTGTGGTGATGAATTCCATTGGGTGTCAACTGTCGTCGTTCTAAATGAGATGTGAATCCATGTTTATGACTCGATATCGCGAAGGAGACATTCCGGACCATCATCTGAGATACTAAAAATTGCGAAAATATTGCCTACTTACCTTGATATGAGTGACTTTTTAGACTAAAAGGTTCGTACTGATTGGTTGACGATTGAAGCATACTGGGATAAAATGGTTAATCCATTTGATGTACAATATGTTGATGGAATTGGTGAATAAACCATTGGTAGCCTGTAATTTTAAGTGCCATGATTTAGTTTCATTTCACAAGTTTCACAACTCTTGCATGAATTGCAAGATATGGATTATTTATTTTTTATAACGCAGGGATTGCGGTCCTTTGCTTGCTGCCTACACCGAGTATTTATGCTATGGATTACAAGTACCAAATGATGGACTTGATACCATATTACTCCACAAAAAACATGCTGCTCTTTTATGGAAATACGGAGTAGCGAAAGCTCAAAAGCCGTACGTAAGCGATATTAAGGATCCACAATGACCAAAGCCGAATTTCGTAGCACCGGATGAAGAACAACTTGTCCATATTGATTAGATAATTATAGGTTGAGTCCGTCAATGTAATAACCTATTCTCTTTGGTTTAACTTGTTGATTTATTTATAGAGTAGATCATTTGTACCCATAATGAGTTTTTTTACATTTCATTTATTTGTTGAGTTATTTCGTGTAATTTTCGAAGGATTCGATTTGTTTTATGTTTTCTATGAAAATAATTTAATCCTTAGTTTTGAACATGTTAATTGAAATAGAGTACTAGATTCAAATATTTCAACATATAATACATCTGCTGCAACAGACGACATATCTTATCAAATAGATTTAGACATATGTTGCTACATGAGATTCAACACATAGGTCATCTACTGGAAATTATATAACAGGTCTTCTTACTTTTTTTATTTACTCCAATAGATTACCGATTAGTTGCAATAGATAGATTATATGTTGCAATAGATCGTATATCTATTGCGATAAACAGACTGGGAACATTTATATAATGCAACAGATAACCAACCTATTCCAACAGATATTCGATCTGTCACAACAGGTACTATATTGTTACGACAAATATAAAATTTATTGTATTATAAAAGGTCAACTTTGCCAGACATAAAAATTATTACCACTACATGTAAAGTGAATTGGCTTGAAATATAAAATAATTATCGTGTTCGTCTCTGTCTTGTACATATTATTCTTTAAACACGGGCTTTAACAATTTAATTAGTACCCCATATGCCCATACCCATTGCATCTTCCCCACAACGGAGTCGTACATACCGGTCATTAGTGTGTCGGTCAGTAAGCACTCAATGTCTTCAAGTGAGTACGGCCCGCAAGCTGCACCAGTTATATTTTTTTAGAGATGGATGTTCTTATTTTGACCTTCAAAATCCTATGATTCCTTTTCAAGACTTCAGCTAGCAAATAATCCATCAGCTTACTCTACGTCAACAACTTGGGCAACAACTTCAAGAGTGGCTGCATGTGGGTTATAAATGTCTTCTCGCTGAAGACAGGTAAGTTGCAGTCATAATCCTTAATCTTTCCCTCATAGACTAGTATCTCAAAAACAAGAAAATATGTAATATCCACAGTCATGACTGCAACGATTATCTTTGCCTTGGTCCAGCTCTTGCCGTGTGGATATAGACTCTTCCCTCTAACATATTTAATCACTTTTTCATCCCATTGGAACATAGAAACTAACTCATCAAATCTCGATCCACCAGTACCAGATAGCTCATGGACAGAAGCGTAGCTATCCTTGAAATTGTTGTATATGTTGAGGTTTATTATCCTATCGGCAGCATCATAAGCATTCGGTTATGCTAATTGTCTGCCCCTGATGAGGCAGAGAATTTCATCAACATACTGTGGTATTAGAAGACAATTTTTAAATAGGTTGGTAATTGTAAAGAATAAAAACACAGTGGAAAGAATCCAATGATGAGGGTTCTCTGAATCAGTTAACAGATTACCCAGCCAACGCAACTTATGCATCCTATGTGTATTATATTGCAGCAGCATACCAAGCTATTGACACATATTACACATCTGTTGCATAGATTCTTCTTCATGGAGTAGATTCGAAGGCTACGTTAGAAAATGTAAAATTACATTGTCCTGGTACCATACACGCATATTTGTCATATTCATGATGTCTTTAGCGATAAATGAATGCATGTTGTATTCTTTTTGAACCTCCATCTTCATGAATTCTTTCAGTTCCTTCTTCTTCTCCTTGCCAAGCACCACGAGTATGTCCAACTTCTTCGGCGGCCCCTGAAATTCAAGAAATCTTAGAGCGGGAGGAGTTGCAATTTTTTTTATTTCAGAATGGAGAGAATTTATCTAATTTTCCTTCTCTTCCTCCTAACCGCCACTGTAGGAGAGCATGGCTCCCTCACCTCGTTGGATGGTATGAAACCTCTCCTAGATTTCAACACCTCAACAGCTTCAGCAATAGACTCTATCTTTTTGAGGAGTTTATCTTCTATGTCCTTGCACACTTTGCATTTTCAATTAGAACATAAGGGTGAGGACTGGTAAGAGGGACCACTATAAGGGTGGAAGAGACCGGCGTAGGGGTGAGAGAGAGGACCTGCGCAAGGGGTGTTTTCTAAAGTATTTATTTATTGTTGAGCACCAATATGCTCATAATCATGACTAGTAGCAGCTTCAGGATGGCTGGCACTATCACAAATAACTCCCCTAGCAAGACTCCTAGAAGAAGCACACAGATCTTTTATAGTTTGAGGTTGGTCGTGAAGAGATTCAATATTAGGCTGACCTTGCCTAACTGGTCTTCTTATGGATGTTTCTCCAGCCAATCCTTCTTTATTAGCTCTATCGTTGGGTATTCTTTTGTAACATCAAGATCCAGAGTAAGAAAAGAAGTCATCCATAGCTCATGAATGGTAGGCACGATCCAAGGATGCATAACCTATAAAAAAGACAATAGGCATTTAAATGTTATAATAATAATTTATAGTCAGTTGGGTTACATGAATCTTGGGTTAAATGAATGTTAACACATCCAACTTATGCAACAGATGATCTAGCTGCCATAAAAGCTGATCTATATGTCAAAATTTATTGATAATATGTTGCATCAGATTACCCATCCATTGCATAATTTGCATAGATGGGTAAGCTGTTGAGTAGGGTTTAGAGAACTAGAGAAATAGATGGTTAATATATAGAGAAATATTGATCGTCTATTGCAAATGATTACCCATCTGTTGCACCAGTTACAGTTGATGCGTAATCTATTGCAACACACGACCCATCTATTGTAATAGATGGAACATATGTTTCAATATCTTTCTTTGAGGAAAATTATTTTAATTGAAAAAAGATGTACTGCATTATCCGGAGAGTTAAATAGATTGGCCTCCTAAATATATTTTTTGTTGCTATTTGTTGCAGCCAACCACCTAAGGATCTTTGGATGAGAAACTTTATCTTGGTAATCCTTGAACTGCTTATGGAGAGAGGAATGACTTCACAATCCCAAGCCTAAAAAATGTAAACAGGAAGCAAGCAAAAAAAAGTCATAATATCTATATTCAATATAAATTAATGAAAGAGTAAAAATAGTGATCAATTTACCATGAGAGCCCAAGGAAAGCTGTATAATGCGGTTTTCTTTAGCTTTATCTTTTTCAATAAATACTCGACAATCAAGGAGTAGCTGTTATATCACGAGGGATAGTCGTTGAATTTCCCAAAATCATCAACAAGCGCCAATAAATCATCTTTTATGACTTTCCTGACGTCTCTTGCAACTAAAAAGGAATCGACAAACAAAACTAAGTACAATTTCTCCCTGTAGTGCTTTGGTATGTTTTTATTTTCGAGATCCGCCATAAAATCCTTCCCTCTGTAGCTAGGTCCAACAATGCCTAACAACCCATTTTTTTACCTTACATTTGTTGGACCCTTTGTGGGGTGTTTGCTTGATGAGAGGTTCTTCTGGATGATCACATCTCAATCCCGTCACAATGGACAACTCATTTAATACAAAACAAACCTACATACCATAGTAGTTGATCCAGAATTCATCAATCCCTTTTTATCCCTCCTTCTAACCTTAAACATCCCCTGCATACTTGATCCTGCACTTGAGAAGGCCATATACCATGATCATTCGAAAACATAGAGGGCGAGCCTCATATAGCTCAAGAAAGTATGCAAAGCACATCTTAAAAAGTCCATCTATGTTTTCCTTCTTCATAATACTCCTAAGTTTGTTAAAAGGTTTTCCCAACTGACATTTAAGTACAACATCACAAAATACTACGTTACGGCTATTCATCGACATCGCAACTTGAAACCCATCGATACTAATAGTTTTGATAAAACAATACGGGGATTTTGATATTATTTCATGCCCCATTGGTGAGAAGGAGTTATCATTTTCCTCCGCTTCATTTTTCCCTGATTGAGATTTTTCTGAAAGTTCCTCCGAATCTATCTGTACTCTAGCATTTTTTGTTGGGTAGTTAGAAGTTGATCCACTTTCAGTTTCATTTATTTTGGGAGACATATTTTAATTGCAAAAAATGGAAAAACAAAAGATACATTGCATTTGATGTCTGCATAATTTTTTTGAAAAAAGGTAAGACAAATTTTAATAAACTATTCCGCGCCACATTATAAAACAAATATTCCAACTGATAACCCATCAGTTGGAACAGATGGGAAATCTGTTTGAAGTCCTATTTAATATCTCCCAACAAATATTCAATCATTGCAATAGATGAAAAAATTTCAATAAATTATTCTACGCCACATTACAAAAAAAATAATCCAACGAATAACCCATCAGTTGGAACAGATGGGGAATCTGTTTGAAGACCTATTTAATATCTCCCAATAGATCTTCCATCCATTTTAATAGATGGACCACCACCACCACAACCAATGCCACCACCAATGCCACCAATACCACCACCATTTCTACTAATACCAACACTAAGACCACCGACACCACTACAAAAAAACATAAATACCGACACCACCAACAAAAGCCACCAACAACACCATAAACAACATCCAATAATACCACAACATAAGACTGTTAAGATTTAATGTCTGTTGCTACTCATGTTTATTTGTCAAGCATTGTGAAGAGATCTATATTTGGCATCATTATAGAGAACCAATAGAGATTGGACTAGCTTTAAGTGTGCATTAGACCCTTGGATGTCCTTCTAAACCTAGGACTGCATCTAACAAGAATGGAAAACCAATAGAGTTACTGCACTAGCCTATATTTAAATGGTTGGGTTGCTCAAAGTGATGATCATGCGCCAGAAGGTGTGGTAGAAGAATGACTTTGAGGGAAAATAGGTGGTTGAAGAAAGACTATATCATCTGAGAGCTAATTGAAGAAGAGACATAGGGTAGAAAGTGTAACTTCTAGCAAATCTGGACAATGGAATTATCTTAAAACAGGAGAAATCTAAATCAAGAAATCTTACATTACGTATGCTGTCACTCTGAAAGAAAAATAATGTAGATGGACACTTTGCTAGGTAGCTGCGACTAGGTAGAATGGTTAGGATTATCACCTACATAGAAAATATGAAACGACCAACAAAGCTGCCGTAAGGGAATCGAGGGTTGAAAGGATGTGCATTAAGTCTAAAAAATTTATGCCAACAACAACTTCAATTAAAGTAAGGAATCCAAGTGAAGGCAGAAATTTATAAATTTTAAATTGCATCTCATGCCTTCTTGTTTGTGGTTCTGATTAGGTCCACTGCTATTGACCTAACCGGAACCAGAAATGAGATTGAAAGGAAAATTGAGTATCATTACTTTCTTAGAAATATGGTTATAACAGATTGTGTTTTCTTGCCTTAGCATGCTTTCAACATTCCTTGTTGAATATCAGATCCTTGCTGAAGTATGTAAATCCTAATAATTCTTAAGCTTGCTTCTCTTGCTTGATTATTCTGGATTCAAGTTAGTCGTTGCCATCTTCGAAGTTGGTCAAGAGTTCATGATCTCTCATAATCTTGATCAGGAACACTATCTTCAAAGTTGTGGCATTGAAGAAGTCCATCAGAACACTTTCTTCAGAAACCTTAAGGGATACATGGAGGGTCACTGTGTTTGTTTTAGGTCAAAATATGTTGATGCACACTCAAGATGTGGTCCCAACAGTTGAAAAACATACTTTTATCGAACGTTGATCAATACATCTTTCTCAACCAATTTCATAAATTATTAAGTAAAGTATTTATGTAGCATGTGATCTAAACTGACTCTACCAAGCCTACCAAACGTTAAGTAACTCTAGGCTCATTACCCTATCAAAAAAATTTGACCAAGTTAGTGCATGAATCAAATGATCTCAATCTCTCAGCCTTTCTACTGATTGCTCTCCTCCTGAAATTACATAGAATATATCTTATCATCTATATTAGTGAAGAACGATCAACAAAAAAGCTTAGAGATTGAGTTCATTTAATTCGTGCACTAACTCGGTCAAATTGTTTTGATAGGGTAATGAGCCTGGAGTTATGTAATGTTTGATAGGCTTGGTAGAGTCAGTTTAGATCGCAAGCTTCATACACCTTTGCTTATTAATTTATTAAATTAGTTGAGCAAGATGTATTGAGAAACGCTCAATAAAAGTGTATTATTCAACTTTTGGGAGTGTGCATCAAGACATTTTGACCTAAAAACAAACACAGTGACCCTCCATGTATCTTTTAAGGCTTCTGAAGAAAGTGTTCTGAAGGACTTCTTCAATCCCACAACTTTGAAGGTAGTGTTCCTGATCGAGCTCATGATAGATTAGGAACTCTTGACGAACTACGAAGACGGCAACGACCTGCTTGATTCTAGAGTAAGCAATGTGGAGCAGCAAGCTTGAAAATTATTGGGATTCATATACTACATCAAGAATCTGATCTTTTCCAAGAAATGTTGAAAGCAAGCTAAGGCAAGAAAACACAATCTGTTATAACCATATTGCTAAGGAAGTAATGATACTCAATTTGATTTATCAGTCTTATTTGTGGTTCTGATCAGGTCAAAAACAGTGGACCTAATCGAAACCACAAAAAAGAAGGCATGAGATCTAATTTAAAATTCAGAAATTTCTTCCTTTGCTTAGATTCCTTACTTTAACCGCAGTCGTTGTTGGCGTAAGTTTTTTAGACTAAATATATATCATTTGAACCCTCGTTTTCCTTAAGACGACTATCTTTCTCTTCTCCTCTTTTATTTCTAGGTGATAATCTTTAACACGCTACCTAGGTGCATCTACCTAGCAAAGTGTCCATCTGCATTATTTTTCTTTTAGAGAGACAACAGACAAAATTACATGTAATACCCCACATGTTTCTAAGCTAGGAAGTGAATAAGTATTCCTACGTATGAAATCTCCTATCCTATGATTCATACTTGAGTACATGAATTACAATGAATATCCTAGTGATAGGATAGCTTACGATGAATTAATCATGTTCATATGCGTCACTTAAGTTAATACAAGCTAAGAATTTTTGAATCCATCAAGTTTTAGTGTTCGATTTTGAAAGGGTCATCTTTGAAAGAGTATAACTTGATGTTAATATGGTATTTTGGCTGATTCAGATGCACCAAATTGTAGAGAATCAAATTAGCTCCCCAACGATACCAATTTTGCCTTAATACAATACCCAAGAAAAAAGTTAGGCCCATTTTCATGATAGATAGTAAGGATAGGCGATTGGTTAGGAGCCGCCCAACCCAAGCATAGGAGATTAGTTAGGCGCCACCAAACATAGCTTAGGCAATCACTTGGTCACCGCCTAAGTCAGTTTCAAGTGTCAAATACCCTCTGTTTTTAGCTATTTTAAGGGTAATTAAGTCTTTTAACAGTCCTTACACGTCCCTAAACTTAACCCTATGAAATATATAGCTTCTAAACATATTACCACCCTATTATCATCTCAAATATCATCATCCAAGAGCACTAAAAGAGAAAAATAACTAGGGTTGCATAATTATGCTTGAAGATCCGATTTTAAGAAAATTCCTCTGTCAATCATCAAGAATCTTCCTACTAAGGTATGCGTGAGTTGATTTATGGATTCCTTTCATCCATAAAGCTCAACAACCCTATTTTTCATTATAAAATATGATTTTTATATTATTGGGTGTTGATGATCATGTTGTTGATATTGGGTGATTCCCAAGATGGTATCTTTATATGTTTTTTTTTTGAATTTCTTGATATTATATGAGTTTGAAACATGTAAATTTGGTTGTTCATGATTTATAATTTGATGATTTCACCTATGCTTAAGATGCGCATGTAAGGTATTTGATAAAATGCCTAAGAAACTAGAAATCATGCAATATAGCTAAATTGTGACTAAGTGAAGGACTCATGATTTGCCCTTATGTTGCAATGACTTCTATGTTGATAATGTTCCTTGTAAATTTTGTTGGAATACTCATGAACTATTCTTATAAGATTATGGTATGTTTACTTGCAAATCCTACTTATGAACAAGATGTATGATAACCATGCAATCCACATGAACTTCCATGCTATTGGTATGTGTTGCCAATGTGATTATGCAATGAACATGATATTAAGATTGTGCAAGTACTTCCATGTGATATGAAATCCTTTCCATGCAATACATTGTTGATAACCATGCTTAGTATGAGAACCCTACTTATGATATTTTAAATTATGGACTCTACTCTTATGATCAAGTCAGTCATATGTGTTAGTTTCCTTCCATTGAGTTCTGGAAGTACTTGTACCCAAAAAGTATAGCTGTGTGCCTAGAGTCATGTCATGTGTCACGATATCCAAACTCAAGCTATGATTCCATAGACTTCAGTCAGTCATGTGACTCAGGAAAACCTCAGGATCTTAGTCAGTTGTCAGATATCCGTAACATTCCACTAGTCAATGGAATTCAGTAAGATTAAGTCATGCACAGTCAGTTATTCATGTCCAGTCTCTCCAGATGGGAGTAGAGGTTAGCACCGAGTGAACCCAAGGATGGGAACTCATCCTCCAGTTCAGGGTGTGATTCTTAGTAGTCATCCTTGTGTCCCAGAACTATATAGCAAGCATAGGTTGAGACATATTAACTCGTCAGATTAGGCTTGATGAGGTGGATTAACCCATCAGTTTAAGGTTCCCACTATTCTCATTAAGTACCCGCCACATAAGGGTCACTCATAGGCTGTCCTTACCTGTGGCACGGTATTAACACCCCTCTAGTCGGGGTAGAGATTGGACCCTATCTTAGCCATAAGGACATACATGGGGCATGTCGGTTAAACACTACTTCCCACAGTTTTAGTATCAATCTCAGGAAAAGAACTCAGGGAGTTCTTTAAATTTCAGTATATATAGGACTGTCATATATTGTCGTCTATGTTATCAGTTTCAGCATTACTCATGACAGTTATCAGTAAACCATGTATTAGCTTACAGGTCATGCTATTACATATTTACGTTCCCAGTTTCTATATATGTGTGTTTGCACTCCGGCGTTCATATTAGTCAGTTAGTGTTGTTCATGCATGAAACCCTTTATGTTCAGCCTACCATTCTCGTATACTCAGTACTCCAATTGTACTGATGCATTTGCGCTATGGTGGTTTTTTTTGATGTTACACCATAGGTTCTGAGACACAAGCTCTAGCCCAGCAGTAGCGGTGGCATTCTAATTGCAGAGACACAGTGAGTCCTTATTGATTTGAGGACAATATGATTTGATTCATTTATTTATTTCTTTAGTTCAGTTTTATGGAGTTAGTTGGAGACATGTTCCTTCATCTCCTTATTCAGATAGTTTTAAGGCTTTCAGATTTACGTTAAGATTGAGTTGTTTTGGGTATTTTCACCCACATGATTGTATTTAGTTGAACCTTATGGCCTTACAGTTCTATGTATTCCGCATTACCATATCTTCATTTGCAGTATACAGGTACAGATATCAGTCATGGTTAGCTTATGTTCCCTTGGGGTCATGAGCACCGTGTAGCATTCCGGTTAAGCGAATCGTGGTGTTACAAACTTTGTATCTAAGAATAACGTTCAATAGAGTCCTAGGAAGTCTGAAAGCCACATGTAGTAGAGTCTTTCACATGGATGTTTTGCGCACCACATTAATGTGCGGTAGGCTATAAGATATCTTAGGAACAGTCCTCTTTCTTCATTATTCATGTCATGCTAGTGAGAATAATTACAAGTTAAACTCTCAGTCTAATCAATTCTTCTCTTATTCCAGACCATGTCCCCAAAGAGAAAAAACCATCTAGCTCCTCAGCTCGAAGATCCTTTGGGCGAACATGTTTCCCATGTGGAGTTTACAGCCGCATTTACCATACTTACTCAGTCTATGGATGCACAGAATGAATGGCCACCAGTCAATCCGGCTAATACAGTAGCCAATCCCAAAGCAGCTAGGGTTCAGGACTTCACCTGGATGAACCCTCCATCTTTCCATGGGTCTAAGTTTGATGAGGACCCTCAAGAGTTAATTGACCAAGTCCAGAAGGTCATTGACATCATGGGTGTTACTTCTATTGAGAGTGTTGAGTTAGCCGCCTACCAGTTATAGGATATTGCTCATGATTGGTACTAACAGTGAAAGTCTGAGTGGTTAGATGATGCATGCCCTATTGAGTGGAAGAAATTTGTCATGGCCTTCTTAGATAGATTCTTTCCCTAAGAGCTGAGGGAAGCCAAAGTTCTTGAGTTCCCCAACCTCAGGCAGAGGAATATGATGGTTAGGGAGTATTCTCTCAGATTTACTCAGCTAGACAGGTATGCTCCTCATGTGGTTATAGAAAATAGAGCTAAGATGATCAAGTTTATGTCAGGGGTCAATAGTAGCATGGTAAATGAGTGTAGTTCTGCGATGATGATCGATGATATGACCCTAGCCAGACTAATGACCCATGCCCAATAAGTAGAAGAGCAGAACTTTAAGACTAGGGAGAAGATGAACAAGAGAGCAAGGTCACGTAATTTCAACATTGCTCACCCCAAGTCAGATGGAGGAAACTGTTCACAGTTTTACTCCAAGTCATCCATTCCAGCTTCTTTCTTTGCCACCGCTCCAGTGCCAAAGTTCAGAGATGGCAATAGAGACAAAGCGCCAGGCTCTAAATCTCAGGGCAGTGTTAGCAGTGCCCAAATGTAAGAACCACAAGGACATTTACAGAGCCGGTAGTGATGTCTATTTTGGTTGTGGCAAGCATGGCCACAGGATTAGTGAGTGTCTGCAGTCAAGTCTTCAGGGTCAGAAAAATCATTCTACAGATCAGTTCAGTCGCTTGAACCACCCGGGTGCCATTTCCAGTGCTACCAGTGGGCAACGCCCAAATAGATTCTATGCTCTTCAGTCTCGGCAGGATCAGGAAAATTCTACTTATGTCGTTACTGGTATGTTACAGATTTTCAATGTTAATGTTTAGTGGAGTTAGAGATGACTGATTTTGATATCATTCTTGTCATGGATTGGCTTCATTCCTACTATGCCACAGTTGACTGCAGAAATAGGATAGTTCAGTTTCAGTTCCCAAATGAGCCCATCCTAGAGTGGAAGGGTTGCATTTTAGCGTTTAGGGGTCAACTTGTTTCCTACCATCGGGCAAGAAAAATGATTTCTATAGGGTGTGTGTATAATCTAATGCATGTTAAAGATTCCAGTTTTGAATATCCCAGCCTCAAAACAGTACCTGTTGTTAATGAATACTTAGATGTCTTTCCTGAAGATCTTCCAGACATTTCTCCTAAAAGGGAAATGGACTTCGGCATAGACCTTCTTCCGGATACTCAACCTATTTCTATTCCGCCATACAGAGTAGCACCAACAGCACTCAAGGAACTAAAAGATCAGTTGAAACATCTCTTAGATAAGGGATTCATCAGATCCAACTTTTCCCCAAAGGGTGCGCCAGTATTATTCGTTCGTAAGAAAGACTGTTATCTCAGGATGTGTATTGATTACCGTCAACTCAACAAGGTCACGGTCAAGAACAAATATCCTCTTCCCAGGATTGATGATCTATTTAACCAACTTCAGGGTGCCAGTTACTTCTCCAAGATAGACCATAGCTCAGGCTATCATCAGCTCAGAGTTAGAGAATGTGACATTTTGAAGCCAGCTTTCCGTACTCGGTATGGTCACTTCGAATTTTTAGTCATGTCATTTGGTCTTACCAATGCCCCTGCAGCTTTTATGGCTTTGATAAACCAAGTGTTCAAGTAGTACTTGGACATGTTTGTCATAGTCTTCATAGATGATATTCTGGTCTATTCTCGCATAGAGAGTCATCATGCAGACCATCTGAGGATTGTTCTTAAGACTCTCAGGGATCACCAATTATTCTATAAGTTCAGAAAGTGTGATTTTGGCTAAGATCAATAGCATTCCTTGGCCATATTATTTCTGGTGATGGAATTAGAGTAGATTCTCAGAAAATTGAGATAGTAATAAACTGTCCCAAACCCATATCTCCATCAGATATTAGGAGTTTCTTGGGTCTGGATGTCTATTACAGATGGTTTGTCAAGGGATTTTCTTCTATTTCATCTCCCATGTCCAGATTGACTCAGAAGAAGATTAAGTTTCAGTGGTCAGATTCATGCGAGAAGAGCTTTAAAGAGTTGAAGACTCAACTCACCTCCACTCTAGTTCTAGCTATTCCAGATGGTTCAGATGGTTTTGTAGTCTACTTTGATGCATCTAGAGTGGTTTTATGTTGTGTCCTCATGCAGAATGGTAAGGTCATAGCCTACGCCTCCAGAAAGTTAAAAACACATGAGAAGAATTATCCTACTCATGATCTTGAGTTAGTAGCGGTAGTTTTTACCTTGCAGATTTGGAGGTATTATCTCTATGAAGTTCGTGTAGATGTCTTCTCAGACCATAAAAGCCTCCAGTATGTATTTTCCCAGAAAGGTCTCAATCTTCGCAAGAGAAGGTGGTTAGAGCTCTTGAAGGATTATGACATGAGTGTTCTTTATCATCCGGGAAAGGCCAATATTATGGCCGACATTCTCAGTCGACTCTCCATGGGTAGTATTTCACACGTTGAGGATAGTAATAAAAAGATGTCTTAGGAGATCCATCAGCTTGCTAGACTAGGCGTTCGCTTAGTCGATTCTTCAGAGGGTTGTGTATGTGTTCATAGTAGTTCAGAATCATCTCTAATTTCTGAGGTAAAAGAGAAACAAGAGAAGGATCCAAGCCTTGTCAAGCTCAAAGAGTCAGTTCAGAATCAGAAAGTTGAGGTTTTCTCCCAATGGGGAGATGATGTTCTTCATATCAGGGTCATCTATGTGGTCCAGGTGTAGATGAATTGAGACAGCAAATACTTGCAGAAGTGCATGGTGCACGATACTCTATTCATCTAGGGGCCACTAAGATGTACCGCGACATGCGAGAGATCTATTGGTAGAGTAGGATGAAGAGAGATGTTCCAGAGTTTGTGGCTAAGTGCTCTACATATCAGCAGGTTAATATAGAGCATCATAAACCTAGTGGTTCCATACAATATTTCATCATTCCTACTTTGAAGTGGGAAGAAGTTAATATAGACTTTGTGATGGGTTTGCCTAGAACTCGTTATCAGCATGATTTAGTTTGGGTAATTATAGATGGAATGCCCAATTCAGCTCATTTTCTTCCTATTAGTACTTCTTATTCTGTCGAGGATTATGCCTACCTCTATATCAAGGAGTTAGTCAGGTTACACGACGTTCCATTATCTATCATCTCAGATAGAGGTACCCAGTTCACTTCTCACTTTTGGAAAGCATTCCAAAAGGGTCTCGGTACCCAAGTTCATTTTAGCATAGTATTTTATCCTCAGACAGATGGTCAAGCAGAGAGGACCATTTAGAATATTGAATATATGATAAGGGCATGTGTAATTGACTTCAAGGGATGTTGGAACGACCAATTTCCTTTGATTGAGTTTGCATACAACAATAGCTATCATTCTAGTATTTAGATGGCTTCATTCGAAGTGCTTTATGGTAGGAGATATAGATCTCCGATTAGCTGGTTCGAAGTTAGTGAGGCCTCAATCATAGGTCATGACTTAGTATTCGATGCCTTAGAGAAAGTTCAGTTGATCAGAGAGAGACTCTAGGCTGCTCAAAGCCGACAGAAGTCCTATGCAGATGTTCATAGAAAGGATCTCGAGTTTGAGGTCAATGACTATGTCTATCTTAAGATCTCTCCCACGAAGGGACTGAAGAGGTTTGTAAAGAAACGGAAACTCAGTCCCCAGTATATCGGTCCATTTAGAATTCTTTGTTACTTCGGAAAGGTAGCTTATGAGCTTGAGTTGCCCTCAGATCTAGCCTCAGTCCATCCAGTCTTCCATGTCTCTTTTCTAAAGAAGTACATAGGTAACCCAGAAGTCGTTGTCCCTATTCAGAGCATCCACATTCAGAACAGCCTCTCCTATGAAGATATTCCAGTTGAAATCTTAGATTATCAGACTCGTAGATTGAGGAACAAAGAAGTCCCTCTAGTAAAGGTACTTTGGTGAAATCAGTCTCATGAGGGAGCTACTTGGGAAGCAGAAGAAGACATGCATACCAAGTATCCTCACCTCTTCCCCTCCAATTCAGATCAAGATCAAGGTAACCATTCTCCTTAATCTTATTCAGTTTCATGTTCATGTTTCCAGTATAAACTTGGTACCTACTAACCGTTTCATACTCAGTCATGCATTCATGTGTCAGTTGTCCATGCATCAGATATGCACGAGTTCAGTATATTTAGCATATCAATCATGAGTTCAAGTTTCAGTTCAGTTTCTATTGTCTTGTATCCCTTCTCAGTAAATTCTTATTCGAGGACGAATGTTCCCAAGGGGGAGATATTGTAATACCCTACATATTTCTAAGCTAGGAAGTAAATAAGTATTCCTACGTATGAAATCTCCTGTCCTGTGATTCATACTTGAGTACATGACTTGCAATTGATATCCTAGTGATAGGGTAGCTTATCATGCATTAAGCATGATCATATGAGTCACTTAAGGTAATACAAACTAAGAGTTTTTGAATCCATCAAGTTTTAGTGTTCAATTTTGCAAGGATCATCTTTGAACGAGTATAAATCGATGTTAATGTGGTATTTGGGATGATTTAGACCCACCAAATTTTAGAGAATCGAATTATCTTTCCAACGATACAAATTTTGCCTTAATTCAATACCCGAGCAAAAAGTTATGCCCATTTTCGTGAGAGACAGTAAGGATAGGCGATTGGTTAGGCGCCGCCTAAACTAGCTTAGGCAATCACTTGGGCGCCGCCTAAGTCAGTTCCAGGTGTCAAAACCCTCTATTTTGAGATATTTTAAGGGTAATTAAGTCTTTTAACCCTCCTTACATATCCCTAAACATAAACCTATGAAATATATAGCTTCTAAACATATTACCACCCTATTATCATCTCAAAGCTCATCATCCAAGAGCACTAAAAGAGAAAAACAACTAGGGTTGCATAATTAAGATTGAAGATCCGATTTCAAGGAAATTCATCCGTCAATCATCAAGAATATACCTTCTAAGGTATGCGTGAGTTGATTTATGGATCCCTTTCATCCATTAAGCTCAAAAACCCTCTTTTTTATTATAAAGTATGATTGCTATATTGTTGGGTATTGATGATCATGTTGTTGATATTTGGTGATTCCCAAGATGGAATCTTTATATGTTTTTTTTTTAATTTCATGATATCATATGAGTTGGAAACATGTAAATTGGGTTGTTCATAATTTATAATTTGATAATTTCACCTATGCTTAAGATGTGTATGTAAGGTGTTTGATAAAATGACTAAGAAACTAGAAATCATGCAATATAGGTAAATTGTGACTAAGTGAAGGATTCATGATATGCCCTTACGTTCCAATGACTTCTATGTTGATAATGTGCCTTGTAAATGTTGTTGGAATACTCATGAACTACTCTTATAATATTATGCTATGTTTACTTGCAAATCCTACTTATGAACAAGATGTATAATAACCATGCAATCCACATGAACTTCCATGCTATTGGTATGTGTTGCCAATGTGATTATGTAATGAACTTGTTATTAAGATTGTGCAAGTACTTCCATGTGATATGAAATCCTTTCCATGCAATACATTGTTGATAACCATGCTTAGTATGAGATCCCTACTTATAATATTATAAATTATGGACTCTACTCTTATGATTAAGTCAGTCATGTGTGTCAGTTTCCTTCCATCGAGTCCTGGGGGTACTTGTACCCGAAAACTATAGCTGTGTGCCTAGAGCCATGTCATATTTCACGATATACGAACTCAAGCTATGATTCCATAGACTTCAATTAGTTACGTGTCTCAGGAAAACCTAATGATCTTAGTCAATTGTCAGATATCAATAACATTTCACCAGCCAATGAAATTTAGTAAGATTAAGTCATACACAGTCAGTTATTCATGTCCAGTCCCTCCAGATGGGAGTAGAGGTTAGCACCGAGTGAATCCAAGGATTTTAACTCACCCGCCAGTTCAGGATGTGATTCTTAGTATCCATCATTGTGTTCCAGAACTACGTAGCTAATGTAGGTTGAGACATCTTTACTCGTCAGATTAGGGTTGATGAGGTGGATTAACTCGTCAGTTTAGGGTTCCCACCATTCTCATTGAGTACACGCCAGATAAGGGTCACTCACAGGCTGTCCTTACCCGTGGCATGGTATTGACAGCCCTCTAGTCGGGGCAGAGATTGTACCCCAGCTTAGCCATAACGGCATACATGGGGCATGTCGGTTAAATACTACTTCCCACAATTTCAGTATCAGTCTCAGTAAAAGAACTCAGGACGTTCTTCAGATTTTAGTATATACAGGACTGTCAGATACAGTTGTCCAGGTTATCAGTTTCAGTGTCAGTAATGACAGTTATCAGTAAACCATGTATTATCTTATAGGTCATGCTATCACGTATTTACGATCCCAGTTTCTATATATGTGTTTACACTTCCACGTTCATATTAGTCAGTCAGTGTTGTTCAAGCATGAAACCCTTTATGTTCATCCTACCTTTCTCTTATACTCAGTACTCCAGTTGTACTGATGCATTTGTGCTATGGTGCTTTCTTTTCATGTTACACCATAGGTTCCGAGATACGAGCTCTAGCCCAGCAGTAGCGATAGCATTCCAATTGCAGAGACACAGTGAGTGCTTATTGATTCGAGGACAGTATGATTTGATTCAGTTATTTATTTTTTCAGTTCAGTTTTATGGAGTTAGTTGGAGATATGTTTCTTCAACTCCTTATTCAAATAGTTTAGAGGCTTTCAAATTTATGTTCAGATTGAGTTGTTTTGGGTATTTTAACACACATGATTGTATTCAGCCGAACCTTATGGCCTTACAGTTCTATGTATTCTGCATTATTATATCATGATTTACAGTATACAGGTACAGATATCAGTCATGGGTTAGCCTATGGTCCCTCGGGGTCATGAGAACTGTGTAGCATTCCGTTTCAGAGAATTGGGGTGTTACATTACATTACCGAATACACTTTCATATTTGCATTTGATTCAGATTTATCATGTTTTAAGATAATTTCCATTGGCCAGATTTTTTAGAAGTTAAACTTTATACCCTATTTCTCTTCTTCAATTATCTCTCAAATTATATAACGTTTCTTCAACCACCTATGTATCCTCGAAGGCATTCTCCTACCGCATCTTTTGGCATACGATATTTATTTGGGTTAGGGCAGTAACTATATTGATTTTACGTTATTGTTTGATGAAGTGCAAGGCTTTGTAGGTGTTCTCAGAGTCCAATGCACACTTAAAGTTAAGTCTAATCACTATTGGTTCCCTATAATGACACCAAATATTGATCCTTTCTCAAAACTTAACACGCATAGACACGAGCAACAACCATTAGTAATTTGTAATAGGTTATTTGTACCATTTTCATAAGGCCCTCAACATTATAAATTCGAATCCATCAAACTTGATAGTACTATGCAGGATCTTGTTTGAATGATTAGTGCCTAATCAGTTAAAAACTGCATTCACATAAACATTGTACTTTGTGTGTGTTGTCCCAGTGACCTTATTGGTAATACTTTCTTAACTCCCATACATATGATAGTGGATCCATCTGCATGCACCTTATACTTCCTAGCCCATCTATAGCTTTAACTAAATAAATAAATGAGAAACAAGTTGCAACAGACAGGACACATGTTGGAAAAGCAAACTGATATATTCATCTGTTGCAATATATTATCAATATGTTGTAAGTTATCTGACAGATGGAATATATTTTGCAACAGATTAACCTTCTGTTAGATTTATTTTAAAGCATTTTTTCATTCCGAAATACAATAAAAAGTTGTATTTAGATCCATTTTTTTAATCTACACATTCAAAAAGTCACCAGTTTTATATAATTAAGGGATATGAACAATCGTTGCTTTTTTTTTGAATTTCCGTTCGGCCTCCTTTCCATACCCTCACTCATTCATTCTACTAAACTTACAATACAAATATGAATGATCTAGATTCATCCAAAAATATTCATATCGAGTCCTTCAGGGAACTTCAAAGGCAGTTTGATGAACTCTAGAGGGATTTTGCCGACTTCAGAGCAAGGTTGAGGAGGGCCCTGCTGCTGCCAGATGAAAAATGTCCGATTGACAATAATAATAATAATAGCAATGATAATAATAATAATAATAGTAGTAATTATAATTAGGTTATGTTTTTTTTTCCTTTAGCGTGTGTTTGTATTTTATTTTCCTCCTTTTGTATATCAAATCTATCCAAGGGATTCAAAAATATATGTCGATGGAGGTTAATTTAATGTGACATATCGATCATATGTTGCAACAGGCGGTTATTAATAAAAAAGGGTTATTGTTATTGAGAAGGAGAAAAAGAGGTGAATTCCCAATTATTTAATATGAAAAACGGTTCGTAAATAAATACGTAATAAGAAAATAAATGATAAACACAATTTACAACCGTAGTAAAAGAACAGTTAGTTTATTTTAATAACTGATTGTGACTTTTTATCAAAAACACATAGATAGAACAATGTTGGTGATACATCAAATTACCCATCTGTTGTGACTGATGTATCAGCTGTTAGAAGAAATCAAAAAAACTATTAAAACAAATCGTCCATTTGTTGCAACAGATGGAATATCTGTTGTAATTGATGGTTTACCTGATGCAACAAATATACAATCTATTGCCAAAACTTGATAAAAATGGTTATTAATTAAAGAAATGGTTATTGAAAAGGTATTTTTTAATTTATATAGTAAAAAAGTCAGCAAATTTAGATTAATGATATGATGATAATTTTTTTTAAAAAAGGATAGATATAAGTTGCAACAAATATATTATCTGATGCAACAAGTTCTCTCTATTATTACAACAAATGATATATCTGTTGTGCGTTGTCTAATGCAACAGTTATAAAATTTGTTGTCTCAACTCAATAAAAATGGTTCTTGGAAAGAATAATTAATAATAATAATCTGAAAAGTCATGACTTATCACAATATTTCTTAATTTAATTAAGTCATGAATTTTCACAGTAATAAAAAATGTAACTAAAAAATGAAGGTGAATAGTTTAATTATATATTGCAACAGATACGTTATCTGATGTAACAGGTTTTATATTTTTTGTAACAGATGATATATCTGTTGTCACAGATGAATTATCTGATGCAACATATATATAATCTGTTGTCATAACTCAATAAAAATGCTTCTTGGAAATAATTAATTAATAATAATAATTTGAAAAGACATGACTTATCACAATATTTATTTTCTTCATTTAATCAAAAATATAATTAATAAATGGAGGTGAATAGTCACTCCTTTTTGCCTCTCATTCAAATTCAATCCTCTATAAAGAGGTCACTCCTAACTCGATCGTTCATTCAACTACACTATTTATTTATTTCATCTCATCTTTCATATTACACCTGCACTTTCACCGTTTTCTCTTTCCTGACTAAGGTAAGTTTTTAAGTTTTTTTCTTTCCAATTTATAGTTTACGTTGTATTACATTTGGTTATTCATAAGATCTTTACTTTTGATTTTATGTTTTTTGTCAATTCACATGTGTTCTAGATTATGGGTGACCTGGTGTGGGATGTTGCTTTTCTACAAGACACCGTGAATGAAATTTGGAATCAAGTTCGTGACCTACAATGAGAATGGGAGAAGTTAGAGCAAGAATGCTCCTCGAGATACGCAGGCCGACAGGGCCTAGCTACTTCCAGTTGAAGATTGACCGGCTGACAATGATGATGATGATAATAATAATAATAGTAATAATTACCTATTGAATTTGTGGCAGGGGCTGATTTGTGTTGTTCCAAATAGATTAATCATTCATTGCAATAGTAAGTCTGATGCAAGAGATTACTCATCTGATGCACCAGGTGATTGATCTGTTTAAATTGTGGGCACTTATATTGGATTCATGATTGGGGTTCTATCCATTATTGAAAAAATAGTAGTGTACCTAGATGACAAATACGAATAAAAATCTTAATTTTACTTATCAAAGTCACCTATGAATTAATGCCAATGTGGAAAATGATAATTTGACATAAAAAATTGGTCAGAGCAGTAGCTTTGTACGAACAACAACAACAACAACAACAACAACAACAAATGGTCGACAAGAAGAAGATGAAGATGATAATGAAGTAGAAGATGATAATAATGAAGCAGAGGATAATTAATAAAGCAGCAGAAACAATGAACAACTAAAATCGCTAAGAGACAGAAAACAACAACGGAAGAGAAGAGAGATAAAGGTGCCTTTTTCCCCTCCGTTTTCCATTATATTCGGTAAATATTAAGATCAAAATGTAAATTTAAAAAAACTTTTGGGTTACTTTCAAAATTTTCCACTTTCTTAATCCATAATAAAGTAATTTTCATCTCCACTCAATAATTAAGACTTGTGTCACCTACACCTCATTTTAAAAGTTTTTTGTCACCTTTAACCCAAAGCCCCTGTTAACTAAAACTCAATAAAAAACATATGACAAAAGAAATATATTTTATAGTTTTAGTAATTAAAATATTATCTAAATAATTTTTTATTTTGTCTAAACTATTTTTTAACAGTTAAACTCATAGTCGAAGCTACAGTATATTACGAGGGTTCAGACAAATCCAGTAGCTTTTATGTAGTCCTTGTATTTGTATTGATAAATTTCGTGAAATAAATTTGTGAAACCACACGCAAAGCAAGAGAGATGGCTCAATGCTACGAAGAAGGTAGGTAAGGTTTTTCATGTCTGATGTTGTGGGTTCGATTGCTGGAACAGGGTTTTGCCTCATTCTTTGAACGGGTTCTTTCTCTTTTGGATTTCTTCAAAAATCATTATTATTTTTAAAAGAAATAATAATATGATTAACAAGAAATAATAATAAAATTAACAATTAAAAAAATAAATAAAAGGGACTCATGTTTCTATACAACAAAAAAGATCCTCCCAAATTAAATTCTCGCAAATGACCTAAAATCCTACTGATTGACTTCTTTTTCTTCTTCATAATCTACAAAACCCTTCATCCACTAGCCACCCTTCAAACCTCGTTGTTGTTACGCTCATGAAATTCTTTCAAGTTTTTCTCCTCTCTTCCTAATTTTTATTTTTAATTTGTTTGACTATATTTATAATACAGAGTATTTATTCAAAGTTAAATTTTAATCTTTGATTCTAGGGATGTCCATATTCTACATTTGTTTTTTGTTGTTGTTGTTTTTCTTCCAAAAGCTTCAACTTAGAACTCACAATAAGCCGACAAGTATATGACCCATTTCATAGTTCCAATTTTTTTTTTATGTTGTAGTAATTTTCATTTTTCATATTTTAATATCTTTATATGAGTTGACAATGAAAAACAAGAACAAACAGTGCACAATGTTTTTTTCTCTAAGAAGTTTATTAAAAATGACTTGCCAAGTAGTTAAGTACAGTTGTAATGATAATACTTATATTTATATAGTGTTTACTAGGTAGTTGTTATATCGGTATTGTTTGTAGTTTTATAGTTAGTATGTATTAGTTTGAGGTTGCTCTTCCGTCTTAAATTTGAAACCCCTAAGCTTCAAATCCTAACTTCTCCTCTGGTTAAATTATAGCTTTTCATAAAAACTAGAATAGAAGATGTTTCAATTAACAGAGAAGTCTTGGATCATTTCTCAAAGGCAAAAACCTTATAAATACAAATAGTGAAATGTTGTGAACCTCTACTAAGTTAAGGAATATTAAAGATAAGGTGAACAATATTATAAGATCAAGATATCAAAGTAAAACAACTAGTGTTCAGGTACCACTCATTCCCTCTCCATTCAGTGACACTTCTATCTCGGTTACACTTAGCAATGCCCCTCCTTATGGCAGGAAAGAAAAGACTTCTTTAGAAGCACGCCTGTGTCCGACATGTATTTTAAAAGAGTCGTAAATAATAATAAAAGTGAGATTCAAGACTTTAACAGTCTTCAAATATTCAACAAGTGTTGTCCTGTGATAGTTCATTTTCCCAAACTTCAAAAACTCGTACTTATGAAAACTGGACTCTTCATTGTATTCCTTAAGAGCAAGTTGAGTCGAATCATGATTTGTATTAGCTCCTTATCCATTCTACTGAGTGCCACCTTTAAGTAAACAGTGTTGCATCAGCTACCTCAGCATCACCAGGAAAAGTATCAAGGTCCATACTATTGGTTGATAAAAGTTACGTTGACACTATAAAACATTCTATCAACAAATACAAAAGATGAATGTGATACTTGGATGTTGCGCCTTTGGGAAGGTCTACTTTATTCATAGTCTTGGCCCTTTGAAGTTTGGATGGTTTTAACCTGAGACCTATCTATTGCCCTTTTTAATCCACTTTCTATACTCCTCCTCCATACATTTCCTCCTCGTTCATCCTCCCGAGCATCCTTTTATTTTTTTTTTGTATTATCGTTCTCGCTTCCTCCTTTTAGTTGTTTCCTCTTCTCCCCTACCAAAGATGATGCTGGTAGATTCCAATATTTCTATCTACGAAATCCTAGATTTGGAAAATTATGTTAAGGAGTTAGCTATGTTACCCACTTTTATAATCCAAACTTTTTTCCCCATTAAACTAGTTTTTCACTTAATTATTAAATGGTAGATGAAATGAATTATAATACTTAGTAAATTCATCTATCAAACATATTTTTTGTGACAACTTTTTGCAGCGGCATATAAGAAGCAGGCCAAAATCCTTGTAGAATGAATTTTTGGTTGTTATACTTAAGTGTATATGTGTAAAACTCCAGACTTTTTATCACTCAAATAGTGTATGAAACGATCCCTTAAGACCCTAATATCAAAGATAAACCACATAATATTGGGTTTGAATGGGATTGAGGGCATTTTTAGGCTTAGAAAAGACCCTTGAATCGCGAAATGGTTACCTCACGATATCCGCATGCCACAAAAACCCCCATGATAGGCTAATACCTTGATTTTTCATTAGGGGTCATGCCATAAACCTTCAGGTTCATGCTAGGAGTCGCACCACGAACCTCCTGATTTGCAATGGGGGTCGTACCGCGAACCTCCTCCTTGTGCATCAAAAAAGTTCTGTTTTAGCAATATATTCAGGGTACTAGGGTCTTTTCAAACCCTTAAGTCATTCTCAGTCCTCTATGTACATAATTAGGGTCCTAAAAATGACTTTTCATCTCAAAAATCTCCTATCCATTATACAAAATTAAAATAGGAGAAAACCATCTAGGGTTTTGAGAATTTTAATCTCCAAGGGTCAATTTGCACTACTTTTATCCATTAGAAGGTATGTAGAACTATCGTACTGTTCATGGTCTTGAAAAATATGTTATTATACTACTCTCAATTATGTCTATTAGTACATGGTATGAATTTTGGAATTGGTTAAAGAGCATGTATCATAAACCCATTTTTTATATATTATGGGGTTTTCTATAAACAAAAACTGTATTTAGGTGCATGTATTCTGAATCGTGAAATGGATTTGAGAGCATGAACCATAAGTCCACTTTTTCGATCATGAGATTTATTCGTGACTAGTGTTGGGGTTGTTTTATGTAAGATAATGAACCATGAGTTTAAATGCCTTCTTAGTCTAAATGGTCATGTCTACTAATGGCGAGTTGGATGTGATTTATAAAAGAGTTGGACAACAAATGTTAAAGTCTTGAAAAAATAGTGTTTTTCATAAGTTTCATATGCTATTTGAAATATAAACTCTCATGTGATGTTTAAATCTTTTGGTGATCATGAGCATAATTTTAAATTAAAGTGCAATGGACATGACATAATTGATATAATACGGCTTGCAAGTCTAGGTATGATGATACCTATTATGGAGTGCCCTTAGCCTGAAATAAAGAAATATTTTAAGCGTTAAGCATAGTTTTAATGGACTAAATTGTGCTTAAATAGAGGTACACGGTCACCCGAAGAACGCACGACCAAAAAGGCACATTATTGGAAACCATGTTTTGTCGATACAGAATTTATTATATATTATCCTGTATGAAGGATAATTAGGACATCTCATACACGGGGGTGCCTATGGTCTGCGTGCTAGAAGTTATACGATTTTATGGAAGACCCAATCCTTGTGGCATACATGGATTGGGTACTTGGTCCCCGAGTAAATTGCGGACCCGACCGTTGGTAATCGGAACTGCAGTGTGTATCATCTAACTCAGAATTAAAATAAAATGTGATGTCTATGTGGTTATTCTAATGGTTTGAATCTTCTTAATAATACCCTTGTGTTTGGATCGCAATTATATTAAAATTTTTTTATAATGCTCTAGATTATTTTTTATGAATAATAAACTATTTTTGGATTGTTCTGCATACAATACATTTCAATTATTAACCTTCTTCGAGCAGCTGTATTGTCTCTTAATGTAGTTTCGAGGCACATTCCTGGGGTCCACCATAGTAGTAGACCTTTGTCAGAAATCTAGAGTTGATAATACCCCCTTACTTTGGATGGCTTCATATCCATATGTTGGTTTTTTTTGGTTTCGTGGTTGGGCTGGGGCCTTATCTTGGCTTAGACAGATGACTAGTATTTCAGTAATGGCTTCGTAAACTAGATTTGGGTTCATGTTTTGATGATATATTGTACTTAATTTTATTATGAGACTTTCCATGTTTCAGTTGAATCTTTTCTCTCCTATTTTATATAAATAATGCTTATGGTAGTATACTAAGGGGTCTCTCTAGACTTCATGGTTTAGGATGCCCATTGCATCCAGGGCCCCAACTTAGGTCATGACAAATTTGGTATCAGTGCATGATTCAGGGTCCCATGTTATAGATCGTGTTGTAAGTTCTGAATGTTTCTAAACTCATGACTTGCCATGTTTTAGATCATGCCTCCCCATAGATCCAATGGTCAGAACACCTCAGTTGGGGCCTCTGTTACTATTGGAATAAATATTGAATAATTCTGCCCTATTCATGGGATGCGAACCTGATATGTAGCCTATACTTAGGAATTCACTTCTCTTTTAAGGGTTCCACCAATTTCTATTATCCCTCCTCGAGCCTCTCAGTTCGGTGTTAACCGTACTCAATCTCTATAGAGATAGGTATCAAATACTGAATTCAACCATTCCATCCATATTATTCATCAACTTGTGGCTTTGCAGTCATGTTGGTCTGGAAGTATGAGTTTAGTCACTGGTTCTTATGAGATCACTCGAGTTAGAAAATTCATAGATGATGAACTTACCCACTCTTATTGGTACCAATATTAAAGAGGATCCTTAAGGGTTTGTACATGAGATAGAGAATATTTACAAACCCATGTATTACAGTGATACTAAGTGTGTAGAGCTTGCAGCATATGAGATCAAAGTGGTGGCGTACAAGTGGTATGATGAATGGAAAGAGTTGAGGGGTGAGACTGCAGAGCCGATGGTATGGGTAGAGTTTCCACAGGCTTTTATGGTCACTTATTTCCTCCAAAAATGAGGGAATCTAAAGCTAAAGAATTTATTAATTTGAAGAAGGGGAGGATAAGCATCAGAGAATATGCATTGAAATTCACTCAACTATCTCGTCATGCTCTAGAGTTGGTGGGCAATATGCGGGATCGTATGAGAAAATTCATAGGCGGTCTTTTAAATAATTTTGTGTTGGAGTGTAAGGGACATCGAAAGATAATGGTATAGATATCTCTAAGTTAGTAGTGTATATATGAAGAATGTGGAGGATGAGAAGAAAAAGCTGACAAGGTGTAACACCCCACATTTTCAAGCAAGAAAGCAAACCATCATTCCTACGTGCGTAAGAACTAATTCCATGGTTTATATTTGAATTCATGTGTCATAAACCTTCTCCTAGTTTATGAAGTGATTATGAGCTGAAAAATGTTCATAAAAGTCACTTGGACCAAAGTTGAGCTTAGAGTCATTCATTCATCCAATGTTTGATATTCTATTTTTCAAGGGTCTAACTTGAATGTGTATAACTTTCGATACACATAGAATTTTTCAGCTCAAAAACCACCAAACTGTAGATAATTTAATCAGCTTTTCAACGATACCAATTTTTCCTTAATTTGATAACCGAGTAAAAAGTTATGGCATTTTCTGTATGAGGCAGGAAGATGATGTAATCTTGATGTGTCGCATCGAATGTGACCCAACACGAAACTTGATGCGAATTCGAAGTTGTTTTATGCATTATTTTAGTTCCTAATGGGTATAGGAGCATTTTGGTCACTTCTCCTCACCCAAAACCCGTCCACTATATAAAATTTCAGCCTCAAGAAGCATCAATTGCCATTTCTATTCAGTTTTTGCTTAAACAAAAGATTAACCTAAGGTTTCCTCTAAGAACAAGAAAGCAAGGGAAAATCGATCCATAAGTCCAAGATTTCCAAGGAACAAATCAACATTCGAGTGCTACTCTTCAAACCTTGTAATCTAAGGTATGTGGGGTTTTCCTAAATCACATGAGTATAAGGAAATTGTTTCAATACCATTTAAACATTGTGAGATCATGAATTTGTGAAGGTTTTTGGAATTATGTATACAATCTTGCATTATGAATTCTTTAATGACATTATTGTTTTGGTCCTTAGGCCTTTCCCCCTAATTTAATTGTACTCGTATATATGTATGTATGAAATTGGGTTTGAATATTTAATTGATAGCATGAGATGATAAAATCCCTCTCTTGTTGTTTAGCCTCTTGTTTCTAGACGTTATGAACTGCTCGATTGTATTTTGAGAAACATGATACAAATATCTTAATTTTTGGCTTATGATTTAAGATCTATTTTTGAATTGAAGAGAGAGGGTTTTACATATTCATAAATTTTGAAAATATATAATAAAAGAATTGCATGGTTTGTCAAAAATACATTACCACCATATGTTTGTTGAAATATTGGAAAGAGTGATTCTTTGCATAATTTGACAAATGTTTTAAAGTATGAATCTTCTTTAATTGTTTGTAGTATGGTGGTCCAAACTTTATATTTTTCAAGAAGATATTATATTATGATATTTTCTGGCTTAGATATTCGACTTACAAGTCGATGGTATGACGTTACCGCATAAATTAATACCGTAACATAGAAAGAGTTTAAGACTTTATTTTAGAGAATACATGTCTTAAAGAACTAAAAATGGGCTTAAAGAGGGTTAGGTGGTTTCTTAAAGAAGGAGTAATTTCAGATAACTCCTTTCCCAACACCTTGTTTTGCTGATATGGGTTTATTATGTCGCTAAGAGGGACAACACGCTGCCCTAGTGCCCTTTGACATATCAGAGTCAGAGACTTCAAACCTTGCAACAAACTTGGGATGGGTGCTTGGCTGTTGATTCAAGGAAAATTCCATATAGATCGAGGAATTTCAAAGTTGGAGGGTATACAACCTAGCTTAGAAGTAATATACAGCATAGAGTTGCCTTTACAAGATTATTTTAAGAGCATTCGAGATGGCCCATGTATTTTGAACTATTTCATGCATAATGTTTTATGACTTTCTCTCACCTATGTTATATATGTATAAATATATTAGTTTGGAATGCACTCTGTACCAATACAATTGTATTGACTCCCTATATTTCAGGGTTTGAGTCTCCGTCTAGTGGTCCTACTAAGCCGTAGAGTTTTTGAGAAAAAAGTGAAGTGTGCAGTTAGGGAGCCTTCTCTATTTTGAAAGGACTATTTCTTTTCAGATACATGTCATTTACTCTGGTTTAGGTCTACTGAGGGCCTTTTCCCAGTTTTAGACATTTTGATAATTTCTTATGTAATAGAGATTTTGCAGACTAGAACAGATGTTTTCTAGTTGTTGATTTATTTATTTCTAAAATGTTAAACCAAACTCAGAGTATGAACATGATTCCATTTTTTATATTCCGCATCTTTTTCATTATTGCTATGAATGGTGTTCATGAGTTCAAGATAGGAAGGGGCGTCTGAGCCTATACAATTTGAGATGCTCATCACGTCTAGGGTCCCAACTCAGGTCGTAAAAAACTTGGTATTAGAGCACAATTCATGGTCCTAGGGTGTCTACGAAATCACATCGGGTTGAGTCCTATTTATTGGTGTGTAGCGTGCCACACTTATAATCAGGAGTCTATAAGGAATTTAGTAATGTTAATCGTTTCTTCATGTTCTTTTTTGTGCTATGGAGTCTGAATATTCCTATTTCATACTCTAGTTTGTGCTATAGCATCGTCCATAACAAATTTATCAAAATTCTTTCCTTACTCTAATTTTATGGGCCATGCCTTATTGTTGAGGCGATTCAAGTCCAAGTGTCTAGCTCACCTAGCGATGTGGTTCTTTCTGATTGAGTTGTCCATAAAGTTATGAATTTTCACAAGGAATTGAAAGGACTCCATGAGTGATTTAAACACATACCCCTATTTGTATCTGTTATGCAGTTGAGCCCGAGGTATGTGATAACGCTCAATCTACAGCTCTCGTAGGAGTGTAAAGCGATCGTTGACAAATATATAACCCAACTGGGTTGGGTATTGATCCCACAACGAATAGCTTGGTCAACATGTAAGCAAAGATTACTAGACTTTTAGTGCAAGTCTCATAAAAAGGGCGGATTGTAACGTGTAACCAAAATAATAGAGTAAAAACTGAAAATAGCAAAGTAAAAAGAAAGAATATTTAGTAAGATGTAAAACAATGAGAATTGAGAAGTTGGGGTTATGTCCACCTTATGAGTTGTACGTCTCTATTGGCTATGAGTTATGCGGAATTCAGAAATGGATGTGCCTATAGAGAATTGTATTCGATGGTAAATCCAAGCATCTTTCGACCTAAACAAAGACTATTTCACTTTAACTCTTTCGAGCTTAAAGCGTATCTAATGGTACAAATTTTCCAAGAGGTTAATCCAGTTACGGCACTAACTTTTTAATAGGGGATGGGACCCTATTACCTTGAAATTATCTCTTTTCCAGACATATAACTTTTCTTTCGAACACGTTAATGCTATACTGGCATATTCTATGTGTGTGCAGCCACAAGTATTTGCATTAAGATGAAGAGAATAATGATATAAGCAGCATACATGTCACGAATTCACAAACTCATAGCAATAGATAGTATCTCATAAGGCTTCCATAACCCCAACAGAGAAGTTTAGCTACTCATGAGTGCGAAGGAAATCACAATAGACACTCTCGTTGTACCAAAATAAAGATCTCACGTTAGGTATAGGGGCAAGAATGGCGTGAACTCCCTTACAAAGTAGCGTTTCTCTTGTTGTGGAAATTAAGAATTCAATAGATGAATAGAAGAGGAATAAAAAGTAGAATTATGAGAATTAGAATTGTTGGAAGAGTAGAGGAATGAATAATAGAAGAATGAATTAAAAATCTCTAGCAAGATGGGGTATTTATAATACCCATATCCTATTCCTACTAAAATAATGTATTACTTAACCCAATCCTACTAGGTTAATGTATCATTATCCTAATCCTAATAAGTTACTGCTAGTCCCCAAAGTCTTCAGAATTGTTGTTTTTGCCCGGGACAGATTTTCCATGCGCCACTTTTGGTCCTTGGCGTCCAAGCTTTGCTTTCCTCCATTCGTGAAGCTTTCTTTGGCATCAAGTTATCCAAAAAATGCTGAATTTTGCATCATTTATACTTGAAAACTTACTAATCATGTTCGTTAGCTCACTTACAGGAAAAAGGACTAAAAGTGCATGAATTATATAATTTGTCCTCAAAACATGGCTAAAATATGGGTAAAATATAGCACTATAGGCGTGTAAATTTGCCTATCATCAACACCCCACACTTAAAGCTTTGTTCGTCCTCGAACAAACTATCATGTCCATATAAACATTCACTTAGGGATTTACAGCAACAACACAAAATATTTGTCAAAGCAAGCACAACAATTATCAACAAAGAGTAGTTTTCCGATCATTAGTAGAAACAATTTAACCTCTAGCATAGACTCGTGATGGTGGTCAACTCATATTCAAAAGTTAAGGCACAAAGAATCATACACGACTACCCAAAATTCATCAACCATGTGTGTCTCATAATATATTACTCATAATCACTCACAAGTATAGCATATTTTTCAAACATGGGTATAAAAATATCCTTGCTCTCACTCTTACAAAGAATTCATATGCTGCAACTGATGACCATAGGATTGCCCTTAGTGTAGTGCTCCACTAAATGTCAGAATGCTAAGCTTAGGATCAAATAGGTGTTTTGTTGGTTGTAATGTAGGCTAAGGGACGGGTAGGACTATTTTGGCCAGAAATAGTGACTATGTTCCTGAGCGCTTTAATACATCACATTGTATCATTAACACTTTTCTTTCAAACAACCTTTCTACTTTCTTTTATTCTACCACCCCTTTTCTCCTCTTTTGTATTTCAATTTTAAACATGACTAACTTTTCAGTTTTCCTTTCCTTTTTCTTTTCATAACACACCTCTTATGATAGCAATTTTTTTTCATAACAATTTCAAGCACCAATACATTCTAAAGCATCATACTCACCCAATTTCCTCTTATTTTGTCACATTACTTTAAACTTTAAAGCACTTAGGAATTTGGATCAAATTATGGTCTTGAAAAAATGGATTACGCTTATATATGAGGTTGTCAAAGAAAAGAGGCTAAAGGCTCAAAAGGGTTAACTAGGATGATATCCTTGGGTAGGTAAAAAGAAGGTAAACAAGTATAGGTTGCCAAAGGAATGCCTAAATCATCTCCTAAACTTGCACTCTTTATTTTTGCTTTACTTACATACCAGGCAAGTTCTAGCATCAGCCACAAACATAGAATATACTATATCCTCACACCCACAAGGACCATGGTCGACTTTATTGGGAGTAGTATAGACACTTGACCCAACAGATGAATGAATTAAACCATACGATTATCACATGGTGAGTCACACTTGGAGCCTAAACGTCTCAATAGTAATATTTTATCACAAACTCTTGTCATAATCTCGTGCTGCCTATCAGAACAATTTCATGCAAAATCTAAAAAATTTAACTACAAACGAGAATAAATAACTACAAATGAGAATAAATAACTACAAATGAGAATAAATAACTACAAACGAGGATAAATAACTATGAACGAGGATAAATGCAGGAAAAGAAGTATAACACTACAAATACCCTCACCCCACACTTAGACGGGACACACTGCCCTCAGTGGAAAATAAATAAGAAGAACCTGGTTAGTCGGACTCATCCTCTATGTCCGGGGTCATACCCCCTGCATCTGAATCATCATCAGAGTCTTCATCCTCATAAGTTCCTCATAAGTACTCCACTTGATTCCAAGAGTGCGTCGAGGTATTTACAGCACGGAGGATTCAACTTGCTCTTTTCTTCCCCTTTTGTAGCCTTTTTGTGAAGTGGTTGCTTTTCTTGTCTTTTGGTGCCATTGTACCTGAGATCTCAATAGAGTCATGTTAGCTTCATCTCAGAAGATTCAATCAACAAACAGACAATGGTGGCACTACCCTACACTTAATTTGTTGACACAACTAATTAAGTGAATGCTGTCGATTGCTCAGACTTCATCGACATACATTTAGGTGATATGTTCCAACCATATGTTCAGTGCAGTCATACTTTCATGTCATCTTACTATCCTTTTCTTTCTATTGCATGTAATCTTGACTTATGTTTTCATGTCTTGGACTAATGCATCAAAAACTACTACATAGATATTGTATCAATTTATGGCATAGAAATAATCACAACATCTTATGTTTGTAGTTAACCATGATTTTCATCTCAATGAACAAGTCATTCAATGCATGCAAGCTTTCAAGTTACAAGATTATGCACTTTCCTTGACCATGTCAATTCCGCAAAAGTATGACATTGTATAAAAATTAAATACAAGTTGGAAACAATTCAAGAGTATCCTTACGTATTCTTTCACTCACTTTGTTGCATCACAACAAATCAACCACATTCAAGTAACCAACACTACTTCAAGATTTAACAATTTATTGTAGCCGTAGTATTGTAGTACTTAGGGAATATAAATGAAGAAGATAGAAGTACTTACTTGGTTGATGGCCTCGGAAGATGTTCTTGCAAAGTAAAAAGAGCAAAAGCAAAATTTTTGAGAGGATTTAGAGAGGTAGGCGGTGCTTAGGTTGAAGTTGTAATGCATTTTTGTTCTAAGACTAAGGCTCTATTTATAGGACAAGCTTGGTTCGGGTTTTGACCCATTTGGAATCAGATTTGGAGACCAAAAGTTACCATAGGCGGTGCCTAATGCTTTGCCTAGTTGAGCAGAATGACATAGCATAGGCCATGCCTAAGGCTTTGCATAGTTGAGCAGAAGGCTTTTGCATAGGCGGCGCCTATGCTATGGCATTGTTGAGCATAGGCGGCGCCTTTTCCAAAGCATTGTTGAGCATAGGCGGCGCCTATGCTATGGCACTCTAGAATCCGAGAGCTTATGCCATAGCATAGGCCTTGCCTTGTTCGTGGCCTAGATTTACATAGGCCTTGCATTGTTCTTTGCCTATATTTTCATAGGCAATACCTAACCTATAGCCTTTTGCTTCTTCATTCCTAACTTACCACCTTCTACATGCCATACTTCCAAATCAAAATTTGAAACCAATCTCCTCCTTTACACCTCTTGCACCTACATTTACTCAAAAACAACAAAAACGATTAGTACGATAGGTTGCCTCCCATCAAGCGCCTTACTTTTGGTCGTAGCTCGACGAAATCCTAAGAAAACAAAAACAGCAAAAACAATTAAAAACGATGAGTTGCCTCCCATGAAGCGCTTGATTTATTGTCGTGGAACGACATAGCTATCTCGATTACTTAGACTTCATCGGGATAGATGGGGTATCGTTTTCTGAATGGATTCAGACGATGCTGATGCTTACTTGTAGGAATGCAATCTTCTTCGATATGACTCTTGTGCATACATATCCTTGAAGGGATACCAATTATATCATCAGTAGACCAACCAATGGCTCTCTTGTACCTCATCATAGCAGAGATGAGATCCTCTACGTGCTGCTCACTTAAGTCATCTGTAACACTTATCGGAATTGTATTTCCACTTCCTAAGAATGTATACCTTAGATAATTTGGGAGCTCTTTCGATTCTATCACTGGTGGCTCTTTAATGGAAGTCTTCGCTGTTGGTGACGGTTGATTCTTAAGATCAAGGTCCGGCTGCTCAGGAGTATGAGAATAGGACCCTATTTCTGTTAGAGCACACATAGTTTCTTCATAATCGTCATCATCCTCATAATCAACATTCAGCAGCGCAGCAGACAATGGCTCAACAGTAAGTTGTTTCTCTACAGATAATGCTCTCTTATCCTCATAATGAACATCAGCTACAGAGAACACATTCATATCTCTCGGCTGCTTCATCGATTTGCACAAATCAATTCGTCATTCATTCGAAATAAAAGCTCATTATCTCTCATGTCAATAAACACACTTTCCGTTGCAAGGAAAGGACGTCCTAAGATTATGGGTACTTCAGAATCCACCTTGTAATCCAAAATCACAAAGTCCTCAGGAAAAATGAAGGTAGACACCTTCACCAACACATCATTCAAGATACCCACAGGTCGTTTTACCGACCTATCTGCCATTACAAGCCGCATATTAGTTGGTGTAGGATCGCCCAACCCTAACTTTTTGTAGACGGATAGTGGCATCAAATTGATGCTAGCTCCTAAATCGCACAATGCTTTGGCAAAATTCATAGATCCAACCGTACAAGGAATAGTGAAAGCACTAGGGTCTGCCTTCTTCTGAACTAGTAATCGGGTAGCAATTGCACTGCAATGATGAACAGTATCTTTCAACTCATAGCTTGCTGGCCGCTTTTTTGTCAATAGATCCTTCATAAATTTTGCATACCCAGGCATTTGTTCTAGTGCCTCCACCAACGGAACATTAATGGTCAGCTGATTTAACATCGTCATGAATTTGCTGAACCTTGTATCATCTGCCTGCTTCTTCAATCTTTGAGGAAAAGGTGGTGGTGGATATGGAATTATTTTCTCCACGGCTTTCTTCTCCTCTTGCTTCTGAATTTTGGTAGTTTCAGGCTGCAACCTACTAGGGGTGACATCATGGACGTCTTGGCCAGCTTCCATGGCATTTTCTTCATTAGCCTTATCATCGTTGTCCGCTACATCGTCAACCACTTGCTTGCTTTTGGATGAAGTTTCCAGCACCTTACCACTTCGGGTAGTAATAGCCATGCATGATCCATCATTCCTTGGATTTTGTACAGTTTCGCTAGGTAAAGTGCCAGCCTTTCCTTGATTGAGTGCTGCTGAAAGTTGGCTCAATTGCTGCTCTATTTTCTTTATTGAAGTGGAATGTGAGTCAACCAATTGCTTCATTGAGGACAAATCATTTATCACCTCCGTTACTCCAGCGCTTGTTGCTTCCACTCCTTTCAACAGTTTAGCCATCATATCTTCCATATTTCCAGATGCAGCAGCGTCACGTCTTCCTGGAGGGACATACAACCACTTCTCTCAGTCTTGTTCTTCCAACTACCTTCATCACGGTCCTTATATCTTGAATTATCATAATAGTTCTGACCTTGGTTTCCTTGGAAATTGCCTCGAAAACACCCCTGATTGTTCAAGTAGTTGGCTTCTTCTTCAGAATTAGATTAGTCTCTTCCTTTTGACGCAACTGCTTTGACTTTTTCGGTCTTCTCTGATAATAGATGCTTTCTAAGAAGATCCATCTGTGTTTTCATTTACGCCATATATTGATCACTTTCTTCCTCTCTTCGCCATTGTTCTGCTGTCATGCCAATAGACAAAGTGGGGCTTGCTACCTCAGAATCCCTGGTGTGCCAAGCTCTACTTTGCTTTGTCATCCGGTCTAGCATATTGCTTGCCTGAACAAAGGTGAGGTCCATAAATGATCCTCCAGCCACATTATCAACCACTGACTTAGTCATCGAATTCAAAGCTCTGTATAATATGTCCATCAAGTGGACATTGGTCATATGATGGTTTGGGCACCGCATTAGCTTCGTCTTGAACCTCTCCCATGTTTTATGGAGAGATTCAGTTGGAAGCTGTCGAAAATTAGTGATCTCATCTCTCAACTGTGCTCTTTTGGATGGTGGAAAGAATCTTTCTAGGAAAGCGTCTTTCAATTGCCTCCAATTATTAATAGAATTAGGAGTCAGCCCATTCAACCATAGAGTTGCCTCCCCAGACAGAGATAATGAAAATAAGCGTAGTCGAATTGCATTCTGTCCAACGCCAGGATTGTTGAATGACTTACATATAGAAATAAAGTTGATCAGATGCATATTCGGATCATCACCTGCTAGTCCACCAAATAATCCCTTGAGTTGCAAAAGCTGAATCATGGCGCTAGTGATACTGAACTTTGCTCCGCGTGCCAATGGCAGAAGAATATAGCTCCTGTGGCACCAGATCCATCAAGATCATCATCATCATCATCGAACGGTATGTGCACAGCTCAGCGTTCGGGCCTAAATCGTGCTTGACGATCTCTCCTCTGCATAGGTATCGCCATCTCAGCAGTATGCCGTGGGTTTAGTAGCTCTTCATCGCCCAGGTCCTCATCATCAGGATTTGTTGCACGACCTGGGTTATCAATATTATGTTGATGCACTTGAGCAGCTGCCAATGCAGCTAACCTAGCCTGCTTCTGTTAGGCAGCCATTCTATCAATGTCACTTTGTGCATCCATCCTGCCAACAGAACCTGGATAAAACAAAAACAACAACTAAAAGTATAACTACGAGAATATTTGACCAAAGGGTCTAGTAATTATCTCAAACATAGTTGACAACCGTATTCCCCGGCAACGGCGCCAATTTTTGATAACGCTCAATCTACATCTCTTGTAGGAGTGTAAAGCGGTCGTTGTCAAATATATAACCCAACTGGGTTGGGTATCGATCCCACAGGGAATAGCTTGGTCAACAAGTAAGCAAAGATTACTAGACTTTTAGTGCAAGTCTCGTAAAAAAGGGGGATTGTAACGTGTAACCAAAATAATAGAGTAAAAATTGAAAATAGCAAAGTAAAAAGAAAGAATATTTAGTAAGATGTAAAACAATGAGAATTGAGAAGTTTGGGTTATGTCCACCTTATGAGTTGTACGTCTCTATTAGCTATGAGTTATGCGGAATTCAGACATGCATGTGCTTATAGAGAATTGTATTCGATGGTAAATCCAAGCGTTTTTCGACCTAAACAAGGACTATTTCACTTTAACTCTTTCGGGCTTAAAGCGTATCTAACGGTACAAATTCTCCAAGAGGTTAATCCAGTTACGGCACTAACTTTTTAATAGGGGATGGGACCCTATTACCTTGAGATTATCTCTTTTCCAGACATATAACTTTTCTTTCGAACACGTTAATGCTATACTGGCATATTCAATGCGTCTACAGCCATAAGAATTTGCATTAAGATGAAGAGAATAATGATATAATTAGCATACGTGTCATGAATTCACAAACTCATAGCAATATATAGTATCTCATAAGGCTTCCATAACCCCAACAGAGAAGTTTAGCTACTCATGAGTGCAAAGAAAATCACAATAGACATTATCATTGTACCAAAATAAAGATCTCACGTTGGGTATAGGGGTAAGAATGGCGTGAACTCCCTTGCAAAGTAGCGTTTCTCTTGTTGTGAAAATTAAGAATTGAATAGATGAATAGAAGAAGAATAAAAAGTAGAATTATGAGAATTAGAATTGTTGGAAGGGTAGAGGAATGAATAATAGAAGATTCAATTAAAAATCTCTAGCAAGATTGGGTATTTATAATACCCATATCCTATTCCTACTAAACTAATGCATTACTTAACCCAATCCTACTAGGTTAATGTATCATTATCCTAATCCTAATAAGTTACTGCTAGTCCCCAAAGTCTTCAGAATTGTTGTTTTTGCCCGGGATAGATTTTCCATGCGCCACTTTTGGTCCTTAGCGTCCAAGCTTTGCTTTCCTCCTTTTGTGAAGCTTTCTTTGGCATCAAGTTATCCAGAAAATGTTGAATTTTGCATCATTTATACCTGAAAACTTACTAATCATGTTCGCTAGCTCACTTACAGGAAAAAGGACTAAAAGTGCATGAATTATATAATTTGTCCTCAAAACATGGCTAAAATATGGGTAAAATATAGCACTATAGGCATGTAAATTCGCCTATCATCAGTATGGAGTGTATTTAGACTTCTTTAATAAATTCTTTTTGCAGATGTCATGTTTAAGGATGAGGATATGTACAAGAATGCTAGAACTATTTTTCCACCTGAGTAGTAGTGTATGTTAAAGTGTCATGACCTATTGGTAGTGAGATGTTCTAGAAGTTGGTAACATGAAGTCACAAGGTTATCAGTCATAGTGAGGGTGATATTTGCATAAATAAATAGTTTTAGTTGTGTAATCATGGATTTAGGAGTGGGTTGCCATTGTATAGTTATAAAATAATGTTGTATCAATATTTGTATATTGTATGGTAATCTATGAAACAAAATGGTTGTCTAGGATTATTATTTTTTCAAAGTAAGGAAGGATCTCCAAATAGATAGTAATGGTAGTTGTATTAACCATGTTTAGGCTTTGAATGAAAAGGGGTAGATTAGTTAATAAGCTATGAGTAGGGACTTATTGGTGTGAATAAAATTTAAAGCTGGTCTAAATGTATGCATGGGTAGGTAACTATGATGTGAGAAACTGCAAAATGTTGATAAGATTGAAATGGGTTATATTACCAGATTAAGATTGACTAATCCTATCATGTGACTTTACCCCTTTGATGGTCTTTTTCTTTAGTAGTAGTAAACTAGTACTTTATGTGAGAAGGTATATAGTGGATTTTGAGTGGTAATAGTGAGGTTAATGTGGGGTTATGATTGTAGGTAGTAGCTAATTGAAGTGAAGTATTTTGGTTGATTTCCCAATTTAATGAACCAGTATAGTATGAGGCATGCTTTACCAGTGGAATATAATCGAGGATAGATAATAGGCTTGAACTGTAGACATGAATTTTAGGTGTAGAGTTTAGTGGTAAGAATAATAACTTCAGACTAAGAATGCATGTTTTGTGGAGTAATTAGCAGGCCTGATTTGATATACGAAATGGCCTTGGTTGATGATTTATGAAAAGTTTAAGTAGTAATTGTGAGGTATATGTCTACATAAGGAATAGTGTTAAAATGATGAATTAGGGTTGAATAATTAAGTAGATGAGAACATGAGTGTATGGGAATAAGTTGAACCCTTGATAGCAGGTTGCTAAATAAAGTTTTATGTGTATAAGTGTTTTGTGTACCTAGATTTAATTCTTGAATCTTTTAGTATGGAGATGTCTAGGAATTTATTATATGGTGTGCTTTAGAGTTAAATTAAGGTAAATAGGAAGGCAATATGCACCCTGGGTATAGTCTTACAGGTTTTGTGCATGTGTAGCTTATGTGATTAGAGGTGTAATAATAGTATTCTAACAAATTGAAGATGTTACATTAAGTATTTAGAAGCGTAATTGTTTATGCCCATGAAAATATTAGTCATAAATTGATGACTTTGGCAGTTAGAAGAAATTATGATTAGTGTCCCCGAAAAGGGATGTTTTATAAGGTAATTTAGTATCTTTGTATTAGAAACTAATAAGATGAGTTCTGCTCATGTATATACTGATACCCTTTTTATGATAAGGTGTATGACTGTGTGCGCTCATGATAGTGGGAATTATAGACTGACGACTATAGCGTGTAGCGTAAGTTATGAGTGGCATTGACAGAAAAGCAAGGGCTTCAGAGTATAGTTCTTCAGAGAGATTTTAGATTTTAAGTGTCTGGTGATATCTCTTTTATGTTGACATTTGTTGCTATATATTTGGATGTGGGGATATTTCCATATGTCTAGGACAATAACTTTGATCTAAATTGGAGATAGTGAATAAATGTAGTTCCCGAATGTTCTCAGTAGGGCAAGTTGTGGGGAGAAACCATGATAAACCTATTTCCACTCAAGAATATTCCTCCTATTTTGATTTAGGAGAGTATCCTACTAATGTATTACGTCATTTTTTCAAGTCATGCCTATGTCTATGGTTCGAGTTCGCTATGGACTTATGTTTATGATCTGACCTCCACACTAGAAGCAATTATGTCTCTTAGTACTCCATTATTTCCTGTATTCAAGCTATATGTTGTGTTGTTCATGATCCATGAAAATCTATATCTCTCAGCATGCTTGGTCCTAAAGAAATATGTTCCTATACGTCACCGATTCATTATATGTTAGGTTACGCCAAAGTGATAAATTTTATGCAAACTCATGATAAATCTCAGTTCCTTTAATGAAGAGAAATAGCTTCAAGCAAAAATTGTTGTCTTAGTTGTAATGTAACACCCCATAGCATTCTAAAGTCAATATCACTCTTGGTTGCATGTATGGAGAGCTGACAACCTGAAAATTTTTCTAATTGTCATAGAGGACTTAGTCATATTTTAAGCTACTAAACTTTTCTGTTTTCTAAATCAATTTTCTAACCTTGAGATATGAATTTTTAAGTTGATTCATATTCGGGGGAGTAAAGGAGATGTTTTAGATTTTTTGGACAACGTTAGACTTGTCTTTTGATGTTGAAAATAGTGGCCTGATGCAATGTCAATGCGTCATGTCGATAATCACATCAATGAAGCAGTGGCCTGACGTGATATTGATGTGATGTGTCAATTGGCGCATCGGGTGCCCATTTCGTCTTACTGACTTTAGGGTGTTGGAGGGTAATTCCGTTTCTTTCCCTCATTTTATCTTTATATGTGCACCAATGTTTTCTCACTGTTCTCTATCCTAATAATTCATACTATATTATGTTTCTTTCAAACTACTCTTTACTTCAGATCCATACACTTGATATATGGAGCACTTCGTGTCTATTTTATCTTATCTTTATTTCATGTCCCTGCTTGAGTTGTGCAATAACTATAAGTTATGATCTAATACTGTTACTTTAATTTATGATCTTTATGCTCGAGTCCCTTAATGACCCTATGTATGATAGTATGATGGTGGTTGTGAAAGTGTGGTGATGTGTTAGGTAGGGGAGTATATGTTCTTGCAGATTAAAAATTTGATTTGAATTCTCGAGCTAAGGTTATAGGTGAAAGGGAAAAGGAGGAGATCAACTTTTGTTTTAAGAAATAGCTAAGAAGGAGAAATGTGGCTAAATATTTTTGAGAGTGATTGAAATTGTTGGTCTTAGTGGGGAAATCCATGAAGTTGGTGTAGTAATAATTAAGATTGAATGTTATGGTTGCTGAAATACAAACCTATGTGCAATATAGTTAGTACTTTCTAATTAAATTTCGAGTGTGTTTGATGGCCGTGATAAAGTGAAGAAATATTTCTTAAAAGGTTGTAGAGTACAGGGTACGGTAGCTTAAGTTAGCACCTTTTATCTTCAAGTTAGGATTCAACTTAGCAGAATTATAGTGTGACTCAAATTTCATGTGGCTAGAGGTATGAGTTGAGAATTGTAAGTTGGTGAATGTGAAGTATGCTATTTATTGTTTGGGGTGTAGAAGATTAGTGCCTCTAATCTTAACACTGTTTGTGGTACTTTATAAGGAAGAGAATGCTTCTAATCCTATCATCCGCGAAATCTTATTTCATTATTAGTACCGATATAAATCAGGTTTATGATAATCAAATAAATCTCCACCTTATGTTGTGATGACTATGTTCATATAACTCATGTGAAAGATTATCCCTGTGTAAAGTCTCATTATCCCATGTTTTTTATTTTCACGTTTCACTAGGGGTTGTCATGAAGCTCGGTAAATGCCCTTGCATATTTTGTTATGGAATAATGTTCAATGCAAGGTTTGGTACATTATTCTACACTTTTATAGCTTCAATAAGTCGCTACCCATCATTCAAGACGAATGAACCCAAGGGGGTGATAATGTACCACCCCGCAAGTTTGAGCTAGAAAGCAAATCGTCATTCCTACGTGCTTAAGATATAATTCCATGGTTTATAATTAAATTCATGTGTCATTATCCTTCTCCTAGTGTATGAAGTGATTATTAGCTGAAAATTGTTCATAAAAATCACTTGGAGCAAAGTTGAGCTAAGAGTCATTCAATCATCCAAAGTTTGATATTCGATTCTTCAAGGGTCTACCTTGAACGTGTATAACTTTTGATACAAATACAAATTTTTAGCTTAGTTACAACTAAATTGTAGACAATTGAATTATCTTTTCAATGATACCAATTTTTCCTAAATCCGCTAACCGAACAAAAAGTTATGGCGTTTTCTGTGTGAGGTAGTAAGCCGACGCTATCTTGACGCGTCGGGTTGACTGCACCCTAAGACAAAACCCGATGCGAATTTAAAGCAGTTTTTCATATTATTTCAGTTCCTAATGGGTCAATTCCCTCTTTTATTCAATTTTGTATCAAAAATAAGATCAACTTGGGGTTTCCTCCAAGAATAAGAAAGCAAGGAAAAATCAATCATTAAGTCCAAGATTACTAAGGAAAAATTCAAGATTCTAGTTCTACTCTTCAAACCTTGTAATCTAAGGTACGTGGGGTTTTCCTAAAACTAGATGAGCATAACGAAATTGTTTCAATACCATTTAAACATTTTGAGATCATGAATTTGTGAAGGGTTTTGGAATTATGTATGCGATCTTGCATTATGAATTCTTTAATGATATTATTGTTTTGGTCTTTAGGACTTTCTCCCAAATTTAATTGTACTCATATATATGTATGTATCAAATTGGGTTTGAATATTTAATTTAGAGCATGAAACAATAAAATCCCTCTCTTGTTGTTAATCCTCTTGTTTCTATAAGTTATGAACTACTCGATTGCATTTTGAGAAGCAGTACATGAATGTATCGATTTTTGTATTAGGATTTAAAAGGATGTATCCTATAGCTTAAGTTAGCAACTTTTAACTGTAAGTTAGTCTTCAACATCGCAGAACTAATAGTGGGCTCAAATTTCTTATGGCTAGTGGTTTGATTAGAGAATTGTAAGTTACGAGTGTGAAGTATGCTATATATTGTTTAGGGTGTAGAATATTAGTACGTCTACGTTTAAGACTATTCTTGGTACTTTGTAAGGTAGAGAATGCTCCTAATTTTATCGTCCACGAAATCTTATTTCATTATTAGTACCAATATAAATCAGGTTTATGATCATCAAATAAATATCTGTCGTATGTTGTGATGACTATGTTCATATAACTCATGTGCAACATCATGCCTATGTAAAGTCTCGTTATCCCATGTTTCATACTTTCATGTCTCACTAGGTGTTATCATGATGCTCGGTAAATGCCATTACATATTTTTTTTATGGAAGAATGTTCAATGCGAGGTTTTGTTCTGTATTATACACTTTTATAACTTCAACAAGTCCCTACCCATCATTCGGGGATGAATGATCCCAAAAGGGAAATAGTGTAACACCCCACATTTTTGAGCTAGAAAGTAAACCGTCATTCCTACGTGCGTAATATCTAATTCCATGGTTTATATTTAAATTCATGTGTCATGAACCTTCTCCTAGTGAATGAAGTAATTATTAGGTGAAAATTGTTCATAAAAATCACTTGGAGCAAAGTTGAGCTAAGAGTCATTCATTCATCCAAAGTTTGATATTCGATTCGTCAAGGGTCTAACTTGAATGTGTATACCTTTCGATACACATTGAATTTTTTAGCTGAAGACGAACAAAATTATAGTTAATTGAATTAAGTTTCCAATGATACCATTTTTGTATAAATCCAATAACCAAGTGAAAAGTTATGGAAATTACCATGTAAGGCAGTAAGCTGACACGATCTTGACGCGTCGCATTGACTGTACCCTGACACAAAACCTGATGTGAATTTAAAGATGTTTTACGCATTATTTTAGTTCCTAATGGGTCTAGGGGCATTTTGGTCACTTTTTCACCCCAAAAATCCATCCATAACCTAAAATCCATCACTAAGAAGCATCAATTGCCTCTTGGATTCAATTTTCTCTCAAAAATAAAATCAACCTAGGGTTTCCTCCAATAACTAGAAAGCAAAGAGAAATCAATCCTTAAGTCCAAGATTTCCAAGGAACAAATCAAGATTCGAGTTCTAGGCTTCAAACCTTGTAATTTAAGGTATGTGCGGTTTTCGTAAACTACATAGACATAAGGAAATTGTTTCAATACCATTTAAACATTGTGAAACCATGAGTTTGTGAAGGGTTTTAGAATTATGTATGCAATCTTGCATTACGAATTCTATAATGATATTATTGTTTTGGTCTTGAGGCCTTTCCCCCCAATTTAATTGTGCTTGTATATATGTGTGTATGAAATTGGATTTGAATATTTAATTGAGAGCATGAGACTATAAAATCACTCTTTTGTTGTTAAGTATCTTGTTTGTATATGTTATGATCTACTCAGTTGCATTTTGAGAAGCATGATATAAATGTCTTGATTTTTCTCTTATGCTTTAAGATTGATTTTTTAATTGAAGAGGGCGGTTTTTACATGTTGATATATGTTGAAAATATATAATGAAAGAATTACATTGTTTGTCAAAAATACATGACAATCACATGTTTTGTTGAAATATTGGATAGAGAGATTCTTTGCATAATTTGACAAATGTTTTGAAATATTCATCTTCTTGAATTGATTGAAGTATAGTGGTCCAAACTTTATGTTTTGAAAGAAGAGATTATATTTTGATATTTTATGGCTTAGAGATTCGTATTGTAAGTCAATAGTATGAAGATGCCATATAAATGAATGCCATAATAGAGTAAGAGCTTCAGACTTGATTTCAGATAATACATGTCTTCAAAAGATAAAAATGGGCTTAAAAAGGGTTTGGTGGTTGCCCGAAGAAGGCTTGATTTTAGATAACTCCTAGCCCAAAATCATGTTATCTCAATATGGGTTTATTATGTCCCTTAAAGGGACCATACACTGGCATAGTGCCCTACGGTGTATCAGAGACAAAGACTATAACCCTTGCGGCGAACATGGGTTGGGGGTTGGTTGCCAAGTAGCCTGTGTAATATCAGAGTTGTGGGCTATAACACCTAGCTCAGAAGTAATACAAAGCATAGAGTTGCATTTAAAAGTTTATTTAAGAGCATTTGAGATGGCCCATGTATGTTGAACTATTTCATACATAATGTTTTATGACTTGCTCTCACCTATGTGATATATGTATAAATTCATTAATTTGGATTGCTCTGCATACTATTACAATCGTATTGACCTCCTATAATTTAGGATTTTTGGCTCAGTCTAGAGGTCCTGCTAAGCTGTAGAGTTTTTCAGAAAGAAGTGAAATGTGTAGTTGGTGTGCCTTCTCTATTGTGGAAGGCCTATTTATTTAGATACTTAACATTTACTGTGGTTTAGGTCCACTAGGGTCCTTGTCCCAATTTTATATAGTTTGATAATTTCATGTGTAATAGATATTTGGCAGACTAGAAAAGATGTTTTCTAGTTGTTGATTTACTTATTTCCAAGAAGTTAAACCGAACTAAGAGCATGACCATGATTCCATTTGTTATATTCCATATCTTTTTCTTTATTTTTATGAATGGTGTTCATAAGTACCAGACAGGAAGGGGCACCAGATCCTATACGGTTTAGGATGCTCGTCGCGACTAGGGTCTCGACTCGGGTCGTGACATAAGGAATGAGGAGAGGCAGGCCAAGAAATGTAGGTCAGTGAATCGGGGTGTTAGTCAATAGGGTGGGAAATGAGGAAGGTATTGGTTTATAGAAGAAACTTTGGGATACTGTTCAATCATCCACTAATGCGCTTGCCCCCAGAACTTCTGGGGAGCACAGGTTCCATCCTAATAGTGGCATACAAATTTCGGGCACTCAAGCTTATGGGAGCATGACTCAACCCTTTAGATCATTTCCTCGTTGTAACAATTCTGGAAGGAATCACTTATGGAGGTGCTATTTTAAGGACAAAGTGTGATACACTTGTGGAAAACTTGGCCATATTCTAAGTGATTTCCCTTCTAGGAGGGGGACATTTGGGGACACTAATGGGGTCCATCTACTACATCTTAACCCTAACTAATAAAGGTAATGCACCAAGAACAGGTATGGGTCGTAACCGTTTGTATGCCCTATTTGCACTACAAGACTCAAAGGCTTCACCATATGTTGGTACGTGTTTGTTACATATTTTCTCTTGTGATGTCGATGTCTTGCTTGATACCGAGCCTACCCTATGTTATGTGACTCTTTATTTTTTAGTGCATTTTGGTTTTGAACTCAAAAATATTTTTGAACCCTTCTCAGTCCCTGCCCCTGTTGGTGATTCTACTTTTGCTAGAAGAGTTTATAAAAATTAAAGATCTAAAAAGGTCCCTTTATGTTTCCTAGTGATCCAGTTATAGAGTGGAAGGGGTATTTTGTTATACCCAAAGGGAAATTCGTATCTTATATTATAGGCTTATTTCCAAAGATTTTTTATACCATCGTGTTCAAGTCAAATATTCTAGCACTGGAAGTTATTCTTAGAGTAGGTCTCAGTAGAAAATGAATTACAAAAATTTTTTCCTGATGACCTCTTTAGGATACCCTTAGATAAGGAGATAAATTTCGACATTAACCTATTATCAGATACTCAACCTATTTGTATGTTGTCGTATATAATGGCTCTTGTGGAATTGAAATAATTGAAACAATAGTTAAAGGATATTCTTGATAGAGTCTTCACGTCCTAGTGTCTCCTACTGGGGTTCTTTTGTACACTTTACGTGTAAGTAAAATGGTTCCAGCCGTATGTGTATAGATTACTGTTAGTTGAATAAAGTTACAATTATGAATATGTACCCTCTTCTTAGCATTAATGGTCTTTTTGACCATCTCCAGGTTACTAGATATTTCTCTAAGATTGACCTTCTTTTGGGTTATCATCAGTTAAAGGTTACGGAGACTGATATTCCCAAAATAGCTTTTCAAATCGGGTATGATCACCATGAGTTTCTGTTCATGACCTTTGGACTAAGTAATGCTGCTATAGCATTTATGGACATTCTGAATAGAGTGTTCTGATAGTTTTTGGACCTGTTTGTTATAGTTATCATTGATTATATTTTGGGTTACTCTATGAGTGATTAGAATCATGAAAATTACCTTTGAGTCATCCTTCCGACCCTTAAATACCATTAGTTGTATGCTAAATTCTTAAATGTTAGTTCTGGTTTAGTGTAATAGCCTTCTTGGGAAATATTTTTTCTAGTGATGGGAAAACGGTTGATCCTCAAAATATTGAGGTGGTAAGAAAATGGCCAAGACCCAAGTCTCCAATCGAGACACATAGATTGTTGGGTTTTGCAGGATACTATGGGTGGTTCATTGAGAATTTTTCATCCATAGTTTCCCCAAATACTAGATTGACTCAGAGGAAGGTAAAGTTTTTGTGGTCTGAGGTTTGTGAGAATAGTTTTGAGAGATTGAAGGAAAAATTGACTATCTCACCTATTTTGAACCATCCCGAGGGTACATAGAGTTTTGTTGTTTACTGTGATGCTTCCCGAGTAGCACTTTGGTGTATAGTAATGTAGCATGGTAGGGTGGTGGCGTATGGCAATTAAAATTCCATATAAAAAACTACCCCACCCATGATTTACAGTTGGCGGCTGAGGCTTTTGTATTCAAGATTTGTCATCATTATATTTATGGGTGCATGTTGACATCTTTACTGATCATAAGAGCTTATAGTATGTGACCACCCAGAAGGAGTTGAATCTTAGGCAGAGTGTAATGCTCTGAAATCTGACCCCGAGACTTTAAACGGTGCTCAAGGCTACGAGTATCCCCTAGCTAACCCTTTAAGCCTGCTACTAGGTTTGAACCTTAATTGAAGATAATCTATTAAAATAAATTCTATATCGTATAAAAATTGAACCAATAAACTAAAGATACTGTCTGAATAGCAAATACTGAAAGTCTATACATAAACTCATAGTCCGACAAGCCTCTACTGCTAAGGAACAAGAGATTCATTATGACAGACACCCAATTGACTTAAACTAAACTGAAAACAATAAATAAATTACTATGAAAGCAGGAAAACTAAAGAAGTATGCCCTCAAATCATGAGAACTCACAAACTATGTGAGCATAGATAGGGATACTCGAACTACTCACTCTGCTAATACTAAGCACCCGAACCAACATTATAAGACTATGTAGCACATAGACGTATATGTAGATCAACAATTTTAGGATGTACTAGTGTATAGGGTGTAATGCATAGGTAAGACACCGTCATAATTAGAAAGTAAATGCATGCTGGATTTATATGAATCACATATGCTTGATAATCTAAAATACCGAAATATAAAATAATGTATAACAAATCATACTTGTAAATCTAGTGAGTCATAACACTTAGTCTTATAAAATATTTTGTACCAATCTTTTCTTTCGAAACACAGAATCTTTGGGAGCTTTGTAAATCTGAAAAATTTGGGAGGTTTTTCTAACCGACATAAACCATGTGAGATTGCATAGAGTCCAATGTGTCACCCACATTGGGTAGAGTTGTTCTATCCTTTAAATCAGAATAGAACCTGAACTTAAGTGATCACTATCACAGCCTACTATAGGCATTTAAAACCTAAGGTGGCTTGTAGTTCTAGGCATGAGACCTTTGATTCATACCCAACTCGGTGCTAAATACTACTCCTATACTTATTGCTCAGACTTTGTAGGAAATGCAACTTAAAATAGCACAAGGGTTCATAATTAAAAACAATTATGCTTCTCTTTGTTCTAACTCATAATCTGTATGAATAATGTGGATTCCTATCTTCGTTTAGGATCAAAATATCAATCTTTTCTTTTGAAAGCACTAATCAAAACCTATCAATAGGACTTGCTATCATAATTTCCTTATAAAATCCTCAATAGTACTTAGGACTCAAAGTATAAAGCTTTAATTCATCAATAATTAAATTAATAATCACATTTAAACTTTATGCTCAATAATCATTATAAATGCTTTCAACAATCTTAGTCAAGATAAAGGTATATAACTCATAATATGAATTTTATAATTTCAAACATGAATATATGTAAATTTCTTGCAATTGGAGCCTTAAATATCATAATAATATGATAAACTAAAATAATAAGGATTTGGGTATCAACATTAACTTAAATTTCTTGGGAAATCAAATAATATTCAGTAAAATTGAAACCATAATTAAGTTTTAGGCACAAGGATGAAAGGCTTGTCCTTGTTCAAAACCTCACATACCTTGGATGATGAACTAGAAGAACAATTTTTCTTTTGGGACACTATTTGTGATCTTGATTAATGATTCTTGAAATTCTTGAATGGGAACTTTGAATCTTGAATTGATTTGGGAAAACGATGGTGAAATCTTGGAGATTCTTGAAGTTGAATGTTGATTCTTAGGGTTTTGCTCTGGAAAATATTTGATGAAAATAAGCATAAAATGTTAGTAATAGGCTTAAATCTTGAATTTGGATGAAATTGGGACTTGGGAATTGTCCAAAATACTGTTTCTAAACTCCTAAACAAAACTGGAAAAATAAACTGGGCTCCCAACTTAATGGGCCACCGTGATTAGCCATTATCGTGGTGGCTCATTGGAATTAGACGACTGGGAAATTTGGGGTCTCTAAGATGCGGACCTATCACATAGTTCCACTAGATTATGATAATTGGGAATAGGAACTTCAATGTGACGCACCACCATCGTGGTACCCTAAAGTGATACTATTTTGGCCTTTAGTGCGACGTGCCACTATAGCATTGGATTACAAAAAAATGACAAATGGCCAAATGGACCTTTCCATAATGTTACAATATTGTGTAGGTCCAATGAAAAGTGATAATTATGAATTTAACCACCTCCGCAATGCATTGACTGCCAAGGTGGCACACTGTCAACTTAAAAATGCTCTAATTTTATCATCGAGTGTCAAAATTGGGCGAATTTGGTATCGATGGAAAGCTTATTGAATTGTTTGAAGTATGGTGGTCCAAAATTTATATTTTTAAAGAAGAGATTATATTTTGATAATTTATGGCTTAGATATTTGACTTGCAAATCAATGGTATGATGATACCATATAAATTAATGCCATAACAGAGTAAGAGTTTCAGAATTGATTTTAGATAATACATGTCTTAAAGAGATAAAAATATGCTTAAAGAGGGTTAGATGGTTGCCCGAAGAAGGCTTGAGTTCAGATAACCCTAGCCCAAAACTGTGTTTTGCCGATACAGGTTTTTTATGTCCCCAAGAGGGACTATACGCTGGCCTAATGCCCATTAGCATATCAGAGATAGAGACTCCAACCATTGAGGTAAACTTGGTTTGGGGGATTGGGTATCGAGTAGCCTGTGGAATATCAGAGTTGTAGGATATACCATCTAGCTAGAAGTAATACACAACATAGAGTTGCATTTATAGAATTGTTTTAAGAGCATTCGAGATGGCCCATGTATGTTGAACTATTTTATGTATAATGTTTAATGAATTTCTCTCACCTTTGTTATATACATATATTTAAATTCATTATTTAGTATTTCTTTGCATACCATTACAACTGTATTGACCTCCTATATTTCAGGGTCTGAGGCTCAGTCTAGAGATCCTGCTATGCCATAGAGTTTTTTAGAAAGAAGTGAAGTATGCAGTTGGTGAGACTTTTCTATTATAGATGGCCTATTTGTTTTAGATACTTGTCATTTACATTAGTTTAGGTCCACTGGGCGACTTGTCCCAGTTTTAGATAGTTTGATAATTTCATATGTAATAGAGATTTGGCAGACGGGAACAGATGTTGTCTAGTTGTTTATTTATTTATTTGCAAAATGTTGAACCGAGCTCAAAGTTTGACCATGATTTCATTTTTTATATCCCGCATCTTTTTCTTTATTGTTATGAATGGTGTTCATGAGTACCAAATAGGAAGGGGCACCCGAGCCTATACGATTCAGGATACTCGTCGCGGCCAGGGTCCTGACTCGGGCCGTGACATAGGGAATAGGGAGATGCCAGCCAAAAATGCTAGGTCAGTTAATCTAGGTGTTAGTAAATAGTTGGGTGGCAAATTAGGCAGACAATGGCTCCAAGAAGAAATTGTGGGGCAATGTTCTGTTATCCTCTAGTGCGCTTATACCCAGAATTTCTTGTGAGGGGAGGTTCCATCCTAATAGTGGGCGGAACATTTAGAGAACTCAAGCTTATAGGAGTGTGACTCAAACCTTTTAATCACATCTATGCTGTAAAAATTATCGAAGGAATAGGTGTTATTTTAAGGACAAAGTGTACTACACTAGTGGAAAACCTTGCCATATTCTAAGTGATTTTCCCTAAGGGAGGGGACATTAGGGGAAAATAATGAGGCCCAGGTACTGCATCTTTAGCCCAAACTATTCAAGGGAAAGCACCTAGAACAGGCATAGGTCGTAATCGTTTGTATGCCCTATATACACTTTAATACTCAAAGGCTACACCAAATGCTGGTATATGTATGTTATAGATTTTCTTTTATGATGTCGATGTGCTGATTGATCCCAGGACTACCCTATCTTATGTGACTCCTTATGTGGTAGTGCATTTTGGTTTTGGACCCAAAAATATTTTTGAACACTTCTCATTCTCTACACCTGTTGGTGACTCGACAATTTTTAGAAGAGTTTATATAAATTGTGTAGTGTCTATTTTTCATTGAGACACTAGATAGATATTGTATAACTTGATATTGTTGATTTTGATGCTATTCTAGGGATGGATTAGCTTCACTCATGTTATGCTACAATAGATTATAGAACTAGAAAGGTCGCTATATGTTTCCTAGTGATCTAGTTAAAGAATGGAAAAGGGTATTCTCTTACACCCAAAGGGAAGTTCATATCTTATCTTAGGGGCTTATTTCTGAAGATTTCTTATACCATCTTGTTCAATTCAAATATTTGAGCACTGAAAGTATTCTGTACAGTCGGTCTCATTAGTTAATGAATTACCAAATTTTTTTCCGGATGACCTCTTGAGGATACCCTTAGATAGGGAGATAGATTTTGTCACTAACCTATTATCGGATAATCAACCTATTTGTATTTTTTGTATAGAATGGCTTCTATGTAATTGAAAGAATTGAAACGATAGTCAAAAATAGATTTGTTAAAGTCTTCATTCGTCCTAGTGTCTCCTACTGGAGTGCTATTGTACACTTAGTGTGTAAGAAAGATGGTTCCCTCCGTATATGTATTGATTACCGTTATTTGAATAAACTCACAGCTATGAATAAGTACCCTCTTCCTAGAATTGATGATATTTTTGACAAACTCCAGGGTGATAGATATTTCTCTATGATTAACCTTCATTCGGGTTATCATCAATTAATGGTTAGGGAGACTGATATTCCCAACATAGCTTTTCAAACCCGATAGGATCACTATGATTTTCTGGTCATGTTCTTTTGGACTAACTAATGTTCCTTTAGCATTTATGAACCTTATGAATAGGGTGCTCGAATAGATTTTGGACCTATTTTTTATAGTTCTCATTTATTTTATTTTGGGTTACTCTATGAGTGAGTAGAATCATAAAAATTACCTTTGAGTCATCTTTAAGACCCTTACATACCATGATTTTTATGCTAAATTCTTAAGTGTTAGTTCTAGTTTAGTGCAATAGCCTTACTGGGGAATAATGTTTCTAGTGAAGGGACTAAGATTGATCCTCAAAAGATTAAGGCGGTAAGAAAATAGGCAAGAAACAAGAGTCCAATCAACATTCAGAGCTTATTGGGTGTGGCAGGATACTGTAGGAGGTTCATAGAGAATTTATCATCCGTACTCGCCCTACATAACAGATTAACTCTGAACAAGGTAAAGTTGTTGTGGTCTGAGGTTAGTGAGAATTGTTTTGAGAGATTGAAAGAAAAATTTACTATTTTACTCTTTTTGACCCTTCCCGAGGGTAAATGGAGTTTTGTTGTTTACTATTATTCTTTCCGAGTGAGACATAGGTGTATACTAATGCACTATGGTAGGGTGGTGCCCTATGCATCCAGGCAATTGAAATTCCATATGAAAAACTACCCCACCCAAGATTTAGATTTGGAGGTTGAGGCTTCTGTACGCAAAATTTGGCGTCAGTATATTTGTGGGTGAATATCGATATCTTTACTGATAATAAGAGCTTATAGTTTGTGTTAAATCAGAAGGAGTTGAATCTTAGACAGAGTGTAATGCCCTAGAATCTGATCCCGAGTCTTTGCATGGTGCTCAAGGCTACGAGTAGCCCCAAGATAACCTTTTAAGCCTGTTACTAAGTCTGAACCTTAATTCAAGATAATCTAGTAGAAAAAAATACTATATCATGCCAGAACTAAACTGAATAAACTAAAGGTACTATCCAAATACCAAATACTGAAATTCTATAAAGAAACTCGTAGTCCAACAAGCCTCTACTGCTAAGGAACAAGAGAGCCATTGGGACAGACCCCCAATTGACTTAGACCTAATTGAAAACAATAAATTAATTACTATGAAAGCTGGAAATCTGAAGAAGTGGGCCCTCGAATCATGAGGACTCACCAACTGTGGGAGCATAGATAAAGATGCTCAAAATACTCATGCTACTGATAGTGAGCACCTGAACCTACATTATAGGATAATGTAGCACATAGACGTATATATGGATCAACACTTTGTGGATATACTGAGTTTATGGTGGGTGTAATGCAGAAGTAAGACATATCATAATTAGAAAGTAAATGCATGTTGGATGTATTTGACTCACATAGGCTTGATTATCAAAAATACCAAAACATAAAATAATGTATAACAAATTAAACTTGTAAATCTAGTGTGTCATAACACTGAGTCGTATAAAATATTTTCTATCATTCTTTTCTTTTGAAACTTAGAAGCTTTGGGAGCTTTGGAAATCTTGAATATTTGGAAGTTTTTTCTAATTGACATAAACTATGTAAGCTGACATGGAGTCCAACGTATTTCCCATGTTGGGTATAACTATTCTATCCTTTGCATCACAATAGAACCTTAACTTAAGTAATCACTATTTTATGCCACTATGGGCGTTTAAAACCTATAGGGGCTCGTAGTTCTGGGTCATGAGACCTTGGAATCATACCAACCTCGGTGCTAAATACTACTACCATACTTATTGCTCAGAACTTTTAGGAAATCCACCTAAAAATAGCACAAGGGTTCATAATTTAAACCAATTATGCTTCTCTTTGTTTTAAATCATAAATTGTATGAATAATCTGGATTCCTATCTTAGCTTAGGATCAAATAATAAATCTTTGCTTTTGAAAGGAATAATCAAAACTTATCAATAGGACTTGAGATCATAATCTCCTTATAAAATCATCAATAGTACTTAGGACTTAAATTATAAAGCTTTAATGCATCAATAATCATATTTAAACTTTATGCTCAATAATCATCTTAGAAGATTTCAACAATATCGGTCCAGATAATGGTATATAACTCATAATACGAATCTTATAATTTCAAATATGAATATATGTAAATTTATTGCCATTGGATCCTTAAATTTCATAATAATGTCATAAACTAAAATAATAAGGATTTGGGTATCAACCCTAACTTAAATTTCTTGAGAAATCATAGAATATTAAATAAAATTAAAACCATAATTAAGTTTTGGGTACAGGGATGGAAGTTTTGTCCTTGTTTAAATGCCCACATACCTTGGATGATGAACTATATGAATAAGTTTTCTTTTGGGATTCTATTTGTGCTCTTGAATGATGATTCTTGGAATTCTTGAATGGGAACTTTGAATCTTAAATTGATCTTGAAAAAGGATGGTTAAATCTTGGGGATTCTTGAAGTTGAATGTTGAAGATTAGGGTTTTGCTTGAGAGAAATTTTGATGAATATAAGCATAAAATGCTTGTAAGATGCTTAAATCTTGCATTTGGATGGAATTGGGGATTGGGAATTATCCAAAATACTCTTTCTAAAGTCATAAATGAAATAGGAAAAATGAACTAGGTTCCCGATTTAACTGGCCACCGCTATGACCCACTATCGCAGTGGCTCATTGGAATTTGACGACTGGGAAATTGGGGGCCTCCGTAATGCGGACCTATCGATTTTTTCCACTAGACTTTTACAAATGGGACCTGGAACTTCAACGCAACACGCCACCATTGCGGTGCCCTATAGAGATGACATTTTGGCCTTTGGTGCAATGCACTACTATAGCGTTGGACTACAAAAAATTGATAAATTGTAAAATGGACCTTTATACAATTTGCCAATATCAATGATGTGCACTGGAAAATGACCATTATGAATATAACCACCTCCGCGATGCGATGGCTACCCAGGTGGCACTTTGTCAACTTAAAAATGCTCTAACTTTTTCACTCAGTGTCAAAATTGGGCAAATTTGATAACGATGGAAAGTTTATTGAATTTTTTGAAGTATGGTTTTCCAAACTTTATGTTTTGAAACAAGATATTATATTTTAATAATTTATAGATGAGTGAATTGACTTGCAAGTCAAAGGTGTGACGATACCATATAAATGAATTCCATATTAGAGTAAGAGTTTCATACATGATTTCACATAAAACATGTATTAAAGAGATAAAAATGGGCTTAAAGAGTGTTACGTGGTTACTCAATGAAGTGTTGAGTTTAAATAACTCCTAGCCCAAAATTGTGTTTTGCCGATATGGGTTTATTATGTTTCCAAAAGGGAGCATACGCTGGCCTAGTGCCCTTTGGCATATCAGAGATCGAAACGCCAACCCTTGTGGTGAAATTGGGTTGGTGGTTTGGTTTCCGAGTATCCAATGGAATGTCATAGTTGTAGGGTATGCCACCTAGCTCTAAATTAATACAAAGCGTAGAGTTGCATTTACAAAATTGTTTTTAGAGCATTCGAGATGGCCCATGTATGTTGAACTATTTCATGCACAATTTCTTATGACTTGCGCTCACCTATATTTTGGATTGCTCTGCGTACCATTACAATTGTATTGACCTCCTATATTTCAGGGAATGAGGCTCTATCTAGAGTTCCTGCTAAGACATAGATTTTTTCAGAAACAAGTAAAGTGTGCAGTTGGTGAGCCTAGTATATTGTAGAAGGACTATTTCCGTTAGATGTTTGTCATTTAATTTGGGTTAGGTCCACTAGGGGCCTTGTCCCAGTTTTAGATAGTTTGATAATTTCATATGTAATAGAGATTTGGTAGACTGGAAAAGATATTGTCTAGTTGTTGATTTATTTATTTTTGAAATGTTAAATCGAACTCTTAGTATGACAATGATTCTAGTTGTTATATTCTGCATCTTTTTCTTTATTGTTATTAATGGTGTTTATGAGTACCATACAGGAAGGGGTGCCCGAGCCTATACAGTTTGGGATGCTCGTTGTAGCCAAGGTCCCGACTCAGGTCATGACATAGGGAATGGGGAAAGGTATGCCAAGAAAGATAGGTCAGTGAATCGGGATGTTAGTTAATAGATGGGTGGAAAATGGGGCAGGCAGTGGTTCCACGAAGAAAATTTGGGGCAATGTTCAGTCATCCGCTATTGCGTTTGCATCCAGAAGTTTTGGTGAGCAGAGGTTCTATCCTAATAGTAGGCCATGAATTTAGGGCTCTCAAGCTTATGGGTGTGTGACTTAACCCTTTATATCACATCCTCGCTGTAACAATTATGGAAGGAATCACTTAGGGAGGTGTTATTTTAAGGACAAAGAATGGTACACTTATGGAAAACCTTGCCATAATGTAAGTGATTTCCCCTTAGGAAGGGGGAAATTATGGGTAAGTAATGGCACCCAGCTACTACATCTTCAACCCCAACTATTAAAGGGAATGCACCTAGAAAAGGCATAGGTCGTAACCGTTTGTATGCCCTGTATACACTTTAAGACTCAAAGGATTTACCATATGTTGGTAAGTGTATGTTATAGGTTTTATCTTATGATGTTGATATGTTGCTTGATCCTGGGCCTACCCTATCTTATGTGACTCCTCATGTGGTAGTGCATTTTAGTTTTGAACCCAAAAATATTTTTGAACCCTTCTGAGTCTCAACCACTGTTGGTGACTCTACTATTGCTAGAAGAGTTTATAAAAATTATGTAGTGTTTATTTTTCATCGAGATGCTAGATAGATCTTGTAAAACTTGATATGGTGGATCTTGAGGCTATTATCGGGATGGATTGGCTTCACTCATGCTACGCTACACTAGATTATAGAACAAGAAAGGTCACTTTATGTTTCCTAGTGATCCAGTTATTGAATGGAAGGGGTATTTTTTTGCACCCAAAGGGAAGTTCATATCTTATCTTTGGGGCTTATTTCCAAAGATTGTTTATACAATCTTTATCAAGTCAAATATTCTATCATTGAAAGTTATTCTATACAGTCGATCTCAGTAGGTAATGTATTATTAATTTTGTTTCCTAATGACCACTTCAGGATACCGTTTGATAGGGAGATAGATTTTGACATTAACCTATTATTTGATACTCAACCTATTTGTATTTTGTCGTATATAATGGCTCCTGTGGAATTGAAAGAATTTAAATAATAGTTAAAATATATTCTTGATATATTTTTCATTCGTCCTAGTGTCTCCTACTGGAGTGCTCTTCTACACTTCGTGCGTAAAAAAGATGGTTCCCTTCGTATGTGAATAGATTACCGCTAGTTGAATAAAGCCACAGTTATTAATAAGTACCCTCTACCTAGAATTGATGATCTTTTTGACCAACTCCAGGGTGCTAGATATTTCTTAGGGAGACTGATATTCCTTAAATAGCTTTTCAAACCGGGTATGATCACTATAAGTTTTTGGTCATTTCCTTTTGGACTAACTAATGCTTTTATTGCATATATGGAACTTTGAGTAGGGTGTTCTGCTAGTTTTTGGACCTATTTGTTATAGTTCTCATTGATGATATTTTGGGTTACTCTATGAGTGAGTAGAATCATGAAAATTACCTTTGAGTCATCCTGAGAACCTTAAATACCATGATTTGTACGCTAAATTCTTAAGTGTTAGTTCTGGTTTAGTGCGATAGCCTTCATGGGGAATATTGTTTCTAGTGAAGGGACTAAGGTTTATCCTCAAATGATTGAGGCGGTAAGAAAATGGCCACGACCCATGACTCCAATCGACATTCAGAGCTTATTGGGTTTGGAAGGATACTATAGGAGGTTCATAGGGAATTTTTCATCCATAGTTTCGCCACATACCATATTGACTTAGAGGAAGGTTAATTTTTTATGGTCTGAATGTTTGTGAGAATAGTTTTGAATGATTGAAATAAAAATTGACTATTTCACCTATTTTGACCCTTCCTGAGGGTACTTCGAGTTTTGTTAGGTACTGTGATGCTTCCCGAGTGGGACTTGGGTGTATACTAATGCTTCATGGTAGGGTGGTGGCCTATGCATTCCAGAAATTGAAAGTCCAAAAGAAAAACTACCCCACCCATGATTTAGAGCTGGCGGTTGAGGCTTTTATATTCAAAATTTTGCATCATTATCTTATGGGTACATGTTGACTTCTTTACTAATCATAAGAGCTTACAGTATGTGATCACCCAGAAGTATTTGAATCATACGAAGAGTGTAATTCCTCAGAATCTGATCCTGAGAGTTCACATGGTTCTCAAGGCTACGAGTATCCCCAAACTAACCCTTTAGGCTTGCTACTAGGTCTGAACCTTAATTCAAGATAATACAGTAAAAAAAATACTATATTATACAAAAACTGAACTGAATAAACTAAAGATACTATCTGAATTGCAAATACTAAAAGTCTGTAAATAAACTCGTAGTTCGACAAGCCTCTACTGCTAAGGAATAAGAGAGTCATAGGGACAGACCCACAACTGACTCAGACAAAACTGAAATCAATAAATTAATTACTATAAAAGCTGGAAATTTAAAGATGTAGGCCCTCGAATCGCGAGGACTCACCAACTATGGGAGCATAGATGAGATGCTTGAAGTAATCATACTACTGATACTGAGCACCTGAACCTACATTATAACACAACGTAGCACATAAACGTATATGTGGATTAACACTTTGAGGATGTACTGAGTGTATGGGAGTGTAATGCATAAGTAAGACATCATCATAATTAGAAAGTAAATGCATGCTGGATGAATATGACTCACATAAGCTTGATTATCTAAAATACCAAAATATAAAATAATGTATAACAAATCATACTTGTAAATCTAGTGTGTCATAACACTTAGTCTTGTAAAAGATTTTCTACCATTCTTTTATTTTGAAACTAAGAAGAATTAGGAGCTTCAGAAATCTTAAAACTTTAGGACTTTTTTCTAACCGACATAAACCATGTGAGCTGACATGGAGTTCAACTTATTGCACACGTTGGGTAGAGTTGTTCTATTCTTGCCATCGAAATTGAACCTTAACATAAGTGATCACAATCTTAGACCACTATTGGCATTTAAAAATTATGGTGGCTTGTAGTTTGGGGGCATAAGACCTTGGAATCATACCCAACTCGGTGCTAAATACTACTCCCATACTTATTGCTCAGAACGTTTAGGAAATCCACCTTAAAATAGAACAAGGGTTCATAATTAAACCGAATTATGCTTTTCTTTATTTTAAATCATAAACTGTATGAATAATAAGGATTCTTATCTTAGCTTAGCATCAAAATAGCAATCTTTTCTTTTGAAAGAACTAATCTAAACTTGTCAATAGGACTTGAGATAATAATATCCTTATAAAATCGTCAATAGTACTTATGACTCAAAGTGTAAACCTTTAATACATCAATAATTAAATCAATAATCAGATTTAAATTTTATGCTCGATAATCATCTTAAAGCTTTCAACAATCTCAGCCAAGATAATGGTTTTAACTCATAATGCGAATCTTATAATTTCAAACATGAATATATGTAAATTTCTAGCAATTGGAGCCTTAAATATCATAATAATGTCATAAACAAAAATAATGAGGATTTGGGTATAAACCCTAACTTAAATTTCTTGGGAAATCATAGTATATTCAATAAAATTGAAACCATAATTAAGTTTTGGGCACATAGATGAAAGGTTTGTCCTTGTTCAAAATACCACATACCTTGGATGATGGACTAGATGAACAAGTTTACTTTTGGGATTCTATTTGTGGCCTTGAATGATGTTTCTTGGAATTCTTGAATAGGAACTTTGAATCTTTCATTGATTTGGGAAAACGATGGTGAAATGATTGGGATTTTTAAAGTTGAATGTTGAAGCTTAGGGTTTTTCTTGAGAGAAATTTTGATGAATATAAGCATAAAATGCTTGTAATAGGCTTAAATCTTGCGTTTGGATGGAATTGGGGCTTGGGAATTTTCCAAAATACTCTTTTTCAACTCCTAAATAAAATTGGAAAAATAAACTGGGGTCCCAATTTAATGGGCCACCGCGATGAGCCACTTTCGCGGTGGCTCACTGGAATTTGACGACTATGAAATTGGGGGTCTTTGCGACGTGTAGCTATCACGTTGTTACACAGAATTTTGACAATTGGGACCTAAAAGTCCTTAAACTTCAACTCGGCATGCCACCATCGTGGTGCCCTGTAGAGATGTCATTTTGGCCTTCGGCGCGATGCGCCACTATAGCGTTGGACTACAAGAAATTGACAAATAGGAAAATGGACCTCTCCAAAATATGCCAATATCATAGAGGTCTACTGGAAAATGACAATTATGAATTTAACCTCCTCCGCGATGCGGTGACTGCCCAGGTGGTACACTGTCAACTTAAAAATGCTCTAACTTCTTCACCGAGTGTCGGAATTGGGTGAATTTGGTATCGATTGAAAGCTTATTCAATTTCTACAACAATGAAAAGTTGAAATATAGTGAATTCTATTGAAACAAAATTTGCACATTTTGGAAGACATCCCCTAACATTCTAGGAATGAATTTAAGCTTGAAAAAGCTCAGGGTATTACACAGAGGCGGTGACTCAAACTATTGAAGTATTATGACATAAGCCTACACTATCATCCATTTAAAACTAATGTGGTTGCTAGTTCTCCTAGCAAGTTGTCCATGGGAAGTCTTTATTATGTCTAGGAAGAAAATATAGATATGATTAAAAATATTTATCGACTTGCTAATTTGGGAGTTCGACTCCTAGACTCTGTGGATGGAGAATTATTCATCCAAGAGGTTTTTAAACCATCCGTATGTGTAGAGGTTTAGGAAAAACAAGTCAGATATCCCATTTTAATACATATCAGGGAAGACGTTTGCTAGAAAAAGGTTATGGCATTTGAAATTGCAGGAGATGGTATTTTGAGATACCAAGGCAGGTTGTGTGTGCGGAATATGGATGGTTTGTAGGAAAGGATTATTGATAAAGCTCATACTTCCAGGTAAGTTATTCATCCTGGCTCTGCTAAAGTGTATCACGACCTAAAGGAGATTTATTGGTCGAATACCATAAAATGAGATGTTACTAACTTTGTTGCTAAGTGTTTAAATTGACAACAAGTTAAGGTGAAGCATTTGATGCCAGGTGGTACCTCCCAGGACATAACTTTGCCCTTATAGAAATGGGAGTGACCAATATGGACTTTGTTACTGGTCTCCCTCAATCTCCAAACCAATACGATTTTATTTGGGTTATTGTTGATAAGATGACGAAGAACGCTGACCTCTTGCTAGTGAGGACTAATTATTTGGGAGATTATTATGTGAAGTTGTACATTCAGTAAATAATTTGATTGTATGGGCATCGGATATCCATTATATCCCATCGAGGTACGCAATTCTCTTCTAAATTTTGGTATTTTTTTCAGAAAGCTTTGGGTACCTAGGTGAACCTTAGAACCATTTTCCACCCTCAAATGGATGGGCAAGCTGAGTGTACAATTTTTACTTTAGAGGATATGCTAAGTGATTGTGTGATTGATTTTGAAGGCAGTCAGGTAGACCACTTGCCACTTATAGAATCCGCCTATAACAATAGCAATCACTCTAGGAATCAAAATGGCTTATTTTGAGGCTCTCTATAGTAGGATGTGTAGATCAAAATGGCTGATAGAACATTTATTGGACCCATATGGCCCGTGGTGCTTAATAGAAACTAGTAATACCATCTAGTCCAGAACTCAATATAACATCTTTGTTTAAACTTTGGAGTCACTATTGATATATATATCTTTGGTGTTTGATTTCTACGTCCATGACTATTTTTCATATGAAATATATCTTACTAAATTAATGGTCGATATACCAATACATTCAACATATAGTCCATCTTTGGGTGCTGCATCATTTCATGATGTAGGTTTGGAGATACATACACATGGCCTTGTGCAACACTAGGTTCATCTGTTGAGCCCTCCATCTTTTGTAAGGCAATATGATCTTCACAACTAGACCCTAACTTTATGTTTTATGGTATTATCGGGCTATGTCCCAACTTTAGTTTTTCATTCGTTTGGTAGAAGCGTCATAGACTTACGTAGATGTATTAATGTTTTTTTCCAAAGTTTGATAAATTTATATTATATTTTAAAAGGTTTTCCTCTATTTGGTCTTTCTTTCGCAAATGTTTTAAAAAGCTCATGATGATATGTTAAGGGGTCCTCTTGGGCCTCCACTGGTATGGGACGCTCATTACATCCTGGGCCTAGTCCTGGGTCATGCTAATAAGTAGCAATAACTATATCAAGACTATAAGTACCTTTGATGAACAAGAAAATTTATTTTACAGGATCAAAATGAAGTACTTATCTCTACTTGGTATGTTTAATACATACAAAATGAACTAGCACAATAAAATGAAAATTGTATCGTTCTTGTAATCAAGAAATTTCATAATTAATCATGTTCTATATTCAACTGCAGTGTCCATCTTAGATTGTGAACATACACTTTATACTTATAAAAACCAATGATTTAATATCTGATGTATAAACTAAACTCTATATATTAAATTAAGCAACATATAAGTAATGACAACTTTAAATTACTTTATTTTGTTAAAATGCAGATAAAAAGTTAAAAAATTTCAAGTTCATTCTTTTCTATTTAAAAGATCTTCAGATAATTTAAAATGTTACTTGTGTTGGATATAAGATTATTTACAAGCATAAGCAAGTATGTCGCTGACTAGCAGAAAAAGCAGCAACCCACAAGCCCTGGCCTCTTACTTCAAGAATTGTTTATTTTTGTTTTGCTCCTGAATAAAAAATGGAAACTGGCAATTAAAGAAAGCCTTAAAAGAACATTCAATGCTAAATATCAAAATCATACATGTTTGGGATCTTAATATTCAAATTTAGAGTGTGTTGGTACTAAGGAAACCATTCTCTGGAAAATAAGGAAAATGGCCTTTCTAACGAAACTAGGGAAAACAAATTTATCTAGTGACATTCTACATTTAATTAATTATGTCCTCTCACCCTCCAACTTACATCATGTTCACTCCCATACTCAATGACCCTCATCGTCTCCACCCCACACCCTTGTCTCCCCACCCACACCTCCACCTCCAACTCCCATAATATTTATCTAAATTATATACAAATGATTTTAGGATAATATTATTCGCTTATCTACCGAATGCAACTCACTTACTTTCCTCGAACATTTTTTTCAAGAAAACATTCTACTTCATACCAAACACACCGTTAATGTTATGATATCCAATTATTTCATATTCATGATGTCTTTAAAATATGTAGTACAAATCTGATAGCTAGATCAACCAAAGAAATTGCTTCTTCAGATTTAAGATGCTAGAGTACCAAACTATCAATGTACATTATCACAATTCTCAATAGGGGGAAGTACAACAATAACAACAACAACAATATACCTAATTTAGTCTCATTTATGGGGATCGAGAATAATAAAGCATATACAGATCTTGTGTCACGACCCAAACCGAGGTTTTGGTTGCGACGGGCATCCCGAACAACGAAGGCCCAAGTGTCCCCTTAGAATACCTTCATAAGAATAATTCATACATAAATCATAGTGCAGAAGATATACTGAAATCAAGGAAATCTGAAAATCAAATTTTGTCAAAAATGTTATGACAATACAATAACGAAAAATCATCCACGACGTGTCTACTCAATAACTGTCTAGGCTGGTACAAGACCTTTGGATGGAACATAAACTGAATGACACAAGATATGAGTAAATACCTTCCAAAAGATTGATGGATCATTAATATTTTTATATCACAAGTGTTCTACTAACGTGGTGGACCATGAAACTATACCACAGAACCTAAAATATAAGGGGCCAATACTTGGAGAATATTGCAATGTAGAACTTGCCAAAAACACATATATTTCATATAAAAATAATCGAGAGCATTGTAAAATCATTTATCATAATGTATATACAAAAACACTTAGGCATAATGGAAAAAAAGATTCAGTTCATGCTTGTAAAATATTGACTCAACTCTTTGCTTTATTTCTGAGATACATGGTACACTCTAAAAGTCCACATTCTACGAGCTATATGGAATTTTCCCTTAAATCAGCGAAAAAGATCCCAATCCATATTTGTAATGCCCCGAATCTGGTACCTGAAATGCCACACGGTGCTCATGATCCCGAAAGACCATAAGATAACCCAGGACTAAGCACTGCATAACATACTGTATTAATGGGGAATAAAAGTCTAAAAGGCCATAAGTTTCAAATATATGATAACACATAACATCTGAATAATATGGTATCACCATACCAAAACTAAAATAATTGTCTGAACATACTAGTCTGAAAGCCTCTAAACTGTCTAAAAATTATGGAGCTGATATGATATATCCCCAACTAACTTCGAACTACTGAAATAATAAAGTAATAAAATAATCATTATATCCTCGAATGATAAGGAATTACCACTAGTCTAGATGCTTAACGTCTAATATAATAAGAATGATTTAAAGCTCGTGCTTTTAAACCTATGGTAAAAGACACCATAGCGCAAATGAATCAGTGCTATTGAATGTATCGGTATGCAAGTAGGGTAGGCTAAATGCAAGGGGTTTATATTCATGATCAATAATAACTAACTGAATAACATGAACGTGAGAATACATGCATGAATACGTAACCTGTGACTGAGATCATGACATCACTGAATCTGAATACTGATAACATAAGTTTTGTATAATTGATATACTATTATCTGAATTACTGCATCTGACACTACTATTTTTGATGGAATTAGCTGAGTTTTGTACTGAACTAGGTGACTGTATCCTATAGTTCGGAATTCTGTAGAACTATCTCACTTTTATTACTTAAACTAAGACTGAGACTGTAATTATAGAAAGTAGTCATCTAACAGACATGACCCAAATAAGCTATTATAGATGAGTTAGGGTCTAATCTATTACCCCAATTGGAAGGGTGTCAATACCACGCCACTAATAAGGACAAACTGCGGGTGACCCTCATCTAACATTATCCCCAAAAGAGAATAATAGGACCCTCATCTGACAGTGAAAATCCACCTTGTAAACCCTCATTTGTTAGTGTTGATGAATCAACCTATGCTATGTACATAGTCCTGAAACGCAAGGATTACTTCTAAGGATCACACCCTCAACCGTCAGTATGTGCCTTGATCCTTGGGTTCACTCGGTGCTAATTCCTACTCCCATATGAATAGAAACTATAACATAATTAACTGAACTGATCTGGAATGGGCTCAGTTAGTTCCACTGACTGACGAAATACTACTGAGATTATTGAGTTAATGAGATTTCTAAGTTTTTCTGAGTCATGAATCTGACTGAATTCTACTGAGAATGGTTTGACTGAGAGTATCTTGAAAATTGACACTGGCTCTAGGAACACAGCTAAATTATCGGGTACAAGTACCCCAGGACTCTATAGTATAAAAGTAATTCATGGCATAAGATCGATAGCACAACAATGTAGACACTTATATCCATAATTCATTGACTAAGGCATTTCATAAAACATTTGAAATGCATTAAATAAGGATTTCATACTGTAATACTATAATGGAACTTTTTCATTCACATAGGCATTTAATCAAACACATGGGGAGCATACTTTGGTTATACCCTCATCAATGCATCTGATTATCCTGGTTGCATAAGTAAATTTGCAATTTGAAGTGTTTATCCTTAATATTATGCAAATTATCACACACTAGGATCAATTATTGAAACATGTAATTTAAAAAATGAATCAAAACCCCATAAAAATAGTGACATGAATTTCATTTCAATTAAATTATGAACATTCTTAAATACACAAATCTTGGATTTTTAAAAGATATTTTTGAGCTTCATGGGTGAAAGGGACCCATGAATCAACACTTGAAATACTTGGGTTGATGATTCCTTGATGACTGGTGGAGGAAAGCTTGAATTTTTGACTTGGGATTAATAACCTAGGGTTTCTTGATTGTGCAGATTGATCTTTCAGAGAAACCCTAATTTGGTGTTGTCAATGAATAAAAAAGTTATGAACTTTGGTCTAGTATAATTAGGGGTTAAAATAGATAGAAAAGACCCAAATACTCCTTTTAAAAATTTCTTAAAATTATCGATCAGAAGTAGCGATGGTTTGGCTGAAATGACAGTTGGTAATTCATTCTGGGCAGAAACTAGATTAGCAAGAGTAGTGAATGTAGATTTAAACTCTGCATAAGAAATATGTTCATCCAAGGGATCAGCTTGGATGGGCTGAGGGGCTGATTGATTTCAATTCTTTTTCTTTTGGGAGGCATGTGTTGTAAATGAAATGGAGAAATACATTAGACCGAGGGTTAAATTTGAGCTCATGCTCATAGGTACGACATGAATACTAAAAGAAGGAAAAATATTCCTAAAACATCTTATAGGCTCTTGTACATAAATATGACACGCAACACACCCATGCATACAACTCTACTTGATGCGGCTTTCGGACTTCCTAGAAAACTATTGAATCTTAGGTTCTGATACCAAGTTTGTAACACCCTGAATTTTGTACTCGAAATGCCACAAGGTGCTAACCCATGACTGATATCTATACTGAGCACTGTATAACATACTGTATAAATGTAAAATAAAAGATTGAAAGGACATAAGGTTCAAATAACTGATAACACATAACATCGGAATAATAAGACATCACCATACCAAAACTAAAATAACTGTCTGAACATACTAGTCTGAAAGTCACTAAACTGTCTAAAGACTGTATATCTCATGGGAAATGTCCGTAACTAACTCTAGACTACTAAAATAATAAAGTAATAAAATAATAAGCCTATTCTCGAATCATGAGGACTCACTACTAGTCTGGCTGCTGAACATCTTATCTACTAAAGATGCTCTGGAGCTCGTGCTTCTGAACGTATGGTATAAAACATAATAGCAAAAATGCGCCAGTACGATTGAATGTATTGGTATGCAAGTAAGGTAAGATGAATGCGATGGGTTTATATACATGAACAATAATAACTGACTAAATAATATAAACGTGAGAATACATACATGACTACATAAAGTATCACTGAGATCATGACATCACTAAATATGAATACTGATAACATAAGTTTCATATAGCTGATATACTATTATATAAATGACTATGTCTAACAGTCCTATTTTTGATGGAACTATCTGAGTTCCATACTAAACTGGGTGACTATATCCGACAGTCCTAAATTCTGTAGAACTATCTGAATTTTATTACTAAGAGTAAGACTAAGAGTGTAACTGTTGGAAGTAGTCATCTAACCGACATGCCCCATATAAGCTATTATATCTATGTTGGAGTCTAATCTGTGACCCTAATTACAAGGGTGTCAATACTGCGCCATTATTAAGGACAAGCTGTGGGTGACCCTCATCTGATACTATCCCCAAAAGAGAATGGTAGGACCCTTATCTGACAGGGTTAATCAATCTCATCAACCTTCATTTGTCAGTGTTGATGTCTCAACCTATGCTGGCTACATAGTTCTGGAATGCAAGGATTGCTTTTAAGGATCACACCCTCAACTGTTAGTTTGTTCCCTTATACTTGGGTTCACTCGGTGCTAATTCCTTATACCATCTCAATATACACTGAAACATGATTCACTAAACTAAACTGGATTTGGCTTAGTGAGTTCCATTGACTGACAAAATACTACTGAGATTACTAAGTTACTAAATTTTTGAGATTATTGGGATTTCTGAGTTTTACTGAGTCATTAGTCTAACTGAATTTTGCTGAGCATGGATTGACTGAGAGTATCTTAAAAATTGACACTAGCTTTAGGTACTAAACTACATTGTCGGGTACAAGTACCCCCAGGACTCGATAGCATAAAAGTAATTCATGGCACAAGTTTGAAATCACAACAATGGCTACACATATATCAATAATTCATTCACTAGGATATTTCATCAAACACTTGACATGCATTAACTTGTACATGAATGGGGATTTCATTCTATCAATCTATAATGACACTTTTTCCTTCACATAAGCATTTAACAAAACACATGGGGAGTATACTTTAGTTATACCATTATCAATGCATCTAATTATCATGGTTGTATAAGTAAATTTACAATTTGAAGGGTTTGTCCTTAATATAATGTAAATCATCACACACTAGGATTAATTATTGGAGCATGTAATTGAAAACATGATTCAAAATCCCACAATAACATGGACATAAGTTTCAATTCAACTAAATCATGAGCATTCATAAATACACAAATCTTGGATATTTAAAAGAGATTCTTGAGCTTCATAGGTTAAAGGAACCCATGAATCAACACTTGACATACCTGGGTGGATGATTGCTTGAAGATTTGGGGAGGAAAGCTTGAATTCTTGACTTGGGATTAAACACCTAAGGTTTTTTGTTCTTGGGGATTGATCTTTGAGAGAAACCCTAATTTGGTGTTGTCGATGAATAAAGAAGTTATAAGCTCTGGTATGGTATAATTATGGGTTAAAACGGGTGGAAAAAGACCCAAATACACTTTTAAAAATGGCTTAAAATTATTGATCGGAAGTGGAGACGGTCAGGTCAACGGTCCACTGCTAGTTCGACGGTCCGTCGATCCTGACCATCGCACTTGGACAGAACCTAAACTTTCTACCTCATTTGTGATGGTTTGGGCAACGGTCCATCGCTGGATCGATGATCCATCAGTTCTGACCATCATACTTGACCATTTCCTTAGTCATGATAGCTTGGGCGATTGTTTGCCGTTAGCTCGACGGTCCGTCAGCCTGATCATCGCTTCTAGGCAGTTCAAACTGTTCTCTATAAAAAAAATGTATAACACTTTGTTCCTCATTCGGATATGGAAGAAATTGGTATCAATGGAAAGGTAATTCAATTTTCCACGAAATTAGGGAAATTCTATCTGATTTAAACATTAATCATTTAGGAAGCCATTACTAACTCTTTTGGAGACTAGATTTGACTTAAAGAAAGTATGGGGTATTGCAATATCTCCACCTTGGGAACATTCATCCTTGAATAGGATGTACTAGACTAGGAAAGATGATAGACTGATCTTACTTAAGGGACGTGAATATTTGAGCATGTCTATGTCACTAGAAATTCTGATATGCTGAAATCTTATACGAAATATACATGTCTGATGCATGGATGTATGGCAGATAGTCTTCATGAATGCATTACTGAAATTCTATCTTATTTAAACATAATTATTTCGGAAGTCATCACTAACTCTTCTCGAGACTAGATTTGACTTAAAGAAAAATCGAGGTATTACAAAGTTTACCACAAAGATTGGAGTTTTCATAAATTGATATACCCCGCATGTGAGTATACAACAAGAATCCCCCTATGTGAGATGTCCTAATTGACCTTCCATGTAGGATAACGTATCGTAAATCTTACATCGGCAAAAGACAGTTTGTAGCAATGAACCCTTACACTCAAATTCCTTCATTGAGTAACCATCTATCTCTCTTTAAGCCTAATTTTAATACTTTAAAACTATGCTTCATGATCAAATTATTCATTTCTTTCATGTTAAGGGAATTTCATAATAGTTATCATCATACCAAGACTTGTACCCATATCATATCATATCAAATTCACACCCCTTATCATTCAAAAATATGAAAATGACCATCAAAATATTTTAACAACACATTAGATTTCTATTTTCAAATGGCATATGAAAACATATGCAAAACACTCTCTTTTCAATACTTTAACATGTGGTAACCAATTAATATATAAAACACATGCAATTCCTTCATTAGGGACTTATAACATTTAGAATAAAAATGTAACACCCTATAGCATATTCAAATTGGTTGAAATGTAACACCCCAAGACGTAGATTTTTGAGTTTATTCGTGTTTTAGGATTTAAGGGCATGTCTCGAGGAAGTTTTAGATTTTTTAAATGATGTTTGAGACATGTTTGGGTGATAAAAATAACATACCAACATAATAGAGTCACGTCACGTTAGTAATCACATCAGCAGGGAGTAAAGTGACATATCACATTTCATGTAGAATGATTGATGCGGTGCAATGCTTAACGCATTGCGTAACGAGTTCATTTTAATGATTTATGAATCCATGAGGGTATTTCAGTATTTTTTCCCCATTTTCTCTTAGCTATAACACAAGATTAAGTCATCATTAGGGAATTTTATACCAAATACCACTTAAATTTTATCCAAAACCAAACCCTAACTCCTCCCCAAAGGTCCAGAATCCAACCCCTAAGTTCAATATTTTCAATAAAGAAGTCAAGACTATGGTTTCAATCTTTAAATTAACTTCAGGTATGTGGTACTATCCTAAACATCATGGGCATGGATTTACTATTTTTAAACTAGGTTTAATGAGTATATATGTATATAGGCGAGATTGCTTTCAAGATTTTTATGAAAATGTATTGAAAAACCAATGATTTATTGAAGTATTGTAGAAATTATATTAAATGAGAGTACGTGATATGTAATTCCCTCTTTTACTATAAAAATCCCTTAATTTTTAAATCTAATAAATTGATTATGCAAACTACTAAGGAATTTTGTCTGTTGACTAAGTAATAAGTAAAGTTGTTCTATTTTAAGTGAAAAAAAGAGGGTTTATTACTTGTTTTGTAAATGGTCATGTTTTCAATTGAGAATGACTTCAAATTTGATAAGAAAGGTGACCACCATCGATATAATATTGAAGAGGGTATAGTTTGGTTTCCAACTGTTTTTAAATATGAACTTTTTTGTAGGTGTAGATCTTTTGTGTGGTCAATAGCTCCTTTGTAATGATAAGAGAGTAGTAGAGTTGTTACATAACTTTTAAGTCAGGGTATGACAATACCCTATTGTGATGTGCCCAAAAATAGAATAGGAGTGAAATAATTAAAAGAAGAAGTCATGTTTTAAAGAGTTTAAAATTAGGATTAAAAGAGTTCAATGGTTACTCGAAGAAGGAACAAGTTAGATGACTCATTACATGAAATCATGATTTACCAACATGGGTCCGTGTTACTCGAAAAGGGAATTGTATGTTGGCGACATCCTTGTGGTGTAGTAGAGATTTAGAGACTCCAACACTTGCGACAAAATTAAGTTGGGGGCTTGGACTCCATGTCAAATGAGGATTCCATATAGCCTATGGAATTACAGATTGTAGGGTGTACCATCTAACTTAGAAGAGAAGAAAGAGTAAAGGAATTTGAAGAATGTGTTTTGAAAGATATCAAATTACACCCATGTGTTTTTAAATGCTTCATGATGATATATTTTATGAAATTCTTCCATCTATGTTGTATAAGAATGTATTTTATTTTTGGGTTGCTCTCCGTACTAGTACATTTGTATTCTCCCCCTATATTTCAGGATCTAAGGCTCAGTCCCAGGGTCACGCTAAGTAGTAGATTGAGTTTTCAAAATTTTGAAATTGGGGTGCCTCTCTTGTTTTTGAAGTCCTTTTTCTATGAAATATTATCATTTGATTATAGTTCGTGGTCCGACTAGTGGCCTTGTCTTAGTTTTTAGACAAATGTTATTTTTGTATTTTTAGAGATTTCGTAGAATGGCATTAGATGTTTTTGAATTTTTATGGATTCATACTCATAGTGTTAGTTGGAATAAAAGAGTGACCATGTTTCTATTTTTTATCATTTTCCTCTCTTCTTTATAATGTATGAATTTACCATATAATTCTAAGTTAGCAGGGATCTCAAACCTTTATGGTTCGGGATGCTTGTCACGGCCAGGGCCTTGGTATGGGTCATGACAAAATTGGCATCATAGGACGGTACACGGTCCTAGGGTATTTTAAAAATGGCATCGGGTAGAGTCCTGTTTATGGGTGTATAAAGGGCCACACTTATAAGTAGGAAGATACTAGGAATTTAGGAATGTCTCTCTTTCTTTTCATAACTTAGTTCATGCAATATAGTCCGAATGTCCTCTAATCAATAATTTCATATCTTTCAGAATTTGACCATGCCTCCCCGTTGATCCAATGAATAGAATACCCAAGATGATAATATCCTCCCTGCTCATAGAATATGGACTCAAAATAAAGCTCGAACTCCTGAGTTTGTTCCTACTCAAAGAGTTACTCCAGCCCCGAATTGTCCACCTCGGTCTCCATAGTTTGGTATTAACCATCCTTTTCTTTTCAAATAAAAGTTTCAAATGCTAAGTTTTGATAGTCCATTCATATAGCTGCTCAGCTGGTGGCCTCTTAGACTCGTCGATCTGAAGATGTGGGTTCTGTGTCTTATTTGTCTGAACTTACTTGGGTTATCCAATTCATGATGCTAAACCCACCCACCTTTACTAGCACAAAGGTTGAGAAGGACCCCCAATGGTTCATTACTAAAATGAAGAACATTTTTAGAGTTATGTATACTAATGAAGTTGAAGGTGTTGAATTGGTAGTCTATCACTTCAAGGACATAGCTAACCCGTGGTATAATGAGTGGGAGGATTTGAAGGGTGGTAATGCTAAACCATCTGTTTAGGGTGAGTTTGTAGCAGTTTTCCTGGATTATTTCTTTCCCCAGGAATTAAGAAAGGCAAAGGCTAAAGACTTTATGAATCTGAAATAAGGAAAGGTAAGTGTTAAGGAGTATTCATTGAAGTTCACTAAGCTATCTCGTTATTCTCCAGAGTTAGTGGGAAACATGAGGGCTCACATGAGTATGTTTGCATCTAGTCTCTCGAATGATTTGGTGTTGGAATGTAAGGGAGTAATGATGAACAGGAGCATGGATTTCTCCAATTTATCAATGCATATGTAGTACGGAGAAGAGGAAAGAAGAGGTAGGCAGAGGTAAGGGAGAAAGAAAGGCAGGCAAAGCAGTCTAGGTTCATATATTAAAATGCCAGTCAACAACATGGTGGTAGGTTATACTAGAGGTGGCATAAGAGGAAATTTTGGAGCAATGCTCAGTCTTTGGCTAGTCCCCCAGTGCTCAAATCATCGGGCAATCAACAATTACCTTATTTCCAACCTAACAATAGGTGAGAGTACAAGTTACTTAGTCTTAGAGGAGTGTAGGTCATATGTCTTGATCATACGTACATTGTGGAAAGTTTGGAAATATCATTTAGGATCGTGTTAGTTTGGTAGTCTTGTGTGCTATGTATTCGGCCTACCAGGATATATCAAGAAGACTATCCCTTGGCGAAGTCAAATTTTGAGGTGCTATGTCTTTATTGAACTCTACAATTCCACCACCTAAGGGTGCTACTTTATCTACTGGAAATGGTCAAAATAAGTTATATTCCCTAATTAACCATCAAGATGTAGAGATTTTACCAGATGTCGTCATGTGTATGTTACAGATTTTCTCCCATGATGCGTATGTATTACATAATCATGGATGTACCTTTTCTTATGTGACAATTATTTTTGGTTTTGAGTCTAAAAATATTTGGAAACCCTTCTTAATTTCCACTCCTTTTGGTGATTGTATTGTGGCTAGGAGAGTTTATAGTAATTGTGTGGTGTAGATTTGTCATCGTGATACTGTGGTTGATTTTGTTGAACTAGAAATGATTGATTTTGATGCTATACTGGAAATGGAATGGATCTATGCATTTTATGCTATGTTAGACTGTAGAACAAGAAAGGTAACTTTTTCTTTTCCTAATGAGCCGGTTATGGAACAGGAGGAATACTCTCTGAAACCTAGGGGGAAATTCATATCTTATCATAGAGCCGGTAAACTTATATCAAATGGTTGTTTGTACCATCTTGTCCGGGTCAACAATCTTAGTATTGAAAGACCTTTCCTCTAGTCTATTCCCGTAATTAATGAATTCTCAAAAGTTTTTCTTAAACACTTTCCCGAGATACCACCAGATAGGGAGATAATCCAATTTCATGGGGCTCCTGTGTCTATTATATCTAACCAGGGTACACAGTTCTCTTCTCAATTTTAGAGGTCTTTTCAAAAGTGTTTAGGTACCCAAGTGAACCTTAATACTAGTTTTCACCCTCAGATAGATGGGCAAGTCGCATCATTCAAACCTTAGAGGATATTTTGAGTGCCTGCATGATAAACTTCAAGGGTAGTTGGGTGGATTATTTTCTATTGATAGAATTCTCCTACAATAATAGCTACCATTCAAGTGTTCATATGGCCCCTTTTGAAGCCCTTTATGAGATGAGAGATAGGTCTCTGATTGAGTGGTATGAAGTGGGTGAAACTTAGTTATTTAGGCCTAACCTTATTCATCAGAGGATGGAGAAAGTGAAAGTTATTCGGGAGCGACTAAAGACTGCTTAGAGTCACCAAAAGTCCTATGCAGACGTAAGAAGGAAGGAGATGGAATTCGAGGTTGATGATTTGGTATTTCTAAATGTCTCCCCTACGAAGAGAGTCATGCAATTCGGAAAGAAAAGAATGTTTAGTCCTCGTTATATAGGACCATACCAGATTGGGAGAAGGATTGGTAGAGTTGCTTATGAGTTAGATTTTCCAATAAGTTTGGCTTTTGTACATCTTGTATTCTATGTATCCATGTTTAAAAAGTGTAAGGGAGATCATTTTCTTGTGTTGACCATAGAGGAAGTCAATCTAAAAGACTTATTGACATATGCAGAGGAAGCCATCGCTATTTTAGATCGCCAAGTTTAAATGTTGAGAAGTAAGGAGATAGTATCAGTCAAGGTGTAGCAGAATAATCAAAAAAGTTGAGGAAGCCACTTAGGAGTCAAAGGATGAAATGCGTGTGAAATATCTAAATATCTTTCAGACTGGGGAAGATGTCCTAGAAGGTACAAACTTTATACTACTCTCTCTTCTTTTCATGTAGAACTTGAAATCATGCTTATTTTGTATTGGGTCATCATTCGGCAATAAATGATCCCAAGGGGGGGGGGGGGAGATAAGGAACACCTCTTAGCATTTTCAACTTGATATCACTCATGGTTTCATACATAGGTAACTTAAAGCCTTAAATTTTTTTCTAAGTGTTGAAAGACTTAGTCATTTTCTAAGACCTTAACTTAAATGATTTCTAAATTGGTTTAACCGACCTCAAGACATAGATTTTTAAGTTGATTCATATTCCAGGGTGTTAAGAGCATATCTCGGGGAAGTTTTCGATTTTGTGGATGACATTTGAGACATGTTTGGATGATTAAAATAACACATCAATGTGATATAGTTGTATCACACCAAGAATCACATCGGCAGGGACCAACATGATATGTTACATTTTGCATTGAAAAACTGACACAGCATGACGCTTAACGCATTAGGTGCACAATTTGTCTTAATGATTTTCTACTCCAAAAGGATATTTAAGTCTTTTTCCATCTTTTTATCTCGGCCATAACACAATATTAAGTAAGCATTAGGGAATTTTCTACCAAATATCACTCAAAGTGTCTCCCAAAACAAATACTAACTCTTCTCCAAAGGTCCAAAATCCAACCCCTAAGTTCATGATTTTAAAGAAAGGAGTAAAGATTGGTGATCCTATGTTCAAACTAAGTAACCTAAGGAATGCGGGACTATCCTAAACCTTATGGTCATAGATTTACTATTTTTAAACTTGATTAAACGAGTATATATGTATACATACAAGATTGGTTTCAAGATTTTGATGAACCTGTATTGAAAACCCTATGATTTGAGGAAGTATTGTCGAAATTGAAAAGTTGTGTTTAACAGTTGAATTACACTCTTGTGATCATGCGATATTAGAATTGTGAAGATAAATAAGATCATGGAATATGCAATCCCTCTTTTTCTATGAAATTCCTAGATTTTTACGTGTTATAAATTGATTATAGGAACTGGTAAAGGATTATGTCTAATGATTAATTGATATGTACAATTGTACTATTTAATTTGAAAATAACAAAGAATATTACTTGTTGTGTAAATGGTCATGTTTTCCATGGATAATGGCTTCAAATTTGATAACAAAGGTGACCACGTGTATACAATATGGAAGAGGAAATAGTTTGGTTTCCAACTATTTTGAAATATGAACTCTTTTTTAATTGTAGATCTTTTAGGTGTCAATAATACCTTTGAAATTATACGAGGGTAGTAGAGTTGTTACATGACTTGTAAGTTAGGGTTTAACGATACCCTATTAAGATTTGATCAAAAATAGAATCAGAGTGAAACAGTTACAAGTTGAAGATATGATTTAAAGAGTTTAAAATTGGGCTTAAGAGAGTTAGATAGTTAAGCAAAGAAGGAACAAGTTAGATTATTCATAGCCAAAAAACGTGACTTTCCGACATGGGTCCATGTTACCGAAAAATGGAATTGTACAATGGCGACGACCCTATAGGGTAGTACAGATGTATATACTCCAACCCTTCTGGAAAACTTAGGTTGGGGTCCTGCCCACCGTATCAAGGGAGAATTCTATATAGCTTGTGGAATTACAGATTATAGGGTGTACCATCTAGCTCGGAAGAGAAGAAAGAGTAGATTCAGGACTTTAAGAATGTTTTTTGAAAGATATCAGATTATTACCATGTGTTTTCAAACTCTTTATCATGATATGTTTAGTAAAATGCACTCTCTATGTGGTATAAAAATGTATTTTGTAGTTGGATTACTCTCCGTACTAGTACATTTGTATTGACCCCCTATATTCATGGATCTGAGGCTCAATCCTAGGTTTAGCTAAGTAGTTGACTAGGTTATCAGAAGTTTGAAGTTTTTGAGCCTCCCTTGTTATTAAAGGACTTGTTCTATGAAACATTGTCATTTGATTTTAGTTCATGGTCTGACTGGGGCCTTATCCAGGTTTTCAGACAGATGTTGTTTTTATATTTTTAAAGATTTCACAGATTGGTGTTATATGTTTTTGAATATTTATGGATTCATACTCTTATTGTTAGTTTAAATAAGTGAGTAATCATGTTTCTATTTTGTATTGTTTTCTATGCTTCTTTTTAATGTATGAATTAAGCATATGATTCCTAGTTAGCAGGATTCTCAAGTTTTCATAGTTTGGGATACTTGTCGTGCCCAGGGGCTCGATTTGAGATGTGACAAGAAATCACCTCTTTGAAAAACACATGAAACAACAATGTATAATAATCAAGATACATTTAAAATCAAGAATCATCCTCATTCGTAAAACAATCCTAATTTTAGATACACATATATCTCATAATTAAAAAAAGAAATTATAATTCTTTTTCTCAAACCCATTAATCCAGCCTATTTTAGAATTTGTAACATGTTTAGACCATATTATGGGAAGGAGATTTCACAAAACATTCTCGTAATTCACTTTTGAAAACTTATATCATATATGCACATGATTATAAATCTAATTTATGGAAAAGTCCCTTGACAAAAACATAATTCTATCAAATTTGGTTCATGATGCATGATCTATAAAATAATTTCCCAAAACTCATTACATATACATAATTATATATCTTTTGTAATAGTACTTGCCCTATTGATTATCTTATTTTTCCTTAACTGTTGCCTATTGATGGAACATGTTGACTAATGTGTTCCAAATTAGCTAAAATGGTATGAAAATAACAAACATAATTTATACGTGGAAAACAACCAGCTTAAAAGGTGTAAAAAATCACGACCTATACCTCTACAGGATTTAACCCCAACTTCACTAAATAACTCCGAGCCTCAACAACTACTGATTACAAAACTCTTGTAACATAGAAATTCTAAACTGGAATTCCTATAACTCAACAGCTAGGAATTATAAACTGTAATTCTTATACCTCAATAACTTGGAATTATAAACTCAAATTCCTAACTAGACACACACTACCCAAGGTTGGTTTTCTCAATGTCTCTATGTTTTCCCCAACTCAAAGACTAGCCCCTAGTTTAGTTTATAACACACTGAAACTAATATTACATCAATATTTCAATGCAATGAACAACTCGTAACAATCAACGCTAAAAATCTTAGCTAGTTTTTGTACTAGAACCAAGTTCTTCAATGTGTTTCTTTAGAAAATGGGTAGCACATATTCAATCTATCAATTTACCATTTTAGGTTTGTAAGTGTGTAAATTATTATGTCAATCACTTTCTCTATTTAACAGTAACTAATTAAAGATTCTTCACATCATCAATCATTTATCTTCAGATTGACTCTTAAACTCCTCAGAGTTTGTTGTTAAGTCAAAGTCCTTCTCCAAGTCAAACTCCTTGCATAGGTAAAAATCTTCTTCAATTTGATCTACTTATTTGAGTGAATCTCTTTATTTAGCTTATCTTCAAGTATTGTATTCAAATATAACTTCTTTTTTATCACACTTGATCTCTATCTTGAGTTTATCAGAACTTGTTTATCAGAACTTCCTTATCCACTTAACAAATCTCTTCTTCAACTGTATACCATTGAATAAAATGAATAAACTAATTGATTCATATCACATTACATAGTACCCAATAAATTCCCCCTTTTTGATAATGACAAACCCCTTGTCTTTGTTCTTTTACAAATCCTTACCTGTAGGCACTGAAGTATGAAACACTAGAATGAAACAAGTTAGTCAATAAGTTATAAACACTGCACAACCAATTATAAACACTGCACAACCTATTTATTCCCTCTTTTGGCATCATTGGAAAGGTTTTTCAATCATATGAATCACAAAAGAATCATGAGCTTTGACAAGGACTCTCATTTTCTTGGAGACTTGAGTCCGTACATTTTTGGACTCTTGTATTGAATATGCTTTGCACAAACTTCATGGTCTTTTATTCATGGGACTTTTGTTATTTCAAAAAGTCTATATATGACTAGACTCTGGATGCTAGAACATGTTGATAAACCCGTTTCATGTATGTGGTCCACTAGATTGTCATTAATCAAAATATACCCAAGCTCAATAATTTCTCCCTTTTTAATGATGACAAACTAATGCACCTTGTATCAAAATATCAACCAATTTTAGTCAGTTTAGAGTGTAAAGAAAGTATCAAAAGCATAATTTAAATATGACAGATCAGAATCATTAGTTATAAGTATTACACAGTATACACACTTCCCTATTTTGGCATCATAAAAAACCTACATCAATTATGCAAACCAAGTTTCTCATGTTAGAAATTTTAAGCTAATGGCCACTGGGGAAATAAAAAATACAAACACTCAAAAGCCAAGAAATCAATTGGATATAGAAAAGTATTTGCAAGGACAAGGAAATAGACAGAAGCAAGAGATTAAAACTAACCATTTTCATTTATCATTCATAAGATGCACCAAAGATTTTTAAAAAAATTAAAAATAATATTAAAATACTTATGATAAGAGTAAAAAGGGTTTGGAAGAGTTTAAAGATTGGGGGACTGGGATTTTGGTAAAGTTGGAGCATAAGATATAAAGGAGAATCTCTCTTGCGTCAGTCAAAGCCTTATATACTACTGAGTTTGTAACCTTTTTTTTTTTTTAAAATAATTTTTAAAGAATGAATATTCCACTCTAAGAGAAGAGATCACACCTATTTTAAAATTAATATGCAAATAATAGTTACCTTTCCACCAACTTTAGACATTGGTACATAAGAATCAGGTGCCTTAACCTATTTAATATATGCAGATATTTAATACCAAACCCTTAATTATCCATCCCGATTCACCAATACTAAATCTGTTTCTATAGTGAGCTTAATAGGAGAATTAGGTTATACTGAGGGGTCTTTAAAGATTCCCCTCCTAAGTAGTGGCATCAATAAAATTACGATCATCAGAGGAATCTAGTGATCTCATAGTTGAACTAGATGAATAGTTGAACTACATTGATCTGATGAGATCAAGTTTATTGATGCATTTATTTTGGGGAAATGTTTAAAGACCCCCTTATTAGAACCTAATTCTCTAGCAAGCTCACTGTAGAAACAGATTTAGGATTTGTGAACAAGGATAGATAATTAGGGGTTAGGTATGAATATCTGCAGATATGAAATAGGTTGAGACAGATGGTTCTTCTGTACCAATGACCAAAGTTGGTGGAAAGGGAACTATTCTTTGTATATTAATTTCAAAACATGTGTGATCTAATCTCTTAGATTGGAATATTCATTCCTTAATTATTAAAAAAAAGGCTACAAACTTTGTAGTATACAAGGCTTTGACTGACTTAAGAAAGATTTTATTTCATATCTTATGCTCCAACTTTACCAAAAGCCCGATCCTTCTATCTTTAGACTTTTCCAAACATTATCTACTTGCATCACAAGTGATTCAATATTATTTTAAATTTTTTTAAAAATATTTAGTGCATCTTATAAATGATCAATTACAATGGTTGGTTTTAGTCTTTTGCTTCTGGCTATTTCCTTCTGTTTCAAAAAACTTTGCTATATTTAACTGAGTTTTTGGATTTTAAGTGTTTGTATAGCTATATATCCAGTGTCCATAAGCTTATAATTTCTAACTTGAAAGACTTGGTTTGCATAATTGATAAATGTTTTTTTGATTCCATAAGGGCGAAGACTAATGTGAGGATGGTAGGTGGGGATTCAGAGCACTTTCTAGTTCTGGTAGGGTTGCACCAGGGATCAACTCTTAGCCCATTTATTTTTCTTGGTGATGGATATTTTGTCACAATATATTTAAGTAAAGGTTCCTTGGTGTATGTTATTTATTGATGATGTGGTATGTATTAATGTATCTCGGGAAGGAGTTAATGATAAGTTAGAGATTTGGAGACAGATGCTTGAGTCTAAAGGATTTTAGTTGTGTAGAACTAAAATGGAGTACTTGTAGTGTATGTTTAGTGAGGTGTCACAGGATGATAGAGTGGTGGTGAAGCTGGACTTATAGGTCATTCAAAAGAGGGAGAGTTTCAAGTATCTGGGGTCTATGATTTAGCGCAATGGTGAGATTGACGAGGATGTCATGCATCATATTGGGGTAGGGTGGTTGAGATAGAGGCTCGTTTTGGGAGTCTTATGTGATAATAAGTTATCCACGAAGCTTAAATGTAAGTTTTATGAAGTGCCAGTTTGGCTGGCTTTGTTGTATAGAGTAGAATGTTGGCTAGTTAAGAACTCCCACATCCAAAAGTTGAAGGTGGCAGAAATATGAATGTTGTGATGGATGTGTGGACTTGTGTGGACTTACCAGGAAAGATGGGGTGATAAATGAGATTATTTAGAAGAAGGTGGAGTTACTTCAATAGAGAATAAAATGCGAGAAGTGAGGTTACGTTGCTTCAGGCACATGATGAAGAGGGGTTTTGATACTTTAGTGTGAAGGTGTGAGATACTATCTATGGATGGTTTTAGGTGGGGTAGAGGTAGATCAAAGAAATATTGGAGAGAGGTAATTAGGCATGATATAGAGAAGTTACAACTTACAGAGGACATGACCAATGATAGGAAGGTGTGGAGGACATGGATTAGGAAATAGGGTTAGGGGTGGTAGTGCATCAGTAACAATAAGAAAACATTCTATTGAGTCTGTAGTTTTTATTTGTGGTGTTGTGTGATGAGTTTTTATTTGTGGTGTTGTGTGATGTCTATGATTTTTGATAGATAGTATTTATTTTTAACTTGTGGTTGTATTATTATCTTGTTACTAGCGATGATAGTTTATTTTGCACTTAGCTTTTTTGTTGTTATATTGATATCCATTATAAGTCGGGTGTCTATCAAAAATAGCCTCTATACTTCACCTGAGGTAGTGGTATGGTCTGCGTATACTCTACCCTTCCTAGACCCCACTATGTAGGAATAAACTGGGTATGTTGTTATTGTTGATTCTGACCTGGCTTATTTAACATGTGTATTTTGATACTTTATTTAGAATATTGACTAAATAAAATAGGTTGAGCATAGTACACAAGGTGAATTAGTTTGTGATCTTCAAAATGGGGAAAATTATTGATCTTATGTATATTTTGATGATTGACAATGCAGTGGAAGACATACATAAAATGAGTTGATCAACATGTTCCTGCATCTAGAGTCTGGTTTTATATGGACTTTTTGAAATAAAGTCCCAAGAATAAAACACCATAAAGTTTGTATAAAGCATATTCAATACAAGAGTCCTAAAATGTACATCCTCAAGCATCAAAGAAAATCAGAGTCCTTGTGAAAGCCCATTATTCTTTGTCATCCATATGATTAAAATAATTTTTCGATAATTCCAAAAAGGGTAAGATATGGTTTGTGCAATGTTTATAAAGGGTTATATAGTGTTTATAACTCACTGACTAACCTATTTCATTTAAGTGTTTCATACTTTAGTGCCTACAGGTAAAGATCTTTGAATGCATAAAGACGAGGTTTGTCATCATTTAAAAGGTGAAATTTATTGGTTTATGTAGTTTGGATGACTGACAATGTGATATTGTAACACCCCGCTTTTGTGGGCTAAGTTTGAACCGTCTTTACTATGTTTGTATACCTGAACCCAATGTTTTTTACTTAGATGTAAGTTTCAATGATACTTTCTTTGTGTGTAAATATCATTAGAGGTGAACATACATCATAAAAATGTCCTAGCTCAAAATTTGAGTTGAGCACTTTCCTATTAGTTGATGATTTTGTTTGGGTCAACTTTTAGGGACTATTTTTCCTTGGATATGAAGAATCATATGGCCTACTATATATCAAATTGAAGATCGTTGTGTCTTCTTTCCAATTCCACCGACTATTTGTCAATCCGAGTCCGGAGTAAAAAGTTATGAGTGTTTGAATAAGGCACTGTTCAGTTTGTGCGATGGGGCATGCGTTGCCCACTTAAGTGCTATACCATAGGCTGTGCGTCCCATACCTTGGCCTTTGACATGGGCTGTGTGTCACATAGATAAGGCAAAGTGTCATAAATGCTCTATTTTTGCATTATTTTAAGGGCAATAATGTCTATTAATATCCCATAACTTCCCTAAACACTTATTGACAAAATTAAAGTCCATATACACGCTTTATCACTCATAAAAATTCCTAGTTCACCTTCCTTAATCACAATAAGATAAAACAACCTAGGGTTTTAACTCTAAAGATTCAAAGGTCAATTTCTCCACGTTTTTGTCATTGCTAAGGTACTTGGGACTATCCTAAATCTCATGCGCAGAGGTTTTATGATTTTAACAAGTTATAAAGATATATGTGTATGTATATGTATATGGATTTATGAAAGCGTTTCAATATCATGTATCAAAAACCCGTTGATTAAAGTACGTAATTTTCATGGGTGTTTTCCATAAGATTGATTTATAATCTTGTCCATACATGATTTGTGTTCAAAAAGTGATTTATGAATGTGACTTGTGAAATTTCCTTCCCATGATGAAATTTATGGTCCTTGCATAGTATGAATTGTGAATTGGGGTTGAGAGTAAGAATAAAATGGTCTTTTTTGGTCATAAGATTTATGTATAACTAGTGGTGGGTGTGGTTTATGAATGATGACAACTGTTGAATTTATATGCCTCTTTATCCACTATGCATTATTGTTTGTACACTTTTAAAAGGGGTATGTCTTATGCTAAAGGCTTTTCTGTCTTAATTGAAAGAAATGCATGCGTTGAATAAATGTACTGGACACCATTTGTTAAAGATTTGTCAAGAGACTACGTTGCATGAGTTTACATATTATTTTGAAAATAAGAACTCTCGTGTTATTTGATAAAATCATTTAGGTGGTCGTATGCATGTTTTAAAATGATAAGGGCGGACATGATGTTGTATGATATGAATGACTTAAAAGTCTGGGTATAAATATACCCTGCTATGATATGCCCTTAATAGAATAAGCATTAAATGTTTTATAACCATGAAGCATGGTTTTAACGAACTAAAAATGGGCTTAAAGAGAGCTAGTTGTTTACCCAAAGAAAGCTTGAGTTTAGATAACTCATAGCCGGAAATGTATTTTGCCGATATGGGATTACGATGTCCCATAATAGGGATTATACAATGTCTACGGTCCTACAACATATCAGATTATCAATACTTCATCCCCTTGCAGCAAATATGGGGTCAGGGGCTTGGCCAATGAGCAAATGGCAGTCCCATTTAGCCCGTGGGTACTATGATTTGTAGGGTGCATCATGTAGCTCAGAAGTAAAGCAAAGAATTGAGTGATGATTACAAAAAAATGTTTTGGATCTTATTAAATTATGCCCATGTGTTTTATGTATATACTATGCTAAATTGTTTTCTAAATGCTCTTAATTAATTTATATGGAATACATGTTGTTTTTGGTTAGTTTTGCGTACCAATACACTCCAGGTATTACTAATTCCTTGTGGCAGCTATATTGTCTCATAATGTAGGTTTTGAGGAAGATTTCCATGTTCCATCTCAGGAGTACATTACTTCTTGAATTCCAGAGTAGGTGAGCCTTTCTTGCTTTGGAAGGCATTCTATTCTTATGTTAGTTCAGTTGTGTTAAAGTCACGTCAGGGGCCTTGTCCCGGTCTAGATTGACTAGTAAATCAGTATAGGCTTCATAAACGGAAGTTGGGTATTGCATTATCATATTTTGTTGACAGACACAATTTATATTATAAATTGTACTAAGTTTCATTATATCTTACGCACTTTGATTCATGTGTGGATTCTGCTTATGATAGTATGATAAAGGATCTATTGGACTTTTGTGGTTCAGGATACCCATCATGGCGAGATTGCTTAGGTAGATTAAAAAGTTCTGATAAACTCACGATACATATCACGTGTGATAAAAAAGAAGTTGTAGTTGAATAAAACACTTGAAGATAAGCTAAATAAAGAGTTTAACTCAAATGAGGAGATTAATTTGAATAGGAGTGATATTTATGCAAGGAAATTGACTTGTAGAATGATTTTGACTTAACAACAAACTATGTTGAGTTGAAGAGTCCAAATGATGATTAAAGATTGATGATATGAAGGACTCATTGAAGAGTTGCTATTACATAGAGAAAGTTATTGACATAACCATTTACGAACTTACAAAGCTGAAAAGGGCAAATGGAATATGTGCTACCCAATTACTGAAGAAACGTATTGAAAAACCTGGTCCTAGTGTAGAAACTGGCTAAGAGGTTTAGCATTGATTGTTAGGAGTTGTTCATTGAGTTGAAACTATTGATGTAATATTTATTTAAGTGTGTTATAACTGAACTAGGGGTTAGTCTTCAAGTTGGGGAAAGACCATAGACTTTGAGGTGTAGAAATTAGAGTTTATAATTCCTAGTTATTGATGTATAGGAATTAGAGTTTATAATTCCTACTTGTTGAGTTATAGGAATTAGAGTTTATAATTCCTAGGTTTCAACAGTTGTAATAAGTCGTTGTTGAGGTTCAGAGTTATTTAGTGAAGTTGGGCTTAAATCCTATAGGGTAGGTCATGCTTATTTACACCTTTTTAGTAGGGTGTTTTCCACGTAAAAATCAACTGTGTTATTTTCTTACTATTTTAGCTATTTTGGAACACGTTATTCAACCTATTGAATCGATAGGAAATAGTAAGGAAAAATAAGATAATCAGTATGACACGTACTCTAACAAGTGGTATTAGAACTTCTTTAACCACGTAAGAAAACTCATCTTGAATTGCATACAAGTGAACAATTCGAATTAACCATATTGACTAACATGTTTCATGTCACATTGTCAATCATCAAAACTACATAGTACCTAACAAATTCTCCTCTTTAGATCAGGACAAACTTCTTGTTTTTGTGCATTCAAACATCTTTACTTGTAGGCACTGAAGTATGAAACAATAGAATAAAATATGTTCGTCAAGGAGTTATAAACAGTGCACTGCACAACCCATATCTTCCCCCTTTTGGCATCATTGAAAAACTATTTCAATCATATGAATGAGAAACAATCATGGGCTTTGACAAGGACTCTCATTTTCTTGCATGCTTGAGTCTGTACATTTATTGACTCTTGTATTGAAAATGATTTGTACAGACTTCGTGGTCTTTTCTTCTTGGGACTTTCATTATTTCAAAAGTTTCATATACAACTAGACTCTAGATATAGGAACATGTTGATCAACCCATTTTATGTACGTGTTCCATTACATTGTCAATCATTCAAACATACACAAGCACAATATCTTGAAAACTTGTTAAAACAGTAAACTTATGCCTATGAGATTTAGGATAGTCCCACATACCTTTGACTGAGAAGAATCAAAGAGGACGTAGAGAGATTTGACCCTTGGAGATTAAAATCTTCAAACCCTAGGTATTTTATCCTCTCTTGCTTATGTAAAGATGATTTGGGGATTTTATATGTGATAAAAAATGTTTAAAGACCTAAATTTCACTCTTAAGAGAATACAAATGGCTTGGGAGGACGAAAAGACCTTAAGTCCCTTAAATTAAATCAAAATGGAGTAACTTTTGATGCTTGGCTTTGAATTTGCGGCGCAAGGACAAAGAAAACCACAAGGTTTGCGACTCCCAATCAAAGAAAACCTCAAGGTTTGTAGTGCAAGGCCAAAGAAAACTTGAGAAAGTGTATATTTGTGACCGCTCTATGGTGTGGAGATTTTGCGGAGAGTTGCCTTTGCGATGCCAACCCATTTTTAACACCCCAAAGTACCCCCCAACACAATCCACAACCACTAGACTTGGTTTTCATCGATATACTAAGGGTTATTTTCAAGGCATTACTAGAGAATTAAAAGTACGGGATGTTACATCTTACCCCTATAAGGATATGGCATGTAGGTGTAACAAAATCCCAAAGCTATCTCATGATGAGAGAATTACCTAAGTCCAAGCAAAACCACCGGTCAAGAATCATAAAACATTATAAAAAACTTTGAATCCTTGTATGTAACCTATTTAAAACTATGCTAATGTACTATATTCCAATATTCTAGAAATATATTTGCATAACAAGATATCACTTTAGTATACTATGAACTATTTTTCCTTTTCCCATCATCTCACTCGATGTCCAACAAGATCAGTCCTTCAATACCAAATTACTTCTAGAATTGTCCAAATTATCTGTCGAAATTGCAAAGAAAGTTGTAATTAATGCCTACTGCATTCAAGAAAACATATTTGTTGGTATCAACCAGAACAAAAATGTCAAAGCTTATGACATGTTACACCATATCAATGTACACCTTATTCTGGAAGCATGTTAGAGAAGAACCGAAGTTTGCTACATGAACTGCATTGGCATCAAAACTATTGCAGGCACATCCAAACTCTTTCTCATAATCGCTATCGAGGTCTTTGGGAGTGACCCAGGTTCGATAGCTCCAAAATTCGATAAGGAATACATTGGATTAATAGATAGACAACATATTCCCAGTTTTGGATAGTAATAGCCTCTTAAATTTCCTCCATAATTTTTTTTGACACAACTCTTATTAAAATTTTGAACCTTTCTTTCATCCCAGTTATCTAGGAAAGAGAAACTTCCTCCCTCATGGTATTAAACCTCCAATGAAAGAAAAAATTACCAAGATCACTCTTCAACTTAAGCCTCTTCTCTTTAGTTTGCATCCTGATGCATTCAATATTTAGAGAAAATCGATAATCACATGAACTTTTTCTTCTAATTCCTATACAATGAAACACAACCAAAGATTATTTTAATTTACGAAGGCCACCTTATTGTGCCTAACTACTTGAAATCACTCTCCGAAATCACACCAGTCTATTCAGGGACTTTATCTTGGTAGAGAGGACCTGCGGGATCTTAAGCGTATCTTTGTTGATCAATAAAATGTACAAATTTTTCTGTACCAGTCCTCAAAAAGATAAAAACTTGTAAGATCTAGCACAACGTCATCTTCATTCTTCTATTAAGTTTTAACTTTGTTTTGAGAGGTTGAATACGAGTTGCAGCTTAAAAAATGTGTTATTTTAAAGTGGGGATCCTTGTGTTGCACCATTGTTTTTTGGTAGGTTGATTGTTAGGTTTTTTTTATTCATACATGTATGGATGCCACATCCTTTACTTCTTATGAGGGTTAGATTTCTCTGTGTACATTTAACTATGCCTTCTCGCCAATAGTGCTAGCCCAATCAATTGAGCCTGGGACCAGATGTCGTTGTTTGTATGACCTTTCCATGTTGAACAGTTAGGACCTTCTCTAGAATGGTTTACAGTGTAGTTAATGCAGCTTAACATTCAAGAAAAGCGTGAAGATTCCTTTTTTCTCCTATAAGAATTGATTGCATCCTGAATAATACTATTATTCGATGCCATAGCGGTGTCATAAACATTTCATGTGGAAAGATTTTATTTATCATTGTTCTCTTTTCCTATCATGAAATTTATCTTTGAAATGGCGCCCTAAATCATCTCTATGATAGATGTTGTTTTGTTTTTACGATTCTAGACAAAGAATTTTTTAGCATATTCATTATGCCTATTTGATTTAGCAAGTTCTCGATGAAGGATTCTCAACTATCCCTTTGGTAGACACCCAAAATGCGATGTCATTTTCAATCTAAGAATTGGATCTTTCACCACCATTGTAAATGTTGCGCATCCTCACCAATTGTTGTTTTATAAAATTGCTTCGAGACCATCCTCAAAACTTTTACAATAGTGCTGAAATATCTATTTTGAAGATTGACAATGGCACCATCATTTTGGTATATACCAAAGGGATTGTTGAGAAAATCCTTCATCGAGAACCTATCAAATAAAATAGGCAATATGACCATGATGAAAAATTCTTTTCATGAGATAGTATAAATAATACAACACCTAACAGAGAGGTAACTTAGGGAGACATTACTAAGATGAATGGCACGACAGGAAATGAGAACAGTGACAAAGAAGCCTTTTTCACTTTAAATCGTTATGATACAACTGTTACACCGAATAGGAGTGTTATTCAGGATATAATTGTTTCCTGCAGAGAAAAAGAGAATCGTTATGCTTTTCGGGAAAGTTGAGTTGGATTAACTGCACTACAAACCATTCTGGCGAAGTTCCTAACACTTTAATGTGGAAAGATCATACAAGCACTCTTATTAATTAGGGAAGCGCTGTTGGAAAAAGGCAGAGTTATATGAACGTAGAGGAATCTAACCCTCAGAAGAAACAGAGAATGAGATGAATCAAAGACAAAGATGCAATACAAGGATTGTTGCTAAACAAACACATTTTTTCTTGAAGTTACAGCTCGTGTTTGATCTCTCAAAAGAAAATTAAAAATCATCTTAAGAAAGAAGATGATATTACACCTGATTGTGCATGTGTTAATCTTATTAAGGTACCAATAACAGAGTTGGTCAGTAGACATATCCGGAAACTTTTGTAGGTCCTTTCTACCAAGATGAAGTCTTTGGATGTAATGGTGCCATTTCTTAGAGTGATTCAAAGTGGTTAGGCACAAGAATCTGGCCTCCATAAATGGAAAAACCAACATCTCTGGTTGCGTTTGATCCTATTGGAAAGGGGAGACAAAGTTTATGTGACTATCTATTTTCCTGATTTGTTGAGTGCATTAGGATCCATATTACAGAGAAAAGTCTTAAGTTGAAGCATGAGCTTGGTACATTGTTCTTTTATTAGAGGTTTGACCACACGGGGTAGGACGTTTCTCCTTAATCGACAACTGAGGGGGAATAAAGGTTTAAAGCTTCAGTAAGGTTTACATAAAAAATGAAACTATAAGAGACTATTTCCATATAAGGCATGTAATATATTGGCTAGATATTACTTCAATATTTTTATTATCAAGAGACGGAGTTATAAGAACCGGGTCACTCCAATACACCTCAATTGAAAAGATAGTTGAAGTGCATGACTATCTCATCTAAAAGTTTAAGCTATTAGAGAAGACACACTTTTATTAGTTAATTATATTCTTGACATGCCCCTTCATGTGTCGCCTAATTATTTTTTAATTCATACTCTTCAACATGGAATCAGAGCTGTCAAAGGTCATGAGATCGAATCTTACCACCACCCATTATTAAAAAAAATTTCCAGGTGCTTGGCCATGCAAAATATTAGGTTGCACATGAGGGGCATGCTAATAATATAATTAGATATTAAAAATATGCTCTCCTAACTGCTTAATCTATTAAATGAGATGTTCACACACTTTATCATGGTAACAGAGGCAAGTCCATCCCCATTTAGGCTTCCAGACCATGCGTTGGTTTTGCCTTGGGTATGGAGGGGGTGTTAGAGTTATTAAAAGTCCTGCACTGACTGTGGAATGGACTGCTGGTGGGTGGCTATGAGGGAAGGATAGCCCATGCACGGATGTCTAATTGTTAATATTAGGTGGGTTGTTAAAAATGAAAAAGGTCTCATATTAGTGCTTAATGAGATAAATGGTGTCTTTATAAGTCTTGGGCAATCCTAATCACTTTGAGCTAGCTTTTTGCATTGAGTTAGGCCCAGGTGCCATATGTTTACATGGTATCTGATCATTTAGAGATTCTGCTATAGAATTTCACTACTACCCATTATTAAGAAAAATCAATGCGCTTGGCCCATGAAAAAAATTAGGTCGCATGTGAGGAGGTGTGCTAAGAATATAATTAAATAATAAAAGTGTGCTCTCTCTATCAACTTAAGCTTTTAGATGAGAACTCACGCAATTCAAAAATGAAAATTTTTTGGATGGGATGGACGCAGTTTTGGAGCTAATGAACTTCATGTAGAAAGCTCTAGTTCTTCACAAAAATGCTTCTACAATAAGATATCAATACCTAGTTTAACATTTCATGAAATTTGATGCTTCTAATCTTGTTGATACCAAAAAACATGGTTTCCTCAACACGGTAAGCAGTTATTACAACTTGGTTGGTAATTTTTTGATAGATAATTTGGATAATACTAGTGGTAATTTGTTATCGATGGCGATTTTCTTATATGTGTCACAACTTGAGCCAATGCCCTAGCTGTGATAGGTATCCCAAACCATGAAGGCCTGAGAGACCTCTTAGCATGTAATCATAAGCATAATCCATATATAAATCAAAGTACGGAAGATATAATAATATTCAATGGAGATCTATAATAAAACTTTGTTACAAAATATGAAAATGCAATACTTCAAATAAAGTCTATGAAGCCTCTACCGAATACTAGCTATCTAGACCAAGACATGGACCCCGAATGGACCATATAGTGAAAGAGTCAACATATAAAGGCTCACTCATTTTTTACACATCCCAAGTATTATACTAATATGATGGGTCATGGGACTATATCGCAGAACCTGAATATAGGGGATCAATATGCAAGGTACTAGTACATAGAACAACCCAAAAACAAAATATATTTTTGTACAATATAGGTGAGAGAATTTTATATAAACATGTCATCATAAAACATTTGAAAATACATGGGCATAATTTGATGAGCATCAAAACATCTTCTTGAAATTAGAGCTCAACTTTTTAGTTTTCTTCTGATCTAGATGGTACACCCTACATTTCTACAATCCCACAGGCTATATGGAATACACCCATATCCTGTCGGCTAGGCCCCCAATTCAAGTTTGCCTCAAGACTTGGAGAAAAATCATACATGCTACACCACAAGACCATCGCTAGCACAAAATCCCCAATTTGGGATGTAACAATCTCGTATCAACAAAACATAATATTGGGATACAATTTATCTTAACTCAAGATTTCTTTGGGTAACAAACTAGCTCTCTTTTAGCCTAATTGTTGTCCTTTAAAATCATGCTTCATGCTCTTAGCATTCTTTTCTTTCATAATTAAGGGCATTTCATAATAGGTATTCTTATACCTAGACTTTCAAGCCATGTTATATCATATCATATTCTTAGCCCTTTTCATTCAAAAATATATATATGACCACCCAAAAGTCTTAGGCATCACAAGAGAGTTCTCATTTCAAAAGCACATGAAAGCTTATGTAAACACACTCTCTTTCAAGACTTAAACATGTGGTGGTTAATTCAATCATTTAATTGATGCATTATCTCCATTAGGACACAAGAGACTTTAGAACAAGGATAGCCTCCTTACAAACATATGAAATAACAAAGTATAATTTACCATGAGCAATTTATGACTCGATAAAACATCATAATTCTTGAAGTAGCCCCAATACTTACTTATGTATAAATTTCACAATAAAAAAAAGGCTTAAAATTCAAGCTCTAAAAGCCAAATTCACAATTCATAACATGCAAAGACCTTAAATTTCATCATGGGGAAGGAAATTTCATAAATCACATTCATAAGTCACTTTTTGAACCCAAATCATGTATGCACAAGATTATAAATAAAGTTTATGGAAAGCCCCCATTATAATTATGTACTGTCATCAAATTGGATGATGCATGATCTTGAAATAATTTTTTAGAACTCATTACATATACATACATATATAACTTTAAAGCTTGTTAAAATCATAAAATTTATGCGCATGAGATTTATGATAGCCTACCATACCTTTTTTATGAACAAAGTTTGTGATATCTTCAATCTAAGCCTTGTAAGCATGGGTTATTGAATAAAACCCCAGATTTTCTTTCTTGGGAGAGAATAGGATAAGGAGAGATGAGAAACTAGCATAATAATGGGAAAATAGCATTTAAACCATGTTTTAACTCATGGGATAGGATTTATGGTGAGAAAAAGAATAAAATACCCCTAAAGAAACCAACAACAATGTAGGATTTTCCTCGGCTAACGACTAGGTTGACAAAACGTCAACTTGGTGACGTCCCATCAATCTAATCGTCAATTATATGTGGAATTTGATACTTTTAGGTTAAGGGTTACGACAAGAGTTGATGTCTTGTCACCTATTTGACGGCTCATCAACATAGTCGTTACCTAGTTGTCAACTCGTCAACTTTATCATCCCTTTTTTTGATAGCCTGACACTCTAAAGTAAAATGAGCATAACTTCTACTCCGGTTTTAGATTAAGGTAAAACTAGTTGGGTTGGAAAGAATACTCGATGATCTTTCATTTTTGTATAGTAGCCAACATAAATAATTATATACTAGATTAATTACCTTTTGAAGTTGACTTAATTTGAAACATTCACTAAAACTTAATCAATAGAAACATTTTCAACTCGTCTTTGAATTAGGAGATTTTTGTGACCTCAATTCGAATTAAAAGTATTCCCACTCAATATAATTTATCATCACAAAAATATTAACAAAGAATCATTGGGTATGGGGCTATATGCATAAAAACAACGGTTTAAATTTTAGTCCAAAAATTTGGGGTATTATACTATCTGTGCCTTAGGATCATTCATCCTTGAATTTTGGGTAGGAACTAGTCAAAGATCCTGAAAGATGGAATAAAGGACGTAAACTCGAATTGAACATTTTTCATCAAAAAAATATGCAAAGGTATCAAAAGATCTTCATGATAATGCCTAGTGAAACATGTAAACACAGCGTGAGATAATATGAATTTCCATACAAATGAACTTGCCCAGGAGTTTTAGGGGTCATAATCATCACAACATAAGGCATGAGTTTATTTGGTGATAATAGGCCTTACTTAGATTGGTACAATCATGAAATGAGATTTTATGAGGAATACGAATAGAAACAGTTCACAATGCTTAGTATGTAGATTGCTTACATATGTGTCTTTTTGCCCTTAATTTGTATTTCTCAGCCTTACATATTTGCTCGCCTTTACCTTTCTTCCATTGAGTAGTGGTTGTAGTAGTCGATGATAAACTAGGGTCGTATTCTAGGTTAGGGTGGGGTTTGGGAATAGGGTCTAGGCTAAGGGTCATTGCTAGAAATGGGTTAGGGTCAAGTCAAGGGTCAAGTTCAAGGTTAATGGCTTGAGGTAGTAGAGTTAGGTGGGGTAAGGGACAATCTAAGCCGAGAATTGGGTTTTGAAACGTAGGGAATCTTCAAGGTAAGTTTATAGATCTCGTGAAGAGACTTACAAAGAGGAATATTAGTATAGAATGTGTTAAGGAAATCAAAAGGGTAGGCTCTAAGGCAAGATATGTAGATCGGTATAAGTTGTGGTACTCCTGTAGCATGAGGAATAGTAATGATGTAGGTATCTTAGTAGATGAAGAGCTTTAGGGGCAGCTGGTGGAGCTTAAGTGGGTGAATGATAGGTTGTTGTCTATTAGGTTTTTCATTTGGGGGTCTTCTTTGAGAGTTATTAGTGCCTACTCTCCGCAAACAAGTTTGGATTAGGAGGAGAAAAATAGATTTTGGGAGGCTTTAGATAAGGTGGTTAGAGGAATTCTAAGTACGGAGATGCTGTTCGTTGGAGGGGATTTAAATGGTCATTCTTTGTCTTTATCAAATGGGTATGATGATGTCCATGGCGATTTTGATTTAGGTGATCAAAATAAAGGAGAAGTTTCTCTTTTGGATTTTGCTAGAGATTTTAGGTTGTGTGTGGTAAATTAGAGCTTCCCAAAGTGGGAGGAATATCTTATTACCTTTCATAGTTTAGTGGCTAGGACCCAGACAGACTTTTTGCTCCTTCAAAAGGGTGATTGAGCAATTTGTAGAGACTGTGAGGTTATACCTAGCGAGAATTTTTTGATTCAACATAGGTTGTTACTGATTGACTGAGTAATCAACACGAATTGAAAGAAGAGGACTGTGGAGGATAGACCCAGGATTAAGTAGAGTAGGTTGACTTTGGCTAGTGCTTTGGAAATAGGAGAGAATTTGAAGAGTAAGGAGGCTTGGGAGAGAGGAGGGGATGTGGATAATATATGCAAGACAACTGCTAGTTGAATTAGGGAGACCAGTGGAGAGGTGTTGGGTTTGTGGAGAGGTCGATCTGGAAAGCATCGAAGGGACTAGTGTTGAAATGAAGATGGTAATAGGAAGGTAGAGGCTGGGAAGGTGGCTTATACTAAGTTTGTTGAGATTAAGGATGATAAGGTGAGATAGACGAATAAAGAGGAGTATAAGGTAACTATAGGAGAGGCTAATTTAGCAGTTATGACATCTAAGACAATAAGTTTTAAGAGCTTGTATGCAGCTTTAGAGGAGAAAGGTCGGTATAAGAAGTTGTATAGGCTTGCCAAGGCTAGGGAACGGTAGGCTCATTTCCTTAATCAATTGAAATGTATCAAGGGAAAAGATGGTACAGTGTTGGTTAAGGATTCCCTATTTAGGAAGAGGTGGTAGTCCTATTTTCATAAATTTTTAAACGATGAAGGGGACAAAGGTTTTGTGTTGGGGGACATGGAGAATTATGAGAAGTGTCATAATTATGGCTATTATAGGTGTATCAAGGTTGTGGAGTTCCAGAGGTCAATCGTAGGATTCATCAGGGTGGGGCTAGACGAGATTCCAGTGGATTTTTGGAAGAGCACTGGCAGGGCAGGTTTAGACTGGTTGGCAAGGTTGTTTAACATTATTTTTAGGGAAGCAAAGATTTCTATATCATGGAGGTGTAGTACGATGATTCCATAGTATAAGAGAAATGGAGACATCTAGAATTGCAACAATTATAGAGGAATCAAGATGTTGAGTAATACTATGAAGGTTTGGGAAAGGGTGGTATAGTTAAGGCCGAGAAGGATTGTCTCTAGAATTAGTTCAGTTTCATTCTAGGACACTCGGCTACGGAGGCCATTCATCTAGTGAGAAGATTAGTTTAGCAATATTAGGAAAGCAAGAAGGAATTGTCCATGATGTTTATTGATCTTGAGAAGATTTATGACAAAATGCCCAGGGAGATTTTGTTGAGGTGCTTAGAGGTTAGAATGGTTCCCGTGGTGCACACTAGGGAGATTTAAGATATGTATGATGGAACAAAGACTAGTGTGAGTATGGTAGGAGGTGATTCAAAGAATTTTCCAATTTTGATAGGTTTCCACTAGGGATTGACTCTTAGCCCTTTTTTATTTTCCTTGTTGATGGATGTATTGACGCAGCATATTCAAGGGGAGGTGCTATGGTGTAATACCCTGTATGTTTGAGCAAGTCCATGAACCGGTGTTCCTACATGTAAAATCTATAATTCAAATGATTCCCATGTGAATATAAGTTTCATGATGTTTATCCTTGTCTTTGATGTGCTTTTGAGGTGAAAAATGTTCATAATAATCACTTAGAACAAAGTTGAGCTTAGAGCCTTTGATTCGTCCAAAGTTTGGTATTCAATTCTACAAGGGTATACTTTGAACGTGTATAAATTTTTATATAAGTTGAATTTTGCAGCTCAATAAACACCAAATTGTAGATAATTGAATTAGCTTTCTAACTATACCAATTTCGCCTTAATCCGATACCTGAGCAAAAAGTAATGAAATGTTTTGTGAAAGGAAGTAAGCCAATGCTATTAGAGATGTAACATGAAGGAACCCACATCACTAAACTATTCACATGCCATTTTAGAGATGTAACATGAAGGAACCCACATCACTAAACTATTCACATGCCATTTTAGTTCTAAAAGGGTCTAGGGCTACTTTGGTCACTTTCCCTAACCTAAATCCACAATAACACTTAATTTCAGCACCTAAAAGCATTAGATACATGATTTATCATCTTTATATCTCCAAGAAAACCCTAGCCCCTCAATAACACCAAGAAATTCATCAAAATTTCTTCAATATAACTGAGAAAGTAAGGTTCCTAATCCAAAAAGTTCAAGAAAAAGCTTTCAATAACATTTCCAAGGATTTCAAGTCGAACTTTCTACATCAAATTCATGATCTTTCAAGAATCCATCTAATTAAGGTATGTGGGAGTTCATCCATGGGTCCTCTTTAACCTATGGATCCCAAAAACCATTTATTTCAATTAAAGAATGAATTTTTTGATCATTATGTTATTTTAAATGTTCAAGAAAGATTGAATTGCATGTTTTCACGGTGATTTTAATTAATTTTATCCTATGTACTATTCCATGCAAGATTTTAAATTTCTCATGCTATGAATTTGAGTTTTTCATACTTTATTAAAGTGTAACCCATGATAGATCCTAAATTCATGATTCTTAGCAACATTCCCATCTCTTAAATTCATGCTTTCCACATGTTTGTTGAAATTGCTATTTCTTGTTCAATCAATTTCAAGATGAATCCCCAAGTTATGAATTTTGCCATGAAACTCTATTGTTCACCCAAGTTTAAGGAATTCTTAGGTTCAAGCTATGATGTTTACATGTATGATTAAACACACATGTCCTATTTCAATTGACTTTCATATGAATTCCTAAATTCAAGATTTTAGTTATGTAGTCATGCTATGATGCCATGTTTAAGATATTCCCAAGTCCAAGTTCATGATCCCCATGTTTTTGGTGAATTTCCCCATGTTAAAATATTAATCTCCATTTTCTTGATGAAATGCCCAAGTGATGGGTTTCTTTAAATAATGCTTACTTATTATGGTCTCAAATGCTCTCATATGTCCTTATTATCTATTCTATAGAGTCCTGGGGGATTTAATACCAAAAATTTAGCTTTTTATCTCGTCTCCAGTCGAAAAAAAATGATTCTGTGGTATCCCAAACAGTAGCATTCAGTTAGTCAAATGAAGAAGTATGAGTGCAGGAAAAACCTACTACAGTCTAGTGATCAGTTCAGTGTTGAATCATTTGTGAGTAGGATTTCGCACCGAGAGAACCCAAGGATGGGGCAGTTCCTGCCAGTAGAGGGTTTGACCCTGAGTAGTAGTCCCTAAGTTACAGAACTACATAGCCAACTGTAATACCCCAAAAATTAAAACCAATGATAGCATTATGTTTTAGGCATAGTACATTATTATTCTTTGATAGTTTTATGCATTAGCTTGAGGTATATTAAGGCATCAAATAACTCACATCTATTAGACAAGTCAAAATAACTCTTACCGATTGAAATTTAGATAAGAATTTTTCCGTAGTCAATTTGATATGATCATATATTTTTCTATACTGAAAATATTCCATCTCAAAACCTACCAAGTTGAAGGAAATTGAATTAGCTTTCGAACGTTACCAATTTCACAAAAATCTGATACTCGTGTAAGAAGTTATGGCACTTTTAGTGAAAGCCACAGCTCAATACAAGTAGCACCGCATCGCAGTGACCCCTAAAATGGCGTTCGTCCTTTTCCAGTGTGCCACCAAGATAAGAACCGCGTTGGTACAATGGGCTATTTAGGAATTGTCATTTTCCAGTGAGGCACCCCGATGATTCCTTGTCGCGCCAAAATGCTATTTCAAAATTATCCTTTCCAGTGGCAGAACTCGATAGCACTGTGTCGAGCCTTAGTACAAAAAGGGGATTGTCCTTTTTTCTAGTGGCCCAACGTCATTTTACCACATCGCGCTGGATATCAAAATTAAAATTTCCAGTTTTCAGTTCTGAGTTTTAATTTTTCCAAGGGCTTTTAAGTCTTTTTCCTACTTCTTGTTTAGTCAAAACATAGGATTTAAGTCCCTAAATACCACTTTTACATCACTTTTAATGATTTTTCCCAAATAGAAATCACGCTTTTTCAAAACAATAGACCCTATCCTTCAAAATTCAAGATCAAATCTCATGAAATTCACCATCAGCTCTCACAAATTCATCAATCCAGGTATGCTAAGTGTTCATCCATGGGTTCCTTCCACCCATGGAGTCCAAGTATCCTATTTTAAATCTAAAGTTGTGATCTTTAAAAGTTATTATGACTTTAGATTGTGATTAGAATCATGAACTCCCATGAATTGACATTCTATACTATGTTTACATGAAATTAGTGTTCTTTATCATACCCACATGTTCTAATTTTGTTATTCACTGATTTAAATAATGAAAAGTGTTATTGATATCGAAATCATGCCATTACTCCATGTTTCATAATATTCTTATGATTAGTTTAAACTATGAATATCAAGTGTTTGATAAAAATGCCTACAAGAATGAATATTTGATAAAAGCTTTCATGTTATGTCCCCTAAGCTTAAGTTCTAATTTTTTGTTTTTGCTATTAAGTCCTGGGGGTTATGAATACCCAAAAAAAATTGTTGCTTACCTTATCTCTGTGTCTTCAGAATTGTTTCAGAGGACGTTTTAAGCATTAGCAGTTCAGTCAATCATCAGACTCAGTTAAACTTAGAATACTTCTGCATTACGAGTCGGTTCAGTTGGGAGTAGGATTAAGCACCGAGCAAGTGCAGGGATGGCGGCTTCCCCGTTAGATTGGCAGAGTCGTTAGTAGCAGTCTTGGTACTCCAGAACTATGTAGTCAGCATAGGATATGAGGAGTCTCCAGTTAGATTAGGCTTGACTACCTCGCAGGGGTCACACTTTAGCTTAGGCATGACATCCTTAGTTCTTCGGGAAATTACATCAGTATAACAGTTCCACACAACCAACGTTTGTACTCGTGGAACGGTACTAACACCATTCCAACTAGTTTCCTGGTTGGACCACAGTTAGCTCAGATTTGGGCATATCGGTTAAATGATACCTCCTATAGTCTTAGTTCAGTAATCAGTTCGGTAATTCAGTTTCAAATTCTTGAACATAGTATATAGATATCAGTGATTCAGTTATCAGATTTTAGTATTTCAGTATTTATTAAATTCATTCAGAGCTTGTTATACGCTTGGTCATGCATCCTTAGCATTTACAAATTTCATGCTTCCTCAGTACTTACAGATTTACTGTATCCTCAGTATCTACAGATTTGATGCACTCTATTCAGTACTTTATGTTATATATCTATATATATATTTAGATAGTTATTATTCATGTTCATAAAACCATAAATATCAGCCTACCTAATTTAGCATTCCAGTACAATAAAATTACTTATCACATACTCTTTTCTTGTGCTATGATGTATCATATCGTAGGTTCAGATGCTCATTTTCCAGACCGCACATAGATTTCTTAGACTATCAACCATAGCTGTAGGGAGTCCTTATATTTCAAAAAAAAAATTTATTTAGTTCAGATTACTTTATAAATTTTAGTCATTTCCATTTAGTAGGAGTTAGTTGGGGGTTTAAACCATTAGCTCCCCAGTCAGTTTGTCGATGCTTTAAGCACTATTTAAGATAGTTAGTCAGTTTCTCAGATTTCAATTATCATTGTCAAACATTTTATCAGTATTATCATTTATTCCTTATAGATTTTATCAGAGTTATGACCAAAAAACTTATGGCATTCTTTAGTTAAATTCCTTATATGTTATGTTGTTAAACGTTTTACTCAGTGATCATAGCATGTACCAACTTATTGATTAGCTTATAGTTCCTCAGGACTGTAAGAACCATATGATGCCTAAGGTGTACTCTCGGGGAATTAAAAACTTTGTATCAGAGCCTAAGGTTTTTCAAGTGTCCTAGGAAGTCTAAAATTCATGTCAAGTAGATTCTTGTACATGGGTGTCAAGCACGCCACACTTATTGGCAAGAGGCTACAAGGCACTTAGGAAAAGTTTCCCTTCTTTTAGTTTTCATATTATGTAATTGAGCATGATATCAGGTTAAACTCTCTATGTAATCTATTTTCCTTTCATTTAAAGAACATACCTCTTAAATAGACAAACAAAAGAAAAAACATACACCAACCAATACCTCGACCCATTCAGGAAGATACCTTGAATGGGCATGTTCTCATGCAGAGTTTTGACTTGAATTCAATAAACTATCCCATTCCATAGCAACTAAGAATGCTCATCCAACCACTATTTCAGCCAACCCAGTGCCCAATACTGTCACAACTACGATTCGGGACTTCAGCCAAATGAAACCTTCTTTGTTTTCTAGATCCAAATCTAATGAGGACCTACAAGAATTTATTGACATAGTGCAGAAGGTAACAAATATTATGGGGGTAACTACTATTTAGAGTGATGAGTTAGCTGTCTCTCAGTTGTAATATGTGTCTTATACATGGTTTAAGTAGTGAAAGGTTGATAGAGGCGCAGATACAGGGCCTATAGAATGGGAAAAGTTTACTCTAACATTCTTAGATAGATTATTCCTATTACAGCTAAGGGAAGCCAAAGTGTTAAAGTTTATTAACTTGAGAAAAGACAACATGGCTGTGAAGGAGTATTCCCTCAAGGTTACTTAGTTAGCTAAGTATCCTCCTCGTATGGTAGTTGATAGAAGGTCTATGATGAAAAAGTATATGTCTGGTTTGTCTGACAGTGTAGTCAGGGAGTCTAGGACCACAATACTAATTAAGGAGAGATACTTTTCTAGGTTTATGGTTCATGTTCACCTAATTGAGGTGTAGAAGACTAAAGAGAGAGAGAGGGGGAGAATAAAAAATCTAGAACGGGTAGCTTTAGTTTCAATCAGCCAAGGTCAGAAGGTGCTAATCGTCCTGACTTCCATAAAAAATCTTCAGTCCCAGCTCTATCTTCAACTAGTGCCCTAGTACCCAAGTTCAAAAATGATAATCGGGATAGGGCGCTAGGCTCTAAGTCACAGGGTTGTGTTAAAAGTTGTCGTACAAATCCTGTTTGATAAAAATATACTAGAAACCATCAGGATGAATGTAGAGTGGGTAGTGATGTATACTTTGGGTATGGCAAGACAGCCCATCAGATTCTGGAGTTTCAGGTATTTTCTAAGAAATATAGGGATTTGTGTCAATAGGGCCAATCACATCAGTCATCACTTCCAGTCGGCCGCTCGACTTAGTAAGGTGCTGCTTCCAGTGCTACTAATTGTCAGTGTCCAAATAGATTGTATGCCTTTCAATCCTGGCAGGATCAGGAAAATTCTCTTATCATTATTACTGGTACATTACTGTTCTTTTATTTATATGTTTATGATTTATTAAAACCTGGAGCTTCTTATTCTTTTATAATCCCTTATAGAGGTGTCAACATCAAATCAGTCTCAAAATCCTAGTAGAGCCTTTTTAGTGTCTACCCCAGTAGGTGTCTCTATTATAGCTGGGAAGGTATACAAGAACTGTCCAGTCACAATATTTAAGAAAGTCACTTCAGTGGATCTTATGGAGTTAGAGATGATGGATTTTGATGTCATTATTGACATACATTGGCTTTACTCATGATAAGCTTCAGTTAATTAAAAAACCAAAATAGTTCATCTTCAATTTCAAGATAAACTAGTCTTTGAATGGAGGGGTAGTACTACAATTGTTAGGGGTCAACTTGTTCCGTAACTTAGAGCATGAAAGATGATATCTAAGTGGTCTATTTATTAACTTGTCCAATTCAAATACTCTAATTTAGAGACTCCTAATCTTGAGTCAGTTTCAATACTGAGGGAAGTTTCAGATATGTTCCCTGAAGATCTTCTTGGAGTTCCCCCCGAAGGGAAATCGACTTTTGAATAGTCCTTCTTCTAGATACTCATCCTATCTTTATTCCCCCATATAAAATTGCACCAGCTGAACTCAAAGAATTTAAAGATCTCTTAGATATGGGATTTATCGGGCCCAACATTTCCCCTTGGGGTGCACCAGTCTTATTCTTGCGTAAGAAAGATAGTTCTCTTATAATATGTATAAACTACTATCATTTGAACAAAGTAACAATCAACAACAAGTATCCGCTTCCCAAAATTGATGACTTTGTTGACCTACTTCAGGTTGCCAGTTATTTTACTAAGATAGACCTCAGATCTGGCTATTATCAGCTTAGACTTAGGGAATGTGACATTCCAAAATCAACTTTCAGAACTCAGTATGGCCACTTTGAGTTTTTATTCATGTACTTCAGTCTCATGAATGCCCTAGTAGCCTTTATGGATTTGATGAACCGAGTGTTCAAGAAGTACTTTATGTTCATCATAGTCTTTATTAATGACACCTTGTCTACTCCCGCTATGAAAATGATGATAGGACTATCTAAGAATAGTATTGCAGACTCTTGGAGCCCATCACTTCTTTGCTAAATTTAGTAAGTGCAAATTATGGAAAATATCAGTAGCCTTACTTGGCCATATTATTTCTTGTGATAGCAGAAAAGTTGATATTCAAAATATCAAGGTGGTGAGAAACTTTCCCAGCCCATCTCTCTATAAGATATCAAGAGTTTGTTGGGTTTGGCTAGCTATTATCGACCATTTGTTGAGGTATTTTTGTTTATTAAGTCCCTTATGTCCAGATTGACTCAGAATAAAGTTATGTTTTTGTGGTAAATTCTTATGAGAAGAGTTTTCAGGAGTGTAATACTCGACTCACTACAGCCCCAGTTTTGACATTGCCAGATGGTTCAAATTGGTTTGTTATGTACTATTATGCTTCTAGAGTTGGGTTGGGATTTGTTTTGATGTAGATTGTTAAGCTTCTGTACTATGACTCTAGACAACTTAAGCCCTATAAAAAGAATTACCCAACCCATGATCATGAGTTAGCAGCTATTATATTTGCCTTTAAGATTTGGAGACACTATTTGTATGTAGTGTATGTTGATGTATTCACAGATCATAAAATCTTGTAGTATGTGTCTTTGTAGAAGGATTTGAATTTGCATCAGAGGATATGGTTAGAATTCCTTAAAGATTATGACATGAGTGTTTTGTATCACCCGACAATGCCAATGTAGTGACGGATGTCCTAAGTGAAATGTCTTTGGGTAGTGTTGCTAATGTCGAGGGAGATTAGAAAAAATTAGTGCAGAAAGTTTATTATCTTTACAGATTAGGTGTTCGTTTGGTTCGTTTAGCTGAAGGTAGTATGTGGATTTAAAAAAAGTTTGAATCTTCTTTGGTTACCAAAGTGAATGAAAAAAAGATAGGGATCCTCATCTAGTGAAGCTGAAGGGGTTAGTTAGGGATCAGAAGTAGAGGTTTTCTCCCAAGGGGGATATGGTGTATTACATTTCCAGCGTAGACTATGTGTGCCGTGTATGGATGAGTTGAGACAGTGAATTCCTGTAGTAGCGCATTGGGTGTATTACTCGGTCCGTTCAAGGGCGACAAAGATGTACCGCGGTTTGCGGGAAATCTATTGGTGGAGTGGGATGAGAGAGTTGTCACAAAGTTTGTGGCTAAGTGCTCCATAATTCAGAAGGTTAAGATTGAACATCAAAAGCCTAATGAGTCTATGCAAGAGTTTAGTATTACCACTTGGAAATGGGAGGAAGTGAATATGAATTTTATGACAAGTTTTCCTCGTACACATCAGCAACATGATTTGATTTTTGTCACTATTGATAGAATGGACAAATCAGCTTATTTTTTTCTAGTCCATAATGTTTATTACATTGAGGACTATACCAAGCTCTATCTCCGAGATTTGTTTAGGTTTCATGATGTTCTGTTATCTATCATCTTAGATATAGGTACTCAGTTTACCTCTAACTTTTGGAAAGATTTTCAGAAGGGTCTTAGTACCTCAGTTTACCTTAGTACAACCTTTTTTTAACATGCCAAGTCTGGTACTCGGAACACCACATGGTGAACATGAAACCGAAGGACCATAAGCTAACCCATGACTGATATCTATACCTGTACACTACATAATATACTGTATAAATGCATAAATAAAGGCTAAAAGGCCATAAGGTTCAAAGATCTGATAAAACATAACATCTAAAGATATGGTATATCAATACCAAAATAACTAAAATAACTATTTGAATATTATAGTATGAAAGCCTCTAAACTGGCTGAATAAGGAGTGGATGGGACATGTCCCTAACTAACTCCAACTGCTGATATAAACTAACTATTGAAAGAATAAAATATTCAAATAATAATATCCTCAAATGATAAGGACTCACTGCTTTTCTATCTGCTAAATAGATGATCTACTAAGGATGCTCTGGAGCTCATGCTTCTGAACCCATGATATAAAACACCATAGCGCAAATGCATAAGTACAATTGAATTTACTGGAATGAAAGTGAGGTAGGGTGAATGCAAGGGATTTGTATTCATGAACAATAATAACTGACTGAATAACATGAACGTGATAACACATATATGAATACCAGAACTGTGACTAAGATCATGACATCACCGAATCTGAATACTAATGACATATGTTTTGTATATCTGATATACTATTACCTAAATAATAGTATTTGAAAGTCCTGTTGGTGATGGAATTAGCTGAGTTCTACACTGAAATAGGTGACTATATCTGTCAGTCCTAATTTCTATAGAACTAACTGAGTTCTATTATTAAGACTGAGATTCAGACTGAGACTGTAAGTGTGGGAAGTAGTCATCTAACCGATATACCCAAAATAAAGCATTATAGCTATGTTGGGTTGCAATTTGTAACCCCAATTGGAATGGTGTCAATACCGTGCCACTGGTAAGGATAAGCTGTGGGACCCTCATCAAACAGGTTAAGCCATGTCATCAACCCTCATCTAACAGGTTAGATGTCTTAACCTACGCTGGCTACATAGTTCTAGAGTGCAAGGATTTCTTCTAAGAATGACACTCTCTAATCGTAGGTGAGTACCCATCCTTGGGCTTACTCAGTGCTGAACTCTACTGCTATCTGATTAGACACTAAATTAATTATATTGAATTGACTGGACTAAGTTAACTAAGTTCCATTGACTGATGGAATACTACTGAGATTACTGAGTTTTCCTGAGTCATGAGACTTACTGAATTCTATGGATCATGGCTTGACTGAGAGTATCGTGAAAACATGACACTAATTCTAGGCATACAATTTAATTTTTGGGTACAAGTACCCCCAGGACTCGATGGGAATAATATAACAAAGCATGACTTTCTTAAACACATGACCACATCAACAATTCATAATATAATAAGTCTGAGAATTCATGAAGTACAAGTTCTAAAGCACCATAATGCTCACACATATATCCATAACTAATTGAATAAGACATTTCATCAAACACTTGACATGCATGAACTTGTACATGAATGGGGATTTCATTTTATTACACTAGTATGACACTTTTCCTTCACATAGGCATTTAATCGAACATATGGGGAGCATGCTTTGGTTATACAATCATCAACACATCTAATAATCATGGATACATTAATCAATGTGTAAATTTAAGGGGTTTATCATGATTATTATACAAATCACCACATCCTAGGGTAAATCAATGGAATATGCAAATTCAAACAAGAATAAAAAACCCACAACATCATGAAAATGAATTTGAATTCAATTTAACTGGTGATCAATCATAAATACACAAATCATGGATTTTGGAAAGCGTTTCTTGAGCTTCATGGGTTAAAGGGACCCATAAGTCAACACATGACATACCTGGGTGGATGACTTCTTGAAGATCTTTAACTTGAAGAACTTTAATTTCTTAGTTTCTTAAAGAAGGATTTGGATCTTGTTCTTGGGGATTATCTTTGAGAGAAAACCCTAATTTGATGTTGTAGATGGATAATGAACTTATGAGACTTGATATAATATAAATATAGGTTAAAAGGGGTAGAAAAGACCCAAATACCATTTTAAAATAGACTTTAAAATAACTGAATGAACTATGCGATGGTAGGTTCGACGGTCTATCACAGGGTCAATGGTCCGTCGGTCCATCTGTCTTGACCATCTCACCTAGGAAGAATAGGGGTTCATTGCCTCTTGTATGATGGCTTGGGCGATGGTCCATCCCTAGATCGACGGTCCATCGGCTTAAGCCATCACCCTTATATAGAAGGTGGTCTCTCTAACTCTGTTGGGATAGCTTGGGCGATTATCTGTTGCCAGCTCGATGGTTCGTTGACCCTCACTGTCGCACCTTGGTGGTTTTGACTTTTTTTCTCTAAAATGACCATAACTTTCTACCTCGATACCAAATTTAGAAGAAATTGGTACCATTACAAAGCTAATTCAATTTTGCATATAAAAATATGAAAAAAATCACATATATAAAAGTGGAATAATCTTTTAAAGTAAGTTTCTAATGTATTTGGGATGATTTCAAGCTACGTAGAAGTACGGGGTATTACAATATCACCTCTTTGAGAACATTCATCCTTAAATGAGACGGATTAATATGGGAGAAAGGATAAGTTGAAGTACATACTGAACATAAACAATTGAAACATGACTTCATAACTGACATGACTGATAACTGAATATATCATACCGAACATGCATATATGATACATATGTAACTGATTCATGAATGCATGACTGAGTGTTCTGATTATCAAAGGTTCTTACAATGATAATGAACGTCTGATGAATTACTATATAACTAAACTGATACATGAATGCATTAATGACTATGCAATGTTACTTAATACTAAGTTTATAATAAAATTCTGAACATAAAATGGATACCAAGCTTGCCACTAAAATCTGAACATGAAACTGAAAAGCTTAAGGTTAACTGTTACCTTGAGCTATATCTGAGTTTGCGGAGAAGAGGTAAGGATACTTTGTCTGCATGTCTGATTCTACCTCTAAGTAGCTCCCTCAATGGACTGATTTCGACAAATAACTTTAAATAGAATGAATTCTTTGTTCCTCGGACTACGAGTCTGGTAGTCAAGAATTTCAATTGGAATCTCTTCATACGAGAGGCTGTTTTGAACATCTATTCTTTGAATAGGAACTACAAATATTGGGTGACCTATTCACTTTTTGAGCAAAGAGACATGGAAGACTGGATGAACTTAGGCTATATCTGAAGCCAATTTGAGCTCATAGGCTACCTTGCAAACACTACTGAGAATTTTTAATGGACTGACATATCGGGGAATGAGCTTTCCTTTCTTGTCGAATCTCTTCACTCCTTTTATAGGAGAGATCTTTAGGTAGACATAATCTCCAATCTCGAATGAGATCCTTTTTTAGCATAACCACATAAGACTTCTGTCGTCTCTGAGCAGCCCAAAGTCTTTTTATGATCAACTTGACTTTATCTAAGGCTTCGAATACAAAGTCAGGCCTTATTACTGAGGTCTAAGTAATTTTGAACCAACCAATTGGATATCTGCACCTCGTACCATAGGGATATTCGAATGTAGCCATCCAAATACTAGAATAATAGCTGTTGTTGTATGGAAACTTAATCAAAGGCAAGTGGTCATCCCAACTACCCTTGAAATTGAGTTCTCATGCCTTTAACTTATCTTCTAAAGTCTGAATGGTCCTTTTTTGTTGACCATCTATCTGAGGATGAACGGTTGTACGAGATGAACATGGGTACCAAGACCCTTTTGGAATTCTTTCCACCAATAAGAGTTAAAATAGGTACCTCTGTCTGAGATAATAGATAATAGAAAACTGTCCAATCTGACCAACTCTTTGATGTAGAGTTTGGCATCATCCTTGGATGAATAAGAGGTATGGACTTTAAGGAAATGAGCTTGTTTTGTCATCCTATCAACAATGATCCAAAAAAAATCATACTAGCGATGAGTACGAGGCAGACCCATCACAAAGTCTATGTTCACTTTTTTCCACTTGCATGAAGGAATACTGAACTCCTGCATAGACCCACTAGGCTTCTGAGGCTCTATCTTCACCTGTTGACCTGTATAGTATTTAGCTATGAACTCTGCAACATCTCTCTTTATCCCACTACACCAATAGATTTCCCGTAAGTCACGGTCCATTTTAGTGGCCCCTGGATGAATAAAGTAGCACACACCATGCACTTCTGCAAGAATTCGATACCTCAAGTCATCTACACTTGGAACACATAGATGACCCTGACAACGTATATCACCATCTCCCCCTTGGAAGAAAACCTCTACTTTCTGATCCTTGACTGACTCTTTCAACTTCACTAGACTGGGATCTCTATCTTACTTTACTCTCACCTCAGAGACTAGAGATAATTCTGAACTACTCTGAACCCATATGTCCCTCTCCTATGTTTCAACTAAGCGAATGCCTAGTGTAGCAAGATGATGGAATTCCAGAGCTAACTTTTTCTTACTGTCTTCAACAGGAGTAACACAACCCATAGATAATCTATTGAGAGCATTGGACGCAACATTGGGCTTGCCTGGACGATAAAGGATACTCATGTCATAATATTTTAAGAGCTCTAACCACCTTTTTTGATAAAGATTGAGATATTTCTGAGAAAAGACACACTGAAGGATTTTATGATCTGCGAACACATCTACATGAACCCCGTAAAGATAATGGCTCCAAAAATTTAAGGTAAAAACTATGGCTACTAACTCAAGATCATGAGTAGGATAATTCTTCTTATGGGTTTTAAGTTTCCTGGAGGCGTAGACTATGGCCTTTTTATGTTGCATGATGACACAATCCAAACCTACTCTGGATGCATCATAATTCAGATGAAGTCCTGAATCTTGACTGCAGCTGAATTGGCAACTGGTTAGCTGAAAGTATAGTCAGTCATTTATTCTGAGTAGCAACTAACTGAGCGAGAGTAGTGAATATAGCTTTGAACTATTGATTAGAAACATGTTCGCCAGAAGGACTTCGAGATAAGGTGCTGAAACATTCCCTTTTATTCTTGGAGGAAGCATGTTCTATAGAAAAAAGGGAGAAACAAATTAGAATGCGAGATTGACTTGAGATTATGCTCAGTGGCATGACATAAATGCTTAAAAAGGGGAACTATTCCTAAAACATGTTATAGCCTCCTGGACATACATGTGGTGCACAACACACCCATGTACAAGTCTCTGCTAGATGCGTCTTTCAGACATTCTAGGAATCTATTGAACTTTAAGATCTGATACCAAGTTTGTAATGCGCTGACTCTGGTACCCAGAATGCCACACGATTCTCATAACCCCGAAGGACCATAAGTTGTCCCATGATTGATATATGTACCTATACACTACATAATATACTCTATAAATTTTAAAATAAAGGATGAAAGGCCATACGGTTCAAAGATCTGATAAAACATCACATATGATGATATGGTATATCAATACCAAAACAACTAAAATAACTGTCTGAACATGCTTGTCTAAAAGCCTCTAAACTTTATGAATAAAAAGTTTATGGGACATATCCCCAACTAACTCCAACTACTAAAATAAACTAAGTACTGAAAGAATGAAATAGTAAAATAATAATATCCTTTAATGATGAGGACACACTTTTTTTCTGTCTGCTGAATGACTAATCTACTAAGGATTCTCTGGAGCTCATTCTTTTAGAGATATGGTGTAAAACACCATAGCACAAATGCATCAGTACGATTGAATGTACTGGTATGCAAGTGATGTAGGATAAATACAGGAAGTTTATATGCATGAACAATACTAACTGACTGAATACCATGAACATGAGAATACATGCATGAACACATAAACTATGACTGAGGTCATGACATCTCTGAATTTGAATATTGATAACATAAGTTTCGTATATCTGATATACTATTATCTGAATGACAGTGTCTGACAGTCCTGTTGGTGATGGAACTAGCTAAGTTCCATACTAAACTAGGTGATTGTATCTGAATGTCCTGAATTCTATAGAACTATCTGAGTTATATTACTGAGATAGAGACTGAGACTGTAATTGTGGGAAGTAGTCATCTAATAGACATGTACCAATTAAAGAATTATAGCTAAGTTGGAGTCCAATCTATAACCCCAATTATAAGGGTGTCAATACCGCGCCACTGGTAAGGACAAGCTGTGAGTGATCCCTCATCTAATAGGTACTCTAAAAAGAATGGTGGGACCCTCATATAACAGGTTAAGCCACCTGATAAACCCGTATCTAACAAGTTCGATGTCTTAACTGATGCTGGTTACATATTTCTGGAGTGCAAGGATCACTTCTAAGAATAACACCCTCAAGTCGCAGGTGAATTCCCATCCTTGGGATCACTCAATGTAGATTTCTACTCCTATCTGATTAAACACTAAATTAATTATTATAAATTGATTTTAGCGAGTTAACTGAGTTATGCTGACTGGCGAAATACTACTAAGATTAATTAGTTTTCCTTAGTCATAAGACTGACTGAATTCTATGGATCAAGGCTTGACTGAGAGTATCTTTAAAACATGATACCGATTATAGGCACACAACAAAATTTTTGTGTCCAAGTACCCACAGGACTCGATAAGAAGAAACTGAAAAAGCATGACTTTCTAGAATACGTGACTACATCAATAATCCATAATATAATAAGTTGGAGAATTCATTAAGTACAAGTTCTACAAAACCACAATGGCCACACACATATCCAGAACTCATTGACTAAGATATTTCATCAAACACTTGACATACATGAACTTGTACATGAATGGGGATTTCATATTATTATACTAGTATGTCACTTTTCCTTTACATAGGCATGTAATCAAACACATGAGGAGCATGCTTTGATGATACAATCATCAACACATCTAATAATCATGGATAGATAAATCAACGTGTAAATTTAACGGGTTTGTCATGAAATTATACAAATCACCTCATCCTTGGGTAAATCATTGGAATATGTAATTTCAAACATGAATCAAAACCCCACCACATCATGAACATGAATTTCAATTCAACTTAAATCATGAACAATCAAAAATACACAAATCTTGGATTTTGAAAAGAGATTCTTCAGATTCATGGGAGAACAGGACCCATGAATCAAAACATGACATACCTGGGTGGATGATTTATTGAAGATCTTGAACTTGAAGAACTTGAATTTCTTATTTTCTTAAAGAAGGATTTGGATCTTCTTCTTGCGGATTATCTTTGAGAGAAAACCCTAATTTGATGTAGTAGATGAATAATGAACTGATGAGCCTTGATCTAATATAATTAGAGGTTAAAATGTATGGAAAAAACCAAATACCCATTTAAAAATGACTTTAAAATATCTGAATGAACTATGGGACGGTCCATTGCTGGGTCAATGGCCCGTCGCTAGCTCGACGACCCATCGACCTAAGAAGTAGCCTGGAGGTAGAAGGTTGTCTCACTACCTCCACTACGACAGCTTGGGTGATGGACTATTGCTAGTTTTATGGTACATCGACCATCACCGTCGGACCTAGGAAATTTTGACTGCTTTCTATAAAACGACCATAACTTTCAACCCCGATACCGGATTTGGAAGAAATTGGTATCGTTTGAAAGCTAATTCAATTTCCCACATGGAAAAGTGAAAATATTAAAAATATTACATATATAAAAGTGGATTCATCTTTAAAAGTATATTTCGAACATACTTAGGACAATTATAAGCAAGGTAGAAGTACGGGGTATTACAATATCACCCCTTGAGAATATTCATCCTTCAATGAGACTGATTGAGATGGGAGAAAGGAGAAGCTGAAGTACTTACTGAACATAAACAAATAAAACTTGACTTCATGAATGAGATAACTGATAACTAAATATATCATACCAAACATGCATATCTGATGCATGTGTAACTTATTTATTAATGCATGACTGAGTATTCTAATTAAATAAGGTTCTCACAATGAGATTGAATATTTGATGCATGATTATATAACTTAAATGATACTTTAATGCATGACTGACTATGCAATGGTACTTAATACCCATTTTATAATGAAATTATGAACATGAAATGGATACCAAGCTTGTCATTGAAAGATAAATATGAAACAGAAAAGCTTAAGGAGAACTGTTAACTTGAGCTAGATCTGAGTTTGCAGAGAAGAGGTGAAGTTACTTAGTCCGCATATTTGCTTCTACTTCCTAAGTAGCTCTTTCAACAGACTGATTGTGTAAATTAACTTTGACTAGAGGGACTTTTTTATTCCTCAGTCTATGAGTCTGGTAGTCAAGAATTCTTACTAGAATCTCTTCATAAGAGAGGTTGTTTTGAACATCTATGCTACGAAGAGGAGCTACGAATGCTGGGTCACCTATGCACTGCTTGAACAATGAGACATGGAAGAATGGATAAACTGAGGCTATATCTGAAGTCAAATCAAGATTATAGTCTTCCTTTCCAGAACGACTAAAAATTTTAAGGGACCTACATAACAAGGACTGAGTTTTCCCTTCTTGTCAAATCTCTTAACTCCCTTCGTGGGAGAGATCTTTAGATAGACATAATCACAAATCTAAAACTATAGGTCCTTTTTTTGTACATCTACATAAGACTTTTGTTGGCTCTTAGCAACCCAGAGTCTTTCTCAAATCAATTGGACTTTCTCTATGTCATCGAATACTAAGTCAAGCCCTATGACTGAGGCCTCACTAACTTCAAACCAACAGATTAGCGATCTACACCTCCTACCGTAGAGAGCTTCGAATGGATCCATATGAATACTGGATTAATAGCTATTATTGAATGCAAACTCAATCAAAGTAAGTGGTCATCAAACTACCCTTGAAATCGATTGCACATGCCCTTAGCATATCTGCTAAAGTATGAATGGTCCTTTCTGTTTGACCATCTATATGAGGATAAAAGGCTCTACTGACATGAACTTAGGTACCAAGACCCTTTTGGAATGCTTTCCAGAATTAAAAGGTGAATTAGGTACCTCTATTTATGATAATACATAATGGAATGATGTGCAATCTGATCAACAATCTGATATAAAGTTTGGCATAATCCTTGGCTAAAAAAACGTATGGACTAGAGGGAAATGAGTTGATTTGGGAATCCTATCTACAATGACCCAAACTGAATCATGCTTGCAATGAGTACGAGACAAACCCATTACAAAGTCTATGTTCACTTCTTTCTACTTCCAAGTAGGAAAACTAAACTCCTACATACACCTACTAGGCTTCTGATGCTCTATCTCAACCTATTGATATGTAGAGCATTTAGCTATAAACTCTGCAACTTCTTTCTTCATCCTACTCCACCAATAGATTTTCTGCAAGTCATGGTACATTTTTGTGGCACCTGAATGAATAGAGTAGCACACACCATGTCCTTCTACAATATTCGCTGCCTTAAGTCATCTACACCTGGAACACATAGATGACCCTAATAACACAGAACAACATCTCCCCCTAGGGAGAAAACCTTGGCTTTTTGAACCTTGACTGAATCTTTCAACTTGACTATACTGGGATCTCTATCTTAATTTTATCTCACCTTGGAAACTAGAGATGATTCTGAACTATTCTGAACCCATATGTCCTTCTCCTCAATATTAACTAAGCGAATGCCTAGTTTAGAAAACTGATGGATTTCCTGATCTAACTTCTTCTTACTATCCTCACCATGAGAAACACTACCCATTGATATTATACTGAGAGCGTCGGCCACAACGGTTGCCTTGCTTGAATGATAAAGGATACTCATTTCATAATCTTTCAAGAACTCTAACCACCTTCTCTGACGAAGATTAAGATCTTTCTAAGAAAAAACATACTAAAGACTCTTATGATCTATGAACATATCTATATGAACCATGTATAGATAATGCCTCCAAATCTTTAAGGTAAAAACTATGGTTGCTAACTCAAGATCATGAGTCAGATAATTATTCTCATGGGGTTTAAGTTTCCTGGAGGCGTAGGCTATGACCTTACCATTATGCATGAGGACACAACCCAAACCTACTCTAGATGTATCACAATACACTACAAACCCATATGGACTATCTGGAATAGCTGAGACTGGAGCTGAGGTTAGTCGAGTATTCAACTCTTGGAAACTCTTCTCACAAGGATCTGATCACTGAAACATGACTTTTTTCTCAGTCAATCTGGACATAGGGGATTAAATAAAATAAAATCCCTTAACAAACCATCTATAATATCCAGCAAAACTGAAGAAATTCCTGATATCTGGTGGAGATATAGGGTGAGGCCAGTTTCTTACAACTTTGGTCTTTTGAGGATCCACTCTAATGCCAGCACCGTAAATGATATGACCAAGGAATGCTACTGACCTTTGCTAAAATGCACATTTACTAAATTTGGAAAATAATTGATGATCACTAAAGGTCTGAAGTACAATTCTGAGATGGTCTGCATGATTATGCTCACTTCGGGAATAGACCAAAATATCAGCAATGAATATTGTGATGAACATGTCCAAGTACTACTTAAACACGCAATTTATCAAGTCTATGATAATGGCTGGGGTATTGGTAAGACCAAAGGACATAACTAAGAATTCGAAGTGACCATATGGAGTACAAAAGGTTATTTTCAAAATGTCACATTCTTTAACTCTGAGCTGATGAAAGCCTGATCTGAGGTCTATCTTAGAGAAAAAACTGGAACCCTGAAATTGGTCAAACATTTCATTGATTCTGGGAAGTGGATACTTGTTCTTGATCATGAGTTTTTTGAGTGGATGGTAGTATATTCACATCCTTAGAGAACCATCTTTCTTGCATAAAAATAAGACTGATATGCCCCTTGGGGACACAGTGGGCCTAATCAATCTGTTATCTAAGAGATCCTTCAACTGCTCTTTAAATTCTGTAATTTCTTCTGGTGCCATTCAATATGGAGGAATAAATATAGGTTGAGTATTTGGAAGAAGATCAATAACAAAGTCTTTTTACCTTTTGGGAAAAATTTTTGGTAGATCTTCCAGAAAGATATTTGAATATTCATTCAGGACTGGGACCGATTCGAAACTTGGAGTTTCAGAACTAGTGTCCCTAACTCAAACAAGATGATAGATATATCCTTTAGATATTATTTTCCTTGCCGAAGGTAGGAAACAAATTGATATCTAAAAGCCGAAGTGCTACACCTCCACTCTAGGATATGTTCATTCAAACAAAAAAACCGGACTAAGGAATGAAGCCAATATATGTCGAGAATGAAATCAAAATTAGTCATCTCTAATTCGACTAAATCTGCTGAGGTGACTTTCCAAAATATCATAACCGAATAGTTCCTATATACCCATCGGGCTAAGATAGTTTTACCCACTGGGGTAGATACTGAAAAGGGCTCTGCTATAATTTTGGGACTGAAAAGGCTCTAGAAAACCATAAACATGCACTTGAAATATCTATAACGCACCAATAACCCCATCAAGAGAATTTTCCTAATATTTCCAGTACTGGAGAGCATAAATTCAATTTTTGCATTGCCCAATAGTGTCACTGGAAGTGGCACCCTACTGATTCGAGCGACCAGATTAAGCTAGGGAATGATTACTCTGACCTTGATATCCTGGCTGCTGACAATCTCTAACTCTATGGCTTAACTTGCCGTATATGAAGAAAATATTACTACCAGCTCTCGAAATACTCTGATGGTTCTTTCTACATGTCAAATAAAGAGAACGGGTGCGAGCACTGCTAACATTGCCCTGAGACTTAGAGCCTGGAGCCCTATCTCTTTTACCATCTTTGAAATTAGGAGATGGAGCACTGGCTAAGGAATGATCTAGAATGGATGACTTAGGATGAAACTGAGAATGTTTTCCTTCCTATGACTTCGGTTGAGCAAAGCTGAAACTACTTGTCCTAGCTCTCTTATTCTGCTTCTCTCTCATCTTAACCTTTGGCTCCCCTATCTGCTGAGCATGAGTCATAAGCTTTGATATGTTGATATCACTTTTTAACATCATGGACCTGGACTCATTGACTACACTGTCATTCACCCCAGAAATAAACTTACTCATCTTAGCCATTCTATCTACAACCACATAAGCAACATATATGGCTAATTGTGTAAACTTAAGGGAATATTATTTCACCGTCATGTTTCCCTGCTCGAGGTTAATAAATTCTAAAACTTTAGATTCTCTCAGCTCTAGAGGAAAGAATCTATCTAAGAATTCAGTAACAAACTCCTCTTACTCAATAGGCCTTGTATCTATAGCACTCTCTAACTTCCATTATCTGTACCATGTGTGAGCAATACCCTACAACTAATATACAACTAGCTCTGCACTCTCACTAGAAGTAACCCCTATGATATTTGTAATATTTTAAATTTGATCAAGAAATTCCTGAGGGTTCTCGTCTATCTCAGATCTAAAAAAATAGATGATTCAGTCGAGTGAAGTCCCAAATCCTGGCTGTAACTGCATTAGAAAATGGGTTGGCCGAAATGATAGTTGGTCATTTATTCTAAGAAATAACTGACTGGGCTAGAGTAGTGAATGCAGTTCTAAATTCTTCATGAGAAACATCTTCACCCAAAGGATTTTTGGGCTAAGGGGCTGGTTAATTCCCATTTCTTCTTTTAAGAGGCTTGTTCTGCAGAAGAAAGAGAGAAACAGATTAGACTGATATTGACTTGAGATTATGCTAACTGGAATAACATGAATACTGAAATAAGCGAAGTTATTCCTAAAACATCTTATAACCTCCAACATATAAATGTGGCGTGCAACACAACTATGTACAAGTCTCTACTAGATGTAACTTTCAGACTTCCTAGGATTCTATTAAACCTTAGGCTCTGTTACAAAGTATGTAGCCCTGAGTTTGGTACCCAGAATTCCACATTGTGCTCAAGACCCAGAAGCACCATAAGCTAACCCATGACTGATATCTGTAACTATACACTTCATAATATACTATATAAATGCAGAAATAATGGCTGAAAGGCCTAATCTTACAATGATCTGATAAAACATAATATCTGAAGATAGGAATATTAATACCAAAACAATTCAAATAACTTTCTGAACATGCTATTCTAAAAGCCTCTAAACTGTCTGAATAAGGAGTTGATGGGACATATCCCCAACCAACTCCAACCACAAAAATAAACTAAGTACTGAAAGAATTAAATAGTAAAATAATAATATCCGTAAATGATGAGGACTCCCTGCTAGTCTGTTTGTCGAATAGGTAATCTACTAAGGATACTCTTGAGCTCGTGCTTCTAAACCTAAGGTATAAAACACCATAATGCAAATGCATCTGTACAATTGAATGTACTGGCATGCAGGTGAGGTAGGATGAATGCATGGGGTTTATATATATGCACAATACTAATTGACTGAATAACATGAACGTGACAATACATTCATGAATATGTGAACCATTACTGAGATCATGAAATCACTAAACTTGAACACTATTAACACAAGTTATGTATATCTAATATACTATAATCTGAATGACTGAGTTTGACAGTCCTGTTGTTGATGAAACTAGTTGAGTTTCGTACAGAACTGGGTGACTATTTCTGACCTTCCTAAATTTTATAGAAATATCTGAGTTCTATTAGTGAGCTGACACTGGGACTATAACTGTGGGAACAAGTCATATAGCCGACATACCCCAAATAAATCATTATAGCTGAGTTGGGGTCAAATTTGTAACCCTAATTTGAAGGGTGTCAATACCATACAACTGGTAAGGACAAGTTGTGAACGATCCTTTATCTAACCGATACTTTACGGTAAAAAGTGGGACTCTCATCTAATAGGTTAAGCCACCTTATCAACCCTCATCTAACAGGTTAGATGTCTCAACCTACACTGGCTACATAGTTATGGAGTGGAAGGATTACTTCAAAGAATCACACCCTTTACTCGTAGGTGAGTTTCTATCCTTAGGCTCACTTGATGTTGAATTATACTCCCATCTGATTAAACTATTAATTAATTATACTGAACTGACTGGACTGAGTTAACTGACTTCTACTGACTGATGGAATACTACCGAGATTATTGAGTATTCCTGAGTCAACAGACTGACTGAATTCTATCGATCATGGCTTGACTGAGAGTATTTTGAAATAATGAAACTGATTCTTGGTACATAACTAAATTTTTGGGTACAAGTACCCCCTGGACTTGATGGGAACAAGTTTACAAAGCATGACTTTCTAGAATGCATGACCACATCAACAATCCATAATATAATAAATTGGAGAATTCATAAAGTACAAGTTCTAAAGAACCACAATGGCTAAACATATTTCCATAACCAATTGACTAAGACATTTCATCAAACACTTGACATGCATAAGCTTTTACATGAATGGGGATTTCATATTATTATACTAGTATGGCAATTTTCCTTCACATAGGCATTTAATCGAACACATGGGGAGCATACTTTGGTTATAGAATCATCAACACATCTAATAATCATGGATACATCAATCACGTGTAAATTTATATGGTTTAATATGATTATTATATAAATCCCCAAATCCTACGGTTAATCATTGGAATATGTAATTTTAAACATGAATCAAAACCCAACAACATCATGAACATGAATTTCGATTCAATTTAAATCTTGAACAATCATAAATAGACAAATATTGGATTTCAAAAATAAATTCATGAGATTCATGGGTGAAAGAGACCCGTGAATCAACACATGACATACTTGGGTGGATGATTTCTTAAAGATATTGGACTTGAAGAACTCGAATTTCTTAGTTTGTTGAAGAAAGATTTGGATCTTGTTCTTGGGGATTATCTTTGAAAGGAAACCCTAATTTGATATTGTGGATGGATAATAAACTTGTGAGCGTTGATCTAATATAATTAGAGGTTAAAACAGGGGAAGAAGACAGAAATACCCTTGTAAAAATAACTTGAAAATAAATGAATGAACTGTGCGATGGAGGGTGCGATAGTCCGTCGTTGGGTCGACGGTTCGTCTATCCTGATCGTTGCACCTGGGTAGAATAGGGGTTCACTTACTCTACTGCGATGGCTAGGGTGATGGTCCATCGCTAGATTGAAAATTTGTGGGCCTGATCCATATTCCTTAGGAAGAAAGTGGTCTCACTGAATCCGCTATGATAGCTTAGGCGACGGTACATCGCTAGTTCAATAGTCTGTTGACCATCACCGTCGTACCTGGGCGGTTTTGACTGCTTTCTATAAAACTGCCATAACTTTCTTTCCCGATACTGAATTTGGACGAAATTGGTATCATTTTAAAGCTAATTCAATTTCCCATATGAAAAAAGTGAAAATCCAAAAAATTTCAGGTATATAAAAGTGGATTCATCATTCAAAGTAAGTTTCTAACATACTTGGGATGATTTCAAGCTAGGTAGAAGTATAAGGTATTACAATATCACCCCCTTGAGAACATTCGTCCTCAAATGAGACTGATTAAGATGGGAGAAAGGATAAGCTGAAGTACTTACTAAACATGAACAATTGAAATAGGACTTATTGATCGATATGACTGATAACTGAATATATATCATACCAAACATGTACATCTGATGCATGTGTAACTGATTCATGAATGCATGACTGAGTGTCCTTATGAACAACGGTTCTCACAATGAGAATGAATGTTTGATGCCTTATTATATAACTAAATTGATACTTTAATGCATGGCTGACTATGCAATGGTACTTAACTCCAAGTTTATAATGAAATTCTAAACATGAAAGGGATACCAAGCTTGTCACAAAAATTTAAACATGAAACTGAAAATCTTATGAAAAACTGTTACCTTGAGCTAGATATGAGTTTGCGGAGAAGAGCTGAGGATACATAGTCCGCATGTCTTCTTATGCTTCCCAAGTAGCACCATCAATGGGCTGATTCCATAAAAAAACCATTGACTAGAGGGACTTATTTTTTCTTCAGTCTATGATTCTAGTAGTCAAAATTTTTGACTAGAATCTCTTCATAAGAGAGGCTGTTTTGAAAATCTAGGCTCTGAATAGGGACTACGACTACTGGGTCACCAATGCTCTTCTTGATCAAAGAGACATGGAAGACTGAATGAACTAAGGCTATATCTGAAGGCATTTTAAACTAATAGTCTACCTTGCCAAAATGACTAAGATATTTGGAGGGACCAATATTTTGGGGATTGAGCCTTCCATTATTGCCGAATATCTTCACTCTCTTCATGGGAGGGATCTTTAGATAGACATAATCACAAATCTTGAGCTTGAGATCGTTTCTGTGCACATCTGCATAAAACTTCTATTGGATCTTAGCATCCCAGAGAGTTTCTCTGATCAACTAGACTTTCTCTAAGGTATGGAATAATAAGCCAGGCCCTATGATTGAGCCTCACTATCTTCGAACCAACCGATTGGAGATCTGCACCTCCTGCCATAGAGAGCTTTGAATGAAGTCATCCTAATACTAAAATGATAGTTGTTGTTGTATTCAAACTCAATCAAAGAAAAGTGATCATCCCAACTACCCTTAAAAATTAATTGCACAAACCTTAGCATATCTTCTAAATTTTGAATAGTCCTTTCTGCTTGACCATCTGTCTGAGGATGAAAGGCTATACTAAGATGAGGTTGGGTACCAAGACCTTTTTGGAATTATTTCCAAAAATAAGAGGTGAACTGGGTACCTCTGTCTGAGATTATAGATAATGAAACGCCTTGAAATCCGACCAAAGTCGTATCTACAATAACCCAAACTAAATCATGCTAGCAACTAGTATGCGGCAAACGCGTCACAAAGTCTATATTCACTTCTTCCCACTTCCAAGTAGGAATACTGAACTCCTACATGGACCCACAAGGATTACAATGCTCTATCTTAACTTATTGACATGTAGAGCATTTGTCAATGAACTTGCAACATCACTTTTTATCCCACTCCACTAATAAATTTCCCGTAAGTTGTGGTACATTTTAGTGGCCCTCGGATGAATAGAGTAGCATGCACCATGCACTTGTAGATGATTTTACTGCCTTAAGTCATCTATACCTGGAGCACACAGATGACCCTGATAATGTAGAACACCATCTCCCCCTTAGGAGAAATACTCTACTTGCGGATCCTTGGCAGAGTCTTCCAACTGGAATAGACTGGGATCTCTATCTTGCTTTTCTCTAACCTTGGAAACTAGAGATGATTCTTAACTACTCTAAACCTATATATAACCCTCCTTTATATCTACCAAGAGAACCCTTACTTTGGAAATCTGATGGATTTCCTGAGCTAACTTCTTCTTACTGTCCTAAACATGAGCAACACTACCCATAGAAAATCTACTAAGAGCTTCAACCACAACGTTGGCCTTGCCCAGATGATAAAATACACTCATGTCATAATCTTTCAAGAGCTCTAACAACCTTATCTAATGAATATTGAGATCATTGTGAGAAAAGACATACTGAAGGCTCTTATGATCTATGAACACATCTAATTGAACCCCGTATAGATAATGCCTCCAAGTCTTCAAGGTAAAAACTATGCATGCTAACTCAAGATCATGAGTAGGATAATTCTTCTCATGGGGTTTAAGTTGACTAGAGGCGTAGGCTATGGCCTTACCATGCTGTATGAGGACACATCCCAAACCTACTCTGGATGCATCATAATACATTATAAACCCATCTAGACCATCTCGAAGAGGTAATACTAAAGCTGAGGTAAGTTGTGTCTTCAACTCCTGTAAAATCTTCTCGAAAGGATCTGACCACTGAAACTTGACTTTCTTCAAGTCAATCTGGACATAGGGGATACAATAGAAAAAATCCCTCATCAAATAGTTTGTAATATCCAACCAAACCTAAGAAAATCTTGATATTCGATGGAGATTCAGGGCGAGCCCAAGTTCGTGCTATTTCGGTCTTTTGAAGATCAACTCTAATGCCATCACTGAAAATGAATTAACCTAGGAATGCTACTGAACTTAGCCAAAATTCACACTTACTAAATTTAGAGAATAGCTGATGATCTCTAAGGGTCTGAAGTACAATTCTGAGATGGTCTGCATGATCATGTTCACTTTGAGAATAGACCAGAATATATTCTATGAATACTATGACAAACATGTCCGAGTAATTATTGAACACACGGTTCATCAAGTCCATGAAAATGGATGGGAAATTGGTAAGACCATAGCATACAAATAAGTATTTGAAGTGACCATACCGATTATGAAATGCTATTTTAAGAATGTCGTATTAGCTGAATCTGATATGATGATAGCTTAATCAGAGGTCTATCTTAGAGAAATAACTGGCACCCTAAAGTTGGTAAAACATGTCATTGATTCTAGGAAGTGGATACTTGTTCTTCACTGTGACTTTGTTGAGCTGACAGTAGTCTATACACATTTCGAGACAACCATATTTCTTATGCATGAATAAGTCTGGTGTTCCTTATGGGGACACACTGGGCATGATGAATCCCTTATCTAAGAGATCCTTCAACTGCTCCTTCAATTCTGTATGTTCTACTAGTGCCATTCTATATGGTGGAATATATATAGGCTGAGTATTTGAAAGAAGATTAATGCCTAAGTCTATTTCCATTTCATGATGAATTCCTGGAAGATCTTTGGGAAAGACATCTAAATATTCATTCACAAGTGGGACTAATTAAAGACTGGGAGTTTCATAAATAGTATCCCTAACTCGAACAAGATGATAGACGCATCCTTTAGATACCATTTTCTTTTCCCGAAGGTAGCAAACAAGCTGACCTCTAAAAGATGAAGTGCAACCCCTCCACTCTAAGACAGGTTCATTCAGAAATTAAAACTGGACTATTCTATTTTTACAGTCAACTATAGCATGAAGGAATCAACCCAATCAATGCCGACAATGACATCAAAATTAGTCATCTCTAATTTGACTAAATCTGTTGAGGAGACTTTCTAAAATATAATAATCGGATAGTTCCTATATACCCCAAGAGCTATAATAGTTTTACCCACTAGGGAAGATGCTGAAAAGAGATCTGCTAGAATTTTGGGACTGACTCCAAAATCAACTGCTACATAGGGAGTAACAAAAGATAAAGAAGCTCGTGGATCAAGCAAAGCATAAACATACATATGAAAGATCTATAACGTACCAATAACCATATCAGGAGAATTTGTCTAATCTTGCCAAGACTAGAGATCATAAAGTCAATTTGGGCATTGCCCACTAGTAGCACTGGAAGAGGCACTCTACAGATTCGGGTGACCGAACTTAACTGGGAAACGGTTATGCTGGACCTAATATCCTGGATGGGGACAATCTCTAACTCTATAGCATGGCTTGCTGCATCTAAATTAAGCATCACTACCAGCTCTACAAGTACCCTGATGGTGCTTACCATATGTCTTACAAAGAGGATGGGTGCGACCAATACTAACATTACCCCGAGACTTAGAGCTCGGTGCCCTATCTCTATTACCATCCTTGAACTTAAGAGCTGGAGTACTGGCTGGGGAAGAAGCTAGAACGGATGAATTTGGTCAAAACTAAGAACGGTTTCCTCCCTCTTACTTAGGCTGAGCAAAGCTGAAACTCTATGTCTTTGCTCTCTTATTTTGCTTCTCTCTCATCTTAACCTTTTGCACCTTTATCTGCTGAGTATGATTATAATCCTAGCTATGTTCATGCCACTATTCAACATTATAGACTTGTACTCATTAACTACACTATCATTAACCCCAAAATCAAATTTACTCATCTTAACCCTGCTATCTGCAACTACATGAGGAGTATATCTGGATAATTAAGTAAACTTAAGAGAATACTCCTTCACTATCATATTGCCCTAACTGAGGTTAATAAATTCTATCACTTTAGCTTTCCTCAGCTTTAGGGGGAAGAATCTATCTAAGAATGTAGTAGCAAACTCCTCCCACTCAATATGTCCTACATCTATAGCCCTCTCTAACTTTCACTATTCGTACCAAGTGTGAGGAAAATCCTACACCTGATATGAAGCTATTTCCACAATCTCACTAGAATTAACCTCCATGATATCTGTAACTTTCTAAGCTTTATGAAAAACTTCCTTAGGGTCATCTTTTGTCATATACATAAGAAAGGATGGAAGATTTATTTGGGTGACGTCCCGAATCCTGGCTATTGCTGCATTGGACACTGGGTTGTCCAGAAAAATAGTTAGTCTTTCATTCTGAGCAGTAACTAACTGAAAAAGAGTAGTGAATGCAGCTTTGAACTCTGCATAAGAAATATATTTGCCCAAAGAATCTTTGGGCTATGGGGCTGGCTGATTCCTATTTCTTCTTTTAGGAGGCATGTTCTATAGAAGAAAGAGAGAAACAGATTAGACTGCGAGATTCACTTGAGATTATGCTTACTGGCACAACATGAATACTGAAAGACGGGAAACTATTCCTAAAACATCTTATAGCCTCCTGCATATTAATGTGGTGCACAACACACCCATGTATAAGACTCTACTAGATGCGGCTTTCAGACTTCCTAGGACTCTATTGAACCTTAGGCTCTGATACCAAGTATATATCGCCCCGAGTCTGTTACCTAGAATGCCACATGGTGCTCATGACCCCAAAGGATAATAAGCCAACACATGACTGATATATATACCTGTACACTGCTTAATATACTTCATAATTATGGAAATAAATGCTGAAACACCTTAAGGTTTAAAGATTTAGTAAAACATTACATCTAAAGATATGGTATATCAATGCCAAAATAACTGAAATAACTATCTGAACATGCTAGCCTAAAAGCCTTTAAACTATCTGAATAAGGAGGTAATGGTATATGTCCCCAACTAACTCCAACATCTGAAATAAACTAAGTACTCAAAGAATGAAATAGTCCAATAACAATATCCTCAAATGATGAGGACTCATTTCTAGTCTATACATTGAATGGTTGATCTACTAAGGATATTTTGGAGCTCATGCTTTAGAACCTATAGTATAAAACACCATAGCGCAAATGCGTTAGTACGATTGAATGTGCTGGTATACAAGTGAGGTAGGATGAATGCAAGGGGTTTATATGCACAAACAATACTAACTGAATGAATAAAATGAATATGAGAATACATGAAAGAATACAAGAACTGTGACTGAGATCATGACATTACAGAATCCTAATACTGATAACATAGGTTTCAGATATTTGATATACTAATATCTGAATGACTGTGTCTATAGTCCTGTTACTGATGGAACTAGTTGAGTTTCGTACTAACTAGGTGATTGCATCTGATAGTCCTGAATTTTGTTAAACCATCTATGTTCTATAACTGAGACTAAGACTGTAACTGCAGGAAGTAGTCATCTAATTAACATGCCTCAATGAAAGCCATTATAGCTGAGTTGGGGTCCAATTGGAAAGTTATCAATATTGTGCCACTAGTAAGCACAAGTTGTGAGTGATCCGTCATCTAATAGGTACTCTAAGGAAAATGGTGAGACCCTTAACTACCAGGTTAAGAAACCTCGTAAACCCTCATCTAACAGGTTAGATGTCTCAACCTACGCTACCTATATAGTTTTGGAGCAAAATGATTACTTCTAAGAATCACACCCTCTACTTGCAGGTGAGTTGCCATCCTTGGGGTCACATAGTGCTGATTCTACTCTAATCTAATTAGACACTAAATTAATTATACTAAACTGATTCGACTGAGTTAACTGAGTTCAGTTGACTAACTAAATACTACTGAGATTACTAAGATTTCCTAAGTAATGAGACTGACTGAATTCTATGGTTTATGGCTTGATTGAGAGTATTTTGAATACATGACACTAATTCTAGACACACAGCTAAATTTTTGAGTACAAGTACCCCCAGGACTCGATGGGAAGAAACTGACAAAGCATGACTTTCTTGAATACATGACCACATCAACAATACATAAAGAAATTCTTGAGCTTCATGGGTGAAAGGGACCCATGAATCAATACATGACATACCTGGGTGGATGATTTCTTGAAGATCTTGGATTTGAGGAACTTGAATTTCTTAGTTTCTTGAAGAAGGATTTGGAGCTTGTTCTTGGGGATTATATTTTAGAGAAAACCCTAATTTGATATTGTAGATAGATAATGAACTTATGAGCCTTGATCTGATATAATTAGAGGTTAAAATGGGTGGAAAAGACCCAGATACCCTTTTAAAATGACTCTAAAAATAATTGAACGAACTATACGACGGTCCGTCGCACCTGGGCAGAATAGGGTAACTACCTCTACTGCGATGGCTTGGGCGATGGTCTGTCACTAGCTAGAGGTTCTGTTGGCCTGATCCATCACCCTTAGGTAGAAGGTGGTTTCACTGCCTCTACTGTGATCGCTTGGGTAACGTTCCATTGCTAGCTCGATGGTCCGTCGACCCTAATTGTCGCTCCTTGGCGGTTTTAACTACTTTCTGTAAAATGGCAACAACTTTCTACCCCAATATTAGATTTGGACGAAATTAGTATCTTTAAAAATCTAATTCAATTTTCCATAAGAAAAAAATTAATTAAAAAATCCACATATATAATAGTTGATTCATCTTTCAAAGTAAGTTTCTAACATACTTTGGATTCTTTCAAGCTAGGTAGAAGTATGGGGTATTAAACTTTCACCTATAGATTGATCATTAGGAAGAAAGGACCATTCAGAACCTTAAAGATATATTGAGACTTTGTTTAGTTGACTTTAAGGGCAGTTGGGATCATCACTTTCCATTGATTGAGTTTAGGTATAACAACTACTCTCATTCCAATATTCAGATGGCTCTATTTGAGGCTATTTATGAAAGGAGTTGTAGATCTCTGCTTTGTTGGTTAGATATAGGATAAAATAAACTAGTAGGGCCGTACTTTGTGTTTGATGCATTAGAGAAAGTTCAAACGATCAGGGAGAAGCTCAAGGCAGCCCAGAGCCAACAAAAATCCTATGTAGATTTAAGGAGAAAAGATCTTCAGTTTGAGATTGGTGATTTCATATATCTGAAGATCTTTCCCAATAATGGAGTAAAGAAGTTTTATAAGAAAGAGATACTTAGTCCTCGATATGTTGGACCTTTCAAAATTTTGAACTGCTTAGGAAATGTGGCTTATGAGCTTGAGTTACCTGCAAACATAGAATAAGTGCACCTAGTAATCCATATCTCCTTGTTGAATAAGTGTATTGGTGACCCAGCTGCAGTTGTTCCCTTAGAAAGCATAGATATTCTTAACATTCTTTCCTACAAGGATATTCCAGTGAAAATTCTTTATCGACAAATTCGTAGCCAAAGGAACAAAGAAGTTCGCCTAGGTAAAGTTCTTTGGCTGTATCAGTCCGTTGAGGGAGCCTCATGGGAAGAAGAAATAGATATCTTGACCAAGTACCATCATATTTTATCCATAAATTCTAACTCAGATTAAGGTAACAACCTTCATAAAAGTTCTCTTTTCCATGCTTAGTGTGAGTTGCATATCATTCTTATGTAAGTGATACATTCACAGAACAAGTTCAGTTATGAATCATTTTTCAGATTCAATCATGTACTGTTATTTTCATCACCTATATTAAGCGTGTAATCTCATCTCCTCAGTGTTTTTAGCTTGACCAGTCTCATTCGAGGATGAATATTCCCAAAGGAGAGATACTATAATACCCCAAAATTCCAAACCAATATTCGCATCATGTTTCAAGCTCATGCAAAGTACATTAACATTCTTTGATAGATTTATGAGTTATTTTGAGGTATATTAAGGAATCAAACAACTCCCAGCTGTTTGACGAATAAAAATAACCCCTACCTACTGAAATTTGGTTAAAAATGTTACCTTAGTCTTTTTTCAAACAAGCATATCTTTTGATCAACTCAGAATTTTCCATATTAAGACCCACCAAGTCGTTGAAAATTGAATTGTCTTTCAAAAAATATAAATTTCTCCCAAATCTGATACTCGAGTGTGATGTTATGGTACTTTTAGTGAAAGTAATAGCTCAATAAGAGCAGCAACGCATCACGGTGACTGCCAAAATGACATTCAACCTTTTCCAATCTGCCATCGTGATAAGCACTTCGTCGCGCCCATGGGCCATTTCACAATTTTCATTTATCAGTAAGGCACAACAATCATGCTGCGTCGCACCAAAATACCAGTTCAGAATCATCCTTTCCTATGGCACAACAAAATGGCACTGCGTCACGCCATTAGAAAAAATGGGTATTGTCCTTTTTCCCGTGGCCTGACACGATTGTACCTCATCATGTTGGGTATCAAAATCGGGATTTCCAATTTCCAGTTATGAGTTTTAATTTTACCAAGGGATTTTAAGTCTTTTTACTTCACATTATTTAGTCCAAACATGGGATTTTAGTCCCTAAATACCACTTTTACATCACTTTTAACAATTTTTTCCAAATTGATATCACTCTTTCTCAAAATAATAAATTCTAGCTTTCAAAATTGCAGATCAAAATATCAAGAAATTCACCATCAACTCTCGAGAATTCAGCAACCCAGGTATATTACGTGTTCATCCATACATTCCTTCCACCCATAGGTTCTAAGTATCCACTTTAAAATCTAAAGTTGTGATATTTACAAGTTATTATGATTCTAAATTGTGAGTTTAATCATGAACACCCATGAATTGAAATTCTATACCATGTTTACATGAAATTATTGTTGTTTATCAGACCCTACATGTTCTAATATTGTTATTCACTGATTTAAATAATGATTAAGTGTTATTGATGTCAACATCATGCCATTACAATAATTTTCATACTTTTCCCATGATTAGTTTAAACTATGAATAAAAAGTGTTCGATGAAATGCCTACAAGATGAATATTTGGTAAAAGCTTTCATGTTATGTCCTCTAAGTTTAAGTATTATTATACTATTATTGGTATTGAGTCCTGGGGGGTATGAATACTCAAAAACATAGTTGTCTACCCAGTCTCAGTATCTTTAGAATAGTTTTAAAATATGTTATAAGCATTATCAGTTCAGTCATCCATCAGAAATAGTTAAACTTAGAATAGTTCAGCAGTTTGGGTCAGTTTAATTGGGAGTAGGATTTAGTGCCGAGTGTGCGCAGGGAAGGCTTGTCAGGTAGGCAGAGTTGTTAGTAGAAGTACCTATAATCCAGAACTACATAGCCAAAATAAGATACGAGGAGTCTCTTATAAAATTAGGCTTGACTACCTCGCTGGGGTGACCCATCAGTTTAGGCTTGACACTCTTAATCTTTTAGGACAAAACATTGTTATAGTGGATTCAGACAACCAGTGTTAGTACCCCTATTATGGTACTAATACCCCTATCATTTATTTGATATTTCATTACTAATAAATGAATGATTGTTTCTTATAGTTCGAATTACGAAGAACTAGTCTAATTTACTGCATCTAACAATCCTGAAACTAAGTACTTATAGCATGAGTTCTGATAAATTTTGTGATTGATATCATAAGTGATTGTATCTGACAGTCCATAAATCTGAAAGAAACTATCTGAGCTCAATTCTATTTCTGAGTTGATTGTATCTGACAGTCCTGATATATTGAAATCTGAAGAACTATTTGAGTTCTTTACTGAGACTGGTTAGCTATAGCTGACATTCCTTAAATCTGTAACTAGGACTGTGGGAAGTAGTAATTTAACCGACATTCCCCAAATATGCTATAATAGCTAAGCTGGGGTCCAATCTTTGCGTCGACTGGTGGGGTGACAATACCGCACCACTTGTAAGGATAGCTGTGAGAACCCTACACTAGCAGGTACTCAATGAGAATGGTGGGTAACCTAAACTGATGGGTTAAGCCACCTTATCAACCCTAATCTGATGGGTTAAGATGTCTCAACCTACGCTGGCAACGTAGTTTTTGAACACAAGTATTTCTACTAAGAATCATACCATGAACTGGCGGGTGAGTTCCCATCCTTGGGTTTAATCGGTGCTAACCTCTACTCCCTTCTGAAAGACACTGAACTAAATAACTAAGATGAACTGAATAACTGCACTAAGATGATTAGCTGAACTGATATTGATTAACTGGACTGATACTAGTGGCATTGTTTAGCAAAGATAAACTAGGTTTACTGGATTCCAATGACTGACAGAATGTATTGTGTTCTGAGGAATGGTTGAGAGTAAATAATTTACTTAGATTGATTGTAAATACTGAGGTTGCTAAAGGTACTGAGCACTAAGATTACTGAGATTACTGTACTACTGAGATTACTGAGATTTCTCAGTTTTCTTGAGTCAAATGACTGACTGAATTCTATAGATCATGGCATGACTGAGAGTATCGTGAAAACATGACATGGCTCTAGGCACACAACTATAATTTTTGGGTACAAGTACCCCTAGGACTTGATGGAAGGAAAGTGACACAACTTGAATTTGTTGAGCACACGACCATCAATAAAATTCGATAATACATGAGTGGGGGATTTGATGAAGTACATGGTCTTTATAATATCTATCATGAATAAGAATGCTTAGAATCAAGTCATAAATCTCATATTCTAATATCATGGGCATTCCGACAACATATACTATTCATATCAATTGCATGGAAACCATTTAAGCGTAAGGGAACGATAATATGATGTTTAGTTCATATTGTAATGATTTAGGAATATTATACTTCCTATATTAATTCAACATCTCAAACATGGTAGGGAAAGCATGGATATATTTTGTGTACATAATTTATATCTCCATTATCATACATGCTTTATACCACAACAATAACAACACATAATTTTCATTGAAATTCATATTGGAGTGTATGACTAACATGACCTTTTTATTTAGATATCATGACATCATGTAAATATGAAGTTCTAACATACGAGGCATTTTATCGAACACCTTGCATGCATTCTTTAAGGCATAGGTGGATTTCATACTTGCATTTTATCAATCCATCTTAAGATCATGTTTTTCAACTAACAACATAACTTTCATCAGATATACAATCATGATACTATTATATATGATGATAGGCAAATTTACACGCCTATAGCACTATATTTTGCCCATATTTTAGATAAGTTTTGAGGACAAATTATATAATTCATGCACTTTTAGTCCTTTTTCCTGTAAGTGAGCTAAAAAACATGATTAGCAAGTTTTCAGGTATAAATTATGCAAAATTCAGCATTTTATGGAAGACTTGACGCCAAATAAAGCTTCACAAAAGGAGGAAAGCAAAGCTTGGACGCCAAGGACCAAAAGTGGCTCATGGAAAATCTATCCCTGGCAAAAACAACAATTCTAAAGACTTTGGGGATTAGCAGTAACTTATTAGGATTAGGATAATGATGCAGTAACCCAGTAGGATTGGGTTAAGTAATGCAGTAGCCTAGTAGGAATACAATATGGGTGTTATAAATACCCTATCTTGCTAGAGATTTTTATTCATTCCTCATTAATTCTCATTCCACTACTATTCTTCTATTCAACAATCAAAACAATTTTCTTTCAATTAATTTCAATTCTTCTCTTCTATTCATCTATTCAATTCTTAATTTCCACAACAAGAGAAATGCTACTTTGAAAGGGAGTTCACGCCTAAAGCCATACCATACCATACTACACGTGAGACTTTATTGTGGTATAATGATAATATTTATTGTGATTTCCTTTGCACTCATGAGTAGCTAAACTTCTCTGTTGGGGTTATGGAAGCCGTATGAGATACTATCTATTGCTATGAGTTTTTGAATTCGTGACACGTATGCTGCTTATATCATTATTCTCTTCATCTTAATCTAAATTCCTTGTGGTTGCAAATGCGTAGAACACGCCAGTATAGTATTAACTTGTTCGAAAGAAAAGTTATATGTCTGGAAAAGAGATAATGTCAATGTAATAAGGCACCAACCCCTGTGAAAAAGTTAGTGCCGTAACTGTATTAACCTCTTGGAGAATTTGTACCGTTAGATACACTTTATGCTTAACAATGTTTTGCAAAAGGCGCCGCCTATGCCAAGCATAGGCAAAGCAAAAGGCGCCGCCTATGGTCACTTCTTGTCTCCAAATCCGATTTTAAATGGGTCAAAACCCGACCCAAGCTTGTCCTATAAATAAGAGACTTAGTCTTGAACCAAAAACGCATTGGAAATCTAGAATAAGCGCCGCCTATAGTCTCCAAATCCTCTAAAAAATTTTCCTTTTTCTCTTTTTCTAAACAAGAACATCACCCAAAGTCATCAATCAAGTAAGTGCTTCTTTGTTCTTCATTTACATTCCGAAAGTACTACACTACTACGCCTATAATGAATTGTTAAATCTTGAAGTAGTAGCAGTGATTTGAATGTGATTGAATTGATGTGATACAACTAAGTGAGTGAATGAATACGTAAGGATGATCTTCACTTGTTTCCAAACTGTATTTGATTTTGATACACTGTCATACTTTTGCGGAATTGACATGGGCACAAAACTTGCATAATCTTATCAATAGAAAGCTTACATGTTGAAATAACTTGTTCATCGAGATGACAATAATGGGTGACTACCGACATATGAGGTTGTGATTATTTCTAGATGCTATACCTTTATTCAATCCCTATGTTGTAGTCTTGATATATCAAACATGAAAGTATTTCCAAGATTGCAAGAAGTATGACTGCACTGATTTTATTGTTGGAATATAGCACCTAAAACTTATGCCGATGAAGTCTGAGTAATCAACAACTTTCACTTCACTAGTCTGTACCAACAAACTAAGTGTGGGGTGGTGCCACTACTGGTTTTTTATAGATTGTATTTATATAGATGATGCTAACATGACCATGGTTTTAATCTCAGATACAATGGCACCCAAACCAAGACAAGACAAAGATAAAGCAAACACTTCACAAAAACGCAAGAAAAGAGGCAAAAAAGTGCAAGGAGAATCATCCTCGATGTAAGTACCACGCCGCATGTTTGGAGTTAAATGGGTCCTTGAGGAGGAAGCAAAGGAGTGGTATAGGAACAACAAAGAGAGAAAATATGTTCATGTGGACTTGATACACAAGGAAATCCTAGCAAAGAAAGAACCGCGCATATTGTCCAAGATCATGGAATTACACCTTGATTTAATCTTTCGAGACATCGGAGAATGCAATCTCAATTTAACAATAGAATTCTATGCCAACTGGTCACCCAAAACCACAGGGAGCGAAGTCAAGATTCGGGGCCAAGTTTTACAACTCAATGCGGATTTTTTCAACTCCTTTCTAGACTTGCCTTCAGTCGATCCATCACCACTCAAGGAGCTGTACAATAGACCTCCATATAGAGCTATTGGACACACACTTTGTAGAACAAGATCTATGGCACGGTGGAGTAGACACAAGGACACCGGTCGACACAACACCTTTCCATACGCTCCCTTGAATAGGTAAGCAAGGATATGCTTGCGCATAGTCAACTCTTGCCTAATTCCAGGGATGCAGTATACAAAGATAACACGAGATAAAGTGTTCTTATTATACGCATTGATGACAAATGTCCCTATAAACATTGGGGCAATTATTCGATCGACAATGCAGAAAGCCAGGCTACACAAGAGGTCCCACTTCAGCTTCGGCAATCTGTTGACTGCAATCTTGAGGAAGAAGAACATCGAAGAGGAACCATCTGATCACAAACTTCCACATAACCCAAAAAGGGTTGACCTCACAAAGGTTAAAGATGCTGAATAAATGCATGGCGTCAACCTTACCACTATAGAGAGACATGCTCGGGATGAGAGTTTCTTTCACCATCTTTGTGGCATGACTCGGTTCACAATGATGAGCGGGGGTTGTGTTCCAACTGTTGCAGAGCTCCAACAGCTGGATTATGACTACCCAATGAATGAGCATGCAAGGGCGATGTGTGGAGTAGGAGTATATTTTGAGGAACCTCTTGATGATGATGTGCCAACCGACGATGATCGCAGTATGCCAGACTCCGACGTGGAGGAGAATTCTGATGATGACGACTCCAATGATGATTCCGACGAAGGGGGTCTGACACCTGACATAGAGAAGGAGTCTGAATAACCAGGTTCTTCTTATTTATTTTCCACTGAGGACAGTGTGTCCCGTCTAAGTGTGGGGTGCTGGTAATTGCATGCTATTCTTCTTTATCTGCATTTGCATTTTTGTTTGTTTGTTTTGTTTTTTTTGTTAATTGTTTTTTTTAGTAGTAAAATTTTTTTCAAAGTAACTTTGCATGAAATTATTCTGATAGGCAGCATGAGAGTATGACAAGAGTTTGTGATAAAGTCATGACTATTGATACGTTTAGGATCTAATTGTGACTCACTATGTGATATTGTGTGGTTCAATTCCTTCATCTGTGGGGTCAAGAGTATATAGTACTCCTAATATAGTCGACCATGTGCCTTGTGTGTGTGAGGATATAGCATATTCTATGTTTGTGGATGATGCTAGAACTTGCCTGGCATGTATGTAAAGCAGAATAAAAAGTGCAAGTTAGGAGATGATTTAGGCATTTCTTTGGCAACCTATACTTGTTTACCTTCTTTTTACCTACCCGTGGACATTATCCTAGATAACCCCTTTTAAGCCTTTAGCCTATTTTATTTGACAGCCTCATATGTAAGCCTAATCCATTTTTTTTTCAAGACCATAATTTGATCCAAATTCCTAAGTGCTTTAAAGAGTAAAGTCATATGACAAAATAAGAGGAAATTGGATGAGTATGATGCCTTACAATGTATTGGTGCTTCAATTTGTTATGAGAAAGAATTGCTTACATAAGAGGTGTGTGATGAAAAGAAAAAAGAAAGGAAAACTGAAAATTTAGTTATGTTTAAAATTGAAAAACAAAAGATGAGAAAAGGGGTGGTAGAATAAAAGAAAGTATAAAGGTTGTTCGAAAGAAAAGTGTTATTTACATAATGTGATGTATGAAAGAGCTTAAGAACATAGTCACTATTTCTAGAAAAAATAGTCCTACCCGTCCCTTAGCCGACATTACAACCAGCAAAAGAACTATTTGATCCTAAGCTTAGCATTCTGATATTTAGTGGAGCATTACACTAAGGGAAAGCCTATGGTCATCAGTTGCAGCATATGAATTCTTTGTGAGAGTGAGATCAAGGATAATCCTATACCCATGTTCGAAATATAGACAATACTTGTGATTGATTATGGGTAACATATGGTGAGACACACATGGTTGATGAGTTTTGGGTAGTCGTGTATGATTCTTTGTGCCTTAACTTTTGAATGCGAATTAACCACCATCACGAGTCTATGTTGGAGGTTGAATTGTTTCTACTAATGATCAGAAAACTACTCTTTGTTAATGATTGCCATGGTTGGCTTGACGAATATTTTGTGTTGTTACTATGAAACCCTAAGTAAATGTTTAGATGGACATGATAGTTGTTCGAGGATGAACAAAGCTTTAAGTGTGGAGTGTTGATGATAGGCGAGTATACACGCCTATAGCACTATATTTTTCCCATATTTTAGCTAAGTTTTGGGGACAAATTATATAATTCATGCACTTTTAGTACTTTTTCCTATAAGTGAGCTAACAAACATGATTACCAAGTTTTTAGGTATAAATGATGCAGAATTCAGCATTTTATGGATGACTTGATGCCAAAGAAAGCTTCACGAAAGGAGGAAAGCAAAGCTTGGACGCCAAGGACCAAAAGTGGCGCATGGAAAATCTGTTCTGAGCAAAAATAGCAATTCTACAGACTTTGGGGACTGGCAGTACCTTATTAGGATTAGGATAATGATGCAGTAACCCAGTAGGATTGGGTTAAGTAATGGAGTAGCCTAGTACGAATAGGATATGGAAGTTATAAATACCCTATCTTGCTAGAGATTTTTATTCATTCCTCATTAATTCTCATTCCACTACTATTCTTCTATTCAACAATCAAAACAATTTTCTTTCAATTAATTTCAATTCTTCTCTTCTATTCATCTATTCAATTCTTAATTTCCACAACAAGTGAAACGCTACTTTGAAAGGGAGTTCACTCCTAATGCCATACCACACCATACTACACGTGAGATCTTTATTGTGGTGTAATGATAATGTCTATTGTGATTTCCTTTGCACTCATGAGTAGCTAAACTTCTCTGTTGGGCTTATGGAAGCCGTATGAGATACTATCTATTGCTATGAGTTTGTGAATTTGTCACACGTATGCTGCTTATATCATTATTCTCTTCATCTTAATCTAAATTCCTTGTGGTTGCAAACGCATAGAATACGCCAGTATAGTATTAACTTGTTCGAAAGAAAAGTTATATGTCTGGAAAAGAGATAATGTTAATGTAATAGGGCACCAACCCCTATTAAAAAGTTAGTGCCGTAATTAGATTAACCTCTTGGAGAATTTGTACCATTAGATACACTTTATTCTCAACAATGCTTAGCTAAAGGCGCCGCCTATGCCAAGCATAGGCAATGCAAAAGGCGCCGCCTATGGTCACTTCTTGTCTCCAAATCCGATTTTAAATGGGTCAAAACCTGACCTAAGCTTGTCCTATAAATAAGAGACTTAGTCTTGAACCAAAAACACATTGGAAACCTAGCATAAGCGCCGCCTATAGTCTCCAAATCGTCTAAAAAATTTTCCTTTTTCTCTTTTTCTAAACAAGAACATCACCCAAAGTCATCAATCAAGTAAGTGCTTCTTTGCTCTTCATTTACATTCCGAAAGTACTACACTACTACGCCTATAATGAATTGTTAAATCTTTAAGTAGTAGCAGTGATTTGAATGTGATTGAATTGATGTGATACAACTAAGTGACTGAATGAATACATAAGGATGATCTTAACTTATTTCCAACCTGTATTTGATTTTGATACACTGTCATACTTTTGCGGAATTGACATGGTCACAAAACTTGCATAATCTTGTCAATAGAAAGCTTACATGTTGAAATAACTTGTTCATCGAGATGAGAATAATGGGTGACTACCGACATATGAGGTTGTGATATTTCTAGATGCTATACCGTTATTCAATCCTTATGTTTTAGTCTTGATATATCAAACATGAAGGTATTTCCAAGATTACAAGAAGTATGATTGTACAGATTTTATTGTTGGAATATAGCACCTAAAATCTATGCCGATGAAGTCTGAGTAATCAACAACTTTCACTTCACTAGTCTGTACCAACAAACTAAGTGTGGGGTGGTGCCACTACTGCTTTTTTATAGATTGTATCTATTGAGATGATGCTAACATGACCATGTTTTTAATCTCAGGTATAATGGCACCCAAAGCAAGACAAGGCAAAGATAACGCAACCACCTCACAAAAAGGCAAGAAAAGAGGCCAAAAAGAGCAAGGAGAATCATCCTCGATGCAAGTACCACCCCGCATGTTAGGAATTAAATGGGTCCTTGAGCAGGAAGCAAAGGAGTGGTATAGGAACAAAAAAGAGAGAAAATATGTTCATGTGGACTTGATATACAAGGAAAGCCTAGCAAAGAAAGAACCGCGCATAGTGGCCAAGATCGTGGCATTACACCTTGATTTCATCTTTAGAGACATGGGAGAATGAAATCTCGATTTAACAAGAGAATTATATGCCAACTGGTCACCGAAAACAACAGGGAGCGAAGTCAAGATTCGGGGCCATGTTTTACAACTCAATGCTCATTTCTTCAACTCCTTTCTAGGCTTGCCTTCAGTCGATCCATCACCACTCAAGGAGTTGTACAATAGACCTCCATATAGAGCCATTGGACACACACTTTGTGGAACAAGATCTATGGCACAATGGAGTAGACATAAGGACACCGGTCGACACAACACCTTCCCATACGCTCCCTTGAATAAGGAATCAAGGATATGCTTGCGCATAGTCAACTCTTTCCTAATTCCAAGGACGCAGTATACAAAGATAACATGAGATAAAGTGTGCTTATTATACGCATTGATGACAAATGTCCCTATCAACATTGGGGCAATTATTCGATCAACAATGCAGAAAGCTAGGCTATACAACAGGTCCCACTTCAGCTTCGGCAATCTGTTGACTGCAATCTTGAGGAAGGAGGACATCGAAGAGGAACCAGCTGATCACAAACTTCCACACAACCCAAAAAGGGTTGAACTCACAAAGGTTAAAGATGCTGAATAAACACATGGTGTCAACCTTACCACTGCAGAGAGACATTCTCAGGATAAGAGTTTCTTTCACCATCTTTATGGCATGACTCGGTTCACAATGATGAGCGGGGGTTGTGTCCCAACTGTTGCAGAGTACCAACAGTTGGATTATGACTACCTAATGAATGAGCATGCAAGGGCGATGTGTGGAGTAGGAGTATATTTTGAGGAACCTCTTGATGACGATGTGCCAACCGACGATGATCGCAGTATGCCAGACTCCGACGTAGAGGAGAATTCTGATGATGACGACTCTAATGATGATTTTGACGAAGGGGGTATGACCCCCAACATAGAGAAGGAGTCCGACTAACCAGGTTCTTCTTATTTATTTTCCACTGAGGACAGTGTGTCCCGTCTAAGTGTGGGGTGCTGGTAATTGCATGCTATACTTCTTTATCTGCATTTGCATTTATGTTTTTTTGTTTTGTTTTTTTTAGTAGTAAAATTTTCTTTAAAGTAACTTTGCATGAAATTATTCTGATAGGCAGCATGAGAGTATGACAAGAGTTTGTTATAAAGGCATGACTATTGAGACGTTTAGGCTCTAATTGTGACTCACTATGTGATATTCTGTGGTTCAATTACTTCATCTGTGGGGTCAAGAGTCTATACTACTCCCAATAAAGTCGACCATGTGCCTTGTGTGTGTGAGGATATAGCATATTCTATGTTTGTGGCTGATGCTAGAACATGCCTGGTATGTATGTAAAGCGGAATAAAGAGTGCAAGTTAGGAGATGATTTAGGCATTTCTTTGGCAACCTATACTTGTTTACCTTCTTTTTACCAACCCGTGGACATTATCCTAGATAACCCCTTTTGAGCCTTTTAGCCTATTTTCTTTGACAACCTCATATGTAAGCCTAATCTATTTTTTTTTCAAGACCATAATTTGAGCCAAATTCCTAAGTTCTTTAAAGTGTAAAGTAATATGACAAAATAAGAGGAAATTGGGCGAGTATGATGCCTTAGAATTTATTGGTGCTTGAATTTGTTATGAAAAAGAATTCTAACATAAGAGGTGTGTGATGAAAAGAAAAAGAAAAGGAAAACTAAAAAGTTAGTTATGTTTAAAATTGAAAAACAAAAGAGGAGAAAAGGGGTGGTAGAATAAAAGAAAGTAGAAAGGTTGTTTGAAAGAAAAGTGTTATTGACATAATGTGATGTATTAAAGCGCTTAGGAACATAGTCACTATTTCTAGCCAAAATAGTCCTACCCGTCCCTTAGCCGACATTACAACCAGCAAAAGACCTATTTGATCCTAAGCTTAGCATTCTGATATTTAGTGGAGCATTACACTAAGGGCAAGCATATAGTCATCAGTTGCAGCATATGAATTCTTTGTGAGAGTGAGATCAAGGATAATCCTATACCCATGTTCGAAATATAGACAATACTTGTGAGTGATTATGGGTAACATATGGTGAGACACACATCGTTGATGAGTTTTGGGTAGTCGTGTATGATTCTTTGTGCCTTAACTTTTGAATCCGAATTAACCACCATCACGAGTCTATGTTGGAGGTTGAATTGTTTCTACTAATGATCAGAAAACTACTCTTTGTTAATGATTGCCATGCTTGTCTTGACGAATATTTTGTGTTGTTACTGTGAAACCCTAAGTAAATGTTTAGATGGACATGATAGTTTGTTCGAGGACGAACAAAGCTTTAAGTGTGGGGTGTTGATGATAGGCGAATATACACGCCTACAGCACTATATTTTGCCCATATTTTAGCTATGTTTTGAGGACAAATTATATAATTCATGCACTTTTAGTCCTTTTTCCTATAAGTGAGCTAACAAACATGATTAGCAAGTTTTCAAGCATAAATGATGCAGAATTTAGCATTTTATGGATGACTTGACGCCAAAGAAAGCTTCACGAAAGGAGGAAAGCAAAGCTTGGATGCCAAGGACCAAAAGTGGTTCATGGAAAATCTGTCCTGGGCAAAAACAACAATTCTAAAGACTTTGGGGACTAGCAGTAACTTATTAGGATTAGGATAATGATGCAGTAACCCAGTAGGATTGGGTTAACTAATGCAGTAGCCTAGTAGGAATAGGATATGGGTGTATAAATACCCTATCTTGCTAGAGATTTTTATTCATTCCTCATTAATTCTAATTTCACTACTATTCTTCTATTCAACAATCAAAACAATTTTCTTTCAATTAATTTCAATTCTTCTCTTCTATTCATCTATTCAATTATTAATTTCCACAACAAGAGAAACACTACTTTGAAAGAGAGTTCATACCTAAAGTCATACCACACCATACTACACGTGAGATCTTTATTGTAGTATAATGATAATGTTTATTGTGATTTCCTTCGCACTCATGAGTAGCTAAACTTCTCTGTTGGGGTTATGGAAGCCGTATGAGATACTATCTATTGCTGTGATTTTGTGAATTCGTGACACGTATGCTGCTTATATCATTACTCTCTTTATGTTAATCTAAATTCCTTGTGGTTGCAAACGCATAGAATACACCAGTATAGTATTAACTTGTTCGAAAGAAAATTTATATGTATGGAAAAGAGATAATGTTAATGTAATAGGGCACCAACCCCTGTTAAAAAGTTAGTGTCGTAACTGGATTAACCTCTTGGAGAATTTGTACCGTTAGATATGCTTTATGCTCGAAATAGTTAAAGTGAAATAGTCCTTGATAGGTCAAAAGACGCCTGGATTTACCTTTGAATTCAATTCTCTATTAGCACATGCATGTCTGAATTCTTCATAACTCATAGCCAATAGAGACGTATAACTCATAAGGTGGACATAACCCCAACTTCTCAATTCTCATTGGTTAACATCTTACCAAACATTCTTTTTTTTTACTTTGATATTTTCTATCTTTACTCTATTCTTTTGTTACATTAAACTGCACGATACAATCCCCCCTTTTTATGAGACTTGCACCAAAAGTCTAATAATCGTTGCTTACTTGTTGACCGGCTATTCCCTGTGGGATTGATACCCAACCCAGTTGGGTTATATATTTGACAATGACCGCTTTACACTCTTATGAGAGCAGTAGATTGAGCGTTATCAATAGAGCAAAACAACCAAACATCAACATTGGTATGATCACATCACCACAATCAACCAACTTTAGTATTTTAAAGATTGATTCTTGAACTCCATGGATGAAAGGAACCCGTGGATGAAAACTGCTCATACCTTGGAAGGGAGGTTATTGATGATTGATGGAGAAATTTTCTTGAAATTAGATCTTCACGCTTAATTATGCAACCCTAGTTGTTTTTCTCTTTTAGTTCTCTTGGATGATGAGATATGAGATGTTAATATGGTTGTAATGTGTTTAGAAGCTATATATTTTGTAGGGTTACGTTTAGGGACGTGTATGGAGTATTAAAAGACTTAATTACCCTCAAAATAACTCAAAACGGAGTATTTTTGGCATTGGAACTGACTTAGGCGGCGCCTAACCAATCGCTTAAGTTTGGTTGGGTGGAGCTTAACCAATCGCCTATTCTTACTGTCTCTCACGAAAATGGCTATAACTTTTCGCTCGGGTATTGAATTAGGGAAAAATTGGTATAGTTGGAAAGATAATTCAATTATCTACAATTTGGATTGTAGAAATATGAAGAAATACCCCATTAAAATCGAGTTATACTCATTGAAATATGACCCTTGCAAAATCCAACACTAAAACTTGATGGATTCAAAAACTCCTAGCTTGATTACCATAGGTGACTCATATGAACATGATTAATGTATCATAAGCTATCTTATTGCTAGGATAATCTTTGTAAGTCATGCACTAAAATACTACTCACAGGATAGGAGGTTTCATATGTAGGAAAAATGGTTCATCTCCTAGCTTAGAAACATATTGGGTATTCTAATATCTACTCCTTGGGAACATTCTTCCTCAAATGGAAATTTACTGTAGTGGGAGAGATGATAAGATGAAGTACGTACAAGACATGCACTTCTGAAACATGGGTTCATGACTGGCATGACTGAAAGTTGAGCACAACATACTGAACATGCATATTTGATGCATGTGAAGCTTATTCATGAATATAAGATTAAGGATTCTAATAAAGTATGTTTTCTCAAAATGAGAAAGCATATGTGACGCACAACTGAAAGGATGAATCCATTCATATCTAATCCATGATTATATTAATGACATAATACGTAAATGCATGACTAAAAGTACTAATGAGCTGATCACACATATCTGATGCGTGAATTCATGACTAAACTTACTCATGAACATCCAATGTTAAAGGTATCAAGTGTGAATAGAAAACAGAGTATGGAACTGAATACCATGTTCCACACTAAAATATGAACATGAGAACGAGTAAATTTAAGGAAAACTGTTACCTTTAACTAATAATACCGATAAGTTTAAGATTAATTACTCCATATGCATGATCGGAAACATTAGAACATAGCTAAGTCTGGGACGTGGTACAGATAATTAATATCATAATCTAAACTAAATCTTTAAAACAGGGCATACGACTAAAGTTGGAGTTTGAGGGTTAACTTATGAGTACCCCTTCTCCAAACTGGATTCATCAAAAGAAAATAGAGCAGCATGTTTATGTCATAAAATTTTAGGGGTATGATGTATCTCCCCCTTGGGACACTATGAACATCAAAGAATACTGACTTGGATGAGTTACTAAGGGTAATTGAGGCGATACACAAGACACCTACAAAGTGAGTCATGACTGATTAGCTAATATCTAAGACTGAGACATGATACATGAACTGAGTTGAACACGAGTGCATAAATACACTAACTTATTTGATTTACTGAATAACTGATAGCTGAATACTGGATCTGCAAAGCTAAATTATACTTAGTCTGAATAGCTGGGCTGACATTTTTGAGTTTTATGTATAGGAGATAAGGACTAAATGAGTAGAATGAGGTATGTGAGCATGGATTCATGAAGTATGTACAATTTATTAATGTGAAACCAAATGAACAACATGGCCCTAAGGTATTCTATAAACTGGGGTACTCAAACACTAATAACTGAGTACTGACAACCTGAATGCTATGATCAAGCATGTCTGAAACTGAACTGAGTTTCAAATCTGGTTACTGAACTGAAGATGACAATATAACTAGGCCTATAGCTGGTATAGAAGTACTGAATTAAAAGACTGAACACTGATCACTGAGTGTTGGATACTGAAACTGTAATTGAGTTGGCAACTGAGTTTTTGATGCTACATGATGGGGACTCACATAAGTCAAGGATCCAAATGTACACTTACACATTGTACTTTCCTAACTTCTAAATACGACCCCTTACTAGATGTTTACTTGCACATTTATCATGACATTCAAGCCTATCTTCACAACTACACCCGCGTGCAAAGTAAGCATGCAATAATCTTCTCATATCCAAACAACTGATCATCACTACACCATTCCATAAGGAGATCTATCTAGAGGAGTAAATCAGGAGGACCTGAAACATGAATAGATACAAACTAAACTTGACACATGACTGAAACTTGAGGAATAAAATATTAATAGTTTGGATTTACCAATAAGGTCTGAACAAAGTATACATGACATAGTGTAAATGTATCTGATCTGTAGGGGCATAGCGTGAGTCATGGAAGCTAAGTATACTAGAAAGCATGATATGCGTACAACAGTCATGAGCTGCATGACCTGAGTCTAGAGTTTTCTGTACTCGTGGGACATGATTCAAATACTGAGGGAGATGGAACTGAACCCCTTATACTGGGAACTGAAGTCGCACATAATCCCATGGAAAGTATGTGAAAGTAGATTGTTCTCATGGAACATGAATCATATTGTGGAGTAAAAGTGACTCCTTATAGTTTGTAACCATAGAGTTGGTATGCAATGCCTGAGTTGGTTTCGTGATAGCTAAAGTGAAAAACTCTGTACTGAGATGAGAATGGGTCTGGAATTGTCTTCCCTTACTACATTCTAAACATACTAGCTCTACTACAAAAATCATAGGGCCTGGCTTAGGTAGTAGATCTACCATCACAAACCTATATTATGTTCAACACCTGTCTATCTTACTAAATATATCATCTGATTTTGTTTCCTTATATACTGCTAAAATCATATTCACACCTTCATGCTTTAGTTTGAGTCGATAAACTTAAATGTTTAGCTCAAACTGTTTAAGCCTACTGATCTAATCCCTATGAATACATAATCTGATGAAATAGAATAATACTATCCCAACTCTACTACTCCTAAACTTCTGGGTTCAAGAATGAGTGATCATGATCGTGAATAAAATCTATACGACCTTAGAATAATAATGAACTGATGGGATACTATTTGAGTCTATGGCTAATCCCACAATTGACTGTAGGGATTGTCTGAGAAAGCCCTATCTTTAGGACTTTGAACTTCATTGTTTCTATTACATTAAAAGTAAAGTAAAGTGAACATGAGGGGTGCATGATATGAATATACATGGTTTCCTTAAAGAAACTTACCATAGCACGATCTTGAGACATGAAAGAAGGGAAACTATTCCTAAAACATCTCATAGCCTCCTGCACATAAGTGTGGTGCACAACATGCCCATGTACAAGACTCTATTTGATGCAACTTTCAAACTTTCTAGGACACTATTGAACCTTAGGCTCTGATACCAAGTTTGTAATGCCTCGATTCAGTAAACTGGAATGCTACATGGTGGTCATGACCCCGAGGAACCACAAGCTAACCCATGACTGATATCTGTACTTATAAATTGTATAATATCTCATAAAATATGCAAAAACATAAACTGTAAGGCCATAAGGTTCAATACAGATAGCTATCTAAAAAATATGGTATAACAATACCAAAAAGAAACATAAATACTGAAGTTTGAACATCTAATCTGACATCTAGTCTGAAAGCCTCTAGCTGAACTGAATAAGAAGTTGATGGGACATGTCACCAACTAACTCCAACTACTGAAATAAACTGAAAATTTAAATAGAAATGAAATCATCATGTATTCGAAGGATGAGGACTCACGTCTAACTCTGACTACTGATCCTGGAATCTACTTCTGATTTGGAGCTCATGCCATTGAACCTATGGTGTAATATAAGAGAAAGCACCATAGCGGAAATACGTCAGTACATCTGAATGTACTGATTATATGAGTGAGGTAGGATAAATGCAAAGGGTTATAAGCATGAAAAATACTGACTGATATAAATGTGAGAGTACATACATGCATGTGTAACTGTAACTGAACCCATGGGGATACTGACTACTGAGTCTGAATACTGACAACGTGAGTGTGCTGATAAAGAGATTCTGAAAGACTATTTACTGATATTGATATGTAAATCACTACTAAGTGATTGATATGATATTGTATTACTGAAATACTAAGAGACTGATATTTCATTTATTTGATATTTCATTACTGATAAATGAATAATTTTTTCTCATAGTTCGAATTACGAAGAACTAGTCTAAATTACCGTATATGACAATCCTGAAGCTGAGTACTGATAGCATAAGTTCTGATAACTTTTGTGATCTATAGCATAAGTGATTGTATCTGACAGTTCATAAATCTGAAAGAAACTATCTGAGCTCAATTCTATTTTTGAGTTGATTGTATCTGACAGTCCTGATATATTGAAATTTGAAGAACTATCTGAGTTCTTTACTGAGACTGGTTAGCTATAGCTGACATTCCTAAAATCTATAACTAAGACTGTTGGAAGTAGTAATTTAACCGACATGCCCCAAATAGGCTATAATAGCTAAGCTGGGGTCCAATTTTTGCCCCGACTAGCAGGGTGCCAATACCGCACCACTTGTAAGGATAGCTGTGAGTACCCTATACTGGTAGGTAATCAATGAGAATGGTGGGAACCCTAAACTGATGGGTTAAGCCACCTTATCAACCCTAATATGATGGGTTAAGATGTCTCAACCTACGCTGGCTACGTAGTTCTGGAAATTCATATTGGAGTGCATGAATAACATGAAGATTGTTATTTAGATATCATGAAATCGTGTAAATATGAAGTTCTAACATACTGGGTATTTTATCGAATACCTTGAATGCATTCTTTAAGCCATAGGTGGATTTCATACTTGCATTCTATAAATCTATCTAAAGATCATGTTTTTCAACTAATAACATAACTTTCATGAGATATAAATTCACGATACTATTATATAACAAAACAAACAAGCATCAACATAGGTATGATCATATCACCACAATCAACCAATATTTTGTATTTTAAAGATTGATTCTTGAACTCCACGGATGAAAGGAACCCGTGGATGAACACTATGCTTACCTTAGACGGGAGGTTCTTGATTATTGATGAAGGAATTTCCTTGAAATTGGATCTTCAAGCTTAATTATGCAACCCTAGTTGTTTTTCTCTTTTAGTGCTCTTGGATGATGAGCTTTGAGATGTTAATAGGGTTGTAATGTGTTTAGAAGCTATATATTTCGTAGGGTTAAGTTTAGGGACGAGTAAGGAGTATTAAAAGACTTAATTACCCTCAAAATAGCACAAAATAGAGTGTTTTGGCATTGGAAATGACTTAGGCGGAACCTAACCAATCGCCTAATTTTGGTTGGGTGGCGCCTAACCAATCGCCTATCCTTACTGTCTCTCACGAATATAGGCATACCTTTTAGCTCGGGTATTGGATTAAGGCGAAATTGGTATCATTGGAAACCTAATTCAATTATATACAATTTGGTGGGTATAAATATTTATAAATGCCATATTAACATCGAGTTATACTCATTTAAAGATGACCTTTGCAAAATCGAACACTAAAACTTGATGGATTCTAAAACTCTTAGCTTGTATTATCTTAACTGACTCATATGGACATGTTTAATGTATCATAAGCTATATTATAACTAGGATACTCATTGTAAGTTATTCACTAAAATGCTAATCATAGGATAGGAGTTTTCATACGTAGGAAAAATTGTTCGTCTCCTAGCTTAGAAACATATGGGGTATTACACAGGAAATATAATCTTATCTAACGTATCACATCTATAACTGTCATCCACATAGAAATCGGAATTGTGAATCTGTACCTACGTTGGCTCCTAGTTCTAGGAAATTAGGATGCACTAAACTCGCACTTTCTGCTCGCTGATAAATACTACTCCCTTAATCTATATGCTCATTCTGTAGGAAAATCCACTTTAAAAAGTCATAATCTTTCATAATCAAAGCTAACTGTGCATCTGTTCATTCAAAACTAAATTTAAGCTATAAAGTGGATTCCATATGTTAACTAAATATCAAATCTTTATTCGAAGCTATCTATAAACATATCATGGGATGCTTAAAAGTTTCATCATTCTTGAAATAGCAATATTCAACTAGGGATTGATAAACCAAGTTTCAAATTCAAATCAGAACATCATAATGTTCATGTTTGATAATGTAAATATCAATCACATCAACCAAAAATATGGAAATATAGTTACACACCGGAATTTACGAAAGTAGACATGCAATTCAACATAAAAAACGCTTAAAACATCATAATCTTCAAATAGCAATGAATGGGTACGAACCCTAAATTGAAATTTATGTAAAGTCATGGAAATTTGTAATTTAAAACAAATTTTGGGAACAAGGATGAAAGATTCATCCTTGTTAAAAACCCCACATACCTTAATTATTGAACTAGATTAAGAAGTTTGGTCTTGAGATCCTATTTGTGCTCTTGAATGTTGATTCTTGGAATTCTTGAATTAGGAACCTTGAATTTTGAACTCTTTTGGGAAAAGAACGGTGAAATTTTAGGGATTCTTGAAGTTGAAGGTTGAAGACTAGGGTTTTATTACAGAGAAATTTGATGGAAAATGAACATATTTTGATCAATAATACTCTTAATCATTTGTTTTCATGGTTTGAGGATGTGAGCAAAAGACTAAACTACCCTTGAGATTTAAGACCATAACTGGGTTGTTGATTGAGGCTTCACCACGACACGGTTAATGGGTCATTGTGATACCCACTGCGACATGGTTGAATCGCGGTGACTCACTAAATTGTGACTATTGCTATTTTGGGGTTAACCATGACGCTGTGCAATCGCGGTGACCCTCCAGAAATTGACGAATGTTGAAATGGCCTTCATCACGATGCGATGGCATGATCATCATAGTACTTACCATGACCTAGTAAAATAACAATAAGCTATTGTTTTACCAATTCAAATTTAACTAATCCTCGCAAAAAATTCTGAAACTTACCCGAGACATTCTATTTTTACCCCTGAATATCATTTAACTCAAAAATCATTGTCTTAGAGCCCAGAAGGTCAATTTATAATCTTTGAAGTTTAAAGGGAGTCAGAATTACTAAGTGATAACGCTGAAACTACAGCTCTCATAAGAGGGTATGCGGTCGTTGTCAAATATAGAACCCAACTGGGTTAGTTGTCGAATCCCACAGGGAATAGCCGGTCACTAAGTAAGCAAAAATTATTATACTTTTGGTGAAAGTTTCGTAAGAGAGGGAGGATTGTAATGTGCAATTGATGTAAGAAAAATAATAGAAAATAGAAGAGTAAAAAGAAAGAATGTTTAGTAGGATTCTAACCAATGAGAATTGAGAGTTAGGGTTATGTCCACCTTATGAGATAGACGTCTCTATTGGCTATGAGTTATGCAGAATTCAGACATGCATGTGCTTATAGAGAATTGTATTCTATGGTAAATCCAGGCATCTTTTAACCATCAAGGATTATTTCACTTTAACTCTTTCGAGCTTAAAGCGTATCTAACGGTACAAATTCTCCATGAGGTTAATCCAGTTACGGCACTAACTTTTTAACAGGGGTTGGTACCCTATTACCTTGACATAATATCTTTTCCAGACATATATCTTTTCTTTCGAACAAGTTAATACTGTACTGACGTATTCTATATGTTTCCAACCACAAGAACTTGCATTAAGATCAAGAGAGTAATGATATAAGCATCATACGTGTCACGAATTCACAAACTCATAGGAATAGATAGTCTCTCATAGGGCTTCCATAACCCCAACGGAGAAGTTTAGCTACTCATGAGTGCGATGGAAATCACAATAGACATTATCATTATACCACAATAAAGATCTCACGTGTAGAATGGTGTGGTACGGCTTGTGGCTTGAATTCCCTTTAGAATAGTGTTTCTCTTGTTGTGAAAATTTAGAGTTGAATAGATGAAAAGTGAAGAATTAATGGAAGGAAAATTAGAATTTTCTGAATTGTAATCCGAATGATTGATAGAAGAATTAATAGTAGAAGAATAATGAATAATTAAAGAATGAATTGCGGAATTATTAATAGAAGAATAATGAATTAAAAATCTCTAGCAAAATAGGGTATTTATAACACCCAAATCCTATTCCTACTAGGCTACTGCATTACTTAACCCAATCCTACTAGGTTACTGCGTCATTATCCTAATCCTAATAAGTTACTGCTGATCCCAAAGTCTTTAGAAATGTTGTTTTTGCCCGAGACAGGTTTCCCATGCATCACTTTTGGCCCATGGCGTCCAAGCTTTCCCTTTTTTCTTTCGTGAAGCTTCCTTTGGCATCAAGTTATCCATAAAATGCTGAAATCTGCATCATTTATACCTGAAAACTTGCTAATCATGTTTGTTAGCTCACTTACAGGAAAAAGGACTAAAAGTGCATGAATAATATATTTTTTCTAAAAACTTAGCTAAAATATGGGTAAAATATAGTACTTTTGGCGTGTAAATACGCCTATCATCAACACCCTACACTTAAATCTTTGTTCATCCGCGAACAAACCATCATGTCCATCTAAACATCTACTTAGGGTTTCAAAGTAACAACACAAAATATTCGTCAAGACAAGCACAACAATAATCAACAAAGAGTAGTTTTCTGATCATTAGTAGAAACAATTCAACCTCCAACATAGACTCGTGATGGTGGTTAATTCGTGTCCACAAGTTCTGGTACAAAGAATCATACACAGCTACCCAAAACTCATCAACCATGTGTGTCTCACAACATATTACTCATAATCACTCACAAGTATAGTATATTTATCAAATCATGGGTATACGAGTACCCTTTCTCTCTCTCTCACAAAGAATTCATATGTTGCAACTGATGACCATAGGCTTGCCCTTAGTGTAATGCTCCACTAAATATCAGAATGCTAAGCTCAGTATCAAATAGGTCTTTTTCTGGTTATAATGTAGGCTAAGGGACGGGTAGGACTATTTTTGCCAAAAATAGTGACTATGTTCCTAAGCGCTTTAATACATCACATTATGACATTACCACCTTCTTTCAAACAACCTTTCTACTTTCTTTTATTCTACCACCCTTTTTCTCATCTTTTGTTTTTCAATTTTTAAACATAACTAAATTTTTAGCTTTCTTTTCCTTTTTCTCTTCATAATATACCTCTTATGATAGCAATTTTTTTTCATAACAAATTCAAGAACCACTACTTTCTAAGGAATCATACTTACCCAATTTCCTCTTATTTTGTCACATGACTTTTCACTTTAAAGCACTTAGGAATTTTGATCCAATTATGGTCTTAAAAAAATGGACTAGGCTTACATATGAGGCTGTCAAAGAAAATAGGCTAAACACTCAAAAGGGGTTAACTTGGATCATGTCGATGGGTAGGTAAAAAGAAGGTAAACAAGTATAGGTTGCCAAAGAAATGCCTAAATAATCTCCTAAACTCGCACTCTTTATTTCGCTTTACATACATACAGGCAAGTTCTAGTATCAGTCACAAACAAAGAATATACTATCATCTCACACACACAAGGCACATGGTCGACTTTATTGGGTGTAGCATAGACTCTTGACCCAACAGATGAAGGAATTGAATCACACAATTATCACACAGTGAGTCACATTTTGAGCCTAAACGTCTGAATAGTAATGATTTTATCACAGACTCTTGTCATAATACCATGCTGCCTATCAGAACAATTTTATTCCAAAAAAAATTTTACTACTAAAAAATACAAAACACAAAACAAACGGACATAAATAAATGCAAATGCAGATAAAGAAGTATAGCATGCAAATACTAACACCCCACACTTAGAGGGGACACACTGCCCTCAGTGGAAAATAAATAAGAATAACCTAATTAGTCGGACTCCTCCTGTATGTCTGGGGTCATACCCCCTTCGTCAAAATCATCATTGGAGTTGTCGTCATCAGAATTCTCCTCCACGTCAGAGTCTGGCATTCTATGATCATCATCGGTTGGCACATCATCATCAAGAGGTTCCTCAAAATATGTACCTACTCCACACATCGCCCTCGCATGCTCATTCATTGGGTAGTCATAATCTTGCTGTTGGAGCTCTGCAGCATTTGGAACATGACCCCCGCTCATCATTGTAAACCTCGTCATGCCATATAGATGGCGAAAGAAGCTTTCGTCGCGAGCATGCCTTTCTGCAGTGGTAAGGTTGACGCCATGCGTGGTTTTAGCATCTTTAACCTTTGTGAGGTCAACCTTCTTTGGGTTGTGTGGGAGCTTATGATCATCAGGTTCCTCATCGATGTCCTCCTTCCTCAATAATGCAGTCAACAGATTGCCAAAGCTGAAGTGGGACCTATTGTGTAGCCTAGCCTTACACATAGTAGATCGAATAATATCTCCAATGTTGATAGGCAAATTCGTCATCAATTCATACACCAAGCACACTCTATCTCATGTTATCTTTGTCTACTGCATCCCTGGAATCAGGCAAGAGTTGACTATTCGCAGCCATATCCTAGCTTCCGTATTCAAAAGAGCATATGGGAAGGTGTTGTGTCAATGGATGTCCTTGTGTCTACTCCATCGTGCCATTAATTATTTTCCACACAATGTGTGTCTAATGGCTCCGTACAGAGGTCTGTTACACAGCTCCTTGAGTGGTGACGGATCAACAGATGGCAAACCTAGAAAAGAGTTGAAGAACTCCACATTTAGTTGCAGAACTTGGCCCCGAATCTTTACTTCACTCCCTGTAGTTTTTGGTGACCATTTGGCGTAGACTTCTCGTGTTAAATCAAGATTCCACTCTCCCATATCTCAAAAGATGAAATCAAGATGTAACGCCATTATATTAGCCAACATGCGAGGTTCCTTCTTTGCAAGGCTCTCCTTGTGGATTAGCTCCACATGAACATATTTTTTCTCTTTATTGTTCCTATACCACTCCTTTGATTTCTCCTCTAGGACTTATTTAATTCTGAACATGCAGTGCGGTACGTGCATCGAGGAGGATTCTCCTTGCTCTTTTCATCCTCTTTTCATGCCTTTTTGTGAAGTGGTTGCTTTATCTTTGCCTTGTCTTGCTTAGGGTGCCATTGTACCTGAGATTAAAACAATAGTTATGTAAGCTTCATCTCGGTGGATACAATCAATAAACAAGCAGTAGTGGCACCACCGCACACATATTTTGTTGGCACAAACTAGTGAAGTAAAAGTTGTCGATTACTCAAACTTCATCGATATACGTTTTAGTGTTATGTTCCAACAATATAATCAGTGCAGTCATACTTCATGGAATCTTGGCAATACTTTCATGGTGTATGTATCTTTGGAGCACGAATACTACATATAGATTGAATCAAGTTTAGGAATAATCACAACTTCGTATGTTTGTAGTCAACTACGATTTTCATCTTTATGAACAAGTCATTCTAACATGTAAAGTTTCTATTGACAAGATTATGCAATTTTCTTTACCATGTCAATTCCGCAAAAGTATGACAGTGTAAAAATCAAATACAAGTTGGAAGCAAGTTAAGATAATCCGTATGTATTCTTTCACTCACTTAGTTGTATCACGACAAATCAACCATATTCAAATCATTACTACTACTTCAAGATTTAACAATTCAATATAGGCGTAGTAGTGTAGTACTTACGGAATATAAATGTAGAACAAAGAAGTACTTACTTGGTTGATGACCTCGGAATATGTTCTTGTAAATTTAAAAGAGCAAAAGGAAAAGTTTTTTAGAGGATTTGGAGAGGTAGGCGGTGCTTATGTTAGGTTTGCAATGTATTTTTGGTCTAAGACTAAGTTTCTTATTTATAGGGCAAGCTTGGGTCAGTTTTTCACCCATTTAAAATCGAATTTGGAGACCGAGAGTGATCATAGGCGGCGCGTAATGCTTTGCCTATGCTTGGAATAGGCGGCGCCTTTTGCAAATCATTTTTGAGCATAGGCGACGCCAATGCCATGGCATTGTTAGGCATAGGCGGCGCCTATGCCATGGCATATGAGATTCAGAGACAAAAGCCTTTGTCATAGGTGGCGCCTATGCTATGGCATTCTTAGGCATGGGCGGCGCCTATGATATGGCACACTAGAATCCGAGAGCTTAGGCCATATCATAGGCCTTGCCTTGTCCGTGGCCTAGATTTACATAGGCCTTGCCTTGTTCGATGCCTATATTTTACTAGGTAATGCCCAACCCATAGCCTTTTTCTTCTTCATTCCTAACTTACCACCTTCAACATGCAATACATCCAAATCAAAATTTGAAACCAATCTCCTCCTTTACACCTCTTGCACCTACATTTACTCAAAGACAATAAAAACAATTAGAACTATGGGTTGCCTCCCATCAAGCGCCTTAGTTTTGGTCATGGCACGACTCTTATTTTTGGATTTTTATTTATCAAAAGCAAACACTTAATAGAACGAAAGAACAAAAAAAGAAAAACGATGGGTTGCCTCCCATATAGCGCTTGATATATTGTCGTGGCACGATATAGTTACCTCGAGTACTTAGACTTCATCGAGATAAGTGATAGCCATGCATTTTATCGAGTCAATAGGACCGATGTATGGTTTCACTCATTGTCCATTCACCTTAAAGACAATACCATTATTGTTTTCCAACTCAACTACTCTAGACGAGTAGAATTGGTTAACTTTGTACGGACCAGACCATTTGGACTTTAACTTACCTGGGAATAGCTTTAGTCTGGAATTGAAAAGAAGTACCATATCATCCTTTTTAAAGTTTTGTTGAACAATCCACTGATCATGATACTTTTTCATTTGTTCCTTGTAGAAGTCCGATCTTTTATATACATGTAGACAGAATTCATCCATCTCGGTCAGTTGCTCCAATATCAGATTCATTGCATCATCCCAATTTAAATTAAGTCACTTCAAAGCCCACAATGCTTTATGCTAGAGCTCAATGGGCAACTGACAGGCCTACCCATAAACTAGTTGGTACGGGGACATGCCAATTGGTGTTTTGAATGCAGTCCTATAGGCCCATAGTGCATCATCTAGCTTCCGAGACCAATCTTTCCTATTAGCATTTACCGTCTTAGCAAGGATTTTCTTGATCTCTTCGTTGGAAACCTCTACCTGTCCACTAGTTTATGGGTGATAAGGTGTGGCTACCTTATGTTGTTTAACACCATATTTTGCCAACACGGATTTGAATAGCTTGTTGCAAAAGTGAGATCGTCCATCGCTTATGATAGTACGTGGTACTCCAAAGCGAGAGAAGATATATCTTTTCAAGAATGCTACAAGACGCTTTGCCTCATTGTCGGCCAACGCTACTGCTTTGACCCATTTTGAAACATAATCTACAGCGACTAGGATGTATTTCATTCCAAATGAATTTACGAATGGTCCCATGAAATCAATACCCCATACATCAAAGAGCTCCACTTCCAGAATTTTCGACATGGGCATCTCTTGGTGTTTCGAAATTGCACCTTGTCGCTGATATTGGTCGCATCTTCTCACAAAGTCATAGGCATCTGTAACTATTGAAGGCCAATAATATCCACTTTGTAATACCTTCCTTACTGTCCGATTACCTGCGTGATATCCCCCAACTTGGAAAGTGTGAGATGCTTCCAATATATTAGGCACCTCTACATGGGATATACATCCCCTAATAACACCATCCGCGCTTCGTCGAAACAAATATGGCTCATCCCAAAAGTAGTGTTTTACATCATGCATGAACTTCCTCTTTTGATGGAAAGATAGATTTGCAGGCATCACATTACTCACCACAAAATTCGCAAAGTCTACATACCATGGTAACTTTTCCATTATTGTGGCTAAGATCTCTTTGTCAGGGAATGCATCATCAATCTCAAGATCATGCTGCGATAAATGCTCATTTTTGAGTCTAGATAGATGATCAACCACTTGGTTCCCACAACATCTTCTATCTTTAACCTCGAAATCAAATTCTTGCAGCAACAATACCCATCGAATTAGCCTTGGTTTCGCATCCTTCTTTGTCATTAAATATCTCAGAGTTGCATGGTCTGCATGAACTATCACTTTGGTTCCCAACAAATAAGCGCAAAACTTTTCAAACGCATAAACAACCGCTAGGAGCTCTTGTTCTGTGACAGTATAGTTCTTTTGGCTTTCGTTCAGGACCTTGCTCGCATAATAGATAGGATGGAATAACTTCTCCCTTCTCTGGCCAAGTACAATGCCCAAGGCTATCCCATTAGCATCACACATGACTTCAAACGGTTGATGATAGGAGGATTTACACGCCTATATCAATATATTTTGCCCATATTTTAGCCTAGTTTTGAGAACAAATTATATATTTCATACACTTTTAGTCCTTTTTCCTATAAATGAGCTAACGAACATGATTAGTAAAGTTTCAGGTATAAATGATGCAAAATTCAGTATTTTATGGCTTACTTGACGCAAAAAAAAGCTCACAAAGGAAGGAAAGGGAGTTTACACGCCTAAGGACCAAAACTGCTGCATGGAAAATCTGTCCCGGGCTAAAAAAGCTTTTCCGAAGACTTTGGGGACCTGGACCAAAACTGCTGCATGGAAAATCTGTCCTGGGCTAAAACAACATTTCTGAAGACTTTGGGGACTTACAGACACATAGCTGGATTTGGACAATGATACATTAACCTAGTACAATTGGGTTATGTATTTCATTAGTTTATTTGGATTATGATAATGTTACCTTAACCTAGTACATTTGGGTTAAGTATTCCATTAGCCTATTAGGATTTGGTTATATATTTCATTAGCTTAGTAGGAGTAGGATATGGGTATTATAAATACCCTATCATGCTAGAGATTTTTATTCATTCTTCACTTAACAATTCTCCCTCAATTAATTCTACAACTCTTCTAATCTTTCCATTAATTCTATTCTTCTTCTATACTTAAACTCCACAACAAGAGAATCGTTACCACGCTAAGGAATCATGCCACATGCCTATCACCTAAGCTACACACCATTAACCAATATTGTGATATAATAACAATGCCAATCGTGATCTCCTTCGCATTCATGGGTAACTAAACCACTCTGTTGGGGTTATGGAAGCCGAATGAGATACTATCTACTGCTGTGAGTTTGTGAGTTCGTGACACGTATATTGCTTATATCATTATTCTCTTCATCTTAATCTACATTCTTTGCTGTTGCAAAGGCAAGAATACGCCAGTCTAACATTTAACCTGTTCGAGAGAAAGGTTATTTGTCTGGAAAAGAGATAGTGTCAAGGTAGTAGGACACCGTTTCCTATTAAAAATCTAGTGCCGTAACAGGACTAACCTCTTGGAGAATTCGTACCGTTAGACACGCTTTAAGCTTGAGAGAGTTAAAGTGAAATAGTCCTTGTTGAGGTCGAGAGACGCTTGGATTTACCATAGAATACAATTCTCTATAAGCACATGCATGTCACAATTCTACACACTCATAGCCAATAGAGACGTATACCTCAGAAGGCGGACATAACCCCAACGCTTCAATTCTCATTTTTTACAACTCACGTAACATTCTCTCTCTCTTTACTTTATTATTTTCAGCTTTTGTTTACATTACTTGCACGACAAGACTCCCCCCTTCTTACGAGACTTGCACCAAAAGTTTAGTAATTTTGCTTACTTGTTGGCCAAGCTATTCCCTGTGGGATCGACACCAAACCCAGGTTGGGTTCTATACTTGCTAACAACCGCTTTACACTCCTACGAGAGCTGTAGATTGAGCTATAGATTGAGCTGTAGGTTGGGTTCTATATTTGCTAACAACCGCTTTACACTCCTACGAGAGCTTTACACTCCAAATCCTCTTAAAATTTTCTTCTTTTGCTCTTTCAATTCACAAAACCATCTCCACAAGCTTCAAGCAAGTAAGTACTCTCTTATTCTTCATTTATTTCTCGTAAGTACTACGTTGCTATGTCTATTATGAATTGCTAAATCATATAAGATTTTTGGTGATGTTCATGTGTTTGGATTGTTGATACAAAATCATGTGAGTGAACATGTACGTAGGAAAATATTGACTTGTTTCCGACTTGAAATTGGTTTTAATAGCATTGTTATACTATTTGCGGAATTACTATGGCTATGAATAGTGCTTAAGATTGTTGTTTGGATACTTACATATTAGACTATCTCGGCGATCGGGATAAGACTTATAGTGCCTACCGACATAAGAGGTTGTGATTGTTGTAAGAATAACTATTCCATGTGGTAACCCCTATGTAGTAGTGTTGCTATATCTACCATGAAAGTAGTCCAATGGCTGCATGTAAGTGATGCATTGCTGATTTTCTTGTCGGAATACAATCCTAAAACGTATGTCGACGAAATCTGAGTACTCGACCACTTTCACTTCACTGATTTGTGTCAACAAAACTAAGTGTGGGGTGGTACCCCTAATTCTTGTTTATAGATTGTATCGATTGAGATTGTTCTGCCACTAACACTATTTCTAGTATCAGGTACAAAGGCACCCAAAGCAAGACGAGGCAAAGAAAAGGCTACCACTTCCCAAAAGAGCAAGAAAAGAGGCCGCAAGGAGCAAGGAGAACCCTCCTCGCTAGAAATACCTCGACTCACACTTTAAATTAAGTGGGATACTTATGAGGAACTTCTGAGGATGACAACTCTAATGATGATTCCAATGCAAGGGGTAGGACCCCAGACATAGAGAATGAGTGCGACTAACCAGGTTCCTCGTATTTATTTTCCACTGAGGGCAGTGTCCCGTTTAAGTGTGGGGTGGCAGTATTGCATGCTATACTTATCTACTTGCATCTATGTTTTTTTACTTTGTTTTTGTTTCGTGTTTGTGTTGCGTGTTTAAGTTTTTTTTAGGAGTAAAATTTTATTTTTTTCTAGCTTCGCATGAAATTGTTTTGATAGGCAGCATGAGATCATAACAAGAGTATGTGCTACAATTATGACTATTGAGACGTTTAGGCTCTATTTGTGACTCATTATGTGATATTGTGTGATTCAAATCCTTCAATTGTTGGGTCGAGAGTCTATATTACTTCCAATCAAGTCGACCATGTGCCTTGTGTGTGTGAGATTATAGTATATTCTATGATTGTGGCTGATGCTAGAACTTGCCCGGTATGTATGCAAAGCGAAAATAAGGAGTGTAAGTTTAGGATATGATTTAGGCATTTCTTTGGCAACCTATATTTGTTTACCTTCAGTTGTACCTACCCATGGACATCATCCTAGATAAACCCTTTTGAGCCTTTAGCCTATTTCTTTGACAACCTCGTATGTAAGCCTAATCCATTTTTTTCAAGACCAGAATTTGATCCAAATTCCTAAGTGCTTTAAAGTGAAAAAGTCATGTGATAACATAAGAGGAAATTGGGTGAGTATAATCCTATAAATTGTAATGGTGCTTGAATATGAAAAAGAAAGGGCTATCATAAGAGGTATGTTGTGAAAAGAAAAAGGAAAAGAAAGCTGAAAAGTGAGTTGTGCTTAAAATTGAAAAACAAAAAAAGAGAACAAGGGTGGTAGAATAAAAGAAAGAAAGGTTGAAAGAAAAAAGTGTCAATGATACAAAGTGATGTACTAAAGCGCTTAGGAACCTAGTCACTATTCTTGGCCAAAATAGTCCTACCTGTCCCTTAGCCTACATTACAACCATCAAAAGACCTACTTGATCCTAATCTTAACATTCCGACATTTAGTGGAGTACTACATTAAGGGCAAGCCTATGGTCATCAGTTGCTACATATGAATTCTTTGTGAGAGTGAGAGCAAGGACATTTTGATACCCATGTTTGAAAAATATGCTATATTTGTGAGTGATTATGGGTACTATATTGTGAGACACACATGGTTGATGAGCTCTGGATAGTTGTATATGATTCTATGCACCTTAATGTTTGCATGTGAGTTGATCACCATCACTAGTCTACGCTAGAGGTTAAACTGTTTCTACTTATAATCAAAAAGCTACTCTTTGTTGATAATTGTTGTGCTTGTCTTGAAGAATGTTTTGTGTTGTTGCTGTAAAAACCCTAAGTTGATGTTTAGAAGGACATGATATGTTATTCGAGGACGAACAAAGCTCTAAGTGTGGGGTGTTGATGATAGGTGGATTTACACGCCTATATCAATATATTTTGCCCATATTTTAGCCTAGTTTTGAGAACAAATTATATATTTCATGCACTTTTAGTCCTTTTTCCTATAAATGAGCTAACGAACATGATTAGTAAAGTTTCAGGTATAAATGATGCAAAATTCAGTATTTTATGGCTTACTTGACGCAAAAGAAAGCTCACGAAGGAAGGAAAGGGAGTTTACACGTCTAAGGACAAAAACTGCTGCATGGAAAATCTGTCCCGGGCTAAAACAGCATTTCCGAAGACTTTGGGGACTTACAGACACATAGCTGGATTTGGACAATGATACATTAACCTAGTACATTTGGGTTATGTATTTCATTAGTTTATTTGGATTATGATAATGTTACCTTAACCTAGTACATTTGGGTTAAGTATTCCATTAGCCTATTAGGATTTGGTTATTTATTTCATTAGCTTAGTAGGAGTAGGATATGGGTATTATAAATACCCTATCATGCTAGAGATTTTTATTCATTCTTCACTTAACAATTCTCCCTCAATTAATTCTACAACTCTTCTAATCTTTCCATTAATTCTATTCTTCTTCTATACTTAAACTCCACAACAAGAGAATCGTTACCACGCTAAGGAATCACGCAACACGCCTATCACCTAAGCTACACGCCATTAACCAATATTGTGATATAATAACAATGCCAATCGTGATCTCCTTCACATTCATGGGTAACTAAACCTCTCTGTTGGGGTTATGGAAGCCGAATTAGATACTATCTACTGCTGTGAGTTTGTGAGTTCGTGACATGTATATTGCTTATATCATTATTCTCTTCATCTTAATCTACATTATTTGCGGTTGCAAACGCAAAAATACGCCAGTCTAGCATTTAACCTGTTCGAGAGAAAGGTTATTTGTCTGGAAAAGAGATAGTGTCAAGTAGTAGGACACCCTTTCCTATTAAAAAGCTAGTGCCGTAACAGGACTAACCTCTTGGAGAATTCGTACCGTTAGACACGCTTTAAGCTCGAGAGAGTTAAAGTAAAATAGTCTTTGTTGAGGTCGAGAGATGCTTGGATTTACCATAGAATACAATTCTCTATAAACACATGCATGTCACAATTCTACACACTCATAGCCAATAGAGACGTATACCTCCGAAGGTGGGCATAACCCTAACGCTTCAATTCTCATTGTTTACAACTCACGTAACAATCTCTCTCTCTTTACTTTATTATTTTCAGCTTTTGTTTACATTACTTGCACGACAAGACTCCCTCCTTCTTACGAGACTTGCACCAAAAGTTTAGTAATTTTGCTTACTTGTTGGCCATGCTATTCCTTGTGGGATCGACACCCAACCCAGCTTGGGTTCTATATTTGCTAACGACCGCTTTACACTCCTACGATAGCTGTAGATTGAGCGTTATCAATGGTAGAGACCAATCTGGTGCTACCATGATAGGAGCTTCAATTAGCTTCCCTTTGAGGCATTCGAATGCCTTCAAATAATCTTCATTGAAGTCAAACTTTGCATCTTTCTCCATGATTTTGCATAATGGACTAGCAATTTTGGAGAAGTCTTTGATAAACCACAGATATAAACCTGTGTGACCGAGGAAAATACTAACTCCCTTTACGGAAATTGGAGGTGGTAGCTTCTCGATAACTTAAATTTTAGCTCGATCAACCTCAATTCCTCTTTCGCAGATTTTATGCTCAAGAACAATACCTTCTTTAACCATAAAGTGGCACTTCTCCTAGTTGAGGACTAGGTTGAATTCAACACATCTTTGCAACGCCATACTCAGGTTTGCGAAGCACGATTCAAATGATTCACCCATAACTGAAAAATAGTCCATGAACACCTCCAAGGTGTCTTCAACCATATCAGAAAAAATGGACATCATACAATGCTAAAAAGTGTCTGGTGCATTACACAGCCTGAATGACATACGTTTGAAGGCAAAAGTACCATATGGGCATGTGGTCCATAAATGACATTGGAAAGTGATCTTTGAGCGTCCATGAACTCAGCTTTCGGTAGTCCATGCATACTCTCCATCCTGTGACGGGTCTGAGTGGAGTAAGCTCATTCTTTTCATTCGCAACTACCGTCATGCCTCCTTTCTTGGGAACACATTGTACCGGGCTCACCCATGTACTGTCCGAGAATGGATACACAACCCCTGCATCTAACTACTTAATAATTTCCTTTTTCACCACTTCTTGCGTAGGTGGATTGAGAGCCCTTTAATGCTCAATAGTGGGTGTGCAATTTTCTTCAAGCCGAATCTTGTGTGTACAAATCCCAGGTAGAATACCAATAATGTCAGTGATGGTCCAACCAACGGCTCTTATATACTTTCGTAGAATAGCAATGAGAGCTGCAACTTGTTGCTCGCCCAAATCTGCAGCCATAATGACCGGAAGTGTGTTTCCTCTTCCTATGAATGCATACTTTAAATGACTAGGCAGCTCCTTCAATTCTAACGTGGGTGGCTCTTCAATAGATGGTTTAGCTAGTGGTGTAGGTCGGTTTTTGAGATTAAGGTCCAGCTTCTTGGGAGCATGAGGATATGACCCTAATCCTGTTAGAGCACCAATTGTTTCTTCAAAATTTTCAGCATCCTTACGCTCAACATTCATAAGCACAATCGCCAATGGGTCATCAATCAACTGCTCCTCTTCAAGAAATTCTTTATTATCGTCCATGTAAACATCATCCACCGAGAATACGTTCAGATCTTTGGGTTGCTTCATTGATTTGCATACATCAAAGCGAACTACTTCATCAATTATCTGGAATAAAAGCTCATTAGCTCCTAAATCAATAAGCACACTTCCTGTTGCAAGGAAAGGGCGCTCCAAGATTATGGGAACTTCTGACTCTACCTCACAATCCAAAATAATGAAGTGCTGGAAAGATGAATGAAGAAACCTTCACCAATACATCACATAGAATACCAACAGGTCATTTTACTGACCTATCCGCCATTACGAGCCTCATATTGGTTGGAGTAGGATCACCCAACCCCAACTTTTTGTAAATAGATAATGGCATCAAATTGATGCTGGATCCTAAATCGCATACTGCCTTGGCTAAATTCAAAGATCCAACGGTGCAAGTCATAGTGAAAGCACCGGGGTAGGCCTTCTACTGAACTAGTGATTGGGTAGCAATTGCACTGCAATGATGAACGGTATCTGTCAACTCATAGCTTTCTGCCCGCTTCTTTGTCTAAACAACCTTCATAAATTTTGCATACCCAAGCATTTGTTCTAGTGCCTCCACCAACGGAACATTAATGGTCAGCTGCTTTAACATCGTCCCAAATTTACTGAACCTTATATAATCCGCCTTCAGCTTCAATCTTTGAGGAAAAGGTGGTGGTGAATGGGGAATTGTTTTCTCCATGGCTTTCAGCTCCTCTTGCTTCCGTATTTTGCTCTTTTTAGGCTGCAACCTACTAGGGTTGACATCAAGGATGTCGTGATCAGCTTCTGTGGCTTCCTCATCTTCTTTATTTTTTCCCACTTGCTTGCTTTGGGATTAATTTTCCAGCACCTTACCACTCCTGGTAGTAATAGTCATGCATGATCCGTCGTTCCTTGGGTTATGCACAGTATTGCTAGGTAAAGTGCCAGCCTTTCTTTGATTGAGTGCCGCTGAAAGTTGGCTCAATTGCTGCTCTATTTTCTTTATTGAAGTGGAATGTGAATCAACCAATTGCTTCATCGAGGACAAATCATTTATTACCTCCGTTACTCCCACGCTTGTTGCCTCCACTCGTTTCAACAGTTTAGCCATCATATCTTCCATATTTCCAGAACCATATGCAGTGGTGTCACGTCTTCCTGGGGGAACATACAAACCACTCTTTTCATTCTTGTTCTTCCAACTACCTTGGTCCTTGTTTTGAGATTTATCATAATAGTTTCGACCTTGGTTTCCTTAGGCATTGCCTCGGAAACCCCCCTGATTGTTCAAGTAGCTGGCTTCTTCTTCTGAATCAGATTCGTCTCTTCCTTTTGACGCAATGGCTTTGACTTTTTTAGTCTTCCCTAATAATAGATGTTTTGTAAGAAGATCCACTTGTGTTTCATGTGCGCCATAGCTTGATCACGTTCTCCTTCTCTTCTTCTTTGGTCTGCAGTCATACCAATAGATAAAGTGGGGCTTGCTACCTCAGAATCCCTGGTATGCCAAGCTCTACTTTTCTCCATCATCCGATCTAGCATATTGCTTGCCTGACCAAAGGTGAGGTCAATAACTGATCATCCAGCCGCATTATCCACCATTGGTTTAGTTATTGAATTCAAGGCTCTGTATATTATTTCCATTAGGTGGACATTAGTCATATGATGGTTTGGGCACCTCATAAGCTTATTCTTGAATCTCTCCCATATTTCATGAAGGGCTTCGGTTGGAAGCTGAGGAAACTTGCTGATTTTATCTCTCAATTGTGCTCTTTTGGATGGAGGAAAGAATCTTTCTAGAAAAGCGTCTTTCAATTGCCTCCAATTTGTAATAGAATTAGGAGTCAGCCCATTCAACCATAGAGTTGCCTCCCCAGACAGAGACAATGGAAATAAGCATAATCGAATTTCATTCTGACCAACGCCATGATTGTCAAACGACTTGCATGTAGAAATAAAGTTGATGAGATGCATATTCGGATCGTCGCCTGCTAGTCCACCAACTAATACCTTGAGTTGCAATAACTGAATCATGGTGCTCGTGATGTTGAACTTGGCTCCGGGTGCCAATGGTGGAGGAATAATAGCTCATGTGGCTCCGGCTCCATCAAGATCATCATCATCATCGTCGAATGTTGGTTGCATGACTCAGCGTTCAGGCCTAAACCTAGCTTGACAATCTCTTATATTAGCAGGTGTTGCTATCTCAGTAGCATGCCTAGGGTTTAGTAACTCGTCATTACCTAGGTCCTCGTCGTCAGGATTTATTGCTCGCACAGGGTTATCAGTATTTTGTTGATACACTTGAGCGGTAGCTAGAGAAGCTAGTCTTGCTTATTCTTGTTAAGCAACCATTATTTCAATTTTCATTTGTGCCTCATTCTGCCAATACGTTGTGGTTCATGATTGATAGGTAATAACTGTTGACCAGAACTTCGAGTATGGGGCATGCACTGAATAAAAACCTGCAGAAAACGAAAACAACAAACTAAAAGTAAAGTACGAGAATCTTTGACCAAAGGGTCTAGTAATTATCACAAACTTAGTAGACAACTGTATTCCCTGGCAATGGCGCCAATTTTTAATAACACTCAAACTACAGCTCTCGTAAGAGTGTAAGCTGTCGTTGTCAAATATAGAACCCAACTGGGTTGGGTGTCGAATTACACAGGGAATAGCCGGTCACTAAGTAAGCAAAGATTATTAGACGTTTGTTGAAAGTTTCGTAAGAGAGGGGGGATTGTAATGTGCAATTGATGTAAACAAAATAATAGAGTAAAAACAGAAAATAGAAGAGTAAAAATAAATAATGTTTAGTAGGATTCTAACCAATGAGAATTGAGAGTTAGGGTTAAGTCCACCTAATGAGTTAGACGTCTCTATTGTCTATGAGTTATGTGAAATTCAGACATGCACGTGCTTATAGAGAATTGTATTCTATGGTAAATCTAGGCGTCTTTCGACCATCAAGGATTATTTCACTTTAACTCTTTCGAGCTTAAAGCATATCTAATGGTACAAATTCTCCAAGAGGTTAATCCAGTTACGGCACTAACTTTTTAACAGGGGTTGGTGCCCTATTCTCTTGACATTATCTCTTTTTCAGACATATAACTTTTCTTTCGAACAAGTTAATGCTATACTGGCGTATTCTATATGTTTGCAACCACATGAATTTGCATTAAGATAAATAGAGTAATGATATAAGCAGCATACGTGTCACGAATTCACAAACTCATAGCAATAGATATTCTCTCATAGGGCTTCCATAACCCTAACAGAGAAGTTTAGCTACTCATGAGTGCGATGGAAATCCCAATAGACATTATCATTATACCACAATAAAGATCTCACGTGTAGTATGGTGTTGTATGGCTTGTGGCGTGAATTCCCTTTAGAATAGCGTTTCTCTTGTCGTGAAAATTTAGAGTTGAATAGATGAATAGAAGAGAAGAATTAATGGAAGAAAAATTAGAATTGTCTGAATTGTAATTCGAATGATTGATAGAAGACTGAATAGTAGAAGAATAATGAATAATTGAAGAATGAATTGCAGAATTATTAATAGAAGAATAATGAATTAAAAATCTCTAGAAAAATAGGGTATTTATAACACCCATATCCTATTCCTACTAGGCTACTGCATTACTTAACCCAATCTTACTAGGTTAATGCATCATTATCCTAATCCTAATAAGTTACTGCTGATCCCCAAAGTCATTAGAAATGTTGTTTTTGCCTGGGACAGGTTTCCCATGCATCACTTTTGGTCCTTGGCATCCAAGCTTTCCCTTTCTTCTTTTGTAAAGCTTCCTTTGGCGTCAAGTTATCCATAAAATGCTGAAATCTGCATCATTTGTACCTGAAAACTTGCTAATCACGTTTGTTAGCTCACTTACAAGAAAAAGGACTAAAAGTGCAAGAATTATATATTTTGTCCTAAGGACATAGCTAAAATATGGGTAAAATATAGTACTTTAGGCATGTAAATACTCCTATCATCACTAAGTCCCTTATCTTTTAGATTTATTTTCAGGTTCTAAGTGATTTAAGTACGTAATAAGGGTTGGACTGAGCTAGAAATATTCAGGGTATTACAATATCTCCTCCTTGGAAATATTCGTCCTCGAACGAGGCTTATGAAATGAGATGCTTAAAACTAAGGCTATAACAGGCATGCATAATTGAAAGTATGACTAAACGGATTTGCAAATGGAAGACCTATCAAATGCATGGATACATAAAGCTGAAACTTGGAATAAAAAGAGGTGATCTAAGGAAACTTGTTACCTTGAACGGAATTTGAATCTGCAGTGAAAATATGAGGGTAGTTGGTTTGCATATCTACTTCTGCTTCTAAGAGGATCCCTCAACGAATTGATTCGGCTAAAGAACTTTGACCAAGGGAACCTCTTTGTTCCTTAGTCTATGAATCGGTTATCAAGGGTCTTTTTTAAGTGTACTACTAGTGCTTGATAACCAAAACACTTCTTTAACAAGGTCACATGGAACACGGGGTCAATGGAGGACAAATCTATAGATAGTTCAAGCTCATATGCCACCTTTCCAACATAGCTCAATATTCTTAAAGTGCCTACATAGCTAGGACTAAGCTTCCTTTTTTTTCCAAATCTCTTCACCCCCTTCATGGGTGAAACTTTCAAATAAACTAAATCACCAATTTCAAACTCAATATCTCTTCTCATATCTACATACGGTTTCTGATAACTCTGTGCTAGTTTCAACATTTCTCGAATCAAGTGGACTTTCTCCATAGCTTCTAACACCACATATGGCCCTATAATTTTGGCCTCACCCACTTCAAACCAATAGTTAGGTGATCTACATCTTTTGCAATAGCGAGCCTTAAAAGGGGCCATCAAGATGCTATCATGATAACAATTATTGTAGGCAAACTCAATCAATAGAAAATCCGTATCCCGACTACATTTGAAATCAAGCACACATGCCCTCAAAATATCTTTTAAAGTCTAAATGGTCCTCTTTTCTTGACCATCTATTTGAGGATGAAAAGCTGGACTAAAATAGACTTAGGTACCAAGACTTGGGTACCAAGACCTTTATGAAAGGCCTCCTAAAATTAAAGTTAAACTGAGTATCCCTATCTAAAATTATAGACGACAAAACTCTATGCAATATAACGAACTCTTTAATATACAACATAGCACAATCTTCAGCTGAGTAGGACGTATGAATTGGTAGGAAATGGGTTGATTTAGTCAACTTGTCTACTATGACCCAAATTGATTCATGTTAATTTCGTGAACAAGGTAACCCTATTACAAAATCCAATGTTAATACTGAACTCTAGAAAAGTACCACTAGGCCTTTGATTCTCTACCTTAACCTATTAACAAACTGAACATTTAGCAACAAACTCTAAAATATCTTTATTTATACTACTCCATCAATAGATTTCCCACAAGTCTCGGTACATCTTAGTAGCACCAGGATAAATGGTTTAATGCGCACCATGCGCTTCATCTATAATCTGTTATGGAAATCTATCAATGCAACTCACACATAATCTATTTTGGTATCTCAACATCCCATCTCACCCTTGGGAGAAAACCTCTAACTGACTTCTTTAACTTAACTAGGATGGGATCCTGATCTTTCATCTCCTTCACCTCAGAAACTAAGGAGGATTCTGCACTACCCTGCACCCAAATGCTACCTTATGCCAAATTAATTAAATGGACACCAAATCTAGCCAATTGATGAACTTTCCAAACTAGCTCTTTTTTATCGCTCTCCATATGAGAAACACTACACATAGACAATCTACTAAGGGTATCTTCCACAACATTTGCCTTTCCCAGAAGATACAAAACACTCAAGTCATAATCTTTCAACAATTCCAGCCACTTTCTCTGATGGAGATTTAACACTCTTCGCATAAACACATACTGCAAACTTTTGTGGTCCATAAACACATGAACATGTACCCCCATAAAGATAGTGCAACCATATTTTCAAAGCAAACACAACAATGGATAACTAAAGAATATGAGTAGGACAGTTCTTTTCGTGAGGCTTAAGATGTCTAGATGCATAGGCTATGACCTTACCTCTCTGTATCAAAACACAACCAAAATCAACTCTAGAGGCATCACAATAAACAATGAATCCATCTATGCAAGTAGGTAGCGCTAAAATTGGGGCTGAAGTCATTCGAGTCTTCAACTCCTGAAAACTCTTCTCATAATAATCTGACCACTAAAAATTAACTTTCTTCTGAGTTAATTGGATCATAAGAGATACGATGGATGAAAATCCATTAGCAAACCATCTGTACTACATAGATAAACCCAAGAAATTTCTTATGTCTTATTGAGAAATAGGTCTAGGCCAGTTTGTCACTATTTTAGTCTCTTGGGGATCAACTCTAATGACATCATAGGAAATAATATGACCGAGGAAAGCTACTAACCTTATCCAAAATTCACACTTGTTGAATTTGTCAAATAACTTGTGATTTCTAAGTGTTTGCCATACAATTCTAAGAAGGTCTGCATGATTATCGTCACTACGGGGATAGACAAGGATATCATCGACAAAGACTATGACAAACACCTTTAGGAACTATTTGAATACTCGATTTATCAAGTTAATGACGGTTGCTAGGGCATTTATCAGCCCGTAAGACATGACTTGGAATTCAAAATGACCATAACAAGTTCTGAAAGCTATCTTTGGGATATCATATTTCCTTACTCGAAGCTAATAATAGCATAATCTAAGGTCTATCTTGAATAAATAACATGCGACTTGGAGTTTATCGAATAAATCATCGATTCTAAGAAGAGGATATTTTTTTTTTAACTTTGAATTTATTCATCTGATGATAGTTAATGCATATTTGCAAAGAACCATCGTTTTTATGCATGAATAGGACAGGATCACCCCATAAAAAAACACTGGGTCTTATAAAACCCTTATAAAAGAGGTCTTTAAAGTGCTCTTTCAACTCTTTAAGTTTGATAGGAGCCATATGAAATGGAGGAATGTAGATGGGCTAAGTATTAGCAAGAATATCAATTTGGAATTCTATTTTCCTATCGGGAGGTACCCTTGACAAATCTTTGGGAAACACGTGAGGAAATTTATTGACTACGCAGACTGGCTGAACAGTTGGAGTCTCATACTTAGTGTCTTTGACTCGAACTAGGTGATGGATAGGCCTTTTAAATATCAACTTTCTAGCCTTAAGATAAGATATGAAATGACTTTTGGGAGAAACTGAATTTCCTACCAACTCATCAGAAACTGAAACTTTACCACAAAAGTGTGATCATCTATGGATGCATAAAATGAATAGAGTCAATCCATACCAAGAATAAGTTCAAAGTTAACCATGTGTAATTCCTTTAAATCCTTTAACATGAACCTATGAAGGAAATTAATTAGACACTTTCTATAGATCTATTTGGCAATAGTCGACTCACCGACTAGAGTAGAAACTAAGAAGGGCTTAGGGTTATTTTCAGGACCTATTTAAAAATTAACAGCAACTATTGGGGTCACATAAGAGAAACTTGACCCAGGGTCCAATAACACATAAACTTCAAGATGAAAGAAATGAAACATACCTGTAATAACATCCTAGGATCTCTCCTGCTCCTAATGGGATAGTAAATCATAAAATTGATTCTGGTGTTGACCATCACCGGTACTAGATGATGCGCCCTGATGATGGATTGGGAATGCTATGGGACTTGGAGCACTAGTAGCCTGAGTCTGTAACGAACATCCCTAATTCATTGCTTAACAAAGGAGAACTCCTTGATACCATAGACCAACTGACCACATCAAAAGCAACATTTTTGACCAAAAAAATACTCACCGAGATAATTCTTACCACATCTTACACATAAAGGATAACTAAGCCTTCCACCTATAATATTATAAAATCTGGACATAGAAGTCTTACCCCACTATTCTTGCTTAGTTCTGGTTGCGAGGAAACTAGCTGAAGATTGTGGAGGAAAAGGTGAATGACTCTAAAACTATAAATGATTTCCTCCCACAAATATTGATTGACCATACTCAAAATGTCCAGTTCTAGCCTTTTTAATTCTCCTATATCTTTCCTTCAACTTTTTTGCCACAATCTATTAGGAATGAGTCATCACTCTAGTAAGATCCATATCTCCAATAAGTATGGAAGTCCAAGACTCCTTAACTACCAATCTAGACACTCTAGTAAAAAATATACTTATATTTCATCTAGTGTCAACTATAAACTCAAGAGTATACTTGGAAAACTGGTTGAACTTAAGGCAATACTCATTCACTATCATTGAGCCCAGTCTCAGGTTCATAAACTCTTTAACCTTGTCTTCCCACAACTCATGCATAAAGAACCTATCTATAAAAGCATCCTAAAACACCTTCCAACTCATTAGGAGCTTCATTCTCATCCCTATCTTTTTTCCACATAACAACCTAATCATAAACAACATCTTTCATCCTATAATAAGCCAATTCCATCCTTTCTTCTTACGTAATATACATAACTTGGGTGATATTTTTCACCTCATCATGATACAACTATGGTTCCTCACCTACTGTTGATGGAAGCAAATCAGGCAAATTCATTCTCATAAAGTATGGCTACAGCTAAATCACTCTCTTTATGACATAGAACTGCAACCTTTTTATTAGCCTGAACATTAACAGTCACAAGTTGGGCTAATACCAAAAAGGTAGCCCAAAATTTGGCATAAGATATATTCTCATTCAAAGGATCAATAAGATGGGGTAGTTGGTTATCATTCCTATTGGCATTAGCTCTATAAGGAGGCATATTCTATCATGAAAGATCATGAGTTAATAGAAGATATAGGTAGTTGTAAGAATGATGGATTATGAATGAAAAAAGATGATTTCCTAAAATGTCCCGTAGCCTCTTGCTCATAAATGTGGCACACTTATGACCCATGATCAAGACTCTATGTAACACAGCTTGTCTGACTCCCTAGGATCTCTAAACCTTAGGCTATGATAAAAAGTTTTTAATGCCCCAAAACTCGGTCCCGATATGTCACATGGTGCTTAAGGGTATGAGTAGCCTCAATCTAATCTTCTAAGCTTTCTCTGGGTTTACAACTTTTTTTAACATAAACTAATCAAGTAATAATGTTGTATTATATCAAGATTGAGATGGAATGAATTGAAGATGTCATCTGGATAACAAATGTGGCATGTCTCAAAATAATAGGTAGTAGTCTAACAATCCTCTACTACTAAGAAACAAGAGAGCCATTGGGATAAATCACCAACTTACTCAAACAAACTATAAAAAACTAATCAACTACTATGAAAGCTAGAAAGTATGGATAAATGTTCACTCAAAGAAGGAGGAGTCACCAACTGTAGGGATGTAGATAAAGATTCCCAAAATCATTGTCGTTGCTAAGACTGAGCATCTGAACCTACATTATTAGACAATATAGCACAAAAACATATATGTGGATTAGTACTTTTAGGATGTACTCAATATATGGGGGTTAATGCTTACGTAAAAGTAATATCTCAGTGTTCTCAGAATCATAGAATATGCATGCTGGATATAATGACTAACGTGGCTATAATAACTGTAAATTGAGAATCACCAATCATGAAAAATAAAACATACTGTATAAACCTTGTGAGCCATCACATTTCCAGTCTAAAATTTGAGTGGTTATCTGTCATTCTTTTCTATAGGATTGTAGGAAAAATACCTTTAAAACTATTCTGAAGATCTTTACTATTTGAGAAATTTACTCAAAAGTTGTTTATTTACTTTAACTTGCAGGGAGGTTCTCTGAAATGACATAAATCATGTGATCTATCATGGAGTCGAAAGTCTCATTCCCCTAAGGGAAAAAACTTACATTGGAGAGAAGTGTCATTCTCTTACCAGGGAGTATAACCTGAGTTAAGTGATCACATCTATAATTTTTATCCATATAGAAAAGGGAATACTGAATCTGTACCGACATTGGCTCGTAGTTCTAGGAATGTAGGATGCACTAAACCCACACTTTCTGCTCGGTGCTAAATACTACTCTCTTTAATCTATATACATATTCTGTAGGAGGATCCACTTTAAAAAGTCATAATGTTTCATACTAAAAGCTAACTGTGCATCTGTTCATTCAAAACTAAATTTAAGCTATAAAGTAGATTTCATATCTTAGCTAAAGATCAGAAGATCAAATCTTCATTCAAAGATATCTATAAACATATCATGGGATACTTAAGCATAATAATTCTTGAACTAGAAATAATCAACTAGGGCTTGATAACCCATGTTTCAAATTCACATCAAAACATCATACTGTTCAATCTTGAAAATGTTAATATTTAGAACATCAACTTGAAATTTGGAAAAAATAGTTAACACATGAATTATGAAGGTAGAGATGCAATTTAAAATCAAAATCACTTAAAACATCATAATCTTAAAATATCAATAAATGGGTATGAACACTAAATTGAAATTCATGCAAAGTTGAGTAAATTTGTAATTTAAAACTAGTTTTGGGAACAAGGATGAAATATTTATCCTTATTCAAAACCCCACATACCTTAATATATGGACAAGATGAAAAATCATGGTTTTGAGATCCTATTTGTTCTCTAGAATGTTGATTCTTGGAAAGATTGTATTGGGAACCTTGAATTTTGAACTATTTTTGGGAAAATAATGGAGGATTTTTGAGGATTCTTCAAGTTGAAGGTTGAACCCTAGGGTTTTATTTGAGTGAAATTTTATGGACAATGAACAAATTTTTCTCAATAATACACTTAATCATTTATTTTAACAGTTTGGAGATGTGAGCAAAAGACTAAACTACCCTTAGGATTTAAAATCCATAACTAGGTTACCGATTGAGGCTTCACCATGATGTGATGAGTTGGATATCGCGATACCCACCACAATGTGCTGGAATCATGGTGACTTACTGGATTGTGACAATAACTATTTTAGGGTTAACCGCGAAGTGGTGCAATTGCGATGACACTGTGGAAATTAATGAATGTCGAAATATCCTTAATCATAATGCAATGGAATACTCATCACAATACACACCGCGGCACGGTGCAATCGTGATGAGCTACTATTTGTCCAATTCGAATATGATCAAATCCTCATCCAAAAATTTCAAAACTTACCTGAGACATGCTATTTTTACCGCATATTATAGTTTAACTCAAAAAATATTTTCTCAAAGCCCATAAGGTCAATTTAAAACATTCAAAGTTTAAAGGGAGTTTATATGACTAAGTCCCTTAACTTTTAGCTTTATTTTTAGGTTCTATGTGCTTCAAGTCGTACTAAGGGATGGACTGAGATAAATATATTTGGGCTATTAAGGGTGTTACACCAGTGTAGGGTAAATAATCTTCCTTCCAAACTAGAGTTGACATAACTATATATATCACATGAGTCTTCCTTCTAGATTAGGTTTGACCCAGCTAATGTTACTAACTTGTGCCATGGTGCTAACACCATTCCAAATGGGGTTACAGGTTGGACCTCATATTAGTCTACAATCGAGGTATGTTTGTTAGATTATAACTCCCTCCGACTTAGTTACAATATTACTTTAGTATTAAGTTCAAAGTTTAGTTTAAGTATTTTTTGACCATAGCATACAATTATCAGTTATTCAGTTATCCGTATTTCAGTATTTCAGTTTACAGACTATTTTAGAATCATGTTATACGCTAGGTCCTGCATTCTCAGATATTATAGCTTTCTTGCATTCATGCTAAGTTAACTTATGCGGTTTTAATAGTCCTTACCTCATAATATTTTGGAATTTTTCATGAAATCTGGTAAGCCAACGCGATTGAGACGTGATGCATCAGTTATCGATGCGATTAGTGACATGATGCGATGGAAACAATGCTATTGAACTGCTTCACATTCTATTTCAGTTCCAAAGGGGTCTAGTGGATTTTTGTAACTTTTCCTCACCCAAGGTTTTCCCATAACACTTAATTTCAGCCCCTAAAAGCATTAGATACTTGATTTTCATCTTTTTTTCTCTATCAAAACCCTAGACCCCTCAAAAACACCAAGAAATTCATCAAAGTTTTTTCAATACAATGAAGAATTTAAGTTTTCTGATCCAAGAAATTCAAGAAAAAGCTTTCAATAAATTCCTAAGGCTTCCAAGTCATGATTCCAATTTCAAAGCCAAACTTTCTACATCAAATTTATGATTTCTTCAAGAATCTATCTATTTAATGTATGTGGGAGTTTATCCAAAGGTCCTCTTTTACCCATGGAGCTCAAAATCCTATTATTTCAATTAAATAATTATTTTTTCATTCATTATGTTATTTCTAATGTTCAACAAAGATTGAATTGCATGTTTTCATCGTGAAGTTAATTAATTTTAGCCGATGTGTGTTTCCATGCAAGATTTCTAATTGAACAAGTTATGAATTTGACTTTCACATTCTTTATTCAAGTGAATTTCATGATAGATCCTAAATTCATGATGTTTAGCAACTTTCCCATATCTTAAATTTATGGTTTCCATAAGTTTGATGAAATTCCAATATCATGTTCTATTTATTTCAAGATGAATCCCCAAGTTATGAATTTTCCATGTAACTCTGTTGTTCACGCATGTTTAAGGCATTCTTAGGTTCAAGCTATGATCTTTACATGTTTGATTAATCGCCCATAACCTATTTCAAGTGAATTTCGTGTGAATTCTTAAATTCAAAAATTTATTTATATAATCATGATATGCTCCCATGTTTAACATATTTCCATGTCCATGTTCATGATACCCATGTGTTAGGTGAATCGCCCATGTTAAAGTATTAATCTCTATGTGCTTGATGAAATGCCCAGGTGATGGGTTTCTTTAAATAATGCTTACTTATTATTGTCTGAAATGATATGATATGCCCTTATTATCTATACAATCGATTCCTGGGGGTATTGAATACCCATAATTTAGCCATTTATCTAGTCTTTAGTTAAAATAGAATGATTCCATAATATCCCAAACAGTAGAATTCAGTTAGTCAACAGAATCAGTGTGAGTTTATTCAAGCCTAGTACAGTCTAGTGATCAGTTTAGTGTCAATTTAGTTAGAAGTAGAATTCAGCACCGAGCAAACCCAAGGATTAGGTCATTCCTGGCAGTAGTGGGTTTGACCCTTAGTAGCAGTCCGTGAGTTGTAGAACTACATATCCAGCGTAGGGTAAATCATTTTATAGCCAGACTAGAGTTGACGTAACCATATATATCACATGAGTCTTCCTGCCTAATTAGGGTTGACCTAGCTAATGTTAGTAACGTATGACATGGCGCTAAATCCCTTCCAACTAGTGTTACAACATGAACCCCAAATCAATCTATAATTGGGGTGTATCAATTAGATGATAGCTCTTGTAGTCTTAGTTCAATATTAAGTTTGGAGTTTAGTTTCAAGTTTTCTTGACCATAGCATATAGTTATCAGTTATTCAGTTATTTGTATTTTAGTGTTTTAGTATTTCAGTTTACAGACTATTTTATAACTATGGTATTCAGTTGGTATTAAATTCACGAATATTATAGTGTTCATGCATTCATTCAAAATTACTTCATGTTTTTTTTGATATTTCTTACCTTATAAGCATAGTAATCCACAGTTTCAGCCTAGATATTAAGAATAAGTACAGTTTAGCCATACATGACCAATATTAAGGTATTACTTATTCAGTAAATCAGATAAGCTTGGCACATGCTATGTTTGGTTTTGTACGTTTATGCATTTGTGCTTTGTATGATTGTATATTTAGATCCTCGTGTTTCATCAGCCTCCATCATGTAGTTTCAGACTCATTATTCAAATAATATTCACAGTTTACTATATCTTAGCTTCTGTTCCATTTATATCATTAAATTAATGTTTTACAAAAACTATGTAGAGATTTACTATCTTATTAGAGTATTTTTGTGAATCATAATTTAAGATATTTTTAACTTTCAGTTTATTCAGCCTATTGGTGAGTCTACTTACACTTAGCAGGCATGTTTAAGATTTTGTATGAAATCAGTTTTGCTTATTGCATTCACCCCTGCATACTTAGTACATTCCAGAAGTATTGATCCACATATACGTTTGTGTGGCTACATTATTTCATTATGTTGGTAGCATTTATAGCCCGCACATCATGATCAGAGAGTTGTGAATTCCAACCAATAGATTATGAATTCTCCTACTTTGGGAACTCCAAACAGTTTTAGTTCATGTACAGTTCATTTATTTTCATATTTATTGATTAGTGGTATTATGAGGAATGTCCCTACTCTCTGTAGTCCGTATAGTAGAGACTTCATAGATGTCAGTCAGTGTCAGTCATGTAACTTTTAGTTTTTTCCTTCTATTTTATTCAGATTCTTAACTTTATCAGTATTGTACTTATTTAAATTATCCCTTGATTATGTTTCCGCACAGAAAAACATGTTATTTATTTTATTATAATTCAGTTGCTTAATAATATTCCAATTAATGTGTTAGCTTAGGAACATATGTGGTTCCAAGCATCTTGCGGCATCCAGGGTGTACTCTCGGGGCATTACACTTGGTGTACATTATTTTCATATGATGTGGTATTGATCAATAAGACTTGGGGAGGTGTTAATGATATGTTGGAGATTTGGAGACAGACCCTTGAGTCTAAAGGATTTTTGCTGAGAAGGACAAAGATAGAATACTTAGAGTGTAAGTTTAGTGATATATTGCAGGAGGCTGGCGTGGTTTTGAATCTCGACTCTCAATCCATTCAGAGAAGGTAAAGTTTAATGTATTTGGGGTTGATGATTTAGGGAAATAGCGAGATTAAAGAGGATTTCAAACATTATATTGGGGCAGGGGTCTTGAAATGAAGGCTCACTTTAGATGTTTTATGTGATAAAAAGGTACCCCCAAAGATTAAAGGTATGTTCTACAGAGTGCCAGTCCCACTGGCTATGTTGTATGGAGCAGAGTGTTGGCTAGTAAAGAACTCCCACATCTAGAAGTTGAAGGTGGCGGATATGAGAATGTTAAGATTGATGTGTGGACATACCAGGAAAGATACAGTAAGGAATCAGATTATTCAGGAGAAGCTATGGGGTGTCTTTGGTGTAGGAAAAGATTCAAGAAGTGCAGCTATATTGGTTCGGGCATGTGATGAAGAGGAGATCTGATGTTTTAGTGTAGAGGTTTGAGTCACTGGCTATGGATGGTTTTAGGTGAGGATGAGGTAGACTGAAGAAACATTGGATGTAGGTGATTAGTCATGATATGGAGCAGTTATTGATAACACACGATAAGATACATGATAGGAAGGTATGTAGGATGCAGATTAGGGTAGAGGGTTAGAAGGTGGGAGTATATCATTATTTGTTTTTGAAGTTTCTTATTTGTGGATATTTAGTGATGTCTATGTATTCAGTTAGATATTTTTTAGTAGTATCTGGTGGTTATTGTATTGTCTTTTGGATACCGGTGCTAGTTTATTCTGCATATTATACTTGTCTATATGCATTTATGTTTTTTCATTTACTATACTATTGTCAATCCTACACTTGGGGCGTATTGAAAACAACCTCTTTACTTCTTTGGAGGTAGTGGTATGGTCTGCGTAAAATCTACCCTCCCCAAACCGCACAATGTGGGAATACACTGAGTATGTTGTTATTGTTCTATAGGATTAGAAGTATTCTCTACATTACATGATACAATTAATAGAATTAAACTTAGACACTAATCCTCTATGCCCAAACAATAAAGAACATACCTCATCATTTCAAACTTACAATTTTATCATCACATATCTAACAACAAGAACTTGAGTCCCACTATATAGTACTTCTATGTTGAAGCCTAACCCGGAGTGGAAAGGTACTAACTTATGATACGAGGCCCTGTACTCTATATTCCATTAAGAATATTACTTCACACTACTATTATAATCAATATTCTCATGCCTGAAATCAAGAAGTAATAACCACATAACACATTGGTTTGCATTTTCATCAATCATAATATTCAAGCCTATCATTACTACACACACTTCATGGATCTCCCAAGTAAGACCGGAATGTTTAATCACTCTCGCAAGGATTTTCTCCCCATATCTCCTTCCTAACTATTTCACATAACAAAAGTCTATCTCCTTCTTTCCCTTTTCACCTATAACCATATCTAAAGATATCACATAAAAATTTTCACATTCAATAACATTACTACTCGTTCACAACCACCATCATAATAACATATGGAGGCTCAATGAGGGATCCTAGAATAAAGATCATGAATGGAAGTAACACAATCAGACTATAACTTATACTTATTACAATACTCATGGAGGTACATGAGGTAAAAATATGATACAATAGACATGAATTGATTCATATATCAAGTTTTTGAATCATAAGTAAAGAGTTGTTCTACATAAACACAACATAACATGAGTTCTTAGGATAGAACATAGTGAGGAACATGAGGCATACATCACGAGTCATATAACATAAATTTGGAATTCATGAAGTCAATGATTGAGACAAGGATTGATACCTGAAGCTGTTTCTTCTCATTTTCATAGCAGAGAGAGTCATGAGTTTGCATGAAACTTAACACTCTGTCTAATCCCACCGAATATGAATCAGTAATGTATAGAAAGCAAAGTTTCTTATAACCAAGCATTATGTGAGACATGGAAATTTTTATGGATCATGAGCAACATAATATAAAGCTTAAATACATGAAAGACTGGATTTACTGAGACATCATTACTTCTAGTTTGGAGGCCGGAACATGACATGGGTAACATAGAGAGCTCAAACCATAGACATAGGTACGACTTAAATACATAATAAATAGTTAGATGTCTATTCAAATAAAAGTAGGAGGAACTTTCTTGAATAGGATTTGATTTATCCTGATTCTTACTTAAAACTTAACACCACAAGAAAATTCGGGAACTACCTTAATTCATCATCTCCCCCTTAGATTCAAGTCACAATCCTAAACTTCCGGACATAACATCACATCAAATCTCTATCCACAACCCTGAACACCAAAGGGATATCACGTTATACATAAACGCTTAATTCTCCCTAATAAACTATACTCTGAAGGCCTTGCTTTATGGATATGCTACTACTTACTTTCACTAGACTCTATAGATATCACCCTACAACTCATAATCTCATGAGCATACTTATCCATACCCCTTATTAAATAATAATTTATTCTCCATCACTTAACATACTCGCATTAAACCTCTAATCGCAGAACTCACAGCTTGATAAAATTTGTAAAACAATACCAAAGGCACACTGTCCCTACCTATATTTCCTTAATTGAACGCTGAAGAACACCATACAACAACTCACCATACTTTTCCATAACACAAAATTTAAGAACGGGAACTAGGTACACATTACACCTCTACATATAAAACCTTATCTCACAATATGTTACCTAGGAGTTCAACTTATCCTTATATGCATATGCCCTTATTCACTCAATGACTCAACCACAATTCATCATTTTACTCTAGTACTCATGTATATATTTTACAATTTATCCACTGCTTTTTCCATGAAGTGCCAACCTAAGCTATTCACACCTCACATTAATCCTACTAATTTATTCTCACAAATCATGCATCATTACTCTTAAGCTACTATTCTTATCAAAATAATCCACATCTAAATTTTAAGCCTATTGTCTACCACCAATCATGTACCATCGATAAAGCATGCCACATATTATACTAGTCCATCAAATGGGGAAAATCAACCCACATTCCTCATTTCACTTAGCTACTACCCACAATCATATCCCCTCCATGACATTACTACTACATCTTCAGATCCACTACATACCTTCACATTTAGTACTAGTTTATAACTACTAGGGAAAAGATAATTGAGGGGGGTAGAGTTATTTAATAGGGACAGTCGATCTTAATCTTATAATATACCCCATTACCATCTTAACAACATTTTCTATTTTCTCACATCAAATATACTTAATCATGCACACATTTAAGCTACTTTCAAAACTCCATAAACACCAATAAGTTTTCCCCAATTTAGTCTATATTTATAACTTATTGGCTAACCTAAACTTTCTATTTACTATCTATAAATGATTTCTTCATTCATTATAGTTATCCACTCTTAGCTCCTTGTCACGACCCGAGCCTAGGCCCTAGCCGTGACGAGCATCTCGAACCATGAAGGCCCGGAACACTCATTCTCTATCTAGTTATTATGCACAATATTCATAATCATAATAAAAATGTGGAATTGAAACTGAGAACGGATAACATGGTCAAGTTCTGCAACATTTCTGAAGAATACTATCTGACATCAGTCTGCGAAATCTCTACTAAGAACTCAAACATCTGTCTAAAAAGAAACAGGGACAAGGCCCCCAGTAAACCAAAAACAAAATAAATAAGAGAATGTCTGACATCATTAGGCCTTCTGAATGATAGAAAGCTCACCAATGTGAGACCAAGTCTGCAAATCCGAGAATGTCTACTGAGTAGCTGGACCCCTAGACTGTGCCTCAGAACCTGGAAGGAAGGGGGGGTCAGCACAAAAGTACTGGCACGCGAAGTACTCCAAAAATAGCATAATAGAACATACATATATATATATAATAAGTGAAAGCAAATTTTTCATCAAGACATCATGTATAAAATTGTTTCTGAAAAATACATGGGCACTTTCTGAAAACATGCAACGTGTCTGTTCATTTCAAATCATGATCTGTGTTTTACTTCTGAGTTAGGTGGTGTTCCCCTACAAGTCTGAATATTCCACGGGCTGTATGGAATCCGCCATTGACTCGGCGGGGAAGCCCCCAACCCAAGTGTGCCGCAAGGGTTGGAGTGTCTGAGTCTGATACACCACAGGACATTTAAGTCAGCGCATAACAATATACCCGGGTTGGCAAACCACGATTTTAGGCAAAGAGTTTTCTGAACTCCCACCTTCTTCAGGGAACCACCTAAGCTCTCTTTATACCCTATTTTAGCCTTTTCTGAACATGTATAATTTTGAAAATTTCTAAATCATGAAAGTCTGAAAAAAAATCTGATTTCTGAACTAGTCTGTGTCTGTTATGGCATTTGTCTGAGTAGGTATCGTCATACCAAGACCTTGCAAGTCATGATTTTTCTGAGCCATAATGTATTAAGTATAAGGTTTCATTCAAAGCATAGTTTAGACCACCAAAACATGTATCTGAGGTAAAGGATTTCATATTCCAAAACTTAAAGTTCAATTCATGCAGAAATTTCATCAAACATATGGTGGTCATGTCTTTAGCAAGTTCATGTATTCAAAATTGAAACTCATTCATTCATATAAGTATGAAAACTGTCAAATCGCTTTGGAGATAGTCAAAAGACCAAAACATTGATGTTAAAACATCTTATACATAAATATATATATATATAGTTAAAAACCCCATTCTAAAACATGATTTTTCTATGCCCATGAGAATTTAGGAAAAACCCCGCGTACCTTGTTCTCCACGAATTTTTGGTGTCTATCGAAGCCTACGTCGAGAGGATTCCAAATCTGTAACTTGTTTCACGAAGAAGTTTCGGAATAATCGGTCCTTCAAGCTTATTTTCTCAAACCCTAGTTGCTCCTTATCTTAAGTTATTGAAGGATTAGATTTTGGGATTTTATAGGAGGCTTCAATGTTGTTAATAGGCCCAAATCCATTTATGAGTGGGTAAGGACAATTTTGGGTTTTGTAAGGACTAACTTGCACTTAAAGTAACTCAAAACGGAGTGTTTTCGTCACCTGAAACCATAGGTATGCGCCGACCTTTGCATCTCATAGACTAGGATAGGCGCCGCCGTTTGCATTGCCTAAATTTACATAGGCGCCGCCCTATGCATCGCCTATATTTACATAGGCGCCGCCCTATGCATCGCCTATATATGCGTAGGCTATACGGTCAAGTTTGAAAGGCCATAACTTCTTCACCGGGTGTCCGTTTTAGGCGAATTTGGTATCATTGGAAAGCTTATTAAATTATATACAATTTGTTATATAGTAGGCCACCCAGTTCTTCATATACAATGAGTTATGGTCAATAGAATTTGACATAAATTACAATGTCCACTAAAACTTAATAGATCGAAATAGTTTTAACTCGTCCTTGAGTTGAAGGACTTCTATGGTCTAAATTCATGCTCAAATAGATTCACATACTACAAACTTGTTTAACATGCCAAATTGGCATAGGATTTAAGGCACTGGGATTATCAACGCATAAGAGTCATATATTTTATTCTAGCCCGAAATGCGGGGTGTTACATTATCTCCCCCTTGGGATCATTCATCCTTGAATGATGGGTAGGAACTTCTTGAAGCCTTAGATCTATGGAATAACGCGTACATAACATGTCCTTTAATAAAGAATAAACAGATCTGAAACATGACTATAAGACTGGAACTACAGATGTTCTGAATTCTTATACTGGACATGCATATCTGATGCACGGGTCTGTGTCTGAGTTGTCCTCATTAACGCAGGATTGAATACACTGATAATCTGACCTTTTTCTATCAAACATGCATTTCTAATGCAGGACTATCTGACTGAACTGACACAAGAACGTATGACTGAATACGTGATAACAATTGATGCGAATCTCGTAATAAGAATCTATGCATGCAACCGAATGGGGTACCTCTTCAATGCTCTCTCTAAGGACGCTATAGCCACAAATCTTGGGTATGGATTACACAAGACGTCCCACTGAGGAAATCACAACATTGACACTACTCTGCAGTCTAGAATATAGACATATAACTCCTAAATTAGGATAGAATTACCAGACCCTTGGCAATACAACTTCTTACATTCAAGCTTAGTACACTTCTCGAATATCCCTTAACTATATTATTCCCTATAAATATCATATTCATTCAATTCAGCTTAAAATTCTCATATGATCATTGACAAATGTTTTTTTTCTACTAATGTCTAAAATAGCTTAATCCTTACACCGCGATCAAGCCTAACTCTAAGTCACAAAAATACAACATGCTACACTACGCTATTGTTCTAAACCATATGACTCCACCTTCTATATCTATTTTAAAGATTTCATCCTAAGAATAACATGTCTTACCACTTCAATGACTACTCTGAACTCTTAATATGAAGTCGCTAGTGCCTATTGCGATCTTCCTCTACAATCCCAAAATGTCATTCAAGCCTAATTTATAACCACATGTTAACTTCAAGGCAAACACCCATAAATACATACTTCACATAGTTTCTAAACTATTATCAATATAACTCCTAAGCGCTATCCTAAAAACATACACACACAAACTTTTCCAGTAAACATCACATGTATCAAAGATTGGTGCCAAATCTCACTTCATACTTATGGCCTTATCTAAACAAACGTACAATGATCTTCCATCAACAAGAACATTTACATCATCACCACTATCATTGCATAAGGATGCCACTAAAAGGTTAAAACATAAGATCCTGAAGCGTGAGAAGATTTTTATATTGGACTGAACACACTATAAAGAATGAGTAGATGCGTCATGAGTTGCATGACTTCAACCAGAGTTTCTAACATACGGAATGTAATTCCGACTACTTGAATGAAGTAGAACTCATTATCTTGGAACTGTAAGAGTACCTGACTCTCTATCATATACAGGAATCACGAACAATGATCACGGAACTAAGACGTAAATCTTGAGTAGGCATTGGGATCACTGAAAAATTACTAAGATAAGAATGGATTGAGTCTCACCCTCACTTTCTAACGTTCTAAATCATACTGCATCACTACTAGAATCTGAGAGACTTACTTGGTCATTCGTTCTGTCATCTCCCCCTTAGCTTCAAGTCATCATCTAGTGTTTGGGAGATCCTTTACCAGATTCTAACTGAACTACACTTACTACACTCTAGGGTCTGAAAAAAAAATAATACATACATATGATAGAACTTAGCCCGAATGACTACCTTTCGGGATATCACCAAGCCTTTGATGAACCATATCTCTTTCGATAGAGCATACCATTATTGCGACTCCAAATTTATATCCCTCTACTATGAGAATCAAGATCACCGCACAAGGCCCAACACTATCAATCAAAACACCTTGACATGGCTATTTAGATCACCGTGTACCATCTAACTAGTCTTTCTCCACTTAACAATTCAATGGAACCACTAGCCACGCACAACAAGTAATAGCCTTAGAAAAATACCGCAACCTCATGTCACCTTAGGCATACTTCTACATCATACATGCAATATCATACACCACTACGAATCAAATAAACTTACTCTATTTCATGCACCGTTTAAGTCTATTAGATCACTTCTATAAAATAGAATTTATTAACCAAGAAATCTTCACAGCCACCTTCATGGACATCGACTGTTCAAACTTAATATTTAGTGCTATGCATGATTTACAACCCAACCTTATATGGAATTTTCACTTGGAAACTATGAAACAAACATCACGAAACACTAGTGCACTAGAACTTCATAACCACAATAATCGATCATGACCTAACTGTTTTCCTTATCATAATCCATTAGCATGTACTATTTCAGCACATCAAGCCTACTAATTTAATCCCACAAAACATGCATCATCAAACTCGTGCCACTATTTACCACCACACCATTTCAATTCAAGCCTATAGTTTAGTATTAATCATTTACCACCAATGGAGAATGCAACATAATATAAATATACTAATCCATCATATTGGGATATTCTACCCAAATATCTCAAAAATCTACTACATACCTTCTCACAAGTAGCACTAGTTTACAACTACCAATGAAAAAGAGGGTCAAGGGGGTTAAAGCCTCATAATAGACATGGTCAACCTTATCCTTATATTATAACCCCGTGCAATCGTATCTAATTATACTTCTTTCTCACATCACAATTACTTACCCAAGCGTACATTTACACTACCTTCAAAATCCACAACAACCATGAGTCTATACTTATAACCTACTGGCTAATCTGGCCATTTTCATACTTCAAGCAAGGACAATTCACCTGGCGTAATAACTCCTTCTCTGTTTTCTACTAATAAACTAACATAAAAGGATGAATAGCTTCATTACCAACTCTATCTCATGCAAAAGATTCAGCTATATATATATTCAACCAACACAAAAACCACACGTTGAGTGGCAAATTGCTAGTGAATCGAAATAAGCCTCACACGGCTTCACTAGACATTGGTTTTTTTTGTAGTTTAAACAAGAAAATAAGAAGAATGACAAGGCAACTATGCTAGTGAATCGAAAGAGCCCCACACGGCTTTACTAGACTTTTTAGTTTCACTATCACGATGATAAAATATTTTCAAGAGATAGAAACTTGTCGCACAACATTCCATAATCTAAGGATACACATCTTACTCCGTAAGAAAAAAAATCTGAGTTAAACACTTCCCTCACAGACTTCCATACAATCCACACATGCTACTAGCTACCACCTTAGTCTATCACCATAAATGAGTAAATCACCCTCACTCTCACTTCTAACTTTGTGACTTTACATCACCAACTTCTTGGTCTAATTTTATTACCAATAGGTCATGAAAACAAAACGTTGACTCATACTACTATTTGGGTGGAAATACAGTTCCAACATTCTACTACACATCATCCACCCCTTAAGCAAGTCATTTGTAACATAAATTTGAAGGGGACTAAACACAATTAATACCTCAAGCTGAAAAGCACGATTCCATCAGGAACAATGTTTACATCGGAATCAATACACATTGAAGCACTAACGGATTCTTAGTCCTTCCACAAATTTTAACTCTTATATGATTCAATCAGAAAGTACCATACCATTTAGATTCTAAACTTCTGTACTTGAATCACCTTAATAATGAGACATATCTGAGGACATTAGAGTAAGGGAAGAATGTGGGATGATTTTACTTTCGTATGGACGTCACCATAGCACGAATTAGAGTATGAAGGAGGAACATTCTGACTCTATTGCACGAACTAAAACATGAAGAAAAAGAGACATTCCTAAATGCCTAGTAGCCTCCTACTTATAAGTGTGGCGCGCTACACACCCATAAAAAAGACTCTACCCGACTTGATTTCGCAGAAACCTTGGGACCATGAACCATGCTCTGATACCAAGTTTGTCATGAACCGAGCCTAGGCCATAGCCGTGACGAGCATCTCGAACCATGAAGGCTCGGAACACCCATTCTCTATCTGGTTATCATGTATAATATTCATAATCATAATAAAAATGCGGAATTGAAACTAAGAACGGAAAACATGGTCATGTTCTGCAACATTTTTGAATAATACTATCTGACATCAGTCTGCGAAATCTCTACTAAGAACTCAAAAATCTGTCTAAAAAGAAACTGGGACAAGGCCCCCAGTAAACCAAAAACAAAATAAATAAGAGAATGTCTGACATCATTAGGCCTTCCGAATGATAGAAGCATCACCACTGCGAGATCAAGTCTGCAAATCTGAGAATGTCTACTGAGTAGTTTGACCCCTAAACTGTGCCTCAGAACCTAGAAGGAGGGGGGGGGGGGGTGAGCACAAAAGTACTGGCATGCGAAGCACTCCAAAAATAGCTTAATAGAACATACATATATATATATATAATAAGTGAAAGCAAATTTTTCATCAAGACATCATGTATAAAACTGTTTCTGAAAAATACATGGGCACTTTCTGAAAACATGCAACGTGTCTGTTCATTTCAAATCATGATCTGTGTTTTACTTCTGAGTTAGGTGGTGTTCCCCTACAAGTATGAATATTCCACGGGCTGTATGGAATCCACCATTGACTCGGCGGGCAAGCCCCCAACCAAGTGTGCCGCAAGGGTTGGAGTGTCTGAGTTTGATACGCCACAGGACATTTAAGTCAGCGCATAATAATATACCCAGGTCGGCAAACCACGGTTTTATGTAAAGAGTTGTCTGAACTCACACCTTCTTCAGGGAACCACCTAAGCTCTCTTTATGCCCTATTTTAGCCTTTTCTGAACATGTATAATTCTGAAAATTTCTAAATCATGAAAGTCTGAAAAAAAAAATTGATTTCTGAACTAGTCTATGTCTGTTATGGCATTTGTCTGTGTTGGTATCGTCATGCCAAGACCTTGCAAGTCATGATTTTTCTGAGCCATAATGTATTAAGCAAAAGCTTCCATTCAAAGCATAGTTTAGACTACCAAAACATGTAACTGAGGTAAAGGATTTCATATTCCAAAACTTAAAGTTCAATTCATGCAGAAATTTCATCAAACATATTGTGGTCATGTCTTTAGCAAGTTCATGTATTCAAAATTGAAATACATTCATTCATATATGTATAAAAACTGTCAAATCGCCTTAGAGATACTCAAAAGACTAAAATATTGATGTTACAACATCTTATACATAAATATGTATATGTATAGTTTAAAACCCCATTTTAAAACATGATTTCTCTATGCCCATGAGAATTTAGTAAAAACCCCGCGTACCTTGTTCTCCACAAATTTTTGGTGTCTATCGAAGCCTACGTCGAGAGGATTTTGAATCTGTAACTTGTTTCACGAAGAAGTTTTGGAATGATCGGTCCTTCAAGCTTATTTTCTGAAACCCTAGTTGCTCCTTCTCTTAAGTTCTTGAATGACTAGATTTTGGGATTTTATAGGAGGCTTCAATGTTGTTAATAGGCCCTCCACAGGTTAGCACATGGTCTACGAACCATTTTGTAATATTAGCCACTAACTAAAAAAGGGTAACCCACACTGATGTTGGGCTTATTTACACGCCTAAAGCACTATACTTTACCCATATTTTAGCTAAGTTTTAAGGACAAAATATATAATTCTTGCACTTTTAGTCCATTTTCCTGTAAGTGAGCTAACCAACGTGATTAGCATGTTTTCAGGTATTAATGATGAAGATTTCAGCACTTTGTGGACCGTTTGGTAGCAAAGGAAACTTCACCTAAGAGGGAAGGCAGCTTGTGGACTGAATGTGATGCATGGAGAATCTATCCCGGGCAAAATCAGTATTTCTAAATACTTAAGGGTGCAGCAGTAACTTAGTAGGACTAGGACAAGGATGTTAGAAAAACCTTATTTTGCTGACTTTTTCAGCATCCAGCTTTTCATTATTCATACGACACTTTTAGTATTGTTGAGTTTTACAGATTCTGTAAGTTACCAATAGAGAAACATGCTACACAGAAAACACATGGCTAAAGAGGAAAAATATGAACCTTATTTGATGCCAAAACTCATATCCATCGTGAGAATATTATAACTTTGGTCTGATGATGATGATGTCTTCTTTAGTTTTCGTTGTAATCATGAGTAGCTAAACTTCTCTTTTAGGGTTATGGAAGCCTTTTGATATACTATCTATTACTATGAGTTTGTGAATTCTTGATACGTATGCTACTTATATCATTACTATCTTCATTTTAATTAAATTCTTGTGGTTGCAAACATATAGAATATGCCAGTATAGCATTAAATTGTTTGAGAGAAAAGTTAGATGTCGGGAAAAGAGAGTATGACAAGGAAATTGGGCTAACAACCCCTGTTTACACATTAGTGCCATAACTGGATTAACTTCTTGGAGATTTTGTACCGTTAGTTATAAACTTTAGGCTTGAGAGAGCTAAAGTGAAATAATCCTTGATGGTTGAGAAACGCTAGGATTTACGATTAGAATACGAATCTTTATAAGTGCATGCATGTCTAAATTCCACATTACTCATAGTTAATAGATACGTAGAACTCATAAGGTGGACATAAACCTAACATATTTTGCTCTGTGATTAAATCTTACTAAACAAAGCATTCCATTGTTACTTTGATAGCATTAATTCACGCCATAATTCAATCCCCCCTTTCCGTGGAATTTTTGACCAACAGTCTACTAATAATTGCAACACTTAGTGACAAAGTATTCCCTATGGGATTCGACACCCAACCTAGTTGGGTTCTATATTTGACAGCAACCGCTTACACTCTTATGAGAGCTGTATTTTGGGCGTTATCAAATTTTGGCCCGGTTGCCGTGGAATACGGTTTTCAACTAAGTTTGTCATAGTTACTAGAACCTTTGGTCAAAGATTCTCACATTTTACTTTTAGTTGTTGTTTTTGTTTTATTCAGATTTTGTTCAGTGCATGCCAAACACTCAAAGTTCAGGTCAACCGTTATTACCTATCAATCCTGAACCACATTGTATTGGTGGAATGGATGCACAACGTGACATTGAAAGAAGGGCTTCTCAACAGGAGCAATCTAGATTAGCTGCGTTGGCAGGCTCTAAAGTGCATCAACAAAATATTGATAATCCAGACCGCGCAACAAATCTTGATGATGAGGACCTGCGTGATGAGGAGCTACTGAATCCTAGGCATACTAATGAGGTGGCGACACCTGTGAACAGAAGAGATCGTTAAGCTAGATTGAGGCCTGAACGCCGTGCTGTGCATATTTCTTTTTATGATGATGATGATGATGATCTGGATGGAGCCGGTGCCACTAGGGCTATTATTCCTCCATCATTAGCACCCGGAGCCAAGTTCAATATCGCTAGCACCATGATTCATCTATTGCAACTCAAAGGTTTATTTGGTGGACTCGTAGGTGATGATCCGAATATGCATCTGGTCAATTTTATTTCAACATACAAGTCCTTCGACAATCCAGGATTTGGACAGAATGTAATTCGGCTGCGCTTATTTCCATTGTCTCTATCTGGGGAGGAAACTTTATGGTTGAATGGGATAACTCCTGATTCTATTACTAATTGGAGGAAATTGAAAGACGCTTTTCTAGAAAGATTCTTTTCGCCATCCAAAAGAGCACAATTGAGAGATGAGATCAGCAATTTTTGACAGCTTCCAACTGAAGCTCTTCACGAAACATGAGAGAGGTTCAAGAAGAAGCTTATGCGGTGCCCAAATCATCATATGACCAATGTCTACATGATGGAGATATTATACAGGTCATTGAAGTCGGTGACTATGCCAGTGGATGATAATGCTGCAGAAGGGTTATTCATAGACCTTACCTTTATTCAGGCAAGTGATATGCTAGATCGTATGACAAAGAAAAGTAGAGCTTGGCATACCAGGGATTCTAAGGTAGCAATATCTACTATATTTATTAGCATGACTGCAGAGCAGAAGCGTAGACAAGAGGATCGTGACCAAGATATGGCTCACATAAAAATGCAGATGGATATTCTTACCAAGCATCTATTATCAGGGAAGACCAAAAAAGTTAAGGCTGTTGTATCACAGGGAACAAATGAGTCTGATTCTGAGGAAGAATCGAACTACTTGAATAATCATGGGTGTTTTCGAGGAAATGCCCAAGGAAACCAAGGTCGGAACTATTATGATAAATTTGGATACAAGGACCATGATCAAGGCAGTTAGAAGAATAAGACTGGCAGGAGTGGTTTGTATGTTTCTCCTAGAAATCGTGAAGCTGTGGCATCTAGCTCTGGAAAGATATCCATGGAAGATATGATCGCTAAGCTAGTGAAAGAAGCAGAGGCAACCAACATGGGTGTAACCGAGGTGAAGAATGATTTGTCTTCAATAAATCAATTGGTTGACTCGCATTCTACTGCAATAAAATAGCTAGAGCAACAATTGAGTCAACTATCAGTGGCACTCGACCAAATAAAGGCTGGAACGCTACCTAGCGACACAGTGCAAAATCCGAGAAATGAAGGATCATGTATAGTTATTACTACCCAAAGTGGCAAAGTGTTGGATCATCCATCTAAAGGCAAGAAGGTGATTGATGATATAGAAAATGATGTTATTGATGTAGAATGTGAAGATGTTGTAGAAGCTGAAGAGAGTTGTCATGACATTACACCTATACGTCTACACCCTAAAAAGATCGATAATCACAATCAAGATAAAAAAGAAGTGGTGGAGAAAACTATTCCTCTTCCACCACCACCATTTCCTCAGAGACTGATGAAGAAAAATGATGACACCAGGCTCAATAAATTTATTATTATGTTGAAGCAACTGACTATGAACGTACCTTTGGTGGATGCGCTAGAGCAGATGCCCAGATAAGCTAAATTCATGAAGGACATTTTGACAAAGAAGCGGGCAGCAAGCTGCTATGAGATGGCAGATAATGTTCATCATTGCAGCTCAATCGCTACAAGATCGCTAGTTCAGAAAAATACAGACCCTGGTGCTTTCACTATTCCTTACACGGTTGGATCTGTGGATTTTGCTAAGGCATTATACGATTTTGGATCTAGCATCAATTTGATGCCACTATCTATTTACAGAAAGTTGGGGTTGGGTGATCCTACACCAACCAACATGCGGCTCGTAATGGCAGATAGGTTGGTAAAACGACCTGTTGGTATTTTATATGATGTATTGGTGAAGGTTTCCACCTTCATTTTTCCTGTGGAGTTTGTTATTTTGGATTGCGAGGTGGATTGTGAAGTTCCCATAATCGTGGGGCGTCCCTTCCTTGCAACAGGAAGTGTGCTTATTGTTTTAAGAGCTAATGAGCTTTTATTCTGGATGAATGACGAAGTGGTCCATTTTGATGTCTGCACATCAATGAAGCAGCCCAAAGATATAAATGTTTTCTCTGTAGCTGATGTTTAAGATAAGAGAGAATTATATATAGAGAAACAGCTTATTGATGACCCATTGGCAGTTGTGCTTATGAATTTTGAGCGCGAGGATCTTGAAGATTATGAAAAAACTATTTGTGCTCTAACAGGAATAGGGTCATATACTCATTCTCCCAAGAAGCTGGACCTTGATCTCAAAAATCGTCCTACACCACCAGCAACACCATCCATTAGAGAGCCACCAATGTTAGAATTGAAGGAGCTGCCTAGTCATCTATAGTATGCGTTCTTGGGAAGTGGAAACACACTTCCAGTTATTGTGGTGGCTGATCTGGGTGAGCAGCAAGTTGCACCTCTCATCTCTGTTTTAAGGAGATACAAGAGAGTCATCGGTTGGACTATCGCTGAGATTATTGGTATCTCGCTTGGGATATGTATGCACAAGATTCAGCTTGAATAAAATTGCATACCCACTATTGAGCACCAAAGACGTTTGAATACACCAAAGACGTTAGATGTTGTGGTAGTGTATCCAATCTCCGACAGTAAATGGGTGAGCCCAGAACAGTGTGTGCCTAAGAAAGGGGGCATGACGGTAGTCCCAAATGAAAAGAATGAGTTGATTCCACTCAGACCTATCACAGGGTGGAGAGTGTCTATGGACTACCGGAAGATGAATTTGTGGACGCTTAAGGATCACTTCCCAATGCCATTCATGGACCAAATGCTTGATCGATTGACAGGAAAGGGATGGTTTTATTTCTTAGATGGTTATTCCGGTTATAATCAGATTTGCATTGCTGCTGAGGATCAAGAGAAGACCAATTTTACATGTCCGTATGGTACGTTTACCTTCAAACATATGCCATTTGGGTTATGTAATGCACCTTCCACGTTTTAGCGTTGTATGATGTCCATTTTTTTGGATATGGTTGAAGACACCTTGGAGGTATTCATGGATGATATTTCAGTTATGGGTGAGTCGGTTGAATCGTGTTTGGCAAATCTGAGTATGGCGTTCCAGAGATATGCTGAGTTCAACTTGGTGCTAAACTGGGAGAAGTGCCATTTTATGGTTAAAGAAGGCATTGTTCTTTGGCACAAAGTCTCCAAAAGAGGAATTGAGGTTGATTGAGCAAAAATTAAAGTTATCAAGAAACTACCACCTCCAAATTCTGTAAAGAGAGTTCGTAGTTTCCTCGGCCATGCAGGTTTTTATTGAAGGTTCATTAAAGACTTTTTCAAGATTGCTAGTCGATTATGCAAACTTTTGGGGAAGGATGCATAGTTCGAATTTGGTAAAGATTTCTTGAAGGCATTTGAATGCCTCCAAGTGAAGCTAGTTGAAGCTCCTATTATTGTAGCGCCTCATTGGTCCCTACCATTTGAAGTGATGTGTGATAAAAGTAGAGTAGCTTTGGGTGCTCTACTTGGTCAGAAAAGAGAGGTTATTTCATCCAATCTACTATGCAAGAAAGGCATTGAATGGAGCGCAGAAGAACTATTCTGTCACGGAACAACAACTTCTAGCAGTTGTTTATCCTTTTAAAAAGTTTTGTGCTTCTTGTTGGGAACCAAAGTGGTGGTTCATACTGATCATGTTGCGCTGAGATATTTAATGGTAAAGAAGGATGCTAAGACAAGGCTAATTCGGTGGGTGTTGTTACTTCAAGAATTTGATTTCGAGGTGAAAGATAAAAAAGGTTGCGAAAACCAAGTAGCTGATCATCTATCTAGACTTGAGAGTGAGCACATAGCGAAACCTGACCTTGAGATTGATGATACATTTCCTGATGAGGAGATCCTAGCCATTATGGTGAAAGACTTACCATGGTATGCAGACTTTGCGAACTACGTGGTAAGTAATGTGATTCCTGAGAATCTCTCCTTTCATCAACAGAGGAAGTTTATGCATGACGTGAAACACTACTTCTGGGATGAACCATATCTATTTTGTCAATGCGCTGATGGTGCTATTAGGCGCTGTATCCCAGATGTGGAGGTGGCTAGCGTATTGGAAGCGATTCATGCTTTCAAAGTTGGGGGTCATCATGTGGGTGCTCGAACAGAAAGGAAGGTATTGCAAAGCGGATATTATTGGCCTTCGTTATTTAAGGACGCCTATGATTTTGTGAGGAGATGTGACCAATTTCAGAGGCAAGACACAATTTCGAAGCACCATGAGATGCCCATGTCTAAAATTCTTGAAGTAAAGCAATTTGATGTATGGGGTATCAATTTTATGGGCCTATTTGTGAGTTTTTTTGGGATGAAATATATCCTAGTTGATTTGGATTATGTATCCAAATGGGTCGAAGCAGTAGCAGTAGTTGATAATGAAGGTAAGCGTGTTGTAGCATTCTTAAAGAGAAACATTTTCTCTCGTTTTAGGGTACCATGTACCATTATAAGTGATGGAGGATCATACTTTTGCAACAAGCTGTTCAATGATGCGTTGGTAAAATATGGGTTCAACCAACACAAGGTAGCTACACCTTACTACCCACAAAATGGTGGGCAGGTAGAGGTTTCTAATCGGGAGATCAAGCTGATCCTTGCTAAAACTGTAAATACTAATAGGAAAGATCAGTCTCGGAAGCTGGACGATGCCTTATGGGCTTATAGAACTGCGTTCAAGACACCAATTGGCATTTCCCCATACCAATTAGTTTATGGGAAGGCTTTTTACTTGCTAATTGAGCTCGATCATAAAGCATTGTGGGCGTTGAAGAGGCTTAACTTGACTTGGGATAATGCAATTAATCTGAGATTGGAACAGCTAAATGAGATAGATGAATTCCGTCTACATGCATATGAAAGGGCAGACCTCTGCAAAGAACGAATGAAAAAGTACCATGATTGGAGGATTATCCAACAAAACTTTCATAAGGGTCATATGGTACTTTTTTTCAACTCCAGACTGAATCTCTTTCAAGGTAAGTTAAAGTCTAAATTGTCTGGTCCATTCAAAATTAGTCAAGTCTACCCGTCTGGAGTAGTAGAGTTAGAAGACAATAATGGTGGTGACTTTAAGGTGAATGGCCAACGAGTGAAGCCATATATCGGTCCTCTTGACTCTATAAAATAAGTGGACACCATCTATCTTGATGAAGTCTAAGTAATCAGGTAACTATGTCGTGCCGCGACAATAAATCAAGCGCTTGATGTGAGGCAACCCATCATTTTTAATTGTTTTGTTTTGCTAAGAGTTTGCTTTTGTTAAATAAAAATCCAAAAAGAAGAGTTGATCCACGACCAAAACTAAGGCGCTTGGTGGGAGGCAACCCATCATTCTAATTATTTTTGTTGTTTTTGAGTAAGTGTAGGTGTAAGATGTATAAAGGAGGAGATCTAGCCCAAATTTGTATTTGGAATTGTGTTATATTGAAGCTGGTAAGTTAGGAATAAAGGAACAAAGGCTATTGGTTAAGCATTGCCTATGCAAATCTAGGCAATGAACAAGGCAAGGCCTATGTAAATCTAGGCAATGAACAAGGCAAGGCCTATGCTATGGTGTAAGTTCTCTGAATCTACAATGCTACAGCATAGGTGTCGCCTATGATCAACTAGGAAAAGCTGAAGGCACCACCTATGCCATTGCCTTTTCTCTCTTAATCTACAATGCCATAGCATAGGAGCCACTTATGTTCAACTAGGCTTTGCAAAAGGCGCCGCCTATGCTAAGCATAGGCAAAGCATTAGGCACCGCCTATGCTTATTTTTTGGTCTCCTAACACACTTTCACATGGATCAAAACCAACCCAAGTCTTGTCCTATAAATAAAAATTCAAAATTAGAACAAAAGACAATTATTTGCTCAACCTAGGCGCCGCCTTTACTCTCAAAATCTCTCAAAAATCTTCTTCTTGCTCATCTATCCTTGCAAGATCATCTTCCATATCCATCACCATGTAAGTTCTTCTTTTATATTCCGTAGTTATTACAATACTACGCCTATAATGATTTGTGTGTTGGTGATTTGAATGTGGATGGTTTGTTATGATACATCTAGTTGAGTGAAAGAATACGTTTGTGTGTTCTTGACTTTGTTCTGAATTATATTTGATTGTTATACACTGTCATCTTTTTGCTGAATAAAAATGGTAAAGTTAATTACATAATCTTGTAAGTTGAAAAGTCAGAATGTTTGGATGACTCGTACATCGATCTCTACGTAGTAGTCATGATTGAATACAAGCATGAGATGTTGTGATTATTTATATGCCATAACTTGATCCTATCTCTACGTAGTAGTCTTGTTCAAAAAGTGCATTAATCCAAACCATAAAGTATGGTCAAGATTACATGAGGAAGAGTTGAAAAGGATAGTTAAGATGACATGAAATTAAGACTGCGCTGAATATATTGTTGGAACATAAAGCCTACATGTATGTCAATGAAGTCTGAGTAATCGATATTGTTCACTTAACCAGGTTGTGCCAACAAATTAAGTGTGGGGTGGTGCCACTATTGCTTGTGTGTCGATCAAATCTTCCGAGATAAGCTAACATGATTTTATTTTAATCTTAGGTAAAATGGCACCAAAAAGTCGCACAGGAAATGAAAAAGCATCCACCTCGCAGAAGGGTCAGAAAAGAGCAAGATAAATCCTCCTCGCTACAGATACCTCGCTGCATGTTCGGGATAAAATGGGTCCTAGAGAAGGAAGGAAAGGAGTGGTTAACAACAAAGTGAAAAAATATATTGACGTGGAGTTGATACAAAAGGAGAGTCTAGCGAAAAGAGAACCTCGCATCTTGGCTAAAATCATGGCGCTACATCTTGATTTCATTTTCCGAGATATGGGAGAATGTAATCTTGATCTAACACAAGAATTCTATGCCAATTGGTTCCCAAAGACTACCGGAAGTGAAGTGAAGATTAGGGGCCAAATCTTGCAACTGAATGCGGAGTTCTTCAACTCTTTTCTATGTTTTCCAGTTGTAGATCCATCACCACTCAAGGAGCTTCATAACAGACCTCCGTATAGGGCAATCAGACACACACTGTGCGGAACAAGATCAATGGCACGTTGGAGTCATCACAAGGATACCACTCGGCACAACACCTTCCCGTATGCTTCCTTGAACAGTGAAGCTAGGATATGGTTGCAGATAGTCAACTCTTGAATGATTCCAAGGACACAGTACACAAAGATCACACGTGATAGTGTATGCTTGGTATACGCTCTGATGACTAATATTCCCATCAATATTGGTGCGGTTATACGGTCATCAATGCGTAAGGATAGGCTGCACAAGAGGTCTCACTTCAGCTTTTGCAATTTGTTGACTGCAATATTGAATAAGGAGGACATTGAATAGGAACCTACAGATCATAAGCTTCCACACAACCTGAAGAAGGTTGACCTCACAAAGGTGAAAGATTCTGAAACTATGCATGGCGTCAACCTGACCACTGCAGAAAGGCATGCTCGGGATGAAAGTTTCTTTCGCCATCTATATGGCATGACTCGGTTTACCATGATGAGCGGGGGTCGTATTCTGACTGATGCAGAGCTCCAGCAGTTGGATTATGACTACCCAATGAATGAGGATGCGAGGGCCATGTGTGGAGTGGCAGTACATTTTGAGAAATCTCTCGATGATGATGTGCCAACCGATGATGATCGCCGAATGCAGACACAGACGTGGAGGAGAACCCTGATGATGATGACTCTGATGATGATTCTGATGCAGGGGGTATGACCCCATACATAGAGGAGGAGTCCAACTAATCAGGTTTTCCTTATTTATATTCCACTGAGGGCAGTGTGTCCCGTCTAAGTGTGGGGTGCTGGTATTTGTATAATGTAATTCTTTACCTGCATTTATTTATGTTTGTTTGTTTGATTTAGTCGTAGTTACTTGTTAAATTTTAGAATTTTTTTTTGATTTTGCATGAAATTGTTCTGATAGGCGGCATGGTATTATGATAAGAGTTTGTGCTAAAATCATTACTGTTGAGACATTTAGATCTAAGTGTGACTCACTGTGTGATAAGTGTGTGGTTTAATTCCTTTATCTTTTGGGTCAAGAGTCTATACTGCTCCCAATAAAGTTGACCATGTCCCTTGTATGTGTGAGGGTATACTATATTCTGTGTTGTGACTGATGCTAGAACTTGGCTGGTGTGTGTGTAAAGTTAAATAAAGAGTGTGAGTTTAGGAGATAATTTAGGCATTTCTTTGGAAGCCTATGATTGTTTACCTTCTTTGCACCTACCCGTGTACATTATCCTAGTTAACCCCCTTTGAGCCTTTATCTATTTTCTTTGACAGCCTCATAAGTAGCCTAATCTACTTTTTTAAGACAATATTTGATCCAAATTCCTAAGCTCTTTAAATTGTAAAGTCATGTGACAAAATAAGAGGAGATTGGGTGAGAGTGATGCCTTAGAGTGTATTGGTACTTGAAATTGTTGTGAAAAAGAGTGGCTATCATAGAGGTGTTTTATAAAAAAAAGAAATAGAGAAATAAAAAGATAGTTCTGTTATGATTGAATAACAAAATAGGTGAAAAGGGGTGGTAGATGAAAGGAAAGTAGAAGGGTTGTTTAAAAGAGAGTGTTAATGACTTAATGTAGTGTATTAAAGCACTTAGGGAACATAGTCACTATTTTCGGCCAAAATAGTCCTACCTGTCCCTTAGCCTAAATTACAACTTGTAAAGACCTATTTGATCCTAAGCTTAGCATTCTGATATTAGTAGAGCATTACACTAATGGCAATCCTATGGTCATCAGTTGCAACATATGAATTCTTTGTAAGAGCGAGAGCAAGGAGAATCCTATACCCATGTTTCGAAAAATGCAAAACTTGTGAGTGATTATGGGTGATATCTTGTGTGAGACACACATGGTTGATGAGTTTTGGGTAGTGTTATATGCTTCTTTGTGCCTTAACTTGTAGATACGAATTAAACACTATCGCGAGTCTATGTTGGAGGTTGAATTGTTTCTAGTAGTGATCAAAAAACTAATCTTTGTTAATAATTTCTGTGCCTGTCTTGTTGAATATTTTGTGTTGCTGCTGTGATATTCTAGTTAGATGTTTGCATGGACTTCATATTTTGTTCGAGGATGAACAAATCTTTAAGTGTGGGGTGTTGATGTTGTGCGTATTTACACGCCTAAAGCACCATAATTTACCCATATTTTAGCTAAGTTTTAAGGACAAAATATATAATTCCTACAGTTTTAGTCCATTTTCCTGTAAGTGAGCTAACCAACGTGATTAGCATGTTTTCAGGTATTAATGATGAAGATTTCAGCACTTTGTGGACCATTTGGTAGAAAAGGAAACTTCGCCTAGGCGGGAAGGCAGCTTTTGGAAGCTTGTGGACTGAATGTGATGCATGGAGAATCTGTCTCGGGCAAAATCAATATTTCTTAATACTTAAGGGTGCAACAGTAACTTGTAGGACTAGGACAAGGATGTTATAAAAACCCTATTTTGCTGAATTTTTCAATATCCAGCTTTTCATTATTCATACGACACTTTAGGTATTATTGAGTTTTACAGATTCTGTAAGTTACCAACAGAGAAACACGCTACACAGAAAACACACGGCTAAAGAGGAAAAACGTGAACCTTGTTTGACGCCAAAACACATATCCATTGTGAGAATATTCTAACTTTGGTATGATGATGATGATGTCTTCTTTAGTTTCCGTTGTAATCATCAGTAGCTAAACTTCTCTATTAGGGTTATGGAGCCTTTTGATATACTATCTATTACTATGAGTTTGTGAATTCTTGCTACGTATTCTACTTATATCATTACTCTCTTCATTTTAATTAAATTCTTGTGGTTGCAAACATATAGAATACGCCAGTATAGCATTAAATTGTTGAAAAGAAAAGATACATGTCTGGAAAAGAGAGTATGACAAGGAAATAGGGCTACCAACCCCTGTTTACACGTTAGTACCGTAACTGGATTAACTTCTTGAAAGAGTTTGTACTGTTAGTTATACACTTTAGGCTTGAGAGAGCTAAAGTAAAATAATGCTTGATGGTTGAGAAACGCTAGGATTTACGATTAGAATACGAATCTCTATAAGTGCATGCATGTATAAATTCCGCAATACTCATAGTTAATAGATACGTAGAACTCATAAGGTGGACATAACCCTAACTTATTTTGCTCTGTGATTAAATCTTACTAAACAAAGCATTCCATTGTTACTTTGATAGCATTAATTCACGCCATAATTCAATCCCCCCTTTCCGTGGAATTTTTGACAAACAGTCTACTAATAATTGCAACACTTAGTGACCAAGTATTTCCTGTGGGATTCGACACCCAACCCAGTGAGTTTATATATTTGACAGCGACCGGTTACACTCTTACGAGAGATGTAGTTTGGGCGTTATCACACACCTCATCAAAAGTTATGCAACTAGAACTAGCTTCTTTACAAAAAAGTCACCCTCACTCTGACTTATAAGCTTGTGACTTCATATCACTAACTTTTGAACCATTTTACTACCAATAGGTCATGACACCTTAACATGTACTACTATTTAGGTGGAAATATTATTCCAACATTCTACTACACATCTCTATCCTTAAGCATGACATTTGTTGTAAGGATTCAAAAAAGAGTGGATATACTTCGAACCTCATGCTAAATAAGCACGATTGCATTCAAATAGAGGTATACACTTAAATCAATACACTTTTAATCACTAATGGACTCCTCTCAAGTCTTTATGTTGTCTCATAACTTTATAGATAAGTCAATTAGAAAGGCCCACATCATTTGAGATTTAAATTTCTGGACTTATATCACCTTAACAATGAGGCATGGCCCATAAAATTAACGCATGGGAGGAATTAAGTTAACTTTTGAATGGATGACTTTATAGAACAAACTATAATATGAAAGAATGAGACACAACTCCTAAATTCCCAGAAGCTTCTAAATTATATGTGTGGTTCACAACGCACCCATAAGAAAGCATCTACTACGAAAGGCTTTGTAGACACCTTGGGACCATGAACTTTGCTTTGTTACCAATTTTGACATGATTTGAGCTGAGGCCCTGGTCACGGCGGGTATCTAAAACCATGAAGGCCTGAGAGACCCCTTAGCATGTAATTAAAAGCATAATCTAAATATAAATAAAAGTATGGAAGGTATAATAATATTCAGTGGAGATCTATAATACAACTATGTCAACAAAATATGACAATACAATACTTTAAATACCATCTCTGAAACCATTACTGGATACTAGCTATCTAGACTGGGACAAGGCCCTCGGCTGGTCCATATACAAAAGACTCAACATATAAGTAAATTCCTTCCAAAGATGGATGGCTCGACCATTTTTGTCATATCCCAAGTGTTATACAAATGTGATAAACTATAGGAATATACCGTAGAATCTAAAATATAAGGGGTCAATACACAAGGTACTGGTATGTAGAACAAACGAAAAACAAAATATATTTTTATACAACATAGGTGAGAGAATTTCATAAAAACTTGTCATCTTAATACATTTTAAAATACATTGGCATAATTTGATGAGCTTCAAAACATATTCTTGAAATTAGTACTCAACTCTTTATTTGTTTTTTAGCAGATGGTACACCCGACATTTGTACAATCCGATAGGCTATATGGAATCTTCCCATAGCGCAATGGACATGCCCCCAATTTAAATTTTCCACAATACTTAGGTGAAAATCATATATGGTATGACACAGGGTCATCGTGTAATACCCCAAAGTTTCTTTAAGTCAAATTTTGTCTTCATAGAAGTTATTGATGACTTCCTAAATGATTAATGTTTAAGTCAGGTAGAATTTCTAAAATTTAGACTTTTTATCATGTGGTAAATTGAATTATCATTCAATGATACCAATTTCATCCAAATCCAGCATCGAAGTAAAAAGTTATGGACGTTTTACAGAGAACTATCAAAACTGCCCAGAAGCAATGGTCAGGCCGATGGACTATCGAGCTAGCAACGGACCATAGCCCAAGCCTTCACAACTAAGGTAGTGAACCCATCTTCTGGCCAAGTGCAATAGTTAAGACCGACAGACTGTCGAGCTAGCGATGGACCGTTGCCCAAACCATAGCCACTTTCGATCAGCAATTTTAAGCCATTTTTTTAAAAAAGGTATTTGGGTCTTTTTCAACCTATTTTATCCCGAAACTATACCACACTCGAGCTTATAACTTCATTATTAACCTACAATACCAAACTAGGGTTCCTCTCAAAGTTCAATCCCAAAGAACAAGAACTATACCCTTCTTCAAGTAACTAAGAAATTCAAGTTCTTTAAGTTTAATAACCATCAAGAAAACATCAAGAAGTGTGTTTCCCAATCCAAAAATGTTCAAGAAATGTTTGTTATCTTTCAAGGTCCAATTTTTTGAGGTATGTTTAGTGTTGATTCATGGATTTATTTCAACCATAAAACTCAAGAATCCTATTTTAAAATTATGAATTGTGAAACCCATGTTGTGGATTTATTGTAATCATGTTGTTTATGTTGTTATGCAACTTCCAAGTTGGAAGCTTTAATATATTTTCATGAAATTTTGTTAATAAATGGATTGAATTTATTGTAATCATGTTGTTTATGTTGTTATGCAACTTCCAAGTTGGAAGCTTTAATATATTTTCATGAAATTTTGTTAATAAATGGATTGAAATTGATGAAATTGAGTTGAATAAACGAACTTGATGTATTATGTAGATGCTCATACTTAAGCCCTCAGTTATGCGTACTAAATGTTTGATAAAATGTCTAAGTGAGTAAGATTTATGCTTATTGACTCAATTGGGCCTAAATGATGAATCCATGCTTTATCCTTATGTTTCAAAATGACTCTCACACTATTGTGATGCATTGCAATTATTAGATGAAATTCCCATGAGACTAGAATTGTTTAACCATTATATATTTGAATGCATTCCTATCATGTAAGAAAGTATGAGAACCAAGTGCTTCATAGAACTCCCCAGTGATTTTATTCTGAATTATTGATTATGGTCATGTGTTCAAGAAGTGTCATGTCTTGTATGTTTCATGCTATCGATTTTTGCGAGTACTTGTACCTGACAATTTAGATGAGTGCCTAGACCTAGTTTTTGGTTTAATGATAATCTCAATCAAGCCATGATCAGTAGAATTCAGTCAACTAAATGCCTTAGGAAAACCGAGTAAATTCAGTATCAGTCTAGTAATCTCAGTAATCTCAATAATCTCCATCAGTTATTAGATCTCAATATTATTCAGTCAGTCAATGGAATTCAGTGAAACTCAGTATAGCATATGCAGATCAGTGTCTATTGAGATCGGAGTAGGATTCAGCTTCGAGTAAGCCCATGGATAGGAACTCACCTGCGAGTAGAGGGTGTGATTCTTAGAATAAATCCTTGCGCTCAATAAATACGTAGCCAGCGTAGGTTGAGACATCAAACCTACTAGATGAGGGTAGATGACGTGGCTAAACCTGCTAGATGAGGGTCCCTCAGTTCTCATTAGAGTACCAGTTAGATAAAAGTAACTCAGAGATTGTCCTTACCTGTGGCGCGGTATTGACACCCTTTGAATTTGGGTTATAGATTAGACCCCAACTCAGCTATAATAACTTATTAGAGGAATTTCAGATAAAGAACTACTTCCCATAGTCTCACTAATAGAACTCAGATAGTTCAACAGAATTTAGGACTGTTACATACAGTCACCCAGTATTGTACGGGACTCAGCTAGTTCCATGAGAATCTAAAATGTCAGATACAATCACTAACAATCAGTTACATTAGTTATCAGTAACTCATGATATAAGTATTCAGACTCACTAGATTGCACTATCACGAATTAAGTTACGGTTACATATTTATGCATGTATTCTCACATTCATGTTATATAGTCAGTTTGTATTGTTCAGAAAATGAACCCTTTGTATTCACCCTACCTTACTAGTATTCCAGTATATTCAATCATACTGGTGCATTTGTGCTATAGTGTTTTATACCCTACGTTCAGAAGTATGAGCTCCAAAACATCAGAAGCATTCCAATTTCAGCAGTTAGAGTCAGTAGTGAGTCTACATCATTCGAGGATACTATGATTTGATTACTTCACTTCTAAAGTACTTAGTTTATTTAAGTAGTTGGAGTTTGTTACGGACTATCCCATCAACCCCTTATTCAAATAGTATAGTGCTAGAGGCTTTCATACTATAGTATGTTCAGATAGTTATTTCAGTTGTTTTGGTATGGATATTGTCAGATGTTGTGTTTTATTAGTATTTGAACCTTATAGCCTTTCAGCCTTTTATTTCGCATTTATACTGTAAATTATGCAATGTTCAGGTACAGATATCAGTCATGGGTTAGCTTGTGGTCCTTTGGGGTCACGAGCACCATGTAGCATTCTGGGTACAAGATTTGTGGTGTTACACATTGCCACGTAAAATCCCAAATTTGGGACACAATATGCTCTTATCGAAAAAAGACAGTTTTGGGCTATGATTATCTAAACTTAAGCCTTCTTCGGTAACCAACTAGCTCTATGCCCAATTTTAGCCCTTTAAAACCATGCTTAATGCTCTTAATACATTCTTCTCTTTCCTAATTAAGGGCATGTCATAATATAAACTGTCATACCTAGACTATCAAGCCATATTATATCATATTATATTCTTAGCCTTTTTCATTCAAAAACATATAAATGACTACCCAAAATATTTATACATTACAAGAGAGTTCTTATCTCAAAAGCACATGAAAACTTTTGTACACACACTCTCTTTTAAAAACTGAAACATGCGGTGATCAATTCAATCATTTAATTCATTCATTATCTCCATTAGGACAAAAGAGCTTTTGGGACAAGAATAGAATCATTAGAAACATATGAAATAACAAAGTAAAATTTACCATGAGGCATTTAAGGCTCGAGAAAACATCATCATTAATAAAGCTGCCCTAACACATAGTTATGAATAAATCTCTCAAACAACAAGGGGATTAAAATCCAAGCTCTCAAACCCAAATTAACAATTCATAACATGAAAGGACCATAAATTTCATCATGGGGAAGGGAATTTCAAATGTCAAATTCATAAATCACTTTCCTAACCCAAATCATGTATGCCCAAGACTCTAAATCAAGTTAATGGAAAGATCCTGTGATAATTACATACTTTCATCCAATTGGATTCATGATGCATGCTCTTAAAACCATTTCTCAAAACTTATTCCAAATACATACATATAGAGCTTTAAAGTTTGTTAAAGTTGTAAAACGTATGCCCATGAGATTTAGTATAGCCCCACATACCTTTTTGATTAAAAAATTTATGATATCTTGATTCTACGCCTTGGAAGTGTGGATTATGGAATGAAACCATAAATTTTCTTTTGTAGGAGTGGAGAGGAGAAGGAGAGATAAGAAAATGACATAATAATGGGAAAATGGCATTTAAACCATGTTTTAAGTTGTAGAGTAGGGTTTTAGGGTGAGAAAAAAGATTAAAATACCTCTATAGAAACAAACAACAATGTCGAATTTTCCTCATCTAACGACTAGGTTGACAAGCCATCAACTCTGTGATATCCCATCACTCTACTCATCAAATATAGGTGGAATTGATATTTTCTAGTTAGGGATGATGACTAGGGTTGATGGCTAGTCACCCAGTTGAAGGCTCATCAACATAGTCATCACCTAGTTGATAATTCATCAACTTTGTCGTCACTTTGTGACAGTCAGACACTCCGAAGTAAAATGAGTAGAACTTAGTACTCCAATATCAAATTAAGGTGAAACTAGTTGATTTGCAAAGAAGATGCGAAGATATTTCATTCAGTATATAGTAGGCCACATTACTCATTATATATTAGGAGTAATCGCCTTTGGAAATTTATCTAAGTTGAAACATTCACAAGAACTTTGTGATAGAAATGTTCTCAGCTTGTCTTTGAGATAGGAGATTTTTGTGACCTCAATTCATTTCAGAAAGTATTCCCACCCTATAGAATTTATCATTACACAAATATTAAAAAAGAATCATTGGGCACAGGTCTATATGTGTAAAAACCACTATTTCAATAGGGGATGATTTCCTAAGTACATATAAGCAAATATCCATTCCATTCAACAACCAATATGGGACTTCACCTACTTTAACACACACTTTAAGACCTAGGATCCAATTGGAGCATTGATCAGGAGTCTAAATAGCGATGATTCGGGCTTTGTTACCATATAAAAATGGCACATGGGCATAACTAAACACCAGAAGCTATATCATAAGGGGAGAATTGGGCAAATCTATATAAGCTAACAGCTATCCCATTTCCAACCAATGTAGAACTAAAATGGACCTAGAATATTAGGTTGCTTATCAGGTAGATCGGATGGATAATTACACTCAATAGTTTGTATTATTGGCTATTGTTTTTTAAATGTACTAATCTGATAGAAACAATTAAGATATAGGATAGTTTGGTAATGTGTTAGAAATTATCAAATAGTTATCGGGCGGCGTATCAGCTAACATCCACAATGTCATTTTCTAAGTAATAATTTTGTACTTTATATTAGTGCAATACACTATACTATACATAAGAATTAAGTATAATTAGGCAAACTGTGAAAGAATTTGGCTTAACGAAACACATGCAGTACACTACACTTATATACCCAAATACATACATATCGCAATTCCTGCATCAACAAAAAATGAAAGAAAAAATAATAGAGGAAGAGTCAAAGTGAACCACAAGTCGGGACCAGTTAGAGAAAGAGAAATCTAATGATTTAAAACAAAAATGATTGAATAAAAGATGGAGATATGAAGATTTGAAGAATTTGTGTGGAGTGTTTTATATTTTTAGATATGGGTAAAAGTATGAGTGAAATTCATCATAATTGGTACTTATCAGTCGATACGTAAATTAAATAATATACCCTTGTACCAATAAACTGTTAATATAAAATTGTAATTTATTCTACCTTAATTTGCATCCTTGTGACCTTTCTATCAAGGGACATGTCATTGTAAGATGAATCTTCTCTATGCCCTTTTGAATCACCTCCATCCAATATTTCTTCCATCTACCTCTACCTTGCTTGAATCCATCCACAGCTAATCTTACACCTATGAACTTGGTCATCCGATCAACTCTTTCTCATAAGCCTAGACCATCTCAACCTTGTTTTTCATGTCTTGGCTTCCATTAAAACCACTTCTTCCTTATGTCTAATAACCTTATGTCTAATCTTATCTTTCCTAGTAAAATCACACATCCATGAAGTATTCTTATATTCACAACCTTCATATTTTGGTTGTGCTATTTCTTGACTTGCCAATACTCACGACTCGAGGCTAACCCCTAGACACTACAACACTGCTTACAGTAACAAGTAACGACAATCTAACCCATAAGCTAGTACCTACTGTGGGCATTGAATAAGACTGATAATAGAAGAGTATGTGTAGGAATTAACTAAAAATCCCACAAGGTCTTAGATACTATAAATAATTCAATTAATTCCATAAAACTAAATTATACACTAAACTATTGAAACTAACTGGTAAATATTTACAAACTAACTGCTATTTGAAAAGCTTCTAAGACTGACTGACTGGGGAGTTGATGGGACAAACTCCCAACTAACTTTGTTGGACCATATAACTAAAGTGATAACTCAAGTGAATAAAGATAAAATCATCCTCGATATATGAGGACTCACCATTACTACTGATTCTAGCTAACTGATCCGGTCTAAGGTCAAACAGGAAACTAAGTGCCCGAACCTATGATATAAGACATCATAGCACAAAAATAAGTATGTGATTAGTACTTTGAATTTATGGGTAATGGATGAAAAATATGAGATAGTTGAGAAAACATGCATGAAAACTGAAATGCTAAAAGTGCAAGACTAAGCATATAAAGTTTCCAAAATAATTTGTAAAATAGAAATAGTGAAATTTGGTAACTAAATAACTGATAATCTTTATGTCTTAGTCATGCTACCTGAACTGAATTTTATACTTAATACTGAACTAAGATTGTGGGAGGTATCGTCTAACCGACATGCCCTATTCAAAGATGATAGGGGTCCAACCTATTAAACTAGTTAAAATTGTATCAATACTGTGCCATGGGTACTAACACTGGTTGTGTGGATCCACTAAGCTACTGAAGAACCAGGGCATCAAGCCTAACCTAACGGATGAAGCCTGGGTGGAGTCAAACCTTAACTAACAGGTGACCCATGGGAAGTAGTCAAGCCTGAACTGACGAGTGACTCCTCATAACTAATATTGGTTATTGATGATAGGAGAATTTACACGCCCATAGCACTATATTTTGCCCATATTTTAGCCAAGTTTTGAGAACAAATTATAGATTACATGCACTTTTAGACCTTTTTCCTGTAAGTGAGCTAAAGAACATGATTAGCAAGTTTTCAGGTATAAATGATGAAGATTTCAGCATTTTATGGATAACTTGATGCCAAAGAAAGATTCACAAAAGAAAGAAGGGAAATCTTGGACGCCTAAGGACCAAAAGTGACGCATGGGAAACCTTTACCGGGCAAAAACAATATTTTTGAAGACTTTGGGGACTAGCAGTAACTTATTAGGATTAGGATAATAATGCAGTAATTTATTAGGATTAGGATAATCATGCAGTAACCCAGTAGGAATGGGTTAAGTATTGCAGTAGCCTGGTAGGAATAGGATATGGGTGTTATAAATACCCTATTCTGCTAGAGATTATTATTCATTCTTCTATTATTCTATTATTTTATTACTGTACAACTCTTCTTCTAATTCTTCCATTAATTCTACTTTCATCTATTCAATTCTTAATTTCCGCAACAAGAGAAATGTTACTTTGCAAGGAATTCATGCCTATCTCCTACCATACCTTACTACACGAGAACTTTATTGTAGTATAATAACAATGTCGATTGTGATTTCCTTCGCACTCATGGGTAACTAAACTTCTCTATTGGGGTTATGGAAGCCGTATGAGATACTATCTATTGCTATGAGTTTGTGAGTTCATGACACTTATGCTGCTTATATCATTATTCTCTTCATCTTAATGCAAATTCATGTGGCTGCAGACGCATAGAATAACGCTAGTATAGCATTAACTTGTTCGAAAGAAAAGTTATATGTCTGGAAAAGAGATAATGTCAAAGAAATAGGGTCCCATCCCCGATTAAAAAGTTAGTGCCGTAACTGGATTAACCTCTTGGAGAATTTGTACCATTAGACACGCTTTAAGCTCGAAAGAGTTAAAGTGAAATAGTCCTTATTTAGGTCAAAAAATGCTTGGATTTACCATTGAATACAATTCTCTATAAGCACATGCATGTATGAATTCCGCACAACTTATAGCCAATAGAGACGTACAACTCATAAGGTGGACATAACCCCAACTTCTCAATTCTCATTGTTTTACAGCTTACCAAACATTCTTCCTTTTTACTTTGCCATTTTCCTTTTTTTTCCTTATTACTTTGGTTACATTACATGCAGGAGAAAACTCCCCCCTTTTACGAGACTTGCACCAAAAGTCTAGTAATCTTTGCATACTTGTTGACCAAGCTATTCCCTATGGGATCGATACCCAACCCAGTTGGGTTATATATTTGACAACGACCGCTTTACACTCCTACCAGAGCTGTAGATTGAGCGTTATCAAAAATTGGTGCCGTTTCCGGGGAATACGAGTGTCAATTAAGTTTGTGATAATTACTAGACCCTTTGGTCAAAGATTCTCGTACTTTTACGTATAGTTGTCATTTTTGTTTTATCCAGGTTCTGTTGGCAGGATGGATGCACAACATGAAATTGAAAGGATGGCTGCTCAAGCGCATCAACAGAATATTGATAACCCAGGGCGTGCAACAAATCCTGATGATGAGGACCTGGGCGATGAGGAGCTAATACACCCACGGCATACTGCTAAGATGGTGGCACCCATGCAGAGGAGAGATCGTCAAGCGCGATTTAGGCCCAAACGCCAAGCTGTGCAAATACCGTTCGATGATGATGATGATGATCTTGATGGAGCTGGTGCCACAGGAGCTATTATTCTTCCGCCATTGGCACGCGGAGCAAAGTTTAATATCACTACCGCCATGATTCAGCTTTTGCAAATCAAGGGATAATTTGGTGGACTAGTAGGCGATGATCCGAATATGCATCTCATCAGCTTTATTTCTACATGCAAGTTGTTTGACAATCCTGGCGTTGGTCAGAATGCAATTCGTTTACGTCTATTTCCATTGTCTCTGTCTGGGGAGGTAACCCTATGGTTGAATGGGTTGAATCCTGATTTTATTACAAATTGGAGGCAATTGTGAGACGCTTTCCTAGAAAGATTCTTTCCGCCATCCAAAAGAGCATAATTGAGAGATGAAATCAGCAACTTTCGTCAGCTTCCAACTGAAGCCCTTCATGAAACATGGGAGAGGTTCAAGACGAAGCTAATGAGGTGCCCAAACCATCATATTACTAATGTTCACCTAATGGAGATATTATACAGAGCCTTGAATTCAATAACTAAACTAGGGGTGGATAATGCGGCTGGAGGATCATTTATAGACCTCACCTTTGGTCAGGCAAGCAATATGCTAGAAAAGATGACGAAGCAAAGTAGAGCTTGGCATACCAGGGATTCTGAGGTAGCAAGCCCCACTTTATCTATTGGTATGACTGCAGACCAAAGAAGAAGAGAAGAAGAACGTTATCAAGATATGGCGCACATGAAAACACAAGTGGATCTTCTTACAAAGCATTTATTATCAGGTAAGACCGAAAAAGTCAAAGTCATTGAGTTGAAAGGACGAGACGAATCTGATTCTAAAGAAGAAGCCAACTACTTGAACAATCAGGGCGGTTTTCGAGGTAATACCCAAGGAAACCAAGGTCGTAACTACTATGATAAATCTGGAAACATGGACCAAGGTAGTTAGAATAACAAGAATGACAATAGTGGTTTGTATGTTCCCCCAGGAAGACGTGACACTACTACATCTAGTTCTGGAAGTATGGAAGACATGATGGCTAAACTGTTGAAAGGAGTGGAAGCTACCAGCACTGGAGTAACGGAGGTGATAAATGATTTGTCCTCAATTAAGCAATTGGTTGACTCACATTCCACTTCAATAAAGCAAATAGAGCAGCAATTGAGCCAACTTTCAGCAGCACTCAATCAAAGAAAGGTTGGTACGTTACCTAGCAACACTGTGCAAAACCCACGGAATGATGGGTCATGCATGGCTATTACTACCCGAAGTGGTAAGGTGCTGGAAACTCCATCAAAAAGAAAGCATGTGGTTGACAAAGAGGCGGACATGGATGACAACGCAAAAGAAGAAACAACCGCAGAAGCCGCCCACGACGTCCATGACGTCACACCAAGTATGTTGCAGCCTGAAAAGGCTAAAAAACGGAATCAAGAGGAGAAGAAAGCCGTGGAGAGAACAATTCCATACCCACCACCACCTTTTACTCAAAGACTGAATAAGCAGGTAAATGATACAAGGTTAAGTAAATTCATGACGATGTTAAATCAGCTGCCCATTAATGTTCCGTTTGTGGAGGCACTTCAACAAATTCCTGGGTATGCGAAATTGATGAAAGACCTTTTGACAATGAATCGGGTAGCATGCTATGAGCTGAAAGATACTATTCATCATTGCAGCGCTATTGCCACCCGATCACTAGTTCAGAAAAAGGCCGACCCCGGTGCTTTCACTATTCCTTGCACGGTTGGATCTATGAATTTTGCTAACGCATTGTGTGATCTGGGTGCTAGCATCAATTTGATGCCACTATCCATCTACAGGAAGTTGGGGTTAGGCGATCCGACACCAACCAATATAAGGCTCGTAATGGCTGATAGATTGGTAAAACAACCTGTGGTTATCTTGAATGATGTGTTGGTGAAGGTTTCTTCATTCATCTTTTCTGCAGACTTCGTTATTTTGGATTGTGAGGTGGATTTTGAAGTTCGCATAATCTTGGGACATCCTTTCCTTGCAACTGGAAGTGTGCTTATTGACATGAGAGCTAATGAGCTTGTGTTTTGGTTCAATGACGAAGTGGTCCGCTTTGATATATGCAAAGCAATGAAGTAGCCCAGCGATATGGATGTGTTATCCGTAGCTTATGATGATAAGAAAGCATTATCTGTAAAGAAATAGCTTACTGTCTAGCCATTGTCTGCTGCACCGCTGAATGTTGAGCATGAGGATGATGAAGATTATGAAAAAACTATGTGTGCTCTAACAGGAATAGGGTCCTATTCTCATACTCCTAAACAGCCAGATCTTGATCTTAAGAATCAACCGTCACCAACAACAAAGACTTCCATTGAAGAGCCACCAGAGCTAGAATCGAAAGAGCTCCCCAATTATCTAAAGTATGCATTTTTGGGAAGTGGAAATACACTACCGGTAAGTGTGGCAGATGATTTCAGTGAACAACATGTAGAGGGTCTCATCTCTGTTCTGAAGAGATACAAGAGAGATATGGGTTGGACTATCGATGATATAATTGGTGACCCTCCGGGGAGATGTATGCACAAGAGTCATATCGAAGAAGATTGTATACCTATAAGTAAGTATCAGCGTCATCTGAATCCATTCAGAAAATGATGCCCTATCTATCTCAATGAAGACTAAGTAATCGAGATAACTATGTCGTGCCACGAAAATAAATCAAGCACTAGATGGGAGGCAACCCATCATTTTTCATTTTTGTCTTTATTTCGTTCTATTATGTGTTTTGCTTTTGATAAATAAAAATCTAAAAATAAAAGTCGTGCCAAGACCAAAAATAAGGATCTTGATGGGAGTCAACCCATCGTTCTAATCGTTTTTATTAGTTTTGAGCAAATGTAGGTGCAAGAGGTATAAAACGAGGAGATCGGTTACAAATTACGATTTGGACATATTGCATGGTAAAGGTGGTAAGTTAGGCATGAAGATGCAAACGGCTATGTATTGAGCATTGCTCATGAAAATATAGGCATCGAACAAGGCTAGGCCTAGGTAAAACTAGGCCACGAACAAGGCAAGGCCTACACTATGGCCTAAGGTCTCGGAATCTAGTGTGCCATAGCATAGGCGCCGCCCATGCTCAAGTATGCTATAGCATAGGCGCCGCCTATGATAATACCTTTTGTCTCTGAATCTCATATGTCATGCTAAAGGCGCCGCCTATGCTCACCAAAGGCTTTGCAAAAGGCACCGCCTATGCTCAGCAAAGGCTTTGAAAAAGGCGTCGCCTATGCAAAAGTATTATGCTCAATGAGGCATGGCCTATGCTATGGCATTCTAATCAACTAGGCAAAGCATTAGGCACCGCCTATGGTCACTTTTGGTCCTCAAATCCGATTCCAAATGGGTCAAAACCCGAACCAACCTTCTCCTATAAATATGAGACTTAGTCTTGAACCAAAAACACATTGGAAACCTAGCTTATGCACCGCCTATAGTCTACAAATCCTATCAAAAACTTTTTCTTTTGCTCTTTTTCTTCACAAGAACATCATCCAAAGGCTTCAACCAAGTAAGTACTTCTTTGTTCTTCATTTATATTCCGTAAGTACTACATTACTACGCCTATTATGAATTGATAAATCTTGAAGTAGTATTGATGATTTGGAAGTGATTAAATTGTTATGATACAACCAAGTGAGTGAATGAATACGTAAGGATGATCGTAACTTATTTCCAACTTGAATTCGATTTTGATGTCACTTTCATACTTACATGTTGGAATGACTTGTTCATCGGGATAAGAATTATAGTTGCCTACCGACATAGGAGGTTGTGATTATTTCTAGATGCTATACGTTCATTCAATCTCTATGTAGTAGTCTTGATATGTCATACATGCAAGTATTTCTAAGAGTACAGGAAGTATGACTACATTGATTTTATTGTTGAAATAGAGCACCTAAAACGTATGTCGATGAAGTCTGAGTAATCGACCACTTTCACTTCATTAGTCTATACCAACAATCTAAGTATGGGGTGGTGCCACTACTGCTTGTTTATAGATTGTATCCATCTAGATGATGCTAACATGAACATTGTTTTAAGTCTCAGGTACAATGGCACCCAAACCAAGACAAGGCAAAGATATAGCTACCGCTTCACAAAAAGGCAAGAAAAGAGGCCGAAAAGAGAAAGGAGAACCCTTCTCACTGAAAATACCTCGACTCACTCTTGGAATTAAGCGGGATACTTATGAGGAACTTCTGAGGATGACGACTGTGATGATGATTCGGATGCAAGGGGTATGACCCCAGACATAGAGGATGAGTCCGTCTAACCAGGTTCTTCTTATTTATTTTCCACTGAGGACAGTGTTTCTAAGTGTTTCTAAGGATGAGTCCGTCTAACCAGGTCCGTCTAAGTGTGGGGTGCTGGTAATTGCATGCTATACTTCTCTATCCGCATTTGCATTTATTTATGTTCGTTTGTTTTGTTTTTAGTAGTTTAGTTAAATTTTTTTTAGTAGTTGAATTATTTTTTTTTTGCGTAACTTTGCATGAAATTATTCTAATAGGCAGTATGAGATTATGACAAGAGTTTGTGATAAAGTTATGACTATTGAAACGTTTAGGCTCTAACTGTGACACACTATGTGATATTGAGTGGGTTAATTCTTTCATCTGTTGGGTCAAGAGTCTATACTACTCCCAATAAAGTCAACTATGTGCCTTGTGTGTGTGAGGATATAGTATATTCTATGTTTGTGGCTGATGCTAGAACTTTCCTGGTATGTATGTGAAGCGAAAATAAATAGTACAAGTCTAGGAGATTATGTAGGCATTTCTTTGGCAGCCTATACTTGTTTATCTTCTTTTTATCTACCCATGGACATTATCCTAGTTAACCCTTTTGAGCCTTTAGCCTATTTTCTTTGACAGCCTCATATGTAAGCCTAATCCATTTGTTTCAAGACCATAATTTGATCCAAATTCCTAAGTGCTTTAAATTGCAAAGTCATGTGACAAAATAAGAGGGAATTGGGTGAGTATGATATTTTACAATATATTGGTACTTGAATTTGTCATGAAAAAGAAGTGATGTTATGAAAAGAAAAAGGAATGGAAAACTGAAAAGTGAGTTATGCTTAAAATTGAAAAACAAAAGAGGAGAAAAGGGGTGGTAGAATAAAAGAAAGTAGAAAGGTTGTTTGAAAGAAAAAGTGTTAATGATACAATGTGATTTATTAAAGCACTTAGGAACATAGTCACTATTTCTGGCCAAAATAGTCCTACCCGTCCCTTAGCCTACATTACAACCAGCAAAAGACCTAGTTGATCCTAAGCTTAGCATTCTGACATTTAGTGGAGCATTACACTAATGGCAAGACTATGGTCATCAGTTGCTAATATGAATTCTTTGTGAGAGCGAGAGAAAGGATATTTTGATACCCATGTTTGAAAAATATGCTATACTTGTGAGTGATTATGGGTAATATATTCTGAGACACATATGGTTGATGAGTTTTGGGTAGTCGTGTATGATTCTTTGTGCCTTAACCGTTGAATACGAGTTGACCACCATCACGAGTCTATGTTGGAGGTTAAATCGTTTCTATTAATGATCGGAAAACTACTCTTTGTTGATAATTGTTGTGCTTGTCTTGACGAATATTTTATGTTGTTGATGTTAAACCCTAAGTTGATGTTTAGAGGGACATGATATTTTGTTCGAGGACGAACAAAGATTTAAGTGTGGGGTGTTGATGATAGGCGAATTTACACGCCTATAGCACTATATTTTGCCCATATTTTAGCCAAGTTTTGAGAACAAATTATACATTTCATGCACTTTTAGTCCTTTTTCCTGTAAGTGAGCTAACAAACATGATTAGCAAGTTTTTAGGTATAAATGATGCAGATTTCAGCATTTTATGGATAACTTGACGCCAAAGAAATCTTCACGAAAGAAGGAAGGGAAAGTTTGGACGCCTAAGGACCAAAAGTGATGTATGGGAAACCTGTCCCGGGCAAAAAAAACATTTCTGATGACTTTAGGGACTAGCAGTAACTTATTAGGATTAGGATAATAATGAAGTAATTTATTAGGATTAGGATAATGATGCAGTAACCCAGTAGGAATGGGTTAAGTATTGCAGTAGCCTAGTAGGAATAGGATATGGGTGTTATAAATACCCTATTCTGCTAGAGATTATTATTCATTCTTCTATTCTTCTATTATTCTATTACTCTACAACTCTTCTTCTAATTCTTCCATTTATTCTACTTTCGTCTATTCAATTCTTAATTTCCGCAATAAGAGAAACGTTACTTTGCAAGGAATTAATGCCTAAAGCCTACCACACCTTACTACACGAGATCTTTATTGTGGTATAATAACAATGTCGATTGTGATTTCCTTCGCAGTCATGGGTAACTAAAATTCTCTGTTGGGGTTATGGAAGCCATATGAGATACTATCTATTGCTATGAGTTTGTGAGTTTGTGACACGTATGTTGCTTATATCATTATTCTCTTCATCTTAATACAAATTCTTGTGGCCGCAGACGCATAGAATAACGTCAGTATAGCATTAACTTATTCGAAAGAAAAGTTATATGTCTGAAAAAGAGATAATGTCAAGGTAATAGGGTCCCATCCCCTATTAAAAAGTTAGTGTCATAACTGGATTAACCTCTTGGAGAATTTGTACCGTTGGACACACTTTAAGCTCGAAAGAGTTAAAGTGAAATAGTCCTTGTTTAGATCGAAAGACGCTTAGATTTACCATCAAATACAATTCTCTATAAGCACATGCATGTCTGAATTCCATACAACTCATAGCCAATAGAGACGTACAACTCATAAGGTGGACATAACGCCAACTTCTCAATTCTCATTGTTTTACAGCTTACTAAACATTCTTCCTTTTTACTTTGCTATTTTCCATTTTTTTCCTTATTACTTTGGTTACATTACTTGCACGACAAAACTCCCCCTTTTACGAGACTTGCACCAAAAGTCTAGTAATCTTTGCTTACTTGTTGACCAAGCTATTCCCTGTGGGATCGATACCCAACCCAGTTGGGTTATATATTTGACAACGACCGCTTTACACTCCTACAAAAGCTGTAGATTGAACGTTATCAAAAATTGGCACCGTTGCCGGGGAATACGAGTGTCAATTAAGTTTGTGATAATTACTAGACCATTTGGTCAAAGATTCTCGTACTTTTACTTTTAGTTGTCATTTTTGTTTTATCCAGGTTCTGTTGGAAGGATGGATGCACAACGTGAAATTGAAAGGATGGCTGCTCAAGCGCATCAACAGAATATTGATAACCCAGGGCATGCAACAAATCCTGATGATGAGGACCTGGGTGATGAGGAGATACTAAACCCACGACATAGTGCTGAGATGGAGGCACCCATGCAGAGGAGAGATCGTCAAGCACGATTTAGGCACAAACGCCGAGCTGTGCAAATACCGTTCGATGATTATGATGATGATCTTGATGGAGCTGGTGCCAGAGAAGCTATTATTCTTCCGCCATTGGCAGGCAGAGCAAAGTTCAATATCACTAGCGCCATGATTCAGCTTTTGCAAATCAAGGGATAATTTGGTCGACTAGCAGGCGATGATCCGAATATGCATCTTATCAACTTTATTTCTACATGCAAGTCGTTTGACAATCATGGTGTTGGTCAGAATGCAATTTTATTACGTCTATTTCCATTGTCTCTGTCTGGGGAGGCAACTCTATGGTTGAATGGGCTGACTCCTGATTCTATTACAAATAGCAGGCAATTGAGAGACGCTTTCCTAGAAAGATTCTTTCCGCCATCCAAAAGAGCACAATTGAGAGATGAAATCAGCAACTTTCGTCAGCTTCCAACTGAAGCCCTTCATGAAACATGGGAGAGGTTCAAGATGAAGATAATAAGGTGCCCAAACTATCATATTAATAATGTTTACCTAATGGAGATATTATACAGAGCCTTGAATTCAATAACTAAACCTGTGGTGGATAATGCGGCTAGAGGATCATTTATGGACCTCACCTTTGGTCAGGCAAGCAATATGCTAGATAGGATGACGAAGCAAAGTAGAGCTTGGCATACCACGGATTCTGAGGTAGCAAGCCCCACTTTATCTATTGGCATGACTGCAGACCAAAGAAGAAGAGAAGAAGAACGTGATCAAGATATGGCGCTCATGAAAACACAAGTGGATCTTCTTACAAAGCATTTATTATTAGGGAAGACCAAAAAAGTCAAAGCCATTGCGTTGAAAGGAAGTGACGAATCTGATTCGGAAGAAGAAGCCAACTACTTGAACAATCAGGGGGGTTTCAAAGGTAATACCCAAGGAAACCAAGGTCAGAACTATTATGATAAATCTGGAAACATGGACCAAGGTAGTTGGAAGAACAAGAATGACAATAGTGGTTTGTATGTTCCCCCAGGAAGACGTGACACCACTAAATCTAGTTCTGGAAGTATGGAAGACATGATGGCTAAACTGTTGAAAGAAGTGGAAGCTACCAACGCTGGAGTAACGGAGGTGATAAATGATTTGTCCTCAATGAAGCAATTGGTTGACTCATATTCCACTTCAATAAAGAAAATAAAGCAACAATTGAGCCAACTTTCAGCAGCACTCAATCAAAGAAAGGCTGGTACGTTACCTAGAGATACTATGCAAATCCCACGGAATGATGGGTAATGCATGGATATTACTACCCGAAGTGGTAAGATACTAGAAAATCCATAAAAAATTAAGCAAGTGGTTGACGAAGAGGCGGACATTGATGACAACGCAAAAGAAGAAAAATCTGCAGAAGCCACCCACGACGTCCATGATGTCACACCAAGTATGTTGCAGCCTGCAAAGGCTGACAAACGGAAGCAAGAGAAGAAGAAAGCCGCGGAGAGAACAATTCCATACCCACCACCACCTTTTACTCAAAGACTGAAGAAGCAGGCGAATGATACAAGGTTCAGCAAATTCATGACGATGTTAAATCCGCTGACCATTAATGTTCCGTTGGTGGAGGAACTTGAACAAATTCCTGGGTATGCGAAATTTATGAAAGACCTTTTGACAAAAAAGCGGGCAGCAAGCTATGAGTTGAAAAATACTGTTCATCATTGCAGCGCTATTGCCACCCGATCACTAGTTCAGAAAAAGGCCGACCTTGGTGCTTTCACTATTACTTGCACGGTTGGATCTATGAATTTTGCTAACGCATTTGCGATCTGGGTGCTAGCACCAATTTGATGCCACTATCCGTCTACAGGAAGTTGGGGTTAGGCGATACAACACCAACCAATATGAGGCTTGTAATGGCTGATAGGTCGGTAAAATGACCTGTGGGTATCTTGAATGATGTGTTGGTGAAGGTTTCTTCATTCATATTTCCTGCAGACTTCGTTATTCTGGATTGTGAGGTGGATTCTGAAGTTCCCATAATCTTGGGACATCCTTTCCTTACAACTGGAAGTGTGCTTATTGACATGAGAGCTAATGAGCTTGTGTTTCGGTTCAATGACGAAGTGGTCCGCTTTGATATATGCAAAGAAATGAAGTAGCCTAGCGATATAGATGTGTTCTCCGTAGATTATGAGGATAAGAAAGCATTATCTGTAAAGAAAGAGCTTACTGTCGAGCCATTATTTGCTGCACCGCTGAATGTTGAGCATGAGGATGATGAAGATTATGAAAAAACTATGTGCGCTCTAACAGGAATAGGGTCCTATTCTCATAATCCTAAACAACCGGACCTTGATCTTAAGAATCAACTGTCACCAACAGCAAAGACTTTCATTGAAGAGCCACCAGAGCTACAATCGAAAGAGCTCCCCAATTATCTAAAGTATGCATATTTGGGAAGTGGAAATACACTATCGGTAAGTGTGGTGGATGATTTTAGTGAACAACACGTAGAGGTTCTAATCTCTGCTCTGAAGAGATACAAGAGAGCTATGGGTTAGACTATTGATGATATAATTGGTGACCCTCCGGGGAGTTGTATGCACAAGAGTCATATCAAAGAAGATTGCATACCTACAAGTAAGTATCAGCGTCGTCTAAATCCATTCAGAAAACGATGCCCTATCTATCTCGATGAATACTAAGTAATCAAGATAACTATGTTGTGCCGCAAAAATAAATCAAGCGCTAGATGGGAGGCAACCCATCGTTTTTCATTTTTATCTTTCTTTCGTTCTATTACATGTTTTTCTTTTGATAAATAAAATCCAAAAATAAGAGTTGTACCACGACCAAAAATAAGGCGCTTGATGGGAAGCAACCCATCGTTCTAATCGTTTTTATTGGTTTTAAGCAAATGTAGGTGCAAGAGGTATAAAACGAGGAGATCGTTGCAAATTCTGATTTGGACGTATTGCATGGTAAAGGTGGTAAGTTAGGCATGAAGATGTAAAAGGCTATGGATTGAGCATTGCTCATGAAAATATAGGCATCGAACAAGGCTAGGCCTAGGTAAAACTAGGCCACGAACAAGGCAAGGCCTATACTATGGCCTAAGGTCTCGAAATCTAGTGTGCCATAGCATAGGCGCTGCCCATGCTCAAGTATGCTATCGCATAGGCGCCGCCTATGATAATGCCTTTTTGTCTCCGAATCCCATATGCCATGCTAAAGGTTCCACCTATGCTCCCCAAAGGCTTTCCAAAAGGCGCTGCCTATGCTCACCAAAGGCTTTGCAAAAGGCGCCGCCTATGCTCACCAAAGGCTTTGCAAAAGGTGCCGCCTATGCAAAAGCATTCTGCTCAACTAGGCATGGACTATGATATGGAATTTTTCTCAACTAGGCAAAGCATTAGGCACCGCCTATGGTCACTTTTGGTCTTCAAACCCGATTTCAAATGGGTCAAAACCCGACCCAACCTTCTCCTATAAATATGAGACTTAGTCTTGAACCAAAAATACATTGGAAACCTAGCTTATGCACCACCTATAGTCTCCAAATCCTATCAAAAATTTTTTTTCTTTTGCTCTTTTTCTTCACAAGAACATCATCCAAAGGCTTCAACCAAGTAAGTACTTCTTTGTTCTTCATTTATATTCCATAAGTACTACATTACTACGCCTATTATGAATTGATAAATCTTGAAGTAGTATTGATGATTTGAAAGTGATTGAATTGTTATGATACAACCAAGTGAGTGAATGAATACGTAAGGATGATCGTAACTTATTTCCAACTTGAATTTGATTTTGATGTCACTTGCATACTTACATGTTGGAATGACTTGTTCATCGGGATAAGAATTATAGTTGCCTACCGACATAGGAGGTTGTGATTATTTCTAGATGCTATACCTTGATTCAATCTCTATGTAGTAGTATTGATATCCCATACATCCAAGTATTGCCAAGAGTACAGGAAGTATGACTGCACTGATTTTATTGTTGGAATAGAGCACCTAAAACATATGTCGATGAAGTCTGAGTAATCGACCACTTTTACTTCACTAGTCTGTACCAACAAACTAAGTGTGGGGTGGTGCCACTACTGCTTGTTTATATATTTTATCCATTGAGATGATGCTAACATGAACATTGTTTTAAGTCTCAGGTCCAATGTCACCCAAAGCAAGACAAGGCAAAATAATGCTACCACTTCACAAAAAGGCAAGAAAAGATGCCGAAAAGAGCAAGGATAACCCTTCTTGCTGTAAATACCTCGACTCACTCTTGGAATTAAGTGGGATACTTATGAGGAACTTCTGAGGATGACGACTCTGATGATGATTCCGATGCAAGGGGTATGACCCCAGACATAGAGGATGAGTCCGACTAACCAGTTTCTTCTTATTTATTTTCCACTGAGGACAGTGTGTCCCGTCTAAGTGTGGGCTGCTGGTAATTGCATGCTATACTTCTCTATCCTCATTTGCATTTATTTATGTTTGTTTGTTTTGTGTTTAGTAGTTTAGTTAAATTTTTTTTAGTAGTTAAAATTGTATTTTTGTGCGTAACTTTGCATGAAATTATTCTAATAGGCAGCATGAGATTATTACAAGAGTTTGTCATAAAGTCATGACTATTCAAACGTTTAGGCTCTAACTGTGACTCACTATGTGATATTGAGTGGGTTAATTCCTTCATCTGTTGGGTCAAGAGTCTATACTACTACCAATAAAGTCGATCATGTGCCTTGTGTGTGTGAGGATATAGTATATTCTATGTTTGTGGCTGATGCTAGAACTTGCCTGGTATGTATGTAAAGCGAAAACAAATAGTGCAAATCTAGGAGATGATGTAGGCATTTCTTTGGCAACCTATACTTGTTTACCTTCTTTTTACCTACCCATGGACATCATCCTAGTTAACCATTTTGAGCCTTTAGCCTATTTTCTTTGACAGCCTCATATGTAAGCCTAATCCATTTTTCTCAAGACCATAATTTGATCCAAATTCCTAAGTACTTTAAATTGCAAAGTCATGTGACAAAATAAGAGGGAATTGGGTGAGTATGATGTTTTACAATATATTGGTACTTGAATTTGTCATGAAAAAAAAGTGTTATCATAAGAGGTATGTTATGAACAAAAAAAGGAAAGGAAAACTGAAAAGTGAGTTATGCTTAAAATTGAAAAACAAAAGAGGAGAAAAGGGGTGGTAGAATAAAACAAAGTAGAAAGGTTGTTTGAAAGAAAAATTGTTAATGATACAATGTGATGTATTAAAGCGCTTAGGAACATAGTCACTATTTCTAGCCAAAATAGTCCTACCCGTCCCTTAGCCTACATTACAACCAGCAAAAGACCTAGTTGATCCTAAGCTTAGCATTCTGACATTTAGTGGAGCATTACACTAAGGGCAAGCCTATGGTTATCTGTTGCAACATATGAATTCTTTGTGAGAGCGAGAGCAAGGATATTTTGACACCCATGTTTGAAAAATATGCTATACTTGTGAGTGATTATGGGTAATATATTCTGAGACACACATGGTTGATGAGTTTTGGGTAGTCGTGTATGATTCTTTGTGCCTTAACCGTTGAATATGAGTTGACCACCATCACGAGTCAATGTTGGAGGTTAAATCGTTTCTATTAATGATCGGAAAACTACTCTTTGTTGATAATTGTTGTACTTGTCTTGATGAATATTTTATGTTGTTGCTGTGAAACCCTAAATTGATGTTTAGAGCGACATGATATTTTGTTCGAGGACGAACAAAGCTTTAAGTGTGGGGTGTTGATGATAGGCGAATTTACAGGCCTATAGCACTATATCTTGCCCATATTTTAGCCAAGTTTTGAGAACAAATTATACATTTCATGCACTTTTATTCCTTTTTCCTGTAAGTGAGCTAACGAACATGATTAGCAAGTTTTTAGGTATAAATGATGCAGATTTCAGAATTTTATGGATAACTTGATGCCAAAGAAAGCTTCACGAAGGAAGTAAGGGAAAGCTTAGATTCCTAAGGACCAAAAGTGATGCATGTGAAACCTGTCCCGGTCAAAAACTGCATTTCTGAAGACTTTGGGGACTAGCAGTAACTTATTGGAATTAGGATAATAATGCGGTAATTTATTAGGATTAGGATAATGATGCAGTAACATAGTAGGAATGGGTTAAGCATTGCAGTAGCCTAGTAGGAATAGGATATGGGTGTTATAAATACCCTATTCTGCTAGAGATTATTATTCATTCTTCTATTCTTCTATTATTCTATTACTCTACAACTCTTCTTCTAATTCTTCCATTTATTCTACTTTCATCTATTCAATTCTTAATTTCCACAACAAGAGAAACGTTACTTTGCAAGGAATTCATGCCTAACGCCTACCACACCTTACTACACGAGATCTTTATTGTGGTAAAATAACAATGTCAATTGTGATTTCCTTCACACTCATGGGTAACTAAACATCTCTGTTGAGGTTATGGAAGCCGTATGAGCTACTATCTATTTCTATGAGTTTGTGAGTTCATGACACGTATGCTACTTATATCATTATTATCTTCATCTTAATATAAATTCTTGTGGTTGCAGACGCATAGAATAACGCTAGTATAGCATTAACTTGTTAGAAAGAAAAGTTATATGTCTAGAAAAGAGATAATGTCAAGGTAATAGGGTCCCATTCCCTATTAAAAAGTTAATGCCGGAACTGGATTAACCTCTTGGAGAATTTGTACCATTAGACACTCTTTAAGCTCGAAAGAGTTAAAGTGAAATAGGTCTTGTTTAGGTCGAAAGACGCTTGGATTTACCATCGAATACAATTCTCTATAAGCACATGCATGTCTGAATTCCGCAGAACTCATAGCCAATAGAGACGTACAACTCATAAGGTGGACATAACCCCAACTTCTCAATTCTCATTGTTTTATAGCTTACTAAACATTCTTCCTTTTTACTTTGTTATTTTCCGTTTTTTTCCTTATTAGCTTGGTTACATTACTTGCACGACAAAACTCCCCCCTTTTACGAGACTTACACCAAAAGTCTAGTAATCTTTGATTACTTGTTGACCAAGCTATTCCTTGTGGGATCGATACCCAACCCAGTTAGGTTATATATTTGTCAACGACCGCTTTACACTCCTACGAGAGCTGTAGATTGAGCGTTATCAGTTATGTGGTTCTAAAATATAGGGACTTCAACTAACAACTTCTCCCAACTGATGAAGAATCTATTAACCTGCATTCCCTTAGTGCTAAATCCTACCACCAACTAAAAGATATTGATTACTAAACTAGACTCAGCTTAACTTAGCCAATAACTGAACATAATAATGACTCAATGAAAAGTCTCATGGTTAATCTTAAACCATTTTGAAGATATTTAAAACTATATAAATAACTATGTTTTGGGTAAATATAACCCCGAACACTGAATAGAAAGATGAATAAGGAACTGATGAAAGACATAAAACCATAATAGGGAATCATAGTTCAAAATTAAATCATTTTGACATTTTATCAAATATTGAAATACATATACTTAGGCATGAAAGAGAGTGAAACATGTGGGAATAGCATAATCGCAATACTGAAACCATGAATTTTATATTAAACAAAAAGCTTCCAACATTCAAACGTGTAAAGGCTACTTTCAATGAAAATCACTTGCAAACATCATTTATATTCGAAATACATATAAAAATATCATGGTAATAATTTAGTATAAACATGCAAATTTCATGATTTAATACATAAAATAGGTTCTTGGAATCCATGGTGAAAGAAAGCAAAGGATGAACATCACACATACCACACTCGACGATTTTGTGAAGAGACTTGAGGATTGTTCTTGAATCTTGACCTGGAATTCTTTGATTCTATTGAATGGACTAAGGTTTGTTCATGAGAGAGAAAGGACTTTCTTTGAGAGAATTTACGAATACTGAGGCAAATAATGCTCCTAGGGGACCTAAATTTCCTGTTATGGATGTGTTTGGGTGAGGAAAATTGACCAATGATGAGGATTTAAAATGATGGAGGAGGCCACCTAACGCGGAGCGACCCCTGGCTGGGTCTAGCAGCTAATACGATATGACCCTTAGCCTAGGTTTACTACCAATCGTAGTGCTATTCAATCGCAATGCTTCACTATTTTTTACATTCAAACAAGGCCTAAGCCTCATCTAAGAGTTTAGAAACCTCCTCGAGACATACTTTTGACCTCCCTAAACCTAAATCAACTTAGAAATATAAATTCTGAGGTACAGAAGACCAAACTAAAAGTGTTCAAAGATTAGGGGTCTTGAAATGGCAAAGCCGCGAACAATTAGTGGAAATATTCTAATTCTTGGACCCCTTAAACATAAAATTGTGAGTTGAATTGATCTTAGATCTTATGAGGTATTATAATATCTCCCCCCCTGGGGATATTAGTTCTCAAGCGAGACTGATTAGGCTGAGAATATTAAGGAACTGAGATTACGTACTGATCATACATAACAAAAATCATGATTACATGACTGATTTGATTAGTGAATGCATGCAATAATTATATGGATAGAACTGAGAATGGTAAAGATATAATCTAAAAAAGTCTTTACCTTAAGACAAGTCTGAGTTTGCGGAGAAAAGATGAAGGTACTTGGTATGCATATCAGCTTCTGTTTCCCAAGTGGCTCCCTTAACAGACTGATTTTTCCAAAAAAACCTTTACTAATGGAACCTCTTTGTTACTTTAGTCTATGAACCTGAAAATATAGGATCTCGACTAGGATTTCATTCTAATAAAGGCTATCCTTATCATATCTATCCTCCAATGGAACAACTACAGCTGAATCACCAATACACTTTTCAACAAGGAAACATGAAACAATAGGTATACTGATGTTAAATCTGTAGGAAACTCAAGGTAATAATCTACCTATCAAAAACAACTTAAGATTCTGTAAGGACCAACATTCCATGTACTAACCATCCCCTTTTTTCCAAATCTCTTCACTCCCTTCATGGAAGAGACTTTCAAATCGACTAAATCTCCAACTACAAATTCGAGATCTCTCTTATTCATATCTGCGTAGGATTTCTGATGACTTTGGGCTGTATTAAGCCTCTTATATATTTGATACACTTTCTCTATCACATCAAATACCGAGTCTAGCCCTATCAAAGAAGTTTCACGTATCACAAATCATTAATTAGGTGATCTACATCTTCCATCATAGAGAGTCTCAAACGGAGCCATCTATATACTGAGTTATAATTGTTATTGTAGGCAACTCGATCAATGGAAAATGATCATCCCAATGACCCTTAAAGTCAATAACACATGCTCTCAACATGTCCTCTAGGGTGTTAATAGTCCTTGCTGCCTGGAGATAGATTTGGGTACCAAGATCCTATAGAAAAGCTCTCTAAAAGTTAGAGGTAAACTACGTACCTCTATTTGAAATTATGGACAATGAAACTTGATGAAAACTAACCAACTCTTTGATATAGTTTTTGGCATAATCCTTTCCTTAATAGGAAGTATGAACTGGCATGAAATGAGATAATTTAGTCATTCTATCTAGAATAGCCCATAATGATTTATGTTGACGATGCATACAGGCAAACCTTGTCATAAATCCATGTTCACGTCTTCCCACTTCTAACTGGAGATGTTGAATTCCTGCATCGTGCCACTAGGTGTCACGACCCAAACCATGTCCTGGCTGTGATGAGCATTTCAAACCATGGAGGCCCAAAACACCCCTATCTATCTAGTAATCATGCACATAATTCATATGATCAAAGTAATGCAAAAGAAACACAATAATTCAGAAACATGATCATAAATATGACAATAAATAATAAAGGGGGAATAAAGTTTCCCCCAACATCAATCAACCTCTAAACAACTATCTGCGAAAATCTCTAACAAATGACTGAGTCAAATAACTGTATATAAACTGGGACAAGGCCCCAGTAGACCCCAAAACTAAATATAATATAAAAGGACTATAGGACATAAGACCTTCTGAAACATAGAAGGCTCACCACTTGTTTCTGCAACTCTGTCTGAATGATCTACTGATTCTCTTGACCCCTAGATTAGGCCTCTAAACCTGAGAGGTTGGAGAGAGGAGGGGATCAGCACAAAAGTACTGGCACGCAGAGATATCAAAACAAAACATAATATTTTTTCAAAATATAGTTGAGAATCATTATAAAGCAATTTCATATCATATCATTTGAAACCACATGGGCATAATGCAATAGTTTTCAATACCAATGTAATGCGATTTTGCTATGTGTAATACCCTACAATTGTAATTCCATGGCTATGTGGAATCCACCTTTGGTTCTCGGCGGCCAAGCCTCCAATCCAAGTAGCATCCAGGAGTTGGATCCGATATACCCCCCATCTGAGTACACTGCAAGGAATCCCCCTATCTGATATGTCCCAATTAATTTATTATCTTCCCATGTAGGATATAACATCACATGAATCGCATCGGCAACTACAGTTTCCAGCGATGAGACCTTTCACTCAAACGCCTTCTTTAGGCATCCACCTTTCTCATGAAATCAATGCATTCAAACTTGGTTCAAATCAATCACAGGTCATACTCTGTAGGGTATCATCATACCCGACTTGCAAGTTATCCGTATCATATCATTTTATTCATTCAATCATCATATGCAACAAATTTCAACATGAACAAAACAACCCTCTCTTTGAAAGTCACAAACCATATCCAAATCATGACATTTTTAAGACATTTCATGACATGCACTTCAAGATGATTTCAAATGATTAATATCATGTGAAAACTTTAAAAAATATCATATCAAGAGGGGGTTTCCATGTAAATCATTCTCTCAATTTATGCACATTACGAAACACATGCATATCCATATATAATATATCAAATCAAATTGGAATTAGGCCTAAAGACAAAATCAATATCATAAAGATGCTTGAAACATGTTTATATTCATAGTTTCAAAACCCCTATTTTTAGAACATAAATTTTTTAAGCCCATGATATATTTGATATAACCCCACGTACCTCTATTTTCAAAGATAACAGATGTTTGTTGAAGCTTGCGGATTGGTGATTCCAAATAACTAATTATCTTTGAATATTGAACTATTTGGGTTTTTAATTTTAAACCCTAAGGAGAATCCTTGAGAACTTTTGATTAATGAGGGTGTATTTTGGGGTCCTTTGAACTGAATTTCATGTATTAGGGCTAAGTAAGGGTGGAAAAGGACCATTTTTCCCCAAAATGGAGCGTTTATGTCACTTTAATTCTTTACATAGGCGCTGACCATTCCATCGCATATGTTTACATAGGTGATACCTAGGCCATCACCTTAGTTTACATAGGCGCCGTCTAGGCCATCGCCTATGCTTTCCAGTGGCTATGGGTGATTGGTTAGGCAACGCATATCACTTTGAAAGGCCATAACTTCTTGCTCGGGGTATTGGATTTTAGAAAAATTGGTATCGTAGGAAATCTAACTCGAAGACCTATCATTTGACTCATAGTAGGATCCCTAATTTGACATATACAGAGTATTATGTTAGATGAAAGCTGGCATAATTTACAACGTCTACTAAAATATAGTTGATCGAAATAGTTTCAACTCGTCCTTGAGTTGAAGGACCTCTATGGTCTAAATTCAAGCTTGAATAGATTCACATGCTATAGAAATAATAAACATGCCATATTGGCATAGGATTTTATGGCTTCTGGACTTATCAACACATCGAAATCATAGTCTATATTGTATCCCAAAATATGGGGCATTACACTAGGCCTCTGGAGCTCAAACTTAACTTGCTGATAGTTAGAGAACTTAACTACAAACTCTGAAATCTCTCTCTTCATACCACTTCACCAATAGATTTCCTGCAAATCTCAATACATATTAGTGGCTCCAGGGTTAATAGAGTAACGCATACCATACGCTTCGGCAATGATTCGCTGCCTCAATCCATAAACACCCAACACACACATCCTACCCTGACATTGCAACACACCATTTCCCCCTTAGGAGAAAACCTCTTCTTTCTGATCTCTAACTAACTCTTTCAACTTACCCAAGCTAAAATCCTTATTCTATTTCTTCTTTACTTCGACAACCAGTGAAGATTTTGGACTATTCTAAACCTATATACTACCCTCTGTAAAATCGACCAAATAACACATAATCTAGACAACTTATAAGCTTCCTAAACTAACTTCTTCTTATCATTCTCAACATGAGCAACACTCCTCATAGACAACCTACTAAGGGTGTCTGCCACTATATTGGCCTTGACCGGGTAATACAACACACTCATATCATACTCTTTTAATAATTCTAACCATCTTCTATGACAAAGATTGAAATCATTCTGCGAGAACAAATACTAAAAATTTTGTGATCCGAGAACATATCAACATGAACACCATAAAAATATGCCTTAATATTTTCAAGGCAAACACAATTGCTGTTAGCTCATGATTATGGGCTTTAATTTGTCTGGAGGCATAGGCTATGACCTTGCCTCTCCTTATCAAAACATGATTGAAACCAAATCTATAAGAATCATAGTAAACAACAAACCCATTTGAACCATCTAGAAAGGTCAAAACTAGGGCTGAGGTGAGTCGAGTCATTAACTCCTAACAACTCATCTCATAAGAATCTGACCACTAAAACTTGTCTTTCTTCTATGAAATCAAAATGTAGGGAGGAAATAGATGAGAAACCTTTAACAAATTATTTGTACTAGCCAGCCAAACCCAAGAAAATCCTAATATCTTATGGAGAGATAGTTTTGCGCGAGTTTCTCACTTCTTTGATCTTTTAAGGGTCAACTATAACGCCATCATGGGAAATAATATAGCCAAGAAAAGATACTGATCATAGGTAAAGCTTTCACTTACTGAATTTGGAGAATAACTAATGGGCTCTAAGAGTCTGCAATATAATTCTTAGGTGGCCTGCACGATCATTTTTATTACAAGAATAGACAAGAATATCATCAATGAAGACTCTGATGAACATGTCTAAAACCTGCTTAAACGCTCGATTTATCAATTCCATGAAAGCTATTAGGGTAGTCTTTAGTCTAAAAGACATAACTAGAAATTTGACATAATAATACAAAGTTGTGAAAGCTTTTTTCGAAATGTTACATTCTCTGACTTTAAGCTGGTGATAGCTGAATCTAACATCAATCTTCATGAAATAACTGACACCCTATAGTTGGTCAAACAGTTCATAATTCAAGGAAGTTGATACTTATTCGAGATAGTGACTTAGTTCAACTAACGATAATTCACGCACATTCTGAGAGAATCATCTTTCCTATGCACAAAAAGGATAAGATGACCTATGGGGAAATACTAGGCCTAATGAATCCATTATCTAAACATTCTTTAAACTATTCTTTCAACTCCATAAGCTCTACTAGATCCATTTTATTTGGAAGAACAAAGATAGGTTAGGTATCTAGAAGGATGTCAATTTTGAAGTCAATTTCCCTCTCCGAAAGAACTCCAAGAAGATCTTCATGGAACATATCTGAAAATTCCCTTCTTAAATCGACTCAAGATTTGGAGTCTTAAGATTAAAGTCTTTGACTCAAAAAAGATGTTAAAAGTACTCCTTCGATATAATTTTCCTCGATCTAAGGTACGAAACAAGCTTACCCCTAAGTGTTAAAGCACTAAACCTTCATTCAATAACTGGTTCATTTAAAAATTGAAAATGAACAACTCTGGTTCTATAATCAACTGAAGCATCACATGAGTTGAGCCAATCTATGTTGAGAATGACATCAAAATCAGTCATCTCTAATCTACAAGATCTACTGATATGACTTTCTGGGATATTGTGCTCAGACAGTTCCTGTATGCCTGCTTGGATACGATAGATATGCCTACTAGGGTAGGCATTGAGAAGGGTTTAGGTAAAGTTTTGGGATTGACATAGAAATTTAAAGCTATATAGGGTGTTACAACAATAAAGAAATCTTCGAGGTTTAATAAAGCATACATATAAAGATTTTAGACTTGTACTGTACTTGTAGCCACATCAAAAGAGCCTTCCTAATCATGATGGGACTGGAGTGCATATAACCTATTTTGACGCGGACCACTGGTGCTACTGGAAGTGGCACCCTGCTGTGTCAGGCAACCTGCTAGAGATGATGACTGATTGGACAGACCTTATTAGAGCTAATATCTTCCTCTTAGAGTAACTAATCTATATTTATTGAGCATATGGCCTAGGTTGACACATTATAAACATACATCAGTACCATCTCTACACACAACCTAATGATTCATACCATATTTTTGGCAAAAGGCATTAGTATAGCCACTGTTCACACAACCTTGGGGCTTAGAGTCTGGCGCTCTATCCTGATTTTCATTCCTGAACATTGGTACTGATGTACTAGTTGAAGATAGAATTGGGGATGAAATCTTCTATCAAAACTAAGAACAGTTACCACCTTCTGAACTTGGCTGAGAAAAAATAAAGTTACATGTTCTGGCGCTTTTATTCTTCCTCTTTTTTTCCTTAAACTTCTACTCCTTAATCTGTTGAGCATGGACCATAAGTATAGATATGTCCATAGTATTAATCAACATTGCATTCCTACATTCCTTTTCCACATTATCAGATACGCCAGTCAAAAACTTACACATTCAAGACAAGTTACATATACCACACTATCAGATACGCCAGACAAAAACTTACTCATTATAGACTAATTATCAGACACCAAATGAGGACCATACCTTTCCATCTGAGTAAACATAAGTCAATAGTCTTTCATACTCATATTTCCTTGCTTCAAATTAAGAATTCCAAAACCTTAGCTTCCCTCAACTCTAAGATAAAGAATCTTCCTGAAAAGGCTGTAGCAAACTCCTCCTACTTTATAGGCCCTAAATTTGTGCCTCCATCCTCATCAACTTCTTAAAGTAGGTGTGAGATACATCCTTCAACTGGTAAGTAGTAAACTTTGCACTCTTATCAGACATTATACCCATAATATTTGTTACTATTTGAACTATGTCAAGGAACTCATACGGATCCTCATCAGACTTGAATCCACAAAACTAAGGGGGATTCATTCGGTTGAAGTCCTGAATCTGAGCTGCAGCTATGTTAGCCACTAGATTAGTTAAGGTAATAACCTGCTAATTATACAAAGCTTCTATTAAGTGATCTACGGTAGTGAATTCTACTCTGAACTCGACATGAGAGATGTGCTTATTCCGGGGATCTTCCTAAATAAGTGGAAGTGTGGGATTATTATCATTCCTTCTTCCGTTATTCTTTCTAGGAGGTATTTTCTATAATGGAATAAAGGTTGGATTAGAAAGAGATTTGAAATAGAGCTTATACTCAATTGCACGAAATGAATACTGAAAGAAGAAATTATTTTCCTAAAAATGTCTTGTAGTCTCTTGCCCATAAATGTGGCACATTTCACACTCATGCACAAGACTCTACTCAATGTGACTTTTGGACTTCCTAGGACACTTTAAATCCTTAGTCTTTGATACTAAATTTTATCACAACCCGAGGCTACCCCTTAGTCGGAACAATGGTGCTTCCAGTCACAACTATCGAAACTAATGTGTATAACAAATGGTACAAACTTTCCAAGAAGTTAATCCGGCTAAGGCATTAACGTGTAAATAGGGGTCGGAAACCCTATTTCCTTGTCACACTCTCTTTTCCAAACATGTAACTTTTCTCTCGAACAAATTAATGCTATAATGGCGTATTCTCTATGTTTGCAATCATGATAATTCAATTAAAACGAAGAGAGTAATGATATAAGTAGCATAGCACATCAAGAATTCACAAACTCATAGCAATAGATAGTATCTTACAAGGCTTCCATAACCCTGACAGATGAGTTTAGCTACTCATGAATACAACGGAAATCAAAGTATAAATCATCATCATACCAACACTAGAACAATCTTCACGATGGAGATAAATAACGTCAATAGGAGAACGTTGTTCTCTCCCTATCCGTTGCTCACGTTAAGCCGTTTTATGTTATCAAAACTTTTACAAAATCTCAGTATTTCAATAATGAATAATGATTAATGTCGAATGATAATGATGCTGAAAAATTCGGCAATAAGGTTTTTAATAGCATCCTTGTCTAATAAGTTGCTACTGCATCGTTAAGTATTTAAAAATACTGGGTTTGCCCGGGAAAAGGTTCCCATGCATCACATTCAGTCCAAAAGCTGTCTTCCCTCTTATGTGAAGTTTTCCTTTGCTGCCCACAGGTCCACAAAGTGCTGAAATCATCATCATTAGTACCTAAAAAACATGCTAATCACGTAGGTCAGCTCACATAAAGGAAAATGGACTAAAAGTGCAAGAATTATATATTTTATCCTCAAAACTTAGCTAAAACATTGGTAATTTATGGTGCTTAGACGTATAAATACGACCAACATCACTGACCATATAACTTAACTACTAACTCAACTGAATAAAGAGAAACTTGTACTCAAAGTATGAGGACTCCACCACTGTTACTGATGTTGTCTAAATGATGCTATCTAAGCTCTGTCTAGAAACTAATTGTCCGAACCTATGATATAAGACATCATACAACAAGAAATGAGTAAACATGCATGAAAACTGAAATGCTGAAAGTTCAAGACTAAGGATATAAAGTTTCTGAAATAATTTGTAAAACAAAAATACTAAAATTTGATAACTGAATAACTGATAATCATTATCCGTTGGTCAAGCCACCAAAACTTAATTCTGTACTGAATATTGAACTGAGACTTTGGGAGGTATCATCTTGCCAACATGTCCCATTCTAAGCTTATAGAGGTCCAACCTGTAACCTTAATTTGAAGAGTGTTAGTACAATGCCACGGGTACTAACACTGGTTGTGTGGATGCACTTAGCTACTTAAGAAACAAGGTATCAAGCCTTAAATGATGGGTGATACCTAGGCGGAGTCAAGAATAAACTGACGGGTAACCCCTAGGAGGTAGTCAAGCCAAAACTAATAGGTGACTCATAATAACACATGTAGGCTACATGGTTTTGGAATACAGGGACTGCTACTAACAAATTTGCCTAACAGAGGGGAAGCCGCCATTCTGCATTCGCTCCATGCTATATTCTACTACCAACTGAAAGACATTAGTTGTTGAACTAGTTTGAGCTTAACTTATCAACCAACTGAACATGATAATAACTGAATGACAAGGAAAATGGTTTATTTAGAACTATTTTGAAGATACTGAAAACTAAGTAAATAGCTAAGTTTTGGGTAAGCATAACCCCAAGCACTGAAATGGAAATAACAGTAAGGAACTCATGAAAGCCATAATATTATAATAAGGAACCATAGTTCAAAATTCAATCATTTACTCCTATCATCAAACACTTGAAATTCATATACTTAAACATGAAAGTGAGTAAACATGTGGGTATAGCATAATTGCAATACTAAAACCATAATTTGATATTAAACACAGAGTTTCCATCATTCAAACTTTTAAGGGGTACTTTCTGCAAAAATCACTTGCAAAAAACATGTATATTCAAAATTCATAGAAATATTTCATAATAAATATAAAAATTTCATGATTTAAAACATAAAATAGGTTCTTGGACTGCATGGTGAAAGAAGGCCATGGATGATCATCACACATACCTCACTCGACAATTTCTTGAAGAGACTTAGGGATTTTTCTTAAAGATTGAGCATGAATTCCTTGATTCTATTGAATGGTCTAGGCATTGTTTTTTAGAGTAGAATGAGTTTCTTTGAGTGTATTTGTGATTAATGAGGCAAATAATGCTACTAGGGGACTTAAATTTTGTGTTATGAACCAGTTTGGGTAACGGTAATTGACATAAATTCCCTTAATGATGAGGATTTAAAAAGTAGAAGGAGGCCAACTATTATGGAGCAACCCCTAGTTGGGTCAAGCAGCCAATGGTGCACGACCCTGAGCTTGGGTCAACAACCTATTGCAGTGTGGCTCCATCGCGATGCCTCACTATTTTGAACATTCAAACATGGCCTAAACCTTGTCTAAAAGTTTGAAAACTTCCTCGAGACATACTTTTGACCTCCCTAAATATGAATAAACCTAGAAATCAATATTCTGAGGTCTGGAAGACCAAACTAAAAATCTTCAAAGATTAGTGTTTTTGAAATGGCTAAGACTTTAACACTTAGTGGAAATTTTCTAACTCTTGGACCCCCTTTAACATAAGATAGTCAGCTGAATTGAGCTAGGATCTTACAAGGCCTTAGCTATCGATTCAAACAACAGTATAACACCATCAAGTTTCAAACATTTTCCAATTTCTTCCCATAGTTCAAACCCAAGTCTTGGGTCTATCATTCATATCCTTAATCATCCTAGTATACATCATAGGTAAATATCTAGCCTCCAATACCCTCCAGAGAACCTCCCTAAGGACTCTATCTTAGGCTTTTTTCAGGTCTATGAACACCATGTATATGTTTTTTTTCCTCGACCTGTACTTCTCCACAAATATCTTTGCGAGATTGATGGCTTCAGTAGTCAAGCGTCCTGACATGAATCCAAAATACTTCTCAATAATCATCCCCATCCTTCTTAATCCCAACTCTTCTACCCACTCGGACACCTTTAAATTCTTGCTTAAACAATTGATACCCCTATAGTCGTTGCAATTTTGAATGTCCCCTTGTTTTTATACTATAGAACTATTGCACTCCACTCTAAGCTTCAAATATTTTTGTAGTCAAAATATTATAATAAAAAATCTAGTAAGCCACTCCATACTTACCCCTCCTGTGAACTTCTAAAAATAAAAAAAAATCTCATCTAGCTCAGCTTCTCCACCCTTATGCATGCTACGAATAGCATCCTTAACCTCCTTAACTTTTAATATGTATATAATCACCATAGCTGTGAAGCTTCTAAGAGTTCTCTAAATCTCCTAAAATAATGCTAGTTTCTATTTTTTTATTAAGATTTTATGGAGTTAGGGTTGTCATTAATGTCTAATAAGAACTTCTTTCACCAAAACTTTGTCGTTTCCATCTTTTATGACTTCACTTGGACAAGGTCCCGAGACCTTCACTCCCTAAACTTGGATATATTGTAAAACTTATAATCACCACGTTTACCCTATAACATTGTGTATAAGCTTTCAAAAGTTATGTTTTTAGCTGTTGTGACTGCCAACTTAGCTTTATTCCTAGAAAGCTTATACTCCTCCTTGTTTTTCCACTTCTCCTCTTCTTTTCTCTCAGCTAACTTTAAGCAAGCCATCTTTTTAGCATCTACCTTATCTTTTACCTTTCAATTCCACTATTGTTTCCTTGGTTCTTGCCAGAGCAGGCTCTCAAAACACACAACACCTCTTTATCCATCTCCCTGATGCAACAGAAAATCGTAGACCACATAATATCTGGATTCCAGCTATGCTAATAAGTAATTCTAACTATTAAATTCTCCACTATCTCAAATACATTGGCTATAGTCAAGCTACCACATCTAATCCTCAGTTGGTTATCTACACCTTCCTTCCTTTTCTCCTTCTTAATATCTAAGTCCATTATAAAAATCCTATACTGAGTCAAAAGATTAACACTAGGTATAACCTTACAGTCTTTATAAAGAACCATTTCTCCCTTTATAAGGAGAAACAAGTCTATATCAATCTTGGACAGCAAAGTACAAAAGAAATCAAGTGAATCTCCTTCTTTGGAAAGCTCGAATTACCTACCATTAACCCAAAAGCCCGAACAAAATCCAAAATTCAAGCTCCTCTATCATTCTTTTCTCCAAAACCAAAGACTCTATCTAGATCATCATAAATCTGCGATGATGACCTGATAAGCCCATTGAAATACCCTTCAATGAAAATTTTCTCATTTTTAGGGACACCACTCACCCTTGTATCCAAAGTCTCCTAGAAGCAATTCTTCTCATTCTCACTCGAGCCTATTTGTAGGTCATAACACTAATAATGTTCAATGAAGACCCTCCAATGACCAATTTTATTGACATTACTCTATTATTGACCATCATGACCTTAACCACTTGCTCCTTAATCTTTTTATCTACCAAGATACAAATTTCTTTCCTATTCATCACACTTCCTTGGATAGAAGCTATATTAATCTCCTTTTACTCTGAATTTTTACTAGCTTTACGGACTTTTCCAAAAAAGACCCTATGTTCCATGAACCTACCTTCAATTAAGGTTCCATCTACCCCCTGACCCTTCATGTTCCCTTATCCCGCCCGATCCCCCGACCCTAACCATGCTCCTACCAAATACATGACCCTAATCTATCGATATCAACCAAAACCACCAATTACGCTAAGCTAATTAGAAAGATGCTCGATGGGATATCTAAACTTTAAGAAAGCACACTGCAGGCAATAATGCATTTCAAAAAAAAATCAAGAATAGGCTATGACTAAAGGTAATGCACAAATTGTAACAAGAACAAAAAGGAAAAATCCAAAAATGAACCGATGTTATATACTAGTTTAATATCAAAATACAGAAATAAGTTAATGCTATATGCTAGTTCCATATCCAACAAGTTAAAACATTATTATACACCTAATGTACCCTGTTGAAAGATGAATAAGGCAAAGGAAGTCTATTCAAAGGAAACAAAGATAGAACATTTGAAAACTCAATTGAAATAATGTAGAAAAAATAAAGCAAGGTGAAACTTAAAATTAAAGGAATCAAATCACCAGGATTTGAGTATCTTCTTAGTAGATTCATTGTATTTTGAAAAAAATTAGTGCTGAAATTTGATGTCAAAGTATACGTCACCAAAATATTATCGTCTAAGGAACGTCGCAGAGTGGATCTTGTACATGAAATAAAGTAGGAACAAAAATCAAAAAGAAAAAGATTATATTTGAGACAATGAAACCCATACCAATAGATAGGATCATTGTAGTATTGCAGAGAGTGGTGGTGGCAGTGTTGTGTATCGATGCAATTGCAGAGATGATAGAAGCGAATTCAAGTCTATGAGAAAGAGGGATTGCAGCAGCACAAAATGATATAGAGAGAACGAACAAGATCGAAGACGGTGACACCCTAATTATCCTAAAAATAACATATAAAGTAAAAACTAAAGTTGATAAATTAGTACTAGAATCTCATTTTTTTCGATCAAAAAAAATTCTAGAATGATATCTAAGAAAAGTAATTCTATACTTCTCGAACTCTAGTTTCCATAAAATTATACCATTAATCATTTTGATGTTTCTACTACAAGATGTGAATTGTCTACCATAAATTTGCTAAACTATAAAAATGTGAGAAATATCAAAAAGGAAAAGAGAAGAAACTACCTTCCATGGTGCTCCCTGATTATGGCTGGTGACACTGCTGCAACTGATGCAATATAATGAAGAGCATATCTATATCTATAGAGACCCTAAAGATGGATATTAAAGATGTTGGTCAATGTGGGATAATAATTGTCCAATACAAACAAGGTAAAATATACAGCTATAAAGTTCTCCCAATCACGTGAAAATTGGGGAATCTGACTCTCCATTTTTTGTCTTTTCATTTTTTTCAAGTTCTTACTTGGTTTGGAGACACGTAAATTAGGTCAAAATTAATGACTAATATTTAATAGACTAAAGTAAGATTCTAATAATATTAACTAACTAGTTTTAGACACGTGTATTGTACGTATAGTCTATGCTAAATTGTGTAGAGTTGTTATAACTATATATATCCTATAAAACACTCTTCTTATAGTAAATTATAATGTAAATACAAAACATAAAAGCTCTATTTGTAAAGTAATTGTGCTGTTTATCTATCAATTCGAATGCTAAAAGATATATTCAAACATGTGTATAATGATTAATTTAAATGTAACTCTAATTGCATTCAACTTACTCTTATCACTTTATTATCTATACCTTTAAACTTAAATTTGAAACTCTTTTTTGTGTTAGAGTTTATCCCAAATTTCTTGCTTTATTTGCAATGTACAATAATTGTATTTTACTTCTAAAAGATTTTTTCATAATGGAATAATATGAGAATACCATTTAGATGAGTGATAGAAATGTCGTTCAACTTTTGATGTACAATTTTGTAATTCAAGTGTACTATTTTAGGGCTCTCCACTTTTTGATATAACCAGTTTCGAATCACGTGTGTTGCACATGTATTCCATGTTAATTGATGTAATTTTTTTATATTAAAAAATATTATTTGACTAATGTTATTATACTAACTTTATACCTTTTTAAGCATAATTTGTGCATCATGTTACATGTTCCAACCAATCAAACATCGTCATGTCACTTCAATTTGATTGGTTCAAAAGAGTTTTTCTTTATTACTACTCGATACTATGACTATAAATATTGGTTACAAAAGACATAAAAATTTTAACTAGACACTAGAGAGAACCTACAGATCATATGCCACAAATTTTTCTAAGAGATACAAGCACTCAAATATTCAATTATTTCACTACAAGTTCTACATATCCAGAAGGAGATTCAATTTAAACTTCAAGACATGACTTCACAAACAAGAATATCAAAACCACCAATTCCAAGATCAAGCTTCAAGCCCCTTGAATTTAAGTACAAGTCAAGATCAAGTCCATCAAAATTCGAGATCAAACAACCCCATGAATTTAAGAATAAATCAAGATCAAGTAATTTAAGATCAAGTTCAAAATCCCTTGCATTTATGTTGAAAAAGAAGAATAGGAATTTGTAGAGATTGTAACACTCACTACAGTCTTTCGTTTAGTTCCAATTTATAGTATTTTCTGTAGTTCCATTTTATGTGACATACTTTATGTTTTAGTCTGTTTAAAAGGAAATTCACCATTTTGTAATTATAAATAATTTAACATTAACAACTTTATTTTACCCTTAATTAAAAGATTTATTTTCATAAAAAAGTCAACGAGTGTTTTTTACCACAAAAATTAAAAGTCTTCCAACTATTCTTAATTTTGTGAAACTTCAAACGGTGTCACATAAATTGGATGGAGTGAATATATACTAAAAATGTAAAGAGTCAAAAATTGGAGATGTCCTTTAACTTAGCTTAAGTTGACAGCCATATTTTTCAACTTTGGGTGCGAAGAAATCGACATTCAAACAATTTTAAAGTTTAACAAGTAGACACACGTGTCCCATGTGGTAAATCTCACAAGATTTGACATCTAGGACATATCATCTACATGATTTGTCATGAAGAACACATGTATTTTATTGTTCAACTTTATGAAGTTCTAGTGCCCACTTATGCATATTCAAAATTTAAGGACATAAATACTAGCCAAGGTTAAGTTAAAGGACACATTTATGTATTATATTGACTAGAATTGCTACCTCTTTAATAGATGTGCCATGATCCATGGTGAGTTAAAAAAAGTAAAATTGGATTCATCTCAATAGAGTGAATTGTATATGCGTATACTTTCCTCATTTAGATGATCTAACTGCCATGGAGTTCGACATTTTGAGCTAAAAGTACTCTATAATAACCAAGACTCATCAAGTAAACGTCCTTATTAATCAACAACATCACCAAAACACAATATCCTATTAAGGACAACTATGATTTCTCATTCATCCTCATATGAATTGTCTCCACATATGACAATTCAGTTAGACTTGCATGTTTTAAGCATATAGCTAGTGTTCCATCCGAGCCAGGATCAAACTGTTCTTTTGACTATGATTGAGCTCTTTGCGTCAAAGTTTTTTGGTTCTCTTCCTTTATGAATAAAGGAAAGGTGTGTTATTAATGCCTTTGATAAAGCCTTAAAAATATCAAAATGGCTCTGCAACTTCTTTTGTTCCCTAATTGTTCGATTCTCATCAATTATGGAATTTTGAGAGATTTCTAATGTGTCATTCTAAAGAAATCCCTTCAGTTCCTTGAAGAGCATTGAATATAGATTGTCTAATTGAAATCGAGCAGCATCAGTCCCATTAAATCCATCATAAATCCCAATAAAAATCCACTCATGTTCTTTAGAAATCTCTGAATGTACTTTGTTCTTTAGAAACTTTTGATGGACATTTTTGTAATTCAACTTTAATATTTTTGGGCTCTCCACTTTATAGTATAACCAGTGTTGAATCATGTGCATTACACATCTATCTCACGTTAATTGATATAATTTTCTTACATTAAAATGTATTATTCAACTAATGTTAGTATACTAACTTTTCCCCTTTTTAAATATAAATTATGTGCCATGTCACATTTGATATGTTTCAACCAATCAAATATCTTCATGTTACTTTAATCAGATTGGTCCAAAAGAGTGTCTCTTTATTAATACTCCTCCACCCTACGACTATAAGTAGAGGTCTCAAAATATATAAAAGATACCAAAATTCTAAAAAGATGCCTGAGAGAATTTGTGGATCAAACATCACAGATTTTTTTAAGATATACAGGCATTCAAATATTTAAGTATTTCTCTACAAGTACCAGATATCAATACAGAGATTCAAAACTAAGCTTCGAGCCTTGAATTCACAAACAAGAAAAGATCAAGACCACCAAAATCAATATCAAGATTCACGCCCACTAGAATTCAAGAATAAGTCAAGATCAAGTCCATCAAGATTCTAGATCAAACCACACCTTGAATTCAAGTATAAGTCAAGATTAAGTACTTTAAGATCGAGATCAAAAGCCCATGAATTTATATTTGCAAAGAAGAATCAAAAATTTTAAAGAGATTGAACACTCACTATAGTATTTTCTTTAGTTCCAACTTATAATATTTTAATTAGTTCAAATTTATGTGACATACTTTTTGTTTTAGTCCATAGAAAACTAATGTCACCTTTCTATATAAATACTTTAATTTAAAAGTCTTCCTTTACCCTTAATGTAATGATTTATTTTCACACAAATTATCAAAAAGAGTTTTAGACCATAAATTTCAAAACGTTTCCTATCTTTCTTAAACTTTGTGGAAATTCATGCCACACCAATTGGACGGAGTGAGTATAAACTAAGAATGTAAAGAGGCCAAAAATTGGCATAATACATATAAATACCCATTTAAGCTAACCTTAGTAAGCCTCTTTAGCTTCTTACTTTTGATACGCTGATGAAAACATTCAAGCTATCATAAAGTTGAACAAGTAGACGCATGTATCCTGTGTGGAAAATCTCACATGATTTGACATGTAGGACATGTGAATCTATGTTATTTATCATGTAGGACATAAATATCTTCTTTTTAATCTTTATGATAGTTCAAGTGTTTACTTGTGCATATTTAAAATTAGACGATATAAATACTAGTTAAGGCCAAGTTGAAATGTATATTTATGTATTATATTTGCTAGAATTTGTACCCCTTCAACAAATTTGCTACGATCCTTATCATTCATCAACCTTAGTACATAAGAGGGTCAAACAAAAAATGGTTAGCGGACAAATGGAGCCAACACTCATAGGAAAAAATCCAACTCTTTAGAAAAAAATATTATTTTCACCCATTAAAAAAAATCAAAATAAATATTTCCACCCATCAAAAACAAACACAATTAATAATTTATCCATTAATTTCTTTTTATTTTCGTTCAAAATTTGACATTATGCAATTACTAGGCCTGTACGATGTACGAGGATGACAAATCAATATTCAATATCGAATTCTTTTTTATTTATTTTTTCCAATTTTCTTTTTAATTTCATAGTGATAATCAATTCATTAAAAATTACCTATCGGAAACTTTACCAAAAAATAATTAGATTAGAAAGTTTGATTCTTGATAAAAGAAAAAATGCCAATTTGATTCAGTTTATGGGGCTTTGGGCTATAGGTGACAAAAGAGTTTTAAAATGAGGTGTAGATGACACAAATCTTAAATATTGAGTGGATGTGACAATTACTTTATTATAGATTAATAAAGTTTCATAAGTTTGACAATAAACCAGCAATTTTTAATTTTATACTTTGATCTAAATATTTACTTAATATAATGGAAAACGGAGGAAAAAAGGCATTTTTCTCTCTTCTCATTCATTGTTGTTTTCTCTCTCTTAGCAATTTTTATTCTTCATTGTTGCTGATGCTTTATTCATCATCTTCTACTTCATCATCATCATCTTATACTCCGTTATCGTCTTCATCTTCTTTTTTTTGACTATTAACGTTGTTGTTGTTGTTACCGCTACTGTTGCTATTTGACCAATTTCTCATGTCAAATCTTGTTTTGTGCATCACTTTCCACTTTGGCCTTACTTCATAGGAGTCTTTGTTAAGTCAAATTATAATTTTTAGTTGAAGTTGTCATCAGGGTAACTCCTATTATGCTGTTTTTCCAACAATGGATAAAAGCCAATCATGAATCCAACATAAGAGACATCTATTTAAATAGATAAATCATGTATTGTAACATATGAGAATTTTTTTTCAACAGAAGACTTATATGTTGGATTCATATTTTTTTTTCTATAGGTCGTAACATGAACGAAGCAGAAGGGCCATCTATTGCAACAAATTATTTATGTGTTTAAACAAATTAGTTATCTGGTGCAACGTGATAAATATCTGTTACAACAAATTATAAACATGTTGCAACAAAACCTGAACTTGATTCCAACAGATGTTTTGTCTATTGCAATAGGGTAAATATCTGTTGCAAAAGATTATTAACCTATTACAACAGAACCCAAACTCGATTCCAACATATAGCAAATATCTTTTGCAACATATTCGTAACCTATTGCTATTGAACCTAACATTGATTCCAACAGATCGTAGTCTATTGAAATAGGTAAGTCATCTGTCACAACAAGTTAATTATCTGTTTGAACATGTCAGTTATTTATTGGAATTAGCTTCTAAGGTGCCTTAGTAGTGTAACATCAATCGCAACAGATATATAGTCTGTTGCAATATATGATTCACTTATTACAACAGATTACTCCTATGTTGAAATCAGCTTCAGGAGCGTAACATGAATCCCAACAGGTAATTAATCTTTTGCAACTTATTACACATATATTGGAAATAATTTATGGCACTATGAAATAACTAGTAACTTTTTCAAACAAATGACTTTATTTAGGTATCACTAATAGAGGGATCAACAACAATAGGGGTGAATTGTCATGGTCAATGGATCGAGAAGACCAATTGATATGTATATCATTAAAACGAGGGTGAAATTATATAGAAGATATCTATGAAAGTCTAAGGTGATGTTTTATATGATGATTTTGTGAAATTAATCATTAGTTATTATGGACTGAATTGTCAATCAGAAGAACTGATCATCATCTACATGCACAACTCCTTTCAAAATTAGAGTGTACTGACTTTCAAGATAACTAATCAGGTTCGGTTGCATGCTTATCTTAGAGATTCATCCAGGCTTTTGTTAAGGGTCAACATGGTTGAAAAGACTAGAGAGAATTTTAACCAGAACGTAGAAGAAAAATAACAACAAAATATCTTTGATGATAGGTTGGATGATCTAGACATAAATAGTCCAGATGAAGATCAAACACCTACGCCCATTGATGCGACCAATACAATATGTAGTTATACTCAATCGACACAATATGGAAATCTTCTAGACAACGGGACCGTCTTTTGTATTATTATATCATTCAAAGACAAGAATGAACTATCTACCGCTTTGTTTATTTTTTGCTTGAAAAAAGATTTCAGAATAAAGAAGATGATTAATTTGAGCAGTATATTTTGCTTCAAATTCCAATTGGTGGTTGAGAGTGGTGAAATGCAAGTTCTGATAGATTCATCATTCATAAACATGAAAAGTAACATACATGTGGTTCCGAGCATATCTCGGGCCAAAATCTTCATGACATGGCAAAGGTCCTTGGTAAATATTTCAAGAGTAGTTTCACTGATGGCAAAGGCTCTTCAACAAGGGTTATGGCCAATAAACTCCATATGGAATCGGGTTTCCTAGTCAGTTATTGAAAGATACATACGACCATGAGGATTTCCAAGGACTTTATGAGGGGAAACTCGAGAATTGGTATACATTCCTGCATGCATACCATTATATGATTTATTCCATAAATCCCATAAGTATGACGGCATTGCATCTTGATGAAAATGGAAGTTTCAAGTACTTTTTTGTATCCTATAGTGCTTGAATTCAAGGTTTTCGACATTTGAGAAAAGGCATAGCCGTTGGTGGAACCTTCTTGAGGAGAATGTATAATGGAGTTCTACTAGCGTCGGTGGTGCAGGATGTTAAGAATCATATCTTTCCTGTTGCTTTTTGTATAGCGGACAAGGAATGTGATGCATTTTAATACACCATACTTTGACCAAGCTTAAATTCATCCCAAAGATGTCAAATACATGATTTGAAGATGAATACACTTTTATATTAGTGGAATTTTCAAGATTTTGACTTTTTGTTGTGTGGGAAATTGAATAATGTTTCCATCGATAGAAAATTCACCTAATTTTGATAACCGGGTATGAATTTATGGTGATTTTAAGTTTCATTCATAAAACAACGTCATTTCAGCCAGTGGTACGTCGCGCCATAAGCCAAAATTACTTTTTTTAGTTTTCAGTAAGACACCGCGATTACATCGCGTCGCGGAGGGTTCCTAAATTCTAATTGTCCTATTTCCAGTGAATCTCTGTGATGTCTCCGTGCTATGACAAATTTCCAGGTCTCAAAAAAGGTGGCAACGCAATAGCTCCACGTCGCGCCATCTCCCAATTTCCCAATTGTAAAATTCAAGAGACACGATGCGATAGCGCCGCATTGCGCCAGCTGCCAAATCAGGAAATTTTGACAAATAAATAAATATTTTTTCTAACGATAAAATGATCTTTTCCCAAGGTTTTAACCCATTCAGGTGCGGTATTTAATCCCTTAAAATATTTTAAATCATTATTTACTCAATTTTCCCCAAATCAAGAACATTCTCTCCCAAGAAACAAAACCCTAGCTTTCAAGAAATCAAAACTACTTCCTAGAATATCTCAAGGAACTTCACGAAACTTACAATCAAGGTATGTGAAGTGTTTATTCATGGGTCTCTTTTACCCATAAAGCTCAAGAATCTCTTTTTCAAAGTTCAAGTATTTGGATTTGTATGAATCCCAGGTTGAGTTTGCTTTTGTTCATGTTGATAATGACCAATTTAATTTTAATCTATGTTTGGTGACTAATTTTATGTGCAATTAGTTATTATCTGAGTAGATTCTTATGAACCCATGATTAAACCCTTGAATTATGAAATTAGAATTGAATCATGTTGTTTACTTGTTGGGCAATGTTGTCTACATATACTATGTTTATTATGTGCTTGATTAATAGCCTATGTGAACTAATAAGAGAAGAAACCATGCCATGATTAGTTTATTTGCATATGTTTGATAAATTGTCCATGAGAATGTATTATTCCACGATATAGTGTGCAATTATGTATTCCCCATTCATGTACAAGTGATACACCCCAAGTGTTTGTTGAAATGTCTTAATGAATTAATTATGAGTATACAACCATTGTTGGGCTTTAAGGCTTGTGTCATGATTTACATATTATTCTATCGATTCCTGGAGGTATCTAATACCCAACAATTTACCTATGTTTCTAGAGCCAGTGTCATGTTTTCAAGATATCCGCAGTCAATACATATTCAGTAGAATTCAACCAGTCATGTGAATTAGGAAAATTCAGTAAACTTAGTAATCCTAGTAAATCTCAGAAAGCTCAGTAATTCAGTTATCTCAGTTGTATTCTGTAAGTAAACAGAACTCTATGAACTCTGTCCAGTCCAGTTCAGTTCAATTAATCGTGTTCAGCGTCTATTCAGATTGGAGTAGGAGTTAGTAATGAGTGAGCCCAAGGATGGGAACTGACTTTTTATTAGAGGGTGTGATTCTTGTATGAAATCTTTGTGCTGCAGAACTATGTAGCCAGTGTAGGTTGAGACATCATAACTTTTATATGAGTGTAGATGAGGTGGATTAACCTATTATATGAGTGTCCCACCATTCTCGTTAGAGTAACCTATTATATGAGGTCACTTACAGTTTATCGACACGCTTCCAATTGGGGTTACAGGTTGGACCCCAACTCTGCCATAGTGGCATATAGGGCGTTGTTGGTTTGATGACTACTTCCCATAGTTATAGTTTTAGACTAAGTCTCCGTAATAGAATTCAGATAGTTCTTCAAAATTTTAGGACTGTTAGATACAATCAATTTAGAATAGTACAGAACTCAGTTAGTTTTATCAAAACCTAGACTATCAGATACAGTCGCTAAGTATCAGTTATATCAGTTATCTGTGACTCATGCTATTAGTAATCAGACTCAGTAGTCAGTACTATCACAATTTTAGTCACAGTCACTTATTCATGCATGTATTCTCATATTCATGTTATTTAGTTAGTTAGCATTGTTCATGCATTTGAACCTTTTGTATTCAACCTACTTCACTTACATACCGGTACATTAGAATGTTCTAACATATTTGCACTATGGTATTTTATACCATAGGTTTAAAAGCATGAGATCCAGAGTATCAGTAGCATAGGTTTAAAAGCATGAGATCCAGAGCATCAGTAGCATTCCAGTTTCAGCAATTAGAGTTAGTGTAACACCCTAATTTTCTAAACCAAAAAGTTATACGGTGCTCATAATCCTGAAGGACCACAAGCTAACCCATGACTGATATCTGTACCTGTAAACATCATAATATCTCATAAAATATGTGGAAACATAAACTCTAAGGCCATAAGGTTCAATACTAATACATATTTGAAAAATATGGTATAACAATACCAAAAAGGAACATAAATACTGAAGTCTAAATATCTAATCTGATATCTAGTCTGAAAGCCTCTAACTGAAATAAATTAAAAACTAAAATAGAAATGAAATCATCATGTCCTCGAAGGATGAGGACTCACGTCTAACTCTGAATGCTAATCCTGGAATCTACTACTGATTTAGAGCTCATGCCTCTAAACCTATGGTGTAACATAAGTGAAAGCACCATAGCGCATATGCGTCAGTACGTGTGAATGTACTGAGTCTATGAGTGAGGTACGCTAAATGCAAAGGATTATATGCATAAAAAATACGAACTGATATGAACGTGAGAGTACATATATGCATACATAACTGTAACAGAACTCGTGGAGATACTGACTACTAACTCTGAATACTAACAACATGAGTGTACTAATAATGAGATTCTGAAAGACTGAGTTTACTGATATTGATATGTAAATCACTAATAATTGATAGATCTGATACTGTATTACAGAATACTTGGAGACTGATACTATATTATTGATAAAGGAATTATTGTTTCTGACACTTTGAATTATGAAGAACTGGTCTTATTGACTATATCTGACAGTCCTGAAGCTGAGTACTGATAGAATGAGTTCTGATAAATTTTGTGATTGATATCATAAGTGACTACATCTGACAATCCATAAATTTGAAGGAAACTATTTGAGTTCAATTCTATTTTTGAGTTGATTGTATCTTCTGATATACTAAAATCTGAAGAACTATCTGAGTTCAATTCTATTTCTGAGTTGACTGATCTGACAGTCCTGATATACTAAAATCTGAAAAACTATTTGAGTTTTTTATTGATACTTGGTAGCTATAGTTGAAAGTCCAGAAATCTGTATCTAAAACTGTGGGAAGTAGTTATCTAACCAACATGCCCCAAATATGCTATAATAGTTAAGCTGGGGTCCAATCTCTACCCCGACTCAGGGGTGTCAATACTGCTTCACTGGTAAGGACAACTATGAGAACCCTATACTGGCAGGTACTCAATGAGAATGGTGGGAACCCTAAACTGACGGGTTAAGTCACCTCATAAACCCTAATTTGATAGGTTAAGATGTCTCCACCTACGCTTGCTACGTAGTTCTGGATCACAAGAATGAATACTAAGAATCACACCCTGAACTGGCGGGTGAGTTCCCATCCTTTGGTTCACTCGGTGCTAACTTTTACTCCCATCTGAAGGACACTAAACTGAATAACTAAGCTTAACTGAATAAATGAACTGAACTGACTAGCTGAATTGATACTGATTAACTAGACTGATACTAGTGGTATTGTTTAGCAGAGCTAAACTAAGTTTATTGGATTCTAAGGACTGATAGAATGTATTGAGTTCTGAGGACTGGTTGAGAGTACTAAAGTTACTGTGATTGATTGTGAATACTGAGGTTTCTAGGTTACTGAGCACTGAAATTTCTGAGATTACTGGACTATTGAGATTTCTAAGTGTTCTGAGTTTTCCTGAGTCATATGACTGACTGAATTCTACAGATCATGGCTTAACTGAGAGTATCGTGAAAACATGACATGGCTCTAGGCACACAACTATATTTTTCGGGTACAAGTACCCCTAGGACTCGATGGATGAAAACTGATTCAACTTAAATTTATTGAGTACACGACTATCAATAACAATCCATAATACATGAGTGGGGGATTTCATGAAGTACATGGTCATCATAATATCTATCATAAATAGTAGTGCTTATAATCAAGTCATAAATCTGATATTCTAATATCATGGGAATTCCGACAACATGTACTATTCATAGCAAGGGCATGGAAACCATTCAAGCATAAGGTAATGGTAGTATGTAACATTTAGTTCATATCGTAATGATTTGGGGATATTAAACTTCATGTATTTATTCATCTCAAACATGGTAGGAAAAGCATGGATATATTTTGTGTACATAATTTATATCTCCATTATCATACATGCTTTATACCACAGCAATAACAACACATAATTTGCATTGAAATTCATATTGGAGTGTATGACTAACATGAACTTGTTATTTAGATATCATGAAATCATGTAAATATGAAGTTCTAACATACTAGGCATTTTATCGAACACCTTGCATGTATTCTTTAAGGCATAGGTGGATTTCATACTTGCATTCTATCCATCCATCTAAAATCATGTTTTTCAACTAACAACATAACTTTCATGAGATATACAGTCATGATACTATTATATATCAAAACAAACAAGCATTTACATGGGTATGATCATATCACCACAATCAACCAAGCTTTTGTATTTTAAAGATTGATTCTTGAACTCCACGGACGAAAGAAAACTGTGGATGAACACTATGCATACCTTGGAAGGGTGGCTCTTGATGACTGATAGAGGAATTTCCTTGAAATTTGACCTTTAAGCTTGATTGTGCAACCTTAATTTTGTTCTCCTATGGTGCTCTTGGATGATGATCTTTGAGATGTTAATAGGGTTGTAATGTGTTTAGAAGCTATATATTTCGTAGGGTTAAGTTTAGGGATGTGAAAGGAGTGTTAAAAGACTTAATTACCCTCAAAATAACTCAAAACAGAGTGTTTTTTGCATTGGAACTGACTTAGGTGGCACCTAACCAATCGCCTAAGTTTGGTTGGGCGGCGCCTAACCAATCGCCTATCCTTACTGTCTCTCACGAAAATGGGCATAACTTTTTGCTCGGGTATTCGATTAAGACAAAATTGGTATCGTTGGAAACCTAATTCAATCATCTTCAATTAGGTTTGTAGTAAAATGCAGAAATACCATATTAACATCGATTTATACTCATTGAAATATGATCCTTGCAAAATCGAATACTAAAACTTGATGGATTCAAAAACTCTTAGCTTGTATTACCTTAAGTGACTCATATGAACATGCTTAATGTATCATAAGCTATCCTATCTCTAGGATACTCATTTTAAGTCATGCACTAAAATTCTACTCACAGGATAAAAGGTTTCATACGTAGGAAAAATAGTTCGTCTCCTAGCTTAGAAACATATGGGTATTACAGTTAGCAGTCAGTCCTTATCCTTTGAAGACATGATCATTACCTTATTTCTTTATTACTTCATTTATTTTAGTAGTTGGATTTAGTTAGGGACATTTCCCATCAACTACTTATTCAGACAGTTTCGACGCTTTCAGACTACAGTGTTTTCATACTAGATGTTTTCAGACATTGTTTAAATTTTTGTATAGATGTACCACATTATTCAGATATGGTTTTACCTGATGTTTATCAGTTTTGAACCTTATGGCATGTTTCTTCCTACTATTTCTGCACTTATACACTATATTATGATGTGTTTAGGTACAAATATTAGTCATGGGTTATCTTATGGTTCTTCGGGGTCATGAGCACTGTGTAGTGTTCTAGGCACCAGATTCGGGGCGTTACATGCATCTTACGAATTTTTTTTTAACAACTGCAAAGCTGCATTGAAGATACCAAAGAGTTGTGTTTTGTATCGGGTAGGCATCCAAGTTTTCCAAAGATGGGTTCATATTTCTTCGCTTCATCTTACTTTGGTTGTTGCATCAGACATCTTGGAGAGAACATTCGGACCAACTATCACAACGAAAGGGTCGTGACCCTTTATTCTAGAGCAACAAAAGTATATAGTAGATAGGATTTTTTAGACCATTTCAATCAAATAAAAGTCGTGAATTCCCAGGTAGCAGAATTTCTTGTATGTGTCGGTTTCGAGATATGGACTCGGGTATTCTGTCCAGAAAATAGGTACATTCTTATCGATTTTAATGTCTTGTTTATGTTAAAAGTTTAGTACGATGTAGTACAAAGTGACTCTTTTGTATCTGTACAATATCATGACATCGAACATCGCTGAATCGGTCAATTCATTATTTCTCAAAGAAATAGAATTTCCCATCAAGGCTATGTTTGAAAACATAAGCCAGAAGTATGGTAAATTTATTAACATAAGGTGTGTACATTTCACGTGCCCAAAAAAAAGAACCCGATTTGTTCTCGAAATCAAAAAAATAATATCAATGAATGTCAGTTTGGGGAATAGGTTATTACCTCAGAAAATAGCAGATTACAAATTCAGTATCACTGGTCATGGTGATGTTTCCAGGTCAATCTTCAAACAAGATCTTGTACAGGCAAAGTTTTTGACTTGGATAAAATACCTTGTCCACAAGCTATGAAAGCACTTCGATCTCAATACGGTCATAAGTATGGAGCTGAAGTTTATGATAAATTCTATCAATATTATTTAGTAGAAAAATATGAAATAGAAAATTACTCTGGTGCCTTCCGAAGTATCTTAGGTTACTCCTGCAGAGCATATGGGTAGATTAATACCTCCCCCATATATTTACCCAAACACTATCAAAATGGGAAGAAAGCCATGTAACAGGAGGCATGGACTTAGAGAATCATTTTCATCGAGAAGAAATAAGTGCCCCTTATGTAGGCACGCTGGATACAAAAGAATTACATGTTTGGATTGTAATCCACCATAATCATTATATTTGCAGAAAATTGTAAAGTTGTTTGTTGTTGACTTTTATATATTTAACTCATTGTTGTAAATGTAATGTTATCATTTAATATATATAAAATATCTTTTTAATAACTTGTGTATCAATAAAAAGAGACAAAACATGAACTGTTAAACAATACAACAGACCACAAGTATTTTAAACAGATTACCCATTTGTGGCAATAGATGGACATTAGCTGGAAGAACAAAACCCAGTTCCATAAAACTGGAATGTTTTCCTCCAACAAATGATAAATCTGTTACACCAGATGGATAATCTGTTGACAAAGCCCAACTGATAACCAATTTGTTCCAACACATGGTCATATATTGAAAGAACACAAAAGCCAAAATTGCTATTGCTATTGGATTCAATATTTCATCTTACCTCCAACCGTCGACAAGTTAACATGTAAAATGTTTAGACGAAGAAATAAACAGAACAAGAATTAAAAAGCCAAAGTCGACTAAAAATAATTTTTTCATTAAACAAAAAATAAAATACATTAGGTATAGATCCGATATAGTAAAATTAAAATACATACTCTAAAAGAAAAAATACATTCTACTCATTATTTTTATCGTTATCATCATTATTAATGAGAATTGGCCAATAAACTCACAGCACCAGGGTCCTCAGCAGCCTCTGTATCTCTCTAAACATTGTCGCTCTCATGGCGACCAACTCTCTCTATAGGTCATTAACCTCCCTAAAAATTCCCTCAACGTGTCGCATAGAATAGAAATGTCCCTAACAAGATCAGCTATATCTAGAACACACATGAATTGACAAATGTAAATCAAAGAGTCCAAATGTAACACAACGTATACTGCAAACTAGTAGATTTACACGAGAAAAAACTTACCTCAACGCTAAAGGAATATGATCTTTGAAGAGAGGTTGTTGAACATGTCACATAAAAATAAAAATGCAAGAAATATATAAATTTTAGCTGAATGAAGATTAAGGAGGGACCTATTGATAGAGGATTGGATCTGGATGTGTAAGGACAAAAGGCACGTCTGTTAACCCCCATTGTATTCATTATATTCAAACTGGGGACATTTTACTTTCTATGAAAAGTCGCAACTTTTTCATTTACATTAATAGTTCTCACCTTTTAAAAATAGTTATGACATGACTTGATAACATCCATTATTATTGAGCTGTTGTAACAGATCGTCCATCTGTCGCAATAGATTTACCATCTGTCGTAACATATAGATTATCTATTATGACATACGAACCATATGTTGGGGTTTTTTTAATTTCATCTAACAGCTGATTCATCAATTGCAACAGATGGAGAATTCAATTCATTAACTATTTTGAATATATTAGATAAAAAGTCACGACTCCACCTTTTTTTTAATTGTCATCACATATGTGCAGATGCATAAATAATGTGTGGTCTGTCAGAATTTATTTACAATCTATTGTAACATATGGATTATCTATTGTGACAGATGGACCATATTTTGGAAAAAATATTTCAATTTATTCTAACAGCTAATTCATCGGTCGCAACAGATAGAGATTTTGATTCATCAACTAATTTGAATATGTTAAGATAAAAAAAGTAACTACTCTTCACACCTCTTTTTTAATAGTCATCACACACGTGTAGATGAATAAACAACACTGTAGTGTCTTTGATGGGGTAGGAAGAATAAGGTGTGTGTGCAATGGATCCACTTTCATGCATGGGAGTTATGTATTATTGATCAGTCTACTGCGATAGACATGCATAAAGTGCAATTATTTTTTGTTTTAATTTTTTACTGATTAGATACTAATCCTTCAAACAAGATCCTGCATTGTATAGTTTAGTTTGATCGGTGCAAATTGATAAGGATGAAGGGTTCCAAGAAGGTGGTGTCGATACTTTTCACAATTTAATGATGGTCTATGGTTATGTTTTTGTGTTAGGATTGGGGAAGGGTTTATGTTTTTGGTGGCAGTGTAAATATCCAGTAGTAATTGGATCGATTTTAATGGCGCAGTTATCTTCTTGAAAGGCCTCAAATCCTCACAATGTAACAATTAACGATGGAAACAATAGAAATTCCTCTATTCTAAATTTATATTGATAGATTGCTGGAAAAGACTACTATACAACAGTAGGTGCTTGGGAGAATACATGCGCCGAAAGGGGAGGTGAAGAAGGCCATTTATCATCTCAGACCTTGTTTAAGAGGAAACACAGGGGAGTGAGCAAGGAAATTCTAGCAAATCTAGCCAGTAAAATTGATATGAGAAGTGGGAAAATTGGATGAGCTTCAAATATGAAAGTGTATCCAAATATAAAAATCTGTCAGTCGTTGAGAAAAAAAGAAGAATGGTCAATAGGACTGGAACTGGACCTTTGTAATAGAATGCAACTAGTGAGCATGGACTCAATAAAGACACTCACAAAGCGCAGGACATGAACTCTAAGGAAGAAGTTTCACAAGGAGATGAAATTGATACGGTTGTCAATCTGTTGAAATCTACACCAACTACTCCTAAATTAAAAATATGGGATTAAGCTAAGGTGGAAACTTCTCATGTTAAACTTGCATCACATGCCTCCTGTTTATGTCTTGGTTCAGGTTGATGGTAGTAGAAACCAAAATGTCTAAAGTTGGGCAAAAATCCCATGCCTTGTTGTTTCCACTACCTTTGACCTAAACAGAGCCATAAACAGGAGGCATGGGATGCATGTTTAACTTGAGAAATTGCCAACCTGGCTTGACCTCGTATTTTTTATTTAGGAGTAGTTGGTACAAATTTCAACTGACCGACGATCCTATCAATTTCCTGTGCTTGTGAAACTTCTTCGTTAAAGTTCTAGTCCTGCACTTTTTGAGGTTCTTCATTTTTTGATATGCTTTCACATTTGTAGATCATCCAGTTTTTTTATTTTTCATGTCAATTTCATCATCCAGTTTTGATACATTTTCCTTCATACCTTATTTTTCCTCTTAAACATGTTCTAATATGACATGTAGACTTCTCAAACCTCTCTCTTCCCACACAGGCATTCTTCCAAGCACCTACTACTATATAATAGTCTCATCCATCAACCCATCTATATAAATTTAGACCAGGGAAATTTCAATTGGTTCCATCAGTGTTTACTGCAGTGAGAGACTTTGGAGGTCTTTCAAGAAGTCCATTGAACCATCAAAACCGGTCCAATCACTATTGGAAGTTTACACTACCTTTAATAACTTGAAGCCTTCCCCAAACTTGACAGAAAAATATTAGCATAAATGGTCATTAAATTATAATAGGGTATCGACACCACCTACTTGGTCCCTCAGCCTTATTAGTTCGAACTTAACAATCTTAACTATAAAATTCCATATCTTGTTTTAAGAATTAACGCCTAATAGGTACAGAACAAACATTCACAAAATCATTGTACTTGATATGTGTTTTCATGATAGGTTGATCATTAATACATACCTCCCACATATGAAGTGGTTCCATCTGCAAGCAGCTTATTCCTCTAAACCCATCTTTACTCTAGCCTTTAGTGCTAGTCAGGAAAAATGGATCCAGTTTCACTTCCTTTTATCTACAAACAAAAGAAATACATTGATGTAAAATAAGAGAAAAATAAAAATAACATTACAAAAGGGAAACACAAAATTGAGAAAATCAACAAATGATCAATTTGATGCAACAAATTGCCCATTTGCCTAACCGATAAGGCATTTGTTGTGATTGATTGATGACATGTTACAAAAGATGGGTTATCTGTTGGAATAAATCAAACCAGTCTTTCTACTGGTTTGATTTCTTCAAACAGTCTCTCCGTCAGTACTATAAGGTAACACAAAATTAAGTGAATCAACAGATAGCCAATCTAATATAAAAAATTACCCATCTGTTCAACCCATGAGTCATTTTGCAACATATATAAAATAATGGTTCGTTCATTCAAGACTTAAAAGTTACCTTTCCTTTAATTTTCTTAATAAAGAGGAAACTAGTAATGGGTAAATCACTAATATCTACAAATGTAAATATCGAATTTAAATGACATACAAAGAAGAAGATGAGATAGAAAGAGAAATATGAACCATACCTACAATGTGAAAAAAGCAAAGTGATCAGAACATCCAGCTCAGTCCACAAAAGATATTGATCGGTTGAGATTCGAAAGGATCCTTATCCGAAAGAAGATAGAAAAAAAAGGCAAAAAGGAAAGAAAGAGAATTGTGAATAAAAAAGAAATAGTGATAGATGAGTTGAGTTGATTCTTGAGTCTTACTTATGTTATGGATGAAGGAGAGAGCATTCTTCTTGATTTGAATAATAAGAAAAAGTCCTATAGTTCAAAATTTTTTGGCCACAATAGAAAAAAGTTATGTTCACATTATGAACTAGTTAACTTTTGGACATTTTTATCCTTTTACTTTAATAATTAAGTAACTTTGTCTATTAGAAAAAAAAGGGTAATATATTCTTTTTATTATTGTTGCCAAATTTGGGCCAAATTTTAGTGGAAATTTAGCACTATACTTTAAACTATTCATTGATAACATTTAACTTTTGAGGGGTATGGGGAGAAAGTTACATTGAAAAGACCAAATAAGACTACATACTCAGGAGATTTTTGAGCTATCGAAGTAATATTTTTTACCACCTTAGGATTTTAACCCTTTTTTTTTATCTCGGATAGGAAATACATAAATTGCTTTAGAAAAAAAGGATTTTAAAACATCTAAGCACAACATATACTAATTTCCATTTGGAAATTTTAAAAGCTCGATCATCCGTCACAACAAATGCATAATATGTTGCAATAGATGAATTAATCTATTTGATTAAATCCAATGGGAAAGACATCTATTGCAACAGGTTGAACATTTTCTTTTATACAATTTCAATTGATTTTACATATTAGAATAATAACTTAATTAATTAATATAGGACAAGGGGTGAGTTCTTGTAGGGCCAACTACAACTTCAATTGAGTCTTTTGACAATTGAATGATGAGATGGTATTTTGTTCCTCTAGACTAGAGTTATCAATCAATCACTCTGAGTTGAACTAATTCTTACTACCTTATATGTTAGTTTAATACCTTAATTGATTAATCTAGGACCAGGGGTGAGTTATTATAGGGTCAACTACAACTTTAATTGTGTCTTTTGGCAAATAAATCTTTAGACGGTATTGCGTTCCTCCATACCAGAGTCATTGATCGATCACTTTGAGCTAAACCAATTCTTACTACCTCATAGGTTAGACTAATACCTTAATTGATTAATCTAGGACCAGGGGTGAGTTTTCATAGGGTCAACGACAACATTAATTGAGCCTTTTGGTAATTGAATAATGATACAGTATTGCATTCCTCCTGACCAGAGTCTTTGATCGATCACTCTAAGATAAAATGATTTTTACTAGCTCATATGTTAGACTACTACCTAAATGATCAATGTAGGACCAGGGGTGAGTTCTCATAGGGTCAACTATAACTTCAATTAAGTCTTTAGACAATTAACTGATGAGACGGTATTGTATTCCTTCAGACCAGAGTCTTTGATCGATCACTCTAAGATAAACTGATTCTTAATACCTGATATACTATACTAATACCTTAATTGATTAATCTAGGACCAGGGGTGAGTTCTTATAGGGTCAACTACTGTAATACCCCCCAAAATCTAAACCAATATTAGATCAATGTACCAAGCTCATGAAAAGTACATCATAGTTTTTTTAATAGTTTTATGAGTAGGTTAGATGTATATTAAGGCATCAAATAACTCCCATCTATCAAACAAATCAAATATTTCTTATCGATTAAATTCATGGGAAGGATATTGATATAATCACTTTAATCGAGCATATCTCTCATTATACTTGGAATTTCTGATCTTGTGACCTATCAACAGATAGATAATTGAATTATCTTTCTAGCAATACCAATTTTTCCTAAAACCAATATCGAAGAAATAGTGTGATGACATTCGTGGTAGCTTACCACATTTGTGACGCCCTATCATGAAGGTCATCAGCCTTAGGTAGAAACCAACTCCTAAGCGATGACATTCATGTTAGATTACCACATTTCTGATGCCCAATCATAAAGGTTGTCAGCCTTAGGCAAAATCCATCTCCTAAGTGATGACATTCGTGGTACCTTATCACATTTGTAACGGCTTGTCAAAAATGTCATCAGCCTTAGGCAGAATCCAGCTTCTATGTGATGACATTTTTGATGGCCTCTCACATTTTTGATGGCCTGTCATATTTTTGATGCCTTATCATAAATGTCATCAGGCTTAGGCAGAAACCATCAATTCCAGCTCCTATGTGATGACATTTTTGACGGCTTGTCATATTTTTTGACCCCTTGTCACAAATATTGTCTGCTATGATTTTTAAGCAACTGGAATTTTATTTCATAATGGTATTTTGGTCATTTACTTCACCTTCTATGACTTATAACCCTAAAGAGGGGTAATTTTTCCCATTTTTTCTTCAGTTAAGCATCTCAAAAACCCTCTCTTAAGCTCTCAATCACAAGATTAGGGTTTCCATAAAACTCATCTCTCAAAAGCAATATTCAAGAATTTTTACAATATAATTGAGAATTTATTTTCCCAAATCCAAGAACTCTCTATCAAATCATCAAGGTTTCCTTTCTAAGGTATGCATAGTGTTCATCTATGGATCCGATCAATTCATAGAGCTCAAGAACTATGTTTTAAATATTATTTTGTAACCTTTTTATGGTGAAATGAGTATGTTCATGTTGACGATTGTTGTTTAAGTGTCAATGAGATATCTAAAGGTGTTTTCATGGAATATATATGTATGTTAATTGAAAACCATGAACTTTAGGTGCAAGTATCAAACTCACCTAGGCCTTAAATAATGCATCCAAGGTGTTTGAAAAAATGCGTAGGATGCTAGAAGTTCATGTTTGTATGGTTCTATGATGTCTAAATGACAAGTCCATGTTAGCTATATGCCTTAATATAAATCTAAAGCTTTTTATGTGTTGCTATTGTTATGGTATGAAGCATGTAAGATAGTAGAGATATACATTATATACACGATATATATCTATGCACTCCATACAATGTTTAAAATGTTGAATAACTATATGAAATATGATATCCCCTACTTATGATATTATGAATTGTGGACTCAAATATTATGATCAAGTCATGTCATGTGTGTCAGTTTCGTTCTATCAAGTCCTGGGGGTATTCATACCCGGAAACTATAGTTGTGTTCCTAGAGCCATGTTATGTTTAATGATATACAAAATCAAGCCATGATTAAGTAGAATTCAGTCAGTCATGTGACTCAGGAAGCCTCATAGTCTCAGTCTGTTATCAGATATAGATCATATTTTGTCAGTCATCAGAATTCAGTAAGTTCCACTTACGTACAGTTAGTTAAATCATGTTCAATCTCTTCGGATGGGAGGAGGAGTTAACACTGAGTGAACCCAAGAATGGGAACTCCCTGTATATGAGGGTGTGATTCTTAGCAGTCATCCTTTCATTTCAGAACTATGTAGCCTGCATAGGTTGAGACATCGCAGCCTATAATATGAGGGTAGATGAGGTGGCTTAACCTATTATATGAGGGTTCCTACTATTCTCACTAGAGTTACCTTTTATATAAGGGTTTCTCACATGTTGTCCTTTCCAGTGGCGTGGTATTGACACCCTTCCAGTCAGGGCACAGATTGGACCCTATCTTAGACATAATGGTACATATAGGACATATTGGTTAATTAATTACCTCCCATAATTTTAGACTTAGTCTCAATAAAAGACCTCAGATAGGTCTTAAAATATCAGTATACTAGGACTATTCGATATAGTCAAATTTAGTTATAGCGTGGAACTCTGATAGTTCCATTAGATTTAAGAATATCAGATACAGTCGCCCATGTTATTAGAACTACAGTTTGAGCCATGTCAGTTATCAGTAAACCATGTATTGGCATACAGATCTAGCTATCATGTACTCATGACCTTAGTTACTATATGTATATGTCTACACTTTCACATTTATATCAGTCAATCAGTTAGCATAGTTCATACATGAAAACTCTTTTGCATTAGCCTGCCTCTTTCGTATACTCAATACTCCAGTTGTACTAATGCATTTGCACTATGGTGCTTCCTTTCATGTTACACTATTGGTTCAGAGACACGAGCTCCAGATCAGCAGTAGCATCCAGCCAAAGAGTTTCAGTGATTCCTCATCCATTTGAGGGCGATATTAGTTTATTTTATTTATTATTTCAGCTCAATTTTGCTTGACAAACTTAGTTGGAGACATGTTCCTCCAACTCCTTATTCAAACAGTATTTCGAGGCTTTCAGATTCAGTATTCAGACTTATGTTCAGATTTGATTCATTTTTTTATTGTTTTGGGTATTTTTCACCCACATAGATGTTATATTTTGATAGATTCTTTATTCAGTTGAACCTTATAACCTATATGTTCATATTTTCTGCATTATTATGTTATATACTATACTATACAGGTGCACATATTAGTCATGGGTTAGCTTGTGATCCTTTGGGGTCATAAGCACCGTGTAGCATTCTGGTTCAAAAAAATTGGGGCATTACAAACTTGGTATCAGAGCCTAAGGTTCAACAGAGTCCTAGGAAGACTGAAATCCACATCTAGTAGAGTCTGTTACATGGGTGTATTGTGTGCCCCATTTATGTACAAGAGGCTATGATATATTTTAGGAATAGTTCCTTTTCTTCAGTATTCATGCCTGCTAATAAGTATAATTTTAAATAAGTGTCTCAGTCTAATCCATGTTAACAGATTTAGTCGAGTTAGAGATGGTGGATTTTCATGCCATTCTCGACATGGATTGGCTTCATTCTTGGCATGCCACAGTCGATTGCAGAAATAGGATAGTTTAGTTTCAGTTCTTGAATGAGGCCATCCTATTCTTGAATGAGGCCATCCTAGAGTGGAATGTTATCACTTTATATTTCAGGGGTCAACTTGTTTCCTACCTTCGGGCAAGGAAAATAATTTCTAAAGGGTGCGTGTATCATCTTGTGCATGTTAAGGATTCGAGTTTTGAATCTCCCAACCTCAAATAAGTCCTAGTGGTTAATAAATATTCATACATTTTTCCCGAAGATCTTCTACGCGTTCCTCCCGAAAGGGAAATAGACTTCAGTATAGACCTTCTCCTAGATATTCAGCGTATTTCTATTCTGCATACAGAATGGGACCAGCAGAACTCAAGGAACTAAAAGATCAGTTAAGGATCTCTTAGATAAGGGATTCATCAGGCCTAGTGTATCCCCATGGGTTGCACCAGTATTATTCGTGCACAAAAAAAATGGTTCTCTCAGAATGTGTATTGATTACCGTCAGCTTAACAAAGGCACGGTAAAGAACAGGTGTCCGCTGCCTAGGATAGATAACTTCTTTGACCAACTTCAGGGTGCAAGTTATTTCTCCAAGATAGACCTTAGATCGGGCTATCATCATCTTAGAGTTAGAGAATGACACATTCTGAAGATAGTTTTTCGTACTCGGTATGGTTACTTTAAATTTCTAGTCATGTCCTTTGGTCTTACCAATTCCCCTGCAGAGTTCATGGACTTGATGAATCATGTGTTCAAGTAGTACTTAGACACATTCATCGTAATCTTCATAGATGATATTCTGGTCTATTCTCACACACAGTGTGATCATTTAGACCCTCTCATAGTTGTTCTTCAGGATTTCAGGGATCACCAGTTGTTCGTTAAGTTCAGTAAGTGTGAATTTTGGCTAAGATCAGTAGCATTCCTTGGCCACATTTTTTTTGGTGATGGCATTAGAGTAGATCCTCAAAAAACCAAAGCGATAAGAAACTAGCCTCGCCCTGTCTTTCTATCAGATATCAGGACTTTTTTGGGTTTGGCTAGCTATTACTGATGGTTTGTCAAGGGTTTTTTTCTATTGCATCTCCTATGTCCTGATTGACTCAGAAGAAGGTCAAGTTTTAGTGGTCAGAAACTTGCGTGAAAAGTTTTTAGTACTTGAAGAATCGACACACCTCAGCTCCAGTTTTAGCTCTTCCCAAAGTTTCTGATGGATTCATAGTATATTGTGATTCATCCAGAGTAGGTTTAGGTTGTGTCCTTATGAATCATGGTAGAGTCATATCCTACGCCTCCAAAAAGTTAAAGCCGAATGAAAAGAATTATCCTACTCATGAACTTGAGTTAGAAACAGTTGTCCTTGCCTTGAATATTTGGAGGCATTATAATGTATATTTCTTCATAGGTCATAAGAGCCTTCAGTATGTCTTTTCCCATAAAGATCTCAATCCTCGTCAAAGAAGGTGGTTAGAGCTCTTGAAAGATTATGACATGAGTTCCCTTTATTATCTTGGCAACACCAATGTAGTGGTCGACGCACTCAATAGACTATCAATGGGTAGTTTTTCTTATGTTGAGGACAGTAAGAATAAATTAGCTCAGGAGATTCATAAGCTTGCCAGACTAGGCATTCTCGTAGTCACTCTTCATAGGGTGGTGTATATATTCAGAGTAGTTCAGAGTCATCTCTAGTTTTCAAGGTGAATAAGAATCAAGACAGGGATCATAGCCTTGTCATGCTAAAAGAGTCAGTTCAGAGTTAGGAAGTAGAGGTTTTCTCCCAAGAGGGAAATGGTGTTCTTCATTGTTAGGGTCGTTTGTGTGTTCCCGGTGTAGATGAATTGAGGCAGCAAATTCTTGTAGAAGCGCATGGTGCGCAATACTCTTTTCATCCAGTGTCCACTAAGATGTAACGCATCTTGTAGGAGATTTATTGGTGGAGTGGGATAAAGAGGGACATTGCAGAGTTTGTGGCTAAGTGCTCTACATGTCAGCAGGTTAAGATAGAGCATCAGATACCTAGTGGTTCCATGCAGAAGTTCACTATTCCTACTTGGAAGTGCGAAGAAGTGAACATGGACTTCGTGATGGGTTTGCCTAGAACACATCATCAGCATGATTCAGCTTGGGTCATTGTAGACAGAATGACCAAGTCAGCTCATTTTGTTCCAGTTCATATTTCTTACTTAGTCGACGATTATGCCAAACTCTATACTAGGGAGTTGGTTACATTACATTGTGTTCCACTATCTATCATTTCAAAGAGAGAGCCACCGAGTTGACCTCTCTCTTCTAGAAAGCGTTCCAAAATGGTCCTGTTACCCAATTTCATCTTAGTAAAGCATTTCATCCTTAGACAGTTGGTTAAGCATAAAGGACCATTCAGACTGTAGAAGATATGCTAAGGGCATGTGCAACTGATTTCAAGGGAAGCTGGGATGACCACTTGCCTTTGATTGAGTTTGCATAGAACAACAGCTATCACTCTAGTATTCAGATGGCTCCATTCAAAGTTCTCTATGGTAGAAGATGTAGGTCTCAAATCAGTTAGTTCTAAGTTAGTGAGACCGCAGTCATATGCTTGACTTATTATTCGATGCCTTAGAGAAAGTTTAGTTGATTAGAGAAAAGACTCTGGGCTGGTAAGATCTGATAGAAGTCTTATGCGGATGTTCGCAGAAAGGATCTTGAATTTGAGGTCGATGTCTATGTCTATCTCAAGATCTCTCCCATGGAGTGAAGAGATTTGGAATGAAGGGAAAGATCAGTCGACGATATATTGGTCCCTTAAGGATTCTCAGTCACTTCGGCAAGGTAGCCTATGAGCTCGAATTTCTTTCAGATCCAGTCGTCCATGTCTCTTTGCTCAATAAGTGCACAGTTAACCCAACAGTTGTAGTCCCTATCCAGAGCATTGACATTTAGAATAGCCTCTTTTATAAAGAGATTCAAGTACAAAACCTCAACTATCAGACTCGTAGGATGAGGATCAAAGAAGCATAAGCAGATATGCGAACCAAGTACCCTCATCTTTTCTCCACTAATTCAGACATAGCTTGAGGTAACCACTTTCCTTAAGGTTATTCAGTTACATGTTCAAAATTCCAGTATAAAATTAGTATCAAGTATTATTGCATAGCTTATCATGCATTCATGTATCAGTTCATTAAAGCGATCACACATCATATATGCATTCTTATTATGGGAAATTTTAGTTCATTCGAACATCAGTCATGCATTCATGAGTTCAACTTATTAGTCATGCATCATATATGCATGTTCAGTTGGGATATATTCAATTTAGAATTCAATTCAGTCCTAAACTCATGTGCCAATTGAGCATAATCAGTGTATTCTTCATTTCATGTTTTCTCCCCTCTCAAGTAGTCATCATTCGAGGACGAATATTTCCAAAGGGGAGATATTGTAATACCTTGAAAAATCCAAACCAATATTAGAGCCATATACCAAGCTCATGCATAGAACATCATGGTTATTTTATAGTTTTGTGATTAGGTTAGATTTATATTAAGGCTTCAAATAACTCCCAGCTATCAAACGAATCCATCCATTCCTTACAGATTGAATTATTGGGAAGGATATTGGTATTGTCAACTTCAAATGAGCATATCTCTCATTATACATGGAATTTTTGAGCTCATGAACTATCAACAGATATATAATTGAATTATCTTTTCAACGATACTAATTTCACCTAAATCCAATATCAGAGTAAAGAGTTAATCCTATTTTACTCCAGCATATCAGGCTGGAAACATTGTTACGATATTTGTGGTAGCTTACCACATTTGTGACGCCCAATCATGAAGGTCGTCAACCTTAGGTTGAAACCAGCTCCTAAGTGATGACATTCGTGGTAGCTTACCACATTTGTGACGCCCTATCACAAAGGTTGGCAGCCTTAGGAAGAAACCAACTCCTAAGTGACGAGATTAGTGGTAGCTTACCACATTTGTGATGCCTTGTCAAAAATATCGTCAGCCTTAGGCAGAATCCAGCTTCTTTGTGATGATATTTTTTATGGCCTGACATATTTTTGATGCCTTGTCATAAATGTCATCAGGCTTAGGCAGAAACCATCAATTCCAGCTCCTATGTGATGATATTTTTGATGGCCTATCATATTTTTTGATGCATTTTTACAAAAGTTGTCAGCTATCATTTTTCAGCATCTAGGAATTTATTTCACAAGGGTATTTTAATCATTTACTTAGCCTTCCATAAGTTTTAACACTAAAGATTCCCATTTTTCTTCAGTTAAGCATCTAAAAAACCCTCTCTTATGCTCTCAAGCACAAGATTAGGGTTTCCATCAAACTCATCTCTCAAAACAATGATTCAAGCCTTTTTCCAAGATAATTGAGAAATTTGTTTCCTAAATCCAAGAACTCTCCAACAAATCATCAATGTTTCCTTTCTAAGGTATGCGTAGTGTTCATCTATGGATCCAATCTGTTTATAGAGCTCAAGAACCATGTTTTAAATATTATTTTGTAAACCTTTTATGGTGATATGAGTATATACATGTTGAAGATTGTTGTTTAATTTTCAATGTGATGTATAAAGGTGTTTTCATGGAATATATATGTTTGTTAATTGAAAACCATGCACTTTCGGTGGTTTAATATGGTGCACATATGAAACTCACCTATGCCTTAAAGAATTTATGCAATGTGTTTGATAAAATTCTTAGGATGATAGAAATTCATGTTTGTATGGCTCTATAATGTTTAAATGAAAAGTCCATGTTAGCTATATACTTCAATATGAATCCCATGCTTTTCATGTTTTGCTATTATGGTGGTATGAAGCATGTAAGATAATGGAGATATATAATATGTACACAAAATATATCCATGCATTCCCTGTAATATTTAAGATGTTGAATAACTATATGAAATATGATATCCCCTACTTATGATATTATGAATTTTGGACTCAAATCTTGTAATCAAGTCATGTCATATGTGTCAGTGTCCTTCTATAGAGTATTGGGGGTATTCATACCCAAGAACTATAGTTGTGTTCCTAGAGCTATGTCATATTTCACGATATACACAACCAAGCCATGATTCAGCAGAATTCAGTTAGTTATGTGTCTCAGGAAACCTCATGGTTTCAGTCAGTTATCAGATATCAGTAGTATTTCATCTGTCAATGAAATTCAGTAAGTTCCACTTACGTACAGTTAGTTAAATCATGTTCAGTCTCTTCAGATGGGTGTAGCAGTTAGCACCGAGTGAACCCAAGGATGAGAACTCACCTGTATATGAGGGTGTGATTTTTAGCAGTCATCCTTGTGTTTTAAAACTATGTAGCTAGCATAGGTTGAGACATCATAGCCAGTTATATGACGGTATATGAGGTGTCTTAACCTGTTATACGAGGGTTCTCACCGTTCTCACTAGAGTTACTGTTATATGAGAGTTTTCTTACATGTTGTCCTTACCAGTAGTGCGGTATTGACACCCTTCCAGTTAGGGAAAAGATTGGCCCCCATTTTAGCCATAATGGCACATATGAGGGATATCAGTTAAAAAACTACCTCCCACAGAAAGAACTTAGATAGGTCTTCAGATAACAGTATACCAGGACTTTTAGATACAATAAAATTCCGTTATAGTGTGGAAATCAGATAGTTCCATTAGATTTTAGACTGTCAGATACAGTTGCCAGTGCTATCAGAACTACAGTTTCAATCATGTTAGTTATCAATAGACCATGTATTAGCATACAGATCTAGCTATCACGTACTCATGACCTTAGTTACTATATATGTATGTTTACACTCTCACATTTATATCAGCCAATCAGTTAGCATTATTCATTAATGTAAACCCTTTTGCCTTAGCCTACATCACTTGCATACTCAGTACTCCAGTTGTACTAACAGATTTGTGCTATTGTACTTGCTTTCATATTACACCATAGGTTTAGAGACATTTGCTCCAGATCAACAGTAGCATCCAGCCGCAGAGTTGCAGTGAGTCCTCATCTATTTGAGGGCGATATCAGTTTATTTCATTTATTATTTTAGCTCAGTTTTACTATTTGGAGTTAGTTGGAGACATGTTCCTTCAACTCCATATTCAAACAATACTTAGAGGCTTTCATATTCTGTATTCGGACTTATGTTCAGATTTGATTTAATTTTCAATTGTTTTGGGTGTCTTTCACCCATATGGATGTTATCTTATGACATATTCTTTATTTAGTTGAACTTTATGGCCCACATGTTTGTATTTTCTGCATTATTACATTATATAATGTAGTGTATAGATACAAATATCAGTCATGGGTTAGCTTGTGATCCTTTAGGGTCATAAGCACTGTGTAGCCTTTTGGTTCAGAAAAATTGGGGTGTTACAACTACAATAGATGGAATCCCCTATTTGATAATTTGCAATAGATGGGTAATCTGTCGCAACTAATTTCTTAATCTGTTTGATAATTTACAACAGATGATTATCTGATGCAACAGGTTGAACTGTTGTTTTTTTGTAATTCCAATTGAGTTTATATACGCTAATTGATTAATCTAGGACCAGGGGTGGGTGAGTTAAGTCATAGGGTCAACTACAACTTCAATTGAGTCTATTGCATGATGAGTTGGTTAAAAATTATGCTTATCTTTTATAATTTTAAAAATTAATTAATAGCAATTCGGACCAAATTAACATTTTCAAAACTTGTCATTCTTTTCTAAAATACAAATCAACCCATACAAATTATCCATTTGCGAGAAAAATGTTTTATGATTTTAAATCTCGAATTCTCGCCCTTTTCTCTATCTCTCTCAATTATACAGTACAAACAACAACTACAACTACTCAATAAATTGCTCTACCTTTCACAACATATTGATTATCTTATCATTTTCGACCATATAGGTGTTATTTTTTACTTCATTCTTGCTTGTATTAGTCATTTACTCTATCTTCGTAGGTAACAGACTTTGATAATAGTTCTATATTTGTTATTTTTTTAATAAAAAATAAGAGCTGTTAAGTTAATGATGAAAAAGAAAACTTTTAGTAGTATTATCTTCGAGAATGGGTTTACAATTTTAATTTTTGATGATAAAATCGTTGGAAGTACTCGAGATAAACTTATTTTTTGTTGCAGTTTTTCGTCGACTATCGTGGTATTATTTGAGAGTGTTTGTAGTGTTTGTGGTTGTAGTGGTGGTCATCATCGTTGTTGTGGTACTGGTGGTGGCTATTGGATGCATTGGTTGGTCGTGTTTGTGGTAGAATTGGTTGGTTGTGTTTTTGGTAGTTATCGGTGGTGTCGGTGTTCGTGGTATTTGTGGCATTGGTTGGTGGTGTTTGTGGAAGTGGTGGTTTTTGGAGTGTCATTATTGGTAGTGTTTGTAATGAATTTTTTAAAATTTATGCATACATTAATTGTAATATAATTTTTTTTGTTGTTTTTAAGTAAAACATGTCTCCTAAAAGAAAAAAGTGAAAGTGGATCACCGTCTGACCACCCCATAAAAGGCTACAGTACAGAGGGATTCAGAAGAGCTTCCTGAATAATCTCAATCAAGGAAAAAAAGTGAAGCAGAGGAGAGATATGAAAACAACATTGAGGGAGGTAGATAAGGTTTTGTAAATGGTGATGAATAAAATGAAAATAAAAAATTAGAGAAATTAGAGAGTGAGAAAGAGAAAGAGAAAGAGGATGATCATCAACATGATGATAATAGATATCAATGGGGTGTGAATTAGTATTGACATCCCAGCATGATCCTATCACAACTATTAAAAATGAAAAGTTTAAAGCTACGATGCTGATAAATGTAAGACCCCATAAATTTTCCTAGTCCTTAGAGCTTTTAAAGCATGCCAAGAAAGGCTTAACACTTAGAAAATTTGGCTAAGTGTTGAAATTTCTTCATTTCATAAGTGTAATACCCTGTATGTTTCTTAGTAAACCTAGGTCTGTGTTCATAGGTGACGTGTTATGTTAGTGTAGCTTACTACTAGGTAGTTGTCCTTTGTCTTATATCTTAGTACTTTTCTTATTATGTGTCGCCTGTATGTGTCGTAGTTCGTACTTCTCTGATGTCAATTTTATAATTTCTTATTCCTGATTTCTCTATTATACCATCTATCCCTTAGTTTATAGATTCATCTTGAGTTGGGGGTCTATCTAAAATAGCCTCTCCACTTCTTTGGAGGTAGCGGTATGGACTGTGTACATCTTACCCTTCCCAGACCACATTTTATGTGATTACACTAGGTTTGTTGTTTGTTATAAGTGTAATACCCCTTATATTTCTAAGCTAGAAAATAAACCATTGTTCCTATGTATGAAACCTCTTATCTTGTGATTCATATTTTATTACATAACTTACAATGAGTATCCTAGTGGGAAGAGAGCTTATGATGTGTTAATCATATTCATAAGAGTCACTGAGAGTAAGGCAAGCTAAGAGTATTCAAATCCATCAAGTTTTAGTGTTTGATTTTGTCAAGGGTCATATTTTAATGAGCATAACTTTATATATATGTGGTTTTTTATATGATTTAGACCCACCAAATTGTAGCGAATCAAATTAGCTTTCCAAGGATACCAATTTTACCAAAATCCGACACCCGAGCAAGAATTTATGCCTTTGCAAAGTAGAGTGTAGCCTATAAAGTCACCTAAGGCTACTGAAATGGTTATTCCATAAGGTGTGTGATGCACAACCTAACTTATAGGCGATAAGTTGTGCGCCACACAACCTAGTTTACGCGATAAATTGTGCGCCGCATATCCTATGCCCCAAGTGACTTAAACACATGATTTTTTGAGTTATTGGAGGGAAAACAGGGATCAATTTACACCCATATATAATACTTAAAAACGATATTAGCCTCTATTGGAACAAAATTTAGTCTATTTTCTTAATTTTCCTTAAGAACAAGACCTACGCTTCCTAAGTCAAGACCCCAATCATCAATGTTTCACCGTTAATCTTCCAAGGATCATAAAGTAAGGTATGTTAGATGTTGATTCTTGGGTTCCTTCCACCCAACAAGTCCAAGAATCCTTTTCAAAATTATATGGTTTATGTAATTATGATATTTCATGGTTTATGTGTATTGAAGCACATCATTATGTATTGCTGAGTTTTATTCATGATTTAAACTAAAAGTTTTAAGAATTTATTTCTAGCGTGATCAATTGTGTGATGATCATGATAAACACCCTTCAAGTTGCATGTTGGTTGATGAAATCATGATACATAGGTGTAGTATTTGTTTTAAATCAAAGCATGCTCCCGAAATGTTTGATAAAATACTTGTGTGAAGGAAATAGGGTCATTATAGCAGGTTGAAAAAAATCCCCAATTATGTATAAGTTCATGCATGCCAAGTATTTGTTGAAAATACTTGGTGAATGAATTGCGACATGTTAGCCTGAAATCCCCAATTATGTGCACTTGAATGCATATTAAGTGTTTGGTGCATTCCTTAGTGAATGAGTTATGAGACAATAGCATGCCTCCCTATATCATTACATGTATAATATTTCTATTTGCTTGAAGAAATTTTTTATTGAGTTTATGGTAAATGATAATCTATTGTTATGATGTACAAGAGTTGTCATGTCTTTTACTATTTATGTTATTGAGTCCTAGGGCGTATTTATACTCAGAAAATTTGTCGCTTATCTAGATGCAGTTTTTGTTTTATGATATTATTAGTCAAGACACAATCCTTAGAACATAGTCAGTTATAGAATATAGAAAGACTCAGTAATCTCAATATCATAAAATTCCAGTTCAATTTTCAATTCGGATCTCAGTAGCATTCAAGTTCTCACTTTAGAATTTAGTAGTATTCAGTTAGATAACAAAATCCAGTAGTATTCCATCAGTCTTTGGATCCAAGAGAACTCATCTAGATCAGTCAAGTAACATGATCAGCAATAGATTCAGCTTAGTCTAGTACTGTTGAAGAAAAATAATCAGTTTAGTGTCTTTCAATTGGGAGTAAGATCTAGCACGGGGCGAACCTAGGGATGTGGACTCACCCATTAGAGAGGAATGAGATCCCTAGAAGAAATCCCTATGTTCAAGAACTATGTATCTAGTGTAGGTACGAGATGTCGCCCATTAGATAGGACTAAAATACTCAGGGATCACCCATTAGATAGGATTGATCTCAGTGGTCTCCTATTAGATAGGACTAACTCAATAGAAGTTTTCTTTACCCGTGGCACGGTACTGACAGCCTTCCAACTTGGGTTATAGGTTGGACCACATAAGTTAAGATTTTGGGCATGTAGATTAGATGACTACTTCCCATTGTTTCAGTTTCAGAATTAGTCTCAGTAAGAGAACTCAGTTCAGTAGTATAGATTCAGTATTGTCAGATACAATCCATTAGTGTTATTACCAATAGATTTGGAGATCACCTGCTAGATAGGACTGACCTCAGATTTAGTTGAATCATCTTCATTATAAGTATATTTGAAGATCACCCATTAGTTATGATTGATCTTAAATAAAACTAATCATTATAATTATCATTAGGTTCAGAGATCTCCCACTAGATAGGACTTATCTCAGATTCAGTTAATCATTCTTACTATTATTCAATTCAGAGATCACACAGTAGATAGGACTGATCTCAACTTTCACACTCTATTGTCAATATAAGTGGATTTAGTTATTCAGTATCCAGTATTAGTAAGCTCAGATAAAAAATAAGCAGCATTCAGAACTTAGTATTCAGTGTTTATATGATTTCAGTTATAGTTTATTCATTTATGCATGTAACCTAATTCAGTATAATCAGATTATTTGGTCATTATTGCTCATGCATATAAACCTTTACATTTAGCCTTACCTCATCTAGAACACCAGTACATTCTCATGTACTGACACATACTTTCCTGAGCTATGGTGTTTTATACTATAGGCTAAGAAGCGCAAGCTCCAGAGCACCCTGAGCCGATCATTTTCAGTTAGCAGCAATTGATAGCAGTGAGTCCTCATCATTCAAGGATGGTTATTATTTCATTTTATTAGTCATTTCATTATTTTAGCAAATGGAATTAGTTGGGGACTCGTCCCATCAACTCCACAGTTCCGACAGCTTAGAGGCTTTTAGACTATATATTTCAGACAGTTTGTAATTTTTTTTACAAATTCTATCTAATATCAATAATTTAGATATTTTAAACCTTATGGCATGCTTTCTTCAAGTTTTTGCATTATTTTACAGTATATTATTTAGTCAATGCAGCAGGTTCAAGAAAAGGGTTAGCTTATGGTCCTTCGAGATTATGAGCATCGTGTAGCATCCAGGATACTAGACTCTGGGCATTACATACTTGGTATCAGATCCTAAGGTTCAATAGTGTCCTTGGAAAGTCTGAAAGTCGCATCAAGTAGAGGCTATAAGATGTTCCAAGAATAGTTTCCTTTCTTTCAATATTCATGTCGTGCGAGTATGCATAATTTCTAGTTAATTATCAGTCTAATCGATTCTTCCTTGTATTTAAATAGTATGCCTCATCGTAAAGAAAATGCGCATAGGGATCATAACCAGCCACCTTATCCAGTAGATCCTGTAAATGAGAATGTGTCACATACAAAGTTTTGGGTAGCTTTTCAGGCGCTAGCCCAAGTTGTGAGAACTAATATTCAGGGTAACCGTTAAGTTGCATCCCAACCTCAGCAACATAGGGATTCAGCCATAGCCCAGAACAAAATATTTTGAGGAGAAAGAACCCTCCAAAATTCCTTGAGTCAGTAGCAGGTGAGGAGCCACAGTTTTATCTTAAGGAGGTGAAGAGGATCACCCAGATTATGCATATGTCCAAGGAATAGAATGTATAATTAGCATTCTATAGATTAAAGGATATTGCTCATGATTGGATTGTAGTGTGGAAGAAGAGTAGAGGGCAGGATGCAACTCCAATGACTTGGCAGGTGTTTTAGGATACTTTTCTAGATAAGTTTTTCCCACTGAATATAAGAGAAGTTTGGGTATAGGAGTTTATGAACCTAAGTCAAGGCTCCATGAAAGTGAAGGATTGTTGCCTTAAGTTCAACTACTTAGCTAAGTATGCTCCTGATTTGATGGCTGACCCTAGATCTAGCATGAGTAAATTTGTTACTAGTGTGTCAGGGTTGGTGTTGAAATAGTGTAGGACTACTATGCTCAATAAATATATAGATCTTGCTAGGCTAACTATTCACGCTCAGTAGATTGAGGTAGATAAGATGAACAAAAGGGAGAGAGTGAGTAAGAATGCCAGAACAGGTAGCTATAGTTTCTCTCAAGCGGGGTCGTAGGGTGGTAACTGTTCTTAGTATAGTCAAAAATTTTCAGTCCCAGCTCCATCTTCAACTAATGTACCCGCACCAAACCCTAGGAATGTAAGTTATGATGGAGGTCCAGCCTCCAAAGCCCAGTGTAGTGCTAGTGGTGTTCGTACCTATCTGTTTTGTAAGGAATATGGCAAAAATCACGTAGGAGCATGTTGAGTCGGTAGTGATGTGTCCTTTTAGTGTAGTAATCCAGCCATAGGATGTGAGAGTATAGAGTGATAGCTCAGAGGGGTAAAGAATAATGTCAACAAGGCACCAATAGTTGTTAGCGTTAGAATAGATTTTATGCACTTCAGACCCGTCATGATCCAAAAAGTTTCCCTGACATAGATATGGGTACGTTATAAGTTCTTTATATTTATGATATGCATTGTTAGATCCTTTTATCTCATTTGAGCTTATGTTTTAGCATGAGTTAGTGAGTAAAGACGGTAAGTCAGTTTAGCAGCCAGATAATCAGATTCATATAGTTTGTTTTCTCATATTTTTATCTAATTATTCTATCTGAAATCTCAAGAATGGAACTATTCCAAGATAAAATGTCCTAGCAGTTGCTAGATAAGTTCAGTTCCTGCATCATGCATTAGTTCCATCTCTTTGATGTTTAATTTGATCCAATTCGTAGATTCCCTGTGCTTCACCTCAATATATCATTGAAATAAGCATTCCTAGAGGGACATGGTCTCCCAAGGTGGAGATACCCTATAACTTCCCGATGCTTTCATATCTTTAACCAATTCCGTGCATGTTCACATATTTCTCACAAAGTTAGTACCAGTTATCATTGCATATTCACTCAAGTATTCAAAGGTCAGTTGACTTAAGTATTCATGCGGTGGTAGGCCCAGGCCTTTCAACTAAGATTTATACTAATCTTCCTCACTTTGAAACTTGAGTCAAAGAATACATTGATTCCAATTCCGTTATAGGAAGTGTTGTTATGATCGATTTTCCTTATATTCTTCCTTAATAGCCTGAGAACTGAGATTATGAATTATAGTATCCCATCTTTGACTTTTGACCTTTGACCGGTTTGGGTTCGGGACTCATTAGACATGCATATTCAGTAGAAGAACCTCAGCTTATCAGTAATTTTAGTCATGCATTTACGAGTCGATATTTCATGCATCAAATATGCATGATTAGTGTAACAACTCTGTCATGTATCCATGCATCAACCATGAATATTCAGTATGAGATTTAAGTATCTCAGTAGTTCCAATCATAGAGACATATTTCAGATGTTCTCGTCCCTTAAGTAAGTTCAGTCCAATTGTATTCTTAGTCTAGTCATTCCCATTCGACGATGAATATTCCCAAAGGGAAGATAATATAAGACCGCATATATTGTCCAAGTAGTTAAAGCTTTTAGAGCATGCCAAGAGAGGCTTAACATTTAGAAAATTTGGCCAAGTGTTGGAATTTCTTCATTTCATAAATGTAATACACTATATATATCTAAGCTAGTAAATAAACCATTGTTCGTAGTTATGAAACCTCTTTTCCTAGGATTTCTATTTGAGTACATGACCTACAATGAGTATCTTAGTGAGAAGAGAGCTTATGATGGGTTAAGCATATTGATAAGAGTCATTTAGAGTAAGGCAAGCTAACAGCTTTCGAATCCTTCATGTTTTAGTGTTTGATTTAACAAGGGTCATCTTTGAATGAGAATAACTTGATTTATATATGGTATTTTTTAAGATTTTGACCCACCAAATTGTATAGAGTTGAATTAGCTTTCCAACGATACCAATTGTACAAAAATTTAACACCCGAGCAAGAAGTTATGGCTTTGCAAAATGGAGTGCGTCGCCTAACAGGTTGCCTAAGGCTACTGGAATGGTTATAATCTAAGGTGTGCGACGCACAACCTAACTTATGCCATCAGTTATGGGATGCACATCCTAATTTATGCGATAAGTTGTGCGCCACATATCCTATGGCCCAAGTGACGTAAACACTCCATTTTTTGAGTTATTGGAGGGGAACAAAAGGATCAATTTCCACCCACATATAAGACTTAAACACGAGATTAAGCCTTTATTGAACAAAAATTTAGTTTCTTTTATCAATTTTCCTTAAGAACAAGACCTACGCTTCCTAATTCAAGACCCCAATCGTCAAGGTTTCACCGTTAATCTTCCAAGGATCATAAAGTAAGGTATGTTAGATGTTGATTCTTGGGTTACTTCCACCCAAGAATTCTAAGAATCCTTTTCAAAATTATAAAGTTTATGTAATAATGAGATTTCATGATTTATGTGTATTGAACTTCCTGATTATGTGTTTTTGAATTTTTATTCATAATTTAGGCTACAAGTTTGAAGAATTTATTTCTAGTGTGTGATGAATTTTATGATATTGATGATAAACCCCATTCAAGTTGCATGTTGGTTGATGAAATCATGGTACTTAGGTGTAGTATTTGTTGTATAACAAAAGCATGCTCCCAAAATATTTGATAAAATGCTTGAGAGAAGGAAATAGGGTCATTATAACATGTTGACAAGAAATCCCCAATTATGTATAAGTTCATGCATGCCAAGTGTTTGTTGAAAAACCTTGGAGAATGAATTGTGACATGTCAGCCTGAAATCCCCAATTATGTTCACTTTAATGCATGTTAAGTGTTTGGTGAATTCCTTATTGAATGAGTTATGAGACAATAGCATGCCTCCCTATATCATTACATGTTTAATATTTCTAAGTTCTTGAAGAGATTCTTTATTGAGTGTCTGGTGAATGATAGTTTGTTGTTATGATATTCAAGAGTGGTCATGTCTTGTACTATTTATGGTATCGAATCCTAGGGGTATTTATACCCGAGAAATTAGCTATTTTTCTAGACCCTTTGTCAGTTTCATGATATCCTCAGTCAAGCAACAATCCTTAGAAATCAGTCAGTTACAGAACATAGAAAGACTCTATAATCTCAATATCATTCTAAGTCCATTTCAGTATTCATTTTAGACCTCAGTAGCATTCAAGCACTCAATTAAGAAACTAGTGGTATTCTATTAGACAATGAAATCCAGTGGTATTTCATCAGTCTTTGCATCCAAGTAAACTCAGCTAGATCAATCAAGTCACATGATTAGTAATATATTCAACTCAGTCTTGTACAGTTTAAGAAAAAGAATTAGTTTAGTGTCTTTCAGTTGGGAGTAGGATCCAGCACCGATCGAACCTAGGGATGGGCGCTCACCCATTAGAGAGGACTAAGATCCCTAGGATAATCCCTAAGTTCTAGAACTATGTAGCCGATGTAGATATGAGATGTCACCCATTAGATAGGACTGACACACTCAGGGATAACCCATTAGATAGGACTAATTTCAGGGGTTTCCCATTTGATAGGACTAACTCCATAGAATTTGTCTTTACCCATGGAATAGTACTAACACTATTCCAGCTGGGGTTACAGGTTGGACCCCACAAGTTAACATTCGAGAAATATCGTTTAGATGTGTACTTCCCACATTCTCAGTTTTAGAATCAGTCTTAGTAAGAGAACTCAAAGTATTAAAGATTTAGGACTTTTAGATACAACCAATCAGTGTTATTACCAATAGATTCAGAGATCACCTGCTAGATAGGACTTATCTCAGATTCAGTTAATCATTCTTATTATCATTCAATTCAGAGGTCACCCACTAGATAGGACTGATCTCAACCTTAGCACTCAGTTGTCAATATCAATGGATTAAGTTATTCAGTATCCAAGTATTAGTAAGCTAAAATATTAGAAAAATAGCATTCGTAAGTCAGTATTCAGTGTCACTATGATTTCAGTTATTGTTTATGCATTCATGCACGTCTCTTCATTCAATATACTAAAATTATTTAGTCAGTATTTCTCATGCATATAAACCTTTGCATTTAGCCTTACCTCATCTTGCATACCAGTACATTCTTACGTACTAACGCATACTTTCTTGTGCTATGGTGGTTTATACCATTGGTTTAGAAGCACGAGCTCCAAAGCACCCTTAGCTGAACAGTTTCAGTTAGCAGCTATTGATAGCAGAGTGTCCTCATCATTTGAGGATGGTTCTTATTTCATTTTATTACTGTTTTAAATATTTTAGTAGATGGACTTAGTTGGGAACTTGTCCTATCAACTCCACAGTTCCCACTGTTTAGTGGCTTTCCTACTAGATTTTCAGATAGTTTGCAGTTTTGTTGTAGATGCTATGTACTATCACTATTTTAGATATTTTGAACCTTATGGAAAGTTTTCCACTAGTGTTTTGCATTATTTTATAGTATATTATTCAGTCATTACAGCAAGTGCCAGAAAAGGGTTAGCTTATGGTCCTTCGTGATTATAAGCACCATGTAGCATTAGGGGTACCAGACTTGGGTCGTTACAATAAATGACAAAAAAGAATAAGAAGAACTAACTGGTGAAATTGTACTTAAATGTCAGATGGGGAGTAAATTTATTTATATTAGGAAAATTATAAAAGATGAAAACATAGGCGGACTTTCTAAGAAAAGTTGCTTTGGATGCTTTCTTGAGCAGCTGATTTCCCTGCACATTTATATATGAGGATGGTAGATGGTCTTCACAAGCATAGTATCAAGTTGTAACACCCCAAATATGGTACCTAAAATGTTATATGGTGCTCATGACCCCAAAGGACCACAAGCTAACCCATGTCTAATATCTATAACTGGGCACTGAATAATATGTTGTAATTATGCGGAAATAATTTGTAAGGCCATAAGATTTAAAACTGAACTAACAATGAATATAAAATAATGTCTGAAATGGGGCATACCAATACCCAAAACTGAAATAAATTGTCTGAAACGTGTTGTATAAAAACCTTTCAACTGTCTGAATTCTGTGGAGTTGATGGGACATGTTCCCAACTAACTCTGAACTACTAAATAATAAAGTAATAAAATAACCATGTGATCCTCCAATGATAAGGAATCAATGCTATTTTGGTTGCTGAATGTCTATTTTACTACGGATGCTCAGGAGCTCTTGCTTCTAATCCTATGGTATAAAACACCATAGCGCAAATGCATAAGTATGTAGAATGTACTGGAATACAAGTGAAGTAGCTGAATGCAATGGTTCATATGCATAAACAATACCAACTAACTGAATAACATGAACGTGAGAATACATGCTTGAATATTTAACTTTAATAGAGATCGTGATGACACTGACTCATGAATTTTGATAACGTGGATTTTTTGATATTTGACCACTAATAGAGGGATACTGAATGACTAAGTCTATTAAGTGTTGAGAAACTAAAATTGTATTACAAATAAAAGAATGACTATTTCTAATAGTTTTGATTATGAAGAACTGATTTGATTAACAATATCACTACCGTGCCACTGGTAAAGACAAGTTATGAGTAAACCCTTTCGGATAGGGAGCTCTTCCATCAACCCATCCTGTAGAGAAAACTCAAAGGAGGTGTATAGTCCCTATACTCGTAGGGGTACATCTCAACCTAAAATAAATAAGTTGTACTAGAATACATAGTTCTAGAATGCAGTGATTGATACTAAGGATCACGCCCACTACTGGCTGACTATTTGTGTCCTCATCCATAAGTTCACTCGGTGCGGAATACTACTCCCAAATAAATTGACACAAAACTGATTGCCTAGTTCATACTAGGCTGGACTGATCTGTTACTTATTTTATTGATTAACTAGACTGAACTGAGTTTACTCAATTTTGGTTGACTAACGGAATACTACTAATTCTATTAAATAATAAAATGCTACTTAGTTCTACTAGCTGACTGTGTTTAATAAGTTCTTAACTAAATACTACTAAGACATGATGACTTACGGAGATCATTGAGATTCCTAAGATTACTGAGATTGCTGAATGGGACTGCACTGATACTGAGTTTACTGAGTTTTCCTGAGTCACATGACTAATTGAATTCTACTGATCATGGATTGACTAAGAGTATCATGAAAACATGACACTGGCTCTAGGAAAATAGCTAAATTGTTGGGTATTTAATACCCCCAGGACTCTATAGGATAAAAGTAAACCATGGCACAAGCTTGAAAACCCACCAACGACTGTATATATCAATAATTCATTGACTAAAACATTCCATCAAACACTTTACATGCACAAATTTGTACATGAATGGAAATTCCATAGTAACATGCTATAAAGCCACTATTTTCTTCACATAGACATTTTATCAAACACATACGGAGCATGATTTGGTTATACAATCATCAATGCATCTAATTATCATGCTTCCATAAATAAATAAGAAATTTGAAGGGATTTATCATGAATATTATGCCAAGAATCACATACTAGGATCAATCATTAGAACATGGAATTTAAAACATGAATCAAATCCAACAACAACATGAACATGAATCTGAATTCAACTAAATCATAAACATTTATAAATATACAATCTTTGGATTTGGCAAAGAGGTTCTTGAGCTTCATGGGTTAAAGGGACCTATAAATGAACACTTGACATACCTGAAAATCTAAATAGATGAAGTTCTTGGAAAAATTCCTTGAATTGATCGTGATTTCTTGAGCTAGGGTTTTGCCTATTGAGGGATCATGATTTTTGTTCTAGAGAGAAAGTGAGCAAAAGTGATATTGTAGGGTTTTTAGGGCATAATTTCGTGGTTAAAGTCTGATCTGGGTCTTAGAAAAACACCCAACTACCCATAGAAAGTTATTATTTTTCATCACCAAAAACCCAATTTAGGCACTTGGAGAGACATGGTGCTATCGCATCGTGCCACTACAAATTTGCCAACTGGGAACATGGCTGATGGCGTAATGCGGTGAAATTGCATGGCAATACTGTATGGGACCTAGATCTTACTGTGATGCATTGGTATGAGGCTGAGACAATGGAAATTGACAACTCTATATTTGAGCCTTGGTGCGACAAGCCATAATCACGGAGGCCCACTGTATTTTGACCATTGCCATGTTGGCATTCTCTGTGATAAGTTTATTGCTCAAGTGTCACACTGTCCTACTAAAATGGCTCTAACTCTTCATTTGAGTGTCAAATTTAGGCTAATTTGATATCAATGTAAAGCTTATTCAAATTCCCACATAACTAAAAGTCCAAATCTTAAAAATTCCACTTGTATAAAAGTGGATCCATCTTTTAAAGTAAGTCCTTAACATTTTTGGGATAATTTAAAGCTAGGTAGAAATATGGGGTATTACAATATCTCCCCCTTGGGAACATTCTTCCTCGAATGAGATTTACTAAAATGGGAGAAATGATGGGTTGTAGTACATGCTGAACATTAACAAATGAGATGCAAGTACACGACTGACAATACTGAGATTCATACCGAGCATGCATATCTGAATTATGAGTTTAGACATTGCGAGGCATGACTGCAGGACCGAGAGTACTAATAAGATGATCATGCCTATTTGACACAAGAATACATAACTAAACTGTCACATGACTGCATGAATGAATATTCAATGGTAATTGATACCAGGTTTGTAATGAAAATTCCTGAGACCTAGTTTCAGAAGAAAATCTGAGCATGAAACTGAATAAGCTCAAGGAAGACTGTTTCCATAAACTGAAAATACTAATGAGCCTGATATTAATTACTAAATATGTATGAGTAGAACATGAGAACGTAACTAAGTCTGGAACATGATACATGAGTTGAATATAGTGATCTTAACTGAGTACCTTGAATATGTGGCTTATTGCTGAGATTGGAGTTTGAGGGTCAAATCATGAGCACCCCTTACCCCAAACTAGATTTATTACCAAAAGAGAGAAACAAGTTTATATCATGAATAGTTTGGGGAATTATAGTGTATCTCCCCCTTGGGATACCATGTCCCCTTGAGAAATGTTTGGCTGACTTTGCTGAGCTATGAGGAAAATTAATTTAATTCACAAGGCACCTATAAACTAAATCATGACCAAATATTAGAGATCTGAAACTAAGACATGATGCATGAACTGGGCTGAACACGTAACTACCTAGTTTGTCCATTTTACAATGATCGCATTCATGAGACTTCTGATAATGCGACTGGATAGAAAGATAGAAACCATGCATCGAAACTTGTTCGCCTGACTACTAAACTGAACTACTAGCTCTTTGGACTAACTAACTATAAGAACTTATACTCGACTGGAGTGTTTCTATGATGCTCTTTCTATGTTGTTCTAATGACTGTAGAGAGAAAGTGAATCTTGCCCTGGTCTGAGTAGGACATCTAAATGGGACATCGCTATGTGGATGGGATTCTTGTACTAAGAGGCTAGGACTATGAAACATCATCTAAGATAAAGTGACTAAACCTTATGCACTTCAACTGAGACTACTAAAAAGGTTCACGTGGGTACTGAGAAAGAACGCATAAATATACTAACTAATCTGATTAACTAAATGACTGATAGTGAACTACTGGTCCTGTAAGGCAGAATTGAACTTAGTCTTGAATAACTAGACTGCAACTGCAAAGCATTATGCATAGGAGATAAGGACTAGATGAGTGACATGAGATAACTGAGCATGAATTATGGGTAACTATATTATTTGAGAATGCAACACCAAGAGTACAATACGATTCTAGAATAGTCTTGTAAATAGAGGTACTGAAAGGATGACAACCGAGTGACTAATAACTATATGATATGGTCGAGTAAACTAAAAACAAAATTGAGTTATCAACCTGATTACTGGGCTAGGAATGGGACTAAAATTGTAGCTAAGACGATAATCGAGACTGTAACTGTAACTAATACAATAGTCGGTACTGAATACTCATTTCTGATAACTAAGGTTTCAAATGGTATTAAAGTACTAAATTCTGATGTCTAAGTAATTGATAACTAAAAACCATGGTTTTGTAGGACTATCTGAGTCCTTTACGGAATATTGATTACTGAAATGACTCCATAACTAAGACTCAAGGAATAGAACATCATCCCAACGGATTCAACAAGGGATCTAAACTGGCGGTCTGCATGACATAACCTGGGTTTGGATGATCATTAAGAGTGGAGCATAAATTATGTGGGCAAAACATACTGTAAGACAGGACATAAGTGTATGAGTCATGAGCTGCATAACCTGAGTCTAAAATTTCTGTACTCATGGTACACGATTTGTAACACTGAGTGAACTAGGATTCCTCATACTAGAAACTTTAAATACATAATATCCTAAAGGAACTGTATGAATATAAGTTGAGTTCATGGAACTAAACAAAGAGCATGCAAAAGTATCATGCTGGATGAAGTACAAAACATTGCGCTAAGTTAGGAATGGGTCAGGAATCATCTTCCCTTACTGAATTTTTACACATATTGGCATCACTTCCAGAATCCTGAAAGCCTAACTTTCTGAGACATCATAACTGGACAGTTTTGTATACCTTTCGAGCTGTGTTAGATTGACTTACTAGTGTGGATACTGAAAAAAGTGTTGTTAACATTTGGTCTGATCTTAAAGTTAAAAAAAAAAAAGCTCCTAAATTTGAACAAGCGTATAGATACAAGTAAAAGAATTGTAACATACTATTTACTATATCAGGAGAACTTTCATGATCTTATTGGGAAAGAATTGTATAGAGTCAATTTGGGCATTGCCCATTGATAGCGCTCGAAAAGGCACCTTGCATATTCGGGCGACCAGACTGAGCTTAAGGATGACCTTGTAGACTTTGTGGATCGGGCTTAGGACAGTCTTAGACCTTGTAACATGACTTGTCAAATCCGAAATACACATTACTGATAGATCTACGCATACCCTTATGATACCTACAACATTCTTTACAAAGAGGATGAGTGTGAATAATGCTTGAACTATTTTGAGATTTGGAGACTCGATCCCTATATTTGCTATCATATCTAAACTTAGGAATTGAAGCAATGGCTGAGGAAGGAGTTGGAACTGAAAACTTCTGACTATGCTGAGAACGATTACCACTGTGCAACCCGGGTTGAGAAAAACTATAACTACCTATTCTTGATATCTTATTCCCTCTCTCCTTCTTCTTAAGTTTTTTATCTTTAATCTATTGATCATTGACCATAAGTCTAAATATGTCCATTTCCTAAATCTACATCTCAATCCTACACTTCTTAACTACTATACCTGAAACCCTAGATACAAACTTACTCATTCTGGATCTACTGTCTGCTACTACAAGGGGAGCATACTTGGCTAACTAGGGGAACTTGAGGGAGTATTCTTTTATGCACATGCTACCTTATTTGAGATTGATGAATTCTAACAGTTTGGCTTTGATCAGCTCTTGGGGAATAATTCTATATAAGAGCGTTGTAGCAAACTCTTCCTATTCTGTGGGCTCTACATCTGTACCCCTATCTTCCTTCGACTATTTAAACCACATATGGGATATATATTATAAATGATAAGCGGCTAACTCTTCACTTTATCCCAAAGTCACTACCATTATGTCTGTGACTTTTTTAACCTTGTCGAGGAATTTTTGTAGATCCTATTCAAACTTAGCACTTGAGAATAAGGGATGATTCATTCGGGTGAAGTCCCGAATCCTGGTTGCAGCTTAATTGGCCACTAGGTTGGCCAGAATAGTAGCAGGCCATTTATTTTAAGTTGTGACTAAATAAGCATGAGTTGTAAATACGGTCTTGAATTCTGCATAGGAAACATATTCATCTAGGGGATCCACCTGAACAGGCTGAGGTGCTGACTGATTACTGATTCACCTTTCTCTAGCCCCCTTGGAAGAAATATTTTATAAGTTAGAGGAAGAAGTAGATTAGACTAAGAAATTAATTGTATATTAAGCTCACTGGCATGATATGAATACTGAAAGAAGGGAAACTATTCCTAAAAAATCTCATTTCCTCTTCAATATAAGTGTGTTGCACAACACACCCATGTACATAACTCTACTAGATATATCTTTTAAGACTATCTAGGATACTGTTGAACCTTAGGCTCTGATACCAAGTTTGAAGCACCGAGAATTTAGTACCCGAAACATTACACAGTGTTCATAACCCTGAAGGACCACAATCTAAACCATGAATGATATCTGTAACTTAGCACTAACTATGATACTATAATTATGATATAAGTTATAAGGCCAAAAGATTAAAAACTAAACTAATACTGAATACAAAAGAATGTCCGTAATGGCATATAAAAATACCTATAACTAAAATAAATTTTCTAAAATATGTTATAGTCTGAAAGCCTCTAAACTGTCTAAAATCTATAGAGTTGATGGGATATGCTCCCAACTGACTCTGAACTACTTAAATAATAAAGTAATAAAATAACCATGCTATCCTCGAAAGATGACGACTTACTGCTAGTCTGGCTACTGAAAATTTGATCTACTAAGGGAGTTTGGGAGCTCATGCTTCCAAACCTATGGAATAAAACACCATATCGCAAATGTGTTTGTACGTTGAATGTACTTGTATACAAGTGAGGTGGATGGATGCAATGGTTCATACGCATGAATGTGAGAATGCATGCACGAATACATAATTCTAACTGAGATTGTGCATGATATTGACTCATGAATTTTGATAACGTGGATTTTATGATATTTGAGTACTAGTACTGGGATACTAAATGACTAAGTCTATTGAGTACTGAGGAGTTGATGTCTTATTACTGATAAAGGAATGACTATTTCTGACAGTTTTGATTATGAAAAACTAGTCTGATTGACTTATTTGACAGTCTTGAAATATGAATATTGGTAATATGAATTTCATTTAATTAATACACTGTTAACTAGGTGACTATGCCTGAAAGTCCTAAAATCTAATGGAACTAGCTGTGTTTCATACTGAGTTGAGCGACTATATCTAATAGTCGTAATTTCTATAGAACTGGACTGAGTTCTATTCTGAAGATTGAATCTGAAAGTGAGACTGTGAGAGGTAATCATGTAATTGATGCCCTGAATCTAAACTGGTGGGGTCCAACCTGTAACCCTAGATAGAAGGGTATTAGTACCGTGCCATGGGTAAGGAAAATTTATGAGTAAAGACTCTATGATAGGGAGCTCTTCCGTCAACTTCTCCTATAAGGAAATGTCAAAGGAGATGTATAGTCCCTAGACTCATAGGGGTACAGTTCAACCTATGTTGGATATGTAGTTCTAGAATGCAGGGATTGCTACTAAGGATCACACCCTGTACTGGCTGACAGTGTGTGTCCTCATCCTTGGGTTTTCTCGTTGCTGAATCCTACTCCCAATTAAATAGACTCAGATATAATTTCATAGTTTATACTAGGCTGGACTGATCTGCTACTGATTTTACAGATTAACTAGATCGACCTGAGTTCATTGGATTTCCATTGAATGACAAAATACTACTAAATTTTGTTTACTGACAGAATACTACTGAGTTCTGCTAGCAGACTTAGTTTAATAAGTAATGAACTGAATACTTCTGTGATATTATGACTGACTAAGATCACTAAGATTCCAGAGATTACTGAGATTACTAAATGCGACTGGACTGATACTAATTTTACCGAGTTTCCTTGAGTCACATGAGTAACTAAATTCTACTGATCATGGCTTAACTGAGAGTATTTTGAAAACAAGACACTGGCTCTAGGCTCATGATAATGCTCAAACTACAACTCTCGTAATAGTGTAAGCGGTCGTTGTCAAATATATAACCCAACTGGGTTGGGTATCGATCCCACAGGGAATAGCCGTTCACTAAGTAAGTAAAGATTATTAGACTTTTGGTGAAAGTTTCGTAAAAGAGGGGGGATTTTGTAGCGTGCAATAATGTAACAAAATAACAAAGTAAAATGAAAAATAGCAAAGTAAAAAGAAAGAATGTTTAGTAAGATGTTAACCAATGAGAATTGAGAGTTGGGGTTATGTCCACCTTATGAGTTATACGTCTCTATTGGCTATGATTTATGTGGAATTCAGACATGCATGTGCATAAAGAGAATTGTATTCTATGGTCCAGGCGTCTTTCGACCTATCAAGGATTATTTCACTTGAACTCTTTTGAGCTTAAGGCGCATCTAACGGTACAAATTCTCCAAGAGGTTAATCCAATTATGGCAGTAACTTTTTAACAGGGGTTGGTGCCCTATTACCTTGACATTGTCTCTTTTCCAGACATATAACTTTTTTTTCGAGCAAGTTAATGCCATACTGGCGTATTCTATGCATTTACAACCACAAAAATTTGCATCAAGATGAAGTGAATAATGATATAAGCAGTATACGTGTCACGAATTCACAAACTCATAGCAGTAGTTAGTATCTCATAAGTCTTGCATAACCCCAACAGAGAAGTTTAGCTATTCATGAGTGCGAAGGAAATCATAATAGACATTATCATTATATCAAAATATGATCTCACGTGTAGTATGTGTCTTGTGGCGTGAAGTCCTTTGAGAATAGTGTTTCTCTTGTTGAGGAAATTAAGAATTGAATAGATGAATAGAAGAAGAATATATGAATTTCGGAATTAGAACTAATGAAAGAATAGTAGTAGAGTGAATTGTATGATTGAAGAATGAATAATTGAATTCATTAAAAATCTCTAGCAAAATAGGGTATTTATAACACCCATATCCTATTCCTACTAAGCTACTGCATTACTTAACCCAATCCTACTTGGTTTCTGCATCATTATTCTAATCCTAATATGTTCTGCATCATTATCCTAATCCTATTAGGTTAATGCCGATCCTCAAAGTCTTGAGAAATGTTGTTTTTGCCCAGGACAGGTTTTCCATACGTTACTTTTGGTCCTTCACGCCCAAGCTTTCCCTTTCTTCTTTTGTGAAGCTTCCTTTGGCGTCAAGTTATCCATAAAATGCTGAAATCTGCATCATTTATACTTGAAAACTTGCTAATCACGTTTGTTAGCTCACTTACAGGAAAAACGACTAAAAGTGCATGAATTATATATTTTGTCCTCAAAACTTAGCTAAAATATGGGGAAAATACAGTACTTTAGGCGTGTAAATTCGCTTATCATCAATACCCCACACTTACAGCTTTGTTCATCCTTGAACAAACTGTCATGTCTATCTAAACATTTACTTAGGGTTTCACAGTAACAACACAAAATTTTTGTCAAGACAAGCACAACAATTATCAACAAAGAGTAGTTTTCTGATCATTAGTAGAAACAATTCAACCTCTAACATAGACTCATGATGATGGTTAATTTGTATTCAAACGTTAAGGCACAAAGAATCATACACGAATACCCAAAACTCATTAACCATGTGTCTCTCACCACATGTCACCCATAATCACTCACAAGTATTGTATATATTTCAAATATGGGTATAAGATTATCCTTGATCTCACTCTCACAAAGAATTCATATGCTACAACTGATGACCATAGGCTTTCCCTTAGTGTAATGCTCCACTAAATATCAGAATGCTAAGCTTAGGATCAAATAGGTCTTTTGCTGGTTGTAATGTAGGCTAAGGGACGGGTAGGACTATTTTGGCCAGAAATAGAGACTATGTTCCTAAGCACTTTAATACATCACATTATGTCATTAACACTTTTATTTAAAACAACCTTTCTACTTTCTTTTATTCTACCACCCCTTTTCTCCTCTTTTTGTTTTTCAATTTTAAGCACAACTAACTTTTCAGTTTTCCTTTCCTTTTTCTATTTCATAACACACCTCTTATGATAGCTATTTTTTTATAACAATTTAAAGCACCAATTCATTCTAAAGCATTATACTCACCCAATTTCCTCTTATTTTGTCACATGACTTTACACTTTAAAGCACTTAGGAATTTGGATCAAATTATGGTCTTGAAAAAAATGGATTAGGCTTACATATAAGGTTGTCAAAGAAAATAGGCTAAAGGCTCAAAAGGGTTTAACTAGGATAATGTCCAAGGGTAGGTAAAAAGAAGGTAAACAATCATTGGTTGCCAAAGAAATGCCTAAATCATCTCCTAGACTTGCACACTTTATTTCGCTTTACATACATACCTGGCAAGTTCTAGCATTATCCACAAACATAAAATATACTATATCCTCACACACACAAGGCACATGGTCTACTTTATTGGGAGTAGTATAGAATCTTGACCCAATGGATGAAGGAATTAAACTACACAATTATCACTTAGTGTGTCACAATTAGAGCCTAAACGTCTCAATAGTCATGATTTTAGCACAAACTCTTGTATAATACCATGATGCCTATTAGAACAATTTTATGCTTAGTTAAGTTAAAAAAAATTTAAAAAAATTTTAACTAAAAAAATTTAACTACTAAAAAAAAAAAACGAACAAACATAAATAAATGCAAATGCAGATAAAGAAGTTTAGTATGCAAATACCAGTACCCCACACTTAGACGGGACACACTATCCTCAGTTGAAAATAAATAAGAAGAACATGGTTAGTCGGACTCCTCCTCTATGTCAGGGGTCATACCGCCTTCGTCGGAATCATCATTGGAGTCATCATCATCAGAATTATCCTCCACGTCGGAGTCTGGTAGTCGACGATCATCATCGGTTGGCACATCATCATCAAGAGGTTCCTCAAAGTATAATCCTACTCCACACATCGCCCTTGCATGCTCATTCATTGGGTAGTCATAATCCAGCTGTTGGAGCTCTACAGCAGTTGGAACACAACCTCCGCTCATCATGGTAAACCGATTCATGCCATAAAGATGGCGAAAGAAACTCTCATCCCGAGCATGTCTCTCTGTAGTAGTAAGGTTGACGCCATGTGTGGATTCATCATCTTTAAACTTTGTAAGGTCAACCTTCTTCGGGTTGTGTGGGAGTTTATGATCGGCCGGTTCCTCTTCGATGTCTTCTTTCCTCAATATTGCAGTCAACAGATTGCCAAAGCTAAAATGGGACCTCTTGTGTAGCCTAGCTTTCCGCATTGTAGATCGAATAATTGCCCCAATGTTGATAGGGACATTCTTCATCAATGCGTACACCAAGCACACTCTATCTCGTGTTATCTTTTTGTACTTAGTCCGTGGAATGAGGCAAGAGTTGACTATTCGCATCCATATCCTAGCTTCCCTATTCAAGGGAGCATATGGGAAGGTGTTGTGTCGTTCGGTGTCCTTGCGTCAACTCCATCGTACCATAGATCTTTTTCCACAAAGTGTGTGTCGTATTGCCCTGTACTGAGGTCTATTGTACAGCTCCTTCAGTGGTGATGCATCAACTGATGGCAAGCCTAGAAAGGAGTTGAAGAACTCCGCATTTAGTTACAGAACTTGGCCCCGAATCTTTACTTCACTCCCTGTAGTTTTCGGTTACCAGTTGGCATAGGATTCTCGTGTTAAATCAAGATTGCACTCTCCTATATCTCAGAAGATGAAATCAAGATGTAACGCCATTATCTTGGCCAATATACGCGGTTCTTTCTTTGCTAGCCTTTCCTTGTATATCAGCTCCACATGAACATATTTATTCTCTTTATTGTTCCTATACCACTCCTTTTCTTACTCTTCTAGGACCCATTTAATTCCGAACATGCAGCGTGGTACTTGCAGTGATGAGGATTCTCCTTGCTCTTTTCATCCTCTTTTCTTGCCTTTTTGTGAAGTGGTTGCTTTATCTTTGCCTTGTCTTGCTTTGGGTGCCATTGTACCTGAGATTAAAACAATAGTCATGTTAGCATCATCTCGGTGGATACAATCAATAAACAAGCAGTAGTGGCACCACCCCACACTTCCTTTGTTGGTACCGACTAGTGAAGTGAAAGTTGTCGATTACTCAGAGTTCATCGATATACGTTTTAGGTGCTATATTCCAACAATATAATCAGTGCAGTCATACTTCTTGTAACCTTGGCAATACTTTCATGTTTGATATATCAAGACTACTACATAGGGATTGAATCAAGGTATAGCATCTAAAAATAATCACAATCACATATGTTGGTAGTCAACCATAATTCTCATCTCGATGAACAAGTCATTCCAACATGTAAGCTTTCTATTGACAAGATTATGCAATTTTTGTGACCATGTCAATTCCGCAAAAGTATGACAGTGCATCAGAATCAATTATAAGTTGGAAACAAGTTAAGATCATCTCTACGTATTCATTCACTCACTTATTTGTATCACAACAAATCAATCACCTCCAAATCACCAATACTACTTCAATATTAAATAATTCATAATAGGCGTAGTAGTGTAGTACTTACCGAATATAAACGAAGAATAAAGAAGTACTTACTTGATTGATGCCTTTGGAAGATGTTTTTGTGAAGAAAAAGAGCAAAAGGAAAATTTTTGAGAGGATTTCGAGAGGTAGGCGGCGCTTATGCTAGGTTATCAATGTGTTTTTTGTCCAAGACTAAGTCTATTATTGATAGGACAAGCTTGGGTCGGGTTTTGACCCATTTAAAATCGTATTTAGGGACCAAAACTGACCATAGCCGGCGCCTTTTGCTTTTCCTATGCTTGGCATAGGCGGCGCCTTTTGCAAAACATTGTTGAGCATAGGCGGCGCCTATGCCATGGCATTGTTAGTCATAGGCGGCGTCTATGCCATGGCATATGAGATTTAGAGACAAAAGGCATTAGCATAGGTGGCGCCTATGCTATGGCATACTTGGGCATGGGCGGCGCCTATGCTATGGCACACTAGAATCCGAGAGCTTAGGCCATAGCATAGGCCTTGCCTTGATCGTGGCGTAGATTTAAATAGGCCTAGCCTTGTTCGTTGCCTATACTTTCATAAGCAATGACCAATCCATAGCCTTTTGCTTCTTCATTCCTAACTTACCACCTTCATTATACAATACGTTCAAATCAAAATTTGAAACCAATCTCCTCGTTTACTTCTCTTGCACATACATTTACTCAACAACAACTAAAACGATTAGAACGATGGGTTGACTCCCACCGAGCGCCTTAGTTTTGGTCGTGGCACAATCTTCTTTTTGGATTTTTATTTATCAAAGCAAAACACTTAATAGAACGAAAAGAAGAAACAAAATGAAAACCGATGGGTTGCCTCCCATCTAGCGCTTGATTTATTGTCGCGACACGACATAGTTACCTCGAGTACTTAGACTTCGTCGAGATAAGTGATGTCCATATAGTTTATCGAATCAAGAGGACTGATATATAGTTATACTCGTTGGCCATTCACCTTAAAGACAACACCATTATTGTCTTCCAACTCAACTACTCCAGACGAGTAGACTTAGTAAACTTTGTATGGACCCGATCATTTGGACTTAAGCTTACCTGGGAATAGCTTCATTCTGGAATTGAAAAGAAGTACCATATCATCCTTTTGAAAGTTTCGTTGAACAATCCACTGATCATGATACTTTTTCATCCGCTCCTTGTAGAGGTCTGATCTTTCACAAGCATGTAGACGGAATTCATCCATCTCGTTCAGCTGCTCCAATCTCAGATTCATTGCATCATCCCAATTTAAATTAAGTCGCTTCAAAGCCAATAATTCTTTATGTTTGAGATCAATGGGCAAGTGACATAGCTTTCCATAAACTAGTTGGTACGGGGACATGCCAATTGGTGTTTTGAATGCAGTCCTATAGGCCTATAGTGCATCGTCCAGCTTTTGAGACCAATCTTTCCTATTAGCATTTACCATCTTAGAAAGGATTTTCTTGATCTCTCGATTGGAGACCTCTACCTTTCCACTAGTTTGTGGGTGATAATGTATGGATACCTTATGTTTCTTAACACCATATTTTGCCAACACAGATTTGAATAGCTTGTTGCAAAAGTTAGATCCTCCATCCCTTATGATAGTATGCGGTACTCTAAAATGAGAGAAGATATTTCTCTTCAAGAATGCAACAACACTCTTTCCCTCATTGTCAGCCAATGCTACTGCTTCAACCGATTTTGAAACATAATCTACAGCAACTAGGATATATTTCATTCTAAACAAATTTACGAATGGACCCATAAAAGCAATACCCCATACATCAAAGAGCTTTACTTCAAGAATTTTTGACATGGGCATCTCATGGTGTTTAGAAATCGCACCTTGTCTCTTACATTAGTCGCATCTTCTCACAAAGTCGTAGGCATCTATAAATATAGAAGGCCAATCACATCCACTTTGTAAGACCTTCGTCACTGTCCGATTACCTGCGTGATGTCCCCTAACTTAGGAAGTGTGACATGCTTCCAATATATTAGGCACCTTTACATGGGAGACGCATCGCCTGATAACACCATCAGCGCATCATCAAAACAAATATGGCTCATCCGAAAAGTAGTGTTTTACATCATGCATGAACTTCCTCTTTTGGTGGAAAGATAAATTTACAGGTATCACATTGCTCACCACAAAGTTTGCAAAGTATGCATACCATGGTAACTCTTCCATTATTGTGGCTAATATCTCTTCATCAGGGAATGCAACATCAATCTTAAGATCAGGCTGCGCTATATGCTCGTTTCGAGTCTAGATAGATGATCAGCTACTTGGTTCTCGCAACCTCTTCTATCTTTTACCTCAAAATCAAATTCTTGCAGCAGCAATACCCATTGAATTAGCCTTGGTTTGGCATCCTTCTTTGTCATTAAATATCTCAGAGTTGTATGGTCTGTATGAACTATCACTTTGGTTCGTAAAAAATAAGCCCGGAACTTCTCAAAAGCATAGACAACCGCTAGGAGCTCTTGTTTTGTGACAGTATAGTTCTTTTGGGCTTCGCTTAGGACCTTGCTCACATAGTAGATAGGATGGAATAACTTTTCCCTTCTCTGGCCAAGTACAGCACCCAGAGCTACCCCGCTAGCATCGCACATGACTTCAAACGGTAAAGACCAATCTGGTTCTACAATGATAGGATCTTCAATTAGCTTTCCTTTGAGGCATTCGAATTCCTCCAAACAATCTTCATTGAAGTTGAACTCTTAATCTTTATCTAAGATTTTGCATAGTGGACTAGCAGTTTTGGAGAATTCTTTGATAAACCGCCGATAGATACCTGCGTGACCGAGGAAACTACGGACTCCCTTCATGGAAATTGGAGGTGGTAGCTTCTCGATGACATCGATTTTAGATTGATAAACCTCAATTCCTCTTTTAGATATTTTATGCCCAAGAACGATACCTTCTTTAACCATAAAGTGGCACTTCTCCCAATTCAGCACTAGGTTGAATTCAACACATCTTTGCAATGCCATACTTAGGTTTGCCAAGAACGATTTAAACGACTCACCAACAACTAAAAAATCATCCATGAATACCTACAAAGTGTCTTCAACCATATCAGAAAAAATGGACATCATACAACGCTGAAAAGTGGCTGGTGCATTACATAGCCCGAATGGCATACGTTTGAAGTCAAACGTACCATATAGGCATGTGAACGTTGTCTTCTCTCGGTTTTCGGGGGCAATAAAAATCTGATTATATCCGAATAAGCATCTAAGAAACAAAACCATCCTTTCCCCACTAATCGATCGAGCATTTGGTCCATAAATGGCATTGGAAAGTGATCTTTGAGGGTTCATGAATTCAGCTTTCGGTAGTCCATGCACTCTCTCTAGCCTATGACGGGTTTGAGTGGAATAAGCTCATTCTTCTCATTTTCAACTACTGTCATGCCTCCTTTCTTAGGAACACATTGTACCGGGCTTACCCATGTACTGTCAGAGATTGGATACACAACTCCTGCATCTAACCGCTTGATAATTTCTTTCTTTACTACTTCTTTCTTAGGTGGATTTAGACGCCTTTGATGCTCAATAGTTGGTGTACAATTTTCTTCAAGCTGAATCTTGTGTGTACAAATCCCAAGTGGAATACCAATAATATCAGCGATGGTCCAACCAATTACTGGAAGTGTGTTTCCGATTCCTAAGAATGCGTACTTTAAATGACTAGGAAACTCCTTCAATTCTAACGTGGGTGGCTCTTCAATAGATGGTTTAGCTGGTGGTGCGGGTTGATTTTTGAGATCAAGGTCCAGCTTCTTGGGAGCATGAGGATATGACTCTAATCTTGTTAGAGTACAAATAGTTTCTTCACAATTTTCAGCATCTTTATGCTCAACATTCATAAGTACAGCCGCCAATGGATCAACAATAAGCTGCTCCTTTTCAAGTAATCTTTTCTCATCATCAAAGTAAAGATCAGCCATCGAGAATATGTTCAGCTCTTTAGGTTGCTTCATTGATTTGCACACATCAAAGCGAACTACTTCGTCATTTATCCGAAATAAAAGCTCATGGTCTCTTAAATCAATAAGCACACTTCCTGTTGCAAGGAAAAGACGCCGCAAGATTATGGGAACTTCTGAGTCTGCCTTGCAATCTAAAATAACAAAGTCTGCCGGAAATATGAATGAAGAAACCTTTACCAATACATCACATAGAATACCAACAGGTCATTTTACCGACCTATCCGCCATTACGAGCCTCATATTGGTTGGAGTAGGATCACCTAACCCCAAACTTTTGTAAATAGATAATGGCATCAAATTGATGCTGGCTCCTAAATCACGTAATGCTTTGGCAAAATTCAAAGATCTAACGGTGCAAGGAATAGTGAAAGCACCGGGGTCGGCCTTCTTCTGAACTAGTGATCGGGTAGAAATTGCACTGCAATGATGAACAGTATCTGTCAACTCATAGCTTGCTGCCCGCTTCTTTGTCAAAAGATCTTCATAAATTTCGCATACCCAGGCATTTGTTCTAGTGCCTCCACAAGCGGAACATTAATGGTCAATTGTTTTAACATTGTCATGAATTTATTGAACTTGGTATCATCCGCCTTCTTTTTCAATCTTTAAGGAAAAGGTGTTGGTGGAAGTGGAATTGTTTTCTCCACGGCTTTCTTCTCCTCTTGCTTCCGAATTTTGGTCATTTCAGGCTGCAAACTACTAGAGATGACTTCATGGACGTCTTGGTCAGCTTCTATGGCGTCCTCATCTTCTTTATTTTTTGCCACTTGCTTGCTTTGGGATGAATTTTAAAGAACCTTGCCACTTCTGGTAGTAATATCCATGCACGATCCGTCATTCCTTGGATTTTTCACAATGTAGCTAGATAAATTGCCAGCTTTTCTTTGATTAAGTGCTACTGAAAGTTGGCTTAATTGCTGCTCTATTTGCTTTATTGAAGTGGAATGTGAGTCAACCAATTGCTTTATTGAGGACAAATCATTTATTACCTCCGTTACCCCCGCGCTGGTTGCCTCTACTCTTTTCAATAGTTTAGCCATCATATCTTCCATATTTCCATAACCAGATGCAGTGGCATCACGTCTTCTTGGGGGAACATACAAACAACTATTGTCATTATTGTTCTTCCAACTACCTTGGTCCTTGTTTCCAGATTTATGATAATAGTTCCAACCATGGTTTCCTTGGGTATTGCCTCGAAAACACCCCTGATTGTTCAAGTAGTTAGTTTCTTCTTCAGAATCGGATTCGTCACTTCCTTTTGACGCAACAACTTTGACTTTTTTGGTCTTCTCTGATAATAGATGCTTTGTAAGAAGATCCACTTATGTTTTCATGTGCGCCATAGCTTGATCATGTTCTTCTTCTCTTCTCCTTTGTTCTGCAGTCATGCCAATAGATAAAGTGGAGCTTCCTACCTCAGAATCCCTGGTATGCCAAGCTCTACTTTGGTTTGTCATCCGATCTAGCATATTACTTGCTTGACCAAAGGTGAGGTCCATAAAAGATCCTCCAAACGCATTATCCACCAATGGTTTAGTTATTGAATTCAAGGCTCTATATAGTATCTCCATTAGGTGGACAGTGGTTATATGATGGTTTGGGTACCACATTAGCTTCGTCTTGAATCTCTCCCATGTTTCATGAAGAGCTTCAGTGGGAAGCTGTCGAAAGTTGCTGATTTCATCTCTCAATTGTGCTCTTTTGGATGGCAGAAAGAATCTTTCTAGGAAAGCGTCTTTCAATTTCCTCCAATTTGTAATAGAATTAGGAGTCAGCCCATTCAACCATAGAGTTGCCTCCCCAGACAGAGACAATGGAAATAAGTGTAATCGAATTGCATTCTGACCAACGCCAGGATTGTCAAACGACTTGCATGTAGAAATAAAGTTGATGAGACGCATATTCGGATCATCGCCTGCTAGTCTACCAAGTAATCCCTTGAGTTGCAATAACAGAATCATGGTGCTAGTGATATTGAACTTGGCTCCGAGAGCCAAAGGCGGAAGAATAATTGCTCCTGTGGCACCATCTCCATCAAGATCATCATCATCATCGTCTAAAGCTGGTTGCATGGATCGGCGTTCAGGCATAAACCTAGCTTGACGATCTCTTCTGTTAGCAGGTGTTGCCATCTCAGCATCATTCCTAGGGTTTAGTAACTCGTCATCACCTAGGTCTTCGTCGTCAGGATTTATTGCTCGCCCAGGGTTATCAATATTTTGTTGATGCACTTGAGCGGCGGCTAGAGAAGCTAGTCTAGCTTGTTCCTATTGAGCAGCCATTCTTTCTATCTCCATTTGTGCCTTCATTCTGCCAATACGTTGTGGTTCAGGATTGATAGGTAATAACGGTTGACCAGAACATCGGGTATGGAGAATGCACTGAATAAAAACCTGCAGAAAACAAAAACAACAACTAAAAGTAAAAGTACGAGAATTTTTGACCAAAGGGTCTAGTAATTATTACAAACTTAGTAGATAACCGTATTCCCCGGCAACGGCGCCAATTTTTGATAACGCTCAAACTACAGCTCTCGTAAGAGTGTAAGCGGTCGTTGTCAAATATATAACCCAACTGGGTTGGGTATCGATCCCACAGGGAATAGCCGTTCACTAAGTAAGCAAAGATTATTAGACTTTTGGTGAAAGTTTCGTAAAAGAGGGGGGATTTTGTAGCGTGCAATAATGTAACAAAATAACAAAGTAAAAACGGAAAATAGCAAAGTAAAATGAAATAATGTTTAGTAAGATGTTAAACAATGAGAATTGAGAGTTGGGGTTATGTTCAACTTATGAGTTATACGTCTCTATTGGCCATGAGTTATGCGGTATTCAGACATGCATGTGCTTATAGAGAATTGTATTCTATAGCAAATCAAGGCATCTTTCGACCTATCAAGGATTATTTCACTTTAACTCTTTCGAGATTAAAGCGTATCAAACAGTACAAATTCTCCAAGAGGTTAATCCAGTTACGGCATTAACTTTTTAACAGGGGTTGGTGCCCTATTACCTTGACATTATCTCTTTTCCAAACAAATAACTTTTCTTTCGAACAAGTTAATGCTATACTGGGGTATTCTATGCGTTTGCAACCACAACAATTTGCATTAAGATAAAGAGAATAATGATATAAGCAGCATACGTGTCACGAATTCACAAACTCGTAGCAATAGATAGTATCTCATAAGGCTTCCATAACCCCAATAGAGAAGTTTATCTATTAATGAGTGCGAAGGAAATCACAATAGACATTATCATTATATCAAAATAATATCTCACGTGTAGTATGTGTCTTGTGGCGTGAAGTACTTTGAGAATAGCGTTTCTCTTATTGTGGAAATTAAGAATTGAATAGATGAATATAAGAAGAATATATGAATTTCGGAATTAGAACTAATGGAAGAATAGTAGTAGAGTGAATTGTATGATTGAAGAATGAATAATTGAATTCATTAAAAATCTCTAGCTAAATGGGGTATTTATAACACCCATATCCTATTCCTACTAAGCTACTGCATTACTTAACCAATTCCTACTGGGTTTCTGCACCATTATTCTAATCCTAATAAGTTACTGCATCATTATCCTAATCCTAATAGGTTACTACTGATCCCTAAAGTCCTGAGAAATGTTGTTTTTGCCTGGGACACGTTTTCCATGCGTCACTTTTGGTCCTTGGCGCCCAAGCTTTCCCTTCCTTCTTTTGTGAAGATTCCTTTGGCGTCAAGTTATCCATAAAATGCTGAAATCTGGATCATTTATACCTGAAAACTTGCTAATCATGTTTGTTAGCTCACTTGCAGGAAAAAGGACTAAAAGTGCATGAATTATATATTTTGTCATCAAAACTTAGCTAAAATATGGGTAAAATATAGTACTTTAGGCGTGTACATTTGCCTATCATCATATCACAACTAAATTGTCTTGTATTTAATACCCCCAGGAGTTGATAGCATAAAAGTAAATCATGGCACAAGCTTGAAAGAACATCAACGACTATATATATCCATAATTCATTATCTAATACATTTAACAAAACACTTTACATGCACTAACTTATAAATGAATGGAGATTTCATAACAACATGTTATAAAGGCACTATTTTTTCACATTGAGATTTTATCAAAAACATGGGGAGCTTGATTTGGTTATACCATCATCAAAGCATCTAATTATCATGGTTGCATAAATAAATAAGCAATTTGAAGTGGTTTAGCATGAATATTATTCAAAACATCACATACGAGAATCAATCATTGGAACATGGAATTTAAAATATGAATCAAAATCCAACAACAACCTGAACACGAATCTCAATTCAACTAAATCATGAAAATTCATAAATACACAATCTTTGGATTTTGAAAAGAGATTCTTGAGCTTCATTGGTGATAGGGACCCATGAATCAACACTTGACATACCTGGAAATCTAACTTCTTGAAGCTCTAGGAAAAATTCCTTGAATTGGCCTTGATTTCTAGAGCTAGAGTTTTTGCCACTTGAGGGAGAATGATTTTTGTTCTTGAGAGAAAGTGAGACAAAATGATATAGTAGGGTTTTTAGGGCATAATTTTGTGGTTAAAGGTTGATATGGGTCATGGAAAAAGACCCAATTACCCTTAGAAAGTTTTACTTTTCAACCATGAAAACCCAATTTGGGTAACTCGAGCGACGTGGTGCTATCATCTCGTGCCAGTAGAAATTTTCCAACTAGGAACTGGGCTGATGGTAAGACATTGTGAAATTGCATTGCAATACTGGATGGGACCTGGAATCTTACCGCGACGCGGTGGTATCACGCTGAGACACTGGAAATTGAAAATTCTGGATTTGAGTATTGGTGCGAAATTCCATAATCGTTGTGGCCAATTGGATTTAGAAGATTCGTATTTTGGCATGCTCCGCGATGCGTTGATGGCTTAGGTTGCACAGTATCTTACTAAAATGGTTCTAAATCTTCGCCCGGGTGTCAGATTTGGGCGAATCTGATATTGATGGAAAGTTTAATAAAATTTCCACATAATAAAAAGTCAAAATCTTGAGAATTCCACATGCATAAAATTGGATTCATATTTTAAAGTAAGTCTATAACATTTTTGGGATGATTTTAAGTAGGGTAGCAATACGGGGTATTATAATATCTCCCATTAAGAACATTCATCCTCGAATAAGACTTACTGAAATGGGAGAAATGACAAGTTTTAGTACATACTGAACATAAGAAACTGGGATGTGAGTACATGAATGACATTAGTGAGATTCATACTGAGCATGAATATCTGATGCATGATTTTATGATCGAGATTGGGTATGACTGTATGGCTGAGAGTTCACATATCTCTAATACCTGAATATATGAATGAACGGACACATGACTACATGTTTGAATATGGAATGGTAGTTGATACCAGGTTTGTAATAAATATTCCTGATACCAAGTTTCTAATGGAAATATGAGCATCAAATTGAATAAGTTCAGGGCAGACTATTTCCTTAAACTAAAACTACTAATAATCCTGATACTAATTACTAAATATGAATTAGCAGAAATATGAGAACATAACTAATTCTGGAATGTGATACATTAGTTAAATATCGTGATCTAAACTGAGTATCTTCAATACATGGCTTACGACTGAGATTGGAGTCTGAGGGTCATCTCATGAGCACCGTTTACCCCAAACTTGATTCATTATGAGAAGTGAGTGACAAGTTTTTGTCATGAAAGTTATGGGGAACTATAGTGTATCTCCCCCTTATGACACTATACCCCCTTGAAGAATGTTGGGCTAACTTTGCTAAGAGGAAAACTGAGATGATGCACAAGGCACCTACGAACAAAATTATGACCAAGTATCAGAGATCTAAAACTAAGGCATGATGCCTGATCTGGGATAAACACGCAACTACATGTTTAGTCCATCTTGGAATGATCATATTTATGATACTCCGGATAGTGTGATTGGATGGAAAGATGGAAACCACGCCGTCCGAACTTTTTTGCCTAACCATGAAACTAATCTACTGGCTCTGCAAAAAACTCATGCTAAAAAATTATACTTGACTAGAGCATTTTTATTAAAATTTTTCTATTGAGTTCTAATGACTATAGAGAGAAGTCAAACCTTGGCCTGGTAAGAGTAAGATATCTTAATGGGAGATCGCTACATTGTTGGGATTCATGTATTAGGAGACAGATCCTATGAAATATTATCAAAGATAAAATGAATAAAACTTATACCCTGCAACTGAGACTACGGAAAAGGTTTATGTGGGTGGTGAGAATGAATTTATAAGTATACTAATTTATCTAATTTACTAAATGACTAATAGCGGACTACTGGGCCTGCTAGGTGGAACTGTACTTAGCCTTGAATAACTGGATAGTCTTGAATAAATGGACTATAATTGTAGAGCATTATGCTTAGAAGATAAGTAATGATTGAGTGACATGAGAGAACTGAGCGTGAATTGAGGGTAACTGTATTATTTGACAATGCAACGCCAGAAGTACAACATAATTCTAGAATAGTCTTATAAATGGAGGTACTGGAACACTGACAACTGAGTGACTGATAACTATACGCTATGGTCAACTAAACTCAAAATGAAATTGAGGTACCTACCTGATTACTTGGCTCGGACTGGGACTAAAGTTGTAGCTAAGACAATAATCGAGACTGAGACTGTAACTGTAACTAAGACTGTAGCTGGGATTGAATACTGGTTTTGATAACTATGATTTATACTTGTACTTAAATACTGAATTTTTATGGCTAATTAACTGATAACTCAAAGCAATGGTTTTGTAGGACTATCTGAGTCCTTTCTTGAATATTGATTACCGAATGACTCCATAACTGAAACTCGAGGATAACATATCATCCTAATAGATTCACCAAGGGTTCTAAACTGAGGGTATATGGGATATAGTCTGAGTTTAGTTGGTCATTAGGAGTAGAGCATGAATCAGGTAGGCTGAACATACTGTAAGACAGGACATAAGTGTATCAATGATATGCTGCATGACCTTAGTCTAATATATCTGTACTCAAGGAACATGATTCATAATACTGAGTGAACTGGGATTCCTCCTAATGTAATTTATGGTCATGGAACTAAAATGTAAAGCATGCATAAGTATCGTGATGGCTAAAGTACAATAATTTGAAATGAGGTAGGAATGGGTAGGTAATTATCTTCCCTTACTGAATATTTAGACATACTGGCATCACTACCAAATTCCTGAAGGCTTGACATTCTGAGTTATCATAGCCGGATAGTTCCTGCATACCTGTCAAGCTTTGTTAGAATGGGTTACTGGGGTGGAGTCTTGAAAAGATCCTGTAAATATTTGGTCTGACCTTAAAGTTACAACCAAAAAAGCTCCTAAATCTGAAGAAGCATAAACATATAAGTGGAAGAACTATAAAATATCAGTGACTATATCAGGATAACTTTCCTAATCTTGTCGGGACTGAAATGCATAGGGTCTATTTGGGCATTGCCCATTGATAGTGCTGGAATTGACACCCTGCTGATTCGGGCTATCGGATTAAGCTGAGAGATAAAAGTGTTGATTTTGCAGATCAGGATTAGGATAGTCTTAGATCTTGTGACCTAACTCGCAACATCTTAAACACACATTACTGTTGGGACTACAAAAACCTTTATGATACTTACCATATTCTTCACAAAGTGGATGAGTGCTAATAATGCTTGCACTATTCTGAGATTTGGAGGCTGGTACCCTATATTTGCTACCCTTTATGAACTTAGGAACTGAAGCACTGGCTGAGGAAGGAGATGAAACTGAAAACTTCTGACTATGCTGAGAAAGTTTATCACCCTGCGACCCTGGCTGAGAAAAGCTATAACAACTTATTCTAGCTCTTTTATCCTCTCTCTTCTTCTTCTTAAGTTTCTACTATTCAATCTCTTGAGCATGGACCATAAGTCTAGATATGTCCATTTCCTTAATCAAAATTGTAGCCCTACAATCCTTAACCACTCTACCTAAAACCGCAGATACAAAATTACTCATTCTAGGTTTACTATCTACTACTATATGAGGAGAATAGCTAGCAAACTTAGTGAACTTAAGGGAGTATTCATTTATACTTATGCTACCTTGTCAGAGATTGATAAACTATAACACTTTGGTTTCTATCTGCTCTAGGAGAAAGAATCTATCTAAGAAGGATGTAGCAAACTCTTCCCATTCTATAACTCTAAATTTATACTTTTGTCTACCTTCAACTGTTTAAACTACGTATGGGCTATATTTTATAGTTGATAATTGGCTAACTCTGCACTCTAAATGGAAGTTACTCCCATGATACTTGTGACTTTTTTAATCTGGTTGAGAAGCTTCTGTGGATCCTTTTTACATATAGAACCTGAGAATAAAAGAGGATTCATTCTGGTAAAGTCCTAAATCATGGCTACAGCTGAATTTGCCACTGGGTTGGCAAGAATAGTAGCTGGCCATTTATTCTGAGTTATGATTGAATTTGCTAGAGTAGTAAAGGTAGCCCCAAATTCTACATGGAAACTATGTTCATCCAGAGAATCTTCCTAAACGGGCTGAGGTGTTGACTGATTACCAATTCTCCTTTTGCTAGCCCCATTGAAAGGAACATTCTATAAGCGAGAGAAAGAAGAGGATTAGACAGAGAATTTAAGTAGATATTATGCTCCCTAGTACGACATGAATAGTGAAAGAAGGGAAACTATTCCTAAAACATCTCATAGCCTCCTGCACATAGGTGTGGTGTGCAACACACCCATGCATAAGACTATACTAGATGTGGCTTTTCAGACTTCCTAGGATACTGTTGAACCTTAGGCTATGATACCAAGTTTGTAATGCCCCGAATCTGGTACTTAGAATATTACACTATGCTCATGACCCCGAACAACCACAAGCTAACCCATCACTGATATCTATAACTGAGCACTGAATAATATACTATAAGTATCTGGAATATAAGTTGTAAGGCCATAAGGTTCACAACTAAACTAATACTAAAGATAAAACAATGTCATTAATGAGGCATAAAAATACCCTATACTGAAATAAATTATTTGAAACATGCTGTAGTCTAAAATTCTCTAAACTGTCTGAAATCTATGGACTTGATGGGACATGTACCCAACTAACTCTGAACTACTAAAATAATAAAGTAATAAAAAATCCATGATATCCTTGAATGCAAAGGACTCACTGCTAGTCTGGTTGCTGACTATCTGATATACTGAGGATGCTCAGGAGGTCGTGCTTCTAAACCTATGGTATAAAACACCATAGCAAAAATATATCAGCACATTAAATGTATTGCTATGCAAGTCAGGTGGTTGAATGAAATGGTTTATGTGAATGAACAATACTAACTGAGTGAATAACATGAATGTGAGAATAACATGCATGAATGCATAACTGTAATTGAGATCTTGATGACATTGATTCTTGAATTCTGATAATGTGGATTTTATGATATCTAAATACTAATACTGGGATACTGAATGACTTAGTCTATTGGGTACTAAGGAATTGATGTTGTATTACTAATAAAAGATTGATTGTTTGAAAGTCCTGAAATCTAAATATTTGTAACATGAATTTTGTATAATTAATATAGTATTAACTGGGTGACTTTGATTGAGAGTCTAGAAATTTGATAAAACTAGCTGAATTCCATACTTATCTGACTACTGTATCTAAGAGTCCTAATTTCTATAAAATTTGAATGAGTTCTATTCTGAAGCCTGAATCTGGAATTGAGACTATGGAAGGTAATCATCTAATCGACATACCCCGAATCTGAACTGGTGAGGTCCAACCTGTAACCCCAGATGGAAGGGTGTAAGTACCGTGCGACTAGTAAAGATAAGCTATGAGTAAAGACTCTCTAACAGGGAGCTCATCCGTCAACCCTTCCAGTAAGGAATACTCAAAGGAGATGTATAGTCCCTAGACTTGTAGGGGTACATCTCAACCTACACTGGCTACGTAGTTCTGGAATGCAGGGATTGCTACTAAGGATCACACCCTCTACTGGATGACAGTGTGTGTCCTCATCCGTAGGTTCACTTGGTGCTGAATCTTACTCATAACTGAATAGACACAGAACTGATTTCCTAGATCATACTAGGTTGTACTAATCTGTTACTGATTTGACTAATTAACTAGACTGAACTGAGTTCACTAGATTTCCATTGATTGTTGGAATACATATGAATTCTATTAACTGATAGATGTTACTGAGTTCTGCTGCCAGTATGATTTTAATAATGTTTGAACTGAATACTAGTGAGACATGATAACTTACTGAGATAACTAAGTTTCTTAACATTACTGATATTACTGAGATTATTGAATGGGACTGGATAGATACAGTAATACCACAAATCTAGTACCTAGAATGCTAAACGGTGCTCATGATTCTGAAGGACCACAAGCTAATCCATGACTGATATATGCAGTGGTATATTGCATAATATACTATTAAAATTCATAAATAAAGGCTAAATGGCTATAAGGTTAAATACTGTAGCATAACTGATAAAACATAACATCTAGAGGGGGTATGAAATTCCCAAAACAACTGAAATAACTATCTGAACATCCTAGTCCAAAAGCCTCTAAACTGTTTGAATAAGGAGTTGATGGTACATATCACCAGCAAACTTTATCTACTAAAATAAATTAATTAATGAGATAATAAAGTAATGGTTATGTCCTCGAAGGATGAGGACTCACTGCTAATTCTTACTGCTGAGACTGGTATACTACTAATGCTTTAGATCTTGTGCTTCTGAACGTATCGTATAAAACACCATAGTGCAAATACGTCAGTACGTTTGAATTTACTGGTATGTATGTGAGGTAGAATGAATGTAGAGGGTTCACATGCATGAACTACACTAAATGACTGCAAAACATGAATGTGAGAATACATGCATGACTATATAATAATTATAATAGAGTTTATGATAATATGATTACTGAGTGTGAGTACTGATAACATGAGATACTTATATCTGTATAACTGAAATAACTGATACAGAATGATTGTATCTGACATTCTAGGTTCTAATGGAACTAGCTGAGTTCCGTGCTGTTTTGAGTAGACTATATTTGGCAGTCCTGAATCCTGTAGAACTATCTAATTTCTTTGACTCAGACTGAATAACTGTATCTTATAGTTCTAATTCTGTACTGAAACTGTGGGAGTAGTCATCTAACCGACATACCCAAATTAATGGATTGCAGCTATGTTGGGGTCCAATCTGTAACCCCAATTGAAAGTATGTCAATATCACGCTACTGGTAAGGATATTCTGTGAGTAACACTCATATAATAGGTAACACTCGTGAGAACGGTGGGAAACCTCATACAACAGGTTAAGACACCTCATCTACCCTTATTTTATAGGCTAGGATATCACAACCTACGCTTGCTATGTAGTTCTGAAACACAAGGATTTCATCTATGAATCACACCTTCATATAACAGGTTAGTTCCTATCTTTGGGTTCGCTCTGTAGTAATTTATACTCCCATATGAATACACACTGAACATGATTAACTGAATGGACTATACTGAGTTAACTAAATTTTCGTGGACTGATGGAATGCTACTAAGATTACTAAATTTCTAAGATTTTTATGATTACTGAGTTTACTAAGTTTTCTTAAGTCACATGACTGACTGAATTTTTATGCACATGGCTTAACTAAGAGTATTTTGAAAACATGACACTTGCTCTAGGAATACAACTAATTGTTGAGTACAAGTATCCCCAGGACTCGAGCGAATAAAACTAACAAAGCATGACATTCTTGAACACATGACCAACATCAACAATACATAATATAATAAGATGGGGATTTTATGAAATACAAGTGCTAATGAACCACAATGGCTACACATATATCCATAATTTATTGACTAAGAGATTTCATCACACACTTAACATGCATGAACTTGTACATGAATGGGAATTTCATATTATCGTACTAGAATAACATTTTTCTTTCATATAGGCATTTAATCAAACACATAGGAATTATACCTTGGCTAACAATCATCAACATACCTAAAATTCATGGATACAACCATCAACGTATAAATTTAAGGGTTATCATTATGATTATGCAAATGATCACATCCTAGGGTCAAACATTAGAATATGTAATTTCAAACATGAATCAAAACCCCACAACATTATGAACATGAATTTCAATTCAATTTAAATTATGAACATTCATAAATACACAAATCTTAGATTTTATAAAGAGATTCTTGAGCTTCATATGTGAAAGGGACCCATGAATGAACACATGACATACCTGGGTTGTGAGTTTCTTGAAGAACTTAAAATCACTTAGTTTCTTGAAGAATGATTTGGATCTTGTTCTTGGGTATTATCTTTGAGAAAAAAATCCTAATTTAATATTGTAGATGGATAATAAACTTATTATCCTTGGTCTGATATAATTAGGGGTTAGAACAGGTAGAAAAAAACCCAAATACCATATTAAAAATGACTTAAAAATAACTAAACAAACTATGCGATGGTGGGTGCGATGGTTCATCACTGGGTCAATGGTCTGTTGGACCTGACCATCACACCAGGACAAAATAGGGGTTCACTATCTCTGTTGCAATGGCTTGGATGACGGTCCATCGCTAGCTTGACGTTCCGTCAGCCTGATCCATAGCCCTTAGAAAAAAAGTGGTCTCACTGCCTCCGCTATAATGGTTTGGGAGATGGTCCATCGGCCTTCATCATCGCACCAGGGTAGTTTTAACTACTTTGTGTAAAACAACCATAACTTTCTACCTCGATACCATATTTGGATGAAATTGGTATCGTTGGAAATCTAATTCAATTTCCCATATGACAAAAAGTGAAAATCTTAAAAATTCCATGTATATAAAAGTGGATTCATCTTTTAAAGTATGTTTTTAAAATACTTAGGACAATTTCATGCTAGGTAGAAGTACAGAATATTACATCTTCCCCTTTAGAACATTCAACCTTGAATAAGACTAAGTGAGATGGAATAATATCAACAGACGCACATACTCAACATGAATAATTGGAACATAATCTCATGACTGACAAGACTGAGAACTGAATATATATCATACTAAACATGCATATCTGATCTATGAGTAAATAATCTATGATTGCATGACTGAATTACTGATAACATGAGTTTGTTATCTAACTGAACATGCATATATGATTCATGAATATATGACTGAACTAACAAATGAATACATGACTAACGACCCAATGCACTTAATACAAAGTTTATATTGAAATTCTAAATAAGAATTGTATACCGAGCTTGCCACTAAAATCTAAATATCTAACTTAAAAGATTAAGGAGAACTGTTAACTTTAGCTAGATCTGTGTTGGCGGAGAAGAGGTGAGGATACTTAGTATGTATGTCTGCTTCTGTTTCCCAAGTAGCTCCCCCGATAGACTAATTTCGCTAAAAACATTGACTAGAAGGACTTATTTGTTCCTCAATCTACGAGTCTGGTAGTCAAGAATTTCAACAGAAATCTTTTTAGAAGAGAGAAGGTTCTGAACATCTATGCTCTGAATAGGGACTTCAACTATTGGGTCACCGATGCACTTCCTGAGTAAAGAGGCATGGAAGACTGGATGAACTAAGGCTAGATCTTAAGGCAATTAGAACTTATAAGCTACCTTGCCAAAGAGACTGAGAATTTTGAAGGGACCGATATATCGGAGGCTGAGCTTTCCTTTCTTGTCAAACCTCTTCACTCCTTTTATGGGATAGATATTAAGATAGACATAATCACCAATCTCAAACTTGAGATCCTTTCTGCGCATATCTGTATAAAACTTCTGTCAGCTCTAATTTTCTTAGAGACTTTCTCTAATCAAATGGACTTTCTCTAAAGCATTGAATACTAAGTAAGGCCCTATAACTGAGGCATCACTAAGTTCGAACCAACAAATTGGAGATCTACATCTCCTACCATAGAGAGCTTCGAATAGAGCCATCCGAATACTTGAATGATAGTTGTTATTGTATGCAAATTGAATCAAATGCAAGTGGTCATCTCAACTACCCTTGAAATCAATTGCACAGGCCCTTAGCATATCTTCTAAATTCTGAATGGTCCTTTCTACTTGACCATCTATCTGAGGATGAAAGGCTGTACAAAGATAAACTTGACTACCAAGACCCTTTTGGAATGCTTTCCAGAAATGTCAGGTAAACTAGGTAGCTCTGTCTAAGATAATAGATAATGGAATGCCATGCAATCTAAAAAACTCTCTAATGTAGAGTTTAGCGTAATCCTCGACTAAATAAGAAGTATGGACTGGAAAGAAATGAGTCGATTTGGTCATCCTATCTATAATGACCCAAACTAAATCATGCTGGCAATAAGCACGAGGCAAACCTATGACGAATTCCATCTTTACTTTTTCTAACTTCTAAGTAGGAATATTGAACTCCTTCATAGACATACTAGGTTTCTGATGCTCTATCTTAACCTAATGATATCTAGAGCACTTCGCCATAAATTCCGCAATATCTCTCTTCATCTGAATCTACTAATCTATTTCCTACTAGTCATGGTATATCTTTGTAGCCCCTAGATGAGTATAGTAGCGTGCACCATGCGCTTCTACAAGAATTTATTACCTTTAGTCATCTACACCTGGAATACATAGACAACCCTGACAACGCAGAACACCCTCTTCCCCATAGGAGAAAATCTCTACGTTCTGATCCTTGACTGAATCTTTAAACTTGACAAGAATGGGATCTGTCACTTTCTTCTCTTTCACCTAAAAAACTAGAGATGATTTTAAACTACTCAGAACCCATATGTCACCCTCTTCTGAATCAACTAAGCAAACACCTATTCTGGCAAGTTGATGGATTTCCTAAGCTCCTTCTTCCTGTCTTCAATATGACCAACACTACCAATAAATAGTCTACTGAGAGCGTCGTCCACTACATTGGCCTTGCCTAGATGATAAAGGACAGTCATATCACAATCTTTCAAGATCTCTAACCACCTTCTTTAGCAAAGATTGAGATCTTTTTGAGAAAATACATACTGAAGGCTCTTATGATATGTGAACACATGCACATAAAGTCCGAATAAATAATGCCTTCAAATCTTCCAGGAAAATACTACGACTACTTACTCAATATCATGAGTAGGATAATTCTTCTCATGTGGTTTAAGCTGTCTAGAGCCATATGCTATGACCTTACAATCTTGCATAAGGACACAACCCAAACCTTCCCTGGATGTATTACAATACACTACAAACCCATCTGGACTATCTGGAAGGGCTAAGACTGGAGCTGAGGTGAGCCGAGTCTTCAAATCCTAAAAACTCTTCTCAAAAGGATATGACCACTAAAACATGACTTTTTGCTAATTCAATCTGGACATAGGGGATGCTATAGAAGAAAGTCCCTTAACAAACTGTTTGTAATAGCTAGCCAAACCCATGAAGCTCCTGCTATCTGATGGAGAGACAGGTCTGGGCCAGTTTTTTACTACTTTGATCTCTTGAGTATTAACCCTAATGCCATCACCGAAAATGATATGACCAAGGAATGCAACTGTCCTTAGCCAAAATTCTCACTTACTAAATTTTGCGAACAATATATGATCTCTGAGGGTCTGAAGTATGATATTGAGATGGTCTGCATCATCCCCCTCACTGCGAAAATAGATCAGAATATCATCTATAAAGACTATGACGAATATGTTCAAGTACTTCTTGTACACATAGCTCATCAAGTCAATGAAATTTGTTGGGGCATTGTTAAGACCAAAGGACAAAAGCTATGAATTCGAAATGACTATACCGAGTACAAAAGGCTATTTTTAGAATGTCGCATTCTCTGGCTTTAAGCTGTTGATAGCCTAATATGAGGTCTATCCTAGAGAAATAGCTAGCACTATCACGACCCGAGCCTGGGCCCTAGCCGTGACGAGAATCCTGAACCATAAACGGAACACCCATTCTCTATATAGTTATCATGCACAAAATTCATACTCATAATAAAATACGGAATTGAAACTGAGTACAGAAAACATTGTCAAGTTCAGCAACATTTCTGAATAATACTATCTGACATCAGTCTGCGAAATCTCTACTAAGAACATAAACATCGGTCTGAAAAACAACTGGGACAAAGCCCCTAGTAAACCAAAAACATAATAAATAAGATAATGTCTAACATAATTAGGCCTTCTGAATAATAGAAGGCTCACCACTGTGAGATCAAGTCTGCAAATCTGAGAACGTCTACTGAGTAACTGGACCCCTAGACTGTGCCTCAGAACCTGGAAGGAGGGAGGGGTCAGCATAAAAGTACTGGCACGCGAACCAATCTAAAAATAGTATAATGGAACATACATATATATATACATATATACATATCAGTGAAAGCAATTTTTCATCAAGACATCCTGTATAAAACTGTTTCTAAAAAATACATAGGCACTTTCTGAAATCATGCAACCTGTCTGTTCATTTAAAATCATGATCTGTGTTTTACTTCTGAGTTAGGTGGTATTCCTCTACAAGTCTGATATTCCACGGGTTGTATGGAATCCGCCATTGACTCGGCGGGGAAGCCCCCAACCCAAGTGTGCCGCAAGGTTTGGAGTGTCTGAGTCTGATACGCCATAGGACATTTAAGTCAGCACATAATAGTATACCTGGGTCGGCAAACCACAGTTTTAGGCAAAGAGTCACTTGAACTCAAGACCTTTTCGGGGAACCACCTAACATCTCTGTATGCCCATTTTTAACCTTTTCTGTATATGCAACATTCTGAATGTCTAAAATCAAGAAAGTCTGAAATGTCTGTTAGTCTGAGTCTGATATGGCATTAGTCTGAATTGGTATCGTCATACCAAGACATTGCAAGTCATGATTTTTCTGAGCCATAATGTATTAAGCAGAGCTTTCATTCAAAACATAGTTTAGACCACCAAAACATGTAACTGAGGTAAAGGATTTCATATTCCGAAACTTAAAGTTCAATTAATGCAGAAATATCATCAAACACCTGGTGGTCAAATGTCTTTATCAACTTCATGTATTCAAAATTGAAACATATTCAGTCTTATATGTATATAAACTGTCAAATCACTTTGGAGATGGTCAAAACACCAAAACAATGATGTTAAAACAACTTATACAAAAATATGTATACATAATTTAAAACCCCTTTCTAAAACATGATTTTTCTATGCCCATGAGAATTTAGGAAAACCCCGTGTACCTTGTTCTCCATGAATTTTGGGTGTCTGTCGAAGCCTACATCGAGGGGATTCCCAATCAGAAATTTGATTCATGAACCCGCGGTTAAATCTTGAGTTACTTGTGTTTTAATGTCGAAACCCTAGGGAGAGTTCTTAAGCAAATTTGAAGAATATTTTGGCTCTTTAGGGATTTAATCCCATGTTTAAGTTGATGGGGAAAAGAGTATTTATGAATTTGCCATTAAAAATACGGATGGATTAAACATATTAGCCTGGCACGATCCAGCAGGCGGCGCGGTCTAATTGCATGCTGCCACTTGATCGAAATCCAAACGAGGCCTTAGGCTCGTCCAAAAATTCAGAATTTTCTCCGAGATGTACTACAACCTTGTCCCATCGTAACGCAATAAAAAAAATCCAAAAATGAAGGTCGGGAAGGTCGAGAAGTTGTATCCCGAAGGTTGCCAGCTAAGAATGAGTCTATGTCATTTGAACACTTAGAAAAAATTTAAAACTTAAGTCTAAAGCTTAGAAATTACAGTCTAATACATGCATGACTTTTACGGGGCATTACATTATCCCCCTCTTGGGATCATTCGTCCCCGAATGATGATGCAGGAATAGTCACGCACGATTTCAAGCAGATTCATACATAGAAGGAAACATAAATCAAGAATTGTACCTTCCAATTAGTTATTTGCTAGTTCAAATAGTCTTGGGTATCTCACTTTCATGTCATACTCCGACTCCCAAGTTGCTTCTTCAACTTTATGATTTCGCCATAACACTTTAACTGAGACTATCTCTTTACTCCTCAATCTTCTCACTTGTTGATCTAGGATTTCCACGGGCTCTTCCTCGTAAGACAAGGAATCGCCCACCTTGATCTCATCAATGAGTGATCTCTGATGCACTTCTTCAACATGGATATGTGGAATACTGAATGAACAGAACCCAAACTTGCAGGCAATTCTAATTCATACGCAACTCCACCTATTCTTCTTACAATCTGATACGGGCCTATATAGCAAGTACTTAGCTTAACCCTCTTCCTGAAACGCATAACTCCATTCATGGAAGAAACTTTGAGGAAAACCCAATCTCCAATCTCAAACTCTAACTCCCTTCTTCTAACATCAGCATAGGATTTCTGGCGACTCTGAGCTGTCTTAAATCATTCCCTAATGAGTTTCACATCCTCCACTGACTGATAAACAAGATCAGGCCCATATATCTGCATCTCACCTACTTCATACTAGCCTATTAGAGACCTACATCTCCTACCATACAATGCCTCAAAAGGTGCCATCTTAATACTAGAGTGGAAACTGTTGTTATAGGCAAACTCTGTCAGTGCCAAGTGATCAACCCAACAACCTTTAAAGTCAATCACATAGGCTCTCAACATGTCCTCTAGGGTCTGGATGGTGCGTTCAGCTTGCCCATCAGTTTGAGGGTGGAATGTTGTACTAATGTTCACCTGGGTACCTAAACCTTTCTGAAACGATCTCTAAAACTGAGAAGAAAACTGCGTACCTCGGTCGGATATAATGGAGACAGGCGCTCCATGCAAACGAACAATTTCTGCAATGAACAGTTTAGCATAATCTTCCCCCGAATAGTTAGTCCTGACAGGCAGAAAGGGAGCTGACTTGGTCAGCCTATCTACAATCACCCATATAGAGTCATACTGATTTCGGGACTTCGAAAGTCCTGTAATAAAGTCCATATTGATCATTTCCCACTTCCACAAGGGCAATGCTATTTCTTGGGAAGTACCTTCTAGCCTCAAACGTTCTACTTTCACTTGTTGGTAATTCAAGCACTTAGAAACAAAGTTAGCCACATCTCGCTTCATATTATTCCACCAAAACATAGATTTCAAATCATGGTACATCTTAGTAGAACCAGGATGAACAATATACCTCGAGGTGTGAGCTTCATCAAGAATTCTTTCTCGAAGCCCATCGACATTCGGAACACATAATCAACCCTGAAACCTCATTCGGACCATGAACTGTGCTCTGATACTATATTTGTCACGACCCGAGCCTGGGCCCTAGCCGTGATGAGCATCCCGAACCATAAAGGCCCGGAACACCCATTCTCTATTTGGTTATCATGCACAACATTCATAATTGTAATAAAATGCGGAATTGAAACTGAGTACAGAAAACATGGTCAAGATCTGCAATATTTCTGAATAATACTATCTGACATCAGTCTGCGAAATCTCTACTAAGAACATAAACATCGTTCTGAAAAGAAACTGGGACAAGGCCCCCAGTAAACCAAAAACATAATAAATAAGATAATGTCTGACATAATTAGGCCTTCCGAATAATAGAAGGCTCACCACTGTGAGATCAAGTCTGCAAATCCAAGAACGTCTACTTAGTAGCTGGACCCCTAGATTGTGCCTCAGAATCTGGAGGGAGGGGGGGTTAGCACAAATGTACTGGCACGCGAAGCAATCAAAAAGTAGTATAATGGAACATACATATATATATATATACATATAAGTGAAAGCAATTTTTCATCAAGACATCCTGTATAAAATTGTTTTTGAAAAATACATGGGCACTTTCTGAAAACATGCAACCTGTCTGTTCATTTCAAATAATGATCTGTGTTTTACTTCTGAGTTAGGTGGTATTCCCCTACAAGTCTGATATTCCACGTGATGTATGGAATCCTCCATTGACTCGGCGGGGAAGCCCCCAACCTAAGTATGCCGCAAGGGTTTGAGTGTCTGAGTCTGATACGCCATAGGACATTTAAGTTAGCGCATAATATTATAAACGGGTCAGTAAACCATGGTATTAGGCAATGAGTCGCTTGAACTCAAGCCCTCTTCGGGGAACCACCTAACATCTCTGTATGCCCATTTTTAACCTTTTCTGTACGTGCAACATTCTGAATATCTAAAATCATGAAAGTCTAAAATGTCTTTTAGTCTGAGTCTGATATGGCATTAGTCTGAACTGGTATCGTCATACCAAGACATTGCAATTGATGATTTTTCTGATCCATAATGTATTAGGCAAGAGCTTTCATTCAAAACATAGTTTAGACCACCAAAACATGTAACTTAGGTAAAAGATTTCATATTCCAAAACTTAAAGTTCAATTTATGCAGAAATTTCATCAAACACCTGGTGGTCAAATGTCTTTAGCAACTTCATGTATTCAAAATTGAAACACATTCATTCATATATGTATATAAACTGTCAAATCACTTTAGAGATGGTCAAAAGACCATAAAGATGATGTTAAAACATCTTATACATAAATATATATACATAATTTAAAACCCCATTCTAAAACATGATTTTTCTATGCCCATGAGAATTTAGAAAAACCGTGTGTACCTTGTTATCCATGAATTTTGGGTGTCTATCGAAGCCTACATTGAGGGGATTCTAAGTCTGAAATTTTTTTCATGAACCCGCGGTTAAATCTTGAGTTGCTTGGGTTTTAATGTCGAAACCCTAGGGAGAGTTCTTGAGCAAATTTGAAGAATATAATGATATTTTGGCTCTTTAGGGATTTAATCCCGTGTTTAAGTTGATGGGGAAAAGAGTATTTATGAATTTTCCATTAAAAATCTAGATGGATTAAACATTTTAGCCTGGCGCGATCTAGCAGGCGGCGCGCGCTAATCGCGCGCTACCACGGGATCGAAATCCAAACGAGGCCTTAGGCTCATCCAAAGATTCTGACTTTTCTCTGAGACGTACTACAACCTTTCCCAATCGTAACGCAATAAAAAAAATCCAAAAATGAAGGTTGAGAAGTTGTATCCCAAAGGTTGCCAGTAAAGAATGAGTCTAAGTCATTTCAACACTTAGAAAAAATTTAAAACTTAAGTCTAAAGCTCAAAAATTACAGTCTAATACATGCATGACTTTTACGGGGTGTTACAAGCACCTTGAAATCGGTCAAACAAAACATCAATTCTGGAAAGTGGATACTTTTTCTTGACAGTTACTTTATTGAGCTGACAGTAATCAATGCACATTGAGAGAGAACCATCTCTCTTGTGCACGAATAAGACTAGTTCACCCCACGGGGACATGCTGGGTCTAATGAATCCCTTTTCTAGGATATCCTTTAACTACTCTTTCAATTCTCTAATTTTTGCTAGTGCCATTTTGTATAGGGTAATAGATATAGGCAGAGTATCTAGAAGAAGATCAATACCAAAGTCTATATCTCTTTTGAGAGGAATTTCTGGAAGAACATTAGGAAAGACATTTGAATATTCATTTACGATTGGGACTGATTCGAGACTTGGATTTTAAGAACTAGTGTCTTTAATTCAAACCAGATAATAGATACATCCTTTAGATATCATTTTCCTTGCCCAAAGGTAGAAAATAAGATGATATTTGAAAGGCAAAGTGCTACCCCTCCACTCTAGGATAGTTTCATTCAAAAACTAAAATGGACTATACTATTTCTATCGTCTACTGTTGAATAGAAGGAATAGAGCCAATTCATGCTAATAATGTCATCAAAATCAGTCATCACTAATTCAACTAAGTCTCCTGAAGAAACTTTCTGAAATATCATAACCTGGCAATTCCTATATACCCGTCAGTTTATGATGGTTTTACCTACTGGGTTAGAGACTGAAAAGGGTTCATTGAGAATTTTGAGATTGGATCTAAAATTTTCTTCTATATAGGTAATAACAAAAAACAAAGAATCTTCTGGATCTAGCAAAGCATAAACATACACATGAAAGATCTGTAACGTATCAGTAACCCTACCAAGAGAATTTTCCTGATCTTGCTGGGACTAGAGAGCATAAAGTCAATTGGGTATTGTCCATTAGTAGTGATGGAGGTGGCACCATGCTTGTTTGGGAAATCAGATTGACCTGAGGAATGATTTTACTAACCCTAAGAACCAAGATAAAGACATTCTCTGACTTTGTGTCCTAGCTTTCCATATCTAAAAGAATACCACTGCCAACTCTTTAAATACGCTGATGGTGCTTGCCAGAAGTCTGTCAAAGAGGATAGGTGTGGGCACTGCTAAAATTTCCCTAAGACTTAGAGCCTGGCGCTCTATCTCTATTACCATCCCTAAACTTATGAGCTGGAGCACTAGCTGAAGAAGGAGCTAGATCTGCTGACTTAGGATGAAACTGAGAATGGTTTCCTCCTTCTGATTTGGGTTGACCAAAGTTAAAACTACCTGTCCTTGCTCTCTTATTATGCTTCTTCCTCATCTTAATATTTTGCACTTCTACCTGCTAAGCATAGGTCATAAGCTTGGCTATGTTCATGTCTCTATTTAACATCGCGGACAGACCTGCACTTATTAACTACACTAGCATTCACCTTATAAACAAACTTACTGATCTTAACCATGCTATCTGCAACCAAAGGAGAATCATATCTAGTTAATTGAGTAAACTTAAGAGAATACTCTTTCACCATCATGTTTCCCAACTTGAGTTTGATAAATTCTAACACTTTAGATTCTCTCAGCTCTAGGGGAAAGAATATATCTAAGAATACAGTAGCAAACTCCTCCCACACAATAGGCCCTTCATCTACAGCCCTCTTTAACTTCAACTATTTTTACCAAGTCTAAGCAATATCTTAAACTAATATGCAGCTAGCTCTACAGTCTGACTAGAATTAACCCCCATGATATCTGTAACCTTCTAAACCTGATCAAGAAATTCCTGAGGGTATTTGTCTAAATTAGACAAAAAAAGGGATGGAGGATTCATTTGGGTGAGGTCATGAATCCTAGCTGCAACTGAATTGGCCACTGGGTTGGCCAAAATGATTGTTGGCCATTCATTCAGAGCAGCAATTGACTAAGCAAGAGTCATGTTCATGAGAGACATGTTCACCCAAAGGATCTTTGGGCAGAGGGGTTGGTTGATTCCTATTTCTTCTTATAGGAGGCATATTCTGTAAAAAAAAGGGAGAAACGGATTAGACTGAGAGATTGATTTGAGATTATGCTCACTGGCACGACATGAATACTAAAAGAAAGGAAAATACTCCTAAAACATCTTATAGTCTTCGTCACATGAATGTGGTCTGCAATACACCTATGTACAAGACTCTACTAGATATGGCTTTCATACTTTCTAGGACTCTATTGAACCTTAAAGTCTAATACCAAGATTGTAATGCCCCAAATCTGGTACCTAAAATTCTAGATGGTGCTCATGACCCTGATGGACTATAAGATAACCCATGATTAATATCTGTACCTATACACTACATAATATATTGTATAAATATGAAAATATAGTATGAAAGGCCATAAGGTTCTAGTATGTAACATAACTCATAAAATATAACATCTGGAGAGTGTATGAAATACACAAAACAACTGAAGTAACTATCTGAACATGAAAGTCTGAAAGCCTCTAAACTGTCAGAATAAAGAGTTGATGGGACATATCCAAAAATAACTCCAACTACTACAATAAGATAATTAATGAGATAACAAAGTACTGGTCATGTCCTCGAACGATGAAGACTTACTGTTAACTTTGAATGCTGAGACTGGAATGCCATTGATGCTCTGGAGCTCCTGCTTTTGAACCTATTATATAAAACACCATAGCACAAATATGTTAGTACGTTTGAATGTTCTAGTATGTGTGTGAGGTAGGTTGAATGCCTAGGGTTCACATGCGTGTACTACACTAACTGACTACATAACATAAACGTGAGAATACATGCATGACTACATAACAATTATATCGGAGTTTGTGATAACATGATTACTGAGTCTTAGTACTGATAACTTGAGAAACTGATATTTGTATAACTAAAATAACTGATATTAAGCGACTATATCTGATAGTCTATGTTCTGATTAAACTAGCTAAGTTTCGTCTATTCTGAATTGACTATATCCAATAGTCCTAAATCTTGTAGAACTATTTGGGTTCTATTAGTATGACTGAAAAATTGTATCTGACTATCTTGATTCTATACTGAAATTATAGGAAGTAGTCATCTAACTGACATGCCCCAAATAATGCATTATAGTTGAGTTGGGTTCCAATCTGTAACCCCAATTGAAAGGGTGTAAATATTGCACAATTGGTAAGGACAGTCTGTGAGTGACCCTTATATAATAGGTAACTGTACTGAGAACGCTGGGAACCCTTATATAAAAGGTCATTTCACCTTATCTACCCTTATATAACAGGCTACGATGTCTCAACCTATGCTTTTTACGTAGTTCTGGAATACAATAATTTTTTCTAAGAATAATACCCTTATGTAACAGGCGGATTCCTATCCTTGGGTTTGGACCATGCTAATATCTACTCCCATCTGAAAAGACACTGAACAAACTGGACTAAGTTAACTTAATTTTGATGGACTAACAGAATGCTACTAAGATTACGAAATTTTTTAGATTTCTAAGATTCCTGATTTTACTGAGTTTTCCTGAGTCACATGACTGACTAAATTTCTATAAGCATGGCTCAAATAAGAGTATCTTGAAACATGACACTTGTCCGGTACAAGTATCCCAAGACCTGATAGCATGAAACTGATAAAGCATGATTTTCTTGAATAGATGACCAACATCGAATATCCATAATATAATAAGAGGGGGATTTTATGAAGTTCAAGTGCTAAAGCACATCAATGGCTACAAATATATCCATAATTCATTGACTAAGACATTTTTTCAAACACTTAACATGCATGAACTTGTACATGAATGGGGATTTCTTACTATTATACTAGAAAGGTACTTTTACTTTACATAGGAATTTAATCAAACACATGGAAAGCATGCATCTAATGATCATGGATGCATCCATCAATGTGTAAATTTAAGGTTTATCATGATTTTTATGCAAATAATCAAATCCTAGGGCCAATCATTGGAATATTTAATTTCAAACATGAATCAAGACCCCAAAACATCATGAACATAAATTTCAATTCAATTTAAATCATGAACGTTCATAAATACACAAATCATTGATTTTGAAAAGAGATTCTTGAGCTTCATGGGTGAAAATGACCCATGAATCAACACATGACATACCTAGGTTGTGAGTTTCACCAGGTTCCTGGACTAGAAGAACTTGGAATCGCTTAGTTTCTTGAAGAATTATTTGGATCTAGTTCTTGGGGATTATCTTTAAGAGAACCCTAATTTGATGTTGTAGATGGATAATGAACTTATGAGCCTGGTTAGAACTGGTGAAAAAATACCCAAATGCCCTTTTAATAATGACTTTAAAATAACTGAATGAACTATGCAACGGTGGGTACGACGATTCATCACTAGGTCGATGGTCCGTTGGTCCTAACCGTCTCACCTAGGCAGAATAGGGGTTCACTATCTTTTCTGCAATGGCTTGGACATGATTCATTGTTGGCTCGATATTCCATCGTCCTGAGTCATTGACCTTTGGCAGAAGGTGGTCTCACTGCCTCCGCTGTGGTGGTTTGAGAAACGGTCTATCACTAGCTTGATGGTCCATCGGCCCTCATTGTCGTACCTAGGCAGTTTTGACTGCTTTAGGTAAAACAACCATAACTTTCTAGCCCAATATCAGATTTTGACTAAATTGGTATAGTTGAAAATCTAATTCCATTTCCCACATGAAAAAAAATTAAAATCTTAAAAATTCACGTATATAAAAGTGGATTCATCTTTCAAAGTATGTTTCTAAAATGCTTGGGATGATTTCAAGCGAGGTAGAAGTACGGGGTATTACAATATCTCCCCCTATAGAACATTCATCCTCGAATGAGACTGAGTAAGAAGGGAGAAGATAAAATTGACGTACATACTAAACATGAATAACTAGAACATGATGTCATGACTGAATTGATTGATAACTGAATATATATCATGCTGAACATGTATATCTGATGCATGAGTAACTAATTTATGATTGCATGGTTGAATTACTGATAAGATGAGTTTATCATCAAACTGAACATACATATCTAATGCATGAATACAGGACTGAAGTGACACATGAATGCATGAATAAAGGCGCAATGGTAACTAATACCAAGTTTATAATGACATTCTGAACATGAACTATATACCAAGCTTGTCACTGAATTCTGAACATGTAACTTAAAAGCTTAAGGAGAACAGTTACTTTGATGTAGATCTGAGTTGGCAGAGGAGAGGTGAGAATACTTGGTAAGTATGGTTGCTTTTGCTTCCAATGTAGATCCCTCGATGAACTGATTTTGCCAATGAACTTTGACTAGAGGGACTTCTTTGCTCCTCATTCTACGCATCTGGTAGTCAAAAATTTCAACTTAAATCTCTTTATAAGAGAAGTATTTAGGAAAATCTATGCTATGAATATGGACTACAACTGCTGGGTTACCTATGCACTTCTTGAGAAAAGAGACATGGAAGACTTGATGAACTGAGGCTAGATCTGAAGGCAATTCGAGCTCATAAGACACCTGGTACAAACAATTTAGAATTTTGAAGGGACCGACATATTGGGGGCTGAGCTATTACTTCTTACTGAATCTCTTCACTAACTTCATAGGAGAGCTATTTAGACAGACATAATCCCCAATCATGAACTCGAGATCCTTTCTGTGCATATCTGCATAAGACTTCTGTTGGCTCTGAGATGCCCGGTGTCTTTCGCTGATCAATTGAACTTTCTCTAAATCATCAAAGACGAAGTCTGGACCTATAACTAAGGCTTGGATAACTTTGAACCAACCAGTTAAATATCTGTATCTCCTACAATAGAGATCTTCGATCAAAGCGATCCAAATAGTTGAATGATAGTTGTTATTGTATGCAAACTTAATCAAAGTTAAGTGGTTATCCCAACTACCCTTGAAATCAATTACACACACCCTTAGCATATCTTCTAAAGTCTGAATGGTGTTTATTGCTTTACCATCTATCTTAGGTTGAAAGTTTGTATTGATACGAACTTGGGTAACAAGACATTTTTGGAATGCTTTCCACAAATGACAAGTGATTTGGATACCTCTGTCTGAGATAATAGATAATGGAACACCGTGCTATTTGAACAACTCTTTTATGTAGAGTTTGGTGTAAACCTGGGCTAAATAAGTGGTATGGAGTTGAAAGAAATGAGCTGATTTGGTTATCCTTTCTACAATAATCCAAACTGAATCATGTTGGCGACGAGTATGAGGTAAACCCATCACGAAGTACACATTCACTTCTTCCCACTTCCAAGTAGGAATGCTAAACTCCTGCATAGACCCACTAGGTTTTTGATGCTCTAACGTTACCTGTAGATATGTAGAGAACTTAGCCATAAACTGTGCAATATCTCTCTTCATCCCAATCCACTAATAGATTTCCCATAAGTAGTAGTACATCTCTATGGACCCTGGATGAATAGAGTAGTGCGCACCATGCACTTCTACAAGAATTTACTGCCTTTAGTTGTCTACACCTGGAACACATAGATGACCCTGGCAGCACAGAACACTATCACTAGATCTGAGAGTGCGACGTGGTGAAATTGCGTTGTAATACTGGAAGGGACCTGGAATCTTATTGGGATGCGGTGGTATCGTGCTGATATATTGGAAATTGATAACTCTAGAATTGACCCTTGGCACGAAAATCCATAAATGTGGAGGCCTACTGGATTTTTATTTATTGCCATTTTGGCATACTCCGCGATGCATTGATGGCTCAAATGGCACATTATCTTACTAAAATGGGACTAAATCTTCGTCCAGGCGTTGGATTTGGGCGAATTTTATATCAATGTAAATCTTATTCCAATTTCCAAACAATAAAAAGTCAAAATATTAAAAATTCCACATGTATAAAAGTGGATTCATCTTTTAAAGTAAGTGTTTGACATTCTTGGGATGAGTTTTAAGCTAGGTAGAAATACATAATATTATAATTTCTCCACCTTGGGAATATTCATCCTCGAATGTGAGGAGGCATGTTAAGAATATAATTAAATAATAAAAGTGTGCTCTCTCTAACAACATAAGATTTCAGATGAGATAATCATACACTTCAACAATGAGAAAGATTTTGGATGTACTGGCGGCATTTTTGGTGCCAATACAGTTCATGTATCAAGCTCTAGTTCTTCACTAACATGCTTCTAAAATAAGGTATCCATTGATATGGAGTAACATAACATGAACATAAAGCTTCTATTCTAGTTGATACAAATAAACATGTCACAGTTATTACAACTTTCTTGGCAATTTTGAAAGATAGTTTGAATAATACTAGTGGTAATTTTGGATTGTTGGTGGTTTTCTTATATTACACCGTGGACTAACTAAACCCCAAAACATAGCTCAAGAATGGTGGATTGCATAAGTACATAGAATTAAATCACCAGTCCATTCCCCAACAAAAATGGAACTTTCACCTACTATAACACCCCCTCTATGCCTAGGTCCTAATTGGAGCATGGATCGGGATCTCAAATAGCGATGGATCTTACTTTGATATCATGTAGAAATATGGCACATACGCCTAAATCAATCTATAAAGCTAGTTCATGAGGAAATAATTTTCCAATTCCATATAAAAAAATCATTGTTCCATTTTCAACCAATGTAGGACGAAAATGCCCCTAAAGTGTAGGGTTGCTTATATGGGGGATCATATGGATAAACACGCTTAATGGTTTGGCTTATAGGTTATTGGTTTTTAAATTTACTAATCTGCTAGCAAACCAATAAGATATCAGCAAGTTCGATAATGGTTTAGCATTTATTGTAGAATTATTGAGTGGCGTATCAGCGAACATCCATGCTATCATTTTTTAGATAAAATTAATCCTCCTTATATTTATTCAGTACACTGTACTACACACAAGAATTAAGTATAATCAGCTAAATTATGTAAGAATTAGGCTAAAAAATTGTGTGTAGTAACACTACACTCACATGCCCAAACATATATAAAGAGTTGTTCCTGCTTAAACCCAAAAACTATTCAAAAAGAAAAATGGAACAGCCGAATAGGACCACAATTCAACACCTAGCTACAGAAAGAAAAATCTAATATTATGAAACAAAAATGAGTGAATAAAAATAAGAAGATATGAAGAGTTGAAGACTTTATGCAGAGTATTTTATATATCTAGCTTGGGGTAAAAATGTATGCATGATACATATTACAGGGTTAAATGTTTATCTGATAAGTAATTAAGTAATTTTCCCCTATACTTAAAAACTACTAAATATAAAATTCTAATTCGTTCTATCATAATTCGCATTCTCGTGATCTTTTTATATAGGGACATGTCCTTGGTAAGTCGAACTCCCTTTATGACATGTATGATCACCTTTAATAGTTATTTGATCTACCTTAACCTTGCTTGAATCCATCCCTAGCCAGTCTCTCACCTCCATACTGGGACATTCGATCACCTCTTCATCATAAGCCCAAACCATCTTGACCTTGTTTTCCTCATCTTAGTGTCCGTCCACTGAATCAACTTCTACCTTATCTAGAATAACCTCATTTCCAATAATATATATCCTAGTAAACTCACGTATCCATCAAAGCATTCTCATATCCACCACTATTATATTTGGGTAAGTGAGTTCTTAAAAAGCCAATACACTACCCTTTACAAGATAGTTAGTCTAACCACGATTTTTGTAAAACCTGCCTTTGAGTTTAAGAGGCACTTTTATATCACACAAGATTCATAAGTTAGTCCTCCATTTCACCTATTCTTCCCTAATAAGGTGTGTGACATCATTGTAAATCTTTCCATTTACCTCAAGCATGGACCCAAGATACTTAAAACTATATATTTTTGGATGTGTTGACTATTAAGCTTTACAGAAATATAAGACTTAGGTGTCACCTTAATGATCTTGTACTCCAAATATTATGTCTTACACACACTCAAACCAAACTTTTAGACTCTAGGTTTTGCCTTCATACCTCCAACTTATAACTAACTCTGCCATGGCTCTTGTAAATTAAGCTTACATTATCTAAAAATAGCATACATCATGGAACGTCACCTTGACTTTTCCATGTCAATATATCCATCACCAAGGCAACTAAAAATGGGTTAATATTTAAACCCTGGTGTAACCCCATCAAGATAGGAAATTGCTACAAGTTCTCGTCACAGTTCAAACATGAGTCTTAGATCCATCATACATATCCTTAATTGGTCTAGTATACGCCATAGGTACACATCCGACCTCTAATTACCTCCAAATAACTCTTTAGTGAATATATCACAACCTCTTCATAGGTCAATGAACACCATGTTTATGTCCTTCCTCTTCTCCGTATACTACTCTGCCAATCTCCTTACGAGATGGATGGCTTTAGTAGTTGAGTTTCCTTGAATGAATCCTAACTTCTTATCAAAAATAATCACTATCTTTCTTAACCTCTCTCCCACATTCGTAGTTTGCTTAACAACTTGATACCATTATAGTTGTTGCTGTTTCTAATGTCCCCTTATTCTTATATAATGGAATAAGTATACTCTTTCTATGAGCTTCAAACATCTTCGACATTTGAAAATATTATTAAACAACCTAGTAAGCCACTCAATACCTACACCTCCTGTGCACTTCAAAAAATCTACCAAAATCTCATTTGGCCCAGTAGCTCTACCCTATTGCATGGTATGAATAGAATACTTAACCTCATCAATCTTAATATGTCTATAATAACCGTAGTCGTGAAGCCTCTAAAATTTCTCCAAATCCCCTAAAATAATTCTAGTGTCTCTTTCTTCATTTAAGAGTTTATGGATGTATCACTATGATATTTGTCTAATAAGAACCTCTTTCCCCAAAACATTATCGTTTACATCCTTTATGCACTTCAGTTGTTAAAGTTCTTGATCCCTCCTCTCCTTAACTTTGGATAGTTTTTACAATTTTAAATCACCACATTTACCCTCTAATGTTGTGTAAGAGGTTTCAAAAGTTATGTTTTTAGCCGTTGTGATTGCCATCTTAGCTTTTTTCCTAGAAATATTATACTCCTTCCCATTTTTCCACATCTCCTCCTCACCTTTACTCTTGGTAAACTTTATGTAAGCCCTCATTTTAGCTTCACCTACACTTTTACCTTTCCATTCCACCATTAAACCCTTAGTTCTTGCTAAAGGGGCCCCTCGAGAAATCTAACACCTCATTATCCATCTCTTTAATAAATGGAAAGTTGTATCCCACTTACTATCTTGATCACCCATACACTTTTAAGACATTATAACTATTAACTTTTCCCTTATCTCGAGCTCATTACCCATAGTCAGGCTAAAACATATAATCCTTAATCGGTCATATACAACCCTCTTTATTCTCTCTTTCTTGATATCTAATTCCAGCACCAAAATCCTATGATGAGTCAAAATATTAACACAAGGTATAACCTTACAATATTTACAAAGACCCGTTCCAGCCTTCCCACATCCCACCGAATAAAATGTCAATCTGAGTCTTCGCCACCAAAGTATACAAAATAACCAATGAATCTCGTTCTTTTGAAAGATCGAATTTTCTACCATTAACCTAAATACCCGAGTAAAATAAAAATGTAATATTGCTTCCTCATTCCTCTCCCCAAAATCAAAACCTCCATGTACATCATCATAACCTCTCAATGATATTTCAATGTGCCCATTGAAATTCCCTCCTATGAAAAGCTACTTATTTTTAGGGATAACAGTTACTATCTCATCCGAAGCCTCCCAACAACTCTTCTTTTCTTTCTCACCCAAGATTACATGTGACAATGTTTAAGGTATATCCTCTAATAACTACTTTATTTAAACATTGTCCTATCATTGACCCTCATGACCACAACCACTTGCTCCATAACATTTTCCTCTACTTAGATACCAAATCCATTATTTTTGGCCAAACATCCTGAGTACCATAACTTATACTCATCCACGACCTGTGCCTTAGTACTTACATGTTTAGTTTCTTCGAGAAAAGTTACATTAGTTTGCCTCTTACTAAGAATTTTCACTAGCTCTATGGACGTTTTTTGAATAAGACCCTATGTTCCAAGAACCAACTTTCAACCAAGAGGTTCCCTCACCCTCTTTACCCTTCCTGTTCCCTAACCCTACCCCAGCCACTAACCTTGATCTCATCCCTAACCAAATACATGACCCTAACATATAGACATCAACAAAAACCACCAAGAAAACCTAAAGTAATAAGGGAGATACTAAATGAGATAGTCAAGCTCCAATAAAACACACCCTAAGAAACAACACAATCCAAAAGAAAATCAAGATTAGGCTCTAAAGGCAATGAACCAACTATAACAAGAACAAAAATGAAAAATCTAAAAATCAACAAATGTTATATACTAGTTTAATATCAAAATAAGGATATCAATAGATGTTATTACTAGTTCAATATCCAGAAAGCAATAACATTAATATACACCTAATGCACCGAGTAATAGAAAATAGGCAGAGGTCAACCATTCAAAGGATGGAAATATAGAACAATTGAGAACTCAATCAAAAAAATGCAGAATTAAAAGTTGGGAGAAACCTAAAATTAAAGGAATGAAATCACCAAGATTCGAGTGTCTTCTTAGTCGATTCATTGTATTCTGAAAAAAATTGGTGTTGAAGTAGGTTGTCAAAATACAGGTTACCAAAATATTTCATCTAAGGAATGCCAAAGAGTGGATCTTGTACCTGAAATGAAGTAGAAATAAATTTAAAAAAGAAAATGAGCCCCGATCAAACCCTCTCTGAAGATCAGAGTAGAGTAGTTGGTAGATAGCGGTGGCGATACTATTGTGAGTCGATGCAGTGGTGGAGATGACAATGGTGAATTCAAGCTTGTGAGAAAGGGGGACTGCATCAGTATAAAAGAATATAGAGAGAACGAACAATATCGGAATAGATGACACCCTAATATTTCTTAAAATAACATATAAAGAAGAAAAAGTAATTCTATATATCATGAAATCTAGTTTCTGTAAAATTAAACAAATCATCATTTTGATATTTTTACTCATTTTGATATTTTTACGATAAGATATGAATTTTCTACCACAGACATGCCAAGCTGTAAAAATGAGAGAAATATCAAAAGATAAAAAGAAGAAACTACCTTGCGTTGTGCTTCCTCATTATGTCAATGACACTGCAATTGATGAAAAATAATGAAAAGCATATCTATATTTATAGAGATACTAAAGAACGCTATTAGAGATTTTGTTGATGTGGGACAATAATTGTCCAATACAAACAATGTAAAAATATAGCTACAAAATTCACCCAATCACACACAAATTGGGAAATCTGACTCTCCATTTTTTTTTTCAAGTTCTTACTTGATTAGGAGACAAATGACTTTTGTTAAACATAATGGCTAAGATTTAAAATACAAAAATAAGATCCTAATCATATTTAAACATCTAATTTTGGACACGTGTGTTGTACGTGTATTTCGTGCAAAATTACGTAAAGTTGCTATAACTATATACATTCTCTAAAACTCTCTTCTTATGAGTAAATAATAATGTAACTGCAAAACATACAAGATATATTTGCGGAGAAATTGTGGTCTTTCATTTGTTATTATCTGTCAAATTGAATGCTAAAAACTATATTTAAACATGCGTATAATGAATAGTATAAAAAGTAACTGCATTCAACTTACCCTTATTGCTTTATTCCTTTTCCTTTAACATAACAGGAACTCTATTTTGTGTTAAAGTTCTGTATTTCCTGATTTTTACTATACAGTATAACCTCGATAAATTAATACTCGATAAATTAATAACCTCGCTAAAATAATACTTTTCTTCGGTCTTGAGTCGGGATCAACGTGGTAAATTAATAATTCACTAAATTTATAAGATAAATACAAAAAAAAAAATCATATAGGTCCCATTTGATATATAAATTAATAATTCATCTGTATCAGAATATTTCATACATAATACATAAGTAAACTAAACAGGTTTCTGAAAATATGAATCTAATATTGTTTGTTTCTTCTTGAAATCAATATCACCTTGAATCTCATCTCTAACCCTTCTTACTGCATTAAGAATATCTGGTGTAGTCTTCTCATATTGCAAAAGGAAGTGATGTAAGGTAATTGTTGCTTTCAGAGCATCTTTGCGTGAAACTTGTTCTAATTCCACACTATCATCTTCCACTTCATCTTCTTTATGTGTTTCCATAACACTCTCAATTATTTGTTCATCCGTAGGTAGCTCAAAACTCGTATCATTTTCTCCTGGATAATTCAAAACATCTTCAGCATTCATTGCATTTTGATACTTCAATCCATTGATTAGATTCTTCAATTGTTGTAAGCCATCATTATTCAACTGTTCTTCCGAGGATACATCATCTAACAACCTAAGTTTACAATGCTTAAAACAATTTGCAATTGTACTTGAGTTGACATCCATTTTCCATGCCGAGATTGCAAGATTCATTGCATCTAAAACATTAATCTTTTCTGGATTTGAGATCCCAATTTCATAACCCTCCAAAAGATTTTGATAAAATCGCCTACGATAATGCATCTTAAAAGCTCTTATGATCCCTGCATCACAAGGCTGAATCTTTGATGTTGTGTTAGGTGGTAAAAAAAATAATTCAACATTTCTCAAACCTTCGACATTTTTTGGATGAGCAGGAAAATTATCAACAATTAAAAGAATTTTCCTGCCGTCCATTTTTGCATCAAGTTGTTGAACATGTTCTTGGAATAGAATCCCAGTCATCCATGCTCTTTTATTGGCTCCATATTCACAATCCATGCTTCCCAAATTCACATTCTTGAAACGACGTGGTTTTAAATACTTCCCAATGATCCATAAAGGAATTTTCTTAGAACCATCCTCATTACAGCAAATAACAACTGTAAGTCTTTCTTTATCTTGTTTCTTACCTTCATGTTGCTTCGTTGCAAGAGAATGATCTGGTTGTAGCCTAAAGAACAATCCAGTTTCATCCATATTGAAAACATTTTTCTTAGCAAACTGATCAAGTTTCTCTCTGATGGATTGTAAATTTGTATCCATGGCCTCCATATTAACTGATCCACTTTCTCCAAAACGACGATATTTCTTGATACCGTGTCTTGATTTGAAACTCTCTATCCATCCTTGAGAAAAATGAAAATCAGGTGTATCGATGGGATACATCTTTTTTAGAAGCTATTTTCCTTTCGTTACAATTAGTTCCCCATTCATATTAACACGCTCTTGGTAATGAATAAACCACTCGAACAGAGCATTCTCTAATTCTGGAAATTTGGCAGCTTTATGTCTTTTAGCCTCATCTTTTGGAATGTCGGCTGCTAATAGATACTCTGCTGACCTCTTGATCATGTTTGATACTGTGGCTTGACTCACTTGCAAATTAAACTTCTCTAACACCCATTGATGCAATTGCTTTTGAGTGCATGCTAGATTTTGTTGTTTATACTCACACAGTTCTCTACGTATACCATTAGTCATGGTTGATTTTTTAACACCTTGGAGATGAGAAGCCATTTTTTTTGTTTTTAGATTTGAAGACTTGTGATGATAGGCGGATTTACACGCCTATATCAATATATTTTGCCCATATTTTAGCCTAGCTTTGAGAACTAATTATCTATTTAATGCACTTTTAGTCCTTTTTCCTGTAAATGAGCTAACAAACATGATTAGGAAAGTTTCAGGTATAAAAGATATAAAATACAGCATTTTACGGCTTACTTGACGCAAAAGAAAGCTCACAAACGAAGTAGAAAGGAGCTGGACGCCTAAAGGACCAAATCTGCTGCATGGAAAATCTGTCCCGGGCTAAAACAACATTTCTGAAGACTTTGGGGACTTACAGACACAAAGCTGGATTTTTACAAAGATACATTAACCTAATACAATTAGGTTATGTATTTCACTATTCTATTTGGATTATGATATTGTAACCTTACCCTAGTACATTTGGGTCAAGGATTTCATTAGTATAGTAGGATTTGGCTATTTATTTCATTAGCTTAGTAGGAGTAGGATAGGAGTATTATAAATACCCTATCATGTTAGAGATTTTTTTTAATGAATTCTACACTGAACACATTCTTCAATTAATTCAACAATTAATTTTCTTCCATCCCTCTCATCTTCCACCACAATCACTTCTAATCTACTCTTCTATTCTTAAATTCCACAACAAGAGAATCGTTACTTGCTAGGGAATCACCAAAACCACACACCTATCATCTACTTCTCACGCCATCAACCATGCAAATCGTGATATCCTTCGCATTCATGGGTAACTAAACCTCTTAGTTTGGGTTATGGAAGCCAAATGAGTTACTATCTATCGCTATGAGTTTGTGAGTTCATGACAAGTATATTGCTTATATCATTATTCTCTTCATCTTAATCTACATTCTTTGCGGTTGCGAACGCAAGAATACGCCAGTCTAACATTTAACTTGTTCGAGAGAAAGGTTATTTGTCTGGAAAAGAGATAATGTCAAGGTAGTAGGACACCCTTTCCTATTAAAAAGCTAGTGTCGTAACTGGACTAACCTCTTGGAGAATTCGTACCGTTAGACACGCTTTAAGCTCGAGAGAGTTAAAGTAAAATAGTCCTTGTTTAGGTCGAGAGACGCTTGGATTTACCATCAACTACAATTCTCTATAAGCAATTGCATGTCAAGACTCTACACACTCATAGCCAATAGAGACGTATACCTCAGAAGGTGGACATAACCCCAACGCTTCAATTCTCATTGTTTCACAACCTACGAAATACTCTCTTTTTACTTTGCTATTTTCAGCTTTTATTTCATTACTTTGGTTACTTATTACAATCCCCCCTTCTTACGAGACTTGCACCAAAAGTCTATTAATTTTGCTTACTTGTTGGCCAAGCTATTCCCTGTGGGATCGACACCCAACCCAGGTTGGGTTCTATATTTGCTAACGACCGCTTTACACTTCTGCGAGAGCTGTAGATTGTGCATTATCAAAAATTGGCGCCGTTGCCGGGGAATACGAGTGTCAATCAAGTTCGTGATAATTACTAGACCCTTTGGTCAAAGATTCTCGTACTTTTACGTTTAGTTTTTGTTTTTGTTTATTGCAGGTTTTTCTTTTAGTGCATGCCCCATACTAGAAGTTCTGGTCAACCGTTATTACCAATCAATCCTGAACCACAACGAATTAGAAGAATGGAAGCACAAGCTGAAATCGACAGGATGGCTGCTCAACACGAGCAAGCAAGATTAGCTGCTCTTGCTGCTGCTCAAGTCCAACAACAAAATGTTGATAATCCTGGGCGATCAACAAATCCTGACGATGAGGATTTAGGTGACGACGAGTTGATAAACCCAAGGCATGTCGCTGAAATGGCAACACCTGCCAATCGAAGAGGTCGACAAGCTCGGTATAGGTATGATCGCCAACCTTTGCAACCAGCTTTCGACGATGATGATGATGATCTTGATGGTGCCGGAGCCACTGGAGCTATAATTCCACCACCATTAGCGCCCGGAGCCAAATTCAACATCACTAGCACCATGATTCAGTTATTGCAACTCAAGGGGTTATTTGGTGAACTAGCAGGCGATGATCCGAATATGCTTCTCATCAACTTTATTTCTACATGCAAGTCTTTTGACAATCCTGGTGTTGGTCAGAATGCTATTCGATTACGTCTATTTCCATTGTCTCTGTCTAGGGAGGCAACACTATGGTTGAATGGGCTGACTCCTGATTCAATTACAAATTGGAGGCAATTGAGAGACGCTTTCCTAGAAAGATTCTTTCCGCCATCCAAAAGGGCTCAATTGAGAGATGAAATCAACAACTTTCGTCAGCTTCCCTCTGAAGCTCTTCATGAAACATGGGGGAGGTTCAAGACAAAGCTAGCGAGATGCCCAAACCATCACATGACTAATGTTCACCTAATGGAGATCTTGTATAGAGCCTTGAATTCAATAACTAAACCAGTGGTGGACAACGCAGCTGGAGGTTCTTTCATGGACCTTACCTTTGGTCAAGCAAGCAATATGCTAGATCGCATGACAAAGCAAAGTAGAGCTTGGCATACCAGGGATTCAGAGGTAGCAAGCCCCACTTTATCTATTGGCATGTCTGCAGACCAAAGACGAAGAGAAGAAGAACGTGAGCAAGACATGGCGCACATGAAAACACAATTGGATCTTCTGACAAAGCACTTATTATCAGGGAAGACCGAAAAAGTGAAAGCTGTGGCGCTGAAAGGAAGAGACGAATCTGATTCGGAAGAAGAGGCCAACTACTTGAACAATCAAGGGGGTTTCCGTGGGAATGCCCAAGGAAACCAAGGTCGGAACTATTATGATAAATCTGGAAGCAAAGACCAAGGTAGTTGGAAGAAAAATAATGAAAAGAGTGGTTTGTACATTCCCCCTGGTAAACGTGACACCACCACATCTAACTCTATGGAAGACATGATGGCTAAGTTATTGAAAGGAGTGGAAGCAACGAGCGCAGGAGTGAAGGAGGTAATTGATGATTTGGCCTCCATGAAGCAATTAGTTGATTCTCATTCCACTTCTATCAAGCAAATAGAGCAGCAATTGAGCCAACTTTCAGCAGCATTCAATCAAAGAAAGGCTGGCACCTTACCGAGCGATACTGTGCAAAACCCAAGGAATGATGGGTCATGCATGGCCATCACTACCAGAAGTGGTAGGGTGCTGGAAACTTCAGCAAAAGGCAAGCAAGTGGTTGACGTAGCAGCAGACATTGACGCCACACCTAGTGACGTTACAAGAGAAGAAGCCGCAACAACTACTTCAAACGTCAAGGATGTGCTACCTAGTGACATGCAGCCTGAAAAAAATGATAAACGGAAGCAAGAGGAGAAGAAAGCCATGGAGAGAACACTTCCATACCCACCACCACCTTTTCCACAAAGATTGAAGAAGGTGTCTGATGACACTAAGTTTAGGAAATTTATGACCATGTTGAAGCAGCTGACTATTAATGTTCCGTTGGTAGAGGCACTTGAACAAATGTCTGGGTATGCAAAGTTTATCAAAGATCTTTTGACTAAAAAGAGGGCAGCAAGTTATGAGCTGAAGGATGATGTGCATCATTGTAGTGCAATTGCTACCCGATCGATAGTTCAGAAGAAGGCCGACCCCGGAGCTTTCACTATTCCTTGCACCGTCGGATCTTTGAACTTTGCCAAAGCATTGTGTGACTTAGGAGCCAGCATCAACTTGATGCCATTATCGATCTACAAGAAGTTGGGGTTAGGAGATCCTACACCAACTAATATGAGGCTTGTTATGGCAGATAGGTCGGTAAAGAGACCGGTTGGTATTCTATGCGATGTCTTGGTGAAGGTATCTTCATTTATATTTCCAGCAGACTTTGTCATCTTGGATTGTGAAGCAGATTCAGAGGTTCACATAATCTTGGGACGCCCTTTCCTTGCTACGGGAAGTATGCTCATAGATTTGAGAGCTAATGAACTCTCATTCCGAATCAATGACGAAGTGGTTCGTTTTGACGTTTGCAAATCAATGAAGCAACCCAAAGATCTGAGTGTATTTTCTGTGGCTGATGTTGTCGCTGATGACGAGGAAGAACGACTTGAAGAAGAACAAATTCTTGATGATCCTTTGGAGGTTTTGCTCATTAAAGGAGAGAATGATGATGCTGAAATTTCTGATGAAGATATTTGTGCTCTATCGGGATTAGGGACATATCGTTATACTCCCAAGAAGCTGGATCTTGATCTCAAGAATCGACCCACACCACCAGCTAAGCCATCTATTGAAGAGCCACCCACGTTAGAATTGAAGGAGCTGCCAAACCATTTGAAGTACGCATTCTTAGGAAGCGGAAATACTCTTCCAGTCATAGTGGCAGCCGATTTGGGTGAGCAACAAGTTGCAGCTCTTATTGCAATCTTACGCAAGTATATTAGAGCTATTGGATGGACCATTGCGGATATTATTGGTATTCCACCTTGGATTTGCACACATAAAATTCAGCTTTAAGAAAAGTGCACACCCACCATTGAAAATCAAAGACGATTAAACCCACCAATGCAAGAAGTGGTGAAGAAGGAGATTATCAAGTGGTTAGATGCAGGAGTTGTATATCCTATCTCTGATAGTACATGGGTGAGTCCTGTGCAATGTGTTCCCAAGAAAGGAGGTATGACGGTGGTTGTGAATGCGAAGAATGAGCTTATTCCACTCAGGCCCATTACTGGATGGAGAGTATGCATGGACTACCGCAAGCTGAATTCTTGGACGCTCAAGGATCACTTCCCCATGCCATTTATGGACCAAATGCTAGATCGATTAGCTGGGAAAGGATGGTTTTGCTTCTTGGATGGTTATTCAGGTTATAATCAAATTTGTATTGCACCTGAAGACCAAGAGAAAACAACGTTTACATGCCCATATGGTACGTTTGCCTTCAAACGCATGCCATTCGGGTTGTGTAATGCACCAGCCACCTTTCAACATTGTATGATGTCTATTTTCTCTGATATGGTTGAAGACACTTTGGAGGTATTTATGGATGACTTTTCAGTTGTTGGTGAGTCTTTTGAAGCATGTTTAGCAAACTTGAGCATGGCATTGCAAAGATATGTAGAGTTCAACCTTGTGCTGAATTGGGAGAAGTGCCACTTCATGGTAAAAGAAGGAATCGTTCTTGGGCACAAGATCTCCGAAAGAGGAATAGAGGTTGATCGTGCCAAAATAGAGGTAATTTAGAAGCTACCGTCTCCAATTTCGGTGAAGGGAGTTCGTAGTTTTCTTGGCCACGCTGGGTTTTATCGTAGATTCATCAAAGACTTCTCCAAAATTTCTAGTCCATTGTGCAAACTATTGGAGAAAGATGCGAAGTTTGACTTTAATGACGATTTCTTAAAGGCATTCGAATGCCTTAAAGGAAAACTCATTGAAGCCCCTATCATGGTAGCACCAGATTGGACGCTCCCGTTCGAAGTCATGTGTGATGCTAGTGGTGTAGCCATTGGGGCTGTTCTTGGACAAAGAAAGGAGAAACTATTTCACCCTATCTACTATGTGAGTAAGGTCCTAAATAAAGCCCAAAGGAACTACACTGTTACTGAACAAGAGCTCCTAGCGGTTGTGTATGCGTTTGAGAAGTTTCGTGCCTATCTATTGGGTACTAAGGTGATCGTTCATACAGACCATGCAGCTCTTAGTTATCTAATGACGAAGAAGGATGCAAAACCAAGGCTGATTCGATGGGTATTGCTGCTGCAAGAGTTTGATTTCGAAGTCAAAGATAGAAGAGGTTGTGAGAACTAAGTGGCTGATCACCTATCTAGACTTGAGAATGAGTATGTGGCGCAACCAGAAAATCAGATTGATGATGCATTCCCTGACGAGGAGATACTAGCAACCACAATGGAGCAATTACCATGGTATGCCGACTTTGCAAATTTCGTGGTGAGTAATGTGTTACCTTCCAATTTATCTTACCACCAAAGGAGGAAGTTTATGCATGACGTTCAGCACTACTATTGGGATGAGCCATATTTGTTTCGAAGATGCGCGGATGGTATCATTCGACGATGTATATCCCATGAAGAAGTGCCTACTATATTGGAAGCATGCCACACTTCGCAAGTTGGAGGACATCATGCAGGTAATCGAAGGACAAGGAAAGTCTTGCAAAGTGGTTATTATTGGCCTACAATATTCAGAGATGCACACGAATATGTGAGAAGGTGTGACCAATGCCAACGTCAAGATGCTATTTCAAAACACCATGAAATGCCCATGTCCAAAATTCTGGAGGTAGAACTCTTTGATTTGTGGGGTATTGATTTCATGGGACCATTCGTGAATTCATTTGGAATGAAGTACATCTTGGTTGCTGTGGATTATGTGTCAAAATGGGTTGAAGCTGTAGCATTGGCCGACAACGAAGGAAAGCGTGTTGTAGCGTCTTTAAAGAAGAATATCTTCTCTCGCTTTGGAGTACCGCGTACTATCATAAGTGATGGAGGATCTCACTTTTGCAACAAGCTATTCAAATCTGTATTGGCCAAGTATGGAGTCAAGCAACACAAGGTAGCTACGCCTTATCATCCCCAAACCAGTGGACAAGTTGAGGTTTCCAACCGCGAGATCAAGCAAATCCTTGCCAAAACGGTTAATACGAATAGGAAGGACTGGTCTCGAAAGCTAGATGATGCACTATGGGCGTATAGGACTGCATTCAAGACACCCATTGGCATGTCACCTTATCAGCTAGTTTATTGGAAGGCTTGTCATCTACCCATCGAGCTTGAATACAAGGCATTGTGGGCATTGAAGCACTTGAATCTGAATTGGGATGATGTGAAGAACCTGAGGTTGGAGCAGCTGAACGAACTAGATGAATTTCGTCTCCATGCATATGAACGATCGGATTTATACAAGGAGCGGATGAAGAAGTATCATGATAAGCGGATTATTCGACGAAATTTCCAAAAAGGTGACATGGTGCTACTCTTCAACTCCAGATTTAAGCTCTTCCCAGGTAAGTTAAAATCGAAATGGTCTGGTCCATTTAAAGTCATTCAAGTCTACTCGTCTGGAGTAGTCGAATTGGAAAACAATGAGGGTGTTGTCTTCAAAGTGAATGGCCAACGTGTCAAGCCATATATCGGTCCTCTTGACTCGATGAATGACATGGACATCACTTATCTCGACGAAGTCTAAGTACTCTAGATTACTGCGTCGATCCACGACAATAAATAAGGCGCTAGATGTGAGGCAACCCATCGTTCTATTGTTTTATCGTTTTATCGTTTTATCGTTTTGTCATTTTAGTATTTTTTTTCTTTGTGATAAATGAAAATCCAAAAATAAGAGTCGTGCCACGACCAAAACTAAGGCGCTTGGTGGGAGGCAACCCATCGTACTAATCGTTTTCATTTTGTTTTGAGCAAAAATAGGTGCAAGAAGTATTCAACGAGGAGATCGATTTCAATTGACGATTTGGACGCATTGTATGGTAAAGTTGATAAGTTTGGAATGGTGATGCATAAGGCTATGGATTGAGCATTTTCCTCGTCAAAATAGGCTTCGAGGAAGGCTAGGCCTTGGTAAAAATAGGCCACGGACGATGCACAACCTATTCTATAGCCTAAAGACTCGGAATCTAGTGTGCTATACACTATGCGCCGCCTATTCCTAGGTATGCTTTTGACTATGCGCCGCCTATGCTATGGCATTTGGTCTCAGTATCTCATGTGCCATAGACTATGTGGCGCATATGTCTACAAATGCCATAGACTATGCGGCGCATATGTTCCATTATGCCATAGACAATGCGCCGCATATGTCATTGATATGCCAAGTGATATGTGCCGCATATGTGGTGTTTTTGTCCCCAAATCCGATTATAAATGGGTCATAACCTGACCCATACTCTTCCTATATAAAGGGGACTTAGTTTCATAACACAACCACATTAGAAACAACCCTAAAGGCGCCGCATAACCCTCCAAATCTTCTCAAAATTTTTCTTCTTTTGCTCTTCCAATTCACAACAACTTCTCCACAAGCTTAAAGAAAGTAAGTACTCTCTTATTCTTCATCTATTTACCGTAAGTACTACGTTGCTACGCTTATTATAAATTGCTAAATGATGTGAGATTGGTGGTGATGTTCATGTGTTTGGATTATTATTGCAAAATCATGTGAGTGAACATATACGTAGGGAATTCTTGACTTGCTTCCGACTTGCATTTGATTTCAATAGCATTGTTATGATAATTTCTGAATTGATATGGCTATGAATATTGCTTAAGATTGTTATTTGGATGCTTACATGATAGACTAGCCCGGCCATCGGGATAAGGTTATAGTGTCTATCGACTTAGGAGGTTGTGCTAAGAATAACGATTCCATGTGGTAACCCCTATGTTGTATTGTTGCTATACCCACCATGAAAGTAGTCCAATGGCTGCAAATAAGTGATGCAATTCTGATTTTCTTGTCGAAATACAATCCTAAAACGTATGTCGATGAAATCTGAGTACTCGACCACTTTCACTTCATTAAGTCGTGCTAACGAAACGAAGTATGGGGTGGTAACCCTAGAGCTTGCACATAGATTGTATCAAGTGAGATTGTGCTGCAACTAACGTTATTTCTAGTCTCAGGTACAATGGCACCTAAAGCGAGGCAAGGCAAGGAGAAGGCTACCACGTCCCAAAAGGGCAAAAAGAGAAGTCGAAAAGACCAAGGAGAATCATCCTCAGCACACCTACCACGCAGAATGTTCGGAATAAAATGGGTTCTTAAGGAAGTAGCCAAACCATGGTACAGCAGCAACAAAGAAAGAAAATATGTGCACGTCGACTTGATCAACAAGGAGACCTTAGCAAAGAAGGAGCCGCGAATGTTGGCAAAGATAATGACTTTGAAGATGGATTTCATCTTCCGCGACATGGGAGAGTGTAATCTTGACTTAACAAGAGAGTTTTATGCCAACTGGTCGCCAAACACGACAGGCAACGAAGTCAAAATTCGGGGCCAAGTATTACAGCTTACAGCGGATTGGATCAACTCTTTTCTTGGCTTACCTTCGGTCGACACTGCACCATTCAAAGAGCTGTACAGCAGGACTCCTTACAGAGCAATACGACACACGCTTTGCGGAAGCAGATCGATGGCAAGATGGGGCAGACATAAGGAAACAGGCCGTCACAACACCTTCCCTTATGCTCCACTAAATAGGGAAGCAAGACTCTGGATGTGTATTGTCAACTCATGCCTTATTCCTAGGACTCAATACACCAAGATATAGAGAGATAGAGTGTGTTTGGTCTATACTTTGATGACGAATGTCCCTATCAACTTTGGGGCAATCATTCGATCTACCATGAGGAAGGCCAGACTCCACAAAAGGTCCCATTTCACATTTGGCAATTTATTGACAACAATGTTGCGGAAGGAGGAGATCGAAGAGGAACCAGCTGACCACAAACTCCCACATAACCCAAAGAAGGTTGACCTCACCAAGGTCAAAGATGCTGAAACAACTCATGGAGTCAACCTTACTACTGCGGAGAGACATGCTCGTGACGAGAGTTTCTTCCGTCATCTCTATGGCATGACACGATTTACTATGATGAGTGGTGGACGTATTCCAACTGCTGAAGAGCTCCAACAGCTGGACCACGACTACCCAATGAACATGCATGCCCGGGATATGTGTGGAGTGGGCGTATATTTTGAGGAACCTCTAGACGATGACGTGCCAACTGATGATGATCGACGCTTGCCTGATTCTGATGATGAGGAGAACTCTGACGATGACTCTTATGATGATTCCGACGAAGGGGGTATGACCCCCGACATTGATGAAGGGTCCGACTAACCAGGTTCTTCGACTTTATTTTCCACTGAGGGCAGTGTCCCGTCTAAGTGTGGGGTGGCAGAATCGCATGCTATACTTCTTTGTTTGCACCTATGTTTGTATGTTTGTTTGTTTACTTTGTTTTTTTTTTGAGTCTGTTTTTTTTGTTTTTTTTTTCGTTTAACGTTTTTTTATTTTTTTAGGAGTAAAATTTTTCTAGCTACGCATGAAATTATTCTGATAGGCAGCATGAGATTAGAACAAGAGTATGTGCTACAATTGTGACTATTGAGACGTTTAGGCTCTAGTTGTGACTCATTATGTGATATTGGTTGGTTCAATTCCTTCACTTGTTGGGACGAGAGTCTATATTACTTCCAATTAAGTCGACCATGTGCCTTGTGTGTGTGAGATAATAGTATATTCAATGTTTGTGGCTGATGCTAGAGCTTGCCTGGTATGTATGCAAAGCGAAAATAAGGAATGTAAGTTTAGGATATGATTTAGGCATTTCTTTGGAAACCTATACATGTTTACCTTAAGTTTTACCTACCCATGAACATCATCCTAGTTAAACCCTTTTGAGCCTTTAGCCTATTTCTTTGACAAGCTTGCATGTAAGCCTAATCCATTTCTTTCAAGACCATAATTTGATCCAAATTCCTAAGTGCTTTAAAGTGAAAAAGTCATGTGACAACATAAGAGGAAATTGGGTGAGTATGATGCTTTAAATTATAATGGTGCTTGAATGTGCTATGAAAAAGAAAGTGCTATCATAAGAGGTATATTGTGAAAACAAAAAAGGAAAAGAAAGCTGAAAAGTGAGTTGTTCTTAGAATTGAAAAAAAAAAAGAGGAGAACAAGGGTGGTAGAATAAAAGAAAGAAGAAAGGTTGAAAGAAAAAAGTGTCAATGATACAATGTGATGTATTAAAGCGCTTAGGAACTTAGTCACTATTTCTGGCCAAAATAGTTGATCCTACCCGTCCCTTAGCCTACATTACAACCATCAAAAGACCTACTTGATCCTAACCTTAACATTCTGACATTTAGTGGAGTACTACATTAAGGGCAAGCCTATGGTCATTAGTTGCTACATATGATTTTTTTGTGAGAGTGAGTGCAAGGAAACTTGGATACCCATGTTTGAAAAATATGCTATACTTGTGAGTGATTATGGGTATTATATTGTGAGACACACATGGTTGAGGAGCTTTGGATAGTTGTATATGATTCTATGCACCTTAACGTTTGCATGCGAGTTGATCACCATCACGAGTCTGTGCTTGAGGTTAAATTGTTTCTACTTATAATTAGAAAGCTACTCTTGGTTGATAATCGTTGTGCTTGTCTTGATAAATGTTTTGTGTTGTTGCTGTAAAAATCTTAAGTCGATGTTTAGAAGGACATGATATGTTGTTCGAGTACGAACAAAGCTCTAAGTGTGGGGTGTTGATGATAGGCGGATTTACACGCCTATATCAATATATTTTGCCCATATTTTAGCCTAGTTTTGAGAACTAATTATCTATTTCATGCACTTTTAGTCCTTTTTCCTGTAAATGAGCTAACAAACATGATTAGGAAAGTTTCAGGTATAAAAGATGCAAAATACAGCATTTTACGGCTTACTTGACGCAAAAGAAAGCTCACAAATGAAGTAGAAAGGAGCTGGACGCCTAAAGGACCAAATCTGCTGCATGGAAAATCTGTCCCGGGCTAAAACAACATTTCTGAAGACTTTGGGGACTTACAGACACAAAGCTGGATTTTTACAAAGATACATTAACCTAATACAATTAGGTTATGTATTTCACTATTCTATTTGGATTATGATATTGTAACCTTACCCTAGTACATTTGGGTCAAGGATTTCATTAGTATAGTAGGATTTGGCTATTTATTTCATTAGCTTAGTAGGAGTAGGATAGGAGTATTATAAATACCCTATCATGTTAGAGATTTTTTTTAATGAATTCTACACTGAACACATTCTTCAATTAATTCAACAATTAATTTTCTTCCATCCCTCTCATCTTCCACCACAATCACTTCTAATCTACTCTTCTATTCTTAAATTCCACAACAAGAGAATCGTTACTTGCTAGGGAATCACCAAAACCACACACCTATCATCTACTTCTCACGCCATCAACCATGCAAATCGTGATATCCTTCGCATTCATGGGTAACTAAACCTCTTAGTTTGGGTTATGGAAGCCAAATGAGTTACTATCTATCGCTATGAGTTTGTGAGTTCATGACAAGTATATTGCTTATATCATTATTCTCTTCATCTTAATCTACATTCTTTGCGGTTGCAAACGCAAGAATACGCCAGTCTAACATTTAACTTGTTCGAGAGAAAGGTTATTTGTCTGGAAAAGAGATAATGTCAAGGTAGTAGGACACCCTTTCCTATTAAAAAGCTAGTGTCGTAACTGGACTAAGCTCTTGGAGAATTCGTACCGTTAGACACGCTTTAAGCTCGAGAGAGTTAAAGTGAAATAGTCCTTGTTTAGGTCGAGAGACGCTTGGATTTACCATCGACTACAATTCTCTATAAGCAATTGCATGTCAAGACTCTACACACTCATAGCCAATAGAGACGTATACCTCAGAAGGTGGACATAACCCCAACGCTTCAATTCTCATTGTTTCACAACCTACGAAATACTCTCTTTTTACTTTGCTATTTTCAGCATTTATTTCATTACTTTGGTTACTTATTACAATCCCCCCTTCTTACGAGACTTGCACCAAAAGTCTATTAATTTTGCTTACTTGTTGGCCAAGCTATTCCCTGTGGGATCGACACCCAACCCAGGTTGGGTTCTATATTTGCTAACGACCGCTTTACACTCCTACTAGAGCTGTAGATTGAGCGTTATCAACTTGCATAATACATCTATTTATATAGTAACTTAGTTAATGTATGTACGTGTAACTACATTAATAATTGAGTGGATTTATACATTTTAATGAATGTAGGTACATGTTACTACATTAATAATTAAGTAGATTTATATATTTTACTAAGATATACATAGAATATTGAAAATGTATCATAAAAAATACATGAATTTGGTTAAGTAGGCATAATTAATAGTCAATGTAGAAATTAGTTTTCACGTACACCTAGGTACATTCATAATATGGACCCAAAAATTATATAATTTATAAATTAATAATTATTAATTTATACGATTAATTAATACCTTACTAAATTAATACAATTTGACGGTCCCAACGGTATTAATTTATCGAGGTTATACTGTAGTTGTGTTTTACTTCAAAAAGATTTTCTTAATGAAATTATATAAGAAAACTCTTTTGATGAGGGATAGAAATATTGTTTGATCAAAAAAAAAATACCTCCAAACCTTTGGATGGGATATGTATGATGCTTGAGGTGTTTGATGTCTCCTTAGTGCTATTAAAAGATCCTATATGGATTATGATTACCATTAAAAAGGGTCAAAGGACTTTGATGGCGTCTAATGAGTGCAAAACGGGGCTCGAAAGCCCCTTGGAAGGGACATACATCCAAGGCACCTTGGATCCACCTTTGATCCACTCTAGCATTTCAAGAGAGTGTCAAAACAGCCCCTAGTGGACCTTTTCTTGCATTTGGTTCTCTTTTGGGTCATAATTATGTAATATTTAGACAACTAATAAATACTTGGTAGATAAGCTTATTTCCTAAGTTATCTTTGTTTAATGATGATGATGAATTCATGAAAACTCCATTAGGAATGCTGAGTGCTTAGAAACACCAATGTTGAACCTTGTTTAGAAACGGGGATTGTAAAGGGGCTTAGATTCCCTAGTTTTCAACATAAGATCTAGGTTCTCATAGCTAATCAATTAGAGAGGTCTTTAGGTTTGATGCACCCTTTGGTTGTCCTTTTGTTATCTTCTTGTATCTATCTTTTTATCGTCTATCTTTTTTATTCTTTTACTTTTCGTATGTCTATTTCATTGTTTCTTCAATTTTTGTGTTTTTTCTTGTCATCGTAGATTACTCTTGTATCATTTGGTATCCGAGCCGAGCTTGATTTCATTCCTAAAAAGTCCTTTTTGGATCTAGTCATCTTAGAAAATTGAAAATCACAAGAATAAATTACTATTAACATATTTGGTATAAGGTAAAATTTTGAGTTTTTGATTTTAGTATTTTTATTGTGTTTATAGTGTAATATTTGTGTTGTTTAATATCATACAAGTCTATAAATCAAATCAGAGCCAAATCAGAGCTTATTTGAGTGTTTTGTTGCTATTGGAAGCTTGGGTAGAAGAAGTTTGAAGTTGTTTTAAAGAGCTGAAGTTTTTAGTGAAGAGTTTGACAAATATAATATTTCTAATGAGTTTAGAATGTTTAAAAGTGCTTAGGTTCAAAATTTCAACTCATTCCTAGCTAAGCAGAAAAAGTTGCAAAAGTTGAAAAAGTTGGCATTCTTGGAGAGATTGTTATCTTCACCTTAAAAGTTCATCCTAAATTGTTTGTTTAATCCAAAAATATGGAATAAAATGAGTTTAAAAGTGTTATCACTAAGGCATCTCCAATGGTTTTAAGAATATTCCAAGAAAAGAGGATAAATGGGACCAATAGAGGGGCAAAAATAGCATTCCAAGATGGCTGGGTGGCTGATTTGCTCCCCACCTACCCTCGACCTGTGTTGGAGATGCTGCCTCAGCCAAAAAGCATGTAAGACCAGTATCTGGGACTCCTGGTGCATTGGTGATACGTCCCACCTTCTAAAGAAGGTCCCCAAACGCAGATCAACCCAGTCCAACACTCATCAACTCATCCAAACACATTACAAGCTTTCTAATCCCATTTTTCTCAAGATTTTATTCTTTAGTTTAAATTTCTTTATTCCTACACTCATTATGATTCTTAAGCTATTCAATAACAAATTAATTCATATACTAACTGGATTGATTAGTTCTTGAGTCTCATTTTTTTCATCGTGCATTTTTTTTCAAGCTATTTAGTTTTCTATTCATTTTTAGTTCTTGATTCAAGTCCGTAAGTATTTTTTATTTCTTTGAGTCATATTCAAGTCAATATTTACACTTTATTTATCATTGGAGTATAAGAATATTTTAACATTTGCCACTCCAATTACTAGGAATACAAAGGTGAGATTCTTACGCGTGTAAGTAAGGAGATTTACTACTAATCATCTTTGTTCATTTTGTAGGTACAAGGTGATATAAGGAAGTATGTCTTTGATAGCCTCAGTTAATTGTGACTACGACATAGGAGTCTATGATTGTAGTAAATATAGTTACAACTGTTAATAAGATGGACATTATGAGAGCTATGAATATAACCATGACAAAGAGATAGATGAAAATTAGAGATACTATTCCAAAGGAGAATATGAGATGAATGATTACCCTAATTCTTATAGTGAGTATAGAGATGATCAAGAGACATGCGAAGGTTCTTATAATAAAGATAGGGCATGTGAGGAGTATTACTTTTCCCACTCAAAGCATAGAGGGATTTAAGGTATAACCCATTCATTTACAAATCTTATAAGAATCATGGTGAGAATATACATGAGGATTATGAAGTTTCATATTCCTCGTCCTATAGTGCTTCTTATAAAGGATGAATTGATATGAATTATTATATTAACTATAGTATAGGTTACCCCATGGGAAATAAAGAGTGTGCATCTCTAAAGCCTAAGGGTACTACATCTTATTCTTCTTATCCAATTTCCCAAACACATGGAAGTAGGATATAGAAGGAGTCAAGATTTTCCTACTCTTCCCACCTTTATAAAATAGTCAGGTCCCAAAGATTATATTTTTTGGGAATGAGAGTGTGAAAGTATCTTTGATGATTATGATATGACAAAATTTGAAAAAGCTATGTGTGTCCTTAAACATATTCAAGGTCTAACATTATTATGGTGGAAACACGTAAAACAATCTGACTGAACATGGAGTGCCTTGAAAGAACTTATGAGGGGTGCCCATCTACGAATGGGGTATAAAAAGTTTTTTAATGTTGATCCAAAAATAAACATTCACTTTAAAAAGGTAAGAATTTGTGGGGTTTTGGGATGCCTCCTTTTACTAGATTATTAGTGCTATAGAAAGTACATAATCCCACCCATGGTTGACCATCTATGTATCTCTCGAGAGTCTTTACTTGTTCAATACTTCTTGAAGGGTATAGAATTTCTTAGGAATTGAAGATCTCCTTTACTTGATGTGGCTACTATGAGGAGTTTTGCTATAAAATCTTCCCCTTGGAACATGGACATTTATGCTTGGGTCTCAATCAGATCGCACGACATAGAGTTCCAAAGAAAAATTGGCCTAACATTGTAAAGGACCAATAGGGAAATCATCAATTTCCACCCATTATTCCCAAGTCTCACAAAAATATGGCCACTTACTCCAAGCCTAATGAAAATGAGAGACAAAGCATTAAGAGGAGTAAGGGTACGCACCGTGGCAACTTAAGAGAGGAAAAATAAGAGGTTATGAGAAGTAAAGTAAGAGGGTTTCCACTAAATTGAGATAACAATATTTTTATATCATTTTATAAGGACATTTATGTAGGTACCAATATGAAAAGAAGAGGAGAACACACACCAAAAGAGAAGATTCTCTTTGAATATTTGATAAGGTAAATATTAGATGTTTCTAGAGCATGTGGAGGACCTTCACACCAAGGTAAAAAAGATTTTTCATAAGATTTTCAAGGTAAAATATCTCATTCTTACCCTTTTATAAATGTGAATGATGATTGTGAGGCTAGTAGCCCATTGAGTGGGAGTAGTAGCTTGCCTATGTATGAGTCTCATGATTCTCTATCTCTTTTTGATGATGTACCCATTCATAGTATGGATAAACTAGTTGATCCTATTGATGACTAGATTGACTCTTCTTGTAAGATCAATTTAAGCCCACCAAGTGTTTAAACTAATGTAATGAAATATGGCGTATTTTCTTTTGAAATTTGTATTGATAATTTGTGTGTGAAATTAGCCCACCACTTGAGAAGGTTTGTGATGTTATTAATAAATCACATGTGAGTGATGATGTTTAAAATATTGATCAAGTTAATAGGGGTAACTCTTTGAGCATGTCCTTTAGTGAAGATTTTATTGCTTGCTTGGCTCATAAGGATAATCATGTGTTTGATACATCTTTGACACTTGCTAGATGTTTTTGAGAGAGTGAACTTGCATGTTCTAATTTCTCTTCATGGAATTCCCATTCTATTTCTAGTTACAATATCTTGTTTGAAGATTATAAACCACTCCTAATGCACTACCTAGTGGTATGGATAATGCTGATGGTATAACTTATCTTGAGGGCTATATTCTATATAAAAACACACTATGGTGTGACAAAATTCCTCTAAAAGATGGAAATCTCTTCCTTCAAGATTAGAGTACTTTTATGTGAAAGGAATGTGAAGTTTTGAAAAGGAATGATCAAATAGGTGACAATAACTTTGATTTGCTTGAATGCTTAAGAAACCAAATTAGTGATTGTTCCTATGAAAATAATTTTGGTTTTGATCCTTTGTATAAAACACTACCCTTGTTTGATAATTATAAGGATGAATATCTTGATTCTAGTAATGACTTGAGTAATAATCCCTTTGATGTTAGTGGTGGTCTATGTCTACTTAAGGATTCATCCCTCGAAAGAGAATGTGTTACTTGTTCAAAAATTATTCCATCTTCTTTGTGTGCCTCTGTTATTAAGAATACCAATGGTCATCATCTTGAATTAAGTGACGAGTATATTCATGAGGACACCTTATTTGAAGTTAATTTGAATGATACCTTTCTCTACCCTCTCTTTACTTATGAAATTGTCGATGGTTATAGAGAAGGTAAATGTAATTGCGAAAATAGCACCTTAGGGAAAAGTGATTATTTCCTTAACACATTCTCTTTCCTAGTTCATCTATTTGACCTCGGTGACCTTATGGGATGTGGTGTTTTTCACACATCCAACTTGATGCTTGGTTTAGATGGCAAGAATGATTTGAAGGAGGATGTTGAAATCCTTCCCAATGATGCAAAGTCTTTCTTGGGAGGGATTTGCAATCCACTTGATAGACCTAAGTCGTGCATAAGAGGACTACACAATAAAAATGAGTGTTCATTAAAGAAGGAAAATAAAGAAAAGATCCAAGAGAGGTCAACACTGTGAGTTTCCATTCTTGACCAAACTTTCATTACATGATTGTCAAGGAAAGAGTTACCTCTTGAAAATATATTTTGATGAATTCAATGAATGTGACACCCTTGTTTATGACTTATTTATAATTGGTGACCCCTTTCTTAAGAGAAGTTGTTTGAAAAGGAAAAGTTATATATGCTTAAATAATTTAATGCCATCCTTGTGTGAATTATGTTGCTAAATCATTTGAGATAAATGGCCTTCTTTTATATAATAGCACCTTGGATGATGCTTGCGTACTTGATGAGTTTCTATACTACCTCTTTGCCTATGATGATATCCATGCTCATCTTGGAATAGTTATATATGGAGGTAGGAAGCTTATTGGTTGGTCAACTTAGTTGAGTGATAATGCTAGGAGGGTCATTCACATCTTCGACTTTGAAAAACCCTTGTGGATTTTCGAACCATTGGTCGTACCATATTTTTTATGGTCTCTACAATTGTGTATTATGGCTCTTAATACGAATGTAGTCCACCTTTTTGATTTGTTGATTAAATTATGACCTTTTTGGTTTCCCTATCTCTTAATATTTGTCTTATCCAATGCCTTTGTAACCTCTTTAATAAGTATTTCATGATTAAAATAAAGGATCCTTGGTTATATCTTAAGTGTGTGGAACCTTTGCATTTTACGATGATTATTTGTGCTAAATTTAACCTTCATGTCATGATGATGTTGTATTTGTTTATCCATTCTTTGTTTTTATAAGGTTAGGATTCATGGTTGAATCCTTTTCAAGAAGGGAAGGATGATACAAGTCAAATTTCCTCCAGACCTTTGGATGGGATATGTCCTATGATTGAGGTGCTTGTTGACTCCTTTGTGCTATTAAAATATGTCATATTAATGATGATTAAAATTAAGGAGGGTCAAATAACTTTAACAATGCCTATCGAGTGCAAAATGGGGTTCGGAAGCCCCGTGGAAGGGACATGTTCCTAAGGCACTTTCGATCCACCTTTAATCCGCTCTAGCATTTAAAGAATTGGGTCAAAACAGTCCCTAGTGGGCCTTTTCTTGTTTAATAATGATGATGAATTCATGAAAAATTTATTGGGAGTGTTGACTGCTTGATAAAACCAATATTGAACCTTGTTTAGAAATGGTTGTTGTAATGGGTGATAGATTCCCCTTTGATCAGCATTAGAGATAGGTACTTGTAGGTCATCAATAAGGGAGGTCTTTGGGTTTGATACTCCCTTTGGTTGCCCTTTTGTTATCTTCTTGTGTCTGTCATTTTATAAACTATCTATTTTATCCTTTAAGTTTTTGTTTACCAATTTCATTGTTTCTTTATTGTTTATGTTTGGTCTCATCTTAATAGATTACTCTGGTATTATCTTTCATCTTTTGATGGACATTTTTGTAATTCAACTTTATAATTTTGGGGCTCTCCACTTTTTGGTATAACCATCTTCGTATCATGTGTGTTTCATGTGTATTCCACGTTCATTGATATATTTTATGTTAAAAAATATTATTCAACTAATGTTATTATACTAACTTTAGTCCTTTTCAAGTATTATTTGTGTAGCATGTTATATGTTTGAACCATTCAAATATTGTCATGTCACTTAAATTTGATTGGTTGAAAAGTGTTTCACTTTAATACTATAGCTCCACCCAATGACAAGAAATATAGGTCTTAAAATATAGACAAGACACCAAAACTCTAACTAAATGCTAGAGAGAACCTGTGGATCAAACTCCACAAAGTTCTCTATAAGATACAAGCAGTTTATATTTTTTTTAGTTTCAAATTATGTGACATAATTTCTTTTTTAGTCTATTTAAAAAAATTTCAACTTTCTATAATTATAAACAATTTAACGTTAAAATTTCTCTTTTACCCATGATTTTTGATGTGTAAGTAGATGCTAACACATTTCAGGCTTTTAACTCTAAATAATTGTGAAGTCTTAAGCAACTTTTGTTATTTTTGATTGATTTTGTTGTGTTAACGCAGGTGTAAGTGATAGGGGTGTAAATTAAAGGAAAGATGAATAAACCAAGTGAAATCTGGTGCAAATGAACTGAAGTGTTTCTGATGAAATTTTTTGATGCATCGTCAGCCTAGTGATTGTTTATCAAAGTTGCCGTCAAGCTTAGACAGAATCTGAAGAAGTGAAGTGAAGTGTGACGACATTTTTGATATGTTGTAACAACTATAATAAGGCGTCAAAAATTTTTGTCAACTCAAAACAGAACATGATGATTGCTAGTGTGGATATGATTACATTTCAGACATGTTGTCACATATTTATAAGACGTCAAGATTTTGTCGTCAGGAAAAGCAGAAGATGTTATTATGCTAGAAGCTTTGACGATATTTTGCACAAGCCGTCAGGTGTCTGACAATATGTCAGAAATGGTATCGTCTATTTAGAGGAAAAGATGAAACCTTGATTTTATTCCCTTATTTAGGATTAACTATTTAAATCCTCGTTTTGAATTTTCTTTTTGTGTTAGTTGTTTGAATTTAACCTTTAGTTTTAGTTTCAAACTATTTTAATCGCCACTCACATTGTTCTATATGAATTCGACCCCAAATCCAAAGTTGGGTAAATATATTGATAATGACCGCCTTGCACAAAATTGACATGTAAGTTGAACGTTATAAAAAATGGCGTCGTTGCCGCGAAATAATTTGGCATATTGAGTTGTTTTGGAATTTTAGAATACTATCTTGAATTCAAACTTGTAAATATGTGTTTTTAGTTTTCTTTTATTTCTTGTGTTAGGTAAACTTTTAATTTAGTTTACTTATTACTATGGCATCGTGGAATGAACATGTGCTTGGTGGTTGGAAATCTTATCTTGATGGTCCATGTCCATATTGTGATAGGCCTCACTTTTGGCAAGATTATAGATATGCTCTTCGGAGAGAGATGTGTGCACCATCTCCATCCTACCAGGAGTATAATTGTTCTTTATGTGGCGGTCCAGATGGACATTGGAGTGATTGCCTAAATACCCCCTCTCCCCGGTATGCTAACCCAAATTCTAGTTCTTCTTATGATTTTGATAGGTCTTATGGTCAAGAATAGGAAGAACGAAGCAAGGAAAAAATGGCATTAAAGATATGTTTCAACTATATTTGGAGTGTGTTGACATAACGAATTATATCATACGTGATATACATTAAGACATAAGGGAAAATAACAAGGAAATAAGAATGATAGAGGATATGGATATAGAGGTCAAGCATTCAAAGAACTTATCCACATTATGTTTAGATGATATCTAGTCTGTGAAATCATTTAACATAATGGATGAGTGTGAAGATGAGGGGGAAGAATCCGATATTGATGATGATCTTGATGTTGAGTAACCCTCGGTGATTTTCCAACTAATTGAGCCATTTATGAAAAAAGATGCCAAAGATGAGGATATGGTACTAGAGTCAAAAGAATAATTCAAGCACAATCCTTGTGAAGACTCTAGTCCATTTTGGGGTAAAAATACTAATAGGGATACTACGCCAAAATTGAGAGTTTGTCCTCATTCAAACCACTTTTCAACATTAGGCTTGGTGGATTTTGATGAAAGTCGAATCACCCAAGAAAATGATGAATTTTGAAAATGAGGAGGAAAATTCTTACATTTTGGAGTTTATCTTTCCAAAAGCGTATACTACAACCCCAGTTTTGAAGGCTAAGAATCTTAGAGATCGATATCTATTTAGTGGCCTTTTAAGATCCTCATCGTTGCCTAATGAGCCCACACGAAAGTTTGATGCAAAATTGGGCAAGGAATTCAAGTCTTCAAAGTGGCGTGATAGAACATTCCTTATTATGCCATCACATTTTCCCAACGGACTTGAAAGATATAAAGATCAAAAGATGGGCCGAAAATTTAAATACTAAAAGTGGAGGGATAAAGGATGACTGGATGTTGTCATACCGCAACACTAAATTAGGCGCTTCTTAGAAGGCAACCCAAGGCATTTTTTTTTTGTATTCGTATTATGTGATTGACATCAGATCTTCGCACCCATGGTGCCACAGTATGTTTCTAACTCTTTTGTTTTGGATTAATGTATAGGGGACATTGCATGATTTTAAGTTGAGGGTGTTAGGGCTACTTGTGGGTGTTGATGTCCTCTTGGAGTTTTTGTTGCCGTATCTCTTTTCCCCAAAGTTTTGTTCCTAGTAGAGCCGACATGTTTAGGCATATTGTTTTTTCGTTGTGGTTAAATGGGGGAAAAATAAGTATCAACAGTAGTTGACATATTTTTGTTCATTTTTCTTGGAATGCTAACTACCTCTCCAATTTTCTGTGTTAACTGTGTGATGTGGATCTGTATGTGACTACTGTGAATCTTTTGTCTACCTATAACCGCTTGGTTGTCAAAGTGTATACGTACTGGTGCCACTAGTTTGGGATAATAAGTAATATCTTTCAAGAAATTTTGGAGCCATTCTACTTCTTCACCAGCTTTATATAATGCGATAAATTTAGATTCCATTATAGAGAAAGCAATACTAGTCTGTTTTGATGATTTCCAAGAGACAGCTCCTCCACCGATGGTAAATATATATCCACTCATAGATTTTACTTCGTTTGATCTGGTGATCCAATTTTCATCAATATATCCTTCAAGTAACATGGATTATTTATTATAATGCAAAGCGTAGTCTTGAGTGTATTTTAAGATACCCCAAAACTATTTTTATTGCCATCCAATGAGTTTTATTAGGATTACTCGTGTACCGACCCAACTTACTTATAGCGCATGCTATTTATAGTACTGTACACTTAATTATATACATTAAACATCACAATACTCATGCATACTCCAATACTGAGTCACTAGCACCTTCATTCTTTATAAGTGTAAAGCTTACATCCAATGGAGTCTTGGAAATACCAAATTCCATATACTTGAACTTATAAGTAACTTTTCGATGTAATGAGACTATGAAATTGTCAACCCTTGTGGAATTCTATGGATTCTTATCTGTAAGATCACATCCACAAGTCCAAGGTATTTCATATCGAACATGCTGTTGAGCATTCATTTCGTTGCATTTATGTCAGAAATGTCTCTACTGATGATCAACATATCATGCACATATAATCATACAATGACTTGGGGATTTGGAGTGTCTTTAATATGAACACATTTATCACATTCATTAATTTTGAATCTGTTTCCCAACATAGTTTGGTCAAATTTTGCATGCCATTGTTAGGTACTTGTTTTAGTCCATAAAGTGATTTAACAAGTTTACAAACCTTATTTTGTTTACCTGGAACCACAAAACCCTTAAGTTGTTCCATGTAAATTTCTTTCTCCAATTCTCTATTTGGGAATATAGTTTTCACATATATTTAATGGATTTCAAGACCATATACCGCCGCCAAGGAAATTAACATTCTAATCAATGTTATCCTTCTTACAGATGAGTATGTATCAAAGTAATCAAGACCTTCTTTTTGTTTGAAGCCTTTTACTAGAAGTCTTGCCTTGTATTATCATTAGCACCATCCTCTTTTATTTTCCTTTTGATGATCCATTTAGATCCTAATGGTTTGTTACAAGGAGGAAGATCAACAAACTCCCACGTAATGTTGCTGAAGATTGAATCAATCTCACCATTGATTCCTTTTTCCAAAGATAACTTCGAAGACTCCATCGCTTTCTTAAATGTTTGAGGCATATTTTCTAAGAGAAATGTTACAAAATATGATCCAAATAAAGTTTATGATCTTTGATGTGTACTCCATCTCGTATTCTCATCATTATGTACATCCTAACTTGGTTCATCTCGAGGTTGTTTAGACCTTCCATTAGACTATTCATGTCTAGTTTTTTATGGGTAAATGCTTTTATTGAATTCAGCATTATCTAACTCAATTACCGTATTTTTCTTTAATATTCAAATTTTTGGATTTATGATCCAAAAATTGACGTGCTTTACTACTTTTAGCATATCATATGAACACGTAGTCCACCGTCTTAGGTCCTATCTTAACCCTTTTTGGCATCAAAAGTTGGACCTTTTCTAGACACCTCCACACTTTGAAATATTTCAAGTCGTGTCTCTTCCTTTACATTTTTATAAGGAATTGATTGTCTTTTACTATGGAGAACTCTATTGAATATACGGTTGACTTTAAGGATAGTCTCCCCCTACAAGTTTTGCCGTAAACCTAAATTTATAAGTAAGCCATTCATTATTTCCTTTAAAGTACGGTTTTTTGTTTCTACAATTCCATTAGATTAAGGTGAATATGGGGCTATAATTTGATGGACGATTTCATTCTCTACACATATTTTGGGGAAGGGAGATTCATATTCTCCACCCCTATCAATTCTTATAGTTTTGATCTTTTTCTCTAACATATTTTCAACTTTAGTTTTGTATTGCCTAAATGCATGTATTTCTTCATCCTTACTATTTAGAAAGTATACATAATAATATCTAAGGCAATGGTCAATAAAAGTTATGAATACTTTTTCCCAACACATGACGTTGTTGACTTCATATCGCAAATGTCAGTGTGGATTAAGTCTAAGGGATTGGAATTCATTTCAATGGACTTATACAGATGCTTAGCATACTTTGATTCCACACAAGTTTGATTCTTTGATTTATTGCACTCAAAGTTTGGTAAAGCATCTAAGTTAATCATTTTTCGTAGTGTTTAATAATTAACATGGCCTAGTCATTCATGCCACAAATTTAGAGACTCAAGAAAGTAAGAAGAATTTGAAATTTTATTGATATCAACATTCATTACATTCTTTTTGAATTGTCCCTCATCGAGGTAGCCTTTTTCTACATACACTTCTCCTTTACTAAGTATAATTGTTTGGGAACCAAATACACATTTGAATCCATTCTTTTCTTGAATTGAAATAAAAATCAAGCTCTTTCACAACTCAGGAACATACAAGACATTGTTAAGTGTCAACACTTTGCCGGAAATCATCTTCAAGCATAGTTTTTCTGTTGCTTCCACTTTTACAGTAGTAGAGTTTTCCATGTAGATCTTTTCTTCTTCTTAAGATGAAGCAAACTTCATAACTCCTTGTTAGAATAAATATGGTGGCTGGCATCAAAATCCCTCCACCATTTGCGTGGATTTCCCACAAAGTTGCATGCAAAAAACATAGCACACAGATCATCAATTTCTTTCATAGACTATGCCAGATTTTTTTGGTCCTTCTTTTTACATTCTTTGGGGCACAACAATTCGTAGACTTGTGGCCAATCTTGCCACAGTTGAAGCACTTTCCCTTGAATTACTTCTTGGGTTGATTCCTTTTATTTCTAGCTTTCTTTCATTTTTAGTGTTTTTTTGATCATCTTCTACATTATTTTCTCCACTCATTCAGAATTGCCTCTTAACCTTCTTTCCGCATCCTTATTATCTTCTTCAATGCGTAGTCGTAAAATCATATCTTTGACTGACATCTCCTTACGTTTGAGTCTCAAATAGTTTTTGAATTCTCTTCACATAGGCCAGTTGAAATACTTCATTCACAATTAAATCTACAATAAAGTTCATGTGAACACTAAAAACATTTTTAAATTGTTCAACAGTGGTATTTTTCAAAATCTTACCTTCCGCTAGGAGATCATAGATGATAACTTGCAGTTTCAGCACTTGAGAAACAACAAACTTGTTGTCTATCATTTTGTACTCCAAGTATCTTGCAACAAAGAACTTTTTAGTTTTGGCATCCTCCATCTTGTACTTCTATTCTAGCGCTCCCATAAATTTTTTTCAGTCTTGGTTTCACTATACACATTGAAAAGGTCATCTTGGAGACCACTCAAGATATAATTCCTACAAAGGAAATCTAAGTGTTTCCAATCCTCCACAATCATGAAGAATTCTTTTTCATAGGTTCCGTAGGGCACCTCCGGAGCTTTCTCCACCGTGAACCTTTGAAGACAGAGAGTTGTAGGGTAGAAGAATATTTTTTTCTTCCATCTCTTGAAGTCAATACCCGCTATCTTTCCTGTATTCTCCGCCAGTCCCATAGCTTGTGGAGCATTAGTACGACTTGTAGTGGCAATACTAGTTGACGCCATTGTCGTTTTAGCATCATGCATTTTACTATTAGTCATCATTTTCCTGTCAAAACAAGACAGAACCTTTAGTATGTCACAATACTACTAATAAAGTTGCGGCAACTCTTGTTTCTAGTTTAACGATGAAGTTTTGACTTCCAGTCAGGTACCGAGTGATCTTTAACTTTTGATGAATATTTTATGTTATCAAATCTCTAGTTAAGTTCAAATGGAGTAGAAATCTAAATGCTTTAATCTCCATAAATCAAGCAATACATATTCTGAAAAAAAACTTTAGTGAAAAGAGAATTTCACCAAACAAGCAAAATAAAAAAAAAATTAAAAAATTATTCCTTAAGATTGTTGTTTCTCAACGTTTTTGGGTACAAGAATCTGTAATTTGACTAAATAACTTCAACACTTGTTCAATATTAAAACAAGAACTCTACGATATACAACAACACCCTCAACATAAGATCAAAGTGATCTTTCTAAGAAGCATGTTTTATTTTTTCAGAAATTAAGATGAAACAAAAATGTAAAGCTAAGTCGCCCAATTTCACGGATTATCCTTAAGGAAAAATTTCCCTGATTGTACCTGAGGTTTTGGAATCTTCATCCAAGGATAAAATGGCTTCCAATCAAACTATAGTGGTACCTCAAATAATTCGATTCGTCCAACTTACTCAACGATTTGATTGATCACAAGGAATGATTTGAACACAAGAAGAGTTTGTATTTCAGAAAATTTTTTATTCCTAAATCTGTGGATAAATATAGGTTTATATATCCATCAAATGCCCCTTCATAAAGGTGAAAATGGTTTATCCAAAAAGATGTATCCTTCAGAAGAGTCACGTCTGTTCATTCGAAACTTTGTGTCTTTTTTTGAACAGTCACAACTATCTGAACAGTCACTTCTTTTCCAAAACAATATGTATTTTCATCAAAGGATATGTCACTCCATTTTCCATTCACACCAATTGAACCTAATAGCACATATCTCTAAATCCATACAAGCTAATGAAGGGAGGATTACTATAATACTTCATACACTTCTAAGTTAGAAATTGGACCTTCATTCCTACGAGTGTAAAATCTAGTCCCATGATTCATTATTGGATTAATGTTTCATGATCATTAACCTTGTGTGAATAAATATTATTAGGTGGTAAAGATATTCATAAGTTTCACTTAGAGCAAAGTGAGCTAAGAGCCCTTGATTTGGCAAATTTTTTGTGTTTGCTTTCACAAGGGTCATCTTTGAATGAGTATAACTTTATGTATATGTGAAATTTGGAAAATTAAAACCAACTAAAATGTAGATAATAGAATTAACTTTCCAATGATACCAATTTTGCCTTAATTCGACACCCGAGCGAAAGGTTATGGCTTTGTAAAGAAGTGTGCATTGCCTAAAAATCGCAAATGTTCACTGGAAAGGGTTTTCCATAGGGTGTGTGATGCAAACCTTAAATTACTATATAGGTTGTGAGACACAACCCTTAAAGTTTTCCATAGCTTGTGCAACACAAACCCCATGGTACAACAACCTAGATATTTAATTTTTGAGTTATTCTGAGGGTAACAAAGTCATTTGACACCTTTTAAACGTCCCTAAACATAACTACATGATATTTATGGATCCTAAACAAGTTTTAAACTTAATTAAATCATCATTTTATCTTCTAAAACACAAAAGGATAAAAACAATTAGGGCTTGCACAATTAATCTTAAAGGTTCAATCTTTCTGCAATTTCTCCATCGTTAAGGAATGTTAGATGTTCATTCCTAGGACATTTATACCCATGGAGTCAAAAAACACAATTTCAAATTTAAATTAATGATTTTCACATGTTATAATGATTATGGACCATAAAATCCCATAACTTTCGATCCTATACTATGTTTATGCGTAATACTTGTTGTTATTAAACCCCACATGTTTGAATGGTGTTGCTCACTGATTTAAACGTTAATTTGTGATGGATGTATTGAAATGATGTTATTACTTCAAGTTAAAAAAAATAATCCCATGTATTGCAAGTGTTTGATGAGATGCCTACATGAAGGAGTTTTGAATAAATGCTTACATATCATGTCCACAAAGTTTTAGTATAATCTTGTTATTGTTGCTATTGAGTCCTGGGGATTTGAATACCCAAAATTTAGTTGCTTACTTGGTTTATTTGTATCTATAAAATGGTTTAAGAATAGTTATGAGCGTTATCAATTCAATCAGTTAACATAAACAGTTTAACCTAGTTTAGTTCAGTATTCAGTGTATTTTAGTTAGGATTAAGATTTAGCATCGAGCAAGTGCAGGGATGGCAGATTCCTTGTTAGTTATGCAGAGTCATTAGTAGCAGTCCCTGTATTCCAGAGCTTAGAAGCCATCATAGGATGAGGGGTCACCTGTCCGTTTAGGGTTGACTTCCTCCCAGGGGTCACCCATCGGATTAGGCTTGACTCCGCCCAAGCATAACTCATCTGTTTAGGCTTGATAATCTAGTTCTTCAGTATCTTAGTTGATCCATATAGCCAGTATTAGTACCCATGGCACGTTACTAACACCCTTTCAAGTAGGGTTATAGGTTGAACCCTAATAAGTTTGGAGCGGGGCATGTCAGTTAGATGATACCTCCTACAATTTCAGTCAATAATTTAGTTCAGAAGTCAATTTCAGGTTTTTAGTAACCATAGAATACATTTATCAATTATGAAGTTATCAGATTTCATTATTTTAGTTTACAGACTATTTCCGAATATGTTTTAAGCTTTGTTATGCATTCTCAGTATTTACAGTTTTCAGGCATTCATACTCAGTATCTCATGTTGTACATTCAGTTAGTTATTACTCATGTACATGAACCCATTTCTATTATCCTAAACATATTTATCATACCATTACATTATAAATACTGGTCGTATACTCATTCACTGTGCTATGATGTCTTATACCATAGGTTCGGATGCTCGAATTCTGGATTGTACTTAGACTTTATAGTTCATCAGCAACAGCAAACATAGTGACTCCTCATACTTCAAGGACAAGTTATCTTATATTCAGTTATTTAGTCAGTTAGAGTTAGTTGGGAAATTGTCCTATCAACTCTACGATCAAATAATTTAGCGACTTTTAGACTTATATAAATCGTTGGTTTATTTTCAGTCGTTATGATCAGTTGTTTTATCAGTATGAAAGTATGTTTTAGACTTTTTAAAACTATGATTCAATATTGATTTTTAGATATTAAACCCTTCTTGTGTTTTGCAACTAAGTTCTGCATATATCTTTATTTTTTATTTAGTACTCACAACATGCACTAGCTCATGGGTTAACTTATAGTCCTTTGGGGCTGTAAGCAACCTATGGCATCCAGGGTGTACTCTTAAGGCGTTACAAACTTGGTATCAGAGCCTAAAGGTTTAAGGTCTCCAAAGGAGTCTTGAAGTCGCTTTGAGTAGAGTATTGTGCATGGGTGTAAAGCTCGCCACACTTATGGACAAGGGGATACGCAAAGTTTTAGGAAAAATTTCTCTTATTGTTTTGTTCATGTCATGCGAATGAACATGAGTTCAATTTAAACTCTCTTTCTAATCAACCCTTTATTTAGTTACAGACCATACATCCCAGAAAGAATAACGGAAGGAGGAATGGGAATTAGACCGCACCTCTGCCTATTCATGAAGATCCCCTAAATGAGCATGTCTCTCATGCTGAATTTAGAGATAACTCCACTACCTTAGCTAACTTAATAGTAGCTCAAAATAATCATAAGGTTTTTGTCCTATCTTGACTTACGATTTATGCTCATGAGATTAAGGGGGAGGACCATATGGACAAAGAGAGAAAGAGTAAGAGGGCCAGAACAAGTATTTTTAGTCCAAGGTCAGTGGGTAATAATTGCTTCCGATTCAATAAGATATTCTCAACCCTAACTTTGCCTTCATCTAGTGTGCTAGTGCCTAAGTTTAAGAATTATGGTCAAAATAGAGCACCAAGCTCTAAGTCACAAGGTAGTGGGATGGATCTTCGTACTAATCCAATTTGAGAAGAATGTGTTAGGAATTATAAGGATGTGTGTAGAGCTGGTAGAGATGTGTGTTTTTTATGTCGTGAGTTAGGCCACAGAATCAGAAAATGTCCTAAGGCTGGTCCGTGGAGTAATTATAGTCATTCCTTATTACATCTTATCGCTCGACTTAATAGGTTATCATTTCGAATTCCACCATTAGTCAACATTAGAATAGACTTTATTCACTCTAGTCTCAACATGATAAATGAAGTTATCCTGATACGGTTATGTGTATGTTCCAAGCCTTTCTTATTTCTACGTATGATTTACTAGACCCCGGAAATTTTATTCCTCTTGTAACCCCCTATATAGCTTCCAACTTCGGTGTTAGACTGAAAAATATTAGTAGATCCCTTCTTAATGTCTGCCTTAGTGGGTAAATCTATCATTTCCAATTAAGTATAAGTAAATTGCCCTGTTACAGTATCCCAGTAAACCGTTTTAGTTGATTTATTGAATAGAGTCATTTAGTGTCAGTTTCTCGATGAACCATCCAGTGATAGGAGTCATATGTGTTTTTAGATTCCTTCTCAGAATCCTATGATCAAATATGATATAGAATCATAACAATGAAACTAGGGGTTTAGTAGCAGTAGTTGAGTTAGGATAGTGTTATCTAACTTTTAGAAAATCATATATTTCATGGGTCTAGTTGTATGAAAGGTGAATCAGTAGCCTTGAAGCAACGTATGCAAGAATTTATGTTCATTGATTTGAAAGTATGTGTTGTTGGTGTAATGGTAATTCCCATGGTATAGGGAAAATATAAGTTTAGAGAAGTGATAATTGTAGGCTATGATGAGAGTAGTGTGGTTCATTGAAGGTTTTTGGATATCAATGTTAAGTCTATGAATATTAGTTTGAATCTTTGAGGATTGAGCTAATAGAACAGAGAGTTAAGAATTCTAAGTTAGTATGTCGTTAAGTTGTTATATGATGAATGTTAGGGACTATAGAAAGCCAAGAGTTATATCTCAAAAGGAAGTACTATAAGTGGGTTTTACATTATCAGGTTTAGTTTTTCAGGGTGAGCTTATCATTTATGCATATTACTATATCCCAGATTCTTGCGTAAAGTTGTGGCAGTTAAGTTTAGAATGTTGATTTAGTAGTTCTCAGACCTAGAATGATGGCTTTAAGCTAAGGGGGAGATGATAGAACAAGTAACCAAGTCAGGCTCTCATATTCTAGTAGTGATGCCATTGTATTGTAGAACATCAGTAGTGAGGAAGATGCCCATTCTTTTCTCAGTGCAAATTTTTGTACTTCAGCCATCATGATATCTACTCATGCCTTACATGTCAGCTCTATGATCATAGCTTATATTCGTGCTCTTTATATAAAATCATTTATGATTCTAGTTTCTAGTAAGATAAGTTTCAGTTCACTCAGCAGTCCAAATCATATTCCATAAATTTATGAACTCCAAATTCAGGTCATGCAGCTTATGACTCATCTACTTATGTTTTTCAGTATGTTCAATTCCCATTACTCATGCTACACTCTTAATGATCAGCAAAATTCAGATTTATGTCATGTATATCCTCAGTTTAGACCTCTTTGAGAAATTTATGTCATTCAAACTCTATTCCTCAGGCCCCAGTTATGTGTCAAGGTATAGTATCCCTAAATGTCTCGGGTCCCCATGTTCTATCCTTTTAGTGACCCCCTTATCGAATAATAATGATGATGAGTAATCTTTTTTGATGTGAGAGAGTAAATGTTCATATTATTAAAAGATTTGACTAATTATTGAGGCAAGGCTTTTGATATATGTCAAGGTTAGTTGAAAATTTCATGTCTGTTTTCTTAGGGATAGTTCTTGAAGTTTACTGGTTGAGGCATTTAGGAATAAGAGGAATATACCATTGTGAGTGTTTGTTTAGAAAGGAATATATGGTTAAGAAAATATGATTTAATGTCATTTTTGTATGTATGTGGATAAATGCATTGGGCGTTAGTGAATTCCTAGTAAGATATTAAATGTAGTTGTTGAAGTTGTAAGAAAATTATTCATGAAGTTAGACGTTGTAAAAAAGGAAGGGTGCATTGAATTCATGACTCAAACAAGTATTACAGTGTTAGGTGTACATTTTGTAATTTTGGGTAGGCTTGAACATAGTGAGAGAATTTAATTCAGCTTATATTTCAGTAAGTAGAGCTATTAGTGATCATGAGAATATTTTTAGTAGCCTCAAGTGAAGTTCGGTAGTAAATTTAAATGTATAGTTGTGCGGGTATTCGAGGAGTAGGTCTAAGCTTGATGGTAGCAGCTCCATTTTCTGAGGCTTAGCAATTCTACCCTAGCTTATATTGCATAGGTGTATGTTCCATGTGAAAGAACTATATCCTTGTTAGGAAGTTCTTGGATGGACTGGTGCAATTTTTTTGAGTGATTTTACGTGCTTAGGCACAAGAATGTGGCCTCCATAAATGGAAAAACTAGCATCTCTTGTTGTGTTTGATTCTATTGGAAAGGGGAGACAAAGTTTATGTGATTGTCTATTTCATCGTTCTGTTGAGTATGTTAGGCTCCATATTAAAGAGAAGAGGATTAATTTGAAGCATGATCTTGGTACTGTTTTTCCATTGGATGTTTGAACACATGGGATAGGAAGCTTTGCTTACACGGACAACTGAGGAGGAAGAAAGATTCAAAGATTTGTTATGGTCTACATCGAAAACAAAATTATTAAAGAACTATAAGAGACTATTTTCATCCAAGGCTTGGAGTATGTTGGCTAGCTATTAATTCAATATATTTCTTATCAAGCATCGGATCTATCACAACCAGGTTACTCTAAAAGACTTCAATTGCAATGATGATAAGTGTTGAAGTGTGTGGTCATCTCATCTAAAAGCTTAATCTGATAGAGAGAGCACACTTTTATTTTTGAAATATATTCTCAACACGTCCCTTACATGTGGCCTGATTTTTTTTTCCTTCGTACACTTCAACATTGTATTAGAGTAGGAAAAAGTCCTGGGATCGAATCTGATCACTACAACCTATTATTCAAAAGAATTTCCATGTGTTTTGCCCATTAACAAAAAAATCAGATTGGACATGAAGGGCATGTTGCGAATATAATTAAATAATAAAAAAGTGCTCTCTCTAAAAGATTAATCTTTTAAATGAGATAGTCACACACTTCATCATGGTATCAGAACAAAGTCCATCCCCATTTGGGCTACCAGACCATGTGTCAGTTGTGCCCCAGGCATGAAAGGGGTGTTAGAGTTCCTAAAAATCTCGCATTGGTTGGGGAATGGACTGGTTGTTTTCTTATATTGAATGGGGCTATCTTTTCCTCATAACCATCAGTCCATTCCCCAATCAATGAGGTACTTTTAACCACTCTAACACCCCATTCATGCCCAGGAGCCATCTCACTCAATGTTAGTTCCCTAAATTAAAAATTTCCCACGCACACGTATTTGATTGTGCGCATTAGGTGGGGTCTATAAAATGACTATGACCTTCTGAACCTCTAATCAATTATCTAGCTTAGCCTCATAACTACATCGTTGATCAGGGATGTGAGAACTAAGTTAAATTCTTTTGTATTTGTCCCTCGCTTATACCAAATCGGAAACATAAGTATATTACTATCCTAAGTGAAAATCATAACATCATTCTATGAAGATTTTTATCCTATTCTATTCATCCCACGCTGTACTCTACAAGTCGTCCTTCTATGTTCACAATAGAGTTATTGCATTTATTCTTATGGTCATTACTCCTTAAAATAATAATAACATTGATAATAAACAATAAAATAAGATAGTCAACCACAACTAAATCAATTTTGAACAATAGTAATCATGTCTATGTCCTTTACCCCGGAAAAAGGGTGTTTAGCTTCTCATAGGCATAACAAGAATCAGAAGAGTATAGTACATGATAAAATCCATAAATAAAATAAAGTAAAGAGATGAAAACCCAAATTTAAGTGTTATACATCCTCCCTTCAATTCCCAAGGTATCCAAGGTACCCAACATAACAACTAAGTGTCTTATTTATATTTTGATAACAATTGATGATTTTGACATAAGGGCGTACCAAGCCAATATCATGCCATGTAGGCAGTGTGGCATACCAAAAACATGGAGGTAACTGGAATTTGCCATCCACAAAGTTTACAAGGTCATGAAACATCCTTATCGCGGTACCTAAGCAGCGTGGTACGCCAGGCACTTCAAAATGCCGAACTTTGCTCAAGCTTTGTCCATTGCCTTTGTCCTTTAAGTCCAAGATTCGTGGTGTTTTTTCCATGTTATTTACAGAATTTTTATGTTAATTTTATCAGCATAATCAACTTACTAAGCTTCCTACAATATCAAACACCACACATTAGAGCTCAAAACAACATACAATTAAAGACGCTAAACTAGTAAAGGCCATAGCTCAAGCTAGAGTACTAGCTTTTGTCCCTTAATTCTTAACTTGATGTTTTGACTCAAATTCAGAATCAACACACTTTTAGCATTGCATTTACATAACATAACACTTAAATGATTATTTATACCAAGAATTACGCCTTAACACAAGACAAGTCCTCTAATCTAAGATAAATAAGCCTAGATAACAACACTGAGGTGCATAAATCAACCTCAAATCAAAATGCTCAGGATGATATTCTAAGGGGTCCTCACTGTAAGAAACAAGTTTTGTAGTGGCGACAATCAGTGGAAAGTCAATTTGTTGTTACAAAAACTTCATATTCAGTGGCGACAAATATTGTCGTTGCAATACATTGTCTTTTAGCATAGAGTAATTTTGTTCATCTCTAATAGGTGTCGCTATACTGAAATTTTCAGTTCCCGATAATAATAAAATTTTAGCTCCATTTTTATAGTGGCAACTAAATACAGTCACCTCTAGATGTAATTATGTGGTGACCCTATTGCCTCTGAATTAATTTATTTTATTTTTAAAAATTATATAATGGGAACCTTCTGGTAGATATTATATAAGGTCAAATTTTATTAAAAAATTTTAAAACAATTGTCATCTCCTTGCTCGTTATTTCATGCTCAACACCATCGCATCTTTTCTCCAAGCTTAACACCATCTCCTCTTTGCTCAAAGCTAAAACAAAATCTCAAACCCATTGAAGAAATAAAATTGGTTAGCTGAAATCTGTTAGATTTGTTGGTTAAAACATTGCTCAAATTTGTTGGTTAAAACCTAAAATTTTCCTCTATGATCAAACTCGTTCCTCTTTGTTGAAATAGGATTTTCTAAAGTCATTACTCTATCAGGAATCTGCTCAAATTGATTTGTGGGTGTATGTATTTTTTTATTTTCATATGCAATTTTTTTAACTCAAATATTCTGCAGGAACACGGTAGCTCTTTCCTAGAAATTCTTATTTTTCTCTGAAATAGGGTTCTCAATGTCTGTGCCCCATAAGTATGTGGTCAAAACCCTTTGGGTATCCACATATTTTTTTTTCAGATTGCGTATGCAATTTCTTTAACATACTTGAAAATCTATAGGTAAAGAATTTTTCAAGGCCGAAGGTGGAAGGAATAGAGTTCATAGTTCTTAAGGTTATAAAGCCAAAGGTACAATTCATGTTTCTCCCTATTTTTATTTTCTATATTTTGTCAATTTCCAATCTTAAAAGTTGTCTCGTTATCTTTCTTTGGGTAAGCTGAAAGTTCATTTTTGAAGTTCTAGACCTTTTGGTGTTGTTATTGTGATTATATGTTCGTAGTATATCAGGTATGTTGATCAATAATTAATGTAGAGTAAAGTATTTTTTTTAATTTTTAAATTACCTACTATGTTTCTCGTACTCTTCAAAATGCCAATGGGTTCATGTTTGATTCTCCAAAAGTATTGTATTCTTAGAGAATCTGACATGGGTACGACATCGAAAGTGAAGAATCCATGCAACATAGAACAGCTTAGGTTAAAATCAATGATTTGGTTTTTCTATTTTGTTGGTTTTAAATTATTTGATTTCTGTTGTGAAAATTTTTGGCTCAATTTCTTTTATCCAAATCATTCATGCCTTATTGTTTGTCATTTGAACATTAGATGTTCACTAGAGTTCTTGCATTTTGTAGTGACAAAAAAACTCCTGGAGGATGCTTGATAAAGTGAAGTTTCTTGATTAATGAAATTACGGCTAGGTATAGTGGAATATAGTATTTACTGAATAAATATGAGATGTCACATTTAATTTCTAGTTGTTTTCTAGTAGAACAAACGATAGTAGGATGTGTAAAATAGGAGTGGTAATTTGGACGTTTGGTGCAGTTTCTGAGTGTTTTATGTGAAGATTGTACTTAATTGGCTGCTTGGCGTTTTGTTAAGGGACTTTGATTTTGATGGCTGTGAAATTAGTCACAGGATGAGTATAGCTGATGGTTAGCTATTTGTTGTTTTTCTAAGACACTTTAATTTGGATGGTTGTGGAAATATCTACAGGATGAGTATAGTTGATGTTTTTTTAAATCAAAGAAGTATATATCATACATGTTTTAGGTAGGCATACAAAATAATGCTAGCATCAAGGTCTTCCTCGGTTTTTTTTTTAATTAGATAGTCAAAAACAACCAAAGAAAGTTAAGCAAGTTCTCTGTAAGCCAGGTGAGCTTAAACTTTGTTGTTTTAAATAAACCCTTCAAGACGCAGAATATAGAAACATAAGTAACACTTCCTTCTTCGTCCTTCTATATCTCTTTCACTATTGAACGTGATTTTTAGTAATAGTGTCTTTCTAAAACATATTAGCATTAAACATCAATCGAGTTTGTTGCACTGCTATCTATTATGCATTCAGATTTTGAGATGAAATCAAAGCTTTAAATATATCCAAACCTTTAAGGTTACCATTAGATGATTTTGGAAATACTTAAGTGCCAGTTGATAGACACAGATTATTATCTAGTATCTGATGGATTTGATTATACTAAAGTGAGTAAACATATAACTTCCTGGTGGCTGAGTCATATTTATCCCTTGAGGAAACTTCCCTTCTCAAGTGTTTGATATAGTGCAGTCACATTAGTAGATATATTGTTCTGAGTCATTCCTTTAGGATAGAAATATATGTTATTACCCTGTTCATCAGAAATTGAACCCTGACAATAGGATGTGGACCCTTCTGCCATAGCATGAAAAATAGAAGCCACATATGTAGGCTTCTTCTTTAAATTGGGAGGATAACAAACAAGTTTCCAATATTTCTCTTTGAGATGAACCTTAACTTTGCAGTAGTCACATTGTGTATTGTAATCTTTCCTACATTTTTTGCTACTGGATTTAGAGTATAGGGTAGTATACTCATAAGATACATGAGGAACAACTTCTAGAAGACCAGAAGATATATTGACAATAGACTTTTGGCCTGCATCACTCACAATTATAGCATATGCTTGATTGTTAGAAGGCAAAAGAGTCATAAATAGAATTTGACTTCTCACTTTTGTGTAAGAGTCATTCAATCCCATAATAAATTGATACAACTTTTGTATATGAAGATAAAGAACAAAATCCCTTGACTTATCATATTCACAACCAAGAGATACACTAGAGCATCAAACTCATTCCACAACCCCTGAATTTTAGAGAAATAGAAAGCAAATGAAGTTGTTCTTTGAATAAAATATGCTTTTTCTTTATTTAGATTAAAAGTTCATGAATTATTAACCTTATAAATTTTTCCCTCCAGTCTTCCTAAATATACCAAGCATTATATGCATACACAATTCCACTTAACAAACTATGAGTTACAGAGTTCAGAATCCAGGATAACACGATAGCACTTACCCTCCCATTATCCCCAAAACTCCTCTCTAAACCTTTCTTTCTTCCAAGACCCATCGACTATTCCTCACTTATTTCTACCCAATAATGCAATGTGCATCGGTGTACTCCAAGGAGACTAATTGTAAGTACTAAATAGTTTTAAAAAACAAATGAGATACCACTCACGACAAAAGTATGTAATAAGAGAGGTGATTAGAATCAATGATTGTTCCAGTAGAATTGACGCTGCCAGAAGCTGGAATCCCTGAGGATGGAGAAGCAGAGGCAAGTTTTAATTTGGCGGCCCAACATTGGGTGAGATGGGTCTAGAGTGTGAAGGTTCTTTGGAGTGGGTAAAAGCGCCATATTGGTGGGGAAACAGACTGATGGTTATGAGGGGAGGATTACCCAATTCTATATAAGTAAACCACCAGTCCATTCCCCAACTAATGTGGGACTTTTATCCACTTTAGTACCCCCTTACAACCAAGGCCCAACTACCACGTGGATCGGGATCCTGATTTGGATAGATCCCAATTAATACCATGCCGATGTATTTGACCATCTTATCTAACCTCTTAGATAAGATAGTCACACACTTCAACATGGAATCAAAGTAGACTGAGATCCTAGGATGGAATCCCCCTAACACCCATTATTAAAAAAAATTTGATGTGTTTGGCCCATGAACAAAAATAGGGCATACGTGAGGGACGTGTTGAGAATATAATTAAATAGTAAAAGTGTGCTCTCTCTAACGGCTTAAGCTTTCAGATGAGATGGTCACATACTGTAATGCTCATCATTATCGCTATTGAGGTCTTTTGGAGTGACCCAATTCTGATAGATTTGATTCTTGTTAAGAAATACATTGAAGTAATGGCTAGCCAACATATTCAAAAACTTGTATGGGAATAGTCTCTTATACTTCTACCAAATTTTCTTTTTTGATATAGACCTTACGAAATCTTTGAACCTTTCTTCCTTCTTAGTTGCCCATAAAAGTGAAACTTCCTCCTCATGTGGTCAAACCACCAATGGAAGAACAAAGTACCTAGATAATGCTTCAATTAAGGCTTTTCTCTGTAATATGGAGACCGATTCATTCAAAAGATTGAGAAAATACACAATCACATGAACTTTGTCTCCACTTTCCAATAGAATAAAACACAACCAAATATGTTGCTTTCCCTATATATGGAGGCCACATTCTTGTGCCAACTACTTGGAATCGCTCTAAAAAATCACACCTGTCCATTTAAAGACTTTAGCTTGGTAGAGAGGACTAGAAGAGCTTTAGGGTATGTTATCTAATCAATTTTTTTTAGATTTTTCTGTTACCGGTACCTTAATTATATCAACACTTGTACGATCAAACATACCCTGAAGATCTCATGGATCCTCCCTACCAAACCAAAGTTCCTGAATAAAATGGTGTGATTTTTGAGATAGATTTATAGTGGTTAGGAACAATAATGTGGATTCCATAAGTGGAAAACTAACATCCTTGGTTGTGTTTCATCCTATTGGAAATGGAAGACAAAATTTATAGGATTGTCTATTTATGAAATGTATTGAATACATCAGGCTCCATACTAAAAAGAAGAGGCTAGTTGAAGAGTGGGCTTGGTACTTTGTTATTCCTTTTGAGGTTTGATCATATGGGGAAGGAAGTTCCGCTTTCATTGACAACTGAGATGGAAGAAAGGTTCAACGATTCGGTAAGGTTTATATCAAAAAAGAAATTATGGGGGAACTATAAGAGACTATTCCCATCTAATACTTGGAATATATTGAATAGCTATTACTTCAATTCATTTCTTATCAAACAATGGATCAATAAAAACAGGGTCACTCCTAAAGACCTCAATAACAATGATGAAGGAAAAAGTTTGGATATGCCGGCAGTAGTTTTGGTGCCAATGTTGTTCATGTATCACACTATAGTTCTTCATTGACATTCTTCCAAAATAAGGTATCGGGATGGAACTTGTCATGATTTTTGATATTTCTATTCTTGTTGATACCAACAAACATGTTTCCTTGAACACAACAAGCATTTATTAAAACATTCTTGGCAATTGTAATAGACAAATTTGACAATACTAGTGGTAATTTGGTATTGAAGGACTGATATAGTTGAATATCAAGTCAGATGATGGGGCAAGGGAAAATAGTTCTCTAAAACCCCAAACCTTTCTAGCTTAAATTTGTTCCTAGAATGTTAAGGGACAACTTTCAAAAAGAATAATATTTAATATATGTAGAATTTTCAATATTTCAACTTTTCATTATTTTGAAAATTGAATAAGCTTTTGATCGATACAAAATTCTCTCAAATCCGACACTCGATTGAGAAGTTAGAACATTTTTAAGTTGACAGTGTAATACCTAGACTCTCAATGCATCGCGGAAAAGGCAAAAATGGTAATTGTTATTTTCCAGTGTACCTCTGCAATCTTGGAGCATCGTAGAGAGGTCTATTTTCCCATTTTTCAGTTTCTAGTAGTTCAACGCTATAGTGGCACATCGCGACGAAGGCCAAAATAACATCTCTATATGGCACCGCGATGGTGGTGTGTCGCGTTGAAGTTCCAAGTCGTAATTGTCAAAATCCAGTGGGACGACGTGATAGCTCCACATCACGGAGACCCCCAATTTCCCAGTCATCAAATTACAATGAGCCACCGCAATAGTGGTGGGTCGCAGTGGCCCATTAAATCGGGACCCCAGTTCATTTTCCCAATTTCATTTGAGAGTTTAAAAATGGTATTTTAGACAATTCCCAAGCCCCCAATTTCTTCCAAAGACAAAATTTAAGCCTATTACAATTATTTTATGCTTATATTCATCAAAGTTTCTCTCAGGCAAAACCCTAAGCTTCAATAATTAACTTCAAGAATCCCCAAGGTTTCACCCTTATTTTCCCGAATCAATTCAAGATTCAAAGTTACCAATTCAAGAATTCCAAGAATAGTCATTCAAGTGCACAAATAGAATCCCAAAAAAACTTGTTCATCGATTTCATCATCCAAGGTATGTGGGGTTTTGAACAAGGATAAACCTTTCATCCTTGTACCCAAAACTTAATTTTTGTTTCAATTTTACTGAATATTCTATGATTTACCATGAAATTTAAGTTAGGGTTGATTCGCAAATCCTTATTATTTTAGTTTAGGAAATTATTATGATATTTAAGGATCCACTTACAAGAAATTTACATATGTTAATGTTTGAAATTATAAGATTTGTATTATGAGTTATATACTATTGTCTTGACTGAGATTGTTGAAAGATTTTAAGATAATTATTGAGCATGAATTTTAAATATGATTATTGATGCATTAAAGCTTTATAATTTGAGTTCTAAGTACTGTAGATGATTTTATAAGTACTTTATGATCTCAACTCCTATTGACCAGTTTTGATTTGTGCTTTCAAAAGAAAAGATTGATATTTTGATCCTAAGATTAGATAGGAATCCACATTATTCATACGGTTTATGATTTAAAACAAAGTGTAGAATAATTGTTTTAATTACAAACCATTGTGCTATTTTAAGGTGGATTCCTAAAAGTTCTGAGCAATAAGTATGGGAGTAGTATTTAGCACCGAGATAGGTATGATTCAAAGGTCTCAAGCCCCAGAACTACGAGCTAGGTTTTAAATGCCCATAGTGGGCTAATATAGTGATCACTTAAGTTAAGGTTCTATTTCAATGGCAAGGATAGAACAACTCTTGTCAACGTGGGTAAGACATTGCACTCCATGTCAGCTGACATGTTTTTTCTCGATTCGAAGATCCTTCCAAAATGATATCCTCTAATCTTAAAACAGTCTATTGATTTAAAGCCTTAAGATAAAAGAACATGTTTTGAAAGTTATGTCTTTAAGATTCATAAGCTCTTAGATAGAGTATTTCCCTGATTTTTAGAAAACTTAGTGTAAAGGCTCACCGTTTTACTTCGATTATGCTTTACAAAAAGATAAAGTTACGAATTTTAGCTTTTCAATTTCAGACTTAGAAGTGAGTCCTTTCTACACTTAGACAGTATGATTTAAAGACAGAGTAATAGCACAACTTTTAGAACTAAATGTTATGGCTCAGTAGATTTACAAGTATGATTTGTTTCTTATGATTATTATTTTTAGTATTTCAGATATTGCAACTTATGATGATGAAATAATGTTTTACTTATGCATTTCACCCCATATACTTAGTACATCCTCAAAGTAATGATCCACATATATGTCTATGTTCAACATTATCTCATAAGGTAGGTATGAGATGTAGCACGCATACCATATTCAGAAAGTTGCAAATTCCAGTTAGTAGGTGATGAGCCTCTTGATTCAAGGGCTCAAGTCAGTTATACAGTTTGAGAAATATTTTTTTTCTTTATTCAGTCGTATTAATTTGGGATAGTTGGGGGTCATGTCCCGACTACCTAAAGTAAATACTAATAGAAGCTTCATAGACAATCAGTAGAGTTAAGGTATTTGATACAAATTTTGTTTATAAAAGTAGAGTTGTAATTATTTTAATTTAATTTGATATTGATCAGATTCAAAAAAGAGTTATCTTCGGCTTATTTCATTCATATTTATATATTTTATTTAGTTGCTTTTGAGTTATGCTAGTAAAAGGGTTAGCTTGGGACCACTTTTGGTACCAAGAACCATGTGACATCTCGGGACTATTTTCGGGGCGTTACAAGTTCTTAGTAGACTGAAGTCATATCTTGTTATGTAAAGAAATTTCTTGAATATTGGAAAATAGTACATTATCATAATTTTAAATAGGTTACACTCAAGGATTCAAAGTTTTCTTAAATGTTGTATGAGGCTTGACTGGTGATCCCCTTATATGGACTTGGGAAATCCGCTCATCATGAGCTAACTTTTGGGGTTGAGTTAGTCCCATGTGCTATATATTTATAGGGGTAAGACCTATGTATGTTTTATGATTCTTGGACCCCATAAATAATCCTGAATTAGGTATATTGTTGTACTTCCACCCTACTGAGTGTTGTGACAATATACATTGATAGTCTGGTACTCTAACAATTTGATCTGAAGGAGCAAATTCTATGTTAATCCAGCTATTGGTTTTGTACTGCAAATCATAAAGTCATCATGAACATGAAATAATTGGATATGATAACAAGTAGGGTGTGTTTGGTACGCAGGTAAATGTTTTCTTGAAAAAATGTTTTCAAGGAAAATAAATGAGTTTCACTACAAGAATCTGGTTTGCAGTGGTGACGAAAGTTGCCACCAAAGATTTGTGGCAGTGACAGCTATGCCATTGGTAGTACCTCCGTAACTAAATGTTCTTCACGACAACAACGTTACCCACTATAAAAATGTATGTGATGTCTTTTACAACCACAAACGGCAGACAATTATGCTGCAAAATATATTTTTACAAAACACATTAGGGTTAGATTGCCACTAATATAGTAACAATAGCAGCTACTTTGTCGCCACAAAATCACCATCAACTGACTTGTTTCTCTCCACAAAAACCTTTATATTAGTAGCGACCTTTGTTGCCATAAAATCAATCTCAATAGTAACCATATATTTTTCATCACTAAAATATATATATTAGAAGCAATCCATGTCACTCCTATACCTTTAAATATTATTGGTGAAACTACTATCTTATTTCTAAAAAGAACTTATACTAGCAAAATCCATAGCCATAAAATCTACCTAATCATTAGTGGCAAGTCTCATTTTGACTCTAAATTTAATTTTATGAACAAATAAAAATATTTTTTTCATCAACTAGGGTATTGAATTTATTCAATACCATTATTATACAAAATTAATAACAAATTTTAGCAATATTAGACAAAATTAATAACAAATTTCAAAGTAATCTCTTTGTCTAATCTATTTCTCCCTTTTTCTACAAAACATGCTTCCAAAAAGAAGTATGGGAATTAGTCAGCCCCTCGGCCAAAGAATCTTTGGGCGAATATATTTCTCATGCAGAAATTAGTGCTGTATTCACTACTCTTGCTCAGTCATTTGTTGCTCAGAATGATGACCAGCTGTTATTCCGGCCAACCCAGTGGGACTTCACCGGAATGAATCCTCCATTCTTTTTTGGGTCTAAGTTAGATAAGAACCCTTAGGAATTTTTTGATTATGTTCAGAAGGTTACAGATATCATGGGGGTTACTTCTAATGAGAGTGCAGAGTTAGCTACATATCAATTGCAGGAAGTTTTACACACTTGGTACAAATAGTGGAAGTTAGAGAGGACTGTAGATGTAGGGACTATTGAGCGAGAGGAATTTGCTACTACATTCATAGATGGACTGTTTCCCCTAGAGATGAGAGAAGCTAAAGTTTTATAATTTACCAACCTCAGGTAAGGTAATATGGCAGTGAAAGAGTATTCTCTTAAGTTTACCCAACTAGCTAGATATGCTCCTCATATTGTTGCATATAACAGGGCTAAGATGAGTAAGTTTATTTCTGGGGTGAATGATATTGTAGTCAATGAGTACAAGTCCATGATTTTGAATAATGACATGAACATAGCAAGGCTTATGACCCATGCTCAACAGATAGAAGATCAAAAGATTAAGATGAGGGAGAAGAATAATAAGAGAGCAAGGATAGGTAATTTTAAATTTACCCAGCCCAAATTAGAAGAAGGAAACCATTCCCAGTTTCATCCTAAGTCAGCATTTCTAGCTCCTTTTTCAGCTAGTGTTGTAGCTCATAAGTTCAGCGATGGTAATAAAGATAAAGCGTCAGGATCTAAGTCTCACATCAGTGTTAGCAGTACCCACACCTATCCTCTTTTCTATATTTGTGGCAAGTACCATTAGGGTATTTGTAGATATAGTAGTGGTATTTATTTCGCATATTGCAAGCCAGGACATAGAGTCAGAGACTTTCCTCAGCCAGGTCCTCAGGGTCAACAGAACCGTTTCTCAGCTCAGTTTGATCGCCCAAACCAGCAGGGTACCACCTCCAGCGCTACTAGTGGGCAATGCCCAAATTGAATTTTTGCTCTCCAGCCCTAGCAGGATCAGGAAAATTTTCCTAATGTGGTTACTGGTACGTTATAAATCATTCATGTGCATGTTTACTCTTTGCTAGATCCAGGAGATTCTTTTTCTTTTGTTAGTCCCTGTATAGCAGGCGATTTCAGAACCAGTCTCAAAATTATAAAAGAACCCTTTTTATTCTCTACCCCCGTGGGTAAAACCATTATAGCCTAGTGAATATAAGGAACTGCCCGGTTATGATATGTCAGAAAGTTACTTTAGCAAACTCAGTAGAATTAGAGATGTCTAATTTTGATTTCATTGTCTACATGGATTGGATTCATTCCTACTATACCACAGTCGATTACAGAAATAGAATAGTCCAATTCTAATTGCCAAATAAACCTGTCCTAGAGTGAAGGGGTAGCACTTTAGCTTTTATAGGTCAGCTTGTTTTCTACCTTCGGGCAAGGAAAATAATATCTAAGGGATGTGTCTATCTTCTTGATCAAGTTCAGGACACTAGTTTTGAAACTCCCAGTCTTGATTCAGTCCCATTCGTGAATGAATATTCAGATGTCTTTCCCGAATATCTTCCAAGAATTTCTCACAAAACAGAAATAGACTTCAGTATTGATCTTCCTCTAGATACTTAGCCTATCTCTGTTATGCCATATCGAATGGTACCAGTAGTACTTAGAGAATTAATAGAGCAGTTGAAGAATCTCTTAGATAAGGGGTTCATCAGTCATAGTGTTTCCCTATGGGGTGCAACAATTTTATTCATGCACAAGAAAGACAGTTCTCTTAGAATATGTATTAACTACCGTCATCTCAATAAAGTCACAGTAAAGAACAAGTATCCTCTACCCAGAATCAATGACTTGTTTGACCAATTTTAGGGTGCCAGTTATTTCTCAAAGATAGACCACAGATCAGGCTATCACCAGCTCAGAGTCAAAGAGTGTGACATTTGAAAAACAACTTTTTGTACTCGATATGGTTACTTCGCATTCCAAGTCATGTCCTTTGGTCTTACTAATGCCCCAACAGCTTTCATGGACTTAATAATCCATGTGTTCAAGCAGTACTTAGACATGTTTCTCATAGTCTTTATAGATGATATTCCGGTCTATTCCCACAGTGAGCATGATCATGCAGATCATCTCAAAATCATACTTTAGACCCGTAGAGATAATCAGTTGTTCGCCAAATTCAGTGAGTGAAAATTTTGGCTAAGTACAGTAGCATTCCTTGGTCATATCATTTATAGTGATGGAATTAGGATTGATTCTCAAAATACCAAAGCAATAAGAAACTGCCCCAGACCTCTTCCTCCATTATATATCAAGAGTTTCTTGGGTTTGGTTGGCTATTAAAGATGGTTTTTTGTGGTATTTTCTTCTATTGTATCCCTTATGTACAGATTGACTCTGAACAAAGTCAAGGTTTATTGATTAGATCCTTGCTAGATGAATTGTCAAGAGTTGAAGACTTAAATCACCTCAACTCCAGTCTTAGTTCTTCAATATGGTCTAGATAGGTTTGTAGTGTATTGTGATGCATCCAGAGTAGGTTTGGGTTATGTCCTCATGTAGCATGATAAGGTGCATATCGTACTCCTCTAAAAAACTTAAACCCTATGAGAAGAATTATCATTTTCATGATCTTGTGTTAGTAGTTATAGTATTTGCCTTAAAGATTTGGAGGCATTACCTATACCGAGTTTATGTGGATGTGTTCACAGATCATAAAAGCCTTCAGTATGTCTTTTGTCAGAAAGATATAAATCTTCATTAGAGAAGGTGGTTAGAGCTCTTCAAAGATTACAACATAAGTGTCCCTTATCATCTGGGCAAGGCCAATGTAGTGGACGATGCTCTCAGTAGACTGTCTATTGGTAGTGTTGAGGACAGTAAAAAGAAGTTATCTTAGGAAATCCATCCTCTTTCCAGTCTAGGTGTTTTCTTAGTCGATTTAGATGAGTGTGACTATAGGTTCGGAGTAGTTCAGAATCATCTCTAGTTTTTGAGGTAAAAAAAAAGCAAGATAGAGATTCCAATCTAGTCAAGTTGAACGTGTCAGTCAAGGATTAGAAAGTAGAGGATTTTTCCCAAGGGGGAGATGGTTTTCTGTGTTGTCAGGGTTGTTTGTGTGTTCTAGGTGTAGATGACTTAAGGCAATGAATTCTCACAGAAGGACATGGTGCACTCTACTCTATTAATCGAGGGACACAAAGATGTACCATGAATTACAGGATATCTATTGGTGGAGTGGGATACAGAGAGATGTTGCAAAGTTTTTGGCTAAGTGCTCTACGTGTTAGCAGGTTAAGATAGAGCATCAGAAAGCTAGTGGGTCTATGCAGGTATTTAGTAGTTCTACTTGGAAGTGGGAAGAAGTGAACATGGACTTCATTATGGGTTTTCCTCGTACTTGTCGCCAGCATGATTCAGTTTTGGTCATTGTAGATAGAATGACCAAATCATCTTATTTCTTTCCAGTCCATACCTCTTATTCAACAAAGTATTACGCCAAACTCTACATCAGAGAAATGGTCAGATTGCACGGTATTTTGTTATCTATTATCTTATATAGAGAAACCCAGTTCACCCATTATTTTCGAAAAAGGGTTCTAAAAGGGCCTTGCATTCCAAGTTCATCTTAGTACAAACTTTCATCCTTACACAGATGGTCAAGCAGAAAGGACAATTCAGACTTTAGAAATATGCTAAAATGTGTGCAATTGATTTCAAGGGTAGTTAGGATAACCACTATTCATTGATTGAGTTTGCATACAACTACAACTATCATTCCAGTATTTGGATTGCTCCATTCGAGGCTCTCTAGGGTAGCAGATGTAGATTTTTGATCGGTTGGTTTGAATTTACTAAGGCCTCAATCAGAGGACCTGACTTAGTATTCAATGATCTATAAAAAGTCCCGTTGATCAGAAAAAGATTCTGGGCTGCTCAAAGCTGATAGAAGTCCTTTGTAGATGTGCTCAGAAAAGATCTTGAGTTTGACATTGGTGATTATGCCTATATAAATAGCTCTCCCATGAAGGGAGTGAATAGACTCAGCAAAAAGGGAAATCTCAATCCCCGATATATTAGTCCCTTCAAGATTCTCAGTCACTTTGGCAAGGTATCTTATGACCTTGAATTGCCTTTCAAATATAGCCTCAGTTCATCCAGTGTTTCATATCTCTTTGATTAAGAAGTGCATAGGTGACCCAGCAGTCGTAGTCCCTATTCAAAGTAAATATGTTCAAAATAGCTTCTCTTATGAAGTGATTCCAGTGGAAATCCTAGACTACCAGACTCGTAGATAGAGGAACAAAGAAGTCCCTCTAGTCAAAGTTCTATGGCAAAATCAGTCCATCGAGGGAGCTACTTCAGAATCATAAGAAGAAATGTGGACCAAGTATCCTCACTTCTTCTTCACAAACTTAGATCTAGCTCAAGGTAATATTTCTTCTTAAGCTTTTCAGCTGCATGTTAAAATTCTATGACGATCCTTGTACCCATTTTATGTTCAGAATTTCATTATAAACTTGGTATTAATTACCATTGCTTATTCAGCCATGCATTCACACACCAGTTCAGTCATATAATCATGCATCAGATATGCATTCTTATTGTCAGAAACTTAGTTCATCAGAACATTCAGATATGCATTCATGAATTAGTTATACATGTATCAGATATGTATGATCAATATGATATATTCAGTTATCAGTCATGTCAGTCATGAGATCATGTTCCAATTATTAATATTAAGTATGTATGTTAGTTTAAATTCTTCCTTCTCACCTAGTCTCATTCTAGGAATAATGTTCTCAAGGGGGATATATTGTAATACCCCATACTTTTACCTAGCTTAAAATCATCCCAAGAATGTTAGAAACTTAATTTAAAATATGAATCGATTTTTTTATACATGGAATTTTTAAGATTTTCACTTTTTATCATATGGAAATTGAATTATCTTTCCAACGATACCCATTTCATCCAAATCTAGTATTAGAGTAAAATGTTATGGGCATTTTACTCAGAGCTATCAGAATCGCCCAGGTGCGACGGCCATGTTGACGGACCGTCGATCTAGCAATGGACCATCGCCTGGACCATCACAGCCAAGGTAGTGAGTCAACTTTTAGGATAAGGTGCGAAGGGCAGGTTGGCGGACCGTCTAAATTTTGATGGACCGTCACCCAAGCCATTCCTATAAGGCAATGAGTCTTTTTTTTGGACTACGTATGATGGTCGAAATGATTGGCCATTGAGCCAGCAAAGGATCATCTCGCAAGCCATCACAGGTCCCGTTCAATGAATTTTAAGTTGTTTTTAAATGGTATTTGGGTCATTTTCTACCCGTTTTAACCCCTACTTCTATCAGACCAAGGCTCATAAGTTCTGTTTTCATTCAAAACATAAAATTAGGGTTTCCTCTCAAAGATAATCTCAAGAACAAGATCCAAATCCTTCTTCAATAAACCAAGAAATTCAAGTTCTTCAAGTCCAAGAACTTAAAGAAAATCACTATCAAGGTATTTCATGTGTTGATTAATGGGTCCCTTTCACCCATAAAGCTCAAGAATCTCTTTTCAAAATCCACGATTTGTGAATTGATGAATGTTCATGATTTAAATTTAATTGAAATTCTTGTTCATAATGTTTTGGGGTTTTGATTCACGTTTTAAATTAGCTATTCCAATGATTGCTCTAGAATGTGCTGATTTACATAATAATCATGATAAACCCCATTTAATTTATATGTTGATTTGTGTATTCATGATTATTAGATGTGTTGATGATTCTATAAACAAATCATGCTCCCCATTGTATAAGAATTATAACGCTTTGGGAAACTTAGGACTTGGGACTCAAAGACTTGGGAACTTTAAGACTATAAAACTATTTAAAGAGTAGGGGTCTTGTTTAGGAGGTTTTTATAACCAACATAAACCATGTGAGCTGACATGAAGTCCAACGTCTTGCCCACGTTGGGGAGAGCTGTTCTACCCTTGCCATTGGAATCAAACCTTAACTTTAGTGATCACTATCTTTGCCTTAGGCCCATAAATCTCAATCCTATGGTGGTACGTAATTCTAGGCATGAGAGCTTGGAATTATACCCAACTCGGTGCTAAATACTACCATACTTAGGCTCAGAAATTTTAGGAAATCTAGCATAAGGGTTTATAATGAAAACCAATTATGCTTCTCTTTGTTATAAATCATGAAATATATGAATATTGTGGATTCCAAATCTTTGCTTAGGATTAAAAGATCAAATCTTGCTTATCAAAGCATGCTAAAAATATGATCTTCTTGAAATATCAAAACTCAATCTTACGAATTAAAGATCATGCTTCAAACTCATGTCAAAAAATATCAAAATTAATGCTTGATAATATAAACATTCATAAATCATATTAAAATTTGCAAATTTCAGCAATGCTCCTGAAAATATAAACAAACTCATGAAATTTATTTTCAACAGCCCTCAAAAACTCAAAATCTTGTAAATATTGATAATGGGCATGAATCCCAATTTAGAACTAATATATAAACATTCAAAATCATAGAAAAACATCCAACTCAATATTTTTCTTGAAAATACTTCAATACCATCAAAATAATAAGATCAGGAATCTCATTATTATACCTAAACTCACTTTTGAAAATCTGGAAAAATTGTGTTATGCACATAAATACACGAAAATAGTCATGCAATTCAATATTCAATCATTTGTAAACTCATTATCTTCAATAAATATAAATTGGGTATAAACCCTAACTTCAATTTAATGAAAATCACATAAAATTCAGTAATTTATAAGTTAAAAGTAGTTTTGGGGACTTGGACGAAAGGATGGTTATTATTAAAGCCCCACATACCTTAATAGTTTCGATTTGATGAATTGAATGTGAAAACTTGAACTTTGAATACTTTAAAGATGATCTTGATATTATTCTTGATGTTCTAGAATTAGAAACCCTAAATTCTTTATCTTTTTGTTGAAGAGAAGAAGATGGAATTGATGATTCTTGAGGGAACTGATTTGGGTTGTTCTTGAGGGAAAATTGGAGAGTGGTGACCAATAATGCCTCATTTGAAGCCTTAGATCGTTTTTATGACCTGGGTTGAGGTGGTAAAAGACCCCATTGCCCCATATTACTTTAAATTAGAAATTCGTAACCTGTTTCCTGATTTTGCCCTTTAGCTCAGCGCACTACCGTTGCGGCAGCTCACTGTCTCACACTAAAATAGCTATAACTTTTCCCTCGGGTATCGGATTATTGTAGAAATTGTATCGTCAAAAATATAATTCAATTATGTACAATTTTATGCTGATGGGGATGGATAATTCTACATGTAAAAAATGTTATACATGTTGAAAGTAGACATTTGTAGGATTAAATACCAAATTTTGGTCGAATCTAATGTTCTTAGCTCCACTTGTCTCTAAGTGACTTCTATGAATATTAATAACCTAATAAGGACTTCACATACTTAGTATTAAAGTCATGACACAAAAATTATAATTATGTATTAAGAGTATAAAAATTACACATTCACCGCGACGTGTTGAAATTTGGTTAAGCTACTGGAAAAGAATGAGTGAGAATTTGCATTCTGGCGCGATGCGGTGCTATTGTGTTGTGCCACTGGAAATTTACATTTGGGAATTTTGACCTCTCCACAATGCACCATTATCAAGGAGGTCCACTGGAATGTAACGATTGTAATTTTGGCATCCACTGTGATGCGGTGAGTACCAGGTGGAACACTGCATTACTAACAATACTCTAACTTCTTCACTGAGTGTCGGATTCGGGAGAATTGATATCAATGAAAAGCTTATTAAATTTCCCACATAATGGAATGTATAAATGTTGGAAAATCCATATGAAATAAAGGTTATTCATTTTTGAAGCACGCTCTTAACATTCTAGGAACGAATTTTAAGCTAGGAGAAACACGGGGTATTACCGATACCATATTGTAGTGTGTGACAATTTCATCTAAGAGATTAGATGATATGGTCATATACCTCATAATGTTGGGAATGGATTTGTGGTTTTCTTATATGGACATGGGACATCCTTTACTCTTAACCATTAGTATATTCCCCAACAAATGATGGACTATTAACCACTCTAACAACCCTTTCACACTCTGAACCAATCTCCCAATATTGGGCCCCTAAATTAAAAATTATCCATGCACCAGATATGTAATCGTAAGCATGAGATAGGGTGTTGAAGAATGGAAAAAGTCTCACATTGGTGGTTAATGAGATAGGTGGTCTTATTATACAGCTTGGAAAATGCTTCTTCATTTGAGCTAGCTTTTGTGGTAGAGTTAGGTCTAGGTACCCCACCTTTACATAGTATCGAGCAGGAAGAGGTCCTGGTATCGAGTCTCATTGCCACCTATTATTAAAAAAATATTTCACGTTCTTGGACCCTAAATAGAAATAAGACTACATGTGAGGGCGCGTGTTAAGAATATAATTAAATAATAAAAGTGTGCTCTCTCTAACATCTTAAGATTTCAGATGAGATAATCATACCTTTCAACAATGTGAAAGATTTTGGATGTACTGCCAGTAGTTTTGGTGCTAGTGCAGTTCATGTATCAAGCTCTAGTTCTTCACTAACATGCTTCTAAAATAAGGTATCCATTGATATGGTGTAACATATCATGAACATAAAGCTTCTGTTCTAGTTGATACAAACAAACATATCAAAGTTATTACAACTTGCTTGGCAATTTTGACAGATAGTTTGAATAATACTAGTGGTAATTTTGGATTGTTGGTGGTTTTCTTATATGACACCTTGGACTAGCTAAACCCCAAAACATATCTCAAGAAGGGTGGATTGCCTAAGTACATAGAAATAAATTGCTCGTCCATTCCAATAAAAATGGAACTTTCACCTACTATAACACCCCCTCTATGACTAGGTGCTAATTGGAGCATGGATCAGGATCTCAAACAGCGATGGATCTTGATTTGATATCATGTAGAAATATGGCACATAGTCCTAAATCAATCTCAAAAGCCAGTTCACGAGGAAAGAATTGCCCAATTCCATATAACCAAACCACTGTTCCATTTTAAACCAAAGAAGGACTAAAATGGCCCTAAAATGTAGGGTTTCTTATAAGGGGGATCAGATGGATAAACACGCTTAATGGTTTGGCTTATAGGTTATTGGTTTTTAAATGTACTAATCTGCTAGCCAACCAATAAGATATAAGTCGGTAATGGTTTAGCATTTATTAGATAGTTATTGAGTGGCGTATCAGCAAACTTCCATGCTATCATTTTTTAGATAAAATTAATGCTCCTTACATTTATTCAGTACACTATACTCCACACAAGAATTAAGTATAATTAGCTAAATTGTGTAAGAATTAGGCTAAAAAATTGTATGTAGTAACACTACACTCACATGCCTAAACATATATAAAGAGTTGTTCCTGCTTAAACCAAAAAACTATGCAAAAAGAAGAGGGGAAGAGCTGAAGAGGACCACAATTTGACACCTAGCTACAGAAAGAAAAATCTAATGTTATGAAACAAAAATGATTGAGTAAAAATAAGGAGATATGAAGAGTTGAAGACTTTATGCGGAGTATTTAATATATCTAGCTTGGGGTAAAAATGTATGTATGATACATCTTAGAGGGTTAAATGTTTATCTGATAAGGAATTAAGTAATTTTCCCCAATACTAAAAAACTACTAAATATAAAATTATAATTCGTTCTATCATAATTCGCATTCTCGTGATCTTTTTATATAGGGATTTGTCCTTGGTAAGTTGAAGTTTCTCTATGACATGTCTGATCACCTCGATTTAATATTTCTTTGATCTACCCTAACCTTTATTGAATCCATCCCTAGCCAGTCTCTCACCTCCACACTGGGGCATTCGATCACCTCTTCATCACAAGCCTAAACCATCTTAACCTTGTTTACTCATCTTGGTGTCCACTGAATCCACTTCTACCTTATTTGGAATAATGTCATTTCCAATAATATATTTCCTAGTAAAATCACATATCCATCAAAGCATTCTCATATCCACCACTTTTATCTTTGGGTGAGTGAGTTCTTAAAAAGACAATACTCTACCCCTTACAAGATAGTTAGTCTAACCATGATTTTTTTTAAAACTTTTAGGAGGCACTTTTTTATTACACAATATTCATAAGTTGGTCCTCTATTTCACCTATTCTGCCTTAATAAGCTGTGTCACATCATTATCAATCTTTCCATTTCCCTCAATCATGGACCCAAGATACATAAAACTATCTATCTTTTGGATGTGTTAAGTATTAAGCTTTACAACGATATAAGCCTTAAGTGTCACCTTAATGAGCTTGTACTCCAAATATTATGTCTTAGACACACTCAAACCTAACTGTTAAACTCTAGGGTTCGCCTTCATACCTCCAACTTATAACTAACTCTGCCATGGGTCTTGTCAATTAATATTACATCATGGAACCTCACCTTTACTTTTCCATGTCAATATATCAATCACCAAGGAAACTAAAAATGGGTTAAGATTTAAACCCTGGTGTAACCCCATCAAGATAGGAAATTGCTACAAGTTCCCGTCACAGTTCAAACACGAGTCTTAGATCCATCGTACATATCCTTAATTGGTCTAGTATATGCCATAGGTACACATCCGACCTCTAATCACCTCCAAATAACCTCATTTGTGAATATATCTCAGGATCTTCTTAGGTCAATGAACACCATGTTTATGTCCTTTCTCTTCTCCGTCTACTACTTTGCCAATCTCCTTACGAGATGGATGGCTTTAGTAGTTGAGTTTCCTTGTATGAATCCAAACTGCTTATCAAAAATCATCACTATCCTTCTTAACCTCAACTATACAAACCTTTATCACACATTCGTAGTATTGCTTAACAACTTGATACCATTATAGTTGTTGTTTCTAATGTCCTCTTGTTCTTATATAATGGAATAAGTATACTCTCTCTCTCTGAGCTTCAAAGATCTTCCATGTTAGAAGATACTGTTAAACAACCTAGTAAGCCACTCAATACCTATACCTCCTGTGCATTTCAAAAAATCTACAAAAATCTCATCTTGCCCAGTAGCTCTGCCCTAACGCATGGTATGAATAGCATACTTAACCTCATCAATCTTAATACGTCTTTAATAACCATAGTCGTGAAGCCTCTCAAATTTCTCCAAATCCCCTAAAATAATGCTAGTGTATCTTTCTTCATTCAAGAGTTTATGGATGTATGACTATGATATTTGTCTAATAAGAACCTCTTTCACCAAAACATTGTCGTTTACATCCTTTGTGGACTTCAATTATTAAAGGTATTGATCCCTCCTCTCCTTAAATTTGTCTAGTTTGTACAATTTTAAATCACCATATTTACCCTCTAATGTTGTGTATGAGCTATCAAAACTTATGTTTTTAGTCGTTGTGATTGCCATCTTAGCTTTTCTCCTAGAAATATTATACTCCCGATTTTTCCGCTTCTCTTCCTCATTACTCTTGGAAAATGTCATGTAAGACCTCATTTTCGCTCTACCTTCCCTTTTACCTTTCCATTCCACCATTAAACCCTTAGTGCTTGCCCAAGGGGCCTCTCGAGAAATCTAACACCTCTTTATCCATATCTCTTATAAATGGAAAGTTGTATCCCACATAATATCTTGATCACCCATAAACTCTTAAGACATTATAACTATTAACTTATCCCTTATCTCAAGCTTATTATACATAGTCAGGCTAAAACATATAATCCTTAATCGGTCATATACACCCCTCTTTATTTTCTCTTTCTTGATCTCTAATTATAGCACCAAAATCCTATGATGAGTCAATATTAACACAAGGTATGACCTTACAATCTTTACAAACACCCCTTCAAGCCTTCCTACATCCCACAGAATAAAATGTCAATCTGAGTCTTCGCCACCAAAGTATGCAAGATAACCAGTGAATCTCGTTCTTTTGAAAGATTGAATTTTCTACCATTAACCCAAAAACCCAAGTAAAATCAAAAAGTAATTCTCCTTCCTCATTCCTCTCCCTAAAATCAAAACCGCCATGTACATCATCATAACCTCTAAATGATAACTCAATGTGCCCATTGACATTCCCTCCTATTAAAAGCTTCTCATTGTTAGGGATAACACTCACTATCTCGTCCAAAGCATCCCAATAACTCTTATTTTCTTTATCACCCAAGCCTACATGTGACAATGTTCAAGGTAGACCCTCTAATAACTACTTTATTTAAACATTATCCTATCATTGACCCCCATGACCACAACCACTTGCTCCATAAGATTTTCCTCTACTTAGCTACCAACTCCATTATTATTGGCCAAACATCTTGAGTACCATAACTTATACTCATCCACGACATATGCCTTAGTACTTACATATTTAGTTTCTTGGAGAAAAGTTATATTAATTTGCCTCTTACTAAGAATTTTCACTAGCTCTATGGACTTTTTCAAAGAAGACCCTATGTTCAACCAAGAGGTTCCCTCACCCTCCTTACCCTTCTTGTTCCCTACCCCTACCCCAGCCACTAACCTTGATCTCATCCCTAACCAAAGACATGACCCTAATTTATAGACATCAACCAAAACCACCAAACAAACCTAAACTAATATGGGGGATACAAAATGAGATAGTCAAGCTCCAATAAAACACACCCCAAGAAAAAAGACAATCCAAAAGAAAATCAAGATTAGGCTCTCAAGGAAATAAACCAATTATAACAAGAACAAAAAGGAACAATCCAAAAATCAACAAATGTTATATACTATTTCAATATCAAAATAAGGATATCAACAGATGTTATTACTAGTTCAAGATCCAGCAAGCAAAAACATTGTTATACACCTAATGCACCTAGTAATAGAAAATAGGCAGAGGCAAACCATTCAAAGGATGGAAATATAGAACAATTGAGAACGCAATCAAAAAATGCAGAATTAAAAGTTAGGATAAACCTAAAATTAAAGGATTGAAATCACCAAGATTTGAGTGTCGTCTTAGTCGATTCACTGTATTATGAAAAAAATTGGTGCTGAAGTTGGTTGTCAAAATATAGGTTACCAAAATATTCTCCTCTAAGGAATGCGAAAGAGTGGATCTTGTACCTGAAATGAAGTAGAAATAAATTTAAAAAACAAAATGAACTTCGATAAAACCCTCTCTGAAGATCAGAGTAGAGTAGTTGGTAGAGACCGGTGGGGATACTATTGTGAGTCGATGCAGTGGTGGAGATGACAATGGTGAATTCAAGCTCGTGAGAAAAGGAGACTGCATCAGTATAAAATAATATAGAGAGAACAAACAAGATTGGAATAGATGACACCCTAATCTTCCTTAAAATAACTTATAAAGTATAAAATTAAAGAAGATAAATTAGTCATAGGGTCTCATTTTTTTCATTCAAGAAACTTTCTAGAATGATATTTAAAAAAAAAAGTAATTCTATAGATCATGAAATCTAGTTTCTGTAAAATTAAACAAATCATCATTTTGATATTTGTACGATAAGGTATGAATTTTCTACCATAGACATGCTAAGCTGTAAAATGGGAGAAATATCAAAAGATAAAAAGAAGAAAGTACCTTGCATTGTGATTCCTCATTATGTCAATGACACTGCACTTGATGAAAAATAATGAAAAGCATATCTATAATTATAGAGATACTAAAGAAGGCTATTAGAGATGTTTTTTGATGTGGGACAATAATTGTCCAATACAAACAATGTAAAAATATAGCTACAAAATTCTCCCAATCACACACAAATTGGGAAATCTGATTCTCCATTTTTTTCCAAGTTATTACTTGATTAGGTGACAAATGACTTATGTTAATCTTAATGGCTAAGATTTAAAATATAAAAATAGGATCCTAATCATATTTAAATATCTAATTTTGGACACGTTTGTTGTACGTGTATTTTGTTCAAAATTATGTAGAGTTGTTATAACTATATGCATTCTCTAAAACACTCTTCTTATGAGTAAATAATAATGTAACCGCAAAACTTACAAGATTTATTTGTGGAGATATTATGGTCTTTCATGTGATATTATCTGTCTATTTGAATGCTAAAAATTATATTTAAACATGTGTATAATGGATAGTATAAAAAGTAACTGCATAGAGCTTACCCTCAATGCTTTATTCCTTTTCCTTTTAACGTGACAGGAACTCTATTTTGTGTTAGAGTTCTGTATTTCCTACTTTTTACTATAGTTGTGTTTTATTTCAAAAAGATTTTCTTAATGAAATAATATAAGAATACTATTTAGATGAGGGATAAAAATATTATTTGATCAAAGAAAAAATGCCTCCGAACCTTTGGATGGGATATATATGATGCTTGAGGTGTTTGATGTCTCCTTAGTGCTATTAAAAGATCCTATATGGATTAATATTACCATTAAAAAGGGTCAAAAGACTTGGATGACGTATAATGAGTGCAAAACGGGGCTCAAAAGCCCCTTGGAAGGGATATACATCCAAGGCACCTTGGATCCACCTTTGATCCACTCTAGCATTTCAAGAGAGTGTCAAAACAGCCCTTAGTGGAGCTTTTCTTGCCTTTGGTTCTCTTTTGGGTCATAATTATGTAATATTTAGACAAATAATAAATACTTGGTACATAAGCTTATTTCCTTAGTTATCTTTGTTTAATGATGATGATGAATTCAAGAAATCTGCATTAGGAGTGCTGAGAGCTTGGAAACACTAATTTTGAACCTTGTTTGGAAACGGGGATTGTAAGAGGGCTTAGATTCCCTAGTGGTCAACATAAGAGCTAGGTGCTTGTAGGTAATCAATTAGAGAGGTCTTTAGGTTTGATGCACCATTTGGTTGTCCTTATGTTATCTTCCTGTATCTATCTTTTTATCATTTATCTTTTTTATTCTTTTACTTTTCATTTGTCGATTTCATTGTTTCTTTAGTTTTTGTGTTTTCTCTTGTCATCATAGATTACTCTTGTATCATTTGGTATCCGAGCCGAGCTTGATTTCATCCCTAAAAAGTCAATCCTGAGTCTAGTCATCTTAGAAAATTGAAAATCACAAGCATAAATTACTATTCACATATTTGGTATTAGGTAAAATTTTATGTTTTTGATTTTAGTATTTTTTTCTTGTGTTTATAGTATTATATTTGTGTTGTTTAATATCATACAAGTCTATTAATCAAATCTGACCCAAATCAGAGCTTATTTGAGTGTTCTGTTGTTATCGGAAGCTTGGGTAGAAGAAGTTTGAAGTTGTTTTAAAGAGCTGAAGTTTTTAATATTTCTAATGAGTTTAGGATGTGTAAAAGTGCTTAGGTTCAAAATTTCAATTCATTCCGAGCTAAGCAGAAAACGTTGGAAAAGTTGAAAAACAGCATTCTTGGAGAGATTGTTATCTTCACCTTAAAAGTTCATCCTAAATTGTTTGTTAGAACAAAAAATAAGGAATAAAAAGAATTTAAAAGTGTTAGCACTAATTCATATCCAAAGGTTTTAAGAATCTTCCAAGAAAAGAGGACAAAGGGGACTAATAGAGGGGCAAAAACGATATTCCAAGAGGGCTGGGTGGCTGATTTGCACCCCACCTACCCTTGACCTGCGTTGGAGATGTTGCCTCAGACAAAAATCATGTAAGACCAGTATATTGGACTCCTGGTACATTGGTGAGGCATCCCACCTACTAAAGCAGGTCCCCAAACGCCGATCAACCCATTCCAACACTCATCAACTCATCCAAACACATTACAAGCTTTCTAATCCCATTTTGCTCAAGATTTTATTCTTTACTTTCATTTTCTTGATTCCTACACTCATATTATGATTCATGTTTAGTTCTTGATTCAAGTCCGTAAGTATTTTTTATTTCTTTGAGTCATATGCAAAATATTTATGCTTTATTTATCATTGGAGTACGAGAATCTTTTAACATTTGCAATCCAATTGCTAGGAATACAAAGGTGAGATTCTTACGAGTGTATGTAAGGAGATTTACTGATAATATTCTTTGTTAATTTTGTAGGTACAAGGTAATATAAGCAAGTATGTCCTTGATAGCCTCAGATAATTGTGACAACGACATAGGAGACTATGATTGTAGTAATGATAGTTATCTCTATGAATAAGATGGACATTATGAGAGCTATGAATATAACCATGACAAAGAGATAGATGAGAATTAGAGATACTATTCCAAAGGAGAATATCAGATGAATGATGACCCTAATTCTTATAGTGAGTATGGAGATGATGAAGAGACATGCGAAGGTTCTTATAAGGCATGTGAGGAGTAAGGTATAACCCATACAGGGATTTAAGGTATAACCCATTCATTTACAAATCTTATAAGAATCATGGTGAGAATATACATGAGGATTGTGAAGTTTCATATTCATCATCCTATAGTACTTCTTATCAAGGATGAATAGATGTGAATTGTTATATTAACTATAGTATAGGTTACCCCATTGGAAATAAAGATTGTGCATCTCTAAAGACTAAAGGTACTACATCTTATTCTTCTTATCCAATTGCCCAAACACATGGAAATAGGAACTAAGATAGAAATATAGGGTATGGTAGGAGTCAAGATCTTCCTACTCTTCCCACCTTTATAAAAAAATCGGGTCCCAAAGATTATATTTATTGGGAATGAGAGTGTGAAAGTATCTTTGATGATTATGATATGAAAAAAGTCTAAAAAACTACGTGTGCCCTTAAACATATTCAAGGTCTAACATCATTGTGGTGGAAACACACAAAAAACTTTGGATAAACATGGAGTGCCTTGAAAGAGATCAAGAGGGCTTCCCATCTACCAATGTGGTATAAAAAGTTTTTTAATGTTGATCGAAAAATAAACATTCACTTTAAAAAGGTAAGAATTTGTGGGGTTTCGGGATTCCTTCTTTTACTAGATGATTTGTTCTATAGAAAGTACATAATCCCACCCATGGTTCACCATCTATGTATATCTCGAGAGTCTTTACTTGTTCAATACTTCTTCAAGGGTATAGAGTTTCTGAGGAATTGAAGATTTACTTTACTTGATGTAGGTACTATGAGGAGGTTTACTATTAAATCTTCCCCTTGGAACATGGACATTTATGCTTGGGTCCCAATCAGATGCACGACATAGAGTTCCAAAAAAAATTTGCCTAAGATTGTAAAGGACCAATAGGGAAATCATTGATTTCCACCCATTCTTCCTCAGTCTCAAAAAAAATATGGTCACTTACTCCAAGCCTAATGAAAATGAGAGACAAAATATTGAGAGGAGTAAGGGTGTGCAACGTGGCAACTTAAGAGAGGAAAAATAAGAGGTTATGAGAAGTAAAGTGAGAGGGTTTCCACCAAATGGAGCTAACAATATTTGTCCATCATTTAATAAGGACATTTGTGTAGGTACCAATATGGAAGGAAGAGGAGAACACATACCAAAAGAGAAAATTATCTTTGAATATTTGATATGGGAAATATTAGATGCTTCTAGAGCATGTGAAGGACCTTCACACCAATGTAAATAATATTTTTGTTAAGATTTTCAAGGTAAAGTATCTCATTTTTACACTTTTATAAATGTGAATGACGATTGTGGTGCTAGTAGCCCATTGAGTGAGTGTAGTATCTTGCCTTTATATGAATCTCATGATTCTCTACCTCTTTTTGATGATGTACCCATTGAGATTATGGATAAACTAGTTGATCCTATTGATGGCCATATTGACTCTTCTTGTAAGATCAATTTGAGCCCACCAAGTGTTTAAACTAATGTAATGAAAGATGGCACATTATCTTTTGAAATTTGTATTGATCAACTTGTGTGTGAAATTAGCCCACCATTTGAGAATGTTTGTGATGTGATTAATGAACCTCATGTGAATGATGATGTTTAAAATACTGATCAAGTTAATAAGGGTGACCCTTTGAGCATGTCCTTTAGTGAAGATTCTCCGGCTTGCTGGGCTCATAAGGATAATCATGTGTTTGATACATCTTTGACACTTGCTAGTTGTTTTTGAGAGAGTGAACTTGCAAGTTCTAATTCCTCTTCATGGAATTCCCCTTATATCTCTAATTACAATATCTTGTTTGAAGATTATAAACCACTCTTAATGCACTACATAGTGGTGTGGATAATGCTGATGGTATAGCTTATCTTGAGGGCTATATCCTATATAAAAACACACTATGGTGTGACAATATTCCTCTAAAAAATGGAAATCTCTTCCCTCAAGATGAGAGTACTCTTATGGGAAAGGAATGTGAAGTTTATAAAAGGAATGATCAACTAGGTGATAATAACTTTGATTTACTTGAATGCTTAAGAAACCCAATTAGTGACTGTTCCTATGAATATAATTTTGGTTGTGATCCTTTGTATAAAACCCTACCCTTGTTTGATAATTATGAGGATGAATTTCTTGATTCTAGTGATGACTTGAGTAATAATCCCTTTGATGTTAGTGGCGATCTATGTCTACTTGAGGATTCATCCCTCGAAAGAAAAGGTGTTACTTGTTCAAAAATTATTCCATCTTTTTTGTGTGATTCTATTATTGAGAATGCCTATGGTGATGATCTTGAATTCAATAATGAGTATATTCATGAGGAGACCTTATTTGAAGTTAACTTTCATGATACCTTTCTCTACCGTCTCTTTACTTATGAAATTGTCGACGGTTATAGAGAACGTAAATCTAATTGCGAAAATAGCACCTTAGGGAAAAATGACTATTTTTTTAACATATTCTGTTTCCTAGTTCATCCATTTGACCTGGGTGACCTTATGGGATGTGGTGTTTTTCTCACACCCAACTTGATGCTTGGTCTAGATGGTAAGAACGATTTGAAGGAGGATATTGAAATCCTTCCCAATGATGGAAAGTCTTTCTTTGGAGGGATTTGCAATCCACTTGATAGACCCAAGTCGTGCATAAGAGGACTATGCAATAAAAATGAGTGTTTATTAAAGAAGGAAAATAAGGAAAATATCAAGAGAGTTCAACATTGTGAGTTTGCATTCTTGACCAAGATTTCACTACTTGATTGTCAAGGAGAGAGTTACCTCTTGAAAACATATTGGATGAATTCCATGAACGTGACACCCTTCGTTGTGACTTGTTTACAATTGGTCGACCCTTTCATAAGAGAAGTAGTTTGAAAGGGAAATGTTATATATGCTTACATAATTTGAAGATATCCTTGTGTGCATTATGTTGCTAAATCTTTTAAGATAATGGCTTTCTTATAGATAATAACACCTTGGATAATGCTTGCGTACTTAATGAGTTTCTATACTATCTCTTTGCCTATGATGATATCCATGGTCATCATGGAATAGTTATATATGGAGGTAGGAAGCTTATTGTTTGGTAAACTTAATTGAGTGATAATGCTAGGAGGGTTATTCACATCTTTGACTCTAAAAAACCCTTGTGGATTTTTGAACCATTGGTCATACCATTTCGGTATGGTCTCTGGGATTATGTATTATGGCTCTTAATACGAATGTAGTCTCACCTTCTTTGATTTTTGATTCCATTATGACCTTTGTGGTTTCCTTATCTCTTAATATTTGTCTTATACAATTCCTTTGTAACCTCTTTAATAAGTGTTTCATGATTAAAATAAAGGATCCTTGGTTATATCTTAAGTATGTGTAACCTTTGCATCATGCTATCATTATTTGTGCTAAATTTCACCTTCATGTCATGATGATGTTGTATTTTTTTATCCATTCTTTGATTTTATAAGGTGTAGATTCATGGTTGAATGCTTTTCAAGAAGGGAAGGATGATACAGGCCAAATGGCCTCTAGACCTTTGGATGCGATATGTCCTATGCTTTGCTTGAGGTGCTTGTTGATTCCTTAGTGCCAATAAAAGATATCATATTGATAAAGATTAAAATTAAGGAGGGTCAAAGGACTTTAACAATGTGTATTTAGTGCAAAATGGGGCTCAAAAGCCCCATGGAAGGGACATCCTCCGAAGGCACTTTCAATCCACCTTTGATCCGCTCTAGCATTTAAAGAATTGGGTCAAAACAGTCCCTAGTGGGCCTTTTCTTGTATTTGGATCTATTTTGGGCCCTAATTATGTAATATTTAGATAACTACAAATATTTCTTAGCTAGGCTTATTTCCTTAGTTAGTTTTGTTTAATGATGATGATGAATTCATGAAAACTTCATTGGGAGTGTTTAGTGCTTGAAAAAAACAATATTGAACCTTGTTTAGAAATGGTTGTTGTAATGGGTCTTAGATTCCATTTTTATCAGCATTAGAGATAGGTGCTTATAGGTCATCAATAAGGGAGGTCTTTGGGTTTGATACTCCCTTTGGTTGCCCTTTTGTTATCTTCTTGTGTCTATTATTTTATGAACTATCCATTTTATCCTTTTACTTTTTGTTTATCAATTTCATTGTTTCTTTAATGTTTTTGTTTGGTCTCATCATAATATATTACTCTTGTATTATCTTTCATCTTTTGATGGACATTTTTGTAATTCAACTTTATAATTTTTGGGCTCTCCACTTTTTAATATAACCATATTCGTATCATGTGTGTAGCATGTGTATTCTACGTTCATTGATATATTTTATTTTATGTTAAAAAATATTATTCAACTAATGTTATTATACTAACTTTATTCCTTTTCAAGTATAATTAGTGTAGCATTTTATATGTTTGAACTATTCAAATATGGTCATGTCACTTAAATTTGATTGGTTGAAAAGTGTTTCACTTTATTACTACAGCTCCACCCAATGACAATAAATAGAGGTGTCAAAATATATAAAAGACACTAGAACTCTAACTAAATGCTGGAGAGAACCTGTGGATCAAACACCACAAAGTTCTCTATAAGATACAAGCACTTTATATTTTCGCTAGCTTCAATTTATGTGACATAATTTCTTTTTTAGTCTATTTAAAAAAATTTCACCTCTCAATAATTATAGACAATTTCATATTAAAATTTCTCTTTTACCCATGATTTTTTATGTGTAAGTAGATGCTAACACATTTAAGTCTTTTAACTCTAACTAATTATGAAGTCTTAAGCAACTTTTATTATTTTTAATTGTTTTTGTTGTGTTAATGCAGGTGTAAGTGATAGGGGTGGAAATTAAAGGAAAGAGAAATAAACCAAGTGAAATCTGGTGCAAATGAACTGAAGTATTTCTAACGACATTTTTTGACGCGTCGTCAGCCAAGTGATTGGTTATCAAAGTTGTTGTCAAGCTTAGACAGAATCTGAAGAAGTAAAGTGAAGTGTGATGACATTTTTGCTATGTCATCATAACTGTGATAAGGTGTCAAAAATTTCTATCAACTCAAAATAGAACATGATGATTGCTAGTGTGGATGTGACGACATTTCTGACATGTCATCAAATATTTGATAAGCCGTCAGGATTTTATCGTCAGGAAAAGCAGAAGATGTTATTATAGTAGAAGCTTTGACAATATTCTGCACAAACCGTCAGGTGTCTGATAATCCATCAGAAATGGCATCGTCTATTCCGAGGAAAAGCTGAAACATTGATTTTATTCCCTTATTTAGGATAAAATATTTAAACCCTTGTTTAGGGTTTTCTAAGGGGGGCCGCACGTTGAGTTCTGGGGATACAGTTTGATATTTTCTCTCTTAAATTTTCTAGGCTTGAAAAAGCAAATACTTTGAAGAGATTATCATCATTGTTTTGGAATTTCACTTTGTGATCTAATCTATGATTCACTAACTATTATTGATATCTATAAGTTTATCTTTCAAATCATGAATTCAATTATGTGTTTCGGTCGTTACCTCATGAGTGGCTAAATTCCATTAACTTGGATTACCAGATCTAGGGTTAAGTCATGATAAAGTTTTAAATAATCAAGGTTTAATAAGTCTTATAGGATTTCTCGATAATTCTGAAATTATAATTTATGTCTATTTGTTGCAAACAATAGGTGTACCTACATTGGTTTGCTTGAGAAAGAAATCATAAATAGTAGTAAGTAAATTATCAATAGGGACTCGAAAAGGCTTCAGTAAATAATTAGTGCTGTAGCAAGGTTAATTAACCTGAGGTAAAACCTGGGCAGTCTGTAGCGGTTCCCTAAGTCCGAGAGGATTAGGAAATTAGATGTTTTAATAGGTCGAGAGACATCTGAGCATATCATCGATAAAGATAACTTGTTATCCTAACCACCGTGAAAACCTCGAGTCACCTTTAACATCTTTCATGTACTGTAAGCCCTAGTGAACATAATTTCAGTTATTCCATAAACTCTTGATTACCAACAATCACTTGTTCAACCATTAAAAATCCCCATTTTTGCTTTTCGTGTTAGTTGTTTGAATTTAACTTGTAGCTTTAGTTTCAAATTAGTTTAATCGCCACTCACATTGTTCCCTATGGATTTGACCCCAAATCCAAAGTTTGGTAAATATATTGACGATGACCGCCTTGAACAAAATTGACATGTAAGTTGAGCATAATCAAAAATGGCATCGTTGTCGGAGAACAATTTGGCGTATTGAGTTGTTTTTGAATTTTAGAATACTAGCTTGAATTCAAACTTGTAAATATGTGTTTTTAGTTTCCTTTTATTTCTTGTGTTCGGTAGATTTTTATTTTAGTTTACTTATTACTATGGCATCGTCGAATGAACATGAGCTTGGTGGTGGGAAATCTTATCTTGATGGTCCATGTCCATATTGTGATAGGCCTTACTTTTGGCAAGATTTTAGATATGCTCTTTGGAGAGAGATGTGTGCACCATCTCCATCCTACCGGGAGTATGATTGTTCTTTATGTGGCGGTGGAGATGGACATTGGAGTTAATTCCCAAATGCCCCCTCTCCCTGGTATGCTAACCCAAATTTTAGTTCTTCTTATGATTTTGATAAGTCTTATGGTCAAGAACAGGAAGAACAAAGCACCGGAAAAAATGGCATTAAAGCTATACTTCAACTAATTTTAGAGTGTGTGGACACAACGAATGATATCATACTTGATATACATCAAGACATAAGGGAAAATAACAAGGAAACAAGAATGATAGAGGATATGGATATAGAGGTCAAGCATTCAAAGCACTTATCCACATTATGTTTAGATGATATCTAGTCTGTGGAATCATTTAACATAATGGATGAGTGTGAAGATAAGGAGCAAGAATCCAATATTGATGATGAGCTTGATGTTAACCCTCGGTGGTTTCCTAACTAATCGAACCATTTATGAATGATGATGCTAAAGACGAGGATACGGTATAGAGTCGAAAGAAGAAATCAAGCACAATCCTTATGAAGACTCTAGTCCCTTTTGGGGTAAAAATACTAATAGGGATATTACTCCAAAATTGAGAACACTTTTCAACATTATGCTTGGTGGATTTGATGAAAGTTGAATCACCCAAGGAAATGATGAATTTTGAAAATGAGGAGGAAAATTCTTACATTTTGGAGTTTATCTTTCCAAAAGTGTATACTACAACCCTAGTTTTGAAGGACAAGAAGCTTAAAGATCGATATCCATTTAGTGGCCTGTTAAGATCCTCATCATTTCCCAATGAGCCCACATAAAAGTTTGATACAAAATTAGGCAAGGGGTTCAAGTCTTAGAAGTAGCGTGATAGAACATTCCTTATCATGCCCTCACATTTGCCCAATGGACCTAAAAGATGTAAAGATCAAAAGAAGGACCGACAATTTAAACAGTCAAAGTGGAGGGATAAAGGATGACTGAATGTTGTCATGCTGCGAGACTAAATTAGGCGCTTCTTGGGAGGCAACCCAAGGTATTTTTTATTTGTATTTGTATTATGTGATTGACATCAGATCTTCGCACCCATGGTACCATATTTATGTTTCTAACTCTCTTGTTTTGGATTAACGCATTGGGGACATTGCATAATTTTAAGTTGAGTGTGTTAGGACTACTTGTGGGTGTTGATGTCCTCTTGGGGTTTTTGTTGCCGTACCTTTTTTCCCTAGAGTCTTGTTCCTAGTAGATCTAGCATATTTACGCATATTGTTTTTGCATTGTGATGTGTTAGGGTTAACTGGGAGAAAAATAAGTAACTGTAGTAGTTGACATATTTTTGAATATTTTTCTTGCAATGCTAACTACCTCTCCAATTTTTTGTGTTAACTATGTGATGTGCATCTGTATGTGACTACTGTGAATCTTTTTATGGCATTAGTGCTGGGGACATGATAATTGATGTTAACAATTGCATGGACCGGATAGGTAGTGGCTTGTGATGTACCTTTATGCCATGTGTGTGTGAGATACTACCTAGTTCCCTTTGTGTGTTAAATCCATAACTTGCCCGTTTTTTCTTACCTAGGTTGTAGGATAGGGGTTAGGAAAGAATCATAGGCTATTTTTTTATTTAGTCCACTTTTAGCCTAAATAACCTTCCCAGTGTCCGTGAGATCCCTTTATCCCTACTTTAAGCCTTAATTGCCTATTTCTTTTTGAGACACCTATCACCTTCACATTAATATTGTAATTAGCCTTTTTTGTCCCTGGTCCTCCTTAGACATTGTGCACCTTGACTTAGGCAAACAACCTAAGATGAGGGTGGCTATCATAGGGGTGTATGATGTAAAATGAGTATGAAGAGAGGTAGAATAAGTGAAAACAATAGAAAGCCTGGTGCGATGCAAAAAGAATAAGAAAAGAAAAAGTTGTGTAAAAGATGAGAAAAAGATAATTTGATTATTGAAAAGACCGCGACCATTTTGAGCATGTGTGATCAATAAAAGAGAGGAAGAGAAAAAGGTTAAGAAGTAAAACCCGTTAGTGTAGTGTAAAAGAAGCGTAGTCACTTTAAATACCCTTGAATATCATACCAGCCTCTAGCCTACAATACAAGATGAGAAAAAGTCTTATAGTGATCTTAGCTGACATGTCTGAAGACCTTGGCAGTAAAAATAAGGGCAAGCCTATGGAAAATGACATACAATGATTGAAACTTTGGTCTGAGAGTGAGGACCTGTGGAGTATCCCTATGTTAAACATTTGATGTCTTATATGAGTGAGAAGGGGATTACTTTATTGTAAGGGCACACTAGCTATGTTATAGGTAGCTAACTTATTTGGGTAGTGCAACGTTGGTGCATGCATGATCGTGTTGCTAAATTTATGCCATATCTTGAGTCCTTCGTATCACATTGTTGTTCTTTAATAGTATACACAGTTGAGTTTGAAATAGTTGACCTTGGAGAAGGTAAAGTGTTTTTCAGCTTATATGAATGAGTGACTGTCAATTGTACTTTGTATCTTTCTAGTTATGTTTTGATTTCTTGAGGACAAGCAATTGTTGTAAGTTAAGGGTGTTGATGTGTAAGCAGATGCTAATATATTTGAGGCTTTTAACGTTAAATAATTGTGAAGTCTTAACCAACTTTTGTTATTTTTGATTGTTTTTGTTGTTTTAATGCAGAAGTAAGTGATCGAGGTGGAAATTAAAGTAAAGAGGAATAAACCAAGTGAAATCTGGTACAAATGAACTGAAGTGTTTCTGATGACATTTTTTGACGCGTCATCAGCCTAGTGATTGGTTATCAAAGTTGCCGTCAAGCTTAGACAGAATCTGAAGAAGTGAAGTGAAGTGTGATGATGTTTTTGATATGTCGTCACAGCGGTGATAAGGCATCAAAAATTTCCATCAACTCAAAATAAAACATGATGATTGATAGTGTGGACGTGATCACATTTCTTACATGTCGTCACATATTGGTTAAGCCGTTAAGATTTTGTCGTCAGAAAAAGTAGAAGATGTTATTATACTGAAAGCTTTGATGATATTCCGTACAATCCGCCAGGTGTCTGACAAGCCGTTAGAAATGGTGTCATCTATTGGGAGGAAAAGCTAAAACCTTTATTTTATTCCCTTATTTACGATTAACTATTTAAAGACTTGTATAGGGTTTTCTAAGGGGGGGGGGGAGACAAACATTGAATTCTGGGAATAAACTTTGATATTTTCTCCCTCTAATTTTCTAGGCTTGAGAAAACAAATACTTTGAAGAGATTATCATCATTGTTATGGAATTTCACTTTGTAATCTAATCTACGATTAACTAATTATCATTCATCACTGTAAGTTTATCTGTCAAATCATGAATTCAATTATGTGTTTCGGTCGTTACATCATGAGTGGCTAAATTCCATTAACCTGGATTATGGGATCTAGGATTAGGTCACGATAAGATGTTAAATAATCAAGGTTTAATAAGCGTTAGGATTTCTTGATAATTCTGAGATTATAATTTTTGACTGTTGGTTGCGAACAATAGGTGTACCAACTTTGGTTTGCTTGAGAATGAAATCATAAACAGTAGGAAATGAATTATTAACAGTGTCTCGGAAAGGCTTCATTTAATAATCAGCGCTGTAACAAGGTTGATTAACCTGAGCTAAAATCTGGGTAGTGAGTAGCGATTCCCTAAGTTCGAGAGGATTAGGAAATTAGATACTTGAATAGGTCGAGAGAAATTTGAGCATATCATCAATAAAGATAACTTGTTATCCTAACCACCGTGAGAACCTTGAGTCACCTTTAACATCTGTCATGTATCGTAAGCCCTAGTGAACATAATTTCGGTTAGTCCATAAACTCTTGATTACCAATAATCACTTGTTCAACCATTAAAAACCCTCATTTTGTCTTATTGTGTCAGTTATTTGAATTTAACTTGTAGCTTTAGTTTCAAACTTGTTTAATCGCCACTCACATTATTCCCTGTGGATTTGACCCTGGCTCCAAAGTTAGGTAAATATATTGACGACAACCGCCTTGCACTAAATTGACGTGTAAGTTGAGCGTTATCAATTTTCTTTCACACAAATGGTCAACGATTGTTTTAGACCACAAATACCAAAAGTCTTCCTATCATTCTTAAAGTTTGTAAAAGTTCAAATGGTGCCACAGAAATTGGATAGAGTGAGTATATACTAATAATATAAAGAGGCTTCAATTGGCATGGCATATAAATGTCATTTAATTTAGATTTAGTTGGCATCTATATCTTTCAACTTTGGGTGCGCAGAAGTAGATATTCAAACTATCATAATGTTGAACAAGTAGAGACATGCGTCCTATGTGGGAAATCATACATGATTTGACGTGTACGAATCACTTATCTATGTGTTTATCATATAGGACAGACGTATTTCTTGCTCAACTTTGTGAAATTCAAGTGTCTACTTATGCATACTCAGAGTTTAAGGGCATGAATACTATGTATTATGTTGGCTAGAATATTTACCTCTTTAACAGATGTGCTATAATCCATGGTGAGTTGACAAGAAGTGAAATTGGATTTTTCTCAATATAATGAATTGGAGATGTGTACACTTACCTCATTTATATGATCTAACTGGCCATGAAGTTTGATATTTTGAGCTAAAATTTCTCTAACACCTCCACTATTCATCAAGTAAACTTGCTCATTAATCAACAACATCACTAAAACACAAGATCCCATTATGGCCAACTATGACTTGTCATTCATCCTCATATCAACTATCGCTAATATAGCTAGCTACCTTTCGAGCTAGGATCAAACTCTTCTTTTGACTATGATTGGGCCCTTTGCATCTAAGATTTCTAGTTCTCTTCCTTTATGAAGATAGGAAAGACTTTTTATTGACGCTTTTGGTAATGCCTTCAAAAGGTCAAAATGGCCCATTTTCACAATTTCATTTTTTTCCAAATTGTTCAAATTCGTATCAATAATGGAATTTGAAAAGATTTTTAACTTGTCATTCAGAATAAAACCCATGACATCCTTGAATATATTTGAATATAGATTGTTTAATAGAAAATCAGCAGTATCAGTCTTATTATATCCATCATAAATCTCATCAAAAACCCATGCATGTTCTTTATAAATAACTGTATGTTCTCTCTTCTTTACAAAATTTTGATTAACATTTTTGTAATTCAACTTTACAATTTTGGGGCTCTCCATTTTATAGTATAACCAACTTTGAATCATGTTTATCACACGTATATTTCATGTTAATTGTTATAATTTTAGATTGTGTAATATACCACAATTACAAAAAATGATTATAGTTGAAATAATATTAACAAAAATGAAGAAATTAAAACAATCTTCTTCATGGCAGAGGAGCAGATATCTTGCTCTCTTAATGGATATTCAAGAACACTGTGGCATAATCTACACCGATCTAGCTGTATATCTTGTGATTTATCCCCTACAGGATACAACAACCCATAAACAATGTACAATTCAAGCAACTTCGGATTAGTTGAAGAGTCCAAAGCTCAACTATAAGAACACCTTCCTTCAAGATATATTTACTCTCTTTGTATAGTGAATATAGTTAAAGACTTAGAATATTTTCTTTTTCTCAACTCTTTCATTCACAAATATAGTTACTCTCTTTTGTAAAGTGAATATAGTTCTAGACTTAGAATAATTTCTTTGTCTGAACTCTCTCTTTCACTACTACGCACTATAATCATTTTCACACTTATCATATTTCTTTGTGTATGCAATAACATCACCTCTATTTTTAGGTGAGGTATTCATCCTTGTATTGAATAGGAAGAATATGGTGTAGTAAAGTGGTACATGAATGGTCTATAGGTTACAAATGTTACAAGAGTTACATGCAACTAATGGTCTTATAAGTTACAAGACCTAATAGTCATATGAGTTACAAAAACTAATGATCGTATGAGTACAAGAACTAATGATCATTTTTACCCACTAAATCAAAATGATAATATAGTGAGTTACAAAAATAATGCCACCACTTTCTCCATTTTATATTTACTAAGATCATGCACTTTAATGTATCTTAATAATAAAATGCACGAACATTCCCCCACTAATTTTAGTATTGAAATAAGAGAGTTCACCAATTTAGTTGAAGGAAGACTATTATGCATAATAAAGGTGTGCTATGCGTTGATCCTCCACTTAGTAAAACAATAAACATTACTCCAGAGTCAGTAGTGATCTTAGACTTGCACTATGACTGCTTAAGGGAAAAAAAGTATTACTACTTACACACAACAATTAAGGTGCTGACATAAGCATTAATAGCCATCACATTACGACAATGTGCTATCCCAATTTTTCATGAGCGCTTTTGAGAATAAGCCTTATTCTAATAGGAAGCGGCCTACTTCTACACACACATAGGTGAAATCTATTAAGGGTGGTCCTGTAATATCGACACCCCACTCATACGAGATTCAAAATTTCATTAAAAATTCTTAGACTCAACTTTCACAAATCATTACAGGAACAAAATGCACTCAAATCATAAAAAGGATGAAATAATAGTGCATCCCACATCAAGTCATCATATGATTCGTTCTTCCTATTGAACCTGATTATAGGATATCTAGTCCCCAAGTTCAGTTTCCTCATATATGACTCATGATTTTTTTATAGGTTTCCTTTCCCTCACTCGATGTGTTTTAGACCATTTATCTTGGCAAGGCCTTGACTACTTCATCTGCCAGATTATCACAAAATTAACACATTTAATATTGGTGTACCATTGATAAATATAATCTCATAATATTGTATTTTTCTCCTTGTGAGATGAATTAATAATTATAATAATGATTTATACTCTACCAATAAATTTTATTGTTATTACAATAACTCCAAATTAGAGAAATTAATTTCTCAAAATAAAGTGATTGATCAATCCACTTTTTAACTAGTTGAAACTAAAATAATTAGTTCAGCCTCCATGACAGAATTAACAAATAATAATTTTTTTTTCATTTTCAATTAATAGAACCAAATTATTTTTTCATATCCATCAAAAATACTTTTAGTACCATATGATTTATTTTAATAAAAACAAGGAACAACTATCTTTAACCAAGTAGATATACCTATTTGCTTGTGTAATATGCTCAAGTACTTTTATATAATTTTAGCCAATTTCTATTATCCACATATCACATATTTTATTAGACTAGTAAACGCCTTTTTTATTTATCACACCGCTTTCACATATTTGAATCAAAAGAAGTTGCATAGGTTATAAAATGTATTTCACAATTTCTTTTTTCATCATAAAGTGTCATGTCTAGGAAAAATTCATCACATAATTTAGGTATTTTTCATTCCAGGAATGAAATTTATATCACCCACAAATTTAATATCAAATTTTCTATATAATTTATCATTTGTTTGATAACATACATGTTGAAGCCAAAGATATCAATAAATATACAAATAGTAATATGTGATTTATTCCAAGGCTAAAATATGCACTTGTAACTTTTTGTTTTTTTGAAGCATGCTCAAAAATACAAAAATCACATTTTTCATTATGGTATTTTTGTCATTACATTATCCCCCATTATTTTGAGAATTTGAAATACCACATTATCTTTATTAAAAGTCGTATTATTTTACTGAGAAGATAGTCTTAATTTCCTCCATTTTGTTAAATTATTTCAACTATAATCATTTATTACAATTGTGTTATATTACACAAATAATATTTTTTACATACTCATACCCAAAAATAACACTCATACCCAGATGTACATACTCGTACCCAACATTAACATTTTCATACCCAGTGAATTTCCAAAAATGGAGTATGGGAAGGGTAAAGTGTTCAGAGACCTTACTACTATCGCGTGGAGGTATCAAGGTTGTTTCCAAGAGCCCCTTGGCCAAAGTGTAACAAATTCAAGTACAACAAAACGAAAGCATAACAGTTAGAAAGGAAAGCAATGTAGAGATTACATGAAAGAAACGATAACAACAACAAAATAGTAAGGAAAACTAGAGAAAATTGAAGGAAGGGTATCTTTTACGTTTTGAATAAATGATTGGTGACATTGACCAACTTAAAAGGTCAAACATTATTAGAAAACTTGATTAAATTAATTGTGGACTTGATTAATAGTTTCAGAACTTTCTAATCTCTTAAAAAATACAAATCAACCCAACCCACACACATGTTCAATCAAAATCAACCACTCTTTTTTCACTGTTGACAACTTCACTCAACTCTCTCCCAGCCAATAGTTCTGCACAATTTCTCCCTTCATCCTCCAGCAAAAAATATTCGGGCGAGTTTCTTTTCGACTTTCAACCATCAATCTATATGAAGACTTCTCCATAGATTATAACTTTGAGTTCTTCATCATCTCATTTTGTTTTTCATAGGTAAAATAATATGAAGAAATAGAGGTACTTGATCCAACTACTCTTCTAGTATTGAAATGTGTATTGAAAAAAACCCTAATTTCTGTTATTTCTTCTTGTTGTTGTTGTACTGTTGATTCGAATTTGTTAGTGATTTTTGGTTACAATTGATGTTCTTAGTGTGTGTGTGCGTGTGTGTGATGTGTTGGTGTTGCTTGGTTGATTTGTTATTTGTCATGGTAAAAATAGTGTTGCAACAGATGAAACATATGATGTAACAGATGAAAAATGTGATGTGACAGATGAATACATCTGATGCAACAGATGGAAACATATAATGCAACAGATGAAAATCTGATACAACTATGAAAAACTGATAGAAAAGGTAAACAATCTAACTGATCATTCATATATTGCGACATAAAACTCTTCTGTTTGAAATAAATTTCAACAATATTGATATAACAGATAACTCATTTTGATTTGGATGGTTGTGAAATTAGTTGCAGGATGAGTATAGCTGGTGGTTAGCTATTTGGTGTTTGTTTAGGATATTTCAATTTGGATAGTTGTGGAATTAGCTATAGGATGACTACAACTGATGTTTTTTAATCAAAGAATATATATCATACATGTTTTAGGTATGCCTTCAAAAGAATGCCCACATCAAGGTCTTTGTCGGTCTTATTATTTTTGTAATTAAATAGTCAAAATCAACCAAAGGGAGTTTAATAAGTTCTCTGGCAGCCAAGTGTGCTTTAACTTAACCAAAGGGAGTTTAATAAGTTCTCTGGAAGCGAAGTGTGCTTTAACTTTGTTATTTTAACTAAACCCTTCAAGATGAAGAATACAGAAACATAAGTAACATTAACATCTTGATCCTTATGTATCTCTTTCTCTGTCGAACCTGATTTTTAGTAATAGTGTCTTTATCAAATGTATTAGCATTAGACATAAAATACTGTGTTGTATAAGTATCTATTATGAATTCAGTTAGATTCTGATATGTTATCAAACCCTTTATGTATTCGAACCTTTAAGGTTACCATTAGATGATTTTGGAAATGCTTAAGTGTCAATTGATAGACACACATTCTTATCAAGCATCTGATTAGTTTGATTATACTACTCTTGAGTTAAAATAAACGTGTCTGGTAACTGAGTCTTATTTATCTCTTGAGGCAACTTCCCTTGCTTAAGTGTTTGACATAGTGCAGTCATATTAACAGATATGTGGTTCTAAGTACATTCCTTTAGCATAGTAGTGAGTGCTTTTACATTGTGCATTAGAAGTTGAAACCTAACAATAGGATGTGGACCAATTATATCAGGAATTACATACATATACAATTCTATTAAAATTTAGAGCTTAAGAGACGGAAAAAGATAAAGTTTAGCAATAGCTTTCCAATATTATAATATTCACCTAAATCTGATAACCGAACAAGAAGTTATGTTGATTTTAAGTTTCAGTCATTAAACACCATTATTTTAGTCCACAGCACATTGCAGAACCATAATAAATAATGATTGGCAATTTCTATTGAGGTAGAACAATCCTGGAGCATCGCACCAAAGGTCAGCTTTTAGGATTAAAATAATATTTTTCCTATTATTTTGGTCTACTTAGGTGTGATATTTAAGCCCTTAAAACATTTTAAAATTATTCTTCAATTAATTTCCCCTAAATCAAAAGGTATTCTCTCCCGATCAAGAACCCTAGCTCTCAAATTCAAGGTCAATCCTCAGAATTCACCAAGAACATCAAGAAATACATCAACTAAGGTATGTGAAATGTTCATCCATGGGCTCCTTTCACCCATGGAGTCTAAGTACGTATTTTAATTACAAAAGTTATCATCTTTTCAAGATTTACGATATTTAATTGTGAGTTTAAACTTTGAGTCTCCATGAACATCCATGAATATTGATTTTATACCTTGTTTTGATGAAATTATTATTGTTATTCAATTCTACATGTTTTTGTTATTTATTGAATTGAACCATGATTAAGAGCTATTACATTGAATTCATGCTATATCTATAAGTTCAATGACATTCCTATGATTTGATTAAACCATGCACTTCAAGCATTTGATAAAATGCATATAAGAGTGATTTATTTATTAAAAGCCTTCTTGCTTTGTCCTCCAAGCTTTAGTGTCATTTAACTTTTATTGTTTTTGAGTCTTGGGGTTATTGAATACCCAAAAACCATAGATGTTTATTTAGTTTAGTCTCATTACATTACATTATAGTCTTCAAATTATACTATAAGTATTATCAGAACAGTTAGATATCAATCTGTTAAACTCAGAACAATCTAGTATTTTAGTGTCTTTCAGTTGGGAGTAGGATTTAGCACCGAGCAAGTGTAGGGATGGTGATTTCCCTGGCAGATATGCAGATTCATTAGTAGCCATCCCTATACTCCTGAACTATGTAGCTAGCATAGGATAGGAGTAGTCACCCATCAGATTAAGTTTTACTATTTTGCAAGGGTCACCCATCAGTTCAGGCTTGACACCCTTAGTACTTTTAACAATATATCAGTTTAGTGGATCCACATAGCCAACATTAGTGCCCGTGGCATGGTATTAACACACTTCTAATTGGAGTTACAGGTTGGATCCCGATTAGCTCATATTGGAGCATATGAGTTAGATGATTCCTCCTAAATTCTCAACCATAATCTTATTCAAAGTCTTAGGTACAGTCTTAATCCAGTAATCAGTTTTTGGCATTCATTGTTAGTGTTGTTTCACCAAACAATATAGATGTCAGTTATTTTAGTATCTTAGTTTATAGACTTTAATCGGTTCATGTTATATGTTTGGTCATGTATCCCTAGTATTTACAGATTTCACATATTTCTAGTATCTATATATTTCGTGCTCTCAAATCAGAACATCATTCTTTACATGTATATTCAAATAATTATTATTCCTTTTTATGAAACCATGCATGTTAGCCTACCTCATTTATCATATCAGTACATTTGAAGTACTGAACGCATACCTTTTCTATGTGCTATGATGTATTATATCATAGGTTCTAACGCGTAGTTTCTGGATCACGCTTAGACTCTCAGGCCATCGTGGTAAGTTCTCATCATTCGAGGATAGATAATTTTATTTCATGCTTTCGGTGTAGTAGTTAGTTGGAATTAGTTGGAACCTATCCCATTAACTCGCAGTTATTTAGTTTAGAGGCTTTTCAGATATAAGAGCTAGTAATTTAATGTGCAAGCATTACTATTAGATATTTAGTTTACCATTAATTTATCAAATTCATACAGTTGTTTCTCTAGATTCATTTTTCAGTCCTAATTAAGTAATAAGACCTTATGGAATATCAGATGTTCTTCCGTAATTATGATATTACTATTTAGTGCTTATAGCAGGTACCAACTCATGGATTAGCTTGTGGTCCCTTAGGACTGTTAGCACCATGTGAAGCCCAAGGTGTACTATCGATGAATTACAAATATGGTATAAGTTTTTAAAGTGTCCTAGGAAGTCTTAAAAACATGTAAAGTAGCGTCTTGTGCATGGGCATCACAAGAGAGCTAGAATAGGTTGTTTTAATTTCAATTATCCAAGGTCAGAAGATAGTGATTGTCCATAGTTTCATCAGAGGTCTTTAGCCCCAGCACCCTTTTTATCTATTACGTTAGTACCCAAATTCATAAATGATAATAGGGATAGAGCACCAGGCTCTAAGTCCTAATATTGTGTTAGCGGTGCCCTATGAACCCTCCATGTCAAAAGTGTAACACGCACCATCAGGGTGAGTGTAGAGCGGGCAATGATGTATGCTTTGGGTATGGTAATCCAGGCAATCAAATTTGAGAGTGTCAGGTAGTTGCTTAGAGAGGTTGGGATTTGTGCCTATAGGGCCAGTCCAATCAATTGTGAGTTCCATTTGGTTGCTCAGCTCTGCAGGGTGCTGCTTCCACTGCTACCAGTGGTCAATGCTGAACAGATTATATGCTCTTCAGTCTCGCCAAGATCAAGAAAATTCTCCTTACGTAGTTACTTGTTTCTTATTGGTCTTTCACTTACATGTTTATGCTTTACTAGACCCTGGATTGTCTCTTTCTTCTGTAACTCCATATATGAGCATCAATATTGGAATTAGTCCTAAAACTCTAGCAGAGCCCTTTTAATTGTCTATTCCAGTAGTTTTTTCTATTGTAGCCAAGCAGGAATACAAGAGCTGTTCAATTATAATATCTTAGAAGGTTACTTCAGTTGATCTCATGGAGTTAAAGATGTCAGATTTTGATGTTATTCTCAACATGGATAAGCTCCACTCATTCTATGCCTCAGTTGATTGTGGAAAGAGAATATTTCATTTTTAGTTCCCAAACAAACTACTCCTTGAATGGAGGGGTAGTACTACAACACTTAAGGTTCATTTGATTTCATACCTTAGAGAGAGGAAAATGATAACCAAGGGGTGTATATATCATTTTTTATGAGTCAAAGACTATAGCTATGAAACTCTAACTCTTGAAGTTTTAGCAGTTAGGGAATTTCTAGATGTATTCCCTGAAGATCTTCCCGAAGTTCTCCCCAAAAGGGAAATTGACTTCGGAATAGACCTTCTCCCAGATACTCAACGCATATCTATTCCAAAATAAGAATTGCTCCAGCATAACTCAAGGATTTAAAAGAACAGTTAAAGGATCCCGTAGATAAGGGATTCATTAGACCTAGTGTCTCCTTATGCGGCACACCTTTTCTATTCGTGCGTAAGATAGATGGTTCTCTAAGAATATGCATAGACTACCATTAATTGAACAAATTCAAAATTAAGAAAAGATATCTACTTTCTAGAATCAATGACTTGTTTTACCAACTTTAGGGTGCCAGCTATTTTTCAAAGGTAGATCTCAGATTAGGCTATCATTATCTCTGAGTCAGAGAATGTGACATTCCTAAAATAGCGTCCCGAACTCGGTATGGTCACTTTAAATTTTTAGTCATGTCCTTTGGTCTTACAAATTCCCCAAAAGCTTTTATGGACTTAATGAATCGTGTATTCAAGTAGTACAGGGACATATTCGTCATAATCATTATCGATGACATTCTTGTTTACTCCCTTAGTGAAAATGATCATGCAGACCAACTTAGAATAGTACTTCGGGCTCTCCAAACTCATAAATTGTTTGCCAAATTCAGTAAGTGCCAATTTTGTCTAAGAACAGTAGCATTCCTTGGTTATATTATTTCTCATGATAGCGTTAGAGTTGATCCTCAAAATACCAAAGCAGTGAGAAACTGGGCCAGACCCATATCACCCTCAAATATCAGGAATTTCATGGATTTAGTTGTCTATTACCATTGGTTTCTAGAGGGGTTTTATCCTATTGGAAACCCATGTCTAGGTTGACTTGAAAGAATGTTAAGTTTCAGTGGTAAAATTTATGCGAGAAGCGTTTTTAGGAGTTGAAGAATAGACTCACCTCATGCCTAATTCTTACCTTACCAGATGGTTTAGATAGGTTTGTTGTGTACTGTGATGTATCAATGGTAGATTTGAGTTGTTTCCTCATACAGATAGGTAAGGTCATAGCCTATACCTCTAGAAATCTTAAGCCCTATGAAAAGAATTACCTTAACTATGATCTTGAGCTAGCAGTTATAGTGTTTGCGTTACAGATTTTGAGGCATTACTTGTATGGGGTGTATGTTGATGTCTTCATAGATCACAAAATCCTTCACTATGTATTCTCTCAAAAATATTTTAATCTTCATCGGAGAAGGTGGTTAGATTTATTGAAAGATTATGACAAAAAATTTCTGTATCACCCGAGCGAGGCCAATGTAGTGGCTGATTCTCTTATTAGAATGTCTATGGGTAGTGTTGTTCATGTTGAGGATGGTAAGAAAAATCTAACACAAGAAGTTCATCAACTTGTGCGATTAGGTTTCTACTTAGTCAACTCGGAAGAGGGTAGTGTGTGGGAGTAGAGCAGCACCAAATCATCTCTAGTTTTCAAGGTGAAGGAAAAGAAGGTTAGAGATCCCAATCTAGTCAAGCTAAAAAAAATCAACCAGAGATAAGAAAGTAGAGGTTTTCTTCGAAGAAATAGATAGTGTTTTATGTTATCATGGTAGATTTTGTGTGCCTGATGTAGATGACTTGAGGTAGCGAATTCTTGCAGAATTGCATGGTACACATTACCCAATTCATCAAGGGCCACTAAGACATACCGTGACTTACAGGAGATCTATTAGTGGAGTGGGCTGAAGTAGGATATTGCGGAGTTTGTAGCTAAGTGATCTATATGCCAACAAGTTAAGACTGATTTCTAGAAGCCTTGTAGTTCCATATAGTAGTTCAGTATTCCCACGTAGAAATGAGAAGAAGTAAACATGGACTTTGTGATAGGACTGCCTCATACTCGTCATCAATATGATTCTATTTGGGTAATCATAGATAGGATAACCAAATCAGTTCATTTCTTGCTATTCCATACCTCATACTTAGCCGAGGACTACAAAAAACTCTATCTTAGAGAGTTGGTTAGGTTTTATGGTTTTCCCTTAGCTATCATCTCAGATAGAGGTACCCAGTTTGCCTCTTATTTTTGAAAATCATTCAAAAAGGATCTTGGTACCTAAGTTCACCTTAGTATAGCCTTTCACCCTCAGATAAATGGTCAAGTAAAAAGGACCATTCAGACTCTAGAAGATATGTTGAGGGCATGTGTTGTTAATTTTAAAGGTAGTTAGGATGACCACTTGCCTTTGATCAAATTTGCGTACAATAATAGTTATTATTCCATTAACCGAATGGCTCCATTTTTTGCTCTCTATAGTAGGAGATTTAGATCTCCTATTTCTTGGTTTTAAGTGAGTGAGGCCGCAGTAGTAGGGCCTAACTTGCTGTTTGATGCCTTAGAAAAGGTTTAGTTGATCAGAGTGAGGCTTAGAATAGCCTAGAGACGACAGAAATTATATGCAGATGTGAGGAGAAAGGTTCTCGAGTTTAAGGTTGGTGATTTTGTGTACTTGAAAATCTATCCCATAAAGGGGCTAAAAAGATTTGGCAAGAAAGGGAAAACTCAGTTTCCATAAGTAGGTCCCTTCAGAATTCTCAGTCGCTTTGAAAAGTTAGCTTACGAGCTTAAGGTGCCTTCAGATCTAGCTTCAGTACACCAAGTGTTCCATTTCTTGTTGTTAAAGAAGTGTATTGGTGATCCAACTTAAGTTGTTCCCTTAGAAAGTGTAGATATTCAGAATAATCTCTCCAATGAGGAAGTTCCAGTCGAAATTCTTGATTATCAAGTTCGTAGTCTAAGCAACAAAGAGGTACCACTAGTCAAATTTCTTTCGCAGAATCAGTCCACTTAGGGAGACATTTGGGAAGAAGAAGCAGATATGCGACCAGGTAAACTTATCTTTTCTCTACGAATTCATATTCGATTTAAGGTATTAATCTTGTCAAGATTTGTCTCTATCATGCTCAGTTTCAGTGGCACATTATGTTCATGTAGTTCCTACCTTCATGAATAAGTTAAGTCATACATTCCATACATCAGATATCCGTGTTTGGTGTTTATGCTCAGTCTATCAATTTTCCTTATCTTAAGCAGTCTTATTTGATGAAGAATGATCCAAAAAGGGAGATATTTTAATACCTAGTATTTTACTAGCATAATCTATGTCCCAATACATGAGTATTCATAAATAGGATTTTCGAAATACTCATTAATTTTTAGTTTAGATCCAGCCATTGCTTAGGGAATTCAATTAGCTTTCCAATTATATAAAATTTGCCCAAATCCGATAACTGGGTAAGAAGTTATGGAGAATTTAAATTTCATTCATTAAACACCATCATTTTAGTCCTAAGCACATCGCGGAGCTAGTCTAAATGACGATTGGTAATTTTCAGTGAGGTGTCGCGATCTTGGCACGTTGCGCTAAAGACTAGATTGACATTTGTCATTTTCCAATGTTGTAGCGCAATGCCATCGCATCACAGTGAGCTTTTAGATCACGAACAAGGTGGCAACGCATTATGTCGCGTCACTCCACCGTGCTTGTAAGACCCCATAAAAATCCTAAGTCAAATTTAGCTCCTTAAGGCTTGATAAGGAAATCCAACACTTATAAGAATTTTGCTAAGTGTTAGAAACACTTAGTTTCGTCTTATACCTCCGAACTTTGGGGATTTATTTGATGACCTTTGCGACCTTTATTTTTTAATTTTCAAGTTGAGTTGTGATCGAGGAAGTCAAGAGTACATCTCGAGTGAGTTTCAGAATTATTGGAATCTGTTTAGGGTGTGTTTGGATTTAAAAATAGAAGAACCATGCGATTTGCATGCGTCTCATGCTCTATAGCATGCGCCAGTAATTTTCAGCATCATAACTTCTAGAATATTTTGAACTGCGAGAGCTTCTATATATCGATGAAAATATCTTTGAGTATTATTTCAAATACAATTGGTTTCATCCAATTTAAACATTGGAACAAAGAATTATGATCAATTTACATCAGCCTATCATACTAAAAACAACATAGGATAATTGTATCTTTCTCTCCTTCTCTAGCGGTATTATAGTCTTATGCCCTTCCTATATATATGCTTAAACACGGAAATAAGCCTAACTTAGAATAGAATATACTACCTTTTTCCCAAATTCTCTCAAAAATTATAAAGAACAAGTAAGGGTTTAATTGGGGGTTTCAAGATTCAAGCCAATTTCACTGTTAACTTTAAGGAATAATCAATTGAATGTACGCATAGTGTTCATCCATGGATTCCTTTCATCCATGGAGCTCAAGAATTAAGTTTTAAGTTATGTATCATGAATATTTTGTGGTGGGATGATTATGTTCATGTTGATGATGTTAAATTTAGTTTTTAATTCCATGAGTTATCTCAAGAACAAAAACTAATTTATTTTGTAATATTATTCTTATGAAATTTATATTGAGTTCTTGAAATTGCAAGTTGGATGTTGATGATCATGTTGTTGGTGTTGAATGATTTCCAAGTTGGAATCTTTATGTGAAATCATGAAACTATGTTGAAATATAAGTTGAAGTCCATGAATTTGGTGATTTATACTTTGTGAAAAATTTATGATTTCACCTATGCCTAAGTTATGTATAAAAGGTGTTTGATTAAATATTTCAGAGAAACAAGAAACTTGTAGTATGGATTAATATGGCCTAAAAGGTGAATTCATGCTATTGACCTCATGTATGAATTGCTTACATGCTATTTTTGTACAATGAATATGTTGTTGGAATGTCATGATGTTAGAGTATGAAATTATGATCTTGATTATATACATTCCTACCTTGAACAAGATTATGTTAACCATGTACTTCGTGAAATCCCCAACTTATTTTATTATAAATGGTTGATATTGATCATGTATTCAACAATGTCAAGAAGTGTCAGTTTCCTTCTGTCGAGTCCTGGGTGTACTTGTACCCAAAAAATATAGTTGTGTGCCTAGAGCCATGTCATGTTTTCATGATACTCTGAGTCTAGCCATGTTTAGTAGACTTCAGTCAGTCTCGTAACTCAGGAAAACTCATGTAAAGGCAGTATCAATTTCGTTTTACTCAGTAATCAGTAAACTACGTATTCTCAGTAATATTCCGTCAGTATATGGAATTAAGTACATCTCAGTATTAGTACAATTTAGTTCATTATTTAGTTGAGACATCAGTAAACTCTGTCAGCTAATAAAACTCAGTAGCATTTAGTCAGTTATCAGAATTCAGTAGTGTTCCGTTAGTCATCAAAACTCAATAAACTCAATCCATGTTTAGTTTAGTTAAACAGAACAATCAGTAATAGTTCAGTTAATTCTAGTATAAACTAGAAAATCAGTTCAGTATAATCAGTTTAGTGTCATTCAATTAAGAATAGTATTCAACACCGAGCGAACCCAAGGATGGGAACTCACCTTCCAGTAGAGGGTGTGATTCTTAGAAGTTATCCTTGCGTTCTAGAACTATGTAGCAAACATAGGTTGACACATCAATACCTATCATTTGAGGGTAGATGAGGTGGCTTAACCTATCAGATGAGGGTTCCCACCATCCTTATTAGGGTACCTTCCAAATGAGGGTCACTCATAGTTTGTCCCTACCAGTGGCACGGTATTGACTCCCTTCCATCCAGGGCAAGGATTGGACCCCACCTTAGCTATTATAACATATTTGGGACATATCGATTAGATAACTACTTCCCACAGTTTCAGTATCAATCTCAGTAAAAGAACTCAGATAGCTTTTAAGGATATCAGGACTGTCAGTTACAGTCAACTCAGATATAGTACGAAACTAAACTAGTTCCATCAGATTTAGGACTTTTAGATACAGTCATTTATGTTATCATTTTTCAGAACAAACGTTATCAGACATATCAGTTATCAGAATTCAGTTATCATTCATGATATGTTATTAGTAAATACATGTCATTAGTAATTATACTCAGTAATCATGTTATCATGAGCTCAGTTTCAGGACTGTTATATACGGTCAATCAAATCAGTTCTTCATAATAAGAACTATCAGAAACAATTATTCCTTTATCTGTAATATAGGATCAGTCTCCCATTATTCAGTAATATAGTAGCAGTTCATCACTTATTAATGAATTACATATCAGTATAAGTAAACTAAGTCATTTAGTATCTCAGCATCAGTAAAAACCATGTTGTCAGTATCCAGACTCACTAGTCAGTATCACCATGATTTTTGTTGTAGTTACGTATGTATGTATGTATTTTCATGTTCATATCAGTCAGCATTATTCATTCATATAAAAGCCTTTGCATTTATCCTACCTCACTTATATACTCAGTGCATTCAGTCGTACAAATGCATTTATGCTATGGTGTTTTATTTGATGCCATAGGTATAGAGCCATGAGTTTTAGAAAAGCAGTAGCACTGTAGATTTCAGCAATCAGTGCTCCTCTTCATTCGAGGATAATATAATTATTACTTTATTACAACATTTCAAATTAGTTTTTCAGTTCATTGATTTAGTTGTAGACATGTTCCTTCAAATCCTTATTCAGTTCAGTTTGAGGATTTTGGACAAGATGTCAGATTAGATGTTTAGACTTTGGTATTTATGTTTCTTTTTGGTATTTTTATACCATGTTTTTCTGATATGTATTAGTATTGGACCTTATGGCCTTACCGTTCTTGTTTTTGCATATTTTATGAGATATTATGCATTTTATAGGTACCAATATCAGTCATGGGTTAGCATGTGGTCCTTCGAAGTCATTAGCACTGTGTAGTATTTTTATTCAGAAAATCAGGGCGTTACAAACTTGGTATCAGAGCCTAAGGTTCAACAATGTCCTAGGAAGTCTGAAAGCTGCATCAAGTAGAGTCTAGTTCATGGGCGTGTTGTGCACAACACTTATGTGCATGAGGCTACGAGATGTTTTAGGAACTGTTTCCCTTCTTTCAAGCCTCAAGATCATGCTATAAAAAGGTTCTCTAAGGAACCCATGTAGATTCACATCAGGCTCCCCTCATGTCAACCTTACCTTACTTTCAAGGTAACAGAAATAGTGAAGCTCAAATCCTAATGATAGAGCTTTCTTATGCAGTCCGTGGAGACAGTTATGGGATTTTTCACATGTTCAGACAATATCCCCTCACTTCAGTTATGTTCCAAAGTTGTACATATTTTATTTATAATCATGAGAACTCCTTTGTAAACTCAAATCCAATTTTTGATATGCCGTTAGATCCCTTCTCAGAATCCTATGACAGTATAGACCTAGAATTTTAAGCATGGACCCAAGAGTTTAGCATTAGATGAGTTGGGATAGTATTATCCAGTTTGATTAGATTATGTATTCATGGGGATATTTGTACTAAGGTAAATCAGGAGGCTTGAACAGTGTAAGCTAGAATTTAAGTTTATTTACTTAAAATTAAGCATGAAGGTTTGGATGTGATATTAGTAGTATATGAGGAAACAAAAGCAGCTGATGTGTTTAGTTCGATGGGAAGGTGTCGAACAGAGTATAAGTATGTGATGATAGATCAAGTGACCAAGTCAGATGCTTAGATTCTAGTAGTAGTGCCAGTATGTATAGAATAGCTGTAAGGGAAGACGATTCCTAACCCATCCTCTTCTCAGTACAAAGATTTGTACTTCCGCTATCACTAAATCCACTCAGGTCTTACATATCAAATCTATGGTTATGAACCACAATCATGTACTTTTCCATAAATCATCTACAGTTTCATTTCCTGGTATAAAGGATCTCTGTTTACCCTGCAGTACGAATTAATTACATGAAAACGGCTTATGTTCACACGTTTCCCATAGAATCATGTGCGCTTTTAGTCTAGCATAGGGAGTTAGATGTAAATCACTATGTGTTATGAATCATGTCTCATGAATACAAAAATTCAAAACATAGGTCATGCAGCTCATGACTCATGCACACATATCATGCTTTACAGTATACTCAGCTTTCATGACTCATGCTATGCTCCTACAAATCAGATAAATTCAGACTATGTCATGTATATCTTTAGTTCATACCTTTTTGGTAAATTCATGTTATTCAAACTCTATTCCTTAGGTTTCAGTCATGTGTCAAGTTCAATTTTTATCAATTTATGCTTCAGGTCCTCCTTATTTAACCATGCAGTTAGCTCTCTTTATGAAAATAGTATAGTGATGAGCGGTTTCTTAGATAGGAGAGATAAATATTTCATGTTAAGAGAAGATTGTTGCATGCTTATTTTATACAAGGGTGTAGTATTAATGATAGGCTTGAATCTAAATATACCAAGATAGAGTATCCTAGTAGTTGCGAGTATAACCCAGTTCATGTATCATGCCCCAGTTCCAGATAACAAATAATTATGTCACCTTAGTTTTCCTCAATATTTCAGCAAAGGCAGTCCAACATTCTTCAAGGGACATAGTGTCCCAAGGGGGAGATACACTCTAATCCCTCAAACTATTATGACATAAACAAACTGGTCTGTCTTCATATCATGAATTCATCTTAGAGGAAGGGTTACTTATAAGATGGCCTTCTAATTCAAATCTCAATCGTAAACCATGTACTCACTGGCTTAATTTAGTTCACGATACTCTGTCCATGTCACACATTATAGACTCAGTTCATATCATGATATTAAGTTCATGTATCACATTCCAGACTTAGTTATGTCCTCATGTTTCTACTCATGCATATTGAGTAATTAATCTTAGACTCATTGGTATTTTAAGTTCAATGTAATAGTGTTCCTTAAAATTACTCGTTCTCATGTTCGAATTTCAGTACCAAACTTAGTATTTAGTTTTATGCCCAGTTTTTAGTTAAACTTGGCATCTTTTACTATTGCATATTCAGTCGCATGTTCACGAGCAAGTTCAGTCATATAATCATGCATCAGATATGCATGGATTCAGCTTATCATTTATGCACCAGATATGTATTTTCATTTTGACAAACTCAGTTCATCAGAACTCTCAATCCTTCATTCATAAATAAGTTACACATGCATCAAATATGTATGTTTAGTTTGATACAAATTCGTCTTATCAGTCATGTATATCATGAAATCATGTTTCAGTCATTTATGTTTAGTATATGCCTCAGTTGGTCTCTTCTCCCCTTCTTAGTAAGTCTCATTCGAGGATAAATGTTCCCAAGGGGGAGATATTATAAGACCTCGTAAAAAGCCTAAGTCTAATTTATCTCCTTAAGGCTTGATAAAGAAATCAAACACTTAGAAGAATTTTGCTAAGTGTTAGAAACACTTAGTTTCATCTTATGCCTCCGAACATCAGGGATTTATTTAACAACCTTCTTGACCTCCGTTTTAGGATTTTCAAGTTGAATTGTGATCGGGGAAGTCAAGAGTACATATCGAGTAAGTTTAAAAAATTTTGGAATCTGTTTAGGGCGTGTTTGCATTTAAAAACAAAAGCACCATTCGATTTGCATATGTCGCATGCTCTACAACATGATCCAGAAATTTTAAGCATTTTAGGGTCAACTTCAAATGATCATAACTTCTTGAATATTTTGAACTATGAGAGCTGCTATATATTGATGAAAATATCTATGAGTCTTCTTCCCAATGCAATTGTTTCATCCAATTTAAACATCGGAGCAAAGAGTTATGATCAATATACTTGAGCCTACCAGCCTTAAAACAACATAGGACAGCTGGGTCTTTCACTCTTTCTTCAGGGGTATTTTAGTCTTTTGTATATCCTATATATATGCTCAAACACGACATTAAGCCTAATTTAGAGCAGAATATACTACTTTTTTCTCAAATTCTCTCAAAAAATATCAAGAACAAGTAAGGGTTCAATTGGGGATTTCAAGATTCAAGCCAATTTCACCATTAACTTTCATGGATAATCAATATAAGGTCTGCATAATTTTCATTAATGGATTCCTTTCATCCATGGAGTTAAAGAATCAAGCTTCAAGTTATGCATCATGAATATTTTGTGGTGGGATGATTATGTTCATGTTGATGATATTAAATTGAGTTTTTAATTCCATGAGTTATCTCAAGAATCATGAAAATTAATTTATTTTGTAATATTGTTCATATGAACATTATGATTAGTTGTTGAAATTGCAAGTTGGACGTTGATGATCATGTTATTGGTGTTGAATGATTCCCAAGTTGGGATCTTTATGTGAAATCATGAAACTATGTTGAAATATAAGTTGAAGTCCATGAATTTGGTGATTTATACTTTGTGAAAATTTTATGATTTCACCTATGCCTAAGTTGTGAATGAAAGTTGTTTGATTAAATGTTTAAGAGAAACAAGAAACATGTAGTATTGATTAATATGGCCGAAAAGGTGAATTCATGCTATTGACCTCATGCTTGAATGTCTTACATGCTATTGTTATACAATGAATATGTTGTTGGAATGTCATGATGTTAGCGTATGAAATTATGATCTTGATTATATACATTCCTATCATGAACAAGATTACGTTAACCATGTACTTCATAAAATTCCCAACATATTTTATTATGAATGGTTGATATTGATCATGTATTCAAGAATTTCAACAAGTGTCAGTTTCCTTCTATCGAATCCTGGGGGTACTTGTACCCAAAAAATATAGTTGTGTGCCTAGAGACATGTCATGTTTTCACGATACTCCCTGTCAAGCCATGTTCAGAAGACTTCAGTCAATCTCTTGACTCAAGAAAACTCATGTAAACGCAGTATCTCTTTAGTTTTACTCAGTGCTCCGTAATGTATGTAATCTTAGTAATATTCCATCAGTCAATGGAATTCAGTAAATCTCAGTATTAGTACAATTTAGTTCAATATTCAGTTAGACATTAGCAAACTCAGTCAGCTAACAGAACTCAGTAGTACTTAGTCAGTTATTAGAATTAAGTAGTGTTTCGCTAGTCATCAGAACTCAATAAACTCAGTCTATGTTTAGTTCAGTTAAGTAGAACAATCAGTAATAGTTTAGTTAATTCAAGTATAAAATAGGAAATCAATTCAGTATAATCAGTTCAGTGTCATTTAGTTGGGAGTAGAATTCAACACCAAGCGAACCCAAGGATGGGAACTCACCTACCAGTAGAGGGTGTGATTCGTAGAAGCAGTCCTAGCATTCTAGAACTATGTAGACAACACAGGTTGATACATCAATACCTATCAGTTGACGGTAGATAAGGTGGCTTAAACTGTTAGATTATGGTTCCCACCATTCTCATTATAGTACCTGCCAGATGAGGGTCACTCACAGCTTGTCCATACCAGTGGTGCGGTATTGACTCCCTTCAAATCAGGGCAGGGATTGGACCCCAGCTTAGCTATTATAGCATATTTGGGACATATCGGTTAGATAACTACTTCCCACGGTTTCAGTATCAATCACAGTAAAAGAACTCAGATAGTATTCAGGATATTAAGACTGTCAGATACAGTCAACTCAGATACAGTACAGAACTCAACTAGTTCCATCAAATTTAGGACTTTTAGATACAGTCATTCATGCTATTAGTTATCAGAACTCGTGTTATCGGATATATCAGTTATCAAAATTCAGTTATCATTCATTATATGTTATCAGTAAATGTATGTCATCATTATTCATACTCAGTAGTCATGTTATCGTGAGCTCAATTTTAGGACTGTTATTTACGGTCAATCAAATCAGTTATTCATAATCAGAACTATTAGAAACAATCATTCCTTTATCTATAATATAGTATGAGTCTCGCAGTATTCAGTAATATAGTGTCAGTTCCTCACTTATTAGTGAATTATATATCAATATCAGTAAACTCGGTCATTCAATATCTCAAAATCAATAAACTCATGTTGTCAGTATTCAAACTCAAGAGTCTGTATCACCGCGAGTTTAGTAGCAGTTATGTATGTATGTATGTATGTATTCTCACGTGCATATCAGTCAGCATTATTCATGCATATAAAATCCTTTGCAGTTAGCCTACCTCACTCATATACTCAGTACATTCAGTCGTACTAATCCATTCGCACTATGGTGTTTTATTTGATGCCATAGGTACAGAGGCACGAGTTTCAGAGCAGCAGTAGCATCGCAGATTTCAGCAGTCAGTGCTCTTTTTCATTCGAGGAAAATATTATTATTACTTTATTACAGTATTTTAGATTAGTTTTTTAGTTCATGGAGTTAGTTGGAGACATGTTCCTTCAACTCCTTATTCAGTTCAGTTAGAGGCTTTTGGACTAGATGTAAGATTAGATGTTCAGACTTCTGTATTTATGTTTCTTTCTATTATTGTTATACCATGTTTTTAAAATATGTATCGGTATTGAACCTTAAGGCCTTATAGTTTATGTTTCTGCATATTTTATGAGATATTATGTTGTTTACAGGTACGAATAACAGTCATGTGTTAGATTATGGTCCTTCGAGGTCATGAGCACCGTGTAGCATTTTGATTCAGAAAATTGGGGTGTTACAGTGCTTTTTCCCAATTGTCCAATTCATGTGATACAGCGCGATAGCATTGCATCGCGCCATGGGTGTTTTTCAGAAATTTTTGATGAAAAATTAATACTTTATTCAGGTTAAAATAGTCCTTTCCCTATTATTTTGGTCAGACCAGGTGTGATATTTAATCCTTAAAAACATTTTAAAAATCATTCTTAATTAATTTCCCCTGAATCAAAAGATATTCTCTCCCGATCTAGAACCTAGCTCTCAAATTCAAGGTCAATCCTCAAGAATTCACCAATAACGTCAAGAAATTTATCAAGTAAGGTATGTTAGATGTTCATCCATCAGTTCCTTTCACCCATAGAGTGCAAGTACCCACTTTAATTTCAAAAGTTATCATCTTTTCATGATTCATGATATTTAATTGTGATTTTAAACTATAAGTCTCCATGAACTTCCATGAATTTTGATTTTCTACCATGTTCTAATGAAATTATTGTTGTTATTCAGTTCTCCATGTTTTATGTTTATTATTTGTTGAATTTAACCATGATGTAGTTCTATTAGGTTGAATTTATTTTATTTCTATAAGATCCATTACATTCCAATGATTTGACTAAACCATGAACTACAAGTCTTTGATAAAATGCCTACAAAAGTTATTAATTTAATAAAATTCTTCATGCTTTATCATCCAAGATTTAGTGTCATTTCACTATTATTTTTTTCTAGTCATGGGGATATTGAATACCAAAAAACCATAGTTGTTTACTTAGTCTAGTCTTAGTACATTACAAAATAGTCTTCACATTATACTATAAGGATTATCAGAAAACTCAAATATCAGTCAGTTAAACTCAGAAAGTATAGTATTTCAGTGTCTTTTAGTTGGGAGTAGGATTTAGCACCGAGCAAGTGTTCGGATGGAGGATTACCCATCATATAGGGAGAGTCATTATTAGCAGTCCCTATACTCCAGAACTACATAGCCAGCGTAGTATATGAGTAGTCACCCGTCAGAGTAGGCTTGACTATCTCGAAGGGGTAACCCATCAGTTTAGGGTTGACACCCGTAGTTCTTAGGATAGTATATTATTTTAGTGGATCCAGGCTTCCAGAATTAGTACCCATGGTATTCTTCAAACTGGGGTTACATGTTGGACCCCAATTATTAAAAAATAGAGGATGTCTGTTAGATTATTCCTTGCACAGTCTCAGCCACAATCTCAAACACACTCTCAGTTGCAGTGTTTATCTAGTATTCATTTTCAGACATTAAGTCTTAGTTTTGTTTTACCAAAGTACACACATTTCAGTTATTTTAGTATTTCAGTTAACAGTATATGCAGATTTCATGCTATCTATTCAAAACTTCATGCTTTACATGTATATTAAAATAATTATTATTCCTGTTCATGAAACTATGCATATTATCTAACATCATTTAGCATACCAGTACATTCAAAGTGTTGATCACATACAATTTCTTTATGCTATGATGTATTATATCATAGGTTTTGGTGCCCAGTTTCTAGATAACACTTAAACTATTAGGCCATCAGCAGTGACACTGGTGAGTCCTCATCATTCAAGGATGGATTATTTTATTTTATGCCTTCAGTCTAGTAGTTAGTTGGAGTTAGTTTGGGCCTGTTACACCAACCCATAGTTAATCAATTTATAGGATTTTCAGTCATTAGAGTCAGTTATTCAGTTTCAAACATTGTAGCTAGATATCCAGTTTATCATCATTTTATCAAATTCAAAAAATTGTTTTTCTAGATTCATAATTCAGTATTTATTCATTAATAAAACCTTATCGCATATCAATTGTTCTTTCGTAATTATGATATTATTATTTAGTGCTTACAACTGGTACTAGCTTATGGGTTAGCTTATAGTCCCCTAAAACTGTTAGCACCATGTAACACCCAGGGTGTACTCTTGAGGCATTACAAACATTGCATCAGAGTCTAATATTTTAAAGTGTAATAGAAAGTCTAAAAGCTATGTCAAGTAAAGTATTGTGCATAGGTGTGTAGCACGCCACACTTATGGACGAGTGGATATAAGGAATTTAGGAAAAGTTTTCCTTTCTTCATGTATATATGTCGTACGAGTGAGAATGAGCTTAATTTAATCTCCAGTCTAATTGGTTTCATCCTTTTGTCTAGAAAACTTTCCTCCCAACAAGATTGGAAGAAGAACAAGAAACCATCCAGCATCTCCGCCCGTCTAGGAAGATTCTCTGGATGAGCATATCTCTCAAGAAGAATTCAGAGTAGAATTTACCACTCTAGCAAATTTTGTAGCAACACATAATGAATGACCATCTACTTCTCAATTTAACCTAGTGGCCAATACTGCCACAAAAATAATTCAAACTTTACCCGAATGAATCCTCCTTCTTTTATGGGATCCAATTTTAAAGAGGATCTATAGGAATTATTAGATATAGTTGCGAAGGTAACGGATTCCATGAGGGTGACATCTAATGAGAGTTCTGAGTTGGCTGCATATTTGTTGCAGGATATAGCCCATATATTATTTAAGAAGTTAAATTTAAATAGAGGTGTTGATGAAGGGCCTATCAAATGGGAAGTGTTCGGCATGAATTTATTAGACTAATTCTTCCCATTAGGGTTAAGGTAGGCCAAAGTTCTTGAATTCTTTAACTTGAAGAAGAGAAACATGAGCGTGAAGGAGTATTCCCTCAAGTTATCTCAGTTAAATAGATAGGCTCATAATGTGGTAGTGAATAGTAGGTCTAAGATGACTAAGTTTATGTCTGACATATCTGATAGTGTGGTAAAAGAGTATAGGTCCATAAAGTTGATTAGGGAGATGTAATTGTATAGGTTGGTGGTCCATACTCAGGAAATTGAGGAGCAGAAGATTATAGAGAGAGATGGGGAACAAGAAACTAGAATAAGTAGTTTTAATTTTAGTCAGCTAAGGTGAGAAGGTAGTAACCATCTAGAGTTTCATTAGAGGTCTTCATACCTAATACCTTCTTCATACAGTGCTGCAGTACTCAAATTCAGAAATAATAATAGGGATCAAACACTAGGCTCAAAGTCCCAAGGTAGTATTAGCGGTGCTCGCACGAACCCTATATGCTAAAAGTATGGCAGGCATCATCAGAGTGAGTGTAGATCAAGCAGTGATGTGTGCTTTAGGTATGAAAATCCAGTCCATCGAATTTAGGAGTCTTGGGTAGTTACTCAGAGAGGTAAGGATTTATGCCAACATGGCCAGTCCAATCAATTTTAGGTTCAATCTGGTCGCAAAACTCTCTAGGGTACTGCTTCCATTTCTACCATTGGTCAGTGTCCAAACAAATTATATGTTCATCAGTCTCTCCAAGATTAGGCAAATTCTCCTAACATGGTTACTGGTACATTACAGGTCTTTCTCTTACATGTTTATGCTTTAATAAACCGTGGAGCTTATCTTTCTTTTGTAACTCCATATATAACTGTCAATTTCAGAGTCAGTCCCGAAACTCTAGCAAAGCTCTTTTGAGTGTCTACTCTAGTAGGTGTTTCCATTGTACCCAGGAAGGTATATAGGAACTGTCCGATCATAATATATAAGAAAGTTACTTCAGTTGATCTCGTGGAGTTAGAGATGGTGGTTTCTGATGTTATTCTTGGCATGGATTGGCTCCACTCATGCTATGCCTCAGTTGATTTTAGAAACAAAATAATTCATTTTATATTCCCAAACAAACCAGTCCTGGAATGAAAAGGTTGTACTATAGCGCTTAAGGGTCAGTTGATTTCATACCATAGAGAGAGAAAAATGATATCTAAGGGATGTGTCTATAATAATGTATGAGTCAAATACTTAAACATAAAATCTCCAACTCTTGAGTTAGTTTCAGTAGTCAGGGAATTTTCTGATGTGTTCCCTAAAGATCTTTTCGGAGTTCCTCCCAAAAGGGAAATCAACTTCATAATAGACCTTCTCTAGATACTCAAACCATATCTATTTCAGCCATATAGAATGGCTCTAGCAAAAATCAAAGAGTTAAAAGAACAGTTAAAGGATCTACTAGATAAGGGATTAATCAGACCCAACATCTCCCCGTAGGGCAAAACTATTCTATTTTTGTATAAAAAGATGGTTCTCTCAGAATATGCATAGACTATCATCAATTGAACAAAGTCACAATCAAGAATAGATATCCACTTTCTAGAATTGATGACTTTTTTGACCAACTTTAGGGCGCCAACTACTTTTCAAAAATAGACCTCAGATCAGGCTATCATTATCTCAGAGTAAGAGAATGTGACATTCAGAAAACTACTTTCTACACTTGGTGTGGTCACTTTGAATTTCTAGTCATGTCCTTTGGTCTTACATTTGCCCAGTAGCTTTTATGGACTTAATGAATCGTGTGTTAAAGCAGTACTTGGATATGTTCATCATTGTCTTTATCGATGACATTCTTGTTTACTCCTATACTGAAAATGATCATGCAGACCTTTTCAAAATTGTACTTTAGACTCTCAAAACTTATCAATTGTTTGCCAAATTCAGTAAGTGTGAATTTTGACTAAGTTCAGTAGCATTCCTTGGTCATATTATTTCTGATGATGACATTAGAGTTTATCCTTAAAAGACCAAAGCGGTAAGAAACTGGCCCAGATCTATCTACCCATCAAATATCAGGAGTTTTATGGATTTAGCTGGCTATTACCATTGGTTTATTGATGGGATTTCTTCTATTGAATCCCTCATGTTAGGATTGACTCAGAAGAAAGTTAAGTTTCAGTGGTCAGATTCATTCGAGAAGAGTTTTCAAGAGTTGAAGACTCAACTCATCTCAACCACAGTTCTAACTATTCCAGTTAGTTCAGATGGGTTTGTTATGTACTGTGATGCATCCAGAGTAGATTTGGGTTGTGTCCTCATGCACATAGGTAAGGTCATAGCCTACTCCTCTAGACAACTTAAGCCCCATGTAAAAAATTACCCTACCCATGATCTTGAGCTAGTAGTTATAGTATTTTCCTTACAAACTTTGAGGCACTACTTGTATGGGGTGTATGTTGATGTGTTCACAGATCACAAAACCCTTCAGTATGTATACTCTCAAAAAGATTTTAATCTGCATTGGCGAAGGTGGTTAGAGTTTTTAAAACATAATGATATAAGTGTTTTGTATCATCCGAGCAAGGAAAATATAGTGGCTAATGCTCTTGGTAGAATGTCAATGGGTAGTATTTCTTATGTTAAGGATAGTGAGAAGAAGTTATCTCAGGAGGTCTATCATCTTGTCCAACTAGGTATCCACTTAGTCGACTTAGTAGAGGGTAGTAGTGTGGGTGCAGAGTAATGCCGAATCGTCTCTTGTTTTTGAGGTGAAGGAAAAATAGGATAGAGATCCCAATCTAGTCATGTTAAAAGAATCAGTCAGAGATAAGAAAGTATAGTTTTTCTCCCAAGGGCAAGATGGTGTTTTGCCTTTTTATGGTAGATTGTGTGTGCTTATTGTAGATGACTTGAGGCAATGAATTCTAGCAGAAGTGCATGGTGCGTGTTACCCTCTTTTTCCAGGGGCCACTAAGATATACCGTAACTTATGAAATATCTATTGGTGGATTTGGATGAAGAGGGATATTGCAGAGTTTGTAGCTAAGTACTCTACATGCCAGCAAGTTAAGATTGAGCACCAAAAGCCTAGTGGTTCCATGCAGGAGTTCAGTATTCCCACATAGAAATGAGAGAAAGTGAACAGAGACATTGTGATGGGACTACCTCTTACCTGTCATCAATATGATTCCATTTAGGTTATCATAGACAGGATGACCATATCAACTTATATTTTCCTAGTACATACCTCTAACTCAGTCGAGGACCACACCAAACTCTATCTTAGAGATTTGGCTATGTTTTATGGTGTTCCCTTATCTATCTTCTTAGACTAAGTACCAAGTTTGCTCTTATTTCTAAAAAGTATTCCAAAAGGGTCTTGGTACCTATGTCCACCATAGTACAACCTTCCACACTCAGATAGATGGTCAAGATGAAAGGACCATTCAAACTATAGAAGATATGCCAAGGGATTGGGCTATTGATTTTAAGGACTGTCAGGATAACCACTTGCCTTTGATAAAATATGCATACAATAATAGCTATCATTATAGTATCCTGATGGGCTTCGTTTGAGGCTCTCTATGGTAGGAAATATAGATCTCCAAATGGTTGGTTTGAAGTGGGTGAGGCCGTAGTATTAGGTCCTGAATTGGTGTTAGATACCTTAGAGAAGGTTCAGTTGATAATAGAGAGGCTAAGAATAGCCAGAGCCAACATAAATTAAATGCAAATGTAAGAAGAAAGGATCTAGAGTTCAAGGTCGGTGTTTTTGTGTACTCGAAAATATCTCCAATGAAGGGAGTAAAAACATTTAGTAAAAAAAGGAAATTCAGTCCACGATTTATAGGTCCCTTGGGAATTATCAATCACTTAAGAAAGGTAGGTTACAATCTTGAGTTGCCTTTAGATCTAGCTTCAGGACACCCAATGTCCCATGTCTCGTTGTTGAAGAAGTGTATTGGTGATCCAACTATAGTTGTTCCCTTAGAAAGTGTAGATGCTCAGAACAGTCTGTTCTATGAGAAAGTTCCAATCGAAATTCTTGATCATTAGGTTCGTATACTAAGGAACAAAGAGGTTCCATTAGTCAAATTTCTTAATACCTTATAATACCTCGTATTTCACTATCATAATCTATTTCCCAATACATTAGTATTCATATATAAAATTTTTGAAATACTCATTAATTTTCAATTTGGATCTTGTCATTGCTTAGGAAATTCAATTAGCTTTCCAATAATATAAAATTCACCCAAATTCAATAACCGTGTAAGAATTTATGGTGATTTTAAGTTTCAGTCATTAAACACCATCATTTTAGTCCCCAGCACGTCACGGAAACAATCTAAATGACGATTTGGAATTTCTAGTAAGGTGTCGTAATCCTGGCGGATTGCATTAATGGTTAGATTGGCATTTATCATTTTCCAATGTTTTTGCATGATGCCACCGCATCGCGGTGAGATTCCAAGTCACAAACACGGTGGCAATACAATTATGTCCTTTTCTTCCACGTGAATTTTCCCAATTATTCAATTCCAGTGACATGGAGCAATAGCACAACGTTGTGCCAAGTGCGTTTTTAGAAATTTTAGATGAAAAATGAATATTTTGTTCAGGGTTAATATAGTCTTCTCCCCATTCTTTTGGTATGCCCAGGTGTGATATTTAAGACCTAAAACATTTTTTAAATCATTTTTTAATTAATTTCACCTAAATCAAAAGGCATTCTCCCTCGGTCAAGAACCCTACCTCTCAAATTCAATGTCAATCCTTAAGGATTCACCAAGAACTTAAACAAATCCATCAATTAAGGTAATTTAGATTTTCTTTCATGGGTTCCTTTCACCCATGGATTCCAAGTAGACACTTTAATTTCAAAAGTTATCATCTTTTCAAGATTCATGATATTTAATTATGATTTTAAACTATGAGTCTCTGTGAACTTCCATAAATTTTGATTTTATACTATGTTTTAATGATTATTGTTTTTATTCAGTTCTCCATGTTTTAAGGTTGTTATTTGTTGAATTAAACCATGATTTAGTTCTATTAGGTTGAATTCATGCTATTTCTATAAGTTCCATGACAATCCTATGATTTGATTAAACCATAAAATACAAGCGTTTGATAAAATGCATACAAAAGTGATTGATTAATAAAAGCCTTCATGCTTTGTCCTCTAAGATTTAGTGTCATTTGATGTTGGGCGTATTTACACGTCTAAGCACCATAATTTACCCATGTTGTAGCTATGTTTTGAAGATAAAATATATAATTCCTGCACTTTTAGTCCATTTTCCTATAAGTGAGCTGACCTACATGATTAGCATGTTTTTCAGGTACTAATGATGAAGATTTCAGCACTTTGTGGACCTGTGGGCAGCAAGGAAAACTTCACATAAGAGGGAAGGAAGCTTTTGGACTTAATGTGATGCATGGAAATTTCCCGAGCAAACCCAGTATTTTTAAATACTTAAGGATGCAGTAGCAACTTATTAGACAAGGATGCTATTAAAAACCTTATTGTTGAATTTTTCAGCAGCATTATCATTATTCATTCGACATTATTGAGTATTCCGTAATATTCGATAGAGTAGAGAAAAATGAAAAACTTTAGCAATGGAAAGAGAAACCATGTTTCATCTCCATAGCCGAGATTCTTCTAAGTTGTGGTATGATGATTATGTCTATTGTGATTTCCGTTGTATTGATGAGTATCTAAACTCATATGTTAGGGTTATGGAAACCTTGTAAGATACTATCTAGTGCTATGAGTTTGTGAATTCTTGATATGTTATGCTACTTAAATCATTACTCTCTTCGTTTTAATTGAATTCTCATGGTTGCAAACATATAGAATACGCCATTATAGCATTAACTTGTTCGGGAGAAAAGTTACATGTTTGGAAAAGAGAGTGTGACAAGGAAATAGGGTTTTCAACCTCTATTTACACGTTAATGCCTTAACCAGATTAACTTCTTGGAAAATTTGTACCATTTTTTATACGCTTTAGGCTCGAGAGAGCTAAAGTGAAATAAATCCTTGATGGTTGAGAAACACTTGGACTTAGAATCAGAATACGATTCTCTATAAGTGCATACATGTCTAAATTCCGTGTTACTCATAGTTAATAGAGAAGTAGAACCTACAAGGTCGACATAACCCTAACTTATCAATCTCTGTGATTAAATCTTACTACACAAATCTTTCTATCGTTACTTTGACACTATTAGTTCATGCCTAAACCAAACCCCCCTTTTACTTGGAATTTTCGACCAACAGTCTACTAATAATTGCAACACTTAGTGACCAGAGTATTCCCTGTGGGATTCGACACCCAACCCAGTTGGGTTCTATATTTGACAACGACCATTTACACTTTCTAACGAGAGTTGTAATTTGGGCATATCAAATTTTGGCGTCATTGCCGGGGAATACAGTTGTCAACTAAGTTTGTGATATTTAATAGACCCTTTGGTCAAAGATTCTCAAATTTTACTTTTTGTTTGTTCTTTTTGTTTTTTTCAGGTTTAGTAGAGTGCATGCCAAATACACGAAGCTCTGGTCAACCGTTATTACCTATAAATCCTGAACCATATCTTATTGGCAGAATGGATGCGCAATGAAATCTTGAATGAATGGCTACTCAATAGGAGCAGAATAGATTAGCTGCATTGGCAGCTGCTCAGGTGCATCAACAGAATATTGATAACCCAGGTCGGGCAACAAATCTTCATGAAGAGGAACTGGGTGATGATAAGTTATTAAATCCAAGGCGTGTAGGTGAGGTGGCGGCACCCGTGAATAGGAGAGATCATCAAGATAGAATGAGACCTGAACGCCGAGCTGTGCAGACCTCTTTTGATGATGATGATGACGATTTGGATGGGGCTAGTGCCACAGGGGCTATTATTCCTCCACCCTTAACAGCTGGAGCCAAGTTCAATATCACTAGCACCATGATTTAGCTATTGCAACTCAAAGGGTTATTTGGTGGACTTGCAGCGATGATCCGAATATGTATCTGATCAATTTTATCTCAACATGCAAGTGGTTTGACAATCCAGGAGTTGGATAGAATGCAATTCGGCTGCGCTTATTTCCATTGTCTCTATCTGGAGAGGCAACTCTATGGTTGAAAGGGCTAACTCCTGACTCTATTACTAATTGGAGGCAACTGAAAGACGCTTTCCTAGAAAGATTCATTCCACCATCCAAGAGAGCACAATTAAGAGATAAGATAAAAAAATTTTGATAGCTTCCAACTGAAGCTCTCCACGAAACATGTGAGAGGTTCAAGAAGAAGCTTATGCGGTGCCCAAACCATTAGATGACCAATATCCACTTGATGGAAATATTATACAGGGCTTTGAACTCGGTGACTAAGCCAGTGATTGATAATTCTTTAGGTGGATCATTCATAGACCTTACTTTTATTGAGGCAGGTGATATACTGGATCGTATGACAAATCATAGTAGATCTTGGCATACCAGGGATTCTAAGCTAGCAAGCTCTACTGTATCTACTGGCATGACAGCAAAATAGAGGCGAAGAGAAGAGGAACGTGACAAGGATATGGATCACATGAAAACGTAGATGGACCTTCTTACCAAGCATTTATTATCAGGAAAAACAAAAAAGGTCAAGGCTGTTGTATCATAGGGAAGAGATGACTCCGATTCTGAGGAGGAAGCAAATTACTTGAATAATTAGGGGGGTTTCTGAGGCAATGCCCAAAGAAACCAAGGTCAGAACTATTATGAAAAATTTAGATACAAGGACCGAGACCAAGGGAGTTGGAAGAATAAGACTGACAGGAGTGGTTTTTATGTTTCTCGTAGAAATCATGAAGCTGCCGCATCTGGTTCTGGAAATATGTCCATAGAGAACATGATGCCTAATCTGTTGAACGGGGTAGAGGAAATCAACACGGTACTAGCTGAGGTAAAAAATGATTTGTTCTCAATGAAGAAATTGGTTGACTCGCATTCCACTTCAATAAAACAGCTAGAACAACAAATGAGTCAACTATCGGTGGCAATCAATCAATGAAATACTGGCACTTTACCTAGTGACACTGTGCAAAATCCAAAGAGAGATGGATTATGTTTGGCTATTACTACCAGGAGTGGTAAGGTGTTGGAAAATCCATCCAAGGGCAAGCCTGTGGTTGATAATATAGAAGAGAATGTTATTAAAGAAGATTGTTATGATTCTGTAAAAGATGAAAATCAGAATGAGAACATTCATGATACTACGCCTAGATGTCAGCAGTCTGAAAAGATTGATAATAGGACGAAAAATAAAAAGAAAGTGGTGGAGAAAACTCTTCCAAATCCACCCCCACCTTTTCCTCAGAGACTGAAAAAGAAGGCTGATGAAACCAGGTTTAGCAAATTCATGACCATGCTAAAGCAGCTGACTATTAATGAGCCTTTGGTGGAGGTACTGGAGCAGATTCCAGGGTATGCAAAATTCATGAAGGACCTTTTGACCAAGAAAAGAGCAGCAAGCTATGAACAGGCAGATAATGTTCATCATTGCAGTGCAATTTCCACGAGATCTTTAGTACAGAAGAAGGAAGATCCTGGTGCTTTCACTATTACTTGCACAGTAGGATCCTTGAATTTTGCTAAGTCCTTGTGCAATTTGGGGGCTAGCATCAATTTGATGCCGCTATCCATTTATAAATAGTTGGGGTTGGGCGATCCTACACCAACCAACACACGGCTGGTAATGGCAGATAGGTCGTTAAAATGACCTGTTGGTATCTTACATGATGTATTAGTGAAGGTTTCTACCTTTATTTTTCCTGCAGACTTTGTTATTTTGGATTGTGAGGTGGATTTTGAGGTGCCCATAATCTTGGGTCGACCATTCCTCGCAATAAAAAGTGTGCTCATTGATTTACGAGCAAATGAGATTTTATTTTGGATGAATGACAAAGTGGTACGTTTTGATGTAAGCAAATCAATAAAGCAGCCCAAAGATATAAATGTGTTCTCTATAGTTGATTTTTATTATGAGGATGAGAAAGAATTATCTGTAGAGAAGCATCTTACTATTGAGCCATTTTCTGCTGTGCTTTTGAACTTTGAGCGTGAGGATGTTAAAGATTATGAAGAAACTATTTGTGCTCTATGGTCCTACTCTTATGCCTATAAGAAGCTGGACCTTGACCTTAAGAATCGACGTTCACCACCAGCGAAACCATCCATTGAAGAGCCACCAGTGCTAGAATTGAAAAAGCTCCCCAGTCATCTGAAGTATGCCTTCTTGGGAAGTGGAAATACACTTTCGGTTATTGTTGCGGCTGATTTAGGTGAACAAAAAGTAGCGGCTCTTATCTGTATTCTGAAGAGGTATAACAGAGCCATTGGTTAGACTATTGCTGATATAATTGGTATCCCTCCTGGGATATGTATGCACAAGATTCAGCTTGAGGAAGATTTCGTGCCCACTATTGAGCATCAACATCGTTTGAATCCACCTATGCAAGAGGTGGTGAAGAAATAAATTATTAAGTGGTTAGATGCAGGGGTGGTGTACCCAATCTTTGATAGTAAATGGGTAAGTCCGATGCAATGTGTGCCCAAGAAAGGGGGTATGACAATAATCATAAATGAAAAGAATGAGCTAATTCCACTTATACCTGTCACAGGGTGGAGAGTGTGCACGGACTATCGGAAGCTGAATTCGTGGACGCTAAAGGATCACTTCCCAATGCCATTCATGGATCATATGCTTGATTGTTTGGTAGGGAAGGGATGGTTCTGTTTCTTAGATGGTTATTCCGGATACAATCAGATTTGTATTGCTCCTGAAGATCAGGAGAAGACCACTTTTACATGCTCGTATGGTACGTTTACCTTCAAACGAATGCCATTTGGGCTAGGTAACGCATCAGCCACTTTTCAGTGTTGTATGATGTCTATTTTTTCTAATATGGTTGAAGACACCTTGGAAGTGTTTATGGATGACTTTTCGGTTGTAGGTGAGTCATTTAAATCATGTTTGGCAAATCTGAGTATGGCATTGCAGAGATGTGTTGAATTCAACCTGGTATTAAATTGCGAGAAGTGTCACTTTATGGTTAAGGAAGGCATTATTCTTGGGCACAAAGTCTCCGAAAAGGGAATTGAGGTTGATCGAGCCAAGATTGAAGTTATTGAGAGATTACCACCTCCAATTTTTGTAAAAGGTGTCTGTAGTTTTCTCAGTCATGCAGGTTTTTATCGGAGGTTTATTAAAGACTTCTCCAAGATTGCTAGCCCATTATGCAAACTTTTGGAGAAGGATGTAGAATTTGACTTTGGTGAAGATTGCTTGAAGGCATTTGAATGTCTTAAAGGAAAGCTGGTTGAAGCTCCTATTATTGTAGCACCCAATTGGTCTCTACCTTTTGAAGTAATGTGTGATGCAAGCGGGGTAGCATTGGGGGCTGTACTTGTTCAAAAAAGAGAAAGTCTACTTCATCCAATCTACTATGCGAGTAAGGCCTTGAATGGAGCACAGAAGAACTATACTGTCACTGAACAAGAGCTTCTGGCAGTTGTTTATGCTTTTGAAAAGTTCTGTGCTTAATTGTTGGGAACCAAAGTAGTGGTTCATACTAATCATGCCGCTCTAAGATATTTAATGGCAAAGAAGGATGCTAAGCCAAGGCTAATTAGGTGGGTGTTACTGCTTTAAGAATTTGATTTTGAAGTGAAGGATAGAAAGGGTTGCGAAAATCAAGTAGCTGATCATCTATCCAAACTTGAGAGTGAGCACATCTTTCAAACCGACCTTGATATTAATGATGCATTTCCTGACGAAGAGATTCTATCCACTATGGTGGAAGACTTACCGTGGTATGCAGACTATGCAAACTACGTGGTAAGTAAAGTGATTCCTGAGCATCTCTTCTTTCATAAAAATAAAAAGTTCATGCATGATGTGAAACACTACTTCTGGGATAAACTGTATCTTTTTCTACGATGTTGATGCATCTCAGATGTGGAAGTGCCTAGCATATTGTAAGCAAGTCATGCTTGCCAAGTTGGGGGTGACCATACAGGTGATTGAACGGCCAGGAAGGTACTCTAAAGTGGCTATTATGGGCCTTTGTTAGTTCAAGGATGCCTATGATTTTATGAGAAGATGTGATCAGTGACAGAGGCAAGGCTCTATCTCGAAGCATCACTACATGCCCATGATTTGAAGTAGAGTTATTTGATGTTTAGGGTATTGATTTCATGGGCCCATTTGTGAGTTCATTTGGGATGAAATATATCCTAGTTGCTGTGGATTATGTATCCAAATGGGTCGAAGCAGTAGCGCTAGCAGATAATGAAGGTAAGAGTGTTGTGGCGTTCTTAAAGAGAAATATCTTATCCCATTTTGGGGTACCTCGTACCATCATAAGCGATGGAGGTTCCCATTTTTCCAACAAGCTGTTCAGAGCTGTATTGGTCAAATATCTGGTTAAGCAACATGAGGTAGCTACACCATACCACCCACAAACTAGTGGGCAGGGAGAGGTTTCTAATCGGGAGATCAAGCTGATCCTTGCGAAGAATTTGAATTCCAGTAAGAAAGATTGGTCCATAAAGATGGATGTTGCCTTATGAGAATATAGGACTGCGTTTAAGACACCAATTGGCATGTCACCATACCAACTAGTTTATTGGAAATCTTGTCACTTGCCAATTGAGCTAGAACATAAAGCACTGTGGGCACTGAAGCGGCTTAAACTGAATTGGGATGATGCTACTAATCTGATGTTGGAACAGCTGAATGAGATGTATAAATTCCATCTACATGCGTATGAAAGAGCAGATATCTACAATAAAAGGATGAAAAAGTATCATGATCGGAGGATTGTCCAATGAAACATTCAGAAGGGTGATTCGGTACTTCTTTTCAACTCTAGATTGAAGCTATTTCCAGGTAATTTGAAGTCTAAATGGTCAAGTCCATTCAAAATTAGCCAAATTTACCCATTTAGAGTAGTGGAGTTAGAAAACAATGATGGTGGTGTCTTTAAGGTGAATGGCCAGCGAGTAAAGCTATATATCGGACCTACCGATTAGATAAAATGTATAGCCACCTTATATCTCAATGAAATCTGAGTACTCGAGATAACTATGTCATGCCGCGATAATAAATTAAGCGTTATATGGGAAGCAACCCATCATTAGGAGTTTATTTCGCTAGGATTTTGTTTTTGATAAATAAAAGTTCAAAAAGAAGAGTCAAGCCACAACAAAAACTAAGGCTCTCGGTGGGAGGCAACACATCTTTCTAATCATTTTTGTTGTTTTTGATTAAGTATAGGTGCAAGACGTACAAAGGAGGAGATTAGTCCCAAAATTTGATTTGAAAGTGAGCCGTGCTAAAGGTGGTAAGTTAGGAATGATGGAGCGAAGGCTATAGGCTAGGCATTGCCTATGCCAATCTAGGCAACGAACAAGGCAATGCCTATGCCAATCTAGGCAACGAACAAGGCAATGCCTATGCCAATATAGGAAATGGACAAGGCAATGCCTATGCCATTGCCTATGCTCAATGCCTCACATAGGCAATGGACAAGGCAATGCCTATGCCAATCTAGGCAATGGACAAGGCAAGGCCTATGCCAAACTAGGCAATGCTATAGGCGGCGCCTATGCCATTGCCTATGCTCACTGCCTCACATAGGCAATGCTATTGGCACCTCCTATGGCAATCTAGGCGATAGGTAAGGCCCCGCCTATGCCAATCTAGGTATTGGTATAGGCGCCGCCTATGCTAAGCATAGGCAAAGCAATAGGCGCCGCCTACTTATCCTTTTTTGTCTCCTAACCCGATTGTACATGGATCAAACCCGACCCATGGCTTAGCCTTTAAATAGATCCTCAACCCTAGACCATAATTGCATTGTTTTATCAATATAGGCGCCGCCCAAGCTCTCAAATTCTCTCAAAGTTTTTCTTTTTGCTCATCTAATCTTGCAAGTTCATCTTCCGGATCCATCACCACGTAAGTTACTCTTTTATATTCCATAGTTGTTGCACTACTCCGCTTATAATGGTTTATTAGATTGTGAAGTGGTGTTTGGTGATGAGAATATGGTTGGTTTGTTATAATGCATCTAGTTGAGTGAAGGAATTCGTGTGGGTGTTCCTGACTTTACTCCAACTTGTATTTGATTGGTATTCACTGTCGTATTTTTATGGAGTTGAATTTGTGAAGTTAATGCATAATCTTGAAAGTTGGAAGCTTGAATGTTTGAATGACTAGTTATCGAAGGTATTGATCATGGTTGACCACAAGTATAAGATGGTTTGATTATTTCAATGCAAAAACCTGATAAGATTTCTATGTGGTAGTCTTGTTCAAACATTGCCTTAATCTAATGAAATAAAGTCGGAAAAGATAGTCAAGATTACATGATAAATAACATTATGCAAACGAACTAAGTGTGGGGTGGTATCATCACGATTTTCCTTTCCGACTATAGTAAATCTTCCAAGCTGAAACTAATATGACTCTATTGTGATCTCAAGTAGAATGGCCCCAAAAGGATGACAAGAAAAAGAAAAAATGTCCACCTCACAAAAAGGTCAGAAAAGGGGAAGAAAAGACCAGGCTGAGTCCTCCTCTTTGCAAGTGCCTTCATGCACTTTCGGGATAAAGTGGGTCCTAGATAAGGAAAGGAAGGAGTGGTACAAGAACAACAAAGTAAAAAAATATGTTCACGTGGATTTGATGCAGAAGGAGAGTCTAACAAAGAGGGACCCCCGCATTTTGGCTAAAATCATGGCACTAAATCTTTATTTCATTTTCCGAGATATGGGGGAATGCAATCTTGATCTAATGCGAGAATTTTATGCCAATTTGTCCCCAAAGACTATGGGAAGTGAAGTAAAGATTCGAGGCCAAGTCTTGCAACTGAATGCGGAGTTCTTCAACTCTTTTCTGGGCCTTCCATCTGTGGATCCATCACCGCTCAAGGAGCTTTATCACAGACCTCCCTACAGGGCCATCAGACACACACTGTGCGGATCAAGGTTAATGGAACGATGGATTCGGCACAAGGATAATGGTCGCCAGAATACCTACCCGTATGGCTCTTTGAAAAGAGAATCTCGCATATGGTTAAGGATAGTCAAATATTGCTTGATCCCTGGGACACAATATCCTAATATCACACGTGATCGAGTTTGCTTGGTGTATGCTTTAATGATGAATATTCTCATCAACTTTGGTGCTGTTATACGATTGTCAATGCGCAAGGCAAGGCTACACAAGAGGTCCCATTTCAGTTTCGACAACTTGTTGACTGCGATCTTCCGGAAAGAGCACATTGAAGAAGAACCCGTGGACCATAAGCTGCCACACAACCCGAAGAAGGTTGAACTCACAAAGGTTAAAGAGCCTGAAACTGGTCATGGAATCAACTTTACCACTATTGAGAGACATGCTCGAGATAAAAGTTTTTTCTGCCATCTATATGGCATGAATAGATTTACAATGATGAATGGGGGTCGTGTTCCGACTGATGCAGAGCTTCAGCAATTGGACTATGACTACCCGCTTAATGAGCATGTGCGGGCCATGTGTGGAGTGGGGGTACATTTTGAGGAAAACTCTGTTGATGACGACTCTGATGATGATTCTGACGCAGGGGGTATGACCCCAGACATAGAAAAGGAGTTTGACTAATCAGGTTTTCCTTATTTATTTCCACTGAGGGCAGTTTGTCCCGTCTAAGTGTGGGGTGAGGGTATATGTCTGTTGTATTGTATTTCTTTGCCAACATTTATTCTTGTTTGTTTGAATTAGTTGTAGTTAGTTAGTTGTAATTAGTTAGTTAGATTTTAGATATTGCATAAAATTGTTCTGATAGACAGCATGGTATTATAACAAGAGTTGTGCTAAATCATTGCTATTGAGACCATAATTTGATCCAAACTCCTAAGCTTTTTAAAATGTAGAATCATGTGGAAAAATAATAGGAGAATGGTAAAAGGATGCCTCAGGGTATAGTGGTACTTGAAAATGTTGTGAAAATGAGTGGCTATTATAGAGACGCTTGCTTAATATAAAGAAAAAAAGAAAAAAATATATACATAAAAAACAATTTAGAAAAAACAAAAAGATAGTTGTGTTTATGATTAAATCATAAAATGGGTGAAAAGGGGTTGGTAGATGAAAGAGAGGTAGAGTGGTTGCTAAAAGTTGGTGTAAATACAAGGGGTTGGTAGATGAAAGATAGGTAAAGTGGTTGTTAAAAGCTGGTGTAAATGGCATAATGTAGTGTATTAAAGAGCTTAGAGAACATAGTCACTATTTCTGGCCAAAATAGTCCTACCTATCCCTTAGCCTACATTATAATCTGTAAAGACCTATTTGATCCTAAACTTAGCAGTCTGATATTAGTAGAGCATTACACTAAGGGCAAGACTATGGTCATCAGTTGCAAGATAAGAATTCTTTGTGAGAGTGAGCGCAAGGAAAATTTTATACCCATATTTCAAAAAATGCAATAATATGAGTGTTTATGGGTGATATCTTTTGTGAGCACACATGGTTGATGATTGTTGGGTGGTTTATATGATTCTTTGTCACTTAACTTGTGTATACGAATTGAACATCCTAATGAGTATATGTTGGAGGCTAAATTGTTTCTAGTAATGATCAAGAAATCTACTCTTTGTTACTAATTGCCGTGTATGTCTTGTTGAACATTTTGTGTTGCTATTGCGAAATTCTAGTTAGGTGTTTGCATGGATGTAATATTTTGTTCGAGGACGAACAAAGCTTTAAGTGTGGGGTGGTGATGTTGGGCGTATTCACACGTCTAAGCATCATAATTTACCAATGTTGTAGCTAAGTTTTGAGGATAATATATATAATTCTTGCACTTTTAGTCCATTTTCCTTTAAGTGAGCTGACCTACGTGATAAGCATATATTTCAGGTACTAATGATGAAGATTTCAGCACTTTGTGGACCTGTGGGCAGCAAAGTAAAACTTCACATAAGAGGAAAGACCGCTTTTTGACTGAATGAGATGCATAGGAACTTTTTCCCGGGCAAACCCAGTATTTTTAAATACTTAAGGATGAAGTAGCAACTTATTGTAAAAGGATGCTATTAAAAACCTTATTGCAGAATTTTCTGCAGCATTATCATTATTCATTTGAGATTATTGAGTATTCTATAATATTCGATAGAACAGAGAAAAACGCAAAACTTGAGCAACGGAAAGAGAAACCATGCTTCATCTCTATTGCCAAGATTCTTCTAAGTTGTGGTATGATGATTATGTCTACTGTGATTTTCATTGTATTCATGAGTAGCTAAACTCATCTGTTAGGGTTATGGAAACCTTGTAAGATACTATCTATTGCTATGAGTTTGTGAATTCTTGATATGTTATGCTACTTATATCATTACTCTATTCGTTTTAATTGAATTCTCATGGTTGCAAACATAGAGAATACGCCATTATAGCATTAACTTGTTCGATAGAAAAGTTACATGTTTGGAAAAGAGAGTGTGACAAGGAAATAGGGTTTTCAACCTCTATTTACACGTTAATGCCTTAACCAGATTAATTTCTTGGAGAATTTGTACCATTTGTTATACGCTTTAGGCTCGAGAGAGCTAAAGTGAAATAAATCCTTGATGGTTGAGAAACACTTGGATTTAGAATTAGAATTTGATTCTCTATAAGTGCATGCATGTCTAAATTCCGTGTTACTCATAGTTAATAGAGAAGTAGAACCTACAAGGTGGACATAACCCTAACTTATCAATCTCTGTGATTAAATCTTACTACACAAATCGTTCCATCGTTACTTTGACACTATTAGTTCACACCTAAACCACCCTTTTCCTTGGAATTTTCGACCAACAGTCTACTAATAATTGCAACACTTAGTGACCAAAGTATTCCCTGTGGGATTCGACACCCAACCCAGTTGGGTTCTATATTTGACAGTGACCGCTTACACTTTCTAACGAGAGTTGTAATTTGGGTGTATCATCATTTCACTATTATTTTTTTCGTGTCTTGAGGGAATTGAATATCTGAATACCATAGCTGTTACTTTGTATAGTGTATGTACATTAAAGAACAGTTTATAAATTATGCTATGGGCATTATCTGAACAGTAAGATATCAGTCAGTTAAACACAGAATAGTGTAGTATTTCAGTGTCTTTCAGTTGGGAGTAGGATTTAGCACCTAGAGAGTGTAGAGATGGAGGCTTCCCTATAATATAGGGAGAGTAATTATTAGTAGTCCCTATAATCTATAACTACATATCCCATGTAGGATATGAGTAGTCACCCGTTCGATTAGGCTTCACTATCTCGTAAGGGCCACCCGTCAGTTCAGTCTTGACACCCTTAGTCCTTTGGATAGTATATTAGTTTAGTGGATCCACAAAGCCATCATTAGTACCCATTTCACGGTATTAATACCTTTTCAATTAAGGTTATAGGTTAGACCCCGATTACCTCAGATTGGGGCATGTTGGTTTGATGATTCCTCCAACATTCTCAGCCATAATATCAGTCATAGTCTCAATTATATTCTTAATCCAATAAACAGTTTTAGACATTCAGTGTTAGTATTGTTTGAACAAAGCAAACAGATGTCAATTATTTCAATATTTCAGTTTACAGACTTTACTCAGTTTAGGTAATATGCTTGGTCATGCATCCACAGTATTTATAGATTTAACATATTTCCAGTGTCTATAAATTTCATGCTCTCTATTAAGAACTTCATACTTTACATGTATATTCAAATAATTATTATTCTTATTCATGAAACCATGTATGTCAACCTACGTTATTTAGTATACTAATGTATTCAAAGTACTGATCACATACCTTTTCTCTGTGATATCGTGTATTATATCATAGGTTCTGACACTCCGTTTCCAGATTGTACTTAAGTGATAATGGTGAGTCCTCATCATTTGAGGATGGATTATTTTATTTCATACTTGTCGTCTAGTTGTTAGTTAGAGTTTATTGGGGTCTTTCCCATTAACTCAGAGTTATTCTGTTTAGAGGGTGTTCAAATATTAAAGTCAGTTATTCCGTATTCAGACGTTACAGTTAGATATCCAGTTTATCAGTATTTTATCAGCTTCAGGCAATTGTTTCTGTAGATTAATATTTTAGTATTTATTCAGTAATAAAAACTTATGGCATATCGTAACTTCTTCTGCAATTATGATATTATTATTTAGTGCACACTATAGGTATAACTCGTGGGTTAGCATATGGTCCCCCAAATGTATAAGCACCATGTGACACCCAGGGTGTACTGTTGGGAATTACAAACTTTGTATCAGAGTCTAAGGTTTTAATGTATCCTAGGAACTCTAAAATCTACATCAAGTAGAGTTTTGTGCATGGGTGTGAAGCTCATCACACTTATGGACGAGAGGCTACAAGGGATTGAGAAAAAGTTTCCCCTTCTTTCAGTCTATATGTTGTATGGCGAGCATGAGCTTAAATTAATCTCTCAGTTTAATTTGTTTCATCCTTACGTTAACAAAATATGCCTCCCAAGAAGAATGGATGAAGAGTAGAAAACCAAATAGCATCTCCACCCGTCCTAGCAGATTCTCTGGACGAGTATGTCTCTCATACAGAATTCAAAGCAGCGTTCACCACTCTATAAAATTTCATAGCAACATGAATGAATTGACAGATGCTTCTCTAGCTAACCTCATGGCCAATACTGTTGCAACTAGAATTCGGGACTTCATCTGGATGAAGCCTCCTTCTTTCATGGTATTCAAGTTTAAAGAGGACCCACAGGAATTCTTAGATATGGTTCAGAAGGTAACGGATGCTATGCGAGTGACATCAAGTGAGAGTGCTGATTTGGTTGTATATTAGTTCCAGGATATAATCCATACATTATTTAAGAAGTGAAAGGTAGATAGGGGTTATGATGTAAGGCCTGTAGAATGGAAAGAGTTTGGCACAACTCTCTTATACATATTCTTCCCATTTGAGTTGAGGTAGGCCAAAGTTCTAGAATTCATTAACTTGACGAAGGGCAGCATTAGCATAAAGCATTATTCCTTCAAGATTACTTAATTACCTTGATGTGTTTCTCATGTGGTAGTGGATAGTAGGTCTAAAATGAGTAAGTTTATGTCTGGCATACCTGATAGTATGTTCAAGGAGCGTAGGACCGCAATACTAATTAGGGAGATGGAATTATTTTGATTGATGGTCCATACACAGCAAATTAAGAATCAGAAGATTATTGAGAGAGATGTCGAACAAAAAAGCTAGAATAGGTATTTTTAAATTTAGTTAGCCAAGGTCAGAAAGTGGTAACCGTCCTCAGTTTAATCAGAGGCCTTCATCCCGGTACCCTCTTCAGTTAGTGCCTTAATACCCAAATTCATAAATGATAATAGGGATCGAGAACTAGGATTTAAGTCCCAAGGAAATATTAGCGATGCCTATACGAAACTCTATGTCAGATGTGTGATAGGTATAATCAAGGTAAGTGTAGAATGGGAAGTGATGTGTGCTTTAGCTATGGCAAGACAGGACATCAGATTCAGGAGTGTCAGGTAGTTACTCATAGAGGTAGGGATTGGTACCAACAGGGCAAGTCCAATCAGTCGTCATTTCCATCCAGTCCCCCAATTCTGCAGGGGGCCACTTCCAGTGCTACCAATGGTCAGCGTTTGAATAGATTATATGCTCTTCAGTCTGGCCAACATTAGGAAATTTATCCTAGCATAGTTACTGGTATGTTATAGGTCGTTCCCTTATATGTTTATGCTTTACTAGACCCTGGAGCTTCTCTTTCATTTGTAACTCTAAATATAGTCATCAACTTCAGAGTTAGTCCTGAAAAAAGTAGAAGAGCCCTTTTAATTGTCTACTCCAGTAGGTGTTTCCGTTGTATCCAAATAGGTATACAGGAACTATCCAATCATAATATCTCAGAAAGTTACTTCAGTTGATCTTGTATAGTTTGAGATAATGGATTTTGATCTTATTCTCGGCGTGGATTGGCTCCACTCATGCTATGCCTGATTGATTATAGAAATAAGATAGTTCATTTTCTGTTCCCAAACAAACTAGACTTGGAATGAAGGAGTTGTACTACAGTGCTTAAGTGTCAATTTATTTCATACCTTACAGCGTGAAAAATCATATCCAAGGGATGTGTCTATCATTTTGTGTGAATCAAAGACTCTAGCTTAGAAACTCCAACTCTTGATTCAATTTTAGTAGTCAGGTAATTTCCAGATTTGTTCTCTAAAGATCTTCCTAGAGTTCCTCCTAAAAGGGAAATCGACTTCAGAATAGACCTTTTCTAGACACTCAACCCATATATTTTTCAGCCATACAGAATGGCTCCAGCAAAACATACAGAGTTAAAAGAATAGTTAAAGGTTCACCTAGATAAGGGATTCATTAGAACCAGTGTCTCCCCATGGGGCATAATTGTTCTATTCTTGTGTAAGAAAAATGTTTCTCTTAGAATGTCCATAGACAACTATCAATTGAACAAATTCACAATCAATAATAGATATCCACTTCCTATAATAGATGATTTGTTTGACCAACTTTAGGGTTCTACCTATTTTTCAGATAAAGACCTCAGATCGGGCTATTATCATCTCGGAGTCATAGAATGTGATATTCTGAAAATAGCTTTATATACTCAGTATGGTCACTTTGAAAGTCCTTTGGTCTTACAAATTCTCCCGCAACTTTTATGGACCTGATGAATTGCGTGTTTAAGTAGTACTTGTACTTGTTCGTCATTGTCTTTGTCGATGATATTTTTGTTTACTCCCGTAGTGAAATTATCATACAGACCATCTCCACAGAGTACTTTAAACTCTCAAAACTCACCAATTATTCGCTAAATTTAGTAAGTCTAAATTCTGGATAAGGTCAGTAGCATTAGTCGGTCATATTATTTCTGATGATTACATTAGAGTTGTTCTTGAAAAGACGAAAGTGGTGAGAAACTGGACAGAGCCATATCTCCATCAAATATCAGGAGTTACATGGGTTTAGCTGGCTATTACGATCGGTTTATTATGGTGTTTTCTTATATTGCATCCCCCATGTCCATATTGACTCAGAAGAAAGTTAACTTTGAGTGGTTAGATTCATCAAAGAATAGTATTCAGGATTTGAAGACTCGACTCACCTCATCCCTAGTTTTTTACCTTGCCAGATGGTTCAGATGGATCAGATTCTATCCTGATCAAAAACCCTAGCTCTAAAATCCAAGGTCAATCCTCAAGAATTCATCAAGAACTTCAAGAAACCCATCAATTAAGGTATGTTAGATGTTCCTCCATTGGTTCCTTTCACCCATGGAATCCAAGTGTCTACTTTAACTTCAAAAGTTATCATCTTTTCAAGATTCGTGACATTTAATTGTGATTTTAAACTATGAGTCTCTGTGAATATCCATGAATTTTTATTTAATACTATGTTTTAATGAAATTATTGTTGTTATTCAATCTCCATGTTTTAATGTTATTATTCATTGAATTAAACCCTAATTTAGTGCTATTAAGTTTAATTTATGTTATTTTTATAAGTTCCATGAAATTCCTATTATTTGCTTAAACCATGAACTATAATCATTTGATAGAATGCCTACCAAAGTGATTGATTCAATAAAAGCCTTCTTGCTTTGTCCTCTAAGATTTAGTGTTGTTTCACTATTATTGTTTTCGAGTCTTGGGGGCATTGAATAGCCGAAAACCATAGTTATTTACATAGTCTAGTCTTAGTACATTAAATAATAGTCTTCAGATTATACTATGAGCATTATTAGAACAGTCAGGTATCAGTCAGTTAAACTCAGAACAATCTAGTATTTCAGTGACTTTCAATTGGGAGTAGGATTTAGCACCAAACGAGTGTAGGGATGGCGTCTTCCCCATCAGATAGGGAGAGTCATGAATGATTCCAAGGGGGAGATATTGTAATACCTCTTATTTCTCTAGCATAATCTATGTCCCAATACAAATGTATTCATATATTAAATTTTCTAAATACTCATTGATTTTCCGTTTAGATCTGCCATTGCTTTGGAAATTCAACTAGCTTTTCAACAATATAAAATTCCCCCAAATCCTATAATCGGATAAGAAGTGATGGTGATTTTAAGTTTTAATTGTTAAACACCGTCATTTTCGTCCCCAGTGCATCATGAAGCCAGTATAAATGATGATTGAAAATTTCCAATGAGGTATCGCTATCCAAGCACATCGCGCTAAAGGCTAGATTGGCATTTATTATTTTCCAGTGTTGTAGCGTGTTTTCACCGCATCATAGTGAGCTTCTAGGTCACAAATAAGGTGGATACGCGATTATCCCACATCATGCCACCATGATTTTTTTCCAATTGTCCAATTCCAGTGGCAGTGTGCGATAGCGCCGCTTCGTGTCAAGGGTGTTTTTTGAAAATATAATATGAAAAATTATTATTTTGTTCAGAGTTAAAATAGTCCTTTCCCAATAATTTTGGTCTATCCAGGTTTGTTATTTAAGCCCTCAAAATGTTTTAAAAATATTTCTTTAATTGATTTTCCCTAAATCAAAAGGCATTCTCTGCTGAACAAGCACCCTAGCTCTAAAATTCAAGGTCAACCCTCAAGAATTCGCCAAGAACTTCAAGAAACCCATCAATTAAGGTATGTTAGATGTTCCTCCATGGGTTACTTTCACCCATGGAGTCCAAGTGTCCACTTTAATTTCAAAAGTTATCATCTTTTCTAAATTCATGATATTTAATTGTGATTTTAAACTATGAGTCTTCGTGAATATCCATGAATTTTTATTTAATACTATATTTAAATGAAGTTATTGTTGTTATTCAATTATCCATGTTTTAAGGTTATCGTTCATTGTATGAAGCCACAATTTAGTGCTATTAGGTTGAATTCATGTTATTTTTATAAATTCCATGACATTCTTATGATTTGCTTAAACCATGAACAATAAGCTTTTGATAGAATGACTACCAATGTGATTGATTTAATAAAAGCCTTCTTGCTTTGTTCTCCAAGATTTAGTGTTATTACACTATTATTGTTTTCGAGTCTTGGGGGTATTGAATACCCGAAATCCATAGTTGTTTACTTAGTCTAGTCTTTGTACATTAAATAATAGTCTTCAGATTATTCTATGACCATTATCAGAACAGTCAGGTATCAGTGAGTTAAACTCATAACAATCTACTATTTCAGTGACTTTCAGTTAGGAGTAGGATTTAGCACCAAACGAGTGTAGGGATGGCGGCTTCCCTATCAGACATCATAGGATATGAGTAGTCTCCCGTCAGATTAGACTTGACTATCTCGCAGGGGTTACCCGTCAATACAGGCTTGACACCCCTAGTCCTTTGGATAGTCTATTAGTTTAGTGAATCCACATAACCAACGTTTCTGCTCGTGGAATGGTATTAACACCCTTCCAACTAGGGTTACAGGTTGGACCCCTATTATCTATGATTGGGGCATTTCAGTTACATGATTCCTCCCACAGTGTCAGCCATAATATCAGTCACAGTCTCAGTTATAGTCTTAATCCAGTAATTAGTTTCAGACATTCAGTCTTAGTGCTGTTTGACCAAAGCATATAGAAGTCAGTTATTTTAGTATTTCAGTTTACATACTTGACTCAGTTTGTGTTTTATGGTTGGTCATGCATCCATATTATTTCTAGATTGCACATTTTTCCAGTATCTACAAATTTCATTCTCTCTATTCAAAACTTTATGCTTTACATCTATATTCAAATAATTATTATTCCTGCTTATAAAACCATCCATGTCAGCCTACCTTATTTAGCATACTAGTACATTCAAAGTACTGATCACATAAGTTTTCTTTATGCTATGATGTATTATATTATATGTTCTGACACCCAGTTTTCAAATTTCACTTTGACTCTCAGGCCATCAGCAGTGATAGTCGTGATTTCTCATTATTTGAGGATGAATTATTTTATTTCATGCTTTCAGTCTAGTAGTTAGTTGTAGTTAGTTGGGGCCCATCCTATCAAATCATAGTTATTCAGTTTAGAGGCTTTTCTAACATTAGAGTTAGTTATTCAGTATTCAGAATTGCAGTTAGATAGCCTGTTTATCAGTAATTTATAAGATCAGGCAGTTGTTTTCCTAGATTCATATTTTAGTATTGATTTAGTAATAAAACCTTATGGCATATCAATTTTTCTTCCACAATTATGATATTACTATTTAGTGCTCACAGTAGGTTCCAGCTCATGGGTTAGCTTGTGAACATCCAAAACTGTAAGAACCATGTGACACCAAGGGTGTACTCTTAGGGAATTACAAACTTTGTATCAGAGTCTGAGGTTTTAAAGTGTCCTAAGAAGTCTAAAAGTTGCATAAAGTAGAGTCTTATTATTGGGTGTGTAGCGCGTCACACTTATGGACGAGAGGCTACAAGGCATTTAGGGAATGTTTCCCTTTCTTTTAGTATTCAAGTCGTGCAAGTGAGTATGACCTCAAATTTATCACTCAGTCTAATCCATTTCTTTCTTTCATTCACAAAACATGCCTCCCTAAAAGAATGGAAGAAGAATAGAAAACCAGCCACTAGATCCTTTGGACGATCATGTCTCTCTCATAGAATTCAGAGCAGTGTTTAACACTTCAGCAAATTCCATAGAAACATAGAATGAATGGATAACTGATGCTTCGGTGAACCCAGTAGCCAATACTGCTGCATCCAAAATTCAGGACTTCACCAGCATGAATCCTCTTTCTTTCACGAGATCCAAATTTGAAGAGGATCCACAGGAATTCTTAGATATGGTTCAAAAGGTAACAGATTCCATGGGGGTGACATCCAGTGAGAGTGCGGATTTGGATTTATATCAGATACAGGATGTAGCCTATACATGGTTTAAGAAGTGAAAGGTAAATAGGGTTGTTGATGCAGGGCCTGTAGAATGGGAAAAGTTTGGAACTACTTTTTTAGACAGATTCTTCCCGTTGTAGTTGAGGTAGGCCAAAGTTCAAGAATTCATTAACTTGATCTAGGGAAGCATGAGCGTGAAGGAGTATTCCTTTAAGTTTACTCAGTTAGCTAGATATGCTCTTTATGTGGTAGCAAACAGTAGGTTCAAGATAAGTAAGTTTGTGTATGGCATGTCTGATAGTATGGTTAAGGAGTATAGGACCGCAATGCTAATTAGGGAGATGGACTTATGTATATTGAGGTTCCATACTCAGCAAATTAAGAAGCAGAAGATTAAGGAGATAAAGAGAAAGAATAAGAGAGCTAGAACAGGTAGTTTTAATTTTAATCATCCAAAGTTAGAAGGTGGTAATCATCCTTAGTTTCATTGGAGGTCTTCATCCCCAGCACCCTCTTCAGCCAGTGCCCCAGTGACAAAATTCATAAATAATAATAGGTATAGAGCACCAGGCTCTAAGTACCAAGGAAGTGTTAGTATTGCTCGTACAAACTCTTTATGTTAGAAGTATGGTAAGTACTATCAGGGTGAGTATAGAGCAGGAAGTGAGGTGTGCTTCAGTTGTGGTAAGCCAGTCCATCAAATTTTGGAGTGTTGGGTAGTTACTTAGAAAGGTAGGGATTTGTGTCAATAGGGCCAGTCCAATTAATCGTCAGGTCCATCCGATCGCTTAAATCTACAGGATGCAGCTTCCAGTACTACCAGTGGTCAATGTTCAAATAGATTATATGTTTTTCAGTCCCACCGAGATGAGGAAAATTCTCCTAACATAATTACTAGTATGTTACAGGTCTTTGGCTTAAATGTTTATCCTTTACTAGACCCTGGAGCTTCTCTTTCTTTTTTAACTCCATATATAGCTTTCAATATCGAAGTCAGCCTCGAAACACTAGTAGATCTCTTTTTAGTGTCTACTCATGTAGGTGTTTCCATTGTATCCAGAAAGGAATACAGGGATTGCCCAGTCATAATATTTAAGAAAGTTACTTCATTTGATCTCGTGGCGTTAGAGATGACATATTTTGATGTTATTCTCATCATGGATTAGCTCCACTCATTCTATGACTCAGTTGAATGTAGAAATAAAATAGTTAATTTCTTATTCCCAAATGAACCAGTCCAAAAATAAAGGGGTTGTACTAAAGTGCTCATAGGCCAGCTGATTTCATACTTTAGGGCGAGAAAAATGATACCCTAGGGATGTGTCAATCATCATGGGCAAGTAAAAGACTCCAACTCAGAAACTGTAACTCTTGAGTTATTTTCAATAGTCATGGAATTTCTAGATGTGTTCCTTGAAGATCTTCCCAAAAGGGAAATCAACTTCGAAATAAAACTCAAGGAGTTAAAAGAATAGTTAAAGGATCCCCTAGATAAGGGATTCTTTAGACCTAGTGTCTCCCTATGGGGCACACCTGTTCTATCCTTACATAAGAAAGATGGTACTCTCAGAATGTGCTATCATCTATTGAACAAAGTAACAGTCAAGAATAGATATCCACTTCCTAGAATTGATGACCTTTTTGACCAGCTTTAGGGTGCAAGCTATTTTTCAAAGATAGACCTCAGATCGGGCTATCATAATCTCAGAGTCAAAGAATGTGACATTCCAAAAACATCTTTTCAAACTTGGTATGGTCACTTTGAATTTCTAGTCATTTCCTTTGGTCTTACAAATGCCCCAACAACTTTTATGGATTAATGATCGCTTGTTCAAGCAGTACATGGAAGTGTTAGTCATTGTCTTTATTGATGACATTGTTGTTTACTTCCATAGTGAAAATAATCACGCAAACCATCTTGGAATAGTACTTTGAACTCACAAAACTCATTAATTGTTCGCCCAATTCTAGTAAGTGTGAATTTTTGCTACGGTCAATATCATTCCTTGGTCATATTATTTCTGATGATGACATTAGAGATGATCCTCAAATGGCTGAAGTGGTGAAAAACTATTCCAGATCTATCTCTCTATTAGATATCAGGAGTTTAATGGGTTTAGCTGGCTATTATCATTGGTTTGTTGAGGGGTTTTCTTCTATTCCATCCCCTATATCTAGATTGACTAAGATGAAACTTAATTTTCAGTGGTCAGATTCATGTGAGAACAGTTTACAGAAGTTGAAGACCCAACTCAGCTCATCGAGTTGTTACTTTTCTAGATGGTTCAGATGGGTTTATTTTGTACTTTGATGCATCCAGAGTAGATTTGGGTTATGTCATCAAGCAGAGAGGTAAGTTCATAGATTATGCCTCCAGACAGCTTAAGCCCTATGAAAAGAATTACCCTACCCATGATCTTGAGCTAGTAGTTGCCATGGATGCCTTAAAGATTTTGAGCCATTCCTAGTATGGGTGCATGTTGATGTGTTCACAGATCATAAAAGCCTTTAGTATGTTTTCTCTCAGAAAAATTTTAATCTGCATCAAAGAATATGGTTAGAGTTATTGAGGGATTATGACATGAGTATTTTGTATCACTCAGGAAAGACCAATGTAGTGGCTGATGCTCTCAGTATAATGTATATGTATAGTGTTGCTTATGTTAAGGATTGTAAGAATAATTTGGCTCAGGAAGTTCATCATCTTTCCTGGCTAGGTATCTACTTAGTCGACCCACCTGAGGATAGGGTATGGGTACAGAGTAGCACCGAATCATCTATAGGTTTTGAGGTAATGGAAAAGAAGGATAGAGATCCCAGTCTAGTTAAGTTGAATGAATCAATCATAGATCTAAAAGTGGAGGTATTCTGCCAGGGGGAGATGGTAGTTTACATTGTGTGTGCCTTATGTAGATGACTTTAGGCAGAAAATTCATGTAGAAGCATATGGTTCTCATTACTGTATTCACCCAGAGGCTACTAAGATATATATTGACTTACAGGACATCTATTGGTGGAGTGGGGTGAGGAGGGATATTACAGAGTTTGTAGCTAAGTGTTGTATATACCAGAAAGTTAAGATTGAGCACCAAAAACCTCTTGGATCTATGAAGGAGTTTAGTATTCCCATGTGGAAATAGGAAGAAGTATACGTGGACATTCTGCTAGAACATCCTGGAACTCGTCATCAATATGATTCTATTTAATTTATCATAGACAAGAAGATCAAATCATCTCATTTATTGACAATCCATACCTCTTACTAAGTTAAGGACTATGCCAAAATCTATCTCTGATAATTAGTTAGGTTTCACAGTATTCCCTTATCTATCATATCAAACATAGGTACCCAGTTTACCTCTTATTTCTAAAAAAAATTCCAAAAGGGTCTTGGTACCTAAGTCCACCTCAGTATAGCCTTCCACCCTCAGATAGATAGTTAAGAAAAAAGGACCAATCAGACTCTAGAAGATATGTTGAGGGCATGCATTGTAGATTTTAAGGGTATTTGGGATGACCACTTACGTTTGATCGAATTAACTTACAATAGCAGCTATTATTCTAGTATTCGAATGGCTCCATTTGAGGCTTACTATGGTAAGAGATGCACAGTTCCAATTGGTTTATTTGAAATTGGTGAGGCCATAGTAGTTGGGCCTGACTTGGTGTTTTATGCCTTAGAGAAGGTTCAGTTCATCAGAGAGAGGCTTAGAATAGCCTAGAACCTACAGAAATCATATGCAGATGTGAGGAGAAAGGATCTCAAGTTTGAGGTCAGTGATTTTATGTACTCAAAAATCTCTCCCAAGAAGGGAGTGAAAAGATTTAACAAGGAAGGGAAACTCAGTCTCTTATATGTAGGTCTCTTTAGAATTTTCAGTCACGCCAAGGGTGTTTTTCAAAAATTATTAATGAAAATTAATGTTTCATTCAGGGATAAAATAGTCCTTTCCCCATTATTTTGGTCCACCAAGGTGTGATATTTAATTCCTAAAAATGTTTTTAAAATCATTATTTAATTAATTTCCCCTAAATCAAAAGGCGTTCTCTCCCGATCAAGAACTCTAGTTCACAAATTCAAGGTCAATACTCAAGAATTCACCAAGAACTTCAAGAAATCCATCAATTAAGGTAAGTTACATGTTCATCCATGGGTTCCTTTCACTCATGTAGTCCAAGTATCCACTTTAATTTCAAAAGTTATCATCTTTTCAAGATTTATGATATTTAATTGTGATTTTTAACTATGAGTCTCCATGAACTTCCACGAATTTTGATTTGATACCATGTTTTAATGAAATTGTTGTTGTTATTCAATTCTCCATATTTTAAGGTTCTTATTCATTGATTTAAACCATTATTTAGTGCTATTAGGATAAATTCATGCTAATTTTATAAGTTCTATGACATTTCTATGATTTGATTAAACCATGAACTATAAGCGTTTGATAAAATGCCTACAAAAGTGATTGATTTAATAAAAGCCTTGATGCTTTGTCCTCCAAGATTTAATGCCATTTCACTATTATTGTTTTTGAGTGTTGGCGAATTGAATACCCAAAAACCATATTTGTTTACTTAGTCTAGTCTCAGTACATTATAGAATAGTCTTCATATTATACTACGAGCATAATTAGAATAGTAAGATGCCATTCAGTTAAATTTAGAATAGTCTAGTGGTTGAGTGTCTTTCAGTTGGGAGTAGGATTTAGCACTCAGGAAGTGTAGGTATGGAGGCTTCCCCGTCTAATAAAGTGAGTCGTTAGTAGTAGTCCCTATACTCCTGAACTACATAGTTAGCATAGGATATTAGTAGTCATCCATAATATAAGGCTTGACTATCTCACGGGGGTTGCCTGTCAGTTCAAGCTTGACACTATTTGTCCATTGGACAATATATTAGTTTAGTATATCAACGCAACTAGAGTTGGTACCCGTGGAATGGTATTAACACACTTCCAACTGGGGTTACTGGTTGGCCCCTGATTATATCAAATTGAGGCATGTCGGTCATATGATTCCTCCCACAGTCTCAGCCACAATCTCTGTCATATTCTCTCTTACAGTCTTAAGCCAGTTATCATTTTCAGATATTTAGACTTAGCATATTTTGATGAAAGTATATAGATGTCTGTTACTTCAGTATTTTTAGTTTACAAACTTTACTCAGTTCATGTTATATTCTTGGTCATGCACTCACAGTATTACAAATTTCACATATTTCCAGTATCTATATATTTTATGCTCCCTATTCTAAACTTCTTGCATTACATGTATATAGAAATAATTATTATTCTAGTTCATGAAACCATGCATGGCAGCCTACATCAATTAGCATACTAGTACATTCAAAGTACTAATAGCATTACTTATCTTTGTGCTATGATGTATTATATCATCGGTTCTGACTCCCAGATTGCTCTTAGACTCTCAGGCCATAAGTAGTGACAGTGGTGAGTCCTCATCATTTGAAGATAAATTATTTTATTCTATGTTTTTAGTCTAGCAGTTAGTTGGCGTTAGATGGGGTCTATCCCATCAACTCACAATTATTCAATTTAGAGGATTTTCAGAAATTGGAGTTAGTTATTCAGTATTCAGACATTACAATTAGATATCTAGTATATCAGTATTTTATTAGATTTAGATAATTGTTTCTCTAGACTTATATTATAGTATTGATTCAATAATAAAACCTTATGGCATATCAATTGTCCTTCCTTAATTATGATATTTTTATTCAGTGCTAACATTGGGTACCATCTTATAGGTTAGGTTGTCGACCCCTGAAACTGTAAGAAACATGTGACGCCCAGGGTGTGCTCTCAGGGAATTACAAACTTTTCATCAGATTCTAAGGTTTTAAAGTGTCCTAGGAAGTCTAAAAGTCATGTAAAGTAGAGTTTTATGTATGGGTGTGCAACGCAAAACACTTATGGACGAAAGTCTACAAGGCATTTAGGAAAAGTTTTCCCTTTTTCAGTTTTCATGTCATGCAAGTGAGCATGAGCTCAAGTTAATGTCTGATTCTAATCTTTTTCTTCCTTTTATTTACCAAACATGTCTCCCAAGAAGAATAAAAGAAGAATAGTAAACCAGACAGCATCTTAACCCATCCAGGCAAATCCTCTAGATGAGCATGTCTCTGCAGAATTCATTGAATCGTTCACCACTCTTTCAAATTCTGTAGCAACATAGAATTAATGGCCAACTATTTTTCTGGATAACCCAGTGGCCAATATTGTTACAACAAAAATTGGGGACTTCACCCGGATGAATCCTACTTTTTTCACGGGATCCAAGTTTGAGAAGGATCCTAGTGAGAGTGCTGAGTTGGCTGTATAAAAGTTTCAAGATGTATCCCATATATTGTTTAAGCAGTGGGAGGTAGATAGGGGTATTGATGCAGGGCCTATAGAATAGGAAGAGTTTGGCATGACTTTCTTACACAGATTCTTCCCATTGGAGTTGATGGAAGCCAAAGTTCTAGATTTCATTAACTTGAGTCAGTAAAGCATGAGCGTTAAGGATTATACCCTCAAATTTACTTAGTTAGCTAGATATGCTCCTCATGTGGTAGCGGACAGTAGGTCCAAGATGAGTAAGTTTGTATCTGGAATATCTGATAGTGTGGTCAAGGAGTATAGGACCGTAATGTTGATTAAAGAGATGGAATTGTCTAGATTAATAGTCCATACTCAGCAAATTAAGGAGAAGATGATTAAGGAGAGAGAAAGGGGAAAAAGAGATCTAGAATAGGTATTTTTAATTTTAGTCAACCAAGTTCAGAAGGTGGTAACCGTCCTCAGTTTCATTAGAGGTCTTGTCCCAATGCCCACTTTAGCCAGTTCCCCAGTACCCAAATAGAGAAATTATAATAGGGATAAAGAACCAAGATCTAAGTCCAAAGACAATGTTAGTTGTGCCCGTACGAACCCTCTATGTGAGAAGTGTGGCAGGCACCATCAGTCTGAGTGTAGAGTGGCCAGTGTTGTGTGCTTCGGGTATGGCAAGCTAGGCAATTGGTTTCGGGAGAGTCGGGTAGTTACTCAGAGAGGTAAGGATTTGAACCAACTAGGGCAATGCAATAATTTGTCAGTTCTATTTGATCTCCCAACTCTACAGAGTGCCGCTTTCACTGCTATAAGTGGTCAGTGTCTGAATAGATTATATACTCTTCAGTCCTGCCAAGATCAGGAAAATTCTCCTAACGTAGTTACTGGTGTGTTACAGGTATTTCACTTATATGTTTATGCTTTACTAGATCGTGTAGCTTCTCTTTGTTTTATAACTCCATATATAGCTATCAATTTTGGAGTCAGTCCTTAAACACTAGTAGAGCCCTTTCCAGTGTATACTCCATTGGGGGTTTTCTTTGTATCCAGGCAGGTATATAGGAACATTTTGGTACAATATCTCAGAAAGTTATTTCAGTTGATATCATGGAGATATAGATGACACATTTTGACATTATTCTCAGCATAGATTGGCTCCACTCATGCTATGCCTAAGTTGATTGTAGAAACAAAATAGTTGATTTTATGTTCGCAAATGAACCAGTCCTAGAATCAAAGTGTTATACTATAAAACTTAAGGGTTAGTTGATTTCATACCATAGAGCGAGAAAAATGATTTCCAAGGCTATGTCTTTCATCTTGTGCGAGTCAAAGACTCCATCTTAAAAATTCCAAATCTTGAGTCAATTTCAGTTGTCTGGGAATATCTAGATATGTTCCCTGATGATCTTCTCGGAGTTCCTCCCTAAAGGGAAATTGTCTTTGGAATAGATCATCTATAGACACTCAACCCATATCTATTTTAGCCATAAAGAATGGCTCCAAAAAAACTCAAGGATTTTAAAGAATAGTTAAAAGATCTCCTAGATAAGGGATTCATCAGACCCAGCATCTCCCAATGGGGCGCTCCTATTCTATTCTTACGTAGAAAATGTGTTCTCTCAGAATGCGCATAGACTACAATAAGTTGAACAAAGACTCAATCATCAACATACATCCACTTCCTAGAATCGATGACTTGTTTGACCAACTTCAGGGTGCCAGCTACTTTTCCAAGATAGACCGTAGATCAGGCTATCGTCAGCTTAGAGTCAGAGAATGTGATATTCCAAAAATACCTTTTTTAACTTGATATGGTTAGTTTGAATTTCTAGTCATGTCCTTTAGTCTTAAGAATTCCCCAACAGCTTTTATGAACTTAATGATTCGCGTTTTCAAGCAATAGTTGGACAGAATCATTATAGTATTTATAGATGACATTCTTGTTTACTCCTATTGTGAAAAGGATCATGCTGACCATCTGAGAATAGTACTTCAAACTCTCTGAATTCATCAGTTGTTCGCCGAATTCATTAAGTGTGAATTTTGGGTAAGGTCAGTAGAATTCCTTGGTATTCTAATTTTTTGTGATAGCATTAGAGTTTATCCTTAAAAGATCGAATCGGTGAGAATTTGCCCAGACCCATCTCTCCATTAGATAATAAGAGTTTCTTGGGTTTTGTTGGCTATTACAAATGGATTTTTTAGGGGTTTTCTACTATTCCATGCACCAAATAAAGTTAAGTTTAAGTGGTCAAATTTATTTGATAAGAGTTTTCAGGAGTTGAAGACTCAACTCACCTGAGCACCAATTCTTACCTTGTTAGATGGTTCAGATAGGTTTGTTGTGTACTATGATGTATCCAGAGTAGGTTTGGATTATGTCCTCTTGTACAGAGGTAGGTCATATCCTATGCCTCTAGACATCTTAAGCCCTATGAAAAGAATTACCCTATCCATGATCTTGAGCTAACAATTGTAGTGTTTGCCTTACAGATTTGGAGGCATTACTTGTTTGGGGTGTATGTTGATGTGTTCATAGATCATAAAAGCCTTCAGTATGTGTTCTCTTAAAAACATTTTAATATTAGTGTGGTTCACAACACACCAATAAGCAAGATTCTACTAGACATGATATTTCAGATACCCTAGGACCATGAACTATGCTCTGATACCAAGTTTTTCATGAACCAAGCTGAGGCCCTAGCCGTAATGAGCACCCCAAATCATGAAGGCCCGACGCTCCTTCTAAATATAATACGCATACACAATATTCATATAGTATGAAGGAAAATGCAAAAATATAAGCAGTATGGGATCATGGTCAATAATATAATTCAATTAAACAATCTGGAATAGAAACCATAAACCTCTAACAACGTCTAACATAAGTCACTGAAATCTCTACTAACTAAAAATGACATCTACCTGAAATCTGGGAGGATCACCAGCTGCAAACTTCTGACAAGTCAATCTACCACTTGCAGGACCCAGGACTGTCTCAGAATCCTAAAATATGTAGGGTCAATACAAAAGTACTGGTACGCAGAGCAATCCAAAATAAAAAATTTTATTCATCATAGGTGAGAAATTTGTAGAAAATTTTATCTTAATTCTGAGCTAGGTGGTATACCATATAATTCTGAAATTCCATGGTCTATATAGAATTAGCCCTTGACTTGGCAACCAATCTCCCAACCCAAGTTTTCCATAAGGTACTAGGCTAGAGTATAATCCCTATAGGGGATGAAATGAACCCTAATCGTCAAAACACAATTTTGGGCTAGGAGTTCTTAATCTCAAGCCTTCTTCAGGCAACCACCTAACTATCTTTAAGCCCATTTTTAGCTCTTTAAGACATGTATTTTCTAAAATCAAAATCTGAAACTCTTACACTGTTATGTCATTCATTTATATGGTATTGTCATACCATTGACTTGAAAGTCACATCTCTAAGACATTTATAGAATATTATAATCTCTTCTTTAAAAACACGAGGTTTGGGACCACCATATCAATAAATAAATTCAAAATGACTCTTGCTTTAAACTCATGTGAACACATTAAAGAAAACTCTCTTTTATTAATATTTCAACAACATATGGTGGTCATGAAATTTTGTGAAAAATCATACAAATATTTTAGTAATATCCTTAACATTTAATATCAAGCAATCTACTCCATCTGAAGTTCAAAACCATTATCAAATCATGATTCAAAATTTAGGACCTTCATGTCATACTTCTAAAAAATGCAATCGGGTAATTCACGATGCACATAAAAAGAAACAGCATAACAATAAGAGGGGGATTATATAGATTCATGCTCTCAGTTCAATCTTAATCTCAATTTTTTTAAACATACATATATAGATATGAGTATAAACAAATTTAAGGGGAAAGGAATCAAGGCCAAAACAATGATATAATTAGAATGCATGACGCATAATTGAAAACATAGATTCCAAAACCCCTTTATAATTTCATGTTTGATAAACTTTAAAACATATTCATATGTCTCAAAAAGCCCATGTAATTAGGATAAACCCCACTTACCTTATATTATATGATTTAAATGATCGAACCCGTATCTTGATCCATTTCTTGGAATTCTTGATCTTAGGGATGAGTTAGGGTTTTGATTTGAGAGGAAAATTAAATTATAGAGTGTATTATAATTTTTTGGGGCACAAATCTTATGTTATGGATGGATTTTGGGTGAGGGTAAGTAACCAAAATTCCCCTAGATTCATTAGAAAACTGATTTAATAAGTGAAATGGTTCCATAATGTCCTGGACGATGAGTCACATCGATATCACGTTGGCTTACTGCTTCACACGGGAAATGTCATAATGTTTTGCTCGGTTATCAGATTTTGGTAATATTAGTATCGTTGGAAAGATAATTAAATTATATATACTTTGGTGGGACTTCAGCTGCAAAATTCTATGTGTATCAAAAGTTATAGACATTCAAAGTAGATCCTTGTATAATCAAATATCCAATTTTGAATAAATGAAAGATTCTTAGCTCAAATTTGCTCTAATCCATTTCTATGAACACTTTTCACCTCATAATCATTTAATATATTTAGATAAAGATCATGAAATAAGAATTTAAATATAATACATGAAATTAGACCTTACATACGTAGGAGACAGTTCGATTTCTAACTCAAAAATATGGGGTGTTACAAGTTGTTTACCAAATCCAAAAAGTGTGAATTTTTTCTAAGATTAGTAGCTTTCATTTGCCATATTTTTTCTAGTGATGGAATTATAATTGACCCTCAAATGACCAAAGCAATGAAAAATTAGACCAGACCCATCTCTTTATTAGATATCAAGAGTTTCTTTGTTTAGTTGTCCATTGTAGATGGTTTGTTAAAGGGTTATCTTTTATTGGATCCCCCATGTATCAATTGACCTAGAAGAAATTCAAATTACAATGGTAACATTCTTGTGACATGAGTTTTCAAGAGTTGAAGATTCAACTCACCTTAGCTCTAGTATAGACTTTTCCAGATGGTTCGGATAGTTTTATTGTTTACCGTGATACTTCTAGAGTTTGTCTTGGTTGTGTGTTAATGAAGAGAGATAAGGTCATATCCTATTCCTCTAGACATCTTAAAACCCATGAAAGTAATTACCCTACCCATGATCTTGAGTTAGCAGCTATTGTATTCGCCTTAAAAATTAAGAGGCGTTATCTTTATGGGGTCCATGTTGATGTATTCTCAAATCACAAAAGTTTGTAGTATGTGTTATCACAAGAAGATTTAAATCCTCCTCGGATAAAGAGGTTATATTTAGTAAAGGATTATGATATAAGTATGTTATATCATCCAAGAAAGGCCAATGCAGTGGCAGATGCCCTTATTAGATTGTCTATGGGTAGAGTTGCTCATGTTTAGAATGATAAGAAGAAGTTAGTTTAGAAGGTTTGTTAGCTTGCTAGATTAGGTGTTCAATTGGTTGGCTTAGTTAAGGGTAGTATATAGGTTTAGAATGATTCAGAATCTTCTTTGGTTGCTGAAGTAAAGGGGAAGAAAGATAAGGATTCTAGTTTTACTAAGTTGAAGGAATCAGTTAGAGATTAGAAGGTAGAGGTTTTATCCCAAAAGGGAAATGGTGTATTGCAATTCCAGGGAATGTTATGTGTTCTAAGTGTTTATGGGTTAAGGTAGAGAATCTTAGCAGAAGCGCATGGTGTGCATTACTCCATACACCTAGGAGCCACTAAGATGTATCGTGATTTACAAGAAATCTATTGGTTGAGTAGTATGAAAATAAATATTACAGAGTTTGTAACTATGTGTTCTAGTTGTCAACAGGTCAAGGTTGAAAACCAGAGGCCTAGTGATACATTGTAGGAGTCCCAAATTCCCACTTAGACAGAATGACCAAATCAACTAATTTTTGGCCATTTCATGTTTCACATTCAGCCTAGGATTATATGAAGTTCTATATTAGAGAGTTGGTTATGTTGAATAGTGTCTCATTGTCCATTATTTTAGATAGAGGTACTCAGTTTACCATTCACTTTTGGAAGGAATTTTAGAAGGGTCATGGTACCCAAGTTCATCTCAATACAACTTTTCATCCTCAAATAGATGGTCAGGAAAAGGTGGCCATTTAAACCCTATAAGATATATTGAGAGCATGTATTATTAACTTTAAAGGGAGTTGGGATGATCACTTACCGTTGATCAATATTTCCTACAATAATAGTTATCACTCCAGTATTCAAATGGCTCCATTTAAGGTTCTCTATGGGAGGAGATATAGATCTCTTATTTGACGGTTTAAGGTAGGTGGGGCTATTTTGATAGGACCAGATTCAGTGTTTGATGTAATAGAAAAAGTTTAATTCATTAGGGAGAGGGTTAAGACAGCCTAAAGCCATCAGAAATCCTACCCAGATGTGACAAGAAGAGACCTTGAGTTTGAAGTTGGTGACTTAGTCTATTTGAAAATCTCACCTATGAAGTGAGTGAAGAGATTTGGTAAGAAGGGGAAGCTCAGTCCCTGATATTTTATCCCTTGTATGATTTTTGAGTTATTTTGGACAGGTAGCTTATAAGCTAAAGTTGCCTGCAGATTTGGATTTAGTGCATCCGGTGTTTCATAATTCCATATTAAAGAAGTGTATTGGTGATCCAGCTGTTGTAGTTCCTTTGGAAAGCACAGATGTTTGGGATAGCCTCTCTTACGAAGAAATCCCAGTTGAGATGCTTGATCGTTAGATTCATAGACTAAGGAATGAAGAAGTTCTCTTCGTCAAAGTTCTTTGCTGGAATTTCTTAGATTAGTTCTCCTACTAGTTGCATGCATAAGAGGATTAAATGCATAAAATTTCACTAAATGTTTTGGACTTAGTCATTTTAAAGGCCTCTTAACTTTAAGTGTTTATAAATGGGTCTTCCCAACCCTGACCTATTGATTTTTGTGTTAATTCATTTTTAGGGGTTTAAGGAGCATGTCTCGAGGAAGTTTTGGATTTTTCAGAGTATTGGGTTATGTTTGTATCATGATTCTAGCATCTCATCACGATAGTACTGTGCCATTGTGCTTTCCCGATGGCACCTTTACTACATCGCGGTAAGCATGTGAATCGCAGTCTAGTTAAGAATTTAATTGCTTGAGGGGCAATTATTTCTTTTCTCCCTCAATCCAAGTCATCATATAGCAACTTATATCACTATTTAGGGCGTTAATTTACCACTCTTCTTAAATTGTTCTCTTATAGAAACCCAATTAATCTCCTAAGAACATCAATACAATTACTTTCTCTCTAATAAACCAAGAATTCAAGACCCCAAATCGAAGAACCTTCAAGGAAACATCAAGATTGGTGTTTCTCTTAAATGATTAAGGGTTTAAGGTATGTGTGATGTTCATTCATGGGTCCTTTTAACTCATGGAGTCCAAGAATCCCTAATTTTTTTTAAATTATGAATGTTTTCGTACTTAGGTTGAATTATGACCATAAATATCTTATTAATTTGATTTCATGCTATGATTATAAGTGGTTTCAAGTGGAATTAGCCATTACATGTTTTGAATATAAAAATATCATAATTAAATAACTAATACATGTTTTTTAGTACTGCAATTATGTTTTTATCACATGTTTGACCCATTCCCATGCAAAGTTCATGACTCTCATATGTTTGATGAATTGCCTAAGCTGAATTTTTGAATAATTATTCCCTATTACGGTTTTCAAAGTTTTTAATTGTCATTATTGTTATTTTCATTCAGTACTGGTGGGTTATAAAAACTCGATACCTAGTTTTTTACATAATTTTAGTATCTTCAAAATGATTTTAGATAAACCATGAGCATTATATAACACCCCGTATTTTCGTGCTAGAATTCAAACCATCGTTCCTATGTGTATAAACATTAATCTCATGATTTGTATGTTAATACATGTGTCATGATCATTACCTTAGTTTATGAAGTGCACTCGAAGTGAAAGATATTCATAGAATTCACTTAGAACAAAGTTGAGCTAAGAACCTGTGATTCATTCAAAGTTTAGCTATCGATTCTACAAGTGTCTACTTTGAACATTTATACCTTTTCATATACATAGAATCTTACATATCAAGACCAACAAGTATTATATATTTGAGTCAGCATTCCAACGATACCAATTTCCCCTTAATCTGACACCTAAGCAAAAAGTTATAGCATTTTCGTAAAGAGAGACAGTAGGTCAACACGATTACACCTCTCGACGGTGCCTATAGTTGTGTAACCAATAGCGGTTAGTGGTAAGCCTCAAAATTTGGATTCTTCAAAATAGTAGGTCACCATGATTACACCGCTCAGCGGTGCCTATAGTAGTGCAACTAATAGTGCTTAGTGGTTAGCCTCAAAATTGGGATGGTACTGAAACGTTTAATTCCGAGGGGCATTCTTGTCTTTTCCCTTCATCCCCAGGCTATAAAAATAGCATATCCGAAGTTATTCTAAACAAAATATACTCTTTATTCACCAAATTTCTTTCCAAGAAACCAAAAAACTTGCTTTAACTCTAAGAAATCGAAAGTTTCACCATTCTATTTTCAGGATAATCAAGAATTCAAGTTTTTGGGTTCAAGAGCTTAAGAAAAAGCTTCAAGAACATCATTAAGGATTCAAAGTTCAAGCTTCTACATCTAACTAATCAAATAAGTTAAGTGGGGTTATGAACAAGGATACTCCTTTCATCCTTGCGCCTAAAACTAGTTTTTAAAATTAAGTTTACATGAATTTACATAATTTACAGTTTAGGGTTCATACCCAAATATCATTGTTTGATCCTTATGATGTTACAAGTGATTTAAGTGTGGAATTGCATTACTAATTACACATACTTATATGTGTGACTTGATTTTGTATATTGAGCATTGAATTTCGTTATCTTGACTAGAATTGTTAAGGAATTTCAAGATTTTCATTATTGAACATGAATTGTGATGATTTGACATGAGTTTAACGAAAGGATTTTAAAGACCTAAGTTTTAGTCTTGATATTAAAGAAAGATGATGTTTAATCATTCTTTGAAATACATGTATTTAGATTTTAAGCAAGACTTGATCTTTTGATCCTCAACTAAGATATGGAATCCATACAGATTAGTTTTGAATACAGTTTAAAACAGATAGTTGAATAACTGGTTTTCATTATAAATCATTATGCTAGTTTTAAAGTGGATTTCCTTTAGAATGAGCATATAAGTTAAAGGGAGTAGCATTTAGCACCTAGTGGGTATGATTCCAAGGTCTCATACCCCATAATTACGAGCTAAAAATGGTACAAATTCAGAATAGTCCCATTAATATTGAGAAAGATATAGATTCTGATCACTCAGCTCAGGTTATACTTCTTGGAAAGAGTATGAAACCTCGTCCCAGTGTGATATTTTTCCCTTAAGTGAAATAAACGTTGGACACTTTGACAGCTCACATAGTGTATGTAGGTTAGAAGAACCTCCCTAATTCCAAAGACCCTAATTCCTAATAGAAAATAATATCTAAAAAAATAAATAGAAAATCTTTTAGAAACTAAGTGCAAAGGCTCACAAATTTACACAGATATTATCTTACATAAGACATCAGTTATCAGATTTTAGCTTTCAGTTTTCATATGATAAAGGTGACTCTTTTTTCACTTAGCCTGTATAATTTGACAGAATGACCAAGATGCCCTTTCAAACAAAATTTTTAAAATTACAGATCAGGGCCTATGACGGTCGATCTGACAGTCCTTCAAATTAGTTAACGGTCCACTAAGTCGTCCGTCAGTCGAGTGTCAAAATTGGAATGTTCTTCCTTGGAGTGACGGTTGAAGTAATGGTCCATCAGAGGTACTGGCGGTCCACTATATCGTTCGTAAATTGGGGCTTAGGAATAGGACATTCTGCCTTCGTCTGATGGACACCTTAACAATCTATCAACTTTGTGATGGTCCACCACTTTTACCGTCACACGACATCCCAAAAAGGGAGCTACTAGCTTCGATTGATGGGATACTTGATAGTCCACCAGGTCGATCGTCAAACCTGGGCAATCCGATAGCATGCAGTAAAAAAACCATAACTCACTCATCCGATGTCGGATTTTGATGAAATTGCTATCGATGGAAATTAGAGAAATACAACATGGATTAAACATCAATCACTTTGGAATTCATACATATCCATTCAAAATATGGATTTAGGCTTAAGAAATGATTGGGGTATTATAATATCTCCCCCTTGAACACATTCGTCCTCGAATATTGCCAACTAGTCCAAGAGTAAGAGAAAATGAGGAAGTATAGCTGGAATGACTCATATCTAAGGGCACACTTTACTCTAAACTTTTGAGTACTTCACCAAATGCACGAATCATAGATGGAATAACCATATAGCTGAATGCATTCGATTAGGAGAAAACTGAATTAAGAGACTAGTACCTTCGGCTTGATTTGAACTCACGAGGAAAAATGAGGGTACTTGAATCACCTGTCTGTTTCTGCTTCCTATGTAGCACTCTCGACTAATTGATTTCGGCATAGAACTTTAACCAAGGGAACTTCCGTATTTCTTAATCTACAAACTTGATAGTCTAGGATCTCGACCAAAATTTTATCATAAGAAAGACTATCCTGAACATCACAACTTTCCGATGGATCAACAACACCAGAGTCTCCAATGTTCTTCTTAAGCATAGAAATATGAAATACAGGATGGACAGCTGACAATCCTGCAGGCAACTCAACCTCATAAGTTGATTTCCCCACATGATCCAAAATTCTATAAGGGTCAACATATCTGGGACACAGCTTCCCTTTCATTCCAAATCTTTTCACCCCTTTCCTGGGTGAGATTTTTAAATACACCAAATCATTGACTTCAAACTCAAGAGCTCTTCTTCTCACATCTACATACGACTTCTGACAACTCTGGGCTTTCTTTCTCTAATTAACTTAACTTTATCCATAGCCTCAAATATACCATCAGGTTCAATCAGAGCAGCTTCACCCACTTCAAACCAACCTATGAGCGATCTACATCTTCTTCTATACAAAGCTTCAAATAGAGCCATTCGAATACTAGCATGAAAACTATTGTTGTAGGCCAACTCAAGCAATAGTAAATGTTCAGCCTAACTTCCTTTGAAATCAAGAACACAAGCCCTCAATATATCCTCCAAAGTATGAATAGTCTTCTCAGCCTGACCGTCTGTCTGTGGATGACAAGTGGAGCTAAGATAAACTTAGATGCCAAAACCCTTCTTGAAGGCTCTCCAAAAGTGAGTACCTCTATCGGTGATGATAGACAATGGAACTCCATGCAACCTAACTAACTCTCAAATATACAGCTTAGCATAGTCCTCCGTGGTGAAAGATGTATGTACTGGAAGAAAATATGCTGACTTTAGATAACTTGTCTATAACGACCTAAATAGAATCATGCTAACGACGAGAGAGAGGTAAACCAATCACTAAATCCATGTTCACAACTTCCCACTTCGAAAATGGAATGCTGAATTCTTACATCAAACCACTGTGTCTCTGGTGCTCTATATTTACCTGCTGGCAAGTTGCACACTTTTCTACGAACTTTTCTATATCCTTTTTTCATACCATTCCACCAATAAATTTCCTGCAAATTGCGGTACATCTTGGTAGCACCGGGATGAATAGAATATCGTGTGCCATATGCCTCATCCAAAATTCTCTACCTCAAATCATCAACATCAAGCACACACAATCTATTCTGAAATCTCAATACATCATCTCCCCCTTGGGAGTAAACTTCCACCTTTTGGTCTTTGACAAACGCTTTTAATTTAGCCAAATGAGAATCCATATCTTGCTTCTCCTTCACTTCCAAAACTATGGAAGATTCGGAACTACTCTGAATCCAAATATTACCCTCATCTGAGTCAAGCAATATAACACCTAACCTAGATAAACGATGCACTTCACGAGTTAAGTCCCTCTTATCTTTCTCAACATGTGTTACACTACCCATGGACGGCCTGCTAAGAGCATCTGCCACTACATTGGCCTTGCCCGGGTGATAGAACTTACTCAAATCATAGTCCTTCAGTAATTCTAACCATCTCCTCTACTGAAGATTCAACTCTCTCTGAGTGAACACATACTATAAACTCTTGTCATCCGTAAATACATCACCATGAACACCATACAAATAGTTCATAATCTAAGTGATGTTTCTCACTTTATCTAAATACATTTGCGGTTCTTCACCTACTTTTGACCCAAAGAACTTAGGTGGATTCATTCGTATAAAGTCACAAACCAAGCCAGCAGTAGAATTATTCCCTTACGGAGGTAGAACAGTAACCATATCGAGAAACAGTCATAGGCACGATAGACTCTTGAAAGAAAGAAACATCTTTTCCTAAAACTTCCTTTATTGGTGAAATAACATGAAAAGAGATGTTAACTTTGTAGCTAAGTGTTTAAATTGACAATAAGTTAAGGTGGAGCATTTGAGGCCAGGTGGTACCCCTAGGACATAGAAATGGGGGATAATGAACATGGACTTTGTTACTTATCTCTCTTGATATCGAAACTAGTATGATTCTATTTGGGCTATTGTTGATAGGATGACCAGGACCACTAAATTCTTACTAATGAGGACTAATTATTTGGGATATTATTATGTGAAGTTGTACAATTAGTAAATAATTTGATTGCATGGGGATCTGGTATCCATTATATCCTATTAAGGTATCCAATTCTCTTCTCCATTTTGGCAGTATTTTTAGAAAGCTTTGGGTACCCAGGTGAACCTTAGCACCACTTTCCACCCTTAAATGGATGGGAAAGCGGAGCATACTATTTACACTTTAGAGTACATGCTAAGGGATTGTGTGATTTTGTTTTAAAAACAGTTAGGTAGACCACTTCTCTCTAATAGAATTTTCCTCTAACAATAATTGTCACTCTAGCATCTAAATGGCTCATTTTGAGGCTCTCTATAGAAGTAGGTGTAGATCACCAATTAGTTAGTATGAGGTGGGTGAAACCCATTTGTTTGGACCTAATCTTCGTGGTCAGGTGCTAGAAAAGGTGAAATTCATTAGAGAGAGACTTAAGACCGCCCAAATTCTCCAAAAGTCCTATGCAAATATTAGGAGAATAGAGTTAGAATTTGAAGTGGATGATTGGGTATTTCTGAAAGTCTCCCCTATAAAGGGAGTCATGAGATTTGGAAAGAAAAATACGCAATCCTTGTTATATAAGTCCTTATCAGATTATGTAGAGGATTGGAAGAGTTGCATATGAGATTGATTTTGGCCACAAGTTTAGCTTTAGTTCATCCTATATTTTATGTTCCAATGCTTAAGAAATGTATTGGATATCATTTACTATTGAGAAGCTTGGGGTGATAGATTCCTTTTCATATAAACAAGTACCCATAGAAATATCAGATTGACAAGTTTAAAAATTGAGGAGCAGAGAGATAGCTTTGATCAAAGTATTATGGAGAAATCAAAAGATATAGGAAACTACTTGGGAAATGGAGGATGGTATGCGTGCGATGTTCCCATCATTTTTTGAATTATCAGATGATATCATGGAAGGTATTAATCTTATATTAATAATTTTATTCCATGTAACTCTTTAAATTGTGCTTAAGATGTTTCGATCTATCCTTCGGGGATGAATGATCTTAAGGAGGGATAATGTATAACCCTCACACTTCTTATCACTCATATAGTGCATGTAATAAGCCCTTAAGACCATAATATCAAAGATAAACCAGCTAAGATTGGGTTTGAATGTGTTGGGGGCATTCTTAGACTTAGAAAAGACCCTTGCATAGTGAATGGCACCCTATAGTAGCCCTACACTGCGAAGATCCCCGTGATAGGCTATTTCTTTGAGTTTGCATCAAGGGTTATGCCATGAACGTACAGGATTCATTATAATGACTTGATCTTTCATTATATAAACCTCTCATCTTTTCTTCCAAAAATTAGGTGCAGCCGAAGGTAATAGTTATTCATAAGTTGACTCACTCATTTCTATCTGTGCTTTATATCTATTCTCATGTCACTGCATGTATTCACAAAGTCAGTTTAGTTCAAGCATCATATTTCAAACTCAATTATTTAATCATTACCCCATTTAATGCATATTAAGCATACAATCTTAGTTGCCTCAGTATTCTCAGTCTAACTAGTCTCATTCAAGGAAGAATGCTCCTAAGGGGAAGATATTGTAATACCCTATATTTTTTCTAGTCACTGGACATCTTAGGACTTATCCCTCAAACCATACAGATTCTTATGAGTCATATGTAGTAAGTCGTACCCATGTCAGTATGGGATTATTGACCTTAGAAGTCATCGAGTAAGGTACGAGTTGTATGAAGATAATTTGTACTATCAACAGTATAGTTTCCCTAAGTTCTGTCCAGCTTACGAGCGGCTACGAGTCATATAGACATGTTACGAGTCGTAAGATCTAACTTTTACCCTGAACAATAGTAAATTCAAGAATCAATCCTCATTTTTTGATAGCTTTATAAGTTACTTGTACATATATTAAGTCCTCGAATAGCTCCTAGCTCATGAACAAGTCAAAACCTCCCTTAGCGATTAAATTCTTTGGATGTACTTAAATATTGTCATCTTCAAATGACAATAACTTTTACTATACTAATAATTTTTTATATCAATACACACTAACAGATAGATAATTGAATTATCTTTCAAACGATACAAAGTATTTCTTAATCCGATATCAGGGTTAAAAGTTATGGCCAAAATATTGAAGCGCTGTCAAAGTTGTATCGCACACTAGTTAGCATACGGGTTGCCAGTCTAACTCGTACCCAAACCATTCGAGTCGTATGGTAGACCTATAAATACTATGGGGAATTATCTATAGAGTTTATTTTAATGGCTTTTTGGTCTTTTGATAACGCTCAATCTACAGCTCTCGTTTGAGTGTAAAGCGGTCGTTAGCAAATATAGAACCCAACCTGGGTTGGGTATCGATCCCACAGGGAATAGCTCGGTCAACAAGTAAGCAAAATTAATAGACTTTTGGTGCAAGTCTCGTAAGAAGGGGGGATTGTAATAAGTAACCAAAGTAATGAAATAAAAGCTGAAAATAATAAAGTAAAAAGAGAAAGATTGTCACGTTGGTTGTAAACAATGAGAATTGAAGCGTTGGGGTTATGTCCACCTTCTGAGGTATACGTCTCTATTGGCTATGAGTGTGTAGAGTCTTGACATGCAATTGCTTATAGAGAATTGTAGTCGATGGTAAATCCAAGCGTCTCTCGACCTAAACAAGGACTATTTCACTTTAACTCTCTCGAGCTTAAAGTGTGTCTAGCGGTACGAATTCTCCAAGAGGTTAGTCCAGTTACGGCACTAGCTTTTTAATAGGAAAGGGTGTCCTACTACCTTGACATTATCTCTTTTCTAGACAAATAACCTTTCTCTCGAACAAGTTAAATGTTAGACTGGCGTTAGTCTATGCGTCTTCTTTTCTAGACAAGTAACCTTTCTCTCGAACAGGTTAGATGTTAGAATGGCGTGTTCATGTGTTTGAAACCGGAAAGATTGTAGATTTAAGATGAAGAGAATAATGATATAAGCAATATACGTGTCTTGAACTCACAAGCTCATAGCAATAGATAGTAACTCATTCGGCTTCCATAACCCCAACTAAGAGATTTAGTTACCCATGAATGCGAAGGATATCACGTTTTGCATGGTGGATGGCGTGTAAAAGAGGTGTTAGGCGTGTGGTTTTGGTGATTCCGTAGCAAGTAACAATTCTCTTGTTGTGGAATTTAAGAGTAGAAGAATGAAGAATTAAGAATGTATTATAGGAAGATGTCTTAATTGTAAGGAGATGAATGAATTGTAAGAATGTGTCTCTAAATCTCTATCATGATAGGGTATTTATAATACTCCTATCCTACTCCTACTAAGCTAATGAAATAAATAACCAAATCCTAATATACTAATGAAATCCTTGACCCAAATGTACTAGGGTAAGGTTACAAAATTATAATCCAAATAGAATAATAAAACACATAACCTAATTGCACTAGGTTAATGTATTATGGAAAAAATCCAGCTTTGTGTCTGTAAGTCCCCAAAGTCTTCAGAATTGCTGTTTTAGCCCGGGACAGATTTTCTATGCGGCAGATTTGGTCCTTTAGGCGTCCAACTCCTTTCTACTTCGTTTGTGAGCTTTCTTTTGCGTCAAGTAAGCCATAAAATGCTGTATTTTGCATCATTTATACCTGAAACTTTCCTAATCATGTTTGTTAGCTCATTTACAGGAAAAAGGACTAAAAGTGCATGAAATAGATAATTAGTTCTCAAAACTAGGCTAAAATATGGGCAAAATATATTGATATAAGCGCGTAAATTCGCCTATCATCAACACCCCACACTTAGAGCTTTGTTCGTCCTCGAACAACATATCATGTCCTTCTAAACATCAACTTAGGGTTTTTACAACAACAACACAAAATATTCTTCAAGACAAGCACAACAATTATAAACAAAGAGTAGCTTCCCGATTTATAAGTAGAAACAGTTTAACCTCTAGCGTAGACTAGTGATGGTGATCAAATCGCATACAAGTGTTAAGGTACATAGAATCATATACAACTATCCAAAACTTATCAACCATGTGTGTCTCACAATATAGTACCCATAATCACTCACAAATATAGCATATTTTTCAAACATAGGTATCAAAGTGTCCTTGCACTCACTCTCACAAAAAATTCATATGTAGCAACTAATGACCATAGGCTTGCCTTTAATGTAGTACTCTACAAAATGTCGGAATGTTGGGATTAGGATCAAGTAGGTCTTTAGACGGTTGTAATGTAGGCTAAGGGACGGGTAGGATCAGCTATTTTGGCCAGAAATAGTGACTAAGTTCCTAAGCACTTTAATACATCACATTGTATCATTGACACTTTTTTTCTTTCAACCTTTCTTTACTCTTTTATTCTACCACCCTTGTTCTCCTATTTTGTTTTTCAATTTTAAGCATAACTCACTTTTCAGCTTTCTTTTCCTTTTTCTTTTCACAACATACCTCTTATGATAGCACTTTCTTCCTTTTTCATAACACATTCAAGCACCATTACAATTTAAAGCATCATACTCACCCAATTTCCTCTTATGTTGTCACATGACTTTTTCACTTTAAAGCACTTATGAATTTGGATCAAATTATGGTCTTGAAAAAAAATGGATTAGGCTTACATACAAGGTTGTCAAAGAAATAAGCTAAAGGCTCAAAAGGGTTTAACTAGGATGATTTACATGGGTAGGAAAAACTGAAGGTAAACATGTATAGGTTGCCAAAGAAATGCCTAAATCATATCCTAAACTTACACTCCTTATTTTCGCTTTGCATACATACCAGGCAAGTTCTAGCATCAGCCACAAACATAGAATATACTATTATCTCGCACACACAAGGCACATGGTCGACTTGATTGGAAGTAATATAGACTCTTGACCCAACAAGTGAAGGAATTGAATCACACAATATCACATAATGAGTCACAACTAGAGCCTAAACGTCTCAATAGTCACAATTGTAGCACATACTCTTGTTATAATCTCATGCTGCCTATCAAAATAATTTCATGCGAAGCTAGAAAAAAAAAATTTTACTACTAAAAAAACACAACAAAACAAAAATGAAACAAAAGCAAACAAACATAGATGCGAATAGAGAAGTATAGCATGCAATACCACCACCCCACACTTAGTCGGGACACTGTCCTCAGTGGAAAATAAATACGAGGAACCTGGTTGGTCGGACTTATTCTCTATGTCTAAGGTTATACCCCTTGCATTGGAATCATCATCAGAGTCGTCATCCTTAGAAGTTCCTCATAAGTATCCCACTTAATTCCAAGCGTGAGTCGGGGTATTTGCTGCGAGGAGGGTTCTCCTTGGTCCTTGCAACTTCTCTTTTTGCCCTTTTGGGAGGTGGTAGCCTTCTCCTTGCCTTGTCTCGCTTTAGGTGCCATTGTACCTGAGACTAGAAATAGTGTTAGTTGCAGCACAATCTCACTTGATACAATCTATAAGCAAGTACTAGGGGTACCACCCCACACTTAGTTTTGTTGCACAAATCAGCGAGGTGAACGTAATCGATTACTCAGAATTCATCGACATACGTTTTAGGATTGTATTCCGACAAGAAAATCAGCAATGCATTACTTACTTGCAGCCATTGGACAACTTTCATGGTAGCTATAGCAACACTACTACATAGGGGTTACCATATGGAATAGTTATTCTTACAACAATCACAACCTCTTATGTCGGTAGGCACTATAAGTCTTATCCCGATGGCCGGGATAGTCTAACATGTAAGTATCCAAACAACAATCTTAAGCACTGTTCATAGCCATAGTAATTCCGCAAATAGTATAACAATGCTATTAAAACCAATTTCAAGTCGGAAACAAGTCAAGATTTTCCTACGTACATGTTTACTCACAAGGTTGTGTATCAACAATTCAAACACATGAACATCACCAACAATCTTATACGATTTAGCAATTCATAGTAGACATAGCAATGTAGTACTTATGAGAAATAAATGAAGAATAAGAGAGTACTTACTTGCTTGACGCTTGTGGAGATGGTTTTGTGAATTGGAAAAGCAAAAGAAGAAAATTTTGAGAGGATTTGGAGAGGGAATGCGGTGCCTTTAGGGTTGTTTCTAATGTGGTTGTGTTATAAAACCAAGTCCCCTTTATATAGGAAGAGTATGGGTCGGGTTATGACCCATTTACAATCGGATTTGGGGACAAAATCACCACATATGCGGCGCATATCTCTTGGCATATCAATGACATATGCGGCGCATTGTCCATGGCATAATGGGACATATGCGCCGCATAGTCTATGGCATTTCTAGACATATGCGCCGTATAGTCTATGGCATTTGGTCTCAGTATCTCAAATGCCATAGCATAGGCGGCGCATATTCAAAAGCATACCTAGGAATAGGCGGCGCATAGTGTATAGCACACTAGATTCCGAGTCCTTAGGCTATAGAATAGGTTGTGCATCGTTCGTGGCCTATTTTTACCAAGGCCTAGCCTTACTCGAAGCCTATTATGACGTGAGAAAGGCTCACTTCATAGCCTTATGCATCACCATTCCTAACTTACCGACTTTACCATACAATGCGACCAAATCGTCAATTGAAATCAATCTCCTCGTTGCATACTTCTTGCACCTATTTTTGCTCAAAACCAAATGAAAACAATTAGTACGATGGGTTGCCTCCCACCAAGCGCCTTAGTTTTGGTCGTGGCACGACTCTTATTTTTGGATTTTCATTTATCAAAAGCAAAAACAAGTACTAGAATGAAAGAAAGACAAAACGATAAAACGATAAAATGATAAAACGATTGGTTGCCTCCCATCTAGCGCCTTATTTATTGTCGTGGCTCAACGTAGTTACCTCGAGTACTCAGACTTCGTCGAGGTAAATGGTGGATCATTTTCTGAAAGGATTTAGACGACAATGAGGCTTTCCTGTGGGCATGCGATCTTCTTCAAGATGGTTCATATGTTTCCCCGGAGAGTCTCCAATTATATCATCAATAGTCCAACCCATAGCTCTCTTGTATCTCTTCAGAGCAGAGATGAGAGCCTCTACGTGTTGTTCACTTAAATCATCTGCACTCTCCGGAAGTATATTTCTACTTTCCAAGAACACATACCTTAGATAATCGGGGAGCTCTTGTGATTCTAGCATTGGTGGCTCATTAATGAAAGTCTTCGCTGTTGGTGACGGTTCATTCTTGGGATCACAATCCGGTTGCTTAGGAGTATACGGCTCTATTTCTGTTAGAGCACCCATAAGTTCTTCATTATCCTCATGCTCAATTTTTAGTGGCGCAACAGATAATGGCTCAACAGTAGGCTGTTTCTCTATAGATAATGCTTTCATATCCTCATGATGAACATCAGCTACAGATAACTCATTCATATCGCTGGGCTGCTTCATTGTTTTGCATATATCAAACCGTACCACTTCGTCATTAATTCGAAACAAAAGCTCATTATCTTTTATGTCAATAAGCACACTCCCAGTTGCAAGGAAGGGACGTCCCAAGATGATGGGAACTTCAGAATCCTCCTTACAATCCAGAATAACGAAGTCGGCAGGAAATATGAATAAAGAAACCTTCACCAACACATCATTCAAGATACCCACAGGTCGTTTTACCGACCTATCAGCCATCACGAGCCTCATATTGGTTGGTGTAGGGTCTCCCAACCCCAACTTTCTGTAGATAGATAGTGGCATCAAATTGATGCTAGCTCCTAGATCGCACAATGCCTTAGCAAAATCCAACGATCCAATTGTGCAAGGAATAGTGAAAGCTCCAGGATCTGCCTTCTTTTTAACTAGCGATCTTGTAGTGATTGCACTACAATGATGAACATTATCCGCCAAGTCATAACTTGCTGCCCGCTTCTTTGTCAAGATATCCTTCATAAATTTTGCATACCCAGGCATTTGTTCAAGTGCCTCCACCAATGGAACATTAATGGTGAGCTTCTTTAACATATTCATAAATTTGCTGAACTTTGTGTCATCCGCCACCTTCTTCAATCTTTGGGGAAAAGGTGGTGGTGGGTATGGAAGTGTTCTCTCCACGGTTTTCTTCTCCTCTTGCTTCCGTTTTTCCACTTTTTCAGGCTGCACAGTGCTGGATGTGGCGTCCTTAACGTCAGGAGTAGTAGCTGGGGCATCTTCTCCTTTTGCGTTGTCATCTATGTCCGCAACTTCGTCAATCACTTTCTTGCCTTTTGCTGAAGTTTCCAGTGCCTTACCACTTCTGGTAGTGATGGCCATGCATGACCCATCATTCCTTGGGTTTTGCACAGTATCGCTAGGTAGGGTGCCGGCTTTTCTTTGGTTGAGTGTTGCTGAAAGTTGACTGAATTGCTGCTCTAGTTGTCTTATTGCAATGGAATGTGAGTTAACCAACTGATTCATTGAAGACAAATCATTCTTCACCTCAGTTACGCCCATATTGGTTGCCTCCACTCCTTTCAGCAGCTTGGCCATCATATCTTCCATAGACATCTTGTCAGAACCAGACGCCTCAGCCTCATAATTTCTATGAGAAATATACACACCACTCCTGTCTGAATTATTCTTCCAACTACCATGATCACGGTCCTTGTATCCAGATTCATTATAATAGTTCCGACCTTGGTTTCCTTGGGCATTGCCTCGGAAACCCCCTTGATTGTTCAAGTAGTTGGCTTCTTCCTCAGAATCAGATTCATCTCTTCTCTGTGGTCCAACAGCCTTAACTTTTTCGGTCTTCCCTGATAATAGATGCTTGGTAAGAAGATCCATTTGCGTCTTCATGTGAGCCATATCTTGATCGCGTTCCTCTTCTCTTCTCCTTTGTTCTGCAGTCATGCCAATAGATAAAGTGGGGCTTGCTACCTCAGAATCCCTGGTATGCCAAGCTCTACTTTGCTTTGTCATTCGGTGTAGCATATTGCTTGCCTGAACAAAGGTGAGGTCCATAAATGATCCTCCAGCCGCATTATCAACCACTGGCTTAGTCACTGAATTCAAGGCTCTATATAATATCTCCATCAAGTGGACATTGGTCATATGATGGTTTGCGCACCGCATTAGCTTCGTCTTGAACCTCTCCCATGTTTCGTGGAGAGCTTCAGTTGGAAGCTGTCGAAAATTTATGATCTCATCTCTTAACTGTGCTCTTTTGGATGGCGGAAAGAATCTTTCTAGGAAAGCGTCTCTCAATTGACTCCAATTTGTAATAGAATCAGGAGTCAGCCCATTCAACCACATAGTTGCCTCCCCAGACAGAGACAATGGAAATAGACGTAATCGAATTGCATTCTGTCCAACACCCGGATTGTCGAATGACTTGCATGTGGAAATAAAGTTGATCAGATGCATATTTGGATCATCGCCTGCTAGTCCACCAAATAATCCCTTGAGTTGCAAAAGCTGAATCATGGTGCTAGTGATATTGAACTTTGCTCCAGGTGCCAAGGGTGGAAGAATAATAGCTCCTGTGGAACCAGCTTCGTCAAGATCATCTTCATCATCATCGAATAGCATTGGTACAGTTCGACGTTCAGGCCTATATCTTGCTTGACGATCTCTTCTCTGCATGGGTTCCGCCATCTCAGCAGTATGCCGTGGGTTTAGTAGCTCTTCATCGCCTAGATCCTCATCGTCAGGATTTGTTGCTCGCCTACGATTATCAATATTCTGTTGATGCACTTGAGCAGCAATCCTTTCAATTTCACATTGTGCCTCCATTGATGCACTGAATAAACCTAAATAAAACAAAAACAACAACTAAAAGTAAAAGTACGAGAATCTTTGACCAAGGGGTCTAGTAATTATCACGGACTTGATTGACACTCGTATTCCCCGGCAACGGCGCCAATTTTTTGATAACGCTCAATCTACAGCTCTCGTTTGAGTGTAAAGCGGTCGTTAGCAAATATAGAACCCAACCTGGGTTGGGTATCGATCCCACAGGGAATAGCTCGGTCAACAAGTAAGAAAAATTAATAGACTTTTGGTGCAAGTCTCGTAAGAAGGGGGGATTGTAATAAGTAACCAAAGTAATGAAATAAAAGCTGAAAATAATAAAGTAAAAAGAGAAAGATTGTCACGTTGGTTGTAAACAATGAGAATTGAAGCGTTGGGGTTATGTCCACCTTCTGAGGTATACGTCTCTATTGGCTATGAGTGTGTAGAGTCTTGACATGCAATTGCTTATAGAGAATTGTAGTCGATGGTAAATCCAAGCGTCTCTCGACCTAAACAAGGACTATTTCACTTTAACTCTCTCGAGCTTAAAGTGTGTCTAGCGGTACGAATTCTCCAAGAGGTTAGTCCAGTTACGGCACTATCTTTTTAATAGGAAAGGGTGTCCTACTACCTTGACATTATCTCTTTTCTAGACAAATAACCTTTCTCTCGAACAAGTTAAATGTTAGACTGGCGTTAGTCTATGCGTCTTCTTTTCTAGACAAGTAACCTTTCTCTCGAACAGGTTAGATGTTAGAATGGCGTGTTCATGTGTTTGAAACCGGAAAGATTGTAGATTTAAGATGAAGAGAATAATGATATAAGCAATATACGTGTCTTGAACTCACAAGCTCATAGCAATAGATAGTAACTCATTCGGCTTCCATAACCCCAACTAAGAGATTTAGTTACCCATGAATGCGAAGGATATCACGTTTTGCATGGTGGATGGCGTGTAAAAGAGGTGTTAGGCGTGTGGTTTTGGTGATTCCGTAGCAAGTAACAATTCTCTTGTTGTGGAATTTAAGAGTAGAAGAATGAAGAATTAAGAATGTATTTTAGGAAGATGTCTTAATTGTAAGGAGATGAATGAATTGTAAGAATGTGTCTCTAAATCTCTAGCATGATAGGGTATTTATAATACTCCTATCCTACTCCTACTAAGCTAATGAAATAAATAACCAAATCCTAATATACTAATGAAATCCTTGACCCAAATGTACTAGGGTAAGGTTACAAAATTATAATCCAAATAGAATAATAAAACACATAACCTAATTGCACTAGGTTAATGTATTATGGCAAAAATCCAGCTTTGTGTCTATAAGTCCCCAAAGTCTTCAGAATTGCTGTTTTAGCCCGGGACAGATTTTCCATGCGGCAGATTTGGTCCTTTAGGCGTCCAGCTCCTTTCTACTTCGTTTGTGAGCTTTCTTTTGCGTCAAGTAAGCCATAAAATGCTGTATTTTGCATCATTTATACCTGAAACTTTCCTAATCATGTTTGTTAGCTCATTTACAGGAAAAAGGACTAAAAGTGCATGAAATAGATAATTAGTTCTCAAAACTAGGCTAAAATATGGGCAAAATATATTGATATAGGCGCATAAATTCGCCTATCATCATCTTTTCCCCTCTTGTAATCCCAACCACCACATATAACCCTTCAATACGCATTATTTTCTTCTTCTTTTCAATAGATTAACAACACTTGCCTCCTCCCATTATCAAGAACATCAAATCTGGGTTCCTCACCCAAAGGTTATACTTCATATTCCAAGATTCAAATTTAAGAATATCAAGAATATAAAGATTAGGGTTCTTCTCACTAACTCATCCTTTAAGTCTCAAGGTTTAAAATCACTTCCCAAGATCAAGAAATTTAAGCTTTCTTCCCCAATAAATTCAAGAACTCAAGTTTCAATTTCAAGATTTCTTTAAAAGTCATCTAATTAAGACATAAAGGGTATTCACCAATGGTTCTCTTTCATCCATTGAGCCCAAAACCCTATTTTAATTTAAAAGTATGAATGTTATCCTACATTATGAAATCACTCTTTAATCCTATGAATTTAATCCATGAATTTCTTATTAAATCTAATTCAAACCATGTCAATATGCCATCTCATGTAAATTAGGTTACTTTATGTTTTAAATTTCAATTACCCATGTCATGTTTAATTGGTTTCATGCTATCATCAAGTTATGTATTAAACCATATAAATATGTTGTCGTCTCAGGTTTAAAACATTCCCATCTTCTACACATTCCCATGTTCTATGTCATGTTTCTCAAGTATTTATTTAAATTTATTATTTCTTGGATCTTTCAACTATGATTTTGTACCACTGTTTATGTATTTTTTCAATCATTCAGTGCTGGAGTGTTATAAATAGTCGATACCTATTTGTTTATATATGTCTTTGTTTTCATGTTACAAGTCAGACAAGTCATGATTTTATTCACTATATTTAGACTACCATGTCCATGTTGAGCACGTATCAGTGCAGTACCATGTCATGTTAGACCCATAATAATACTAGTGTCTTTCAGTTGGGAGTAGAATTTAGCACCGAGCGAACTTAGGGATGGGGGATCACCCGCCATTAGGACAGGGTCCTTAGTAGCAGTCCCTAAGTTCTAGAATTATGTAGCCAGCGTAGGATTATGAGATGTCAATCACCAATTTAGAATTGACACTATCTTAGGGGTCACCCACTTGTTTAGGACTGACTGTCTTGTATTTCGGGATATCAGATTAGTGGATCCACAGAGCCATGTGTTAGTACCCGTGGCAAGATACTAGCACTCTTTCAACTGGGGTTACAATTTGAACCCCAATTAGCTCAAATTGGGGCATGTCAGTTATATGATGGCTCCCACAGTCTCAATTTAGTATTCAGAGTATGTTAGTTCAGATTTTCATGACCAAGTATTTAGATATTAGTTATTCAGATATCAGTTATTCAGTTATTCAGAATATGTCAGTACATGCTTTACTTGGTCTTGTATTCTCAGTTTCACATGTTCATATTTTCATGCTCAATAACTATACATGATCCTCTGTTCAGTTTTACATCATATTAAGCTTTACATAAGATTTGCATACAATATTTAAGTTTTACCACCTCCCAGCATACAAAATTGTTTTCAGTTCATAATTTATAAATCTAATTATGACTTATAGTTTTCTAGATATACCCATGTTTTCAATGTATGTTTCAGAAAATAACTTACATCCTCAGTTTTAGAGCATGTTTTAAATATTTCCATGATTTAGTGCAGGATCCATATACTCAGTACATTCTAAAGTACTAATCCACATATAAGTCTATGTGCTGCATTGTCTCATAATATAGGTACCATTTGTAGCCCACACATCATAATTAAACAATTTGTAGCTTTCAACCAACAAATAATGACTTCTCTTATTTCGTGAACTCCAGTCAGTTGTAGTTCATGTAGTTTATTGGATTATTCATATGTATTGATTAGTGGTAGTTGGAGGCATGTCTCATCTATCTATAGTCAGTATAGTAGAGGCTTCATAGATGTCAGTCAAAGTTGTTCATACAATTCAAGTTATTCCTTCAATTTTATCAGGTTGTAAACCTTATCAGTATTACGTTTATTCGGACTATCTCATGATCATCTTTCCACTAAGTAAATTTAGTTTTTATACAATTTAAATTAGTTTCTCAAGCAGTATGTCAGATCAAGGGTTTGCAAGGAATCACTTATGGTTCCGAGCACCGTGTTATGATTAGGGAGTAGTATTAGGTCGTGACAATCACTCCACAAATCTCCTGGTTCATGATAGGGTTTGCGTCGTCAACCCCCTCCCTGCTCATAAAAAATATTCTATTTTTGTAATATTTTAAGGATACTAGAGTCTTTTCAAACCCTTAAGTCGTTCCCAATACTCAATGTACGTAATTCGGTTTTCATCCCAAAACTATCCTATCCATCATTCAAATAGAAAAAAAGGAGAAAAACACCTTGGGTTTGCGAATTTTAAACTCCAAGGATCAATTTGCACTACGTTTGTCCATTAGAAGGTATGTAAAACTATCCTACTGTTCATGGTCTTGAAAAATATGTTTTTATAGTATTCTCAATTGTGTTTATAAGTACATGGTATGGATTTTGAAATTTATTGAAGAGCATGCATCATGAACCCCTTTTTGATAGAATTTTATATTTATTACGGGGTTTTCTATAAATATAAAACTGTATTTTGTTCAAGTATTGTGAATCATGAAATGGATTTGAGAGCATGAACCATAAGTCCCCTTTTTCGATCATGAGATTTATTCATGACTATTGTTAGGGTTGTTTCATGTATGATGATGATCATGAGTTTAAATGCTTCTTTATCTAGTATGCATTTTTATTTACATATTACAAAGAGGTGATTTTTACTCTAAATGCCCTTGTTTCCTGATGAAGAATTGCATGTGACTTATGAAAGATTTGTCCACCATATCTTGATGTGTCATATAGCCTATCGCATCGATAGATAATTTTTCCCCTAGCTTTTAGTGCAATTATAGTGAACCAATACAGACTCTATAAAGTACGATGGTCACTGCGTTGATGCCATTGATGTGGTGCATCGATTTGCACATCACTGGGCACGCTTTTCAGTAATTAAATCATCGTCCAGAGAGGTATCTGAGAGATTTTCTCCACTTCTATTCAGACCTAAAATATGAGATTAAACCCCTTAATAGGAAAAATACTCTCATTATTCACTAATATCAACTCAAGAACAAACCCTAGTCCATTAATTTAAGATCAAGATTCGATAAATTCACCATTAATCTTCATAAATTCATGTATCAGGGTATGTTAGGTGTTCATCCAAGGGTTTCCTTCCACCCTTGGAGTTCATGAACCCTTTTTAAATTTTAAGTTGATTTCTTTCGTAAATTTTATGTTTAATATGATTGTATTCATAATTATGATGTAGTTGGGTTTATAATCTATGATTAATTAAAAGTTTCTTGAGAAACAAATAGCATGTGAGTGGTGTTATATGGTTTCATTATTTAAAGTCCTTGAATTTGTGAGTTTGTGATTTTGATCATGATTCTTGCATGTTATAGTATTGTCATATATATAAATTAGTCTCCCCAAGTATTTGATGAATTGTTTATATGAGTTGAGTAATGAAATCATATCATGTTATCATGTATACAAGTTCATTCCATGCAACAGTTTGCTAAAATTCCTCAATGAATAAATTGTAATAAAGTGTCTACTTATCGTGATTTCAAGATTGTGCTATATTTTACAATATACACAATTGAGTCCTGAGGGTATCTAATACCCAACAATCTAGTTGTTTACCTAGATTTACTGTAGTTTAAAAATAGTATCAGTGATGTCACGTCCAGTATTACTCAGACAGAGAATAGAACTCGGCACATTCAGCTAGTTAACAAAACATAGAGTATTCAGTTAGTTATCAAAACTTAGTAAACTCAGTCCAGTTTAGATAGACAACATGATCAGTAATATTCAGTCAAGCCTCTTACAGTCTAGAAATCAGTTTAGTGTCTATTAAGTTGGGAGTAGGAATTAGCACCTAGCAAACCCAATGATGGGGTGTATTTCTACCAGTAGAGGGTTTGACCCTTAGTAGCAATCGTTGTGTTACATAACTATATATCCAGCATAGGCTAAGATGTATTCCTTCAATTCTAGGGTTGATACATCTCTTATGAGTTTTCCTGCCAGTGAGGGTTGACAAAAGGGCTTCCTATCAGAGAGGGTTAACTCTTAGCCATTGTTAGTATCCCTTGGCAAAGTACTAACACCATTCTAAATAAAGTCAGAGGTTAGACCCAATCCCAACTCAGTTCATAATTGGGGTATGTTGGTTAGATGAAAACTCCCACAGTTTTAGTTTTAGACTCTATATAAAACGTTAGTTTAGTTGTATCAGATACAGTCATCCAGCTTAATATAGAACTCAATTAGTTCTTTAGAATCAGGACTGTCAGAAATAGTCTCTTAGATAATAGTAATACAGTATTAGTAAAGTCAGATATCAGTCATTCAGTTTTTACAACTTATTTTCCAGTGTTAATGAAATATTAATTACAGTATTCGTAGTTTTGTGTATACCATTGCATAATCAATATTTACAGCATTTTTAGATATTCATGTACTCTCATTTGGTTATGTTCTTGCCATTTAGTCCGTTATTGTTCATGTATATGAACCAATGTATTCATCCTTACCTTACCTAGAATACCAGTATATTCAAAGAACTAACGCATAACATTCTTTTATGCTATGATGTCTTATATCATAGGTTCAGATACATGAGATCCTAACCGTACCTAGAAGCTCAAATTCTTAGCATCAGAGTTAGAGGTGAGTCCTCATAATTCGAGGAAAGAGTATTTTTTCAGTTATTAGTACAAAAGTAGTAGGAGTTAGTTGGGGGCTTATCCCATCAACTCCAATTTAAGATAGTTCAGTTAGAGGATTTTTAGAATTGACTATTTTAGATAGATGTTCAGTATTAAGCATTTACATGTTAGTATTTGATTTAGTTTTGAACCTTATGGCAATTTTTTGGCTAATTTCCACATTATAAATTATTATTATTTAGTGATTGCAGTAGGTACAAATCATTGGTTAGCTTATGGTCCTTCGAGATTATGAGCACCGTATGACATCTGGGGTATAGACTCGGGGCATAACAAACTTGGTATCAGAGCCTAAGATTCAACATAGTCCTAGGAAGTCTGAAAGTTAAATCTAGTAGAGTCTTGTATATGGGTCTGCAGTATGCCACACTTATGGACAAGAGGCTATGAGGAACTTTAGGAAAAGTTTCCCTTCTTTCAGTATTCATACCATGCAAGTTAGCATCATCTCAAGTTAAACATCTATTTACAAAACATGCCTTCCAAGAAGAACAACAAAAAGAGAATAGGAAATCAGCTAGCACCTTTGCCCGTCTAGCTAGATCCCCTGGACGAGCATGTTTACCATGCATAATTTAGAGTAGCTTTCACCACTTTAGATCATTGTATGGCAGCCCAAAATGAATTCCTAACTACTGCTCCGACCAACCTAGTGGCCAATACTGCTTCAGCTAGAATTTGGGACTTCACCAAAATAAACCCATCAGTTTTTATCGTGTCTAAGTCAGATGAGGACCCATAGGAATTCCTTGATCAGGTGCAGAAAGGCACAGATATTATGGGGTGACAACTAGTGAAAGTGCTAACTTGGCTGAATATCAGTTACAACATATGGCTCACTCATGATTCAAGTAGTAGAAAGCAGAAAGGGCCAGAGATACAGCGCTCGCAGAATAGGAGGAGTTTGCCACTGTCTTTCTGAATAGGTTCCTCCCACTGGAGTTGAGGGAAGTGAAGGTTTTGGAGTTCATTAATTTGAAGAAACACAACATGAAAGTGAAAGAGTATTCTCTCAACTTTACTCAGTTATCCAGATATGCCCCTCATCTGGTAGCATATAGCAGATCTAAGATGAGTAAGTTTGTTTCTGGCATGTCTAATAGTGTGGTGAAGAAGTGTAGAACCACAATGCTGGTTAAGAAGATAGATATATCAAGTCCCATGGTCCATGCCTAGAATCTAGAGGAGTCTAACAATAAGAAGAATGAAAGGGAGAATAAGAGAGCTAGAACATGTAGCTTCAACTTTACTCAGCCTAAGTCTGAGGATGAAAGTCATTCTTAGTTCCTTCAAAAATCATCAGTTCCAGCTTTGTCCTCATCCAGTGCTCTAATGCTAAAATTCAGAGATGGCAATAAAGATAGGGCACCAGTACCTAAACCTCAGGGTAGTGTTAGCAGTGCCCGAACGAATCTCCTTTGCCAAATGTATGGTAGAAACTACTAAGGTGTCGGTAGGGCTAGTAGTGATACATATTTCAGATATGATAAGCCAAACCACAGGGTTAGAGTGTCCTTAGGTAGGTTCACAGAGATAGCATAATCATCCTTCGGGGCAGTCTGGTCGCCCAAATCAGCAGGATACCACTTCTAGTGCCAACAGTGGGCAACGCCCAAATAGGCTTTATGCATTTCATTCCCAACAAAATCAAGATAGTTCTCCTAATATGGTCACTGGTACATTACTGATGTGTCAGATGATGCTAACAAATTTGAGGTTTTTAACCGAGAATAATTGCAAAGTCTTAAACAAATTTTGTCATTTTTGAGTGTTTTATCTTTGATTTTGTTGTAGAAGCTATGATTCTAGAGAACCAACAAATATGGAAGAAAAAGAGTTGAAATCTGAAGCAAAAAGAAGAGAAGTATGGCTTACAACATTCCTGAAAAGTCATCTGCCCTATGATAAGTTATCAACTTCACTGTCATCCTTAGATAGAGAATGGACCTCAGCTGAAAGTTTTGACGACATTTCATGATAAGCCTTCAAGGAGTTGATAGCTCATCAAAATTGTCGTCAGTCTAAGGCAAAACATGGGAGCAGAGGTAGATAAGTGACGACATTCATGATAAGTCATCAAAAATTAGATAGGCCCTCACAGTTCATCATCAGCCTAAGGCAGCAATGTCAAAATCAAAGTGGAGCTGATGACATTTATGATAATTCGTCAGCCTCCTAATAAGGCGTCACGAATGGTGTCACCTGTCCGGGAAATTGCTGCACTCTATGATTTTGTTTTCTTAATTAGGGTGAACTATTTAAAGCATTGTTTAGGGTTTTCTAAGGACTTTGGAACATCTTTTTGAGAAACGTATTTTGTTACTTTTCTCTCTAGTTTTGTGGCTTGAAAAACAATTAACTTCGAAGAGATTTCCATCAATACTATGGGGATTCCTATTGTGAACTAATCTGAGAATCACTAGTTATCATTCATCTATTGGTAAGTTTATCTTTCAAATTATGAATTTATCTAGTTGTTCCGATCATTATATCATGAGTGGCTAAACCCCTCTAACCCGAATTATGGGATATAGGGGTTAAAGTCTTGGTGAGATACTAAGTGTTTAAGATTCAAAAGGTAATAGGACTCCTTGATAATTCCAGGATTTTAATCATTGTCTATTGGTTGCAAACAATCGATAGAACCTTCTTTGATTTGCTTGAGATAAGAAATAAAATACAGTAGGAAGTGAATTATTGATAGGGACTTAGAAGCACTAAAAACTTCTATTTAATAATTGATGTTGTAACAAGGTTGATTAATCTGAGGTAAAGTCTGGTCAGTGAATATAAATTCCTTAAGTCCGAGAGGATTAGGTAATTAAATGCTTAAGTAGATCAAGATACATTTAGGCATAACCTCGATAAAGATAATCTGTTGTTCTATTTACTATAAGAATCTTAAATCTCTATTAGCATCTGTCAAGTACCAAAACCCATAGTGAACATAATTATGGTTTTCCATAAACTCTTGATTAGAAACATTGAAGCTAAAGTGACCAAAAATTATTTGTTAAACTTAAGCCCCCTATTTCAGGAAACATTCAACTATCAATTGATTAACTCATAAATGACATAAGTTCACAGCATATTCCATGTAGGATTTGACCCCAACCTACTTGGGTTATATATTGAAAATGATCAATTACATTCTCATTAGAGAGGCGTTTGAGCGTTATCCAAAATGGCATTGTTTCCAGGGAATAAGGTTGTAAATTAAAGTTTGTGTGTGCTAATTGACTGTTAGTCAAGTTTCCTAGTTTTACATTTATTTGTTGTTTTTCTTTATTTCAGGATCTTTGTAGTGTATGCCAATAATGAGAATTTCTGGGGAACCATTAGTACAACTTCATCCGAAACCGCAATGAATTAGAATAATGCCAGACCAGTAAGAGGCTGACAGATTAGCAGCCTTAGCTAGAGCTAAGGTGAATGTGTAGAATGTTGGGAAACAAGCATGACATCCAAATCCTAAGGATAAAGATTTGGGAGATGAGGATTTGCTAAATCCTGGTAACCCAAGGCGTGAAAAGCAAGTACCTCCACCAGTACAATGTAATGCTAACAGAAACCATCCATTCTGAGGAAGGCAAGATTACTAGCCGGTCCAATATAACCTCAATTATGGTGATGATGGAATGGATAGAGCAGGTGCAATGGGTGAAATTATTCCTCCACCATTGGAACCTGGGGAAAAATTCAACATTATGAGTACTATGATTCAACTCCTCGATCTGAAGGAGTTGTTTGGTGGCCTTCCTAGGGATGACCCAAACTTACATTTGGTGAAATTTTTCACCATCTATAAATCTTTTGATAACCCAGGAGTGAGTCAGAATGCTATCTGATTGAGGTTGTTTTTGTTGTCTCTGTCTGGGGAGGCAACATTGTGGCTTAATGAGCAGACACCCAATTCTATAACCAACTAGAGGCAGTTGAAAGAAGCTTTCCTAGAAAGGTTCTTTCTGCCTTCTAGGTGGGTATAGTTGAGGGATAATACAAGCAATTATAGGCAGCTCCTGACTGAAGCCTTGCATGAAACCTGGGAGAGATTCAAGAAGAAGATGACATAGAGTCCGAACCATAATATGATAGACATAGAATTGATGGAGACTTTGTACAAGGCTCGTAACTCTGTCACAAAACCAATTGTAGATAATGCTGCTGGTGGTTCATTTATTGATCTTACATTCCCAAAGGCTTCAGAGATGCTAAAGAGAATGACCAAACAGAGTCGAGCATAGCATACCAGAGACTCTGTGGTAGCTATCCCCACTATTTTTATGGTAATAACTACAATACAATGCAGAAGATATAAGGAGCATAACCAAGACATTGCTTACCTAAAAATGCAGATGGATCTACTAACTAAGCACTTGCTATTAGGCAAGAATGAGAAGGTGAAAGCTGTAGGATCTTAAGATAGAGTTGATGCAGATGAAGAAGAAGAGGCAAACTATATTAATAATCAGGGGTGTTTTGAGTTAATAACTACGGAATCAAGGTCGGAATTATTATTATAAGCCTGTTTATAAAGATAGGGATTAGGGAAATTGGAGGATCAATAATGATAGGAGCGGGCTCTATATCCCTCCTGAAAATTGTGAGGCTGCTACAACAAGTTATGAAAAAATGTCCATGGAGGACATGATGGATAAGTTGCTGAAGGGAGTGGAGGGTACCAATTCTGGTGTGACTACTATGAAGACCGATCTATCATCTATTCATCAGTTGGTAAACTTACACTCCACCGCAATCAAATAGTTAGAGCAGCAGATGAGCCTACTCTCTTCAGCATTTAACCAGACAAAGAGTTGAATGTTACCAAGCGATACGATCTAGAATCTGTAGAATAATGGCTCATGTATGTCAATTACCACTAGAAGTGGTAAGATGTTACCTAGCCCTTTTGTGGTCAAATATTTAGTTGAAGATGTGACTGAGGAAGAGGATGAACCCAAAGAAGAATTTCCAGTGGAGTGTGAGAAGCTGGATGGTTTTGATGGTCTTCCAAAAAAAAAAGAAAGAGAAGGAGAAAGAGATAGTGTTGAAAACTCTCCCAAAACTACCACCTCCCTTTCCTCAACAATTAAAGAAAAAAACTGATGATATAAAATTTAAAAAGTTCATGGCAATGCTCAAACAATTGAAAGTGAATATGCCATTGGTTGAGGCAGTTGATCAAATGCCAGGATACTCAAAGTTTATTAAAGACCTTGTCACAAAGAAATGGAAGGTCAGCCATGATCTGGAGGACAATCTCCATCATTGTGGTGCTACCTCCACAAGGTCGTTAGTACAAAAAAAGGTAGATCCAGGAGCATTTACCATCCCGTGCATTGTTGGGTCCCTGAACTTTACAAAAGTACTATGCAATTTAGGGTCCAGTATAAACCTAATGCCACTCTCTCTGTATAAGAAATTGGGTTTAGGGGATCCTGCCCCGATGAACATGCAATTAGTGATGGCAGATAGGTCTGTAAAGTGGTCAATGGGCATATTACATGATGTATTAGTAAAGGTTGCCGACTTTATATTGCCTGTTGATTTTGTAGTCCTAGACTGTGAGGTAGACTTCAAAGTGTCCATCATCCTAGGAAGACCATTCCTTGCAACTGGGAGAGTAATAGTGGAAATGAAGCTGAATGAGCTGAAGTTCAGACTCAATGACAAAGAAGCAACATTCAAAATACACTCTTCCATGACACAAAAAAGGAGATAATTGTTCTCTCTGTCTCGATGAAGTCTAAAGTAATCGAGATACCTGAGTCATGACGCGATGTTAAATCAGGAGCTATATGGGAGAAAACCCACGATCCTCACGATTGATCTACTCTAGGTATACCCTAATCCTTGGTTCAATTTTTCTTTGATTTTAACCTGAGGGTGTAGGGTAAATTATAGTTGTAAAATCTTGTAGTCAACTAGGAAAAATACTAGTGCTTGAGGCATTTAACTTGTTTTTGTAATTTTTGAGCACTTCTCCAATGTACTGAGTAGTTACTTATGTGAATTGCATCTAAGTGTGACCACTGTGCATCTCTAGTGATGAAGTAATCAGTGCTAAATAGCTACATGAACTAAAATAGTAGTAGCTTGTTATATTCTTATATGCCATGTGTGTGTGAGATCTTACTCAGTTCCCATTTTATATTAAATCCAGAACTTGTCTGGTTAGATTCTTATGTGCCATAGGGGTAGGAAACGATCATAGGCCATTTTAATATTTGATGTCTAAACAAAACTAACACATTTAATGCTTTTTAACTCAAAATAATTGTGAATTCTGAAGAAAATCTTTTTGTTTTGATGTGTTTGCTTATGATATTGCATAAAAAGGCTGAAGAAATGGGAATAAACAATAATGGAGAAAAAGAGTTGAAAATCTGAGCAAAATAGAAGAAAACATGGCTAACGACCACCATGATAAGTCGTCATTCTCATGATAGCCTATCAGCATTAGCATCAGTCTTAACCAGGGAGTTACAGTTTAAGGAGCAGTTCTTATAACGCCGGTAATATGACGTCAAAGTCGTGATAAGGCGTCAAGAATGACGTCAGCCTTAAGCAGAAAGTTAGCATGGGAAGAAGATATCTGACGACGTGGGTGATACGCCATCAAATTCCAGATGTGGCGTCAGCCATATCTTCAGTGAAAGACTGAACCTGAAGTCAACTAAAGCCTCTCTAATACCATCCATGATAAGGCTTCAACTTTTTGATGCGGCATCAACCTGGGTGTCACCTACTCCGAACAATTTTATTAATTTTGTTATTTTATTTCCTTAATTAGGCTTTAGTATAAATAGCATATTTTATTGTTTTTGACTAAGGGAATAATTCATCTATCAGACATCAACTTTGAGAAGAGAGATGCATATTTTTGCTCTCTTTCATAAAATATTCTTGTGTTTTTGTATCAACTATTTTTGGGGTTTCTACCTTGTGAATAAATTGGAGGAACTACTTGTTGTTTTCTATCCATTCATAAGTTTATCATTATAATCATCAATTCAACTTGTAAATTTGTTCATCAAATCATGAGCGGCTAATTTCATTAGCCGGAGTTGTGGTATCCATGGATTAGGGTTTGATATGACACTAGGTGTTTAACGGATTCAAAGAATAGTGAAACATCTTGAAATTTTTTTGTTTAAACTAAAATCTCGTGGTTGCAAAAACTAGGTTATGCCTTAGGTTTTATTTGCTTCTAATGGAGAAATAGACTAGAGGACGTGAATTATCAATAGGGACTCAAAAGCTACCAACCTTCTGTTTAATGATTAATGACGTAACTGGATTAATCAACCTGAGATAACATTCTATTGGAAATAGATAAATTATCTAAGTTTGAGAGAATTAGATAATAATTTGTCTGGTGAGGTCGAGAGATAAGTTAGATAGCATAATCGTCAGGATATTTTGCTATTCTACTCATTCCAAGAATCTCCAGCAATACCTAGTATCTATTAATTCCCTAAACCCTTGGTGAACATAGCTCTGGTGTCCCATTTATCTTGATTACAAACACTGAAGTATTGAAAGTGATATTTAACACACCATGAACTTAAACACTCATCTTTCGATAATAGTAAACTACCAGTAAAATCTTTCGTAAACAAATCAAAGTTCACACCCTATTCCCTATGAGATTCGACCCCAACCTAGTTGTGTTTTATATTGACAACGGTCGCTTACACCGATTCAAGAGTGTAATTTGAGTGTTATCAAAAATGGTGCCATTACCAGGGAATACGATTGTAGACTGAAAATTTTGTGTGGAAAAATTTGTTGATAGTTAAGTTTTTGTGATTTACCTTTATTTGTTGTTTTTGTTTACTATAGGTATTGTGTTGTTTATGCCAACCAAGAGATGTTTCGGAGAACCTCTATGACAAATCAATCCAGAACCTCAACTAATTGGGAGAATGGCTAAACAATAGAAATAAGAAAGACGAGCTACTTTAGCCAGGGCTAAGGTAAATGTGAAAATTTTGGGTCAACAAGCACTTCACCAAAACCCTGATGATGAAGACTTGGGTTATGAGGAATTGTTGAATCCTTAAAACCCAAGGAGAGCTGAGCAAGTTCCTGAACCTATACAGTGAAACGTCAATAGAAATCGTCAAGTACGAGGATGGTATGATCAACAGCCTATGCAATATGAGGCTGATGAAGATGATGAAGGAATGGACAGAGCTGGTGCAACAGGTGCAATCATTCCACCACTTTTGGAACCAGGGGAAAAGTTCAGCATAATAAGTACCATGATCCAACTCCTGAATCTGCAAGGGTTATTTGGAGGCTTAGCTGGTGATGATCCGAACATGCATTTGGTGAACTTCATCACCATCTGCAAATCCTTTGACAATTCAGGAGTAAGCCAGAATGAGATCAGGTTAAGGTTATTTCCATTATCTCTATCTGGAGAGGCAATAATATGGTTGAATGAGTTAGAGACTGACTCTATAACTAACTAGAGACAGTTGAAAGATGCGTTCCTAGAATGGTTCTTTCCACCCTCCAGAAGGGTACAGTTGAGGGATGAGATTTGGAACTTCAAACAACTTCCATCTAAAGCATTGTATGAGACTTAGGAAAGGTTTAAGAAAAAATTTGCACAATGTCCGAACCATAATATGACACACTTGCACTTGCTGGAGTCTTTCTACAAAGCTTTGAACTCTGTTACAAAGCCAATTGTGACCAACGCAGCAGGTGGTTCATTCATTGACCTCTATTTTATGGATACTTTTGATATGCTGAATAGAATGACCAAGTAGAGTTGGGCTTGGCACACTAGGTATTCTGTAGTGGCTAGCCCTACTGTTGCTGGTGGTATTATTGTAGAGAAGCATAGAAGGGATGAGGATCGAGATCTGGACATAGCCCATTTGAAGACGCAGATGGACTTGTTGGCTAAGAACTTGCTATCCGGCAAGACTGAAATAGTCAAGGCTGTGGAATCTCAGGGTACTGTATCTGCAGGTGCTGATGATGAGGCAAACTATGTGAGTAATCAGGGGGTTTTTTTTTGGCAATATCCAAGGGAAAGAAGGTCGTACTTTCTATTATAAGCCTGATTATAAAGATAGGGAGCAAGGACATTGGATAAACAATAATGATAGGAGTGGTTCATATATTCTCCTGGAAGTGAGGATGCTGCAACAACTAGTTCTAGAAAGATGTCCATAGAGGACATGATGGAAAAGTTGTTGAAGGGAGTGGAGGCAACAAACTCAGGGGTAACTAATATGAAAAGTGAGTTTTCTACCCTCAGTCAGTTGGTTAGATTACACTCAGCTTCTATTGAGTTGTTGGAGAAGCAGATGGGCTAACTTTTGGCTACTCTGAATCAGAGAAAAGTTGGCACTTTACCTAGTGAAATAGTTCAGAACCTGCGGACTGATGGCTCTTGTATGGTGATTACCACTCATAGTGGTAAGATGTTATATAGCCCTTCTATGGGCAAAGCTGTGAAGAAGAAGGTAAGTATTGATAAATCAGAAGGAAGCAATTCGGTGGAGTCTGAGAAGCTGGATAGCTTTGTTGACATATAAGAGAAAGAAGACGACAAGATAGAGGAAGTGTTATTAAAACAAATGCCAATACCCCTACCACTATTTCCTCAAAGGTTGAACAAGAAAGAAGATAACTAGACATTTAGCAAGTTTATGGTAATAATGAAATATCTGACTGTGAATGTTCCATTGATGGAGGCACTTAAGAAAATGCCAAACTATGATAAATTTATGAAGGAATTACTAACAAAGAAGTAGAAGGTAAGTTGTGATCTGGTGTATAGCATCTATCACTGTGGTGCTATGTCTTCACAATTCTTAGTGTAGAAAAAGTCTGATTCTGGAGCATTTACCATACCTTGAACAGTTGGCTCCATAATGTTTACCAAAACTTTATGTGACTTAGGAGCACGTATAAATATAATTCCACTTGATATCTACAAGAATCTTGGATTAGGGAAGCTTACCCCCACAACAATACGTCTTGTTATGGCAGGTAGATCGGTTAAGCGACCGGTTGGTATATTGCAGGATTGTCGATAAAGGCGGATGATTTTATTCTGCCTATAGACTTTGTGATATTGGATTGCGATGTTGATTTTGAGGTACCCATCATCTTGGGTAGACCATTATTAGCCAAGGGAAGAGTTTTGGTTGATATGGAGCTCAATGAGCTAAAGTTCATATATGAGAAAAATGAGCTGCGATTTAAAACACAACTTCCTATGAAGCAGTCGGAGGAGATAAAAATCTTCTTGGTTGTGTATGTATTCCAAGATGTGGTAATGAGGTAGTGATACGGCATCTTAACGAAGTCTGAGTAGTCGAGATAACCAAGTCGTGCCGCGACACTAAATCAGGTGCTATTGGGAGGCAACCCAAAATTTGATTTTTATGAATTTTGTTTTTATTCAGTTAGGTAGTAATAGGAAGGAACTAAAGGGGTACAAAAATTTCAAGGTAAAAATTGAAGAATACAAGTCAAGTGGTCTTGATGACATTCGTGATAGGCGATCACAACTGTGATGGCTTATCACCAACATCGTCAAAAAGATCAGAAGGTGAGACGCTCTCTATTAAGGATGAGGACCTCTGTGATAAGCCATCATATTTATGCCTGCTCATCATGAGTTGGCATCAACCATTGTGTTATTTTGAAAAATCTGGGCCCAATTCGATCCAAATCTGACCCGACCCAGGTGTACAACTCTTTAGGTTCCCGCTTTATTTTATTTTTTTCTTTAAGTATTATTTTATTTACTTAGTAGGATATTTACTTCCTTTCAAAACACTCCTGAGTATACAAGGGAACCTCATTCCTGATAGTTGTGGAATTACAAGGAAAATCAGAGTCTATGTCTTATCTTTTCTTCTCTCTCGCATAATAAGTGGAGTCAACTCATCAAGTATGCTCATAACTTTGTTCTCCTATCATTGAAGTGGTAAAGTTGTTGAAAACATGATCCTCTAAAGCAAAAAACATGATTTCAAGTTGTAATAGCATGGAAATCAAAAATTAGGGCTAAGTTGAGCCTAAATTGCAAAAAATTGAAAACCCTAAGTACAAAATTAAAATACCATGTGATTGTACAAAGAATTTGGTCCCAAAATTATGAATACAAGTAGAGTGGGGGAAATCCTAAGCTGAAGACGTTGCTGATAGGATATCAAAAGTGTGACGCCTTATCAACTACATCATCAGCAATTTTAAAAAGGGAGGCATTCACAGTCTAGGCTGACGACATAGCTGGTAGGTTATAACAAATGTGATGCCTTATCAGCCACGTCATCACAAGTTATATGATAATGCTATGTGAACTTGAATAGCATGTTTTGATTCTTATACCTTGATCAATAAATTGTGTTGGTCCTATGGTCCGGGAACATTCTAATGGCACCTAAAAGCAAGAATCCTAACACTTCAAAGAAAGCTGCCAAGCCTAAAGTTATTCAAAAGATTATTGATGAAGACGCTAATTGCGAAGATGAAGAACCGCTGCTCAGGTGGAGGATAAAGAAGCCCAATCTAAAGGCACCTTCTCTACCTAAACCCATTTAAGTGGAGGATAGTGATAATACAGAGACTACCACCCTAGCTGAGAGTTAATCTTCTAAGAAAGAAGGTACTAAGAAAATTGAGTCTAACAACCTGAGTCTAAGATGGTTAATTCTGACAAAACATCCTCTGAAACTCCCGTGACTGAGATTCAAGCAGAGAAGGAACCCCTAGTTTGGGGAACTTTGATAAAATGCAAAAATTTGGAGGTTCGAGAGAATGCTAGAAGGCAAATCCCCGAAGCAGAGGACATTTTCCTCAAAGGGTTGATTAGAACAAAAAGAAGATCTACCAGACAGTAGGTGTTTCCAGAGAAGAGAGTCATCATCAAAGAATTGCCTGGGTATCCTGCAGTTGAGAAGAAATTTTGAGATTATGGGCTGGGATGGACTGCTAATGGAGGTAAACCATTTTGCCCTATAGTAGTCTAAGAGTTCTATGCAAACTACCAGGCTAGATTATAGAGCATGTGTAAGATTAAAGACACCACAGCAGACCAGCCTTTGCTGACCAGAGTTCCAGTTCATGGGGTAAATGTAGATATTTCTAATACGACTATCAACAGGTTTCTACATGGACCCAACTTCACTCTTTAGGTCATAAATCCTGTATACTACCATCGTCTGAAGATTAAGGAGGACCAACGTCTTTGGTTAGTACACTTATACCTGAGGGAGGTCCTTTATGGCTCAACCAACCTAGTGAGCATATTTACAAGGCTTCTTTTACTCAAGAGGAAAAATTTTGGTGGGGTGTTGTGCGCACCCATTTGATGCCGACCGGTGGAGATAATATTTTGGGTGATGATCGAGCAATATTGGTCACATGTCTTGTGGCAAACCTTAAGCTTAATTTTGGGGAGATTATTGTTGAAGAGATCAAGATTCGGGTAACGAGGTCTGACACAGTTTATCCATTCCCTTGTTTGATTACCAGGCTATGCACAGAGGTAGGGGTACCATATATTGCTGGGATTGATGAGACTTTTATGCCATCAAGACCCACAACCCTATTTTCTATGAGAAAAATTAGCCAAGGTTAACAGTTGATAGAGGGGTGAGGGTTGAGGTGAACCCATCAGTTGCAGGCCCTAGTTTAGTACTTGAAGTTGAGATGCAAGCTTCTGAGGTTGTTCAAGCAGGCTCAGTTCCTGATGACTAGCCATCTCCATCAGTTACTATAGCACCAACAAAAGCTGCATCCCAGCCTATTGATATCAGAAAAGTGGCCAAATAGGCCCGATGATGTGAGACATAGCTATGTTCCTTTGTTAAGCAGTTTGTTTCTGCTATAGATAAAAGAATCAGGTCTGCTCTTGAGCCCTTTGCTACTTTGCCTGCACGGGTTGCAGATCTAGAGAACTGTTTTGATGCAAGGGCAAAGGATCTGACTGGAGAAAAGCTTGTTGAATTTAGAGTGGCCCTAGAAAAGGTAAAAGCTAAGATAGTGGTAGTACAACAACACTAGTTTATGATACCTGCAGGGCAGACAGCTGAGGAATCTGAGTATTAATCTCTAATCCTTGATCTAACTATGGAGCCAATGAAAAAGAAAAGGAAGAAAGACAAAGAAGCTAAAAAGGTAAGAGAAAGATACAAGAAGATGATGAGAATGAGATCAAGGCCGATAAAAAGGTAAATAATAAGAATAAAGCAGAGAAGAAATTATAGGAAAAATGATGAGGTGACAAAATAGGAGAAAGCAAATCTGAAAAGGGCAACGCAAGCGTCCTGAGAGGACAACTGTAAATGGTAAAAATCACTACAAGGGAGAGCTATAGGAGCCTCATCTAGCAAAACAGCAGAACCGGAGAAAACAGAAACTCCTGATGAGTATAACACTACTGCAGGGTCGAGGACCCATGATTTGAGACTTGATTGACTCCAGGTATGCCCTAACCCTTAGTTTCAGTTTTTTTAATTTTAAGTTGAGGGTGTAGGGTAGCATATTGTTGTAGCATATTCTGTAAATAACTAGGAGTAGTACAAGTTCTGTAGGCAGTTAACTGAGTTTGTGATTTTGAACACCTCTCTGAAGGTCTATTTTGCATGATTGTATGAATTGCACCTTAGTGTGACCACTGTGCATCTCATCATGGCATTAGTTTAGTTACCTGACCATCACTGCTGAACAATTGCATGAACCAGATAGGTAGTAGCCAGAGATATTTCTTGTGTGCCATGTGTGTGTGAGACTATACCGAGTTCTCTTTGTAGTGTCAAATCTAGAACTTGCTCAGTTCGTCTTACCATAGTTGAAAGATAAAGGTTAAAGGATCATAGGTCATTTTTGAATTTAGATATATGATATAGCATGCCCATTTGTGAAATAAAAAATAAAATTTCATTTCTCTCCTCTCTCCGCCCCACTCCATGTACGAATAAAGTGCGAAAGGGGGAGTAGTAATAAGTCATATAGAATCAATGGATTCATGATAAAGTAAAATACATCGATGATATATTTTATCACAATTAATATTTTTGGGGAGATAAAGGGATCAAATGGTATATAGTTCATTTGTTGGTAGCTTGGAGGATTAAAAGCATGACTCTTGCTTTCCAATTGGTTATTTTTCCATTAATTGCTACTTCATTAATCTTATTGATTAGCATACCCGTTGTATTTTCTTCTCCTGATGGCTGGTCAAGTAACAAAAATGTTGTATTTTCTGGTACATATTTATGGATTGGATTAGTCTTTCTGGTGGGTATCCTTAATTCTCTCATCTCTTGAACCTATTCGTCGCTGACCCAAAATGCCCCTGTAATTTTTTTGGTTGTAAGACACATTAAATTTGAATCTAAGTCCCCAAAGAAAATCCAAATCAAATAAAGAAAAAATAAAAATTAGAGGGGGGTCAAACTTCTTGAATAAAAAGAATACAATTAAAAAAATAACTGGAATCATTTCGAAGAGAATATGTGTCCCGGCACTGCACAAATAAGATCCGATTATATATCATATATGTGGGTACACATTGTGTATCAAGAACAAAAAAATGAGGGTATGGTTGAATGGCAAAATTTCTCTTTGCCAAGGAGAAGATGCGGGTTCGATTCCCATTATCCTCCCAAGATCCAAGATAAAGTAATTTTTTTAATATTTATTATTTAATTTCATAAATAACATTAAATATATCCTTAAATTAAGGATTTGATATAGTTGGCCATGATAGTGTAGTGATTTTAAACCTCCCCTACATTTTCTTTTGCTTTCCACCCCCAAAAAGCGAAAGGCAGGAATTAATTACTAGTTACCAGAGTCAACCCTAAAATAGTTTAGAAAAATAAGATGTTGCAGAGATAGGATTTAAACCAGTGACTTCAAGGTTATGATCCTTGCGAGCTGCCAAATTGCTCTACCCCACGCCGAAGATAAACTGAAAACTAATAGATAAACAAGGACAAAATGCGCCCCTCCACCCTATCTATACAAATAGAATAACCCATTTATACAGAATAGTAAAGGGGCTTCTATGATCATCGACCATAGAAATAGAAATGAAGCATTAATCCTTACCAAATTGATCTTGTTTCCCTTGGCAACAAACATGCATGAACCATTTCACGAAGTATGTGTCCAGATAGTCCAAAATCTCAATAGTTAGCTCTTGACCTTCTGGTCAAAAAACAACATCGATGAAGGTGTGTAGGTGCACTATTCCGTGGTAGGGATTGTAACTTTCCATAAATTTCCCATTTGTCACTCAATGATGGAACCCTGCTAATTTCTTTTTTTGAGGATCGAATGATATTTATTTTCCAATTTTTGCCTCTTCTTCTCCCTCTGAATCAAACTTTTTTTTCCATAACGGTTGAATTCCAATTAGAATCCATGATAAAATTTGAATCCTAGATGTAGAGATAGAAGAAGGTGGACCCCTCTCCGTTGAAAGAAATGAGATTATGCGGATAAACATATTAATTAACTAAATTTACCTGACGTAGAGGCAATGAACAAATCTTCATAAGTGATTATATAACCTACAGAAAAGTAAGCTAATCCAATCAATCTTGCTTGTACAATGGAAAGGGCCATTGGTATATATCTCCAGCGAATCAAATTGGCCAAAGGTGTGCGTTCATGAGCCTATGCTAATGTTTCAATCAATTCTTGCCAATATCCACGCCAAGAAATTAAGAACATAAATCCAGTAGCCCAAACAAGATGTCTTAATAAGAACATCCATCCCGAAATCGATAAACTATTCATACCAAAAGGGTTATATCCATTGATAAGTTGTGAATAGTTTAACCATAAATAATCCCTTAACCAGCCCATCAAATAAGTGGAAGATTTATAAAACTGTGAAACATTACCCTGCCATGATGTGATGTGCTTCCAATACCAATAAAAAGTAACCTATCCAATAGTATTTAACATCCAAAAAACTGCCAAATAAAATGTGTCCCAGGCTGAAATATCACAAGTACCACCTCATCCAGGGGTATTGCACAGAAAACTATAACCAAAATCTTTTTTATCTTGCAATTAACTTGGAACCATGTGCATCTAAAGCACCTTTTAATAATACCAATGTAGTTTTATGTAAACCAAGAGCAATATCACGATGAACTAAAAAGTCTCCAGGACCTATTGTTAAGAATAATGAATTACTATTTTCATTAACAGCATTTAACCTACTCGGCAACTAGATGCTTCGACCTGCAATGAATGCTGGACCATTCAGTGATGATAAAAGTACATCAAACCCATATTAAGTTTTACCATGAGCGGATTGTATCCATTAAGAAAATATAGGTTCAATCAAGATTTGCTTCTCCAGAGTGCCAAAGGAAAGCATGACATCATTAGGAACATAAAGTCCCAGGGTATGGAATCCTAGAAACAGGATAGCCCAACTTAAATGAGATATGATAGCTTCCTTATGAACTAAAATTCTTTCCAATACGTTATCTTCATTTTTCTTCGGATTGTAATCTCTAATGAAAAATATAGCTCCATGAGCAAAAGCTCCTATCATGATGAATCCTGAGATATATTTGTGGTGGGTATATAATGCAGCTTGAGTAGTGAAGTCCTATGCTATGAATGCAAAAGAAGGTAAAGAGTACATGTGTTGAGCTACCAAAGAAGTAATAACCCCTAAAGAAGCTAGAGCAAGGCCTAATTGAAAATGAAGCAAATTGTTTACTGTGTCATAAAGACCGTTATGTCCACGCCCTATCGCCCCGGAGGAATATGTGCATCTAAAAGATCTTTCATACTATTCCCAATCCAAAAATTGGTTCTATATATATGACCAGCAATGAGAAAAATAAATGCAATATCTAAATGGTGATGGGCAATATTAGTCAACCATAAACTTAGCATTTGTGGACAAAATCCCTCGAGAAGAGTTAAAATGGAAGTTCCCGCCCCTTGGGCGGTACCAAATAAATGACTACTTGAATCGGGGTTTTAAGCATAAAGATTCCATTGACCTATAAAAAGTGGGCCTAAACCTTGGGGATGCGGTAATACATCTAAGAAATTATTGCACCGAACGTACTCCCCTCTAGATGTAGGAATAGCAACATAGACTAAATGCCCTATCTAAGCCAAGGAACTTACACCAAAAAGTCCTGAAAAATGATGATTCAGACAAGATTCGGCATTTTTGAACCAGGAAATGCTCAGTTTCAATTTCGGTTGTAGGTGTTACCATACTGTTATTAAGGATATGGTAGAAAGAAATAATATAAAAAAGAGCGCTAGTATAAAGATCTTGATTAGTGCGTAAACCGATTGCCAAGCTACATGAAATAGATTTTCTGAAGTCCACAGAAAAAGTATTGCTAATTGATCGAAGTGAGAAGCAAAAATATTCTGATAAAGACGTTCCTCAGTAATATCATCATGACTCTCGAAGTCATGTGTGGTAGCAATACCAAACCAAATACGACTATTAGTGGGGTCCTGAGCTAAGCCTTGGCTAAACATTAGAAATAGTAATGTCATAATGCTTTTCAAATCCTCCTAGCCATTATCCTACTTCAATAATTCTTGCTAAGAAGAATGCCCATGTTGTGGAAATTCCACCCAGAAGGTAATGGGTTACTCCTATAGCACGTCCTTGTAAAATTCTCAAGGCTCTCGGCTGAGTAGAAGGAGCAAATTTTAATTTATTATGATCCCAAATGATGGATTCAATAAGTTCTTGCCAATAACCATGTCCGCTAAATAGAAACATTAAACTAAAAGCCCAGACAAAATGAGCGCCTAGGAACCAGCATTTAATAGCATTTAACCATATTGAAAATAAAAAATATAGTAATTCAAACTATAAGACAAGATTAATTCAGATTGATCAGAACAAATAGATATAGCAAATAAATAGAATTCGATGTTATGTCACTCCCATATATGGAATTGATATTCACATATATCAAGATAATTCTGTGGATTTATCTATAGATTTATATCAAATGCAACCTCTATCTTTATTTTAGTCTAGGGAGCAGCTACAATCTAACTAATAAATAGTATGGTAGAAAGAAATAGATGAATCTTTCTACCATACTATCTATCTATTAGAATACTGCCGATTCTAGTCCACTCATTTCATTTAAGACATGAAATTGGAATCTTTTTCATTTTATTTCGTAAATTTTGCCTAAGAACTTAGAAGTCAAGTTTCATTCAAATTAGTTAATAATTAATCATTTTGACTGACTACTTTTACGTAAATGATGAATAGAAAAGTGGTAGGAACTAGAATAAATAGTGCAGTAGCAATAAATGCAAGAATATTTACTTCCATAATCTCATCGGTTTTTACTTTGCAATAACTTGGGATTTAATCCCATAGAGATGATAAATCTTTGGCCTGTAAATTCATTGAATGAATATTACCTCTCTATGAACTTAAATCAGATCAATATCTTGAATAACAATATCTGAACTATCAAATCAATTCATTGTCCAAAATTGAATAGTATAACATAGGAAGTTCTTTTATCCATACCGCCCCAAACTTGGATTCCTGATCCAATCCAACCAAAATTCCTTTATTTATCATTTTTTATCATCTATTATTTTTTTCTCTCTAATCTATCTAGTTCCTTCTTGTACAATCATCTGATGAAGTCTCATCAAACAGCTTTTCCACTTCCAGTGGTCATATAGTTACAAACCCAAACAAACAATAAAAGCTAAATGGAAAAAGAAAGGATTTTCAAACGAAAGTATTTTTGACTTGGAAGATAAAGAAGTATGATAAAGATGAGACCGTATAAAATGAATATTCATCAAATTTACTATTTTTCAATTTGTTCTTTCGTCGATGGGGCCTTGAAACAAAATGAAAAATCAAAAAAATGATTCATTCCCCTTTCTAAGAGGAGTAGGATCTTTGGTTGATTTGTCCTTCCCCTTCCTTTCTTCGTATATTATTAGCCCCGGGACACCTATACCAAAAGCTCAGTGTGCAATTTGCATGAAATCTATTTTTCAACTTCAAACTAGTAAGTGATGTTCCATAAATTCGTATCTAGAAAACTAAATTGTTTTTTTTGTTTTTTATATAAAGTATTTTCTTATATTCAATTTTTTATTGGACAAGAAAATAATTCCCTTTGTGTATGCGCACCTCAAAAAGGTATAGAACCTGATTCCATTACATGCATCGGGGTCAATTGAAAAAGTCAGCATTTCTTGGAATACTGACTATACTGCTACCAATAATTGTACTAATCCAACTGTATATTACCCAAAGGATAGAAAAAAGAAATAAGGATTTCCCCTTTGCTTTGACAATGAAATTCTGCCCCCCGTCCCCTTCATAAAAAGGGAGAGATTTATATTGGATCCGTCAGGACAGATAGGGCTCGAACCCGCAGCTTCCGCCTTGACTGGGCAGTGCTCCGAACAATTGAACTACAATCCCAGAGAAATACGGGATCTAGAAAAAAATGTGATTGTTTTCTATCTCCGGATCGAGTATTTATGAAGTACAAAGGGGTTATATCATCTCATGGTGGATTGTCGAATTATTGGGACGAGTTGGATTTGAACCAGTGTAGATATATTGACAATGAATTTATAGTCCATCCCCATTAACCACTCGGGCATCGACCCAAGAAGAATCAATTTTAGACTTATTGGTAATCCAAGATCAACTTCCTTTCGTAGTACCCTACCCCAAGGAAATTCAAATCCCCGCTGCCTCCTTGAAAATGAGATGTCCTAAACCACTAGATGATAGGGCCCCTCTTGACCAATGGCCATCATACTATGATCATAGTATGATCAATTTTTTTAAAATGTCAATATAATCGAATGATTCTATCCGAGGGATCTTTCCCCCTTTCAGAATTGCGTAGAATTATTTTTTATTTTGATGAATTATTCATTCTAATCGCCATTAGAAATATAAAATCTAGAAGTAGTATTTTTTTTATTTTTGAATTATTTCAATTGAATTTATTTCATTTATTTTAGTATCGATTATTTTAGTATTTAGAATTTGAATTCTATTTCTTTCACTTTCATTTGATTCATTGTTAAGACGAGATATCCTTATCTCCCTCCCACCAAGACCGAAAATTAACAAATGAGAAATCTAGTAAGATCAAGCAGAAAATTATTTTTTATCCAAGAATTTAGTTTAAGAAACAAGTAGAATCTCTTCATTCCATGATTCGATGAAATATCTTGAATTTTATGTTGAATTGCTAGGTGTATGTAGATGTATCAATCAAGTGAATTTTGTTCTAGTGGGATCAATTCAGTAAAAGAAAAAAAGCAATTCGAGTCGGTCTTGAAACACTTCATTGCATTTTCTCCTAGACTTCCTAGGTAAATCCATGAGCTGCTAGACACTATGTATCTACTGCACATATTTAATGCATATATACTTATGTTTATACTATATGTACATATAGATATTTTATCCAAATTGTGAATAATTCTGGAATTAAATAAAAAAGGCCTTTTTAACTCAGTGGTAGAGTAATGCCATGGTAAGGCGTAAGTCATCAGTTCAAATCCGGTAAGGGGCTTTGTAAAACTTCAATCTATTATTCATATTTAAAGGGAAAATTGTAGTTTGATTTGTAATACAAAAAAAGTAACTAACTGGATAATACATTATCATTATAATTAGTTATAAAGTTGAACATTTGTTTAGTCAATTTTCATTATTATGAATTTCTGAATAATGAAAAGTCACTTCTTTAATCACCCACCGAATATTCCTATTTTCCATTATACCAACTGAATCCATTCGAAAGGTTAGAAATCAATAAAAGCAAAAGGAAGTGGACCTGACCTATTGAATCATGACAATATCCGCTATTCTGATATTAAAATTCGATAGAGATGAAATTGGAGCGGTTGATTTTTTTTATTTCATTTTCTTGTTTTGGACTGCACAAGAATTTTTCGATGTTTTTGATTAAATCTTCTTGTTACTAGATTTTCTAAAGGAAAAATTATAGGAATAAAATGTTATTTCTTTTCTCTACAGATAAACCTTTCTTCCAAGTCACACCATAAGAGCCATTTATTATCTTTCTTTCATTCTAGATCAAAAATTAATTCCTATCTAGATTATATATCTATATTAAGTAAATTGTAGATTTTGATGTATATCTATCAGATCGTGGGTTCATGTAACAAATATTTCAATATCGTTGCATCCGGTATGTTTGTTCTATTCCAACAGTGTGATGAAGAATAGATCCAAGAAAGAGACTTTCATTTCCAGTCTCCTTGTTAATTTATTTATTTTATTGAATTTTAGATTTTCTAAAAGGAAAAATAGTAGATTATCTCTTTTTCTAACAAACAAAAGAATCTAAAAATAAATATTTGCTCAAGCTTTCCTTTTTATTTCAATCCGTGGAAACATATACTCTAGGGTTTTAGATTTATTTATATGAAGTATGAAGGAAAGGATCCATTTTGTCCTTATAGAGTTCTTTCAAAACAAAGGATTGATTGAATTATCTTAATAAGATAATTCATGGTTCATATACTTAGTCAGAAGGAATAATACAATGGAGTTCATGGATTTACCTAGGTCAGTTTATGGACTAATCAATAAAGGATTTTTATCTTTGAAACCTATTGTAAAGGGTAATGCAAGAGAAATCATACAAAAATAATCGAATCTTCGGACGCCCCAAAAAAGATATAAGGTGCTCTAAAATGGTCGAAGTAGTTGAATATGAGGATCGCTATGAATATAGCCATTGGTAAGTTTACCAAAGACGAAAGTGATTTATTTGATATTATGGATGAATGGTTAGGGAGGGACTATTTCATTTTTGTAGGATGGATCGGTCTATTCCTCTTTCCTTGTGCCTATTTCTCTTTAGGGGGTTGGTTCATAGGTACAACCTTTGTAACTTTATGGAATACCTATGGATTGGCCAATTCTTATTTGGAAGGCTGCAATTTCTTAACTGTCGTAGTTTATACTCCTGCTAATAGTTTAGCACATTCGTTGTTGTTACTATGGGGTCCTGAAGCACAAGGAGATTTTAGTTGTTGGTGTGAATTATGGGGTCTGTGGACTTTTTTTGCTCTCCATGGAGCTTTTGGCCTAATAGGTATCATGTTACGTTAATTCGAGCTTGCTCGATCTGTTCAATTGAGACCTTATAATGCAATCGCATTCTCTGGTCCAATTTCTGTTTTTTCTTCTGTATTTCTGATTTATCCACTAGGTCAGTCTGGTTAGTTCTTTGCACCTATTTTTGGAGTAGCAGCTATATTTTAATTCATCCTATTGTTTCAAGGGTTTCATAATTAGACCTTAAACCCCTTTCATATGATGGGAGTTTTCGGTCTATTGGGTGCTGCTTTGCTATGCGCCATTCATGGTGCTACCATAGAAAATACTTTATTTGAAGAAGGTGATGGTGCAAATTCATTCCTTTCCTTTAACCCAACTCAAGCCAAAGAAACTTATTCAATGGTCACCGCTAACCGTTTTTGGTCCCAAATCTTTGGGGTTGCTTTTTCCAATAAACATTGGTTATATTTCTTTATGTTATTTGTACCAGTAACCGGTTCATGGATAAATGCTCTTGGATTAGTCGGTCTATCCCTGAACCTATATGCCTATGACTTTGTTTCTCAGGAAATTTGTACAGCGGAAGATCCTGAATTTGAGACTTTCTACACCAAAAATATTCTCTTAAACGAAGGTATTCGCGTTTGGATGGTGGCTCAAGATCAGCCTCATGAAAACCTTATATTCCTTGGGGAGGTTCTACCACGTGGAAACGCTCTTTAATGGAACTTTAGCCTTAGCTGGTCGTGACCAAGAAACCACTTGTTTAGCTTCGTGGGCCAGGTATGCCCGACTTATTAATTTATCTTGTAAAATACTAGGAGCTCATGTATCCCATGCTGGATTAATCATATTCTGGGTTGGATCAATGAACCTATTTTAAGTAGCCCATTTCATACCCGAGAAGACTATGTATGAACAAGGATTGATTTTACTTCCCCACCTAGCAACTCTAGGTTGGGGGTAGGCCCTTGGAACGAAGTTATAGACACCTTTCCATAGTTTGTATCTGGAGTACTTAATTTAATTTCTTGTGCAGTATTGGGCTTTCGTGGCATTTATTATGAACTTCTGGGACCTGAGACACTTGAAGAATCTTTTCCTTTCTTTGGTTATGTCTGGAAAGATCAAAATAAAATGGCCACAATTTTAGGTATTCACTTAATCTTGTTAGGTCTAGGTGTTTTTCTTCTAGTATTCAAGGCTTTTTATTTTGGGGGCGTATATGATACCTGGGCTCTGGGAGGGGGAGATGTAAGAAAAATTACCAACTTGACCCTTAGCTCGAGTATGATATTTGGTTATTTACTAAAATCCCCTCTTGGAGGGGAAGGATGGATTGTTAGTGTGGACGATTTAGAAGATATAATCGGAGGACATGTATGGTTAAGTTTCATTTGTATACTTAGTGGAATCTGGCATATCTTAACCAAACCTTTCACATGGGCTTGACGCTCACTTGTATGGTTTGGAGAGGCTTACTTATCTTATAGTTTAAGGGCTTTATCCGTCTTTGGTTTCATTGCTTTTTGTTTTGTTTGATTCAATAATACCGCTTATCCCAGTGAATTTTATGGACCTACTCGACCAGAAGCTACTCAAGCTCAAGCATTTACTTCTCTAGTTAAATACCAACGCCTTGGGTCTAACGTGGGATCCACTCAAGGACCTACTGCTTTAGGTAAATATCTAATACGCTCCCCAACTGGAGAAGTCATTTTTGGAGGAGAAACTATGCATTTTTGGGATCTGTGTGCTCCATGGTTAGAGACTCTAAGGGGTGCAAATGGGTTAGACTTGAGTAGGTTGAAAAAATACATACAACCTTAGCAGGAACGATGTTCCCCAAAATATATGACTCATGCTCATTTAGGTTCATTAAATTCCATGGGTGGTGTAGGTACCAAGATCAATGCACTCAATTATGTCTATCCTAGAAATTGGTTAGCTACCTCTCATTTTATTCTAGGATTCTTCTTTTTTGTAGGTTATTTGTGGCACGCGGGAAGGGCTCGTGCAGCTACAACAAGATTTGAAAAAGGAATTGATTGTGAACTTAAACTTGTTCTTTTCATGACCCCTCTTAATTGAGATGAGATAGGATATCCAATACTTGAATGAAGTACAAATCACTTTGATTCAATAATACATCTTGGAATCAGCTTAACTATTCCTATTTTCTTTCTTTTTTTTAACTCATTTTATCTAATTTATATCGAATCTATCTTTTTGGCTTGGCTAAGTGGGATGGCAGAGCCATTCCCCTTTCTTTCGGATAGCAGATTGGGCAAAACCACTAAAGAAAAAAATCTATTCAATTAGCAAAATAGGAGAGAGAGGGATTCGAACCCTCGATAGTTCTTTATTCAAAACTACACCGGTTTTCAAAACTGGGGCTATCAACCAATCAACCATCTCTCCGAAAACATATTTTTATTTTATTCCTTCGAATAGAACATGGCTATAGGGGTGGATACCCCCACTATCTGTAGAAAGATCTCAGGTGCGAACCCACCGATCGATCTTTCTATCTATTATAGATATATGATCAAGCATGCCCATTTGTTAAATAAAAAATAAAACTCCATTTCTCTCCTCTCTCTGCTCCACTCCATGTACGAATAAAGTGCGAAAGGGGGAGTAGTAATAAGTCATATAGAATCAATGGATTCATGATAAAGTAAAATACCTCAATGACAGATTTTATCACAATTAATATTTTTTGGCTAATAGAGGAATCAAATGGTATATAGTTCATTTGTTGGTAGCTTGGAGGATTAAAAGCATCACTCTTGCTTTCCAATTGGTTGTTTTTGCATTAATTTCTACTTCATTAATCTAATTGATTAGCATACCCGTTGTATTTGCTTCTCCTGATGGCTAGTCAAGTAACAAAAATGTTGTATTTTCTGGTACATCCTTATGGATTAGATTAGTCTTTCTGGTTGGTATCCTTAATTCTTTTATCTCTTGAACCTATTCGTCGCAGACCCAAAATGCCCCCCTAATTTTTCTCGGTTTTTAGACACATTAAATTTGAATCTATGTCCCCAAAGAAAATACAAATCAAATAAAGAAAACACAAAAATAATTGGAATAGTTCAAATAATTGGAATAGTTCCAAAGAGAATATGTGTCCCGTCACTGCACATATAAGATGTAGTTATATATTACCTTTCTCTAATGCATGATATCCCTTGATCCCGGTTTGAACCTTAATTGACCATTTTTCTTTCTATGATACCTATCACTTTCTCTTTTAAAATCATAATGAACCTATTTTGGCCCTGGTCCTTCTTGGACATTGTGCACCTTAACATAGGCAAACAGCCTAAGTTTAGGGTTGGTATCATAGGGGTGCGTGATATAAGTTGGGTATGAATAAGGGTAGAGTAGAAGAGAAAGAATCAAATAAATGAAATAAAAGGTTGGGTGTTGGTTAAAAAGAGCAAGAAAAGAAACTCTGCTTGAATAAAAAGAAGTACACCCATCCTAAAAGTGTGATCAAGAAAATAGAAAAAGTAAAAAAAAAAAAAAAAGAGGTTAATAAGTGGACCCTACAATTTAAGGTAGTGCCAAGGAGGTTAGTCACTATAAATGCCATATAATATCATACTAGCCCTAGCCTACGTTACAACCTGAAGAAAGACCTATAGTGATCCTAGCGTACCTATTTGGAAACCTTGGTAATGACGATAAGGGAAAGTATATGGTATTTGGCATACACTGGTTTGAACTTCATTCTAAGAGTGAGTGTTTTTGTGATGAGCCCCATGTTTATATTTTTCGTGTCTGACATAAGAAAAAGAGGGAAATTTCTTTGTTGTGAGGGCACACTAGTATCTTCCAAAGTTACTTACTTGTTTGGGTAGTGTACATTGATACATGCATGATTGTCGGTACTTAGTTGATGCCATGTGTAGAAGACTTTGTGTTACATTGTTGCTTTTCAATAAATTGCACAGTAATTTTGAGTTGGTTAACCTTGGAGATGGTAAACTGAGTTTTGAGCTAAATTGCTTGTTGACTGCTGAATGTTCGTTGTATTCTCTTAGTTAGTTGTTGCTTGAAGACAAGCAATTTTTTTATGTTGAGGTGTTGATGTGTGAGCAAAATCTAACCGATTTAATGCTTTTTAGCTTAAAATAATTGTGAATTCTGAAGCAACTCTTGTTATTTTGATGTGTTTCCTCATGATATTGCAGAAAAAGGCCAAAGAAATTAGAATAAACAATAATAGAGCAAAAGAATTGAAAATTTGAGAAAAATAAAAGAAAACAGGGTTGACGACCTTCGTGATAAGTTGTCATCCTCGTGATAGCCTATCAGCATTGGCGTCAGCCTTAACCAGGGAGTTATAGTTTGAGGAGCAATTTTGATGATGTCGGTGATGTGGCATCAAAGTCGTGATAGGGCATCAAGAATGGCATCAGCCTTAAACAGAAAGTTAGTATGGGAAGAAAATATCTGATGATGTTGGTGATACGCTGTCAGATCCCTGACGCAGCGTCAGCCACATCGTCAGCCTAAGACAGAACCTGAAGAAAACTGAAGCCTCTTCGACGCCATCCATGATTGGGCGTCAACTTCTTGATGCAACAGCATCAGCCTAGGCGTCACCTATTCTGGGCAATTTTATTAATTTTGTTATTTTATTTCCTAAATTAGTCTTTAGTATAAATATCATCTTTTAGGGTTTTAGATTAAGGGAATAATTCACCTATTAGACATCAACTCTGAGAAGAGAGAGGGATATTTTTGCTCTCTTTCATAAAATATTATTGTGTTTTTGTATCAACTATTTTTAGGGTTTCTACCTTATGATTAATTCGGAGGAACTACTTGCTATTTTCTATCCATTCATAAGTTTATCATTATAATCATGAATTCAACTTGTTATTTCGTATAACAAATTATGAGCGGCTAATTTCATTAGCTGGAGTTATGGGACCATGAATTAGGGTTTGATATGATACTAGGTGTTTAACGGATTCAAAAAGTAGTAAAACATCTTGAAATTCTGTTGTTTTAACTAAAATATTGTGGTTGCAAACATTAGGTTATGCCATAGGTTTTATTTGTTTCTAACGGAGAAATAGACTAGAGGACGTCAATTATCAATAGGGACTTGAAAGCTACCAACCTTCTGTTTAATGATTAATTTCGTAAATAGATTAATCTACCTGAGATAACATACTATTGGAATAGATAAGTTATCTAAGTTTGAGAGAATTAGATAATAAATTTTCTGGTGAGGTCGAGAGATAAGTCATATAGTATAATCGTCAGGATATTATGTTGTTCTACTCATTCCGAGAATCTCTAGCCTTACCTAGTATCTGTCAATTCCCGAAACCCTTAGTGAACATAGAACTGGTTTCCCATTTATCTTGATTACAAACACTGAAGTATTGAAAGTGATATTCAACAAACTGTGAACTTAAACCCCTATATTTATGAAATAGTAAACTACAAGTAAAATCATTCGTAAAAAAATTAAAGTACATACCTTATTCCCTATGGGATTCGACCCCAAACTAGTTAGGTTTATAATGACAAGAATTGCTTACACCCATTCAAGAGTGTAATTTGAGCGTTATCAATACTATCCCACTGTTAGCCGAAATGACCTTCCCTGTATGTAGAATTTCCCTTGATCCTTACTTTGAGCCTAATTAGCCTATTTTTTATGACACCTGTCACCTTCTAGTTTATATCATAATGAACCTATTTTAGCCCTGGTCCTCCTTGTACACTTTGCACCTTGACTTTGGCAAATGGCCTAAGTTGAGAGTGGCTATCATAAGGGCGCGTGATGTAGAATGAGCAGGAAAAAAGGTAGATTAAAAGAAAAGAATAAAAAGTTAGGTGCGGTTGAAAAGATCAAGAAAAAAAAGTTGTGAAAAAAAAATGATTATAGAAAAGACCGCCCCATCCTGAATAAGTGTAATCAAGAGAAGACAAGAATATAAAAAGGTTAATTAGTGAAACCCCAAAAAGCTAGTGTAGTTTCAAGGAGGCTTAGTCACTTTAAATATCATCGAGTATCATACCAGCCCCTAGCCTATATTACAAGCCAAATAGAAGACCTATAGTGATCCTAGCTGACCTGTCTGACAATTTGGGTAATGAAAATAAGGACAAAACTATGGTATTCGGCATAGTGTAATTGAAACTTCATTCTGAGAGTGAGTGTCTTGTGATTGTCCCCATGGTTATATATGTGATGTCTGATATGAGAAAAAGGGAATTTCTTTATAGTGAGGGCACACTGGTTACATCGCTAGTTACTGACTTGTTTGAGAAACTTTTGTCATTTTTGAGTGTTTTATCTTTGATTTTGCAATAGAAGCTAAGAGGCTAGAGAACTAATAAATATGGAAGCAAAAGAGTTAAAATCTAAAGCAAAAAGAAGAGAAGTATGGCTGACGACATTCCGGATGAGTCTTTAGAACTATGATAAGTTATCAGCTTCATCGTCAGCCCTAGATAGAGAATGGACCACATCTAAAAGTTGTGATGATATTTCATAATAAGCCGTTAAGGAGTTGATAGGTCATCAAAATTTGTTGTCAGTCTAAGGCAGAACATTGGAGCTGAGGTAGATAAGTCACGACATTCGTGATAAGTCATCAAAGATATCATAGGTCATCACAGTTCATCGTTAACCTAAGGTAGCGAATGTCAAAATCAAAGAGGATCTGGCGACATTTGTGATAATGTCGTCACCTGTTCGAGAAATTGCTGCACTCTATCATTTTGTTTTCATAATTAGGGTGAACTATTAAAAGCATTGTTCAGGGTTTTCTAAGGAGTTTGGAACATCTTTTGGAGACACGTATTTTGTTACTTTTCTCTCTAGTTTTGTGGCTTGAAAAATAATTAACTTTGAGGTGATTTCCATAAATACTTTGGAGATTCCTATTGTGATCTAATCTGAGAATCACTAGTTATTATTCATCTTGTGGTAAGTTTATCTTTCAAATTATAAATTCATCTAGTTGTTCCGGTCATTACATCATGAGTGGCTAAACCTCTCTAATCCAAATTATGGGATCTATGGGTTAAGTTTTTGTAAGATACTAAGTGTTTAAGATTCAAAATGTAATAGGACTCCTTGATAACTCAAAGATTTTACTCATTGTCTATTGGTTGAAAACACTAGATAGCACTTTCTTTGATTTGCTTGAGATGAGAAATCAAATACAGTAGGAAGTTAATTATTGACAGGGACTTGGAAGCACTAAAAAATTCTATTTAATAATAACAAAGTTGATTAACATGAGATAAAGTCTGGTCAGTGAATATGAATTCCCTAAGTCCGAGAGGATGAGGTAATTAATTGCTTATGTAGGTCGAGAGACATTTAGGCATAACTTCGATAAAGATAATCCGTTTTCCTATTTACTGTGAGAATCTTGAATCACTATTAGCATCTGTCAAGTACCAAAACCCATAGTGAACATAATTCTAGTTTTCCAGAAACTCTTGATTACAAACACTGAAGCTAAAGTAACCAACAATTATTTGTTAAACTCAAAACCCCCCATTAAGAAAACATCTAACTATCAGTTGTTTAACTCGAAATGACTTAAGTTCACACCATATTCCCTATAGGATTCGACACCAACCTAGTTGGTTTATATATTGACAACGATCGCTTACATTCTTATTAGAGAGGTGTAGTTTGAGCGTTATCAGTTAAAATTTTATCATTTGCGCATTTATGCTTTAGTAGATCTTAGAGCTTCTTTGTCCTTTGTAATTCCTTATATAGTTGTTGACTTTGAAGAAAATCCTAATATCCTAGCAGAGCCCTTCTTAGTCTCGACCCCAGTGGGTAAATCTATCATATCCCAATGGGTATACAGAAACTGTCTGGTTATGGTATCTCAGAAAGTCATTTCAGCAGACTTAGTAGATTAGAGATGACCAATTTTGATGTCATTCTCGAAATGGATTGGCTTTATTCATGCTATGCTTCAGTTCACTGTAGAAATAGAGTTGTTCATTTTTAGTTTTCTAATAAACCTATCCTTGAGTAGAGGGTTTATACTTCACCACTTAGGGGTCACCTTATTTCTTACCTTAGGGTGAGGACAATGATATCTAAGTGGTTTTTTTATCATCTCATTCAAGGTAATGACTCTAGTTCTGATACCTCTAATCTTGAATAAGTTACTATAGCAATTGAATTGCAATATGTGTTTCCCAAAGATATTCCAAGAGTCCCTTCCAATTGGGGAGTTGACTTCAGAATACACCTTCTTCAAGATACTCATCCTATCTCTATCCTGCCATAAAAAATGACCCCAGTAGAACTCAAAGAGTTAAAAAACAGTTGAAGGATCTCTAAGATAAGGGATTCAGCAAACCTAGTGTATCCCCTTGGGGTGCACTAGTTCTATTCATGCGTAAGAAAGACGGTTCTCTTAGAATGTGTATAGACTATTGTCATTTAAATAAAGCCATGATAAAGAACAAGTATCCACTTTCCTGAATCAATTACTTATTTGATCAACTTTCAGGTGCTAGTTACTTTTCTAAGATAGACCTCAGAACAGGATATAACCAGCTCAGAGTAAGAGAATTTGACAGTCCAATAATAGCTTTCAGAACTTGGTATGGTCACTTTGAATTCTTAGTCATGTCATTTGGTCTTACCAATGCTCTAGTAGAGTTCATGTACTTGATGAACCGCGTGTTTGAGTAGTACTTGGACATGTTCATCATAGTCTTTGTTGATGACATTCTTGTCTACTCCCGCAGTGATCATAAATATGTAGACCATCTTAAAATATTATTACAAACTCTCAGAACCCATCAGTTGTTCACCAAATTCAATAAATGTGAATTTTGGATAAGGTCAGTTGCTTTCCTTAGTCATATAGTTTACGGTGATGGCATTAGAATTGATCCTCAAAAGACTGAAGCATTGAGAAACTGGCCTAGGCCCATCTCTCCATTAGATATCAGATATTTCTTGGGTTTCGTTGACTATTACTGATGGTTTTTTGAAGTATTTTCATCCATTGCATCCCTCATATCCAGATTGACTCACAAGAAAGTCAAGTTCCAGTGGTTAGATTCTTATGAGAAGAGTTTTCAGCAGTTAAAGACTCGACTCACTACAGCCCCAGTTTTGACTTTACCAAATGGCTCAGATGGGTTTGTGGTATATTATGATGCTTCCAGAGTTAATTTGGGGTATGTTTTGTTGCAGAGAAGTAAGGTCATAGCCTATGCCTCTATACAACTTAAGCCCCATGAAAATAACTACCTAAGTCATGATCTTGAGTTAGCAGATGTTGTATTTACCTTAAATATTTGGAGGCATTATTTGTATAGGGTACATTTAAATATGTTCACAGACCATAAAAGCCTGCAGTATGTGTTTTCTTAGAAAAATTTGAACCTATGTCAGAGAAGGTGTTTGGAGTTATTAAAAGACTATGACATGAGCATCTTGTATTATCCGGGCAAGGCCACTGTATTGGTTGATGCTCACAGTAGGATGTCTATGGGTAGTATTACTCACGTAGAAAATGGTAAGAATAAGTTAGTTTAATAAGTTCATCAGCTTGCCTGACTAGCTGTCCGCTTAGTCGATTCAGCAGAAAGTAGTGTGTGGGTACAGAATAGTTCAAAATCATCTTTGGTTTTCTAAGTGAAGGAAAAGTTGGACGATATCCCAGTTTAGTTAAGTTGAAAAAGTCAATCATAGATCAAAGAGTAGAGGTTTTCTCCCAAGAGGGAGACAATGTGTTGTATTGACAAGGTCGACTATGAATGTCAAGTGTAGATGACTTGAGACTTTGAATTTTGGCAGAAGTGCATGGTGTGCGTTATTCTCTTTATCCAGGGGCCACTAAGATGAACCACAATTTGTGGGAGATCTATTGGTAAAGTAGGGTGAAGAGGGACATTATAGAGTTTGTAGCTAAGTGCTCTATGTGCCAGCAGATTAAGATTAAGCATTAGAAGCATAGTGGATCTATGCAGGAGTTCATTATTCCCACATGGAAGTTGGAGGAAGTGAATATGGACTTTGTGATGGGTGGGCCCTGTACTCGTCGTCAGCAAAATTCCATTTGGGTCATTGTAGATAGGATGGTCAAATTTCACTTATTGCCAATTTATACCTCTTATTTAGCCGAGGACTACCTAAACTCTACGTCCGAGAGTTGGTCAAATTGCATAGAGTCCCTGTAATACCCCGAAAAATCCAAATCAATATTAGAGCCATGTACCAATCTCATACATAGTACATAATGGTTCTTTTATACTTGGAATTTTTAAGCTCATAACTGATCAAAAGATAGATAATTGAATAAGCTTTCCAATGATACCAATTTCGCCTAAATCTGATATCGGAGCAAAGAGTTATTCCTATTTTACTCCAGCATATCAGGCTGTAAATTGTGTGATGACATTCATGGTAGCTTACAACATTTGTGACGCCCTATCACGAAGGTCTTCAGCCTTAGGCAGACACTAGCTCCTAAGTGACGACATTCGCGGTAGCTTACCACATTTGTGACGCCTTGTCACAAATGTCGTCAGCCCAAGGTAGTATCCAGTTTCTGTGTGACGACATTTTTGATGGACGACAGTTTTGATGGCTTACCACATTTTTGACGCCTTGTCACAAATGTCGTCATCTATGATTTTCAGCAACTAGGAATTTATTTTATAAGGGTATTTTGGTCTTTTCCTTCACCTTCCACTACTTATAACCCTAAGGAGGCATAATTTTTCCCATTTTTTCTTCAGTTAAGTATCTTAAAATTCCTCTCTTACACTCTCAACCACAAGATTAGGGTTTTCTCTTGAGATCATCTCCTCAAGGGAAAGCCTAAGGAATTCTTCAAGAACCTTTATAAACATTAGATCTCTTTCAAGATTCAATCACTAAGGTATGCGTAGTGTTCATCTATGGATCCAATCCGTTCATAGAGCTCAAGAACAATGTTTTAAATATTAATTTATAAACTTTTTGTGGTGATATGAGTATGTAAATGTTAACGATTGTTGTTTAAGTTTCAATTTGATGGCAAAAGGTGTTTTCATGGAATATATATGTTTGTTAATTGAAAACCATGAACTTTAGGTGATTTAATATGGTGCAAGTATTAAACTCACCTATGCCTTAAAGAATGAATGCAAGGTGTTTGATAAAATTCTTAGGATTCTAGAAATTCATGTTTGTATGGTTCTATGATGTCGAAATGACATGTCCATGTTAGCTATATACTTCAATATGAATCCCATGCTTTTCATGTGTTTCTATTGTGGTGGTATGAATCATGTAAGATAATGGAGATATACAATATGTACATGAAATATATCCATGCATTCCCTAAAATGTTTAAGATGTTGAATGACTATATGAAATATGATATCCCCTACTTATGATATTATGAATTGTGGACTAAAATCTTGTGATCAAGTCATGTCATATGTGTCAGTTTCCTTCTATCAAGTCCTGGGGGTATTCGTAACTGAAAAACATAATTGTGTTCCTAGTGCTATGTTATGTTGTCATGATAATCTTAGTCAAGATATATTCTATAGAACTCAGTCAATCATGTGACTCAGGAAACCTCAGAAATATCATGATCTCAGTTAACTCTCAGATAATAGTACTACTCCATCAGTTAATAAAAGTTAGTTAATCTATCCATGTACAGTCAGTTGAATCATGTTTAGTCTCTTCAAATGGGGGTAAAAGTTAGCACCGAGTGAACCCAAGGATGGATACTAACCTACAAGTTTTAGGGTGTGATTCTTAGTAGTCATCCTCATGTTCCAGAACTACGTAGCCAGTGTAGGTTGAGACATCTTAGCCTGTCAAATTAGGGTTGATGAGGTGGCTTAACCTATCAGTTTAGGGTCCCACCGTTCTCACCTTGAGTACTTGCCAGATAAGGGTCACTCACAACTATCCTTACTAGTGGGGCGGTATTGACAGCCCTCCAATTGGGGCAGAGATTGGACTCCAGCTTATCCATAATGGCATACATAGGGCATGTCAGTTAAACAACTACCTCCCACTATTTCAGTATCAGTCTTAATAAAGAACTTAGTTAATTCTTCATATATCAGTATACCAGGACTGTTAGATACGGTCAAATTTAGTTATAGCACGGAACTCAGAGAGTTCAACAAGATTCAGGGCTATCAGACACAGTCATCTATATTATCAGAACTACATTTCCAGTCGCGTATTAGCGTATAGATTTAGCCATTACGTACTCACGATCTTAGTTACTATTTATGTATGTTTACAATCTTAAGTTCATATCAGTCTGTCAGTTAGCATTGTTTATGCATGCAAACCCTATTTATATTTAGCATACCTCACTCGTATACTCAGTACATCCCCTCGTACTGACGTATTTTCTCTATGGTACTTTCTTTTTATGTTACACCATAGGTTCAGAGACACGAGCTCCAGATCAACAGTAGCCATAGCATTTCTAGTCATAGATATTCAGTGAGTCCTCTTCATTCAAGGACAATATTATTAGATTTAGTCATTATTATTTTAACCAGTTATCAGTTTACAGAGTTAGTTGGAGACATTTTCCTTTAACTCCTTATTTCAGACAGTACTTAGAAGTTTTTGGATTTATGCTTAGATTTAGCTTTCAGATTCAGTTTTCAGTGGTTTTTGGGTATTTTTGGCCCATATGGATGTTATATTATTTTAGTTGAACCTTATGGCCTATTGTGCATGTTTCTGCATTATTATGTCATGAATTACAGTATGCAGGTACAGATATCAGACATGGGTTAGCTTGTGGTCCCTCGACGTGAGAAAATGAGGGCATTACAAATTTGGTATCAGAGCCTAAGGTTCAATAGAGTCCTAGGAAGTCTGACAGCTGCATCTAGTAGAGTCTTGTACACGGGTGTATTATGCGCCACATTTATGTACAGGATGCTATGAGATGTTTTAGGAATAGTTCCCTTTCTTCAGTATTCATGTTGTGCTAGTAAGCATAATTTCAAGTCAGTCTCTAAATCTAATCCACTTTTTTTCATTTTCGAAATATGCCTCCAAAGAGAAGAAATCAGACAGCTCCTCAACCCGAAGATCCTTTAGGCGAACATGTTTCTCATACCGAGTTTAGGACCACATTTACCGCTCTTACTCAGTCTATAACTGTCCAAAATAAATGACAAACAGTCATTCTAGCTAACACAATTGCCAATTTAGCAGCAGCTAGGATTCGATACTTCACCCAAATGAACCCTCCGTCCTTCTTTAGGTCTCAACTAGATGAGGATCCTCAAGAATTTATTGACCAAGCCTAGAAGGTCATTGATATTATAGGAGACACTTCTTATCAGAGTTCCAAGCTAGCCGTATACCAATTGCAGGATATCGCTCACACTTGGTACAAGCAGTGGGTAGCAGAAAGGTTTGAGGATGAAGGTCGTATTGAGTGGGAAGAACTTGTCACCACTTTCTTAGATAGGTTCTATTCCCAAGAGCTGAGAGAGGCCAAAGTTCTTGAGTTTATCAATCTCAGGCAGGGAAATATGATAGTTAGAGAGTATTCTCTTATATTTACTCATCTAGCCAGACATGCCCCTCATGTGTTTGCAGACAATAGCGCTAAGATAAGCAAGATCATGTCAGAGGTGAATGATAGCGTGGTAAATGAGTGTATGACTGCTATACTGAACAATGATATGACTTTAGCCAGGCTCATAAAGCATGCTCAAAAGATAGAGAAGCAGAAGGTTAAGACTAGGGAGAGGCAGAACAAGAGAGAAAGAGCAGGTAGTTTCAGTTTTGCTTAGCCCAAATCAGAGAGAGAAAATAATTTATAGTTTCATCCTAAGTTAGCAGTTCCAACCCCTTCCTCCGCTAGTGCCCTAGTTCCAAAGTTCAGAGATGGCAACAAAGACAGAGCACAGGGCTCTAAATCTCAGGGCAGTGTTAGCAGTGCCCGAAAAAAACCCTTTTGTCATACTTGTGGTAAGAACCACAAGGGTATTTGCAGAGCCGGTAGTGATGTCTGTTTTTTTATGGTAAGCCAGGCCACAAGATTAGGGAGTATCCTCAACCAGGCCCTCATGGTCAGCAAAATCATTCCACAACTCAGTCCGGTCGCTCGAATCAGCAGGCTTCCACTTCCAGTGCTACTAGTGGGCAATGCCCAAATAGACACTATGCTCTTCAGACTCGACAGGATCACAAAAATTCTCCTGATGTCATTACTAGTACGCTACAGATTTTCCATGTTCATGTTTATGCTTTGCTATACCTAGGTTCATCCTTGGCTTTTGTCACTCCATACATAGCAGACGATTTTGGAATCAATCCTAAAATTTTAAAAGAACCCATTTCAGTCTCTACCCCAATGGGTAAAACCATCATCGCTCAGCGGATATACAGGAACTACTCGGTTCCACGTCTGTAGATTTAGTCAAGTTAGAGATGACTAATTTTGATGTTATTCTTGATATGGATTGGCTTCAGTCCTGCTATGCCATAGCCGACTATAGAAATAGGATAGTTCAGTTTTAGTTCTCGAATGATCCTATCCTAGAGTGGAAGGGTAGCATTTGTGTTTCAGGGGTCAGCTTATTTCCTACCTTCGGGCAAGAAAAATAATTTCTAAGGGGTGTGTGTATGATCTCATGAATGTTAAGGATTTTAGTTCCAAATCTCCCATTCTCGAATCAGTCCCAGTGGTTAGTGAATATTCAGACATTTTTCCCGAAGATTTTCCATGCATTTCTCCTAAAAGGGAAATAGACTTCAGCATAGACCTTCTCCCAGATACTCAGCCTATTTCTATTCCGCCATAGGAACTAAAAGATCAGTTGAAGGATCCCTTAGACAAGGGATTCATCAGGCCTAGTTTATCCCCATGGGGTGCGCCAGTCTTATTTGTATGCAAGAAGAACAGTTCTCTCAAAATGTGTATTGATTACTATCAGCTCAAAAAAATCACGATCAAGAATAGGTATCCACTGCCTAGGATAGACGACTTTTTCGACCAACTTTAGGGTGCCAGTTATTTCTCCAAGATAGAGCTCAGATCAGGCTATCTTCATCTCAAAGTTAGAGAATGTGACATTCTAAGGATACTTTTTCATACTCAATATGGTCACTTTGAATTTCTAGTTATATCCTTTGGTCTTACCAATGCCTCTGTAGCTTTCATGGACTTGATGAACTGGGTGTTCAAGAAATACTTAGACATATTCATCATAGTCTTCATAGATGATATTCCGGTCTATTCTCGTACAGAGCGTTATCATTCAGACCATCTCATAATTATTCTTCATACTCTCAGAGATCACCAGTTGTTCTCCAAATTTAGTAAGTGCAAATTTTGGCTAATATCAATAGCATTCCTTGGCCACATTATTTCTAGCGATGGCATTAGAGTAGATCCTCAGAAAACCAAAGAGGTAAGAAACTGGCCTGCCTTGTCTCTCCATCAGATATTAGGAGTTTCTTAGGTTTGGCTGGCTATTATCGATGGTTTGTCATGGTATTTTCTACTATTGAATCTCCTATGTCTAGATTGACTCAGAAGAAGGTTAAGTTTTAGTGGTCAGAACCTTCCGAGAAGAGTTTTCAGGAGATGAATACTCGACTCACCTCAACTCCAGTTTTAGCACTTCCGAATGGTTCTGATGGATTCATAGTATATTATGATGCATCTATAGTTAGTTTTAGTTTGTGTCCTCATGAAGCATAGTAGAGTCATAGCCTATACCTCTAGACAGTTAAAGCCCCATGAGAAGAATTATCCTACTCATGACCTTGAGTTAGAAGCACTTGTCTTTGCCTTATGATTTGGAGGCATTATTTATATGGTGTTTATGTGCACTTCTTCACAGATCATAAGAGCCTTCATTATGTCTTTTCACAGAAAGATCTCAATTTTCATCAGAGAAGGTGGTTAGAGCTCTTGAAAGATTATGATATGAGTGTCCTTTATCATCCTGGAAAGGACAATGTAGTGGCCAACGCACTCAGTAGACTATCAAAGGATAGTGTTTCCCATGTTGAGGATAGTAAGAAGAAATTAACTTAGGAGATTCATCATCTTGCAAGCTAGGTGTTCACTTAGTCGACTCTTCAAAGGGTGGTGTATGTGTTCAAAGTAGTTCATAGTCATCTCTAGTTTATGAGATGAAAGAGAAGCAAGACAGAGATCCTAGCCTTGTCAAGCTAAAAGAGTTAGATCAGAGTCAGGAAGTAGAGGTTTTCTCCCAAGAGGGAGATGGTGTTCTTCGTTGTTAGGGTCGTCTGTGTGTTCCCGGTATAGATTACTTGAGGTAGTGAATTCTTGCAGAAGTGCATGGTGCGAGATACTCTATTCATCCAAGGGCACTAAGATGTATCATGACTTACGGGAGATCTATTGGTGGAGTGGGATGAAGAGGGACGCTGTAGAGTTTGTGGGTAAGTGCTCTACATGTCAGTAGGTTAAGATAGAACATCAGAAACATAGTAGTTCCATGCAGGAGTTCACTATTCCTACTAGGAAATGGGAAGAAGTCAACATGGACTTTGTGATGGGTTTTCCTAGAACACGTTATCAGTATGATTCAGTTTGGGTCATTATAGATAGAATGACCAATTCAGCTTATTTTCTTAAATTTTGTACCTCTTACTTAACCGAGGATTATCCCAAACTCTACATTAGGGAGTTGGTCAAATTACACGGTGTTCCACTATCTACCATCTCAAACAGAGATACCCAACTCATCTCTCACTTCTGGAAAGCATTCCAAAAGGGTCTTGATACCCAAGTTTATCTAAGTACAGTGTTTCATCCTCAGATAGATGGTCAAGCAGAAAGGACCATTCAAACTCTAGAAGATATGCTAAGGGCATGCGCAATTGATTTCAAGGGAAACTGGGATGACCACTTTCTTTGATTGAGTTTGCATACAACAAAGGCTATCGCTCCAGTATTTGGATGGCTTTATTCGAAGCTCTCTATAGTAAGAGATGTAGGTCTCTGATCGGTTGGTTCAAAGTTAGTGAGACCGAAGTCATTGGGCCTGACTTAGTATTCAATGCCTTAGAGAATGTTTAGTTCATCAGAGAAAGACTCCAGGATTCTCAGAGCTGACAGAAGTCTAATATGGATGTTCGTAGAAAGGATCTCGAATTCGAGGTCAATAACTATGTCTATCTCAAGATATCTCCCATGAAGGGAGTAAAGAGATTTAGCAAAAAGGGAAAGCTCAGTCCCCGATATGTCATTCCCTTCAGGATACACAGTTGCTTTGGGAAGGTAGCCTATGAGCTCTAATTGCCTTTAGATCAAGCCTCAATTCATCCAGTCTTCCATATGTCTTTGCTCAAGAAGTGCATATGTGACCCAGCAGTTCTAGTCCCTATTCAGAGTGTTGACATGCAGAATAGCCTCTCTTATAAAGAGATTCCAGTTGAAATCCTCAACTATCAGACTCGTAGGCTAAGGAACAAAGAAGGGACTCTGGTCAAGGTTCTTTGGCGGAATCAGTCCATGGAGGGAGCTACTTGGGAAGCAAAAGTAGACATGCAAACCAAGTACCCTCATCTGTTCTCTCTAATTCAGGCTTATCTTGAGGTAATCATTTTCCTTAAGCTTATTTAGTTTCATGTTCCAAATTCTAGAATAAAATTTGTATCAAGTATCAGTGCATAGCTTATCATGCCTTTATGAGTTCAGCTTATCAGTCATGCATCAGATATGCATGTTCAGTTTGGCTATATTTAGTTTAGAATTCAATTCAGTACTAAAATCATGTTCCATTTGAGCATGATCAATTTATGTATCATTTTATCTTTTCTCCTCTCTCAAGTAGTCGTCATTCGAGGACGAATGTTTCCTAGGGGGAGATATTGTAATACCCTGAAAAATCCAAACCAATATTTGAGCCATGTACCAATCTCATGCATAGTACATCGTGGTTCTTTATATTTTTATGAGTAATTTAGATGTATATTAAGTCTTCCGATAACTTCTAGCTGTTAGACGAATCAAAACATTCCTTACCGATTGAATTCTTGAGAAAGATATTGGTATAGTTAAAGTCAAATGAGCGTATCTCTCATTATAATTGGAATATTTGAGCTCATGACCTATCAATAGATATATAATTGAATTATCTTTCCAATGATACCAATTTTACCTAAATCCAATATCAGAGCAAAGAGTTATTCCTATTTTACTCCAGCATGTTATGCTGGAAACAGTGTGATGACATTCGTGGTAGCTTACCACATTTGTGATTCCCTATCACGAAGGTCGTCAGCCTTAGGCAGACACCAGCTTATAAGTGATGGCATTCATTGTAGCATACCACATTTGTGATGCCCTATCACTAAGGTCGATAGCCTCAGTCAGAAACTAGCACCTAAGTGACGACATTCGTGGTAGCTTACCATATTTGTGATGCCTTGTCACAAATATCATCTGCCTTAGGTAGAAACCAGATCCTAAGTGATGACATTCATGGTATCTTACCACATTTGTGATTCCTTGTCACAAATGTCATCAATTTAGGAAGAAACCATCAATTCCAGCTCCTGTATGATGACATTTTTGATGGCTTGCCATATTTTTGACGCCTTATCACAAATGTCGTTAGCTATGATTTTCAGTAACTAGGAATTTATTTAATAAGGGAATTTTTGGTCTTTTCCTTCACCTTCCACAACTTATAACCCTAAAGAGAAGTAATTTTTCCCATTTTTTCCTCAGTTAAGCATCTTAAAAACCCTCTCTTACACTCTTAACTACTAGATTAGGGTTTTCTCTCAAGATTATCTCCTCAAGAGCAAGCCTAAGGAATTCTTCAAGAACCTTTATAAACATTAGATTTCTTTCAAGATTCAATCACTAAGGTATGCTTAGTGTTCATCTATGGATCCAATCCATTCATAGAGCTCAAGAACTAAGTTTTAAATATTAATTTCTAAACTTTTTGTTGTGATATGAGTATGTACATGTTGATGATTGTTGTTTAAGGTTCAATTTTATGGTTAAAGGTGTTTTCATGGAATATATACGTTTGTTAATTGAAAACCATGAACTTTAGGTGGTTTAATATGGTGCAAGTATGAAACTTACCTATGCCTTAAGGAATGCATGCAAAGTGTTTGTTAAAATGCTTAGGATTCTAGAAATTCATGTTTGTATGGTTCTATGATGTCTAAATGACAAGTCCATGTTAGCTATATACTTCAATATGAATCCCATGTTTTTCATGTGTTGCTATTGTGGTGGTATGAAGCACGTAAGATAATGGAGATATACAATATGTACACCAAATATATCCATGCATTCCTTACGATGTTCAAGATGTTGAATGACTATATGAAATATGTTATCCCCTACTTATGATATTATGAATTGTGGACTCAAATCTTGTGATCAAGTCATGTCATATGTGTCAGTTTCCTTCTATCGAGTCCTGGGGGTATTCGTACCCAAAAAACATAGTTGTGTACCTAAATCCATGTTATATTGTCATGATAATCTCAGTCAAGCTATATTCTATAGAACTAAGTCAGTCATGTGACTCAGGAAACCTCAGAAATCTCATGATCTCAGTTAACTCTTAGATAATAGTACTACTCCTTCAGTCAACAAAAGTCAGTTAATCTATACATGTACAGTTAGTTGAATCATGTTTAGTCTCTTCAGATGGGAGTATAAGTTAGCACCGAGTGAACCCAAGGATGGAGACTCACCTACCAGTTTTAGGGTGTGATTCTTAGCATTCATACTCATGTTCTAGAACTACGTAGCCAGCGTAGGTTGAGAAATCTTAGCCTGTTAGATTAGGGTTCATCAAATGGCTTAACCTTTCCATTTAGGGTCCCACCATTCTCACCTTGAGTACCTGCCAGATAAAGGTCACTCACAACTGTCCTTACCAGTGGCGCGGTATTGACAACCCTCCAGTCGAGGCAGAGATTGGACCCCATCTTAACAATAATGGCATGCATGGGGCATGTTGTTTATACAACTACCTCCCACAGTTTTAGTATCACTCTTAATAAAGAACTCAAATAATTCTTCAGATATCAATATACCAGGACTGTTAGATATGGTCAAATTCAGTTATAGCACGGAACTCAGAGAGTTCAACCAGATTCCGGGTTGTCAGATAGAGTCATCCATGTTATCAGAACTACGGTTCCATCCATGTATTAGGGTATAGATTTGGCCATTATGTACTAACGATCTTAGTTACTATGTATGTATGTTTGCAATCTTATGTTCATATAAGTCAGTCAGTTAGCATTGTTCATGCATGCAAACCCTATTTATATTTAGCATACATCACTCGTATACTCAGTACAACCCCTCGTACTTATGCAATTGTGATATCGTTCTTTCTTTTCATGTTACACCATAGGTTCAGAGACACGAGCTCTAGATCGACAGTAGCCGTAGCATTTTTAGTCATCGAGATTCAGTGAGTCCTCTTTATTTGTATACAATATGATTAGATTTATTCATTATTATTTTAGCCAATTATCAATTTACGAAGTTATTTAAAGACATGTTCCTTCAACTCCTTATTTTAAATAGTACTTAGAGGCTTTTAGATTTACGCTCAGATTATGCTTTCAGATTTAATTTTCAGTTGTTTTTGGGTATTTTTTTCCCATATGGATGTTAGATTATTTTAGTTGAACCTTATGGCCTATTGTGTATGTTTTCTGCATTATTATGTCATGAATTGTAGTATATAGGTACAGATATAGTCCTGGGTTAACTTGTGGTCCCTCGGGGTCATAAACACCGTGTAGCATTCCGGTTTAGAAAATTAGGGTGTTACAGTCCCAGTATCTATTATTTTGGATAGAGGTACCCAGTTTACCTCTCATTTCTTGAAATCCTTCCAAAAGGGACTAGGTACCCAAGTTTACCTCAATACAGCCTTCCACCCTCAGATAGATGGTCATGTAGAAAGGACCATTCAACCTTTGAAATATAAGTTAAGGGCATGTTCCATTGACTATAAGGGAATTTGGGATGACCACTTGCCCATGATTGAGTGCGTATATAATAACAGTTATCATTCCAGCATCTAGATGGTTCTATTTGAGGTGCTTTATGGGAGGAGATATAGATCCCCCATTGGTTGGTTTGAAGTGGGTAAGGTTGCAGTGGTAGGGCCTGACTTGGTATTTGATGCCTTAGAAAAATTTTACTTGATCAGAAAAAGGCTCAAGACAGCTCAGAGCTGACAGAAATCATATACACATGTGCGAAGAAAGGATCTTGAGTTTGATATTGGTGACTATGTGTATTATAAAATCTCTCCTATAAAAGGAGTGAAGAGATATGGCAAGAAAGGAAAACTTAGTCCCGATATGTTGGTCCTTACCGAATTCTCAGCTATTTCGGAAAAGTAGCTTACGAGCTTGAGTTGCCTTAAGACTTAGCTTCAGTTCACCCAGTGTTCCATATCTCCTTACTAAAGAAGTGCATAGGTGACATAGCAATTTTAGTCCTGATAGAGGGAATTGATGTCTAGAACAACCTCTCTTATGAGGAAATCCCTATCAAAATTCTCAATTTTTAGGTTCACAGACTAAGGAACAAAGAGGTTCCTCTAGTCAAAGTTCTTTGGCAGAATCAGTCCATTAAAGGAGCTACTTAGGAAGTAGAAACAGATATACAGATCAAGTATCCTGACCTCTTCTCTGCAAACTCAGACTCAACTCAAGGTAATAGTTTTTCTTGAATTTAGTTCCATGCTCAGATTACCTTTAAAATTATGCTTCAGTTCAGTTACATAGCATTCTCATATGATTCATACCTTCTTGAAACAGGTCAATCATGTGTCATGTTTTCAGAACTCAATCATGCTTTAGTTATGCATATTTTTTATGATAACTCATTATATCAGTACTTTCAGTCACATAATCATGCTTTAGTTATGTATGTTCAGTATATATAAATTCAGTCTATTTGTATTCTAAACTTAGTCAGTCTCATTTGAGGACGAATGTTCCCAAGGGGGAGATATTCTAAAACCCTACAAAATCCTAATCTTAACTCAGTCTGTTAATGCTTAAAACAGGTCTCAGACTTAGAAATTTCAGCTAAGTGTTTATACTTAGAACTTATTTTAGCCTTCATAAGTTGGCGGTCCTATTTTACGACCCTTATGACCTTAAGATGTCGATCCTTGGATTAAATTATGATCAGTTGTGTCAATAGGTATCTCCGAGTGAGTTTTGGATTTCTCAAACTTTGTTTGAATCATTGTCAGGTGACCAAACTAGTGGGTCAACGCGATCTCGATGCGTCATGTCACCCATCGTGTCGATAAATAATTTTTTTTCCAACTTTCAATGCAATTCTACCGAACCAATGAGGACACAATGTGGCACGATGGTCGTGATATTCATTCCATCGATATGGTAAGTTGGTATGCACGTTACTAGGCATGTTGTTTAGTAATTAAATCAGCATCCAGAAGGGTAGTTGGGACATTTTCCCACTTCTTTTAAGCCCCAAAACACGAGATTAAACCCCTTAATAGGCAAAATACACTTATTATTCACTAAAATACTCTCAAGAACAAACTATATTCCATCAATTCAAAAACAAGATTCAAGAAATTCACCATCAATCTTCATGAATTCAAGTATCAAGGTATGTCAAGTTTTCATCCAAGGGTTTTCTTCCACCCTTGGAGTTCAAGAACCTTTTTAAAATCACAAGTTTATTTCTTTCATGAATTTAATGTTGAATTTGATTGTATTCATGATTATGATGAAGTTTGGTTTATAATCAATGATTAATTACAAGTTTCTTGAGAAATAAATAGCATGTGTGTGTTGTTATATGGTTTCATTGTTAAAAGCCCCTGAATTTGTGAGTTTGGGATTTTGATCATGATGCTTTCATGTTATAGTATAGTCATGTGTATAAATCATGATCCCCAAGTGTTTGATGAATTTTTCATGTGAGTTAATTAATGAAATCATATCATGTTAGCATTTAAACAAGTTCATCCCATGCAAGTATTTGCTAAAATACCGCAATGAATGAATTATGATAAAGTGTCTAGCTATCATGCTTTCAAGATTGTCTAATGTTTTACAATTTAAACAATTGAGTCCTGAAGGTATCTAATACTCGGCAATCTAGTTGTGTACCTAAATTTACAATAGTTTCAGAATAGTCTTAGTGATGTCAAATCTAGTAGTACTCATACAGATAATAGAACTTGGTACATTCAGCCAGTTAATAGAACTAAGAGTATTTAGTCAGTTATTAGAACTCAGTGAACTCAGTCCTGTTCAAATAGACAGCATGATCAGTAATAGTTTAGTTAAGCCTAGTACAGTCGAGAAATCAGTTCAGTTTCTATTTAGTTGGGAGTAGGAATCATCACCCAGAGACCCAAAGATGGGGGCATTTCTCCCAGTAGTGGGTTTGGCCCTTAGTAGCAATCCCTGCATTATAGAACTATGTAGACAACGTAGGTTGAGATATCTTCCTCCTATTTTAGGGTTGAAATATCTTGTATGAGTTTTTCTACTAGCAAGGGTTAATGAAAGGGCTTCCTTTCAGAAGGGTTAACTCCTAGCCATTGTTAGAATCCCTTGGCAAGGTGCTAATCCCTTTCAGAAGGATACAGTCATCTAGCTTAATACAGAACTCAATTTAGTGTTACAGAATTAGGACTGTCATGTATAGTCTCTTAGTTAATAGTAATACAGTATTAGTAAACTCTGATTTAAGTCATTTAGTTTTCAAAACTTATTATCCAGTGTTAATGAAATCTCAATTACAGTATTCGTAGTTCTATGTATAGCATTGCATAATCAATATTTACAGCAGTTTTAGATATACATGTACTCTTATTCAGTTATGTTCAAACTATTCAGTCAGATATTGTTCATGTATATGAACCCATGCATTTATCCTTACCTCACCTAGCATACTAGTACATTCAAAGTACTGGCCTATACCTTTCTTTTATGCTCTGATGTCTTATATCATAGGTTCAGATGCATGGGCTCTTAATCGTCCCTAGCAGCCCAGATTATCAGCAGCAGAGTTAGTGGTGAGTCCTTATAATTCAATGAAAATGTATTTTTCAGTTATCAGTACTGCAGTAGTTGGAGTTAGTTAAGGGCTTATCCCATCAACTCCACTTTCAGATAGTTCAATTAGAGGCTTTTCAGATTCGACTATTTCAGACAAATATTCAGTATTCATTGTTATATTTGTATTTAATTTAGTTTTGAACCTTAAGGAAATATTCTACCTAATTTCCACATTATACAGTATTTTTATTCAGTGATTTTGGCAGGTACTAATCATAGGCTAGTTAGTGGTCCTTCAGGGTTAAGAGCACCATATGATGTTCGGGGTATAGAATTGAGGCGTTACAAACTTGGTATCATAGCCTAAGGTTCAACAAAGTACTAGGAAGTTTGAAAGTCGGGTCTAGTAGAGTCTTGTGCATGGGTGTGTAATTCACCACACTTATGGACAAGAGGCTATGAGGAATTTTAGGAAACGTTTCCCTTCTTTTAGTATTCATATCATGCGAGTGAGAATGAGATCAAGTTACACTCTTAGTCTAATCATTTTCTTACTTATATTTACAGAACATGCCTCCCAAAAAGAACAATTGAATGAGAATAGAAAATCAGCCAGCACCTCAACCTACCCAGCCAGATCCCCTAGACAAGCATGTTTCCCACGTAGAATTTAGAGAAACTTTCACCACTCTATCTCATTCTGTGGCTTCCCAGAATGAATGCCCAACATCCATTCCAGCCAACCTAGTGGCAAATACTGCTGCAACTAGAATTTGGGACTTCACCCGAGTGAACCCTCCAGCCTTTATCGAGTCTAAGTCGGATGAGGACCCATAGGAATTCCTTGATTAGGTGCATAAAGTATCAGATATTATAGGGGTGATAGCTAGTGAGAGTGCTAAGGTAGCCACATATTAGTTATAGGATGTGGCTCACTCATGTTTCAAGTAATGGAAGGCATAGAGGGCCATAGATGCAGGGCTCGTAGAATGGGAGGAGTTTTCCACCATTTTTTTGGATAGGTTCTTCCCACTAGATTTAAAGAAAGAAAAAGTTTTTGAGTTGATTAATCTGAAGCGGGGAAACATGACAGTGAAATATTATTCTCTCAAATTTACTCAATTAGCCGGATATTCCCCTCATGTAGTAGCAGATAGCAGATCTAAGATGAGTAAGTTTGTGTCTGGAGTGTCTAAAAATGTAGTCAAGGAGTATAGAACCATAATGCTGATTAAGGAGATGGACATAGCCAAGCTTATAGTGCATGCCTAGCAGATAGAGGAGGCTAAGAATAAGGAGAAGGAGAGAGAATATAAGAGAGCTAGAATAAGTAACTTCAATTTCTCTCAGTCTAAGTTAGAGGGCAGGAGTCATTTTCAGTTCTGCTCAAATTCTTTAGTTCCAGCTTCGTCCTCATCTAGTGCTACAATGCTAAAATTTATAGACGACAATAAAGATAGAGCATCAGGCCCTAAACCTCAGAGTAGTGTTAGTAGTTCCCGAACTAATATCCTTTTCCAAAAGTATAGAAGAAACCACCAAGGTGTTTGCAGAGCTAGCAGTGATGTATGTTTTGGATATGAAAAGCTAGCCCATAGACTCAGAGAGTGTCCTTAGGTGGGTTTGTAGAGTCAGCATAATCATTCTTCAGCTCAGTTCGATTGCCTTAATCAGCAAGGTGCCACTTCCAGTGCCACCAGTGGGCAACAGCCAAATAGGCTTTATGTGCTTTAGTCCCGACAAGAACAGGAAAGTTCTCTCTATGTGGTCACTGGCATGTTACAGGCTTATCATTTTTATATTTATACTTTACTATATCCAGGAGCTTATTTGTTTTTTGTTACTCCTGATATAGCTGTAGACATCAAAGTCAGTCCCAAAATCCTAGTAGAGCCTTTCTCAGTCTCACCCCAGTGGGTAAATTTATCATAGTTCGACGATTATACAGTAACTGTCTGGTTATTGTCTTTCAGAAAGTCAATTCAGCAGACTTAGTAGAATTAGAGATGACTGATTTTGATATCATTCTCGAATTAGATTGGCTTCATTCATGCTATGCTTCAGTTGACTGAAGAAATAGAGTTGTCAATTTTTAGTTTCTAAATAACCTGTCCTTTAGTAGAGAGGTAGTACTTCACTACTTAGGGGTCACCTTGTTTCCTACCTTAGGGAGAGAAAAGTGATATCTAAGAGGTGTATTTATCATCTCATTTGAGTTAAAGACTCTCATTCAGAGACCCCTAATCTTGAGTCAGTTCCGGTAGCATGTGAATTCCCAAATATGTTTCCCAAAGATCTTTTAGGAGTCCCTCCCGAGTGGGGAATTGAATTTTGAATAGACCTTTTTCTAGATACATAGCCTATCTCTATCTCGCCATACAGAATGGCCCCAACAGGACTCAAAGAGTTAAAATAAATAGTTGAATGGTCTCTTAGATAATGGATTAATCAAACCCAGTGTATCCCCTTGGCATGCACCAGTTCTATTTGTGCATAAGAAAGATGGTTCTCTTAGAATATGTATAGACTACCATCGCTTAAATAAAATTATGGTCAAGAACAAGTATCCACTTCCCAGAATCGATGACTTGTTTTACCAACTTCAGTGTGCCAGATAGTTTTTTATAATAAACCTTAGATCAGGCTATCACCAGCTCAGAGTTAGAGAATGTTAACATTCCAAAAATAGCTTTTAGAACTCGATATGGTCACACAAATTCTTCGTATTGTCATTTGGTCTTACCAATGCTCCAGCATCCTTCATGGACTTGATGAACCTTGTGTTCAAGCAATACTTGGACATGTTCATGATAGTCTTCATTGATGACATTCTTGTCTACTCCCAAAGTGATCATGATCATGCAGACCATCTTAGAATAGTATTATAATCTCTCAAAACCCATCAGTTGTTTGATAAATTTAGTAAGTATGAATTTTGGGTATAGTCACTAGCTTTCCTTTGTCATATAGTTTTCGATGAAGGCATTAGAGTGGATTCTCAAAAGAAAAAAGCAGTTAGAAACTTTCCCAGACCCATCTCTCTATCTCCTATGTCCAGATTGACTCAATAGAAATTCAAGTTCCACTGGTTAGATTCTCATGAGAAAAGTTTTCAGAAATTAAAGACTAAAATCACTATAGGCCTAGTTTGACATTACCAAATAGCTCAAATAAGTTTGTGGTATATTGTGATACTTCCAGAGTTGGTTTGGGTGTGTGTTTTGATGCAGAGAGGTAAGGTCATAGCATATGCTTCTAGACAGCTTAAGCCTCATGAAAAGAATTGCCCGACTTATGATCTTCAGTTAGCACCTGTTGTATTTGTCTTAAAGATTTGGAGGCATTTTTTGTATGGGGTACATATTGATATGTTCACAGACCATAAAATCTTACAGTATGTATTTTTAACAAAGATCTGAACCTATGTCAAAGAAGGTGGTAGAGTTGTTGAAAGACTACGACATGAGTGTCCTGTATCATCCAGGCAAGGAAAATATAGTGGTTGATGCTCTCAGTAGGATGTCTATGGGTAATATTTCTCACATGGAAGATGATAAAAAGAATTTAGTTCAGGAAGTTCATCAGCTTACCCAACTATATGTCCACTTAGTCGATTCAGTAGATGGTAGTGTGCGAGTACACACTAGTTTAGAATTATCTCTGGTTGTTTAAGTGAACAAAAAGTAGGATAGAGATCACCATTTAGTCAAGTTTAAATATTTAGTCAGAGATTAAAGGGTAGAGGTTTTCTCCCAAGGGGGGTATGGTGTGTTGCATTGCCAGGGTCGGCTAGGAGTGCCAGGTGTAGATGACTTGAGATAACAAATTTTTGCAGAAGTGTATAGTGCGTGTTACTCTATTCATCCAGGTGCCACTAAGATGTACCTCGATTTGTGGGAGATCTATTGGTGAAATGGAATGAAGAGGGACATTGAAGAGTTTGTAGCTAAGTGATCTACATATCAGCAGGTTAAGATTAAGCATTAGAAGACTAGTGGATCTATGTAGGAGTTTGGTATTTCCATGTGAGAGTAGGAGGAAGTGAACATGGACTTTGTGATGGGTTTTCTCAATACTCGTTGTCAGCATGATTCCATTTGGGTCGTAGACAGTATGACTAAATCAGTTCACTTCTTTCTAGTTCATACCTCTTTTCTAGCTGAGGACTATGCCAAACTCTATGTTTGAGATTTTGTGAAATTGTATAGATTCCCGGTATCTATTATCTTGGATAGAGGTACTTAGTTTACCTTACATTTCTAGAAAGCTTTCCAAAAGGGTCATGGTACCTAAGTTCACCTCAGTACCACCTTCCACTCTCAGATAGATGGTCTAGCAGAAAGGACCATTCAAACTTTGGAATACATATTAAAGGCGTGTTCCATCGACTTTAAGGGTAGTTGGGTTGACCACATTCCCTTGATTGAGTTTGCATATAATAAAAGTTATCATTTCAGTATCCAGCTGGCTACATTTGAGGTGCTCTATGGAAAGAGTTGTAGATCCCCTATTGGTTGGTTTGAAGTGGGTGAGGTCATAGTGGTAGGTCCTGACTTGGTATTCGATGCCTTAGAAAAATTTTAGTTGATCAGTAAAAGGCTCAAGACAGCTCAGAGCCGACAGAAATCGTATGCAGACGTGTGAAGAAATTATCTCAAGTTAGAGATTAGTGACTATGTGTATTTGAAAATCTCTCCAATGAAAGGAGTGAAGAGGTTTGGCCAAAAAGTGAAACTCAATCCCCGATATATCGGTCCTTACCGAATTCTCAGCCATTTTGGAAAAGGTATCTTAAAAGCTTGAGTTGCCTTCAGACTTATCTATAGTGCACCCAGTGTTCCATGACTCCTTGCTAAAGAATTGCATAGGTGACCCAGCAGTTGTATTCTCGATAGAGGGAATTGATACCCGAGAACAGACTCTATTATGAGTAACTCCCAGTCAAAATTCTAAATTTTCAGGTTCACAGACTAAGGAACAAAGAGGTTCCTCTTGTCAAAGTTCTTTGGCAAAATCAATCCATTGAGGGATCTACTTGGGAAGCAGAAGCAGATATGCAGACCACTTATCCTCATTTATTCTATGCAAACTCAGTCTCGGTTCAAGGTAATAATTTTCCTTGAATTTACTCAGTTCTATGCTCAGATTACCTTTATAATTCTACATCGGTTCGATTACATAGCATTCTCATATCATGCATACCTTTATGAAACAACTCAGTCATGTGTCATGTTTTCAGAACTCAGTCATGCTTTATTTATACATGATCAGTATGATAACTCAGTATATTAGAACTTTCAGTCATGTAATCATGCTTCAGTTATGCATGTTCAGTATATATAAATTTAGTTTTTTAGTATTCTTAGCTTAGTCAGTCTCATTCGAAGATGAATATTCCTAAGGGGGTGATATTATAAGATCCCACAAAATCCTAAGTTTAACTCAGTCTGTCATTGCTTAAAAGAGGTCCCAGACTTAGAAATTTAAGTAAAGTATTTATACTTAGAATTTATTTTAGCCTTCATAGGTTGGAGATCCTATTTTGCGACCCTTATGGCCTTAAGATTTTGATCCTTGGATTGAATTATGATTAGGTGTGTCAATAGGTCTCTTCGAGTGAGTTTTGGATTTTTTGGACTTCATTTGAATCATTTTGCAGGTGACAAAAATAGTGGGTTGACGCAATCCTGATGCATCGCATCTCTCATTGCATCGACATATCTTTTTCCCTATTTTTAAATACAATTCCAGTGAACTAATGCAGACTCGATGCGGTGCGATAGTCATCGCGTTGATGCCATTAATGTGGTGAATTAGAATACGCGTAGATGTTCATGCTTTTCAGTAATTAAATCAGTATCAAGAAGGGTATTTGGGACATTTTTTCCACTTTTATTCATCCCCAAAACATGAGATTAAACTCCTCAATAGGCAAAATACTATGATTATTTAGTAAAATCTTCTCAAGAACAAATCATAGTCCATCAAGTCAAGAACAAGATTCAAGAAATTCAACATCAATATTCATGAATTCAAGTATCAAGGCATGTTAGGTGTTCATCCAAGGGTTTCCTTACACCCTTGAAGTTCAAGAACCCTTTTTAAATTTCAAGTAGATTTCTTTCGCGAATTTTATGTTGAATATGATTGTATTCATAATATGATGTAGTTGGGTTTATAATCTCTTATTATTTTCAAGTTTCTTAAGAAACAAAGAGCATCTGTGTGTTGTTATATTGTTTCATTGTTAAAAGACCTTGAATTTATGAGTTTGGGATTTTGATCATAATGCTTTCATGTTATAGTATTGTGATGGGTATTAATCATGCTCCCTAAGTGTTTGATGAATTTTTCATGTGAGTTGAGTAATGAAAACATATCATGTTAGCAAGTATACAAGTTTATGCCATGAAAGTGTTTGCTAAAATGCCTCAATGAATGAATTGTGATAAAGTGTCTACCTATCATGCTTTCAAGATTATACTATGTTTCACAATTTACCCAACCGATTCCTAAAGGTATCTAATACCCAACAATATAGATGTTTACCAAGATTTATAGTAGTTTCAGAATAGTCTTAGTGATGTCACATCCAGTACTACTTAAACGGATAATAGAACTCAGTACATTCATCCAATTAATAGAACTCACAGTATTCAGTCAGTTATTAGAACTCAGTGAACTTAGTATAGTTGAGATAGATAGCACAATCTGTAATTGTTCAGTCAATCCTAGTACAGTCTAGAAATTAGTTCAGTGTCTATTCAGTTTTGAATAGGAATCAGCACTGAGCGAACCCAGGGATGGGGGTATTCCTACTAGTAGAAGGCTTAACCCTTAGTAGCAATCCCTGCATTATAGAACTATGTATCCAACATAGTTTTAGATGTCTTCCTACCAGTCTAGGGTTGATAAATCTCATACGAGTTTTCCTGCCAGCGAGGGTTGATGAAAGGGTTTCTTGTTATAGAGGGTTAACTCCTAGCCATTGTTAGTATCTCTTGGCAAGGTGCTAAAACCCTTTCAACTGAGGTCACAAGTTGGACCCCAACTCACATCATAATCAGGGTATGTCGGTTAGTGAACACTCCCATAGTTTCAGTTTTAGACTCAGTATAAAACCTCAGTTGAGTTTATGAATCAGGACTGTTAGATACAGTCTTCCAACATAGTATAAAACTCAGTTCATTTTTACAAAATTAGGACTTTCAAAAATAGTCTCTCAGTTTACAATAATACAGTATCAGTAAACTCAGACATCAGTCATTTAGTTTTCCAAACTTATTATCCAATGTTAATGAAATCTAAGTTCATAGTTATATGTATAGCATTGCATAATCAGTATTTTCAGTAGTTTTAAATATACACGTACTCTCATTCAGTTATTTTCATGCCGTTCAATCAGTTATTATTCATATATATGAACCCATGCGTTCATCCTTACCTCACCTAGCATAGCACTACATTTAAAGTACTGATGCATACCTTTCTTTTATGCTATGATGTCTTATATTATAGGTTCAGATGTACGGGCTCCTCACTGTGCCTAAAAGCCCAGATTATTAGCAACAAATTTAGTGGTGTGTCCTCATAATTGAAGGATAGGGTATTTTTTCAGTTAGCAGTACTGTAGTAGTTGGAGTTAGTTGGAAGATTATCCCATAAACTCCACTTTCAGACAGTTCAGTTAGAGGCTTTTCAAACTAGACTATTTCAGATAGATATTCAGTATTCATTAGTTATATGTCAATATTTCATTTAGTTTTGAACCTTATGGAAATTTTCTTCCTAATTTTTGCATTATACAGTATTACTATTTAGTGATTGCAGCAGTTACCATTCAATGATTATCTTGTGGTCCTTCAGAATTATGAGCACCGTGTGATATCTGGGTACAAACTCGGGGCATTAAAATTTGAGATGTTTTAAAACTAATATAAGTCTATTAATGATGCTTAAGGGGCAAATTAATTTAATGGGAAAGGTTTTTGGAGTGAGGAAAAGAAAAAAATACCCCTAAGAAAACCAAAGAAGTCTCATAATTTTACCAGGTGATGACCATTGTTTATGTCCCATCACTCATGTGATAGGTCATCACCTAGGTCATCAGTTTTGGGTTATATTTTACCACTTACATCCCTACCCTGAAGACTAGGGCTGATGGGTCATCACTTAGTTGACGGCCCATCAACTTGGTCATCACCTAGTTGATAAGTCATCAACTTCGTCATCACATTTTGTCAGATAGACACTTTAAAGTAAAATGAGCATAACTTTCTACTCTAATATCGAATTAAGGTGAAACTAGTTGCATTGGAAATAGGACTCAAAGATCTTTATTTTGGTATATGGTTGTCAACTTAAATCAACATATACTAGGATTAATGGTCATTGAAATTTTATCCAAGCTAAAATATTCAACAAAAACTTAATCGATATAAACATTCTAAACTCAACTTTAAGTTAGGAGATATTTGTGACCTCAATTCATATCCAAAGTTATTCCAATGCTAAAGAATATATAAAAACACATATATTAACAAAAAATTATTAGTTCAGATCTATACGCATAGGAACAACGATTTGAAATCTAGCCCAAAAAATATGGGGTGTTACACCTACTATTGAAAAAAGTTTAATATTGCTTTGTTAACCGCATTCATTTTAGCAAAAATGACATGTCACCTCACCAGTTAAACCCTTCTTCTACTATCATGATACAAAATTATCAACACTTTCACTTTATATCTACCATTACCATTGTTAGAGTTGTGACCTGAATTTGAATGGAGCAGCCTTGAACGTTCCACGGTATGGACCTTTATATTTTTAGGCATAGGACTTATTTGTATGCCCGTATTATATGTATTCAGGAAATTTAGCCTTCTCCACATTGTACTCCTTTCTTTTCTTAGACAAACCTCTTCTGCCTCTGCCTGTGGTTTTTTTCTGCAAGGGTTTCCACGTAAATCTATGTTCTTATTTTTGTTTACCTGTGGTTTTCTTTATTTCTGCCCGATTACTAACAAACTGGTATCAGACCCTATTGTGATTGTTTTGTCGGGGATGGAAACCATGTAGTAAAATATTCTATTATTGGATTGCAACACCAAATTTTTACTATGTCAGGTTAAGATATGGGTTGTGCTCGCACGAATGGATTTGGATGATGCTTTATTAGGGTTTGAGAAGATTACCTCATCGTGGATGAACAAGTAAAAATGATGAAAGGATCAAAAGGCTCTATCTCAGATCCACCTTCATTTATCCAAATAGATTCAATAGGATGTTTTAAAGGATATCACAGCCGCTGCATAATGGTTGAAACTAGAATAGTTGTGTATGATGAAGAGAAATTTAGCAAATTTGTTTTTCCTACAAGGCTCTACTGTTATAGGTGATGTGACTATTTCTACCTCTTCTCTATCAGAAAGTGACATTGCTAAACTTTGGCATATGTGCCTGGGGTATGTGAGTGAAAATGGGATGGATGAACTAAGCAAGAGAGGACTTATTGATGGGTAGAGTATTACTAAATTAGAGTTCTGTGAGCACTACATTTTCAGGAAGAAGAAGAGAATCAAATTCACTAAAGGCATCCACTCAACTAAGGGCACACTTAATTATATTCATTCTCATCTCTAGGGTCCTACTAGAGCACCTTCTAGAGGAGGACCTAATTACTTATTGACTATTATTGATTACTATTCTAGAAAATTTGTGGTGTTCTTTCTGAATCAAAAGAATGATCTGTTACCTATTTTCAAGGAGTGGATGACTATGATTGAAAATCAAATAGGGAAGTAGGTAAAATGAGTTTGGACCGATAATTATTTAGAGTTCTATTCTATTGAATTTAATACTTTGTACAAGTCAGAAGGAATTGTGAGGCACTTGACAGTTCATCATACTCTACAGTAAAATGGTGTGGTCGAATGAATGAGTAGGACTATAATGGAGATGGTGTGTTTTATACTCTCTAATGTTGGTTTACCCAAGTCTTTTTGGGATGAAGCGGCTTTCACAGCTTGCTTTGTTATTAACCACTCTTTCTCAATCATGATTCATAAAAAGACTCCACAAGTGGTATGGTCTGATACCCCTGCTAGTTATTCTGATTTAAGGATATTTAGATGTCTGCGTATGATCATGTTGACAATGGAAAGTTGGAACCTAGATTTGTCAAGTGCTTATTTATGGGTTATAAGCTTGTTGTTAAAGGTTATAAGCTTTGGTTTCCAGAAAACAGAAAGGTTATAATTAGTAAGGATGTTGTGTTTGATGAAACTACCATGTTTCGGGCTCTCTCCGAATCTAGTGCTTTACCCCCATATGAGCTTACTGACATAAATCAGCAAAAGTCAAGCACCCATGTTGAATTGCAGATTGGAGCAGAGTCTACACTAGTGCCTACTTCTTAGTCTAGCATGGAGATACAGAGTGATACTATTTCTTCTTCACCACCAGTGGCGACATAGTATTTTATTGCTAGAGATAGGCTTAGAAGAGATATTAGACCTCCTCAGAAGTATGCTAAAGTTGATTTGGTTACTTATGTATTGAGTGCAGCATAAGGTATTGATTCCAATGAAGATCCCTCTTCTTACTCAAAGGTAGTTAGTTGTGATGATTTCGATCGATAGATGATTTCTATACAGAAGGAGATAGAATCATTTCATAAGAATGGTACATGGGATCTGGTGAGATTAAATAAAGATAAGAAAGTTGTTCGTTGCAAGTGGTTATTTAAAGAAAAAGGAACATCGGGCTTTGAAGATTCTAGGTACAAAGCAAGACTAGTTTCTAAAGGTTACAGTCAGGTTCCAAGTATCCACTTCATAGATGTGTTTTCTCCAGTTGTAAAGCATAGATTGATTTGAGCATTTCTTGGTATTATGGCCATGTATATTATTGAGCTTAAGTAGTTGTATGTTAAAACTGCATTTTACATGGATAGCTTGAGGAGGACATGTATATGCAGCAACCAGAAGGCTTTGTAGTCTTAGGAAAGGAGGAGTATGTATGGTTGCTGAAAAAGTCTCTTTATGGCTTAAAGCAGTCGCCCAGTAGTGGTATAAGAGGTTTGACTCTTTTATGACCTCTCATATATTTCAGAGGAGTAGCTATGATAGTTGTGTCTACTTCAAGAAGGTAAGTGATGGTTCATTTGTGTATCTTCTGTTGTATATTGACGATATGTTGATTGCAGAAAAGAATATGAGAGAGATAGTAAAAGTCAAAGCTCAGCTCAGTAAGGAGTTTGATATGAAGCATCTAGGAGCAACAAAGAAAATTCTTGTCATGGAGATTCTGAGGGATAGAAAAAATTGTAAGTTATACTTGAGTTAGAAAAGATATCCTAAAAAAAGTGCTTCACAAGTTGAATATGCAAAATTCCAAGCCTGTAAGTACTCTATTGGCAGCTCACTTTAAACTCTCGACCACTTTATCTCCAAAGATAGATGATGAGCATGACTATCTCGAGTTCCATACTCTAGTGTCATCGGGTCTCTTATGTATGTTATGGTGTGTTCCTAACCAGATTTATCTTATGCTATTAGTGCAGTTAGCAGATACATGGAAAATCTTGGCAAAGAGCATTGGAAAGCAGTTTATTGGATTTTCAAATACTTGCATGGATCTGTTGATATTTGTTTGCAGTTTGGGTGAAACAGAGATAGAGTAATCGGGTAAGTTGATTCTAATTTTGCAGAAGACCATGATAAAAGGAGGTCCCTTTTAGGCTATGTTTTCACCATTGGTGGTTGTGCTATCAATTGGAAAGCTACTTTACAGACTACGATTGCTTTGTCAACTACTAAGGTAGAGGAGATGGATATTACAGAGGATTTCAAGGATGCCATTTGGTTAAAGGGTCTATATGGTGAACTTTGCAAGTACTTACAGATTACTACGGTCTTTTGCGACAACCAGAGTGCTATCTTCCTTATAAAAGATCAAATGTTTCATGAGACTACAAAGCACATCTATATTTGGTATCGTTTTTTGCGTGAAATTACCACTCGTGGTGATATTGTGGTAAGCAAGATTAGTACCCATGATAATCCTACTGATATGATGACTAAAACACTACCAAGTACCAAGTTTGAGCATTTCTTGGACTTGGTTGGTGTTAGTTGTTGAGATGTGCCCTTAGGGGCTTTTGTGGAAGAGGTGGACAGTTTGTCTTGAAATAGATTTGAGTTCTAAATTAGAATTTATGTCAAGGTGGAGATTGTTAGAGTTGTGACCCGAATTTTGATGGTTCGGCCCTGAACATTCCGCGGTATGGACCTTTATATTTTTGGGCCTAGAACTTATTTGTATGCACGTATTATATAAGTGCATTTAGTGGGTTATTTTGTGTATTCAGAAAATTCAGCCTTCTCCATATTGTACTCCTCTCCTTTCATAGTGAAACCTCCTCTGCCTCTACCCATGTTTTTTTTCCGCAAGGGTTTCCATGTAAATCTATGTGTTCTTATTTTTGTTCACTTGTGGTTTGCTTTATTTCTGCCTGATTCCTAACAACCATCATTATAAACCATCTACCTTACATAGGAAGAAAAATAGTTTTTTATTGATAAAACTTGTGATTATAATTCTGTATCTCCCTTAATTCTTGTCTCTAATTTATTATTCTTGATACGAGAACTAAAGAGGTGTGTTTCTCAAGCATAAGATGATGTAGGCCTTGTGGTTTCGTTGATATTCAAGAAAAGTTAGTAACGCTTCAGACTTAGTGATGATAAATTTTGATGAGATCTTCAACTGCAGATTTCTAACAGATAAATGAAAGTGCAACAAAAATCTAGTTCTTTGTTTTAACAATAATGAAATTGTTGGTTCAATTTAACATGAGAAAGAAAACTAATTCCGCTGGCATTTCTATGTTTTGTTAAGTTGGTCAACATTGGGATCTCTCACGTAGGCAACAAAGAAGTGGAAGCAACAAAAGCAATTCATGCATGAAAGGAAGTATATCTGGGATGGTAAGGTGACTGAAGAATTTGTTTCAAGGCATATATTGATGAGACTAGTAAAGCAGAATCAAAATGACAGTATCAACTTTAAATTTGAAATGCATGTTGAGCAACAATTAGCATTTGGTCGAGCTTTTTAAAATCCTTCTAGTGTATTTTTCTTAGATGTGTTTTCCAAAAAAGTGTTTTTAGGAAAAGATACTTTTTACAGCTTCTAATGGAAAGCACTTCTTTTCACCAAAAGCTTACCAAACACAATTATTTTTAATTACGTACTTTTGGCCTCCCAAAAACTTAACGAAATAGACTACCACACTAGAAAATAGCAAAGATGTATGGAAACAACGAGAGACAAGGGTTAATTTATTGGCACCTTTAAAATCAAATTGTGTGTGTAGTGTTTATGTAAGCATTTTACATAAACACTACACACACAATTGGATAACAAATGTTGACAACAGAATTATAGTTTAAGAATAAGATCTAGTTCATTGATAACTACTTAGACTGACAATTCCCATATCTTTCCTTTGAAAGAGATAATGATAATCGATACTTCATCATGGTATCTTTGACGATCTCCAGGTGGTATGTGAAGAAACACATGGAAATCAATCCCTGAAAAATACACAAAGTTCTTAAGCACGTTGGATTGAAAGGAAAAATTAGCAGTTACAAATCAATGCATAGATATGGTTTTTGCAATTGCATACCTGCAGCTTTCTTTGTAGCTTTGAATAACAGTTCATCAATAAGATGCTGAGACGGATCTCCGACTGGGAATTTAGACATGAAGGACTCAACTTCAGAAACTACTTCTTCATAGGTGGAAGCATTGGTAAAGTCCAACAGAATATAAGATCAAAAATTTGTCTCCAGGCCAAGATTATGGTGGTGAAGTGATGGTAAACAGTTTATGCAAGGGGGATTTCCAGTATAGTCAATTCTCAAGGGCTCTAAAAGTGCATTGTTCCATTTGGGCTGTAAGATAACATGAGTAGAAAAGACATCAACACAAGGGAGAAAACTTAGTAAAGTCAAGAAATTGCTTAAGTCACAACCACAACATGATCGCTTTAGAAGAATGCTATTTAGTTCAGGTCAAACACATTTGCAAATACTGTTTTCAAGTTAAAAAATGTGTAGACTAGTGAAATAAAGTAATTATTTAAGTCACAGGCTCAACATAGTCGCGGTGCAAGCATACTATTGAATTCATGTGAAACGAAGTTGCAAATATGATAGCAAGATCAATACATGTAGCTTAGTGAAATCAAGAAATCCTTCAAGTTGCAACCACAATAAGATTGTATTAACTGAAATGCAATTGCACCAGTAACAAGTTAAATTATTATGAGCAAAGATGCAAACAGTATAAAGTTAAGTTTAAATTTTCCTCTTTCAGATGACCTGCCCTAAAAGCTCGCATAAACTTCAGGGGACCGTCACTCTGTCATTTTGTAAGACAGAAGCATCATCAGGCTGCTCACTTCTAATCCTGAGAACTTCCTACAGTAACGCAATAGACAAACCGAAGAATTAGTATATGAAATATGGAAAACTGAATCTTGAATACACCGACACATCTTTATGTTCTGAAACTAGCATGTTATAAACATGGAAACGTTTGATAAACAATTTATATGTAATCTAAACTAGACGTTCAATAAACAACTTACATATAATCTAATCCTCCAGCCCTAAAGTATTGCCATGTGGGCAAGTATTTCTCTCCAGAAATTATGTATTCTCATTTTTATAATAAGATCTTATTTATAGCCACGAACGGCACAATCCAAAACCAAACTGTTTCTCATTCATGCAAAGTAGTTGCTAGTCATATTTTCAAAAAAAAAGAATTGGGTAAAAGGGAGGGGATTTCCTGCCACATAAGGAATTCGGGAGTTGAGGTAGTCAACCAACTGAGCTACTAAGATTCACCTACTGTGAGTCCTTTTCACTGAGAAAACTAATTTCAGTTTAATTATAATTATTCAGCCATAGCAGTGACCACAAAATTAATTGATGAAGCTTTATATTATGGAATTAGTTTGTTTCTTTCTGAATTAATTCTACCATTATAAATTACAAATTCTTCTATTTAATCTTATTTAACTCCACTGTCAAGACACATGTACTAATCAAATAAATTAAATCACTGACAATATGATTTGTTAATTATTTTCTTTAGACTTTTGTTTAAATAATTTTATGTGCCAGATATAAAATTTACGGTTTGAGTTTGCACTTGAAAACTTATAAGCTTTCATAAAGATGTATCATCAATCTTTAAATTGAGACATAAATTTCACAACTAACTATTACTTTGCCAATGTACATTTCGTCCAAATTTAAAGGCATGTTAACCCACAAAATAATTTAGCCTTTTAATAAATCAAGACAATAAATGGTATACATAAGTGTGACACCCCAAAAAGTTTAAGCCAAGATCTGAGCTCTTCATGTGTATATAGGCCTAAACCCAATGATTCCTTAATATAAGTAGATATCATGCTCAATCCTATAGTGTGGTAAATGCTTTAGATGCCAATCTTGATCATAAGAAATATCTAGCATAGAGTTAAGTTGAGTGCACTCCAACTGATTGAGTTCTAGCATTGGATTTTACTAGGGTCAACTTCAAACGAGCATTTCTCCTAGAATATAAAGTGTTATGTGGACCATTACGTATCAAATTAAATACCTTTGAGTTTTTTACCAGCGCCACTAACCATTTGTAAATTGGAGTTTAGATGAAAAGTTTTGAATAAAACAATGGAGATCCGTGATTTCAATGTGCTATATGTAATGCCCTGCATTTTTGAACTAGAAATCGGATCATTGTTCCTACGTGTGAAATCTCTAATTCCATGATTTAATTTTAAATTAATGTGTCATGATCTTTCTACTTGTATATGAAGTGATTATTAGGTGAAAAATGTGCATAGAAATTGCTTAAGGCAAAGTTGAGATAAGAATCCTTCATTTGTCCTAAGTTTGATAATCGATTCTACAAGGGTCCACTTTGAACTTGTTTAACTTTTGATACAGATAGAATTATGCATATCAAGACCCATCAAATTGTAGATAATTGAATTAGATTTTCATCGATACAAATTTTGCCTAAATCCAATAACCGAGCAAAATGTTGTGGCATTTTCTGTGTGAGGCAATAACATAATGCGATCTTGACGCGTTGCATCGACTGCGCTCCGATACAAAACCTGACGCGAATCTAAAGTGGTTTTACATGTTATTTCAATTCCTAAAGGGTCTAAGGTCACTTTAGTCATATTCCCTCACGCAAATTCTATCCCTAATCATCCTTAAATGAAATTAAGTCTTTTAGTAACATTTCAACTCTCTCAAGATCCCTAATTCATCTTTTAAGAACACAAGACAAGAAAACAACTAAGGTTTGGGCAATCAAGATTAACGGTCCAATATTTTTGAAATTTCTTTGTAATTCTTTGCAATTAAGGTACGTGGGGCTATCCTAAATATCATAGGCATGGGTTTTATGATTTTTACAAGCTTTGAAGATATTTAGGTCTGTATATGAAAAAGGGTTTTGGTAAATTGTTTAAGAGCATGCATTGTGAAATCAATTTGATGGAATTATGGAATTTTGCGGGGTTTTCTATAAGTTTAATTTATAAATCTCATGCTTATGTGATTTGAATCCAAAAAATGATTTACGAATGTAACTTGTGAGATTTCACTCCCCATGATGAAATTTATGAACCTTGCATGATATAATTTGTGAATTATCTTTGAGAATATGAATTAAGAGCCCCTCTTTTTATCATGAAATTTGTGTATAACCAATGTCGGGGGATGATTTGTGAATGATGAGAAACTTTTGAGTTTTAAATGTCTCTTGAATCATTATGCATGAGTAGAATAAATGGAATTGCCACTATGTTTTCATGATTCAAAAAAAGAGTGTGTTTGAATGAGTTTAATGTTATTTTGATGATAAGAAGCCTCATGTGACGTGATAAATATTTTGTGGCCATATACATTTTTTTTGAATAAGAAGAGTTGTGGTATAATGTTATGTAAATGACTTGCAAGTTAGAGTATGACAATACCTCTTTGTAAATTGCCCTTAAAAGAACAAGAAAAGAATGTTATGAGTGAGATTCATGTAGTTCTATAATATATTTTGAAACTGGGTTAATGTGAGTAAGGTGGTTACCTGGAGAAAGAACGAGTCAGAAGACTCTATGCTGGAAACCATTGTTTGCCAACACGGGACCTTGGTTTCCTGCTATGTGATCTTATGTGCCTAATATTATCTCATCCTAATTTGGGACTATGGTCTGGAGCCCTTCTTTATGATATTACGCCTAACCAAGATATGTTATTTTTATTTGGGGCTTTGGTACCCTGGTTTATGATCTTGTGTGCCCTACCCTCACTAGTACTCTAATCTTGGTGGCAACCAAGATCTGGTAGTCGGTGAAAAATGTGATATTGTAGGGTGTACCACCTAGCTCAACCGTGTTAGGGGAAATTGAACCACATAGGGTAAAAATGTTGTTGAAACTCAAATACCTTCCCCGTGTATTTTCGAATAATTTCTGCGATACTATGTTTTACAAAAACTCTCACCTATGTTTTATAAAATATAACTTTTTTTTGGATTACTCTGTGTACCAGTACATCTGTATTGACCCCCTATATTTTAGGATTCTGAGACATAATCCTGGGGTCCCGTTAAGCAGTAGATTGACTTGTCAGAAGTTTACAGCTGGTGAGCCTCCCTTATTTTAGAAGGCCTAGATTAGAACTTCTTATTATTATTTTATTTTGATTTATGTCTTGAATGGGCCTTGTACCAGTTTTAGACAAGATGTTGGTTGTGATGTGTTAGATATTTTGCAGACTGATGTTAGATGTTGTTAGAGGTTTATGGATTCCATTCCAATAACAACAATAAAAAACCTAGTGTATTCTCACAATGTGGGGTCTGTGGAGGGTAAGATGTACGCAGTCCATACCGCTACCTCTGAAGAAGTAGTTATGGATTTCATTCCAGATTATTCAATTGAATTCTGATATTGACCATGATTCTATTTTATATTTTTGCATTTTCCTTCATATTATATAAAAGTGTGTATGATTTCCAGATGGAAAAGGTGCTTGGGCCTTTATGGTTTGGGATGCTTGTCATGCCTAGGTCCTTGGCTCGGGTTGTGACAAACATGGTATCAGAGCATGGTTTATGGTCCTAGGGTATTTCTAAAATTATGTTTAGTAGAGTCTTGTTTATGGGTGTATTGTGCACCACACTTATAATCAGGATGCTACCAGGCATTTAGGAGTTATTTCTTATTCTTTCATACTCTAGTTGGTGCTATAGAGTTGTCCATTAGAAATTTATCTAAATTTATTCCTTGTTATAATTTCATCGGCCATGCCTCACTGTTGAGGATACAAGTGAAAGAGTCTAGTTCCCTAATGATGTGGTTCTCTCTGGTTGAGTTATTCATAAAGTTATGAGATAGAATGAGGACTTGAGAGGAGTTCATTAGTGCTTCAAGGTGTATTTATTTGAGTGTATGCCTTTATTCTGATGAAATCGTGCTTTTCATCCTGAGGTACAAAGTCTATTCAGTCCCTTTTCAAAATTCTTACTGCAGATTTCTTGCATAAGGGTAATAATATTTAGAAGAATGTTGGAACTTTATTTCCACCTAAGTTGTCGGATATATTAAAGTATCATGACCTACTGGTAGTGAGATGGTCCATAAGTTGGTGACATGAAGTGAGGGTGACTTTTACTTAAATTAGTAGTTTTAGTTGTTTAACTCTTGCATTGTGGAGTGGTTTTCCATTGTATAGTGATAGACTAGTATTGTAGCAATATTTCTAGATTGTATGATAGTCTATAAAGAAAGTGATTGGATATGATTATTATTTATTCAAATTGAGAAATATCTCAAAGTAGATAATTATGGTGGCAGTAGAAATCATTTATAAGTTGTAAGTGGAAAGGGGTAGAATTTTGAAGATCATTGTGATGTATGATTAGGTGGGTAAGTATGATGTGATGAATTAAAATATGTTGATAAGATTGAAATGGGTTATATTATAAGATAAGATCGACTAATCCTATCATGTGACCTTACCCATTTGATGGTCTTTTCTTTAATATAAGCAAACTAGCACTTCAAGTGAGAATGTATGTAGTGGATTTTTAGTTGTAATAGTGAGGTTATGGCGGGGTTGTGATTATAGGTAGTGGCTAAGTGAAGTGAAGTACTTGGGTTGATTTTCCAATTTGATAAACTAGTACAGTATGTGGCATGATTTACCGGTGGTATATAATTAAGGATAGACAACAGGCTTGAACTTTGTATGTAGAGTGTAGTGGTGAGAATAGTAGCTCGATATTGATGACAAATTTTTTGTGGTAATTAATTAGTAGGCTTGATGTGATGTGTGAAATGGCTTAGGTTGATAATTTATGAAAAGTTAAAGTAGTAATTGTGAGCTATATGTGTACATGAGAACTAGTGTTAAAATGATGAATTGTGGTTGAATTATTAAGTAAATAAGAATGTGAGTATAAAGGAATAAGTTGCACACCAGATAGCATGTGGTTAGATAAGGATGTAGGGTATAAGTTTCATGTGTAACCAGCTTGTATTTTTTTTAATTTTGTAGAACAAGGAAGTTTGGGGAGTTGTTGGCTAGTATTCATTAAAGATGAACTCGAGGAAATATAGGTAGGCAATATGTGCCTTTAGTATAGCGGTGCAAATTTAGTCAAGTTGTAAGTGTCGCGATAAAAGGTTTAATGCGAGTATCATAAGTGGTGGAGAACAAGTGGTTATACGATAAGGGGTATGGATATGTATACCCACATGAGTGTGAGTTGTAGAGTGATGGCTATAGAGGCTAGAAAAAGTTAAAAGTAACATTTATAGAAAAGCAGGGCCTTCAGAGTATAGTTCTTTAGGAAGAGTTTAGAGTTTAAGTGTATGGTAAGGTAGCTTTTATGTTAAGAGTTGTGGCTATAGATTTGATAAGGAGCTATATCTGTAAGTCTAGGATTATGACTTTGATCTAAGGGGGAGATGATGAATTGAGGAAGTTCTCGAATGTTCTTAGTGTGGCAAATTGTGGGGAGGAACCATGACAAACCTAATTCTACTCAAGCATAATCCTCTTACTTTAATTTAGAAGAATATCCTGCTAATGTCTTACGTCATCTGTTTAAGTCATGCATATGCCTATGGTTTGAGTTCTCTATGGACTTATGTTTATGATCTGACCTCCAAACTAGACGCAATATGTCTCCCCGTAATCTAGTCTTTCATGTATTAAAGCCATATGTTATGTTGTTTGTGATCCTTGAAAATATGTTTCTATATGTCACCAATTCATCTAATGTCTGGTTTAGCTAAGGTGATAAAGTTTATGCAAAAGCATGGCAAATCTCAGTTCCTTAAATAAAGAGCAATCGCTTCAAGCGGAACTATTTGTCTTAGATATAATGTAACACCTTGTAGCATTCTCGACTCAATACCACTCTTGGTTGCATGAATGGAGAGCTGACAACCTGAAAATTTTTCTAATTATTGAAATACTTAGTCATACTTATGAGCTCTTAACTTCCTTGCTTTTATGATCTTCTCGACCCCTAGACATAGATTTTTGAGTTGATTCATGATCAGGGGTGTAAAGGGGTGTCTCATAAAAGTTTTAGATTTTTCAAACGACATTTGAGGCATGTTTGGATGATCAAAATAGTGGGCCAATGCGATGTCGATGCGTCACACCAGGAATTGCGTCGGTAGGTACCGACGCGGCGCGGCGCTTAAACCATTGGGTGCCCAGTTTGTCTTACTGATTTCTAGAACAAGAAGGGTAATTCAGTCTTTTTCCCTCATTTTACCTTGATATGTGCACCAATGTTTTCTCACTGTGCTCTATCCAAAGAATTCGTGTTGTATTGTGTTTTTTTCCGAATGACCCTCTACTTATTATCTAGACACTTGATATAGGAAGCACTTCATAATGGTATTGTATCTTTACCTTATGTCCTACCTTGAGTATATTAACAGGTATGGGTTATAATTTAGTAGTGTTTCTCCTATTCATAATGCTTTTGCTCGAGTCCCTTAATGACCCTCCGTATGATAGTATGATGGTGGTTGTGGAAGCGTGGTGATGTGTTAGGTAGCGGAGTAGATGTTCTTAAAGGTAAAAAAAAATTATGTGATTCTTGAGCTAAGGTTATAGGTGAAAGGGAAAAGAAGGAGATGAACTTATGTTCTGTGAAATAGATAAAAATGGGATGTATTTTTACTATGAGAAATAGTTGGGAATGAGATATATAGTGAAAATCTTTGTGAATGTGATTGAATTTGCCGGTCTTAATAAGGGAAATGCATGAAGTGGGTGTAGTAATGATAGGCTTGAATGTTGTGATTGATGAAAACTCAACCCATGTTCTATGTGGTTCGTACTCTCTAAATTAAATCTCGAGTGTGTTTGATGATAGTGATAAGGTGAAGAAATATTCTTAAAGAGATATAAAGTACAGGATCCCATAGTTAAAGTTATCACCTTGTAACTCCGAGTTAGGCTTCAACATAGTAGTACTAAGTAGTGGGACTCAAATTCTTCTGGCTAAATGTGTGATTGGAGAATTGTAAGTTGGCGAGTGTAAGGTATACTATTTATTATTTTGGGTGTAGACAATTAGTGCCTCTAAGTTTAAGTCTATTTATGGTACTTTGTAAGGTAGAGAATGCTTTTAATCCTATCTTCCACGAAATGTTATTTCATTATTTGTACCAGTATAAATCTGGTCAATGATCACCAAATTAACTTATGTCTTATGTTGTGATGAATATGATTCATAGAACTTATGTGCAAGATCATCCCTATTTAAAGTCTCATTATCACATGTTTTGTGCTTTCATATTTCACTAGGGTTTATCATGAAGCTCGTTTGATGCCTTTGCATATTTCGTTAGGGAAAAATGTTCAATGCGATATTTCATTCTTTATTATAAACTTTTATAACTTCAGCAAGTCCCTTTCCATCATTTGGGGACAAATACCAACGGGGAGATAATGTAACACCCCGCATTTTCAATCTAAAAATCGGACCGTCGTTCCTACGTGTGTAAGCTCTAATTCCATGGTTTATTTTTAAATTAATATGTCATGATCTTTCTCCTAGTATATGAAGTGATTATGGGGTGAAAAATATTCATAGAAATCTCTTAAATCAAAGTTGAGCTAAGAATCCTTCATTCGCCCTAAGTTTGATATTCGATTCTAAAAAGGTCTACATTTAACGTGTGTAACTTTTGATGCACACAGAATTATTAATCTTAAGACCCACCAAATTATAGATAATTGAATTAGCTTTCGAACGATCACAATTTTGCCTAAATTTGGTAACCGATCGAAAAGATATGGCATTTTCTGTGTGAGGCAGTAAGCCAATGCGATATTGACGTGTTGCATCGACTGCGCTTCGATACCAAACCTGATGCAAATCTAAAGTGGTTTACATGTTATTTCAATTCCTAAAGGGTCTAGGGGCACTTTATTCACATTTCTTCACCCAAATTCCATCCCAAATCATCCTTAAATGAAATTAAGTCTTTTGGTAACGTTTTAACTCTCTCAAGATCCCTAATTCATCTTTCGAGAACACAAGAGGAGAAAATAACTACAGTTTGGGAAATCAATATTAAAGGTTCATTCTTTCCAAAATTTCTTCATGGTTCTAAATAATTAATGTACGTGGGGCTATCCCAAATCTCATGGGCATGGGATATATGATTTTTTCAAGCTTTGAAGATATTTATATATGTGTATGAAAAAGGGTTTTGGTAAATTGTTTTAAGAGCATGCATTGTGGAATCAATTTGATGGAATTATGAAATTGTTATGGGGTTTTCTATAAGTTTGATTTATAAATCTCGCGCTTATGTGATTTGAATCCAAAAGATGAGTTACGAATGTAACTTGTGAGATTTCACTCCCCATGATGAAATTTATTAACCTTGCATAATATAATTTCTGAATTGTTTTTGAGAGAATGAATTAAGAACCCCTCTTTTTATCATGAAATTTGTGTATAACCAATGTTGGGGCCTGATTTGTGAATGATGACAAACTCTTGAGTTTTAAATGTCTTTTTAATCATTATGCATGAGTAGAATAAATCGAATGACCACTATGTTTTCAAGATTCATAAAATAAGTGCATTTGAATGAGTTTAATGTGATTTTGATGATAAGAACCCTCATGTAATTTGATAAATCATTGGTGTCCATATACATATTTTTTAATAAGAAAGGTTGTGGAATTATGTGATCTAAATGATTTGTAAGTTGGGGTATGATGATAATCCTTTGTAAATTGCCCTTAAAAAAACAAGAAAAGAATTTTATGACTGAGATATATGTATTTCCATAATAGAATTTGAAAATGGTTTAATGCGAGTTAGGTGGTTACCCGAAGAAAGCACGAGTCAGAAGACTCTATGCTGGAAACTGTTGTTTTCCAACATGGGACCTTAGCATCCTGCTATGTGATCTTGTGTGCCTAATAGTATGTCATACCAATTTGGGACTATGCTTTGGAGCCCTAATTTGTGATCTTATGCCCAACCACGACATGTTATATTGATTTGGGGCTTTGGTACCCTGCTTTGTGATCTTGCATGCCCTTCCCTCATTAGTACTCTAACCTTGGCGTAGCTCAAGATCTGGTAGTCGATGTAAACTATGATATTGTAGGGTGTACCACCTAGCTCAACCGTGTTGGGGGGAATTTAACCACATTGGGTGAAAATGTTGTTGAAACTCAAATACCTTGACCATGTATTTTTGAATGATTTCTGCGATACTATGTTATACAAAGGCTCTCACCTATGTTGTATAAAAATATATTTTTTTGGATTACTCTGCATACCAGTACATCGGTATTAACCCTCTATATTTTAGGATTCTGAGAAACAGTCCTGGGGTTCCGTTAAGCAGTAGATTAACTTGTCAGAAGTTTGTAGCTGGTGAGCCTCCCTTACTTCGGAAGGCCTAGATTAGAACTTGTTATTGTTATTTTATTTTTATTCATGGTCCAATTGGGGGCCTTGTCCCAGTTTTAGACAAGATGTTGGTTTTGATGTATTAGAGATTTCGCAGACTGATGTTAGATGTTGTTAGAGGTTTATCGATTCCATTCCAGATTGTCCATAAATTCTGATATTGACCATGATTCTATAAAGTGTGTATGATTGCCAGATAGAGAAGGGCGTTTGGGCCTTCATGGTTTGGGATGCCCGTCATGGCTAGGGCCTCGGCTCGGGTCGTGACACTATGGAGCTGGACCTTCCACAATTTCAAGGTGTACCAAAGGCCATTCTCTGTGATATCACCATGGACAGGGGTGATGTTTTATGATTTCAAGGTGTCCCAAAGACTAGCCTCCGCGATATCACCATGGACAAGGTGATGTTCCAGTAGCACCTTCTTTGATTTCTCACATATTTCTAAGGGTATTTTGGTCCTTTTCTTACTTCAAAAATGTCCCCTATAGATACAAAGCCTTTCTAATTTTCTAAGGCATGATATTAACAATCAAAACACATTCCTTTTCTCCCCAAAGGCTCCAAGATTCATGAACACCTAGTGTTCAAGCTTAAGTTCCTCCATAAGATTTTATTGCTAAATTTGTGTCAAAAAGATATGTAGAGAAACTATTTTTGAAGTATTCATTCTAATGTGTAATTCTCAACCTGCATGAATGTTTACATATTTCAAATATTGATGATAAAGTTTCCAACCTGTATGTTGAATTTTTGGGATGAACATGAACTTGTGATGAAAACTCTTTTCTTTAGGTATACGTCGACAATAAGGTGAATTGAATTAAGGGGGGTCACTTTAAATGTTTTCTTTACCTTCTCATGTGGAAAATGTAACATTTTGGGTCAAGAAGTCCTTAGTTTAAAACAAGTCTTTAGTACTTTAACAAGAAACTAAATTATGTAGATTTACTATGAAACATGAACAGATTGACCAGTGCTAAATCATTATATTCATGGTTTGAGAATTGTTGCTTCCAAATGCTTAAAGTATTTTCATAAATGGATTTTATTGATATTAAATGATATTTTAATACATTATTTTGATACGATGGACATAGAATGTTGATAGACGTTATGGTTATATGAATGATGAAATAGATGCTTCCAAGTCTTAGTATGAAATACCAACTATCATCTATTCCCTTAATAAAAATGAAATTCTCTAATGGTGGTTGATGATTTTAAGATGCTAAAATATGGGCTTAAAGAGAATTAGATATACAACCAATAATGTGTGAGTTTTAATAACTCAAAACCCGAATCATATGTTTTACCTACATAGGAATGGTTCGGTCCTTAATTGGACAACCTTATGATTTCCTCTACGAGAATGATTGTGCTAACCAGATAGATTTAATCTTGGTTCATGCAACAAATATGGATTTGGTCTTATCCGATAGAGCATTGATTGAACCCACATGGCTCACAGCGCTTAACAGAAGTCGGTAATACCATCTAGTTCAGAACTAAAAAATAGAACATCTTTGTTTTAACTTTTGAGTCATTATTGATATATATATCCTTGATGTTTGATTTCTACGTCCATGACTATTTTTCATGTGAAATATATCTTACTAATTTATTGGTCTATATACCAATATATTCCACTTATTGGCCATCTCCAGGTGTTGCATCATTTCATGATGTAGGTTTGGAGACACATACACGTGGCCTTGTGCAACACTAGGTTCATCTGTTGAGCCCTCCATCTTTTGTAAGGCAATGACTAAACCCTGACTTTAAGTTTTTTGGGGCTATGTCCCAACTTTAGTTTTTCATTCATATGTTAGAAGCTTCGTAGACTTACATATATGTATAAATGTTTTTTTTTGAAGTTGGATAAATTTATATTATATTTTAAAAGAAATTCCTCTATAGGGTCTTTCTTTCGAAAATGTTTTTAAAATGCTCATGATGGTACGCTAAGGGGTCCTCTCGGGCCTTCATTGGTCTGAGATGCTCATTACATCCAGGGCCTAGTCCTGGGTCATGATAATAAGTAGCAATAACTAAATCAAGATTATAAGTACCTTTAATGAACAAGAAAATTTATTTTACAGGATTAGTACAAAATACTTATCTATACTTCGTAGGTTTAATACATACAAAATGTACTAGCTCAAAAAAAAAAATTCATCGTTCTTGTAATCAAGAAAAATTATAATTAATCATGTTCGATAATCAAATTCAATCTCCATCTTAGATTGTGAACATAAACTTTATACTTATAAAAAACAATGAGTTAATCTCTGGTGTATAAACTAAACTTTATACACTAAATTATGCACCATATAAGTAATGACAGCTTTAAATTACTTTATTTAGTTATATATCTTTAAAACTTGTTAAAATGGCAAACTTATTCCCATAAGATTTAGGATAGTCCCACAAATATTTGACAGAGAAAATCCAAGAGGACGTAGAGAGATTTGACCCTTGGAGATTAAAATTTTCAAAACCCTAGGTAGTTTCTCCTCTCTTTCTTATGTAAAGATGATTTGGGGATTTTATGTCTGATAAGACGTGTTTAAAGACCTAAATTTTGTTCATAAGGGATTAGAAATGGTTTGGGATGGTGAAAAGACCATAAAGCCCTAAAATTAAATCAAAATGGAGTAACTTTTGATACTAGGCTTTGGCTTTGCAGCGCAAGGCCAAAGAAAACCAAAAGGTTTGCAGCACCAAGCCAAAGCAAACTCCAGGGTTTGAGGTGCAAGGCCAAAGAAAACATGAGGTAGTTGCATTTGCGACCTCTCCATGGTGCGGAGCCTTTGTGGAGAGTTCCTTTTGAGATGGCAGCCCATTTTCAACACCCAAAAGTACCTCCAACATAATTCACAATCACTAGACTTGGTTTACCATCGATATGGGACCCTAAGGGTCATTTTTAAGGAATTGCTAGAGCATAAAATGTACGGGGTGTTACATCTTTCCCCTATAAATATATGGCTCATAGGTCTAACTCAACCCCATAGCTCATGATTAGAGGATCGCCAAAGTCCATATAAGCAAAACTATTGTTCAAGAATCATGTAATATTAGAAAAAACTTTGAATCCTTGTATCTAACCTATTTAAAAGTATGATAATGTACTATTTTCCAATATTTAAGAAATATTTTTACATAACAAGATATCACTTCAGTCTATTATGAACTATTTGCCATTTCCCCATCATCTTACTCGATGTCCAACTAGTCAGTCCTTCAATATGAAATTACCAGTAGTATTATCCAAATTGTCTATCAAAAGTGCGAAGTAAGTTGTAATAAATGCCTACTGCATTCAAGAAAACATATTTTTTGTGATTAACCGAACAGAAATGTCAAATTTCATGACATGTTACACCATATCAATGGATACCTTATTCTGGAAACATGTTAGTGAAGAACTAGAGCTTGCTACATGAAATACATTGGCATCAAATCTACTTCCAGCACATCCAAACTCTTTATCATGATCGCTATAGAGGTCTTTGGGAGTGACCCAATTTTGATATCTCAAAAATTTGATAAGGAATACATTGGAGTAATAGATCGACAATATACTCCAAGTCTGTGATGGGAGTAGCCTTTTATATCTCCTCCATAATTTCTTTTATCGACACAAACCTTACTGAATTTTTGAACCTTTCTTCCTTCTCAGTTATTCATGAAAGCAAAACTTTCTCCCTCATGCAGTTAAACCTCCAAACAAAGTACCAAGATCACTCTTCAACTTAATCCTCTTCTCTTTAGTATGGAGCCTAATGCATCCAATATATTGTGGAAATAGACAATCAGATGAACTTTGTCTTCCCATTCCAATAGGATAAAACAAAACTAAGGATTTTGTTTTTCCATTTATGAAGGCCACATTATTGTTCCTAACCACTTAATGTCTCTCTCATAAATCATAACAGTCTATTCAAGCACTATAGCTTGGTAGAGAGGACCTATAAGAGCTTTAGGGTATGTTGGTTGATCAATAAAATCTATAGTTTTTTCTATACCAGTCCTCAATAAGATAAAAACTTGTAAGGTCTAGCATAATGTTATCTTCATTCTTCTATTGAGTTTTAACTTTGTTTTGACAGGTCGAATATGAGTTGCAACCTCAAAAAAGAATGTGTTATTTTTTAGTGGGATCCTTGTGTTGCATCATTGTTTTTTGGCAGGTTGATTGTTAGATTTTTCTTCTTTATACATGGATAGATGTAATATCCTCTACTTCTTATAAGGTTAGATTCCTCCGTGTTCATATCAGTATGCCTTCTCACCCACAGTGCTTATCTAATCAATTACACCTGGGACCAATACTCGTTGCTTGTATGACATTTCCATGTTGAATGTAGACACCTAATTTTGTCCCTCCTGAAGTTCAATTTTATTCATTTTAACTCACCTTACCATGTATCCTCACCACATTCTCCATTTTCCCCATAAGAAAACAAATTCAACAAATCCTAACAAATTAAATCCCTAATCCCTAATATTCCCTTATCCTAACTAATTTTTACACCTCATCCTAACCACTATCCTACCCCACCCTTCATCCAAACCCTACCCCTATACCCATGTACCCCTCTACCCGACCCCTTTATCATATTTTTTCCTTTTTAGGATAGATATAAACATACAGAATAGGTATTAGACAAAAAATAAAAGTGGGTATCTTATTCACCATCATTAAAGCACCCACATAATTGGGATATACACATACTATCCATTTTTTTGGATTTGACAAAGAGAATACACAAGATTCATCACACAGTAACCCATCGACACAAAAACACACCTCAATCTCCATAAACACACTTTACATACATGGATTTACACATAGAAGAGGACACACACAGAGTGATGAGAATTAAAAATAGATGTAGTTTGAGGGGGGAATTAGGCGAGGAAAAAATAAAAGCCATCTAAATCTCATCACGAACATTATCCGCTGCTAAAACTCAATCTATTTTCATCATTTTCTAGATGTCGTATGATCTTGATGTAGCTATGGCTACACGGGTCTAGTTTCTTTTTGTTAAATCTTCTTGTTTTGGATGCATCTGTTCTTCGTCTTTGATTTGATTTAGACTTCGAATTTTATTGTAGATTCAAATTTGTTCATCATTTTCATTCTCGAGCTAATTTTGACAAAGTTCTGCCAGAATTTAATGTTCGAAGTCGAGGTTTTCTGTTCGAGAGTTTTGATCGGGCATTGATTGATTCACTGTTACCTAATGAGGCCCATTTTCATAACTCTTTCTCTTTGTTTTATTTTTTTAGTGTATGAATGTTATGATGGTTTGTTGATGATTGACAATTAGATAATTTGTTGATTATTGATGATTAGATAATTTTGTTGATGCTTTTATGTTATTTATCTGAATAGCTAGTCGTTTCTATGAAATTGATGTTGTTATGGGTGGATAACTATTTTCTCATTAAAATTCATTTGTAACAAGAAATTCAGGGAGGGGTTAATCATGATAAAGTGAATTCATATTAATTTTGGATCATCGGTTATGTTGAATTTGTTGAAATTGTAATAAATCGAAATAAGTAGGTAAATGATAAGGGGTAGGCTAATTTTGAAATTTGGGATTGGTGTTTTTTGGAATGCTCGAATGTGTGTGTGAATTGTTCTTTCTACTTTATCGCACAAGACTTGAAATTGTATTCATTTATCGGGGAATGCCCGGAGGTCTTATATACTTATTCATTGGGAAATTCCCCAAAGTATCACATACGCAAAGGAGGTTCATGATCAAGGACCGAGGCATCAAATAAATCATTGGAGTGTATTTTAGGATATGTGTAGGTTAGTATAGGTTTACATTTCCATATTTTTTCTATTTTGGGACTATATAACTGGACTGGCCATTATATTTTGGGATTTGTTTTGTTTGTGTTTGTTTGTTTGATTGTTGTGTGTTTTTTGTGGTTTATACACTCTTAGTATTGAATTAGATAATATACTCTACAAAGAGACCGTGGTCGAACCACGGGATCAAGGGGTGCCTAAAACCTTCCCCTCAGTCAACATAATTCCTTAACCAAAATCTCTGTTTGTAAACCAGTTTTAAAGAGTCAAATTTTATGAAAAAGGATTTTTCAAAGGTGACTTGGTACACCAAATTTATGCCATTAGGCGACTCTGAGTTAATTTTAAAATGAATCATTTTCGAAACAAAATATTATCTTTTGTCACTTAATAATGAAAACCCTTTCGAACCTTAAAATTACTCTTTTTTCAAGTTAAAAAGGTAGTTTGATAGCTCTGGCGACTCTAGTAGGGATTTTTCAAAATTTGAGCTTATTTTTTGGAGTTGTATCGGCTTAGTTTGATATTATGGGTGTATAGATATTTGTTTGTGTTACTGTTTGTGTTGTTGTTTTATCGTTGTTGGATGCCTACGTACTCTTTATTTACAGTCTTTCTTTATGTGTTACCTCTTTATATCTAACATCATTTGCTTAACCCTAGTCATTTCTTTCGCAACAAGTCCCGGAGTACACGTTGTATACACGAACTCTATTTGAGTCACCCTTATTTTAGGAGGGGGGCCATTGGATGTATGGAGTAGATGGAAAGCAAAGCAGCCACTATCGACCATATGCTCCCCCAAACGTCCTTGATAGTTGTTCCCAACGTTGGTCAGCCTTTAAGTCATGCTTATCTACATCATATTATGACCTAGTGAGACCCACTTGGTCATTTTTAGGAGACTCACCCCTAAATCATCTGCGTGCTAATTTTTGCATCTTTGAGGTTAATATTGTCATTTGAAGGACTGTGTTGGGGAAAATATATGCTAGAATTAATGGAGCATGAGTTTAGGCACGAACAATTCGACAAAAAAAGGGAAAAAGAAAAAGGGTGAATCAAAAAAGTGTTACATAGTTTATTTTTAGAGTTCTTTTTGGCTTTTGTTCTTCACAACCCAAAAATTCAAAAATATTTTTTACCTTTTGCACTCATTTGTCAAAAACAAAAATATCAAAAAGATTTTCCTTTTGTTTCTTTAGTAAGCATTCATAATTCAAAAACTTCAAGAAGATTTTTACTTAATAGGATCTTTTTATAAAAGAAAATTAAAAGATGGTAGGAGTTTTGTACATCTCTTATAACGAAAATACCAAAAGATTTTTCTTGCATAGTTGTTGGTGCCAGTTTTATGTGAAGTGTCCAATTGAAAACCCCCAAAAAAAGATTTTATTTTTGTCATTGTAGTCGTGTCTCTCAAGTCAAGGTCTAGTTTGTTCGTTAATCCCTATTTATCCAATCTAGATGAACTATGCACCCCTGATTCTCCTCTCTTGGGAGTGAGATACGTAGGCAGCCTATTGTGGATTTGGGGATCTTATTTCAAAAATCCAAAAATATTATCTTCACTCTTTATTAGAGTAGTTGTTTATATACATCTTTAAAATAAAATCACAAAATGATTTTTCTTTGGTACTTTCAAATTTCATTTTCGTATGAAATTTAGAATCGAAAACGCAAAAAGATTTTCTTTGGTAATCATAGGTTTCATTTTGTATAGGGATTCAAACTTGAAAAATGCAAAAAGATTTTCGTCAATTCTTTTGACAGCTTGTTATTTTCTTTTCTTTTTAAAGTTTCAAGAAAAATAAAAAAATAAAGGAGAAAATTTTAATTGTCCATTTAGGCAAGACTTCACGAACTACGCACACCTGATTCTCCGCTTTTGGGGTGAGATATGTAGGCTCCCTTCTTGGATTTGGTGATTTTTTCAAAAGAAAAGAAAGAAGGAAAAAGAGGTTTTGAAAAAGTGTTGAACTCTAATACATTTGTTTTTTTTGGTTGAGTCCGTTTAAAGTGGTTCGATTGTGGCATTCTGGTTGGTCCTCCACATCACACCAAATCCAAGGAATTGTTAGCTGTGTCCAATAAGGATATAGAGAGTGACCTCATGGATCAAACAAAGAATCAGGAAAATGAAAGTTTAAACGAAGAGAATTTAAGACTAAGGTAACAAATGATGGAAATGTATCGAGCTTGGGCCAGTGGGTTGCCTCCTTCTCTGTTACCCACTATTAACCTGCAAATACCTTGAGTCTTCCACCAAAATTGCAAAGACAGTTTCCTACTGTTGTTATTGATGCACCAAAGCATGCCACAGAATCCATTCCATGTCAAATGCACCCCAATACTTCCATCACTCTTTCTTTATCTCCTCAATATAAGCCTACCATATTCGTAGCACCACATACTGTCTGTGGGCTTCCACTTTGGATATCAATCCAATGATTGTGCTTTCCCAATCCACTAGTGAATCCATGTTCAATACTCTTGGTGATCATTACTATACTCTTAGCCTACAATTAAGTTAAGTGGATCTCCAAAATTTCTTACCAAGAAGCCTACCATGCCAGAAAAGCTAGAGAAAATGGTGGGGAAAGTGAAGAGTGTATAAAATGATATGAAAAGCTCCCTGAGACTTGTGGTCTATGAAGATGTTTCATGTAAAAACTAGGGCATATTTTCAAGTGTTAACCCTCCTCCTATCTTTGACAAATCAAAATTTAGGGAGTCCGATGGACAGAAGGATTCTGTGAAATATTTGGGATGATATTACAATCAATCAAAGGAAACTGAAGGAACAAAAAAGAAAAATGCACCAATTATCATGCCAGGGCCAAAGAAGAGTTTTAAAGGTCCAACCCACCAATACTGTCAGCCTCAATCCCGAGCTTACATATTATATCCACATAACCACTTGCAATAAAGTTCCTTTCTCCAAAATCAAAGAAATTTGATTCCACTTCTTCAATATCCTTTGAACAATGCATAATCGTATGCTCATCTATCTTCCTATTCATAATGGCGTGCTCCGATCCCTCAATGTCATCCTCGACCTCCAAAATTTACCAAGGAACCTCTAATCTAAGTTTTATCTGAGGCTAAAGTTTGCAATGAAGAGGAAGGCCAAGGATAATTTTGCGCCAATTGGGGAGTCTTATACCAGTTTATTATAGATATTGACACAATGGGGCATGATTACTCCTTACCCTAGGTATACTCCCGATCCACATTAAAGAAATTTTGATCCTAATGTACGATGTGCTTATCATTCTAATATGCAAGCTCACAGTACTAAAAATTGTCGGATTTTGAAAAGAGAAATAGAGAAATTGATTCAAGAAAAATTAATTGTGGTGTAAACCATTGGCACCTCAACAGTCCCATAGAGTTCTTTGCAAACAGGTGGTACTACACAATATTTGGGAAGAAATGAGTTAAACATGGGGACCCCAAACTTATTTATTAAAGAGAATGTATTTGATCGCGGTGGAAGCTCTACTCATGTTGATATGCAGGCCAGTGGCTAAGTTGTCAGGCTGAGCAATTGAGAAGTCACCCCTCGCCCTACTAGGAAAAGGTTTAGTAGTTTGTTTTGTTTTCTTTTTTTCTTTCTGAATTATTTTAGGGTTGTAGTTCGGGATTTATCTTGTTTTTTTCGTTTGTCATTTATGTTCAAACCCCTGTATCTTTTAATTCGGCTAAATGAAGTGTGACTTTTCCTTTGTGTTTTAAATATATATTATTTGTTTTATGTTTATTCTAGTGATATGACATGCTAGCGGAATTTTCATCCAAGTCTTAAAATTAGTTTAAGAATGAACTTTGAATCAGAGGGCTAAAGTTAGAAAAAGCATCTGAAAATATAGGTAGGGTGTTGAGATATTTGGTGACAAGTTGAAGCCTTCTTCGAAAATTAAGGCAATTATTTTTAGGATAACAAGAATAACTTGGTCATCAATTGAAATACATGACTCAATTAGGTCAACCAGTGGCTGAGTAAGCCTATATCAAGATGAACTGAAAGAAAATCAGCTCCACTAAAGTGTGGATAATTTGATGTGAGGGACGTTCAACAAAGGAGGAGTTGTATGTTTGACAAGTGTGGAAGCAGAAGTGGCGCACATGCTCAAGGATTGATATGACTGAGGTATTTCATTCTGCTATCCAAACATTATGTCATCCTTTGTGGGGCCCGTTTGAGCTTTAGTTCTATTTTCTTTCATACCCCTCTTTTGAAATCAAGATAGAAGTCACCAAAGTACAAAAAAAAAGTGTTGAGCAAAAGATTAGAGTCAAAAAAATGTGTCAAAAAGAAAGAAAAAGAAAAGTGTCAATAAAAACAAAGCCAAAAAAAAGTTTCAAAGAAAAAAAGAGTTAGAAAAAAAAAGAAAACAAGAAATTAGAAGCAACAAAAACAAGTCGTCAGAACTACGCGTGACCTGATTCTCCTCTCTCAGGAGTGAGATATGTAAGCTGCCCTACTCTGGGCTCAGTCCAACCAAATGAACAATTTAGAATCACCCATCTAAAGAAACTGGGGCATGAGTTAACCCTTATTGTTTTAGTTAATTCCAAAAGTTGTAAGTCTTACCCCACTTCAAGTGTCATTTGAGCCTCATGCCATCCTTTCTTTCTAACCTTATCCAAAAGCCAAGTTACAACCAAAGAAACACCTTCAGTTTAATCTTTGAGAGTATTACGTCTAAGCATGCAATGGATATGATGATGCATTTTGGGAACTACTTGTCTTCCTACGTATAGGGAATCATGAGAGAAATAAAAAAAGAGTCTTATTAGTAAAAACCCTCACAGGCATCATAAAATGATAGTAAGTTGAGAGAGATAAAATGAGAGAGTCTTACCAGTAAAATCCCTTTTGGGAACCATAAGACGATGGTAAGTTGAGAGAAATAAAAAATGAGAGAGTCTTATTATTGAAAACCCTTACTGGCACCATAAGGCGATGGTGAGATAATAGAAATGAAAATGAAAGAGTCTCATTAGTGAAAACCCTCATGGACACCATAGGGAAATGGTGAGATGAGAGAAAGAAAATGAGAGAGGGTTGTTGGCAAAAACCCTTCAAGGTGACACTAACCAAATGAAGTCTCTGAATGCAATTGGCTCAAGCAAGTAACTCGGTTTCAGGGCCATTAACTCAAGAAAGATCAGGAAGCTTAATACAAAATGCATGGATTAATCATAAGAGTTGAATGTCATTTTTAGATAAATTTATCATTCTTTATTTCAAATGGGAAAATCCATTGCCTTTTTCTTCCTTATATTTTTATTTTATCTTCTTGTGTCATTTATCCAAATAAAAATCATTGTCATTTTTCTCTTGTCTTTGAATCAAGTACATGTCAAAATAAGTGAGAAAAGATTTCAAAACTGACTACCAACTTCTTCAATTGCACAAAGCAATAAAAAAGGCCATCACATTAAAGATACATGATTGTGAGCCAAAAAACGGGCATACAAAAAGTTTTGTCAATACATAAATCTGGGAACTATGGAAATACCAAGGGTCAAAAAGGGTTTATCTGAGAAGCATGGCAAAGCAAAGATACTGTGTCTGTTTCAAAGTCACTCCTAATATTCTAAGTTCCGTTCAATGATGCTACAAGTCAATGACATATGCTAAAAATTGAAACCAAGATTTAATGTTACAGGGATATGAGCGATTTCCTCGAAATCTAAATCTACAAACCAACCACCGTGTTTTAAAACTCACAAGTTTTCTTTGTATGAAACAGGAACACATGTTACCTTCAAATCATGGACTTCAAAGTCTAAACATCAAAGACTGTAATTTATCACTTCTACAAATGGCAGAGGCAATGTTGCTGCACAGGTTTGGTAATCAAAACCATAGTAAAATTTAGAATCCAATATCTCTAGAAGACACATCTCCTTGTATGGGTAAATTAAGTGACATTTGTAAGGAGATGCACTTCCTTGTTTGGGTAATTCAAGCGGTATTTGTAAGGAGACGCACTTCCTTATTAGGGTAATTAAAGCAACACTTATAAGGAGACACGTTTCCTTGTTTAGGTAATTCAAGCAGCATTTGTAAGGAGATGTACTTCCTTGTTTAGGTAATTCAAATGGCATTGGCAAGTGATGTTTCGACTTTTAACGGAACATTCTATATCTTTTTTTAGGGGAAATTGTAAGTTTTAAAGCAACTAAAGTTGTATGTAATGGTAGATTTAAGTATTTTTAGGTTAAGGAATAGCTGAAGGAGAAAACCCAGGAAAACAACAGAAAAAGGTCATTAACGGCCCAGGTATTGGACTGTTAATCATGTGACGGATCCTCAGAAAAGCCATCAGAGATAAATAAAAGATTCCAGGTGGAAGGCCCATGCGACGGTCCAAGTGATGAACCTTTAAGACTACGATAAATAGCCAACGTAGCAGCCAGACTTAAATAAAATGCGGGACATTAGAGGGATTATTGATGGACCGTTCGATGGATCATCAAGATATCGACGGTCTGCCAAAATGGCTGTTAGGACTAAACAGAACCTAACATCTTTGGAGCACCTAGCGACAAACCATGTGACGAACCGCCAGTTGTACGATGAGCCGTTAGCTGAACCATCAGTTTGGATGCGGCTTTTTCTGAATTTAAATTTTAAATATTTTAAAACTAGGAACATATAAATACCCAGATAGGGTTTTATTTAGATATCATTCTGAATCTTGGTTATTTTAATCTTATTTTCCATCTTTGATTATCTCTGTAACGTAGAAATCATTGAATTAAACTACATCTGGGATTGAAATCATTCCATTGCTATTAAAGATTCAAGAATTAATTCTTTTAATATTTGTAAGTGAATTGTGAATTTGTTTATGAATAATACAAGTATTATTTCTCTTTCTTCTATGGAGATGATTGAATAAACTCCCATAACTAGGGTTGGGAGCCTTGATATAAATAGTTGATATGGGTTGTGATTCCAATTGAGTTTCTATAGGTAATTGATGTTGCATAAACCCTTCTTCACTTTAAGGACTTTTCCTGGTTGCAAACTTTAAAAGTGAGCCTATGAACAATCACTTGTTCAGATAGAAAAGTGTTTGTTGGGAAAATAAAGGGTTTATATGGAATCTAGAGATCTTAATCTTTAGATTATTAGAAAATGCCTTAACAAGGATTTACCTACACGAGAAAATGGTTGAGTTATCAATACATTCTTTAAATTTGAGATAGTTAAAGGATAAACTATCCATTAAGGTTGAGAAACTAATGGGTAAATAATAGAATTCAGCTACTCTTGCAATTAAAGTTATTGAGTGGAACTCAAAAATGACTCACAACCCTAACTGTTTAGACATCTTGGTAACCATAACTCTAGTTTATTTAATATCATTGCATTACTACTAGAAGAAAGCATCATTAGTTAGAAAAACTCTGTTACAATCACTTAGAATACAATTCATAAATCAGAACCCCTCTTGTTTCGAAACCTTTGATCAACAGTTTAATAACAATCACAATACTTAGTGAACACGGTATTCCCTATGGGATTTGACACCAAACCTAGTTTGTTTTATATTTGATAGCGATTGATTACTCTCTCGTAAGAGAGGTTTAATTTGGGCATATCAAATTTTTGTACCGTTGCTGGGGAATACGATTGTCAATTACGTTTGTGTTTGTTAATTAACCCTTGGTCAAGTTTTCGAAATTTTACTTTTGTTTGTTGTTTTTGTTCTGTGTAGGTTAGTTATTGTGTATTCTAAGTACATGAAGATTGGGTGCACTATTATTACCAATACATCCAAAACTACAGTTAATTGGCAGAATGGAAGACCCCCAAGATGCTAAAGACTGACCACTCTGACTAGATATATTACCTCATACTTTAACCTAGCTTAAATTTGTCCTGAATATGTCAAAGATATACTTTAAACATGAATACACTTTTATACATGTGGTATTTTCAAGATTTTGACTTTTTATCATGTAGGAAATTGCATAAGATTTCCATCAATACTAAATTCGCCCAAATTCGGCACCCGGGCAAAAAGTTAGAGCCTTTTTAGTAAGACAGTGTATCACCTCAGCCATCAGCGCATCGCGGAACCAGCTTAAATGGTAATTGTCAATTTCTAGTGTTGCTTCATGATAGTGGCACGTTGTCCCAAAAGCCCAGTTCACAATTATCCTTTTTCCAGTGAGTGTCTATGATGTCTCCACGTCACGCAAAACTTTCAGGTATCAAAAAAAGGGCAATGCGATAGCTCCATATCACGCCACCATGAAGATTCCCAATTTTTCTAGTTCCAGTGTCTTGGCATGATAGTGGCGTGTCGTGCCAAGGATTAAAATCAAGAATTTTCTAGTTTTTGCTAAATTAATCCAAAGGCCGTTTGGTCTTTTCCCATGCCTTTAATTCCTCCCAATCATGGGATTTAACACTAAGAGTTCATTATTTTATCACTTTTGCATTACTCACTCAAATTAAAATCAACTCTACTCAACAACAAGAACCCTAGATCTCAAATTCAAGGGCCAAATCACAAGAACTCTCCATCAATCCTTCCAAATTCATTAACTCAGGTATGCATAGTGTTCTTTCATGGATTCCTTTCATCCATGATGCCCCAGAATCAAGTTTCAAATCATGTATTATGAATATTATGTTGTGGGTTTATTATGTTTATGTGATTGTTGTTGTATGGTTCCCAAGTTGGAATCTTGATGTGTTTTTATGAAATTACATTAGTATATGAGTTTAAATCCATGAATTGAGTAGTTTATGATGTTTTAATTGATGATCATACCTATTCCCTAAGTGGTTCATGTAAGGTGTTTGATAAAATGCCTAGAATACTAGAAATCATGTAATATAGTTCAACTGTGACTTAAGTGATGGATTCATGTTTTACCTTTATGTTCAAAGAACTCCTATGCTATAAATGTGCCTTGTGAATGTTTGATGGATTGCTCATGAAATAGCCTTATGAAATTGTACCATGTTTAAATTCAATCTTATTCATGTATAAGTTTATGATAACAATGTACTTCATGAAATCCCTAACTTATTGTACTATAGATTGTTGATATTGGTCTTGTATTCAAGAATGTCATGCCTTGTCAGTTTACTTCTATCAATTTAGAACCAGTGTCATGTTTTCATAATATCCTCAGTCAATCCATGTTCAGTAGAATTCATCCACTCATGTGACTCAGGAAAATTCAGTAAACTCAGTAATCCTAGTAAATATCTGAAAGCTCAGTAATTCAGTAATCTCAGTAGTATTTCAACAGTCAATAGAACTCCATTCACTTAGTCCAGTTCAGTTTAGTTAATCATGTTCAGTTTTAATTTAGATGGGAGTAGAAGTTAGCACCGAGTGAGCCCAAGGATGGGAACTCACATGTTATTAGAGGGTGTGATTTTTAGAAGTAATCTTTGCACTCCAGAACTACGTAGCCAGCGTAGGATGAGATATCATAACCTGTTATAAGAGGGTAGATGAGGTGGCTTAACCTGAAGTTCCCACTATTCTCATTAGAGTAACCTGTTATATAAGGGTCACTCACAGTTTGTCCTTATCAGTGGCGCGGTATTGACACCCTTCCAATTGGGGTTACAGATTGAACCCCAACTCAACTATAATGGCATATTAGGGGCATATCAGTTAGATGACTACTTCCCACAGTCATAGTTTTAGACTCGATCTCAGTAATAGAACTCAAATAGTACTTTAGAAATTTAGGATTACCAGATACAATCAACTCACAATAGTATAGAACTCCGTTAGTTCCATCAAAACCTAGACTATCAGATACAGTCGCTCAGTATCAGTTATATCAGTTATCAGTAACTCATGTTATCAGTAATTAGACTCAATAATCATGTTATCATGAATTTAGTTAAAGTATCTTATTCATGCATATATTCTCATATTCATGTTATACAGTCAATTAGCATTGCTCATGCATTTGAACCCTTTACATTTATCCTACCTCACTTGCATACCAATACATTCAAACATACTGATGCATTTGCACTATGGTGTTTTATACTATAGGTTCAGAAGTAGGAGCTCCAAAGCATCAATAGCATTCCAGTACTCAGCAGTCAGAGTTAGCAGTAAGTTGTCATCCTTCCAGGACATGAGCATTATATTATCATTTTAGTACTTAGTTTATTTCAGTAGTTGGAGTTAGTTGTGGACATTCCCATCAACTCCTTATTCAGATAGTTAGAGGTTTTTTAGACTATCATGATTAGACAGTTATTGTTGTTGTTTTGGGTATTTCATACCCCACCCAGAAGTTATATTTTATCAGATATTATGTCTCAGTTTTGAACCTTATTGCCTTTCATCCTTTATTTTTAAATTTATATAGTGTGTTATGAAATATTTAGGTACAGATATTAGTCATGGGTTAGCTTATGGTCCTTTGGGGTTATGAGCATCGTGTAGCGTTTCGGGTACCAAATTTAGGGCGTTACACTAGAGCTCAACTAAATTAGTAAAATAATGGCTAGCAGGCGTGTTATCCTAATTTTGATGATGATGATTTGGAGGATGATGATTTTTTAGATCCTATTAACCCAAGGCGTACAGAGAATGTGACTGCACCAGTGAATCAGAATGCAAACAAGAATCGTCCCTTTAGGGCAAGGCAGGATCGACAACCAGTACAGTTTGATCTGAATTACGATGAAGATGGAATAGATTGGGTAGGTGCAATTGGAGCTATCATTCCTCCACCTATAACACCTGGATCTAAAATCAATGTTACCAGTACGATGATTCAACTCCTTTATCTTAAGGGGTTGTTTGGTAGTCTTCCCGGAGATGATCCAAATATTCACATGGCGAACTTTTTCACCATTTGTAAGTCTTTTAATAACCCAGGAGTGGGTCAGAATGCTATCCACCTATGTTTATTTCCATTGTCTGTATCTGGAGAGGTGACACTGTGGCTCAATAGGCTGACTCCCAACTTTATCACTAACTAGAGGTAGTCAAAAGAGGCCTTCCTAGAAAGGTTCTTTCCACCTTCAAAGAGGGTACAGTTGAGGGATGAAATTAGTAACTTCTGACAACTTCCTACTAAAGCTCTTCATGAGACCTGGGAGAGGTTTAAAAAAAAAGCTGATGCAATGCCTGAACTATAACATAACGGATATTCATTTGATAGAGACTCTTTATTGGTCATTGAACTCTATTATGAAGCCAGTCGTGGATAATACTGCAGGAGAGTCATTTTTTGACCTTACTTTTCTAAAGGCTTTAGAGATGTTTGATTGGATAATCAAACAGAGTAGAGTTTGGCATACTAGGGATTATGTGGTATCAAGCCCTACTGTGTCTAGTATTATTACTGTAGAGCAACACAAGAAAAAGTAAAAACGTTAATAGGACATGGCATTCTTGAAGACACGGATGGACTTTTTGACTAAGCATTTATTTTCTAGAAAAACGAAGAAGGAGAAAGTTGTTGCATCCCAGGGAAGAGCTAACTTTGATTCGGAAGAAGAGGTAAACTATTTAAATAATCAAGGGGTTTTCCAAGGCAATAGTCAAGGAAATCAGATTTGGAAATATTACAACAAAGATGGTTACAAAGATAGAGATCAAGGGAACTAAAAGAGCAAGAATGATAAGAGTGGACTATATGTACCTCCTGGAAGCAGAGATAATTCTACAACTAGCTCAGGAAAGATGTCCACAGAGGATATGTTGGAGAAATTATTAAAGGGAATTGAGGCTACCAACTCTGGGGTAACTATTATGAAGAGTGACTTGGCTACCATGAGTCAGTTGGTAAACTCACACTCTACTTTTATGGAGCAGCAAATGAGCCAACTCTTAGTAGCATTGATTCAAAGAAAGAGTAGAAATTTTCCAAGTGATATAGTTCAAAACCCTTAAAATGATGGCTCTTACATTGCAATTACCATAAGAAATAGTAAGGTATTAGCAGGCCCTTCGGTGGGCAAAGTTGCGATTGAAGACATAATTGAAGAGGATATTGAGCATGAAGAAATTTATCTAGTAGAGTCTGAGAAACTGGATATAGTCATTGATAATACACTATCCAACTATCAATAGGTTAATGAGTTGGAAAAGAGAAAGGGAAAGGAGATTGGAGTGGTGCTTACTACGCTCCCAAAACCACCTCCTCTATTTCCCCATCGGTTGAAAAAGAAGGTTGACGACACAAAATTTGGCAATTTTATGACTATGCTTAAGTGGTTAACAATAAATTTTCCATTAGTGGAGGCATTGCATCAAATGCCCCCCGGGTATTCAAAGTTCATGAAAGAATTTGTTACGAAGAAGCAGACAGTTAGTTTTGAGATGATGGACAATCTCCATTATTGTGGTGCTATTTCCACAAGGTCGCTGGTGTAGAAGAAGGCAGACCCAGGAGCATTTACTATCATGTGCACTATTGGGCCTCTTGATTTTGCAAAAGCTCTATGGGACTTGGGAGCTAGTATAAACTTGATGCCACTTGCTGTGTATAAGAAATTAGGTTTGGGGGATCTGACTCCCACAAACATGAGACTAGTTATTGCAGATAGATCTGTGAAGCAGCCCGTGGGGATTCTATATGATGTATTAGTTAAGGTAATTAGCTTCATATTTTGGCTGATTTTGTCATTCTCAATTATGACATAGATTTTGAGGTGCCCATAATCTTGGGTAAACCTTTCCTCGCAACTAGGAGTGTACTTATTGATTTGAGGGAAAATGAGCTACTATATAGGTTGAATTATAAAGTAGTTTTATTTGATATATGTCAGTACATGAAACGGCATAAATATATGAGCGTATTTTCTATTGTGGATGTTTATTATGCGGAAGAGCATGAAGTTCCTATAGAAGAAACAATTATTGTTGAGACTTTACCTATTGTATTGATGAACTTTGATCGTGATGGTATTGAGGATTATAAGGAGACGGTGTGTTCCTTAAAGGGCATGGGGTCTTATTCATATGCACCAAAGTAGTTGGACTTTGACTTGAAAAATCATTCAAGGCCACCTGCTTAGCCTTCTATCAAAGAGCCACCTACCTTGGAGCTGAAGGAGTTGCCCAGTTATTTGAGGTATGTATTCCTAGGCAGTGGGAATACACTACCTATTATTATTGCTTCTAATCTAGGTGAACAACAGGTGGAAGCTCTCATCTCTATTCTTAAGAGATATAAGAGGGCTATTGGTTGGACAATTGTAGACATCATTGGTATCCCTTCCGGTATATGTACACATAAGATTCAGCTAGAGGAGGATTGTGTTCCAACTATTGAGCATTAGCATTGACTAAATCCCCCTTGATAAAGAAAAGAATCATCAAGTGTCTAAAAGCAAGAGTCATATACCCCATCCCAGATAGTAAGTGGGTAAGTTCTGTTCAGTGCATGCCCAAGAAAGGGGGCATGACAGTAGTGGCTAACTGGAAGAATGAGTTGATTCCACTTAGGCCTATTATTGGATAGAGGGTGTGTATAGATTACAGAAAAATTAACTCGTGGACAATTAAAAACCCCTTCCTAATGTCTTTCATGGATCAAATGCTTGATCGGTTGGTAGGAAGAGGTTGGTATTATTTCTTGGATGGTTATTCAGGTTACAATCTGATTTCTATAGCCTTAGAGGAATAGGATAAAATGACATTCACCTGCCCATATGGTACTTTTGAATTCAAGTGGATGCCATTTGGATTGTGTAATGCACCCGCTACCTCTCAATGGTGCATGATGTCTATTTTCTCAGATATGGTTGAAGACACCTTGGAGGTGTCTATGGATGATTTTTTGATGGTACGAGATTCATTTAAGCTATTTTTTGTAAATTTGAGTATGGCTTTACAGCGGTTAGAGGAGTTTAATCTTCTGCTTAATTAGGAGAAATGTTATTTAATGGTGAAGGAGGGCATTTTTCTCGGACACAAAATTTCAGCAAAGGGGATTGAAGTCGATCGTGCTAAAGTTGAGGTTATAGAGAAGCTTCCACCTTCTATTTAAATGAATGGGGTGCATAGTTTCCTTCGTCATGCTGGCTTTTATCGGTGATTTATAAAGGACTTCTCAAAGATTGCAAACCCCCTTTGCAAACTTGTGGAGAAGGAAGTCAAATTCTCCTTTGATAATGATTGCTTGAAGGCATTTGAATGCCTTAAAGGAAAGCTGGTTGATGCTCCTATTATTGTTGCACCGGATTGGTCAAAACCATTTGAGATCATGAGTGATGCAAGCGGTGTTTCCCTTGGAGCTGTGCTGGGACAAAAGAGGGAAAAATTGTTTCATCCAATCTATTATACCAGCAAAGCACTGAATGGATCTTAAAAGAACAACACCATCATAGAATAGGAACTTCTTGAAGTAGTCTATATTTTTTATAAGTTTTGGGCATATTTTCTAGGAACCAAGGTAGAGTTCCACATTGACCATGCAAACTTGAGACATTTGATGGCGAAAAAGAATGCAAAACCAAGGTTGATTAGGTGGGTGTTGCTACTTCAAGAATTTGACTTTGAAGTCAAGGATAGGAAGGGTTGTGAAAACCAAGTCGCGGATCACCTGTCTAGGCTGGAAGGCTAGTAAGAAGCCAGAGATGAATTTGAGATCAATGATACATTTTTGGATGAGGAAATCTTAGATGCTGTTAGGGAGAAAATACCTTGGTATGCTGATTTAGCAAATTATGTGGTGAGCGATGTGATTCCAGATAATCTTTCTTTCCATCAAAGAAAGAAGTTTCTCCATGATGTGGCACATTATTTTTGGGATGATCCATAATTGTTTCGGAGATGTGCTGACAATATCATAAGGATATGTGTTCCAGAAGTAGATATGTTCAGTATCTTAGAAGCATGTCATGCGTCCCCAGTTGGAGGACATTATACTGGTGATCGTACTGCTATAAAGGTGCTACAAAGTGGCTATTATTGGCTGACTCTGTTCCAAGATGCTTATGAGTTCATGAGAAGATGCGACCTGTCAGAGGTAGGGGTTAACCTCCAAGCGCCATGAAATGCCTTTGACAAAAATGATAGAGGTAGAATTATTCGATGTCTGGGGCATTGATTTCATGGGCCCTTCATGATCTCATATGGGATGATATATTTTCTATTTGTTGTTGATTATGAACTGAAATAGGTTGAAGCCATTTCTTTGGCGATAACAAAGGGAAGATAGTAGATATGTTCCTAAAAAGGAACATTTTCTCTTGATTTGAGGTGCCACGCACCATTATAAACGACGGTGGATCTCACTTTTGCAATCCTATGTTTCAAGCTGCCTTAGAAAGGTATGGTGTCAAGCAACACAAAGTAGCAACTCTATACCAGCCGTAGACTAGTGGGCAAGTGGAGATTTTGAATAGAGAGATCAAAGCCATACTTTCTATAACAGTAAATGATAGAAGGCAAGACTGGTCTAGGAAGCTTGATGATGCCTTAAGGGAATACAAAACATCTTTCAAGACACCAATCGGCATGTCACCGTACCAATTAGTTCATGGAAAGGAATTTCATTTACCAATTGAATTGGATCATACGACGCTCTAGGTACTTAGGAGGCTGAATTTGAACTGGAATAAGGCAGTGCAGTTAAAATTGGGGTAGCTGAATAAGATAGATGAGTTTCATCTCGGCGCATATAAAAGGGCTGATCTTTACAAGGTGAAGATGAAGAAGTACCATGTTCAAAGAATTATAAAAAGAGATTTTCAAAAAGGTGATTGGGTGCTTCGCTTCAACTCCAGATTGAAGTTGTTTCTATGTAAACTTAAATTAAAATGGTCGGGCCCATTTCAGGTTAGTCAAGTTTACTCATCTGGAGTAGTTGAACTTTCAAACACAGACAGAAGTATCTTCAAAGTAAATGCGCAACAAATAAAGTTGTATATTGGTCCAATGTACTCGATAAAGTGCATAGCTATTATCTATCATGATGAAGTCTGAGTAATCAAGATGAGTAAGTTGCGCCGTGATATTAAATCAGGAACTAGTAAGAGGCAACCTACCAAGTGTTGTTGTAATCATAGCTAGAGTTTTTTTTATCAATTTTATTGTGCAATCTGATGTGTTTATGAAGTGTGTAGGACTGAAAACCATGAAAGAAAGGATTTTCATATTTGCAAGGAGGACGACGGAGTTACTGACGGACCATCACGATCTCAACATATCGTTGTTCGTATCATCAAATCTATGCCAAAAATTTGAATGTACTGGATAAGGCTTGACGGTCGAATTGGCAGACCGTGGCTTTTTCCATCAACCTAAGGTTGTATATTTGAGTTTCTAGAAAAGGCTGATGGACCACTCGATGGACCGTGGAAAAATATACGGACCATCAGTGTGACCATCATAAAAAGGTCTGGAAGGTACGTCTCTGGTAAGACCTGATGGTCAACCTAGCGAATCACCACAAAATGGACAGGCCGTTAAGTTAACCGTTTGCATAACCCTAGTCATGAGTCAGTTCAGATTAAGTCAGATGCCTATTTACATGACCTTCACTTGACCCAAAAGCATTTAAAGAGAGATAAAATAGGGTGGTTACATGCATTGTAACCTCTTCAAATTCTAAGATCTTCTAACTCCCTTTGGATTCATAGCATCTGAAAGTTGTAACTCCCTCTAAGACTCTCCAACTTCTCTTTTTCCCTCTATTTAAACAATTCTTTTCCCCTCTTTTCACCTCAGCACTCATCATAGAAAATCACTGGTTAAAAGGTTAAGTAGTTCTTCTTTCTAGAGTGTAAGTCTGCATCATCAAGGTATGATTTCACCCATTTTCTTGTTGCTCCAAAGTGCAAAGCATAATTGAAATAATTGTGATATGTGAAGAGTTTTATCTTGTTTCCTTTTGTGTTTTAAATTATTGATATTCTGAGTTCTGAACTTTGATATATGCGGTTTGGGTGAAATCTAAGTAACCCACATGTGTAGAATAGAAAAATGTATGTACAAAAATGGAATTATTTTCGTTACTATGCTGAAAAATCAAATAAAGTATACTATCTTTTTGACAAAATGCCAAAAATAAGATTGAAATTGAAAATGGACACTGACAGCCAACTTGGCAGATCGTCGAATTGGTGACAGAATGTTAAGTTGACCGTTGAAAATATCCAAAGGAAGTTGCTCACTGGATAAGGCGTGACGGCCCAACTGGGGAGCCATCAACATTGTGACAGACCATCAGGTTGGCCGTTGAAAATGTTCAATGTAAGATGCTCACTGTATAATGCCTAACGGCCCAACTGGCGGCCCATTACATCATCGACGGCTCATCAGTGTGAGCGTCAAGCAAACTTTTATTACTATTTTTGTAGATTTTTTTATTTTGTAATTGACTCCTTACTTTTTTTCAGGCACCATGGAACGAAAACTCCCATTAAATAGAAGTGGAGGTCGAGCAAGAGGGCAAGGCTAACCTTCTAGGAGGAAGGATCAAGGAGGCACCAACCTTCAACACTCACCAAAGGGATTGGACACTTCCTACACTCTCCCAGACTGAAAATAAGAGTAAGGGTAGTACCAGCAATACTAGCTCTATCCCTAATGAGGCTACAATAGTCACATCTTGCCCTAACCCAATTGAGGCTAAAACTGGGAATACCAATGTAGAAGTATAAACTAAAGTAGCTAAAGCTGAGATGGAGACTGAGGATGCCAATTAGATCAAGCGTAAGGATCCTCAAATTATAGAAGCTATCAGATGGAAGATAGATAGAGCAAGGGAAAAATTTTATGATGGGTTAGCACCAATAGCAAGTAGGCTAGTCAAAAGTCCATTTGCTGAGGAGTACCAAATTTTAATGATGGAGTTGTACTAATATCCTAAAATCGATCATCATTTCAATGAGTGCGAACTAGTATGGATGGGCAAACCTCTAAGATTATATCAGCCAAATCTGGTAAGGGAATTCTTTACTACCTATTTGGTATTGGTAAAAAAGAATATTCCAAAGGGCTCAAAGATTTTCGATCTCAAAAAAATGGAATTAGTGCCAATCCATGGAGTTATTATTGACATATCAGCCCAAAACATAAATAGGATATTGTTTGGGCTAAATTATAAAGCCTCACATGCTATTCTAGAACTAGAGTATCGACTGTATAATACATTTGGCCAAAAATCCTAGTTGGGTGGAGTGTTGACTGATGAGGTTAATCATTCTTGGGTAGTAAACCCACGTGTGCAAATAGTGAAGTCATCCTTTAGCTTCAGATCTAAATTTTGGTGGGCTATGGTCTGATTGAGGTTTATGCCAATAAGAGGTGATATTAATCTGGACATTCATCAAGTTATACATGTTGCTAGTTTACTGTCTGGACTAAAGATTGATTTCGGTCAGATCATTGTCGATGAGTTATTTGTGAGAGCACATAAGGTGTCCAATGCTCTACTATTTTCATGCTTAATCATCAAATTATCCAGGCAAGAAAGTGTACCGCTGATTCATGGGGTGGATAATGAGGTTCGTGCATCACATAGGCAGGACGTTGAGAAGTCCAAGGATGACTCAAAGTTTGAAATAAGGGTTACCAAACCACAAGCCTATCAAACTCGATTTGCACTAGCCTCAGATACTTCAGAGATTCCAACAAGTATGCTATTCTCGATTACCACTTATGTACCACCTGATTATATACCATCAAGTGCATCTGCAGGGTCAGAATCTACACCACAAATGGGTGGGGAAAAATTTACAGAATATAGGTTGACGCAGGAAAACTTCGCCAAGTTTGTGAAATTTTAAGAGAAATTGAAAAGGCAGCTTGACACTTGGGTTGTAGAGTTCAAGCCTTTTGTTGGTAGAATTGTATCTAAGGCAATCTATCCTTTCCAAGACATTCAGGTGAGTATGGATCACATAGAGGAAAGAATCAACAAAAGGTTTGAATCACTGTCTATTCCAGACTTGGCAAGGTTTATGGCAGAGTTTAACAAAGCACAGGCTGACATCGAAGAGTTAAAAAAAAGGTAGCCACAATATCCCACCTTTGATCCAACCTTGGTATTGAGTGATAATAATGAAGAATTTTTTTATCTAATAGGGAGACCTGTGAAAGATAAAGGAAAGCAACCGGTAGATGATCATGCTGAATAGCTAATAAGAGAAGAAAGAGAGAGTCTATGACATCGGAGGAACGAGGGCATCATGACATGAAGAAATCCAAGAAAAGGAGTAGGAAGAATGAAGAAAAAATAAGGAAGAGAGTATAAGACGAAGCGGCCGGAGTGTCTACCAGTTCTGCCCCAGCTACGTGGCAAGATTCAAACACCGTCTAGGATGTTATACCTCTAATTCTAGAGGGACAATTTCTGAGTACTCCTACCACCATAGGGGTCAATATTGCAGCAGGTGAGGACACAGGTTCCTCACCACATTTCACAAATTCCTCAGATGAATAAGAGGCAATACATGTATATGTACCATGGGGGTGTACTTTGAGGACAATGCATATATTTTTTTTTGGGGGGGGTGTACTTGTACCATGGGGGATTGTGTTGCCGTATTTTTTTATCCCATGTTCTATCTAGGATAATAATCATATCTAACATTATGTTTAAGTTTGCATTTTCTTTTCTTTTCTATGGTTACCATTAGGCTTGCATTTTCCTTTCTTAAATATTATTCAATTTTTAATGTTGGTCCATGAAATAAAAGTGTCATTTATGTTAGTACCTTTTTGTGAATATGGATGATGAATGATGTTGGTATCAAGCTAGGACTATGTTCTATGAATATATGCTTTTGTCTTCTAGTATATGTTATCAATTGTTAGTGAATCTGTAATCGGCATTAACTTGTAAAATGTGCATGACATGTAATGTAAACCTTAGGAATAGTAGAATGAGTATGGCTCAGTTGCCTATGTGTGAGACTATTTGTATTAGTTCTTACTTAGTATAGTACCTAGAACTTTCCTAGTTCAATTGATGTTGTGTTGTAGTTGATGAAATAAGAGATGATAGCAGGCCGCCTTGTGATTTTAGTCCACTTAGCCAAAATAATTAACCCTACCAAAAAGAATTCTCCATTTTTGAACCCTTGATTGAGCCTATGTTAATTCCTTTTCTTCATCACCAATCACTCTAACCCTCTTTAAGTTTTTAACACGTAGCTCTGGCCCTCGACCAATAGTGGGCATTGTAAACCTAGATTTAGGAAAAACACCTAAGTTGAGGGCGGCTATTGTCCAAGATGTTAGCTGTCTAAGGGAAAGTTGATTTAGAGCAAGATTTAAAGTATCCGACACTTGTCTACCTAAGACATTGTGTACCTTGACTGATTGCATCATCTTAAGTTGAGGGTAGCTGATGCTTGTGTACATATATAAAAAAAGGTTGTTATGGTAATGTGTAAATAAATGAGACAAGGGTGAGTGAGCTAGTTCAGAAATGGCCTTGGCAGATAGAACTTGAGGTCAAAGAGAGTTAAATCCTAGTGTTGTGTCACTTTTTCCCAAAAGTCCTTCATCACCTAGCCTCGAAGCCTCATTGCAAGCCTGAGAAAATACCTGCTTAATCTTGGTAAATCAACTATAAGCAAGCATTGGATGATAAGGGAAAGCCTATGGGTATATGTACTATGATTGTAATTTCTTTTATGAGTGTGAGAGTTCTGATTTGAATCCATAAAATATACTTAGTGGTGGATTTCCTTAACTGTGAGAGCAATCTGAGTTACACTTTATTCTACTAATCTCTATAGATTTTGTATCCATGTTTGTACAAGTGAATGGTTTTGTAAAAACTAGTTCATCAAGTTGAATGTCTGTCATTGTATTGCTCATATTTGTAATCTAGTGTTGAGTTACTTGAGGACAAGCAATTATCTTAAGTTGAGGGTGTTGATTTCCGGCTTTTGACAGAATATTTTATACCTTTTTCTCGAGGAAATTGTGAGTTTTCAAATAACTAAAGTTTTATTTAATGGTTGATTTGAGTAATTTCAGGTTAAGGAATATCTAAAGGAGAAAACTCAGGAAAACAATAGAAAAAGGTCATTGACGGCCTAGGTGGAGGTCCGTCAGTCATGCAATAGACCACTAGGATAGTCTTCAGAGATAAACAGAAGATTCTAAAAGGAAGGCCCATGCGATGGTCCAAGTGATCAACCATCGAGACTGGACGGACCGCCAATATAGTCGCCAGACTTAAACAGAATGCGGGACTTTAGAGGGCTCATTGACATATCGTTCGACGAACCATTGGGATACTGATGGTCCGCCAAGGTGGCCATCACAACTAAATAGAACCTGATATCTTTGGAGCACCTAGCGATGAACCATGTGATGGACCATCAGTTGTGCGATGGACCATCAGCTGAATAGTCAGTTTAGACGCAGCTTTTTCTAAGTTTAAATTTTAAATCTTTTAAACCAGGGAACACATAAATACCCACCTAGGGTTTTATTTAGATATCATTCTGAATCTTGGATAATTTTATCTTAGTTTCCATCTTTGGTTCTCTCTGTAACTTAGAAATCTTTGAATTAAACTACATATGGGATTAAAATCATTCAATTGCTATTGAAGATTCAAGAATTAATTCTTGTAACCTTTGTAAGTGAATTTTGAATTTGTTTATGAATAATACAAGTATTATTTCTTTTTCTTCTATAGAGATGAGTGGCTAAGCTCCTATAACTTGAATTATGGGAGCCTTGATGTAAGTAGTGGATATGGGTTATCATTCCAATTGAGTTTCTGCAGGTAATTGATGTTGCATAAACCCTTCTTCTCTTTAATGACTTTTCTTGGTTGCTAAATTTAAAGGTGACCCCATGAACAATCACTTGTTCGGATAGAAAAGTGTCTGTTGGGAAAAGAAAGGTTTTACATGAAATCTGGACACCTTAATCTTTAGATTAATGGAAAATGCCTTAACAAGGCTTTACCTATGTTAAAAATTGGCTGAGTTATTAATACATTCTTTAAATTTGAGAGGGTTAAAGAATAAACTATCCATTAAGGTTGAGAAACTAATAGGTAAACAACAGAATTCAGCTACTCTTGCAATTCAAGTTATTGAGTGGAACTCAAAAGTGACTCACAATCCTAACTGTTTAGACATCTTGGTAACCATAACTCTAGTTTTTTTAATATCATTTCATTACTACTAGCAGAAAGCATCATTTGTTGGAAAAACTTTGTTACAATCACTTAGATTTCAATTCATAAATCAAAACCCCTCTTATCTCAAAACTTTTGATCAATAGTTTAATAACAATCACAATACTTAGTGAACACGGTATTCCCTGTGGTATTCGACACCCAACCTATTTGGATTCTATATTTGACAATGACCGCTTACTCTCTCATAAGAGAGGTGTAATTTGGGGGTATCAGGAAGGAGACACACTTCCTTTTTTGGTCAATTCAAGAGGCTTTTGTAAGGAGATGCACTTTTTGGTTTGGGTAATTAAAGAAACATTTTGTAAGGAGAGGCACTTCCTTCTTTGGGTAATTCAAGTGGCATTGGTAAGGAGACGCACTTCCTTGTTTTGACAATTCAAGTGGCATTGGTAAGGAGATGCACTTTCTTAATTGTGTAATCTGAATTTTACTTTTTAGCTAATGCACTTCCTAACTTAATCCTTGATTCTTAGAAGATGTACTTCCTAGTCAAGTCAGTCCCCTTGATTCCTAGAAGATGTACTTCCTAGTTGATTCATTCCCTTCGACTCCTAGAAGATGTACCTCCCAGATGAATCATTCCCCTTAATTCCTATAAGACGTGCCTTTTGGTCAAGTTAGTCCCCTTGATTCCTATAAGATGTACCTTCTAGTCGAGTCATTCCCCTTGATTCCTATAAGACATACCTTTTAGTCGATTCATCTCCCTTTAATTCCTAGAAGATGTACTTCCTAGTAGAATTCTTCCCTTTGATTCCTAGAAGATATACTTCCTAGTCGAGTCATTCGCCTTAATTACTAGAAGATGAACTTTCTAGTTGAATTATTCTATTTGACTCCTAGAAAATGCACTTTCTAGTCAAATCATTCCAATTAACCCATCGAAGATGCATTTCTTTGTTCAATTTTTTCAAGTAGTTATGATGTGACTATCACAAAAGTTCTCTAATGTTAATTTAGGGGGAAATTTTAATTCTTGTTTTTGGAACTTTACTTTTTCGAAAAAAATGGAATCTCTCTTTAAAATAATTGTTGTTTGGAATAATTTATATTTTTAGTTTTGATATGATTTCAGGAGCCTGCTTGAGGAATGGGGCAAATAAATGGAAATTCAAGCAACAAGATGAAGAAGTTGAAAGTCAAGCAACAGGGTGAAGAAGTTGAAAGTCAAGCAACAGGGTGAAGAAGTTGAAAGTCAAACAACATGGTGAAGAAATTGAAAGAGAGCAGATTGAAAATAGCAAGTCAAGAGCTCGCCTGGAGAACAAGGTGAAAAAATTGAAAGCCAAGCAACAAGTTCGATAAATTACAAGTCAAGAGCCCTCCTGAATAAAAGGTTGAAGAAATTGCAAGTTAGGAGCCCGCCTAAAGAATAGGGTGATGAAACTCAAGTCAAGAGTCCAAATAAAACTGCGTAGATAGGACTTTTGTAATTTCAGATATATTTTAACTTGTAATTTTCATTTTTGATGTAATGACAGAGCTACGGACCGAAAACTCAACAAGACCTCACTCGACCCTCCAACTCGGTTTTCCTTCTTACTTCTATTTTTTTCTTTGAATAATGGACGAATCAAAATTTGGTCTCATTGTCAACTTTTTTGTCAGAAAGTACTTTGTCTTTACACATAAAAAGGGGCATGATGTAGACACCTAATTTTGTCCCTCCCGAAGTTTAATTTTATTCATTTAAACTCACCTTACCATGTACCCTCACCACATTCTACACTTTCCCCACAAGAAAATAATTACAACAAATCCTAACAAATTAAATCCTTAATCCCTAATATTCCCTAATCCTAATTAATTTTTACACCTCATCCTAACCATTATCCTACCCCACCCCTCACTCAACCCCAACCCGTATACCCCATATACCCCCTGCCCCACCCCTTACCATATTTTTTCCCTTTTTAGGATAGATATACACACAGAATAGGTATTGGATGAAAAGGGGAGGGAATTTTCTTCACCATCATTTAGGCACCCACACAATTGGGATATACATATACTCTCCATTCTTTTTTGATTTCACAAAGAGAATACACAAGATTCATCACACAGTAACCCATCAACACAAAATCACACCTTAATCTCCATAAACACACTTTACATACACCAATTTACACATAAAAAGGGCACATGCACACAGTGACGAGAATCAAAATGGATGGATTTTGAGGGGGAATTAGGTGAGGGAACACTAGGAACCATCGAAATCTCATCGAGAAAACTATCCATCACCAAAACTCAATCTGTTTTCATTATTTTTTGGATGTTGTCTGAGCTCGACGGAGCTCCGACAACACGGGTCTAGTTCCTTTTTGTAAAATCTTCTTGTTTTGGACAAATTTGTTCTTCATCTTTGATTTGAGTTGGACTTCTAATTTTATGACACAAATTTGAATTCATCGATCCTGTTCATTCTCAAGCTGATTCTGACCAAGTTCCACCAAAAATTATATGTTCGTAGTTGAGGTTTTCCGTTCGAGGGTTTTAGTTGGGTATTGATTGATTCACTGTCACCTAACGAGGTCTATTTTCACAACTCTTTCTCTTTGTTATATTTTTATTTAGTGTTTGGTCATTATGGTGGTGTGTTGATGATTGTCGATTAGATAATTTTGTTGATGATTGTTGATTAGATAATTTTTTTGATGTTTTGGTGTTGTTTATCTGAATAGCTAGTCGTTGGTATGAAATTGATATTGATATGGGTGGTAACTATTTTCACGTTAAAAGTCATGTGTAAAAAAAGAAATTCGGGAAGGGGTTAATCATGATAAAGTGAATTCATATTAATTTTGGATCATCGATTATGTAATTTTTTAGAATTGTGATAAATCAAAATGAGTAGGCAAACAATAAGGGTAGGTAAATTTAGGAATTCGGGATTGGTGTTTTTAGAATGTTTGAATGTGTGTGTGAATTGTTCTTTCTACTTTATAGCACAAGACTTGAAATTGTATTCATTTGTTAGGGAATATCCCGAGGTCTTATTTACTTATTTACCAGAAAATGCCCTGAAGTATCATATATGAAAAGATGGCTCATGATCAAGGTCTGAGGCATCGGGTAAAGCTTTGGATCATAGTATAGGATTAGTATAGGTTAGCATAGGTTTACATTTCCGCATTTTTATATTTTGGGACTATATAACTGGACTGGACATTATATTTTTAGGATTTGTTTTGTTTGTGTGTGTTTATTTGATTGTTGTGTGTTTTATATGGTTTATACAATCTTAGTGTTGAATTAGCCGATATACTCCATAAAGAGACCATGGTAGAACCATGAGATCGAAGGGTGCCTAACACCTTCTCCTCAGTCAATAGAATTTCTTAATCAGAATCTATGTTCACAAACTAGTTTTAAAGAGTCAAATTATTTTGAAAAAGTATTTTCCAAAGGTGACTTGGCACACCAGATTTATGTCAAGTGGCTTCTCTGAGTTAATTGTAGAATGAATCATTTTCGAAAAAAACTTTATCTTTTGTCACTTAATAATGCAAACCCTTTCGAACCTTAAAATCAATCTTTTTTTTAGTTGAAAAAGGGACGTGACAGTGAAGAGTTAGGAACTTCTCTAGAATGGTTCACAATGTAGTTAATCCATCTTAATATTCAAGAAAAGCATGAAGATTCTTTTTTTCTCTTACAGGAATTGATAGCATCCTAAATAGTACTCTTACTCAATGCCATAGTGGAGTCATAAACATTTTATGTCAAAATATTTTCTTTGTCATTGTTCTCGTTTCCTGTCATGCAATTCATCTTAGAAATGGCTCCCTGAATCACCTCTCTCATTGATGTTGTTATGTTTTTACCATTCCAGGGAATGAATTTTTTACCATTTTCATATTGCCTATTTTATTTGGCAATTTCTCGATAATGGATTCTCAATGATCACTTTGGCAGATACCAAAAACGTGATGTCATTGTCAATCTAAGAAATGGATCTTTCAACACCATTGTAAATGTTGTGTATCCTATGCAATCGATGTTTTGTAAAATTCCTTCAAGACCATCCTAATAACATTTACAATAGTGGTGAAATATCTATTTCTAAGATTGACAATGGCACCATATAATTGGTATATACCAATGGGCTTGTTAAGAAAATCCTTCATCGAGCACCTATCAAATTAAATAGTCAATATAACGTTGATGAAAAATTCTTTTCCCGAGATGGTAAAAATAATACAACACCTCTCGGAGAGGTAACTCAAGGAGACATTGCTATGTTGAATGGCATGGAAGGAAAGAAGAACAGTGACAAAGAAGCCTTATTCACTCGAAATGGTTATGATACAACTGTTACACTGGGCAGGAGTGTTATTCAGGATGTAATTGTTTCTTACATGAGAAAAAGAGAATCTTTATGCTTTTCTAGAATGTTGAGTTGGATTAACTACACTACAAACCATTCTAGAGAAGTTCCTAGCTCTTCAATTTGGAAAGGTTATACAAGCATTGAGTTATAGTCTTAGGGGTTATTGATTAGGGAGGCATTATGGGAAAAAAGGCATAGTGATATGAATAAGAAGGAATCTAACCCTTAGAAGAATCATAGAATGAGATGCATCAATCAATGTATGAAGAAGAAAAAACTAACATTCGACCTTCCAAAAGACAAAGATGCAATACAAGGATTGTCGCTCCAAAAAACACATTCTTTGTTGAGGTCGTAGCTCGTGTTTGACCTATTAAAATAAAATTAAAACTCATCAGAAGAAATAAGATGATATTGCTCCAGATTGTATAAGTGTTGATCTTATTAAGGTACCAATAACAGAGTTAATCAGTAGACATATCCTGAAATTCTTGTCAGTCCTCTCTACCAAGATGAAGTCATTAGATGGACTGGTGAAATTTTTTAGAGTGATTCCAAGTGGTGGAACAAGAATGTGGCCTCCATAAATGGGAAAACAAAAATCTCTGGTTATGTTTGATCCTATTATAAAGGGGAGACAGATTTTATGTGATTGTCTATTTTTGTGATCTCTTGAGTACATTAGATCCATATTAAGAGAAGGGGATTAAGTTGAAGCATGAGCTTTGTACTTTGTTCTTTCATTAGATTTTTGACCACATGAGGTAGAAAGTTTTTCTTTCATGGACAACTGAGAATGAAGAAAGGTGCAAAGATTCGGTAAGGTCTACATCAAAAATGAATTTATAGAATAACTATAAGAGACTATTTCCATCCAAGGCTTGGAATATGTTGGCTAGCTATTACTTCAATATGTTAATTATCAAGTATCGGATTTATCAGAACTGGGTCACTCCAAAAGACCTCAATCGTAAAGATAATAAGTGTTGAAGTATGTGACCATCTCATATAAAAGTTTAAACTATTAGTGTAACACCCCGATTTGCTGAACTGGAATGCTACACGATGCTCATGACCCCGAGGGACCACAAGCTAACCCATGATGATAGTTGTACCTGTACACTACAAATCATGATTTAATAATGCAGAATACATGGAACTGTAAGGCCATAAGGTTCAACTGAATAAAACCATGTGGGTGAAAATACCTAAAACAACTCAATCTGAATGTAAATCTGAACATAAATCTAAAAGCCTATAAACTATCTGAATAAGGAGTTGAAGGAACATGTCTCCAACTAACTCCATAAAACTGAACTGAAGAAATAAATAAATGAATAAAATCATATTGTCCCCGAATCAATGAGGACTCACTGTGTCTCTGCGACTAGAATGCTACCGCTACTGTTGGGCTGGAGCTCCTGTCTCGGAACCTATGGTGTAATATGAAAATAAAAGCACCATAGCACAAATGCATTAGTACAACTATCGTACTGAGTATATGAGGAAGGTAGGCTAAACATAAAGGGTTTCATACATGAATAACACTAACTAACTAATATGAATGTGGGAGTGCAAACACACATTTATAGAAATTGAGACTATAAACACGTGATAGCATAACCTGTAAGCTAATACATGGTTTACTGATAACTACCATGACTGATACTAAAACTGATAACATGGACAACTGTATTTGACAATCCTGTATATACTGAAATCTGAAGAATGCCCTGAGTTCTTTTACTGAGACTAATACTCAAACTGTAGGAAGTAGTGTTTAACCGACATGCCCCATGTATGCCGTTATGGCTAAGCTGGGGTCTAATATCTGCCCCGACTGGAGAGGTGTCAATACCGTGCCAGGGGTAAGGACAGCCTATGAGTGACCCTTATCTGGCAGGTACTCAATGAGAATAGTGGGAACCTTAAACTGATGGGTTGAGCCACCTCATCAACCCTCATCTAACGGGTTAAGATGTCTCAACCTACGTTGGCTACATAGTTTTGGAACATAGGGATGACTACTAATAATTGAACCCTAAACTGGCGGGTGAGTTCCCATCCTTAGGTTCACTCGGTGCTAAACTCTACTCCCATCTGGAGGGACTGGACATGAATAACTGACTATGCATAACTTAATCTTACTGAATTTCGTTGACTGGCGGAATATTACTGATATCTGACAACTGACTAAGATCATGAGGATTTCCTAAGTCACATGACTGATTGGAGTCTATGGAATCATAGCTTGAGTTCGGATATTGTGAAACATTACATGGATCTAGGCACACAGCTATAGTTTTCTGGTACAAGTACCCCCAAGACTCGATGGAAGGAAACTAACACACATGACTGACTTGATCATAAGATTAGAGTCCATAATGTATAATATCATAAGTAGGGATGTCATACTAGGCATGTTTATCAACAATGTATTGAATGGAAAGGATTTCATATCACATGGAAGTACTTGCACAATCTTAATATCATGTTTATTGCATAATCATATTGGCAACACATACCAATAGAATTGAAGTTCATGTGGATTGCATGGTTATCATATATCTTGTTCATAAGTAGGATCTGCAAGTAAACATAGCATGATCTCATAAGAATAGTTCATGAGTAGTCCAACAATATTTACAAGGCACATTAACAACATGGAAGTCATTGGAACATATGGGCATATCATGAATCCTTCACTTAGTCATAATTTAGCTATATTGAATGATTTCTAGTTTCTTAGGAATTTTATCAAACACCTTACATGCACATCTTACGCATAGATGAAATCATCAAATTATACATCATGAACAACCAAATTTACATGTTTCCAACTCATATGATATCATGAACTCACAAAAACATATAAAGATTCCATCTTGGTAATCCCCCAATATCAAAAACATGATCATCAACACCCAAAAAATATAGAAATCATACTTTATAATGAAAAGGAGGGTTTTTGAGCTTTATGGATGAAAGGGATCCATAAATCAACTCACGCATACCTTAGGAGGAAAGATTCTTAATGATTGACGGAGGAATTTCCTTGAATTCGGATCTTCAAGCTTAGTTACGCAACCCTAGTTGTTTTTCTCCTTTAGTGCTCTTGGATGATGAGCTTTGATATGATAATTGGGTTGAAATATGTAGAAGTTATATATTTTGTAGGGTTAAGTTTAGGGACGTGTAAGGAGTGTTAAAAGAATTAATTACCCTTAAAATAACTCAAGACGGAGTGGTTTTGGCACCTGGAATTGACTTAGGCGGCACCCAAGTGATTTTCTATGCTTGGGTTGGGTGGAGTCTAACCAATCGCCTTTGCTTAGGTTGGGCGGCGCCTAACCAATCGTCTATGCTTACTGTCTCTCAGGAAAATGAGCATAACTTTTCGCTCGAGTATTGGATTTAGGTGAAATTCGTATCGTTGAAAAGGTAATTCAATTTTCTAAAATTTTGTGGGTCTAAATCAGCCAAAATACCACATTAACATCGAGCTATAATCGTTCAAAGATGACCTTTGCAAAATCAAACACTAAAACTTGATGGATTCAAAAACTTATAGCTTGTATTACCTTAAGTGACTCATATGAACATGTTTAATGCATCATAAGCTATCATATCTCTAGGATATTCATGGTAAGTCATGTACTCAAGTATGAGTCACAGGATAGTATATTGCATATGTAGGAATACTTATTCACTTCCTAGCTTAGATACATGCAGGGTATTACAACATCTCCCCCTTGGGAATATTCGTCATCGAATGAGAATTTACTGAGAAGGGATACAAGACAATAGAACCTGAACTAAACATGATGAACTGAAACTTGATCTCATGACTGACATGCTAAACATACTAAACTCGTGCATATCTAATGCACGGACAACTGACACATCAATGCATGACTGAGTATAAAATCGTTAATAGGTACCAAGTTTATATTGGAAAAATGAACATGAAACTAAATAATATTAAGGAGAATTGTTACCTTGAGCTTGATCTAAATTGGCTGGAAGACATGAGGATACTTAGTAAACATATCTTCTTCTGCTTCCCAAGTAGCTCCCTTATGAGACTGATTTCTCCAAAGAACCTTGACCAGAGGGACTTCTTTGTTCCTCAATCTTTGAGTCTGATAATCTATGATTTCGAATGGAATCTCTTCATAAAAAGGGCTGTTCTGAATGGCGATGCTCTAAATAAGGACAACAAATATTGGTTCACCTATGCACTTCTTTAGCAAAGAGACATGGAAGATAGGATGGACTGAGGTTGGATCTGAAGGCAACTTAAGATCATAAGCTACCTTGCCAAAGCGACAAAGAATTTTGAAGGGACCGATATACCGGGGACTGAGTTTCCCTTTTTTACCAAACCTCTTCACTCCCTTCATGGGAGAGATCTTAAGATAGACATAGTCATTGACCTCGAACTCAAGATCCTTTCTACAAATATTTGCATAAGACTTCTGTCGGCTCTCAGCAGCCCGGAGTCTCTGTCTAATCAACTGAACTTTCTCTAAGGAGTCGAATACTATGTCAGGACCTATGACTGAGGCCTCACTAACTTCAAATCAACCAATCGGAGATCTACATCTCCTACCATAGAGAGCTTTAAATATAGCCATCAAAATACTAGAATGACAACTATTGTTGTACGTAAACTCAATCAAAGGCAGGTGGTCATCCCAACTTCCCTTGAAGTCAATTGCACACGCCCTTAGCATATCTTTAAGAGTCTGAATGGTCCTTTCTGCATGACCATTTGTCTAAGGATGAAATGTTGTGCTGAGATGGACTTGGGTACCGAGACCCTTTTAGAATGCTTTCCAAAAGTGAGAAGTGAACTGGGTACCTCTTTCTAAGATGATAGATAGTGGAACACCATGCAACCTAACTAATTTTCTAATATATCGTTTGGCATAATCCTCGGTGGAATAAGAAGTACGAACAGAGCTGACTTGATCATTCTATCTATAATGACCCAGACTAAATCATGCTGATGATGAGTTCTAGAAAAATCCATCACGAAGTCTATGTTAACTTCTTCCCATTTCCAAGTAGGAATGGTGAACTGTTGCATGGAACCACTAGGTTTCTGATGCTCTATCTTAACCTGCTGACATGTAGAGCACCTAGCCACAAACTCTGCAACATCTCTTTTCATCCCACTCCACCAATAGATCTCCCGCATGTCGTGGTACATCTTAGTGTCCCCTAGATGAATAGAGTATCGCGCACCATGCACTTCTGTAAATATTCGCTGCCTCAATTTATCTACACCTGGAACACATAGACGACCCTGACAATGAAGAACACCATCTCCCCCTTGGGAGAAAACCTTAACTTTCTAATTTTGAACTAACTCTTTGAGCTTGAAAAGGCTAGGATCCCTGTATTATTTCTCTTTCACCTCAAAAACTAGAGATGACTCTGAACTACTATGAACACATACATCACCCTCTGAAGAATCGACTAAGCGAACGCCTAGTCTGGCAAGATGATGGACCCCCTGAGCCATCTTTTTCTTACTATCCTCAACGTGAGAAAAGTACCCATAAAGAGTCGACTGAGAGCATCAGCCACAACATTGGCCTTTCTTCGATGATAAAGAACACTCATATCATAATCCTTCAAGAGCTCTAACCATCTTCTCTAGCGAAGATTGGGATCTTTCTGGGAAAAGACATACTAGAGGCTTTAATGGTGTGTGAAGACATCTACATGAACTCCATGGAGATAATGCCTCCAAATCTTCAAGTCAAAAACTACCGTTGCTAACTCAAGATCATGAGTAGGATAATTCTTCTCATGTGGCTTTAACTATCTGGAGGCGTAGGCTATGGCCTTACCATGCTGCATGAGGACATGACCTAAACCCACTCTGGATGCATCATAATAGACAACAAAATTGTCTAAACCATCTGGAATAGTTAGAACTAGAGCAAAGATGAGTCGAGTCTTCAACTATTGAAAACTCTTCTCGCATAAATCCAACCACTGAAACTTAATCTTCTTCTGAGTCAATCTGGACATGGAAGATGCAATAGAAGAAAATACTTTGACAAATCATCTATAATAGCCATCCAAACCTAAGAAACTCCTAATATATGATAGAGATATGGGTCTGGGCTAGTTTCTTGATGCCTCAGTTTTATAAGGATCTACTCTAATGCCATCATCGGAAACAATATGTCCAAGGAATGCTATTGATCTTAGCCAAAATTCACACTTGCTGAACTTAGAAAATAATTGATGATACCTGAGAATCTGAAGAATAAGCCTGAGATGGTCTGCATGATCATTCACTGTTCAAGAATAGACCAGAATATCATCTATGAAGACTATGATAAACATGTCCAAGTACTGCTTGAACATACGGTTCATCAAATCCATAAAAGCTGCAGCGGCATTAGTAAGACCAAATGACATGACTAAAAGTTCGAAGTGACCATACTGAGTATGAAAAGCTGTCTTCGGAATATCACATTCTCTAACGCTGAGCTGATGATAGCCTGATCTAAGGTCTATCTTTGAGAAGTAACTGGTACCCTAAAGTTTTTCGAATAGATCATCAATCCTGGTAAGACGATATCTGTTCTTGATCGTTACCTTGTTGAGTTGATGGTAATCAATACACATCCTTAGAGAACCGTCTTTCTTACGCACAAATAACACTGGCGCACCCCATGGGGAAATGCTGGGTCTGATGAATCCCTTATCTAAGAGATCCTTCAACTGATCTCTCAGTTCCTTGAGTTCTGGTGGTGCCATTTTGTATGGTAGAATAAAAATAGGTTGAGTATCCGAAAGAAGGTCTATGCTGAAGTCTATTTCCCTTTTAGGAGGAATGCCTGTAAGATCTTCGAGAAAGACATCAGAATATTCATTAACAATAGGGACTATTTCGAGGCTAGGAGACTCAGAACTAGAATCTTTAACATGCACGAGATGATACACACACCCCTTAGAAATCATTTTCCTTTCCCGAAGGTAGGAAATAAGTTGACCCATAAACACTGAAATGCTACTCTTCCACTCTAGGACGGGCTCATTTAGGAACTGAAACTAAACTATCCTATTTCTATAGTCCATTGTGGAATAGCAGGAATGAATATAATCTATGCCGAGAATGACATCAAAATCAGTCATCTCTAACTCCACTAAATCTGCTGACATAGAATTCTAAGATATCATAATCGGGCAGTTCCTGTATACCTATCGGGCTATGATGGTTTTATCCACCAGGGTAGAGACTCAGAAAGGCTCTGCTAGGACTTCGGGACTGATTCTGAAATCGTCTGCTATGTATGGATTAACAAAAGACAAAGATGCACAAGGTTCTAACAAACCATAAACATGAACATGAAAAATCTATAACGTACTAGCAACGAAATTAGTAGAATTTTTTTGATCCTTCTAGGACTTAAGAGAATAGAGTCTGTTTGAGCGTTGGCCACTGGTAGCACTAGAAGTGGCACCCTGCTGGTTCGGGTAATTGGACTGAGCTGTAGAATGATTTTGCTAACCCTGAAGACTTGACTGCAGACACTCCCTAATCCTGTGGCCTGGCTTGCCATAACCAAAACAGACATCACTACGGGCTCTACAAATGACCTTATGGTTCTTACCACAAGTCTGACAGGAGGGATTAGTTCAGGCACTTCTAACACTGCCCTAAGATTTAGAGCCTGGCACTTTGTTTCTATTGTCGTGTATGAACTTTGGCACTGGAGCGCAGGCAGAGGAAGGAGCTGGAATGGCTAACTTAGAGTGAAACTGTGAACAATTTCCTCCATCTGACTTGGGGTGAGAAAATTTTAAATTACCTAACCTTGCTCTCTTGTTCTGCCTCTCCCTAGTCTTAAACTACTGCTCTTCTACTTACTGGGCAAGGGTCATGAGTCTTGCTAAGGTCATATCACCGATCAGCATCATAGACCTACACTTATTTACCACACTATCATTGACCCCTGACATGAACTTACTTATCTTAGCTCTATTGTCTGCCACCACATGAGGAGTATACCTGGCTAGCTGAGTAAATCTGAGAGAATACTCCCTAACCGTTATATTCCCCTGCCTGAGGTTGATAAACTCAAGAACTTTGACTTCCCTCAGTTCTTAGGGGAAGAATCTATCTAAGAAGGCCATGACAAATTGCTCCCACTCGATAGGGCCTATATCATCTAACCTCACATACTTCCACTGTTTGTACCTATCAAGAGCAACATATTGTAACTAGTAGGTGTCTAACTCAGCACTCTCAATAAAAGTAACACCCAATGTCGATGACCTTCTGGACTTGGTCAATGAACTCCTGAGGTTCCTCATCAAACTTAGACCCATGGAAAGATGGAGGGTTTATCCGGGTGAAGCCCCAAACCCTAGATACTTTTAGAATAGTCACTGGATTGGCCAGAATGACTGGTGACTATTCATTTTGTGCAGCCATAGACTGAGCAAGTGTGGTATATACGGCTCTAAACTTAGTATGGGAAACAGGTTTGCCCAAAGGATCTTCGGGCTGAGGAGCTGGCTGGTTTCTTCTCTTTGGGTCCATGGTCTGGAATAAGAGAAGAATGGATTAGACTAAGAGTTTAACTTATGATTATTCTCACTAGCATGACATGAATAATAAAGAAAGGGGAATGTTCCTAAAACATCTTATAGCCTCCCGCATATAAATGTGGCGCGCAACATACCCATGTACAAGACACTACTAGATGTATCTTTCAGACTTCCTAGGACTCTATTGAACCTTAGGCTCTGATACCAAGTTTGTAACACCCCAATTCGCTGAACTGGAATGCTACACGGTGCTCATGACCCTGAGGGACCACAAGCTAACCCATGATGATAGTTGTACCAGTATACTGCAAATCATGATTTAATAATGTGGAATACATGGAACTGTAAGGCCATAAGGTTTAACTGAATAAACCCATGTGGGTGAAAATACACAAAACAACTCAATCTAAACATAAATCTAAACATAAATCTGAAAGCCTCTAAACTATCTGAATAAGGAGTTGAAGGAACTTATCTCCAACTAACTCCATAAAACTGAACTGAAGAAATAAATAAATGAATCAAATCATATTGTCCTCGAATCAATGAGGACTCATAGTGTCTCTGCTACTGGAATGCTACCGCTACAGCTGGGCTGGAGCTCCTGCCTCGGAACCTACGGTGTAATATGAAAAAAAGCACAATAGCACAAATGCGTCAGTACAAGTGGAGTACTGAGTATACAAGGAAGGTAGGCTGAACATAAAGGGTTTCATGCATGAACAACACTTACTGACTAATATGAATGTGGGAGTGCAAACACACATATATAGAACCTGGGACCGTTAATACATAATAGCATGATCTGTAAGCTAATACATGGTTTGCTAATAACTATCATGACTGATACTAAAATTGATAACATGGATGACTGTATCTGACAGTCCTGTATATACTAAATCTGAAGAACGACCTGAGTTCTTTTACTGAGACTGATACTGAAACTGTAGGAAGTAGTGTTTAACCAACATGCCCCATGTATGTCATTATAGCTAAGCTGGGGTCCAATCTCTGCCTCAACTAGAGGGGTGTCAATACCATGCCACGGGTAAGGATAGCCTGTGAGTGACCTTTATCTGGCGGGTACTCAATGAGAATGGTGAGAACCCTAAACTGATGGGTTAATCCACCTCATCAACCCTAATCTGACGGGTTAAAATGTCTCAACCTACACTGTCTATGTAGTTCAAGAACACAAGGATGACTATTAAGAATTGCACCCTAAACTAGCGGGTGAGCTCCCATCCTTTGGTTCACTTGGTGCTAACCTCTACTCCCATCTAAAGGGACTGGACATGAATACCTAACTATGCATGACTTAATCTTACTGAATTTCGTTGACTGGCGGAATGTTACTGATATCTGACAACTGACTAAGATCATGAGGTTTTCCTGAATCACATGACTGACTAAAGTCTATGGAATCATAGCTTGAGTTCAGATATTATGAAACATGACATGGATCTAGGCACACAACTATAGTTTTTGGGTACAAGTACCCCCAGGACTTGATGGAAGGATACTGACACACATGACTGACTTGATCGTAAGAGTAGAGTCCAGAATTTATAATATCATAAGTAGGGATCTCATACTAAGCATGGTTATCAACAATATATTGCATGGAAAGGAATTCATATCACATAGAAGTACTTGCACAATCTTAATATCATGTTCATTGCATAATCATATTGGCAGCAAAAACCAATAGCATGGAAGTTCATGTGGATTGCATGGTTATCATACATCTTGTTTATAAGTAGGATTTGCAAGTAAACATACCATGATCTCATAATAATAGTTCATGAGTATTCCAACAACATTTACAAGGCACATTAACAACATTGAAGTCATTGGAACATAAGGGCATATCATGAATCCTTCACTTAGTCACAATTTAGCTATATTGCATGATTTCTAGTTTCTTAGGCATTTTATCAAACACCTTACATTCACATCTTAAGAATAGGTGAAATCATCAAATTATACATTATGAACAACCAAATTTACATGTTTATAACTCATATGTTATCATGAATTCACAAAAATATATAAAGATTCCATCTTGGGAATCACCCAATATAAAAAACATGATCATCAACACCCAAAAATATAAAAATCATATTTTATAATGAAAAAGAGGGTTTTTGAGATTTATGGATGAAAGGGATCCATAAATCAACTCACGCATACCTAAGGAGGAAAGATTCTTGATGATTGAAGGAGGAATTTTCTTGAATTTGGATCTACAAGCTTAGTTACGCAACCCTAGTTGTTTTTCTCCTTTAGTGCTCTTGGATAATGAGCTTTCAGATGATAATAGGGTTGTAATATGTTTATAAGCTATATATTTCATAGGGTTTAAGTTTAGCGACGTGTAAGGAGTATTAAAATAATTAATTACCCTTAAAATAACTCAAGACGGAGTGGTTTTGGAACCTGGAATTGACTTAGGTGGCGCAAGTGATCGCCTATGCTTGGGTTGGGCGGCGCCTAACCATTGTCCTATGCTTACTATCTCTCACGAAAATGGACATAACTTTTTCCTCGGGTATTGGATTAAGGTGAAATTGGTATCGTTGGAAAGCTAATTTGATTTTCTAAAATTTGGTGGTTCTAAATCAGCCAAAATGCCACCTTAACATCGCGTTATACTCGTTCAAAGATGACCCTTGCAAAATTGAACACTAAAACTTGATGGATTCAAAAACTCATAGCTTGTATTACCTTAAGTGACTCATATGAACATGCCTAATGCATCATAAGCTATCCTATCACTAGGATATTCATGGTAAGGCATGTACTCAAGTATGAGTCACAGGATAGGAGATTTCATATGTAGATATACTTATTCACTTCCTAGCTTAGAAACATGCGGGGTATTACAGTTAGAGAGAGCACATTTTTATTAGTTAATTATATTCTCAACATGCCCCCTCATGGGTGGCCTGATTTTTTTTAATTCATACACTTCAACATAGTATTAGATCTGGCATAGGTCCTAGGATAGAATCTCACCACCACCCATTATTAAAAAGAATTTCCAGGTTCTTGGCCCATGAAAAATACAGACTATGCGTGATGGGGCATGTTGAGAATATAATTAAATAATAAAAATATGTTCTCCCTACCAGATAAAGCTTTTAAATGGGATAATCACACACTTCATCATGGTACAAAATCCAATCCTATCCCTATTTAGGCTTCCATACCATGCATCAGTTGTGCCTTGGATGTGAAGGGGGTGTTAGAGTTATTAAAAGTCCCACACTGATTAGGGAAAGGATTGGTGGTAGGTGGTTTTGAGGAAAGGATAGCCTATGCACAAACGTTTAATTATGACAGTTAGCTAGGGTGTTGAAGAATGAAAAAGGTCTCATATTAGTAGTCAATGAGATAGGTGGTCTCTTTATAAGGCCTTGGCAATCCTCCTCTCTTTGAGCTAGCTCTTAGGGTTGAGTTAGCCCTAGGTTCCATATCTTTACATTGTATCAAAGAAGGTAGAGGTTCTTTGATAGAATTTCACTACCACCCATTATTCAAAAAAATTAATGTGCTTGGGCCATGAAAATAATTAGGTCACACGTGAGGGGGGTATTGATAATATAATTAAATAATAAAAGTATGCTTTATCTATTAGCTTAAGCTTTTAGATGAGAAAACATAAACTTCAAAAATGAGAAAGATTTTACATGTGTTGGAGGCAGTTTTGGTGTCAATGAAGGTCATGTAGAAAGCTCTAGTTCTTCATTAGAACGCTTCTAGAATAAGGTATCCATATCTGGTGTAACATTTCATGAACATTGAAGCTTCTAATCTGGTTGATACCAACAAACATGTTTTCTTAAACATGGCAAGTAGTTATTACAACTTGCTTGGTAATTTTTTGACAGATAATTTAGATAATATTATTGGTAATTTGGGATTGATGGAAATTTGATTATATGACACTTAGGACTAATTTAACCCCAAAAGCTAGTTCAGTAAGGGTGGATTTCCTAAGTACATACAAGAAAATCGCCAGTCCATTCCCGAACCAATGTGGGACTTTCACCCACTCTAACACACCCTTTAAGACTTAGGTCCCAACTAGAGCGTCGATCGGGAGTCCAAATAGCGATGGACCTGTCTTTGATACCATATAAAAATATGTCACATAGGACTAACTAAACCCTAAAATCTATATCATGAGGGGAGAATTTGGGCAAATCCATTTAAGCAAATCGTTTGCCCATTTCCAATCGATGTGGAACTGAAATGGCCCTAAAATATTATGTTTCTTATCAGGTGTACCAGATGGGAAATTATATTTAATAGTTTGGATTATTGGAAATTGGTTTTTAAATGTACTAATCTTCTAGCAACCAATAAGATATCGGTTGCTTTAGTAACGGGTTAGCAATTATCAAATAGTTATCAAGTGGTGTATCAGTAAATGTCCACACTATCATTTTCTAAGTAAAACTTATGCTCCTTACATTTATGTAGTACACAACACTATACACAAGAATTAAGTATAATTAGACAAATTATGAAAGAATTAGGACCAAAAATTGCATGCAGTACACAACAATCACATGTCCAAACACATACGTATCATAATTCTTGCTTAAACCAAACAACTAAGCAAAAAGCAAAGAGGGAGAGTCAAAGTGGACCCCAAGTCGGCACCAGTTTGAGAAAGAGAAATATAATGATTTAAAATAAAAACGATTTAATAAAAGACAGAGATATGAAGAGTTGAATAATTTATGTGGAGTATTTTATATATCTAGCTAGGGGTAAAAGTGTGAGTATAATACATCTTAATGCGTACCTGATCATCTGATAGTAAATTAAATAATCTACCCTTGTACCAATAAACTGTTAAATATAAAAATTGTAATTCATTCTACCATAATGTGCATCCTTGTGACCTTTCTATCTAGGGACATGTCCTTGGTAAGCTGAAGCTTCTCTATGTCCTATCTAATCATCTCCCTCCACTATTACTTTGCTCTACTTCTATCTCGCTTGAATTCATCCCTAGCCAATCTGATACCGGTCATCCGAGCATCACCTCCTCAGAAACCTAGACCATATCAACCTTAGTTTTTTACATCTTGACCTCCATTAAAGCCACTTCAACCTTATATCAAATAACTATATTTCTAATCCTATATTTCATAGTAAACTTACATATCCACAAAGTATTCTCATATCCATCACCTTCATCTTTTGGTTATGCGAATTCTTGACATGCCAATATTCCATACCTACAAGATATTTCGTCTAACCACAACTTTCATAAAACTTACATTTAAGTTTAGAAGGCATTTTTTGTACTTTCTAATCACACAAGTGTAACACCCCACACTTTTGGGCTAGAATGTAAACCGTCATTTCTATGTGTAATAGTTCCAAAAGTCAATAAATACTATTCAAATTTAGTGTGTTAATCAATTATGTAGTGTGAGAATTTATTAGAGCATGAATTGAGATAATATAGGTCCCCTAACTCAAGGATGATCTGAAAGATTTCCTATCGATTGAGTTTTGGTGAGTGTCTAAACTTAGGTCAACTTCCAACGGCCATAACTTTTTTTATATAATGAATTAGAGGGCCTACTATATATCAAATGAAATTCCTTTCAGTCCTATTTCCAACTCAACAATTTTATACTTAATCCAATAATGTGATAAAAAGTTATTCCCATTTTATAGAGAAGTACCAAACTACCAAAGGTGCGATGGCAGACCCGATGGACCGTTAGGTCCGTGATGGACCGTCAAGCCTTTTGCTGCCCCAAAAATAGTGCTTTCAGTCATTGTAAATGACTGTAAGGTCAAGGTTATAGTTTTTCACCCTCCTAACGGTCCGTCAACCAAGCCTTCAGGCAAAATTTGAAGTTTCAAGGGTGGGATGTTTTAAAATGGGTGTTTTGGTACTTTTCCTCTTCTGAAAACATCCCCAATGGATTTAATTACTATCTAGATGTTATTAATCAATCATTATCAGTTATACAACATCAAAATCCTCTTTTCACTCTCAAAAATACGATCAAACTAGGATTTTCACCAAGAACAAGAAATCAAGAAAATCAATCCTTAAGTCAAAGATTTTCAAGGAACAAATCAAGATTCAAGTTCTACTCTTTAAACCTTGTAATCTATGGTACGTGGAGATTTCCTAAACTACATGGGCATGATGAAATTGTTTTAATAACATTTAAACATTGAGAAATCATGGATTTATAAAAGGGTACTAAAATTTCAACTACAATTATGCATTGTGAATCTTTCTTGATAATAAAGTTTTGGTCTTGAGGTAGTCCCGCTTAAACTCAATTTTGTTTGTATATATATATATATATATATATATATATATATATATATATATATATATATATATATATATATATATATATATACATATGTATGAATTTTGTTTGATAGTAGAAACTACAACTGAGATCATAAAGAATTATAATCCCTCTAATATTATAAAGCCCCTTGTTTTCATATGTTGTGCATTATTCAATTGCATATTAAGAAGCATGATTCAAATGTCTCTACTATTCTTAAGCATGAATTTTGGATATAAACTAAAGAGAGGGTAATTCTTTCTAATACAAATGAAAAATGATGAATCAAAGAGATTGCATGGTTTGCTATAAAATACTTAACCACCACATATTTGTTGAAATGTTAAAAAGAGAGTCTTTGCATAATTTTACATATATTTTGAAATATGAATTTTCTTAAACTATTTGATTGATATGGTGGTCCAAACTTTATATTTTGAATGAAGAGACTGTATCTTGATATTTTATGGCTTAGATATACGACTAGCAAGTCTTGGTATGATGATACTAAATAGATGAATGCCATAGCATAAGATACTAAAATACAGATTTTTAGAATTTGATTTTAGAAAAATGCATGTTTAGAATAGACTAAAAATTGTATTAACAAGAGTTAGATGGTCACCTGAAGTAAGTACAAGTTTAAAGACAAAATGATAGAAACCGTGATTTGTCGACACAAGATTATGGTACCCTGCTTTATGATCTCGTGTACCTTGATTCATGTCATCCCACATTGGGAAAATGTTTAGGAGCCCTGCTTTATTTTCTTTTCTACTACCATGACATGTTTATTTGGTTGGGAATTTTGGCACCCTAGTGTGTAATCTTACGTATCCCATTTATAGATACTCTAATCCTTACGGCAAACTTGGATTGGGAGATTGGCTGCTGAGTCAAGGGTTGATTCCAAATATCCCATGGAATTATAGATTGTAAGGTGTATCATCTAGCTCATAAGTAACAAAAAGAGTGATTCATGAATTCAAAGAAATGTTTCAAAGTCATTAAAGTGTGCCCATGTGTTTTCATACATCATATGTAAAATATTTTATGAATATCTCTCACTTATGTTATATATAAATACATTATTTTGGATTGTTCTGTGTCCCAGTACATCTATATTGAACCCCTATATTTCAGGATCTGAGACACAAATTTTGGGGTGCAGCTAAGCCGTAGATTGATTGGTCACAGATTTGCAGTTAGTAAGCCTCCCTTATTCTGGAAGGACTAATGTATAAGTCATTGTTATTTTATTTTAATTTTTCATCTGACTGGGGGACTTATCCTAGTCTTCAGACAGAGGTTATTTTTAGTAGTAGATATTTCGTAGACTAGTGTTAGATGTTGTTGATATTTATGAAATCATTTTAGTATTGAGCAGTTTGAAATAAAAGTTGACCATGATTCTATTTTGTTATATATTTCCACATTTCCTCATGGTTCGAGATGCTCATCGCGGCCAGGGCCCCAGCTCGGGTCGTGACAAACTTGGTATCAGAGCATGGTTCATGGTCATAGGGTGTCTGTAAAATTGCATTGGGTAGAGTTCTATTTATGGGTGTGAAGTATGACACACTTATAAATGGAAGGCTACAAGATGTTTAGGAATGTCTCTCTTTCTTTATGTTCTAGTTTGTGCTATAGAATCAAAATGTTCTTCTTTCATACTCTAGTTCATGCTATGGTTTCGCTCGTACGAAATCAAAGTTATCCCAATTCTATCCTTACTCTGATTTTCTCAGATATGTCTCATTGTTGGGGTGATTCAAGTACAGAAGTCTAGTATCTAAATAGTATAGTCCTTTCTGATTGATTCATAAAAGATTATAAATTTGTGCAAGGACTTGGGAGGAGTCTGTTAATGCTTCAAGGTGTATTGATTCTAGTGTAAACTTTGATCCTGATGAAATCATGTTTTCTAGCCTGAGGTATTTAAGTGTATCTTGTCCCTTTCAAAATTCTTATTACAGGGAATACGGTGTAGGAAAATGTTGGAACTATAATTCTAACTGAGTAGTAGTATATGTTAAAGTGTCTTAACCTAATGGTAGTGAGATGGTCCAGAAGTTGGTGACATAGAGTCACTAGGTTAGCAGTTAGAGTGAGGGTGACTATTGCATAAATAAGTAGTTTTAGTTATATAACCCTTTGATTTAGGGGTGGTTCTCTCTTTTTTGGTGGATGGATAATATTGTGGATGGATTTTTAGATTGTATGGTGTTGTGTGGAGAAAGTGTTTGGCTTTGATTTTCTTTATTTTTATTTATTCAAAATAGGGAAGGATCTCAGAATGGATAGTTATGGTGGGTATAGAAATCAGTTATAGGTTGTAAGTGGAGAAGGAATAGATTAGTCAATAAGTTACAGGTAAAGACTCATTATGTAAGACCCCACAAAATTCTCTCATAATCTGAGCCTTTGAGCGTGTTCAGTGAAGTGTTAGTCTAGCCCTAAAAAGTTGAGAAGTGTCTTCCCAAGTGAGAAGTATTTTAAACTATGTATAATTTCCCTAATATCATCTTTTAGTCATATATAGAATTGAATAAGCTTTCCGTTGATACAAAATTCGCCCAAATCCGACACTCAAGCAAAGAGTTTGAGCTATTTTAGTGAGGTAGTGTGCCACTTGGCACTTTAGCGCATCGCGGAGACAACCAAAATGGCAATCATCAAAATCCAGTGAGCCTCCGTGATTATGGTACGTTGTGCCAAGGCTTAATTTCAGAATTGTCAATTTCTAGTGCACGAACACGATTCCATCGCATAGCAGTGCTTTTCCAGTATACAACCAAGGTGGCAACGCGATTTACACCACGTTGCATCATAAATGAGTTTCCCAATTGTCCAATTTCCAGTAAGGTGGTGCGATTATGGTGCATCACACCAGCATGTAAAATTAAGATTTTTCAGTTTAATTCTAGAGGCGAAAAGGGTCATTTTTCTACCCCTATATGTACTCCTTAACACAGGATTTGGCCTCATTTTAATCTAAAAATACTAGTTTTCTCTCAAGTTGTTCAAGAAAAAGAGCTAGGGTTTCTACAAAATCAAAACCCTTCCTTCTTCTTCAAGAGAAATCAAGAAATCAAGAATCTCTCCAAGAAATTTTAAGAAAGAGTTTCTCTAAGGAATGCAGATGTTGATTCTTGGGTCTCTTTCATCCAAAAAGCTCAAGAACCCTTTTACAAATTTCAAAGATTTTTTGTTTATGAGTTTTCATGATTTATGTGAGTTGAAATTGATGTTCATGCTATTATTGTGTTGTGATTCATGTTTGTTTACAACATTTTCAAGATTTATCCTAGTATGTTAAATTCATGTGATGTTCATGATAAACCCTCTTCAAGTTTCTTTCTAAGTGATGTGTTCATGTCAATTAGGTGTAGAAATTATTGAATAAGCAAAAGCATGCTCCCCGTATGTTTGATAAAATGCTTATGTAAAGGAATTAGAGCCATTCTAGCATGTTGATTAGAAATCCCCAATTATGTGCAAGCCCATGCATGCCAAGTGTTTTTTGAAAATCCTTAGTTAATGAATTGTGACATGATAGCATAAAATTACTCAATTATGTACTATTTGATACATTCTATGAATTTAATACATGCTAAGTGTTTGATGCAAGACCTTGTTGAATGGAGTATGAGCCAATAGCAAGTCTCCCTGTACTATCACATGTTTATGATTTCTAAATACTTGAAGAGATGCTTTAGTGATTGTGATAGTGAATGAATATCCATGGTCTTGATTATTCAAGAATGGTTATGCTTTACTTTTATGTCATCGGGTACTAGGGGTATTTATACTCAATAATTTAGCTGCAGTCAAGAGTCGTGTCAGTTTTCATGATAATTCTAGTTAAGCCATGATTCTCAGAACTTATTAAGTTATAGAACTCTATACTCTTAGACAGATACAGAACTTAAGTAATCTCAGTAATCTCCATAGTCTCAGTATTGCTAGTAATCTAGCCTCAGTTCTGTACTTAGCTCAGATCTATTAATATTTAAGTGTTTAGTTTAGTCCTCGGTAGTATTTGAGTAATCTATCCCGAGCTCAGTGTCATTCAGTCGGATAACAAGATTCAGTAGTATTCCATCAGATACAGAACTAAGTGAATTCATCTTAACTCAGTTAGATCATTCAAAAAATATGATCAATATCAGATTCATCTTAGTTTATGTTCAGTTATGAATCAATTCAGAGTCTTTTAGTTAGGAGTAGGAGCTATCACAGAGTGAGGGCAGGGATGGCAGCTCCCTGTCATAGAGGCAGAGACATTAGGAGCAATCCCTGAACTCCATAATAGCATAGCCAGTGTAAAATGCAGGAGTCACCCATCAGGAAAGGTTGGTCACCCTTTAGATAGGCTTGACGATTATATTATCTTAGGCTTGACTTCCTTTGAGGGTCACCCGTCAGATAGTCTTGACCCGAGAGGTCTTTACCCATGGCAAGGTATTGACACCCTTCTAGCTGGGGTTATAGGTTGGATCTCACCAGTTGAGATTTGGGGCATGTCAGTTAAGCGACTACTTCCTATAGTTGTAGTTTTAATATCAATCTTCAATAATAAAGACTGTCAAATACAGTCATCTATCTCCGTGAGGAACTCAAATAGTTTTATTAATTTATGTACAACCTATCAGATAGGCTTAGTCCCATATAAAGTTATTAGTATAAATCTAGAGATCACCCAACAAATAGGCTTGATCTCAGTCTTAGATTCAGTTGAGTAATCTCATTATCAGAATCTAAGATCAGCCGTCAGATAGTTTTGATCTTAGTCTCAGATTCAATTGAGTATTCTTATTATCAGATCTGAAGATCACCCGTAAGATAGGCTTGATCTCAGTCTCAGATTTAGTTGTGTATTCTTGCTATCTATTCTAGAGATTACCTATCAAATAGGCTTGACCTCAGCCTCAGATTTAGTTGAGTATTCTTGTTATCAGATCTAGAGATCACCTATCAGATAGGCTTGATCTCAGTCTCATATTCAGTTAAGTAATCTCATTATCAGATCCTGAGATTACCCGTCAGATAGGCTTAATCTCAGTCTCAGATTCAGTTGAGTATTCTTACTATCAGATCTAGAAATCACCTATGAAATAGGCTTGATCTCAGTCTCAAATTTAGTTGAGTATTCTTGCTAACAGATCTAGAGATCACCCATCAGATAGGCTTGATCTCAGTCTCAAATTTAGTTGAGTATTCTTGTTGTCAGATTTGTACATGATTATTTCTTATCATTGATAGTAGATTCTAGAATAATCTGTTAGAGAAGTTTGAACTATGATGCAGACAATCGAGATTTAAAATCTCAAAATTCATTCATTGATATGAGTAGATTCAGTTAATCAGTTTAAGTATCATCAGTTTTTGAGATCACTTGCTGGATAAGATTGATCTCAACTCTAGTACTCAGTTATCAGTATCAGATGATCCAGTGTTCAAAATCTTAGGCATTAGTACTGAGTTCTAATGGATGTAAAGTAGTATCTAAGTTTTAGTATTTTATGTCACGATGATTTCAATTATGGTTCGTGCATTCATGCATGTTTTCTCATTCAGTACTCTCATGACTATTCAGTTAAGTAATTATTTATGCATAAGCCCTTTCATTTAGCTTTACCTCATCTTCATACCCGATACATTCCCATACTGACATATTTATGCTATGGTGTTTTATTTGACACCATAGGTTCAGAGGCACAAGATTAAGAGTACCCTTAGCAGCTCAGTCCCAGTCAGCAGCAGTATACATAGCAATAAGTCCTCTTCAGTCAAGGAGGATTCTTATTTTTATTATTATCATAGCAGATTTGGTTTAATTTTAGTAGACGGAGTTAGTTGGGGACATGTCCCATCAACTCCATAGTTCAGATAGTTTAGAGGCTTTTGGATAGGTGTATCAGTATTCAGTTTTCAAATTTGAGTATCTATAGATGTTTTGAACCTTATGGCTAGTTTCTGCATTTATTATCTATATTATGCAGTATCTGGTATAGTATCAATAGAGGGTTGGCTTGTGGTCCTTTGATATCATAAGCACCGTCTGACGTTCTAGTTCTAGAAAATTGGGTCATTACATATTATTATTTTTGGGATTTTGAAGTTCATTTTGATGTATGCATAGGTAAGTAAATATGATATGAGAAATTAAAATATGTTGATAAGATTGAAATGGTTTGTATTATAAGATTGAGATTGACTATCCTTTTTATGTAACTTTACCCCTTGATTTTATTTTTTCTAATAGTTGTAAACTAGTACTGCTAATAAGAAGGTCTGTAGTAGATTTTGAGGTGTAGTAATAATGCCATGTAGAGGATTGATTGTAGGTAGTATCTAGGTGAAATAAGGTGTTTGGGTTGAATTTCTCAGTTTGATGGACTAGTATAAGATGTTGCATATTTCATCAGTGGTACATGATTGTTACTAGACTATAGGCTTAAAAACTTTAGATGTAGAGTATGGTGGTAATAATAGTAGCTTAAAATTAATAATTTATGTTTTGTGGGAATGAATTTAGTAGGCTTGATGTGATTTGTGAAAGAGCCTAGGTTGATAATTTATGTAAAGTTTTAAGTGGTAATTATGAGGTATATGTGAATATGAGGATTAGTGTTAAAATGATGAGTTATGGGTGAGTTATTAAGAGGATAAGGGCGTAACTATATAAGAATAAGTTGCACCCCCCCCCCCCGGTAGTATGGCATTAGATAAGATCTTATGATATAAGTTATGTGATTAACGGTCTAATGTTATAAGGTTAAGTAGTAGAGCATGGATTTTTATGTAATAAGAAATGAGGATGTGTATGCTCATGGAACTGCGAATTAAAGGTTGAGAATGATAGAGGATAGTGAAAAATTAAGAGTATCATTCTTGGAAAGCAATGCCTTTAGAGTTTGCTTAAAAAGGGAAAGTTCAGCATTTATGTGTATAAGTGTTTTCTGTACCTAGTTTGTGTTCTTGATATTGTAGTATGGAGATGTCTGGTGAGTTGTTGTACGGTGTTCATTAGAGTTGAATCGAGGAAATATAGATAGGCAATACGAGCTATGGGTATGGTCTTACAAAATTAGTTAAGTTGTAAGTTATGTGATTAGAGGTGTATTGTGGGTATTCTAAAGAGTTGAAGATAGAGTTTTAAGTGTATAGAAGCTTGGATGTCCATGCCCAAAATAATGTTAGTCATAAGTTGGTGACTTTGGGGTTAAAGGAAGTTATGATTAGTATCCCTGAAGGGGGGATGACTCAGAAAGAATTTAGTGTCTTTATGTAAAATTCTTGAAGGAAGTTTGTGTTCATGTGTACACCTATATCCCCTATTATATTGAGAACTGTAATTATAGATTGATGAGTGGTTATATTCTCAATGTCTAGGAAGGTGACTTTGATCTAAGAGGTAGATGATGGATTAAATTTGTTCTCAAATTCTCTTTTTGTGGTGTCAAGTTTCAAGTAAGAATCATGTTAGATCAATTCCTATTCAAGCAAGCTCCTTCTACTTCGATTAGAATGGACAACTACCAATGTCTTATGGATTTATTTCTTGCCTATGCCTAAGGTTTGAGCTTTCTATGTAACTCATGTCATGTTTCGATATCTAGACTAGGAGCAATAATGTCCCTCAGTGATCCAGTATTCCAAGTATCCAAGACATATGTTATGTTGCTCATGATCCAAACCTATGTCTCACAGTATGCTTGGTCCTAAGAAAACATGTTTTTGTTATATGCCGGAATTAGCCAAAGTGATAAAGTTGTACGAACTTATGACTATCCTAGCTCTGATAATAAAAAGTAATATCTTTAAGTATCAATTTTTGTCTCAATCAGTGACTTTATGAATTTTGGCCTTATGTTATACAAATCATGAGATATGAGTACCCATGTTTCTTATTGTAGTATCTCCTAATAAATCTTATTTTATTGTGGTTATGCCGAACGACCCTTTACTTATGATCCAGACACTTTATAGCTGAAGCACTCCATGTCTATTCTATCATATCATCACTTCATGTCCCTCCTTGAGTAGTGCAATAAGTATAAGCTATGAATTGACAAATGTTACATCCATTCATGATGTTTAGGATCGGGTCTCTCAATGACCCTCCGTATGTCAGTATGACGGTGGTAGTGAAAATGTGGTAGTGTGTTGTGTGGGGGAGTAGATGTTTTTGAAGATGGATATTTTGATGTGACTTCTAGAGCTAAGGTTATAGAAGAAGGGGGGAAGAAGGATATGAGATTTCGTTACGTGAGATAGTTAAGAAGGAGTTATGTCGTGAAAATCTTAGTGAGAATGATGGAATTGGATAGTCTTAGTTGGGAGATCCATGAAGTGGGTGTAGTAATGATAGGCTTAAATTTTGTGATTAATGAAAACACAAACCAATGTGGCATGAGGTTAGTATTCCTTTTATTAATACTTAAGATGGTTGGATTATAGTGATAAGGTGAGGTGGTTTCTTAATGTGGTGTAGAGTGCAGGGTTCAGTAGTTTAAGTTAGCACCTCTTTTCTCTGAGTTGGGCTTCAGCATAAAATTATTATATGGCGGGATACAAAATTCTTGGGGTTAGATGTGTTTATGGGAGAATCGTAGGTTGGAAATGATGTAGTATGTTGATTAATGTTGGGGTATATATGAATAGTGACTCTAAATTTAAGGTCCATTCATTATATCTTGTAAGGTGGAAAATGCTTCTAAATTCTATTTCCTGCGAAATCTCATTTCATGATTAGTACCGATATAAATAGGGCCTATGATCACCAAATAAATTCATGCCTTATATTGTGATGATAATTATTCATAGAACTCATGTGCAAGGTCGTCCCTATGTAAAGTTGTATTACCTCGTGCTTCGTGCTTACGCATTTCACTAGGGGATATCATAAAGCTCCTTTGATACCTTTGCATATGTTATTGAGTAAAAATGTTCAATTCAAGGTTATGTTCCTTATCCCATACCTTTAGAGCTTCAACAAGTCCCTACACATCATTCGGGGATAAATGATCCCAAGGGGGGAATAATGTAAAACCCCACACTTTCGGGCTAGAATGTAAACCATTATTTCTAGGTGTAAAGGTTCCAAAAGTCAATAAATCCTATTCAAATTTAGTATATTAATCAATTATGTAGTGTGGGATTCTAGTTTATCATGAATTGATATCATAGAGGTCCCCTAACTCAAGAACGAGTTGAAAGCTTTCCTAGCGATTGAGTTTTGGTGACTGTCTAAACTTGGGTCAAATTCCAAAGGCCATAACTTTTTTTATATAAAGAATTAGAGGTCTTTATATATATAGAATTAAATTAATTTGAGTCCTCTATCCAACTCAACTGGTTTCACCTTAATCTGATATCGGGGTAAGAAGTTATGCCCGTTTTATAGAGAGGTATCAAACTGTCGAGGGTGCGACGGCCAACCCGATGGACCGTCAGGTATGTGACGGACTGTCAAGCCTTCTGTCACCCCAAAAGCAATGAGTTCAGTCCATGGACATGACCCGACATTCGAGGTGATGGTCCGTTACACTCCTGAGAGTCCGTCAACCAATCCATCGGGCAAAATTTAAAGTTACGAAGGCGGGATGTTTTAAAAGGGGTGTTTTGATACTTTTCCTCTTCCGAAAACCTCCCCAATGGATTTAATTACTCTCTAGATGTTATTAATAAATCATAATCATCTATACAACATCAAAATCCTCTTTTCACTCTCAAAAATAAGATCAAACTAGGTTTTTCACCAAGAACAAGACAACAACAACAACAACAACAAACCCAGTGTATTCCCACCTAGTGGGGTCTGGGGGGTAATATGTACATAGTCCATACCTCTACCTCTGAAGAAGTAGAAAGGCTTTTTCCGATAGACCCCCGGCTCAATCCTTAAGTCTAAGATTTTCAAGGAACAAATCAAGATTCAAGTTCTACTCTTTAAACCTTGTAATCTATGGTACGTGGGGTTTTCCTAAACTATATGGGCATGACGAAATTGTTTTAATAACATTTAAACATTGAGAAATAATGGATTTATAAAAGGGTACTAAAACTTCAACTACAACTATGCATTGTGAATCTTTCTTGATAATAAAGTTTTGCTCATGAGGTCGTCCCCCTTAAACTCAATTTTGTTTGTATATATATATGTATGTATGAATTTGGTTTGATGGTTGAAACTATAACTGAGATCATAAAGAATTATAATTCCTCTCATGTTATAAAACCCCTTGTTTTCATATGTTGAGCATTATTCAATTGCATATTAAGAAGCATGACTCAAATGTCTCTACTATTCTTAAGCATGAATTTTGGATATAAACTAAAGAGAGGGTAATTCTTTCTAATACAAATGAAAAATGGTGATTCAAAGAGATTTCATGGTTTGTTATAAAATACTAAACCACCACATATTTGTTGAAATGTTAAAAAGAGAGTCTTTGCATAATTTTACAAATATTTTGAAATATGAATTCTCTTGAACTATTTGAATGATATGGTGATCCAAACTTTATATTTTGAATGAAGAGATTGCATCTTGATATTTTATGGCTTAGAGATACGACTAGCAAGTCTTGGTATGATGATACTAAATAGATGAATGCCATAGCATATTTTGAACAGACTAAAATACAGATTTTACTCAAATTATTAGAATTTGATTTTAGAAAAATGCATGTTTATAATAGACTTAAAATGGGCTTAAAGAGAGTTAGATGGTAACCTAAAGAAAGTACAAGTTTAAAGACTCAATGATAGAAACTGTGATTTGCCGACACGGGATTATGGTACCTGCTTTGTGAACTTGTGTACCTTGATTCATGTCATCCCACATTGGGACAATAGTTAGGAGCCTGCTTTGTGATCTTGTGCACTACCATGACATGTTGATTTGGTTGGGGGTTTTGTCACCCTGGCATGTGATTTTACGTGTCCCCTTTATAGATACTCCAATCCTTGCGACAAACTTGGATTGGGGGCTTGGCCACCGAGTCAAGGACGGATTCCATATAGCCCATGGAATTTCAAATTGTAGGGTGTACCATCTAGCTCATAAGTAACATAACAATTGATTCATGACCTCAAATAAATGTTTCAAAGTCTTTTAAATGTGTCCATGTGTTTTCATACATCATATGTAAAATATTTTATGAATCGCTCTCACTTATGTTATATATAAATATATTATTTTGGATTTCTCTACGTACTAGTACATCTGTATTGACCCCTATATTTTAGGATCTAAGACACAAATCCCAGGGTCTCGTTAAGCCATAGATTATTGGTCAGAGATTTACAGTTTGTGAGCCTTCCTTATCCTGGAAGGCGTAATGTATAAATCATTGCTATTTTATTTTGATTTATGGTCTAACTGGGGTCCTTGTCCCAGTCTTTAGAAAGAGATTATTTTCAATAGTAGAGATTTCCCAGACTAGTGTTGATATTAATGAACTCATTTCAGTATTGAGCAGTTTGAAATAAAAGTTGACCACGATTCCATTTTGTTATGTATTTCTGCATTTCCTGTTGTATATGAATGGTGTATGAGATTCCAAGTTAGAAGGTCTCTCGGGGCTTTATGGTTTGGGATGCTCATCGCGGACAGGGCCCCAGCGTGGGTCGTGGCAACAATATTCATAAGGTGGAACTCTATTTCCTCCACCTTACCCTAATGTTTTATGTAACATCCTCATCGATCATTTTATACCCCTAGATTATAGACTCAAGATACTTAAAACTCTCTCTCTTTTGGATGGGTTGAGTATCAATCTTTACAACCATATCAGCCTTAGGTGTCACCTTGTTGAAGTTGCACTCTAAATATTTCGTCTTATACTCACTAAACCTAAACCCTTTAGACTTTATAGTTTGCCTTCAAACCTCTAAATGAGAATTAACTCCACCACGGTTCATGTCAAGGAATATTACATTATCTGCAAACAGCATACATCATGGAACCTCACCTTAAATGTTTCATGTCACTATATCCATCACCAAAGCAAATAAAAATGGATTAAGATTCAAACCCTGGTATAACCCCATCAAGATGGAAAAAATTTCCAAGTTCCTCCCACAATTCAAACATAAGTCTTAGCTCTATTGTACATATCCTTAATACACCTAGTATACGTCATAAGTACATACTTAATCTCTAATAACCTATAGATAACCTCCCTAGGTACTCTATCTGAGGCATTTTATAGGTCTATGAATACCATATATAAGTCATTCATCCTCTCCCTGTACTTCTCCACCAATATCCTTGTGAGATAGATGGCTTCAGTAGTCGAGCGTCCTGATGTGAATCCAAACTTCTTCTCAATAATCATCACCGTCCTCCTTAACCTCAACTCTACTACCCACTCCTACACCTTCATAGTATTTCTTAACAAATTAATCACCCTATAGTTGTTGAAATTTTTACGGTCCCCTTGTTTTCATACAATAAAATCATCGTACTCTATCTCTAAGCTTCAAATATATTTATCATCAAAAAATGATGTTAAACAACCTAGTAATCCACTCCATACCTACCCCTCCTATGCACATCTAAAAATCCACCAGAATCTTGTCTATCTCAGCTGTTCTACCCTTATGTATGCTACGAATAGCATCCTTAACCTTATCAACTTTTAATATGTATATAATAACCATAGTTCTGAAGCTTCTAAAATTGCTCCAAATCCCCTAAAATAGTGCTAGTGTCTTTCTTCATTAAGATCTTATGGAATTAAGACTATCAACATTGTCTAATAAGAACTTCCTCGACCAAAACTTTGTCGCTTACATCTTTTATGCACTTCACATGGACAAGGTCCCGACCCTTATCTCCCTAAACTTATCTAGATTGTACAACTTATAATCACCTTAGTTACCTTATAACATTGTGTATAAGCTTACAAAATTTATGTTTTTGGTTACTGTGACCGCCAACTTAGCTTTATTCCTAGAAATCTTATACTCTTCCCTATTTTTCCACTTCTCCTCATCTTTACTCTCAACTAAATTCATGCTAGCCCTCTTTTTATTCTTTTCCTTCTCTTTACCTTTATATTCCATTTTTGTTCCCTTGGTGCTGGCCAAAGAAGCCTCTCAAAACACCCAAAACCTCTCTATCTATCTCCCTGATGCAACGGACATGCGTATCCTACATGCAATATGGATTTCCTTTACACTCCTAAGTCATTCTAACCATCAACTTCTACCCTATCAAAAATGAATTAGCTATAGTCAAGCTACCACATCTAATCTTTAGTTGGTCATCTACACCCCTTTTCCTTCTCTCCTTCTTGATATTCAAGTCCATCACAAAAATCCTATGTTGAGTCAAAAGATTAACACTAATCTTTATAAAGACTCCTTTCACCCTTTCTAAGAAGCAAAAAGTCAATCTGAGTCTTGGACAAAAAAGTATAAAAGATAATTAAGTGAATCTCCTTCTGTGGAAAGCTCAAATTAGCTGCCGTTAACCCAAAAGCCTAGGCAAAATCCAAAAGTGAGGCTCCATCTCATTCTTTTCCCCAAAATCAAAGCCTCTATGCATATTGTCATAACCCCTCGATGATGACCCGATATACCCATTGAAATCCCCTTCTATGAAAAGATTCTCATTGTTTGGGACACCACTCACCATCTCATCCAAATCCTCTCAGAAGCACTTCTTCTCTTCCCAACCTAAGTCATTATGTAGGGCATAACACTAACAATGTTCAAAGAAGACCCTCTAATGACCAATTTAATCGACATTATTCTATTATTGACCGTCATGACTTCAACAACTTGCTCTCTAAGCTTTTCGTCTACTAAGATACCAACTTCGTTCTTATTCATCGCATTTCCTAAGTACCATAACTTATACTCATACTTGTGACAAAGTACCTACCCATTTAGTTTCTTGGAAAGAAGCTATATTACTCTCCTTTGCCTAATAATTTTCACTGGCTTTAAGGACTTTTTCGATGAAGACCCTATGTTCCAAGAACCTACATTCAATATAAAGGTTCCCTCAACCCCCTTACCCTTCATGTTCCCTTACCCCGCCCCAACCTTCGACCCTAACCAGGCTCCTACCAAAGACATGACCCTAATCTATCAGCATCAACCAAAACAATCAAAGAAAGCTAAGCTAATAAGAAAGATTCTAAATGGGATATTTAAATGCTAAGAAAACACACCGTAAGAAATAATGCAATCCAAAAAAAATAAAGAATAGGCTATGAATAAAGTCAATGCACCAATTGTAACAAGAACAGAAAGAAAAGATCCAAAAATCAACAGATTCTATATAGTAGTTCAATATCAAAATACAGAAATCAGTAGATGTTATATGTTAGTTCAATATCCAGCAAGCAAAAACATTGTTATACACCTAATGAACCCCATAATAAGAATGAGATAGAGGCATTAAATTCAAAGAATAGAAAGATAGAACATTTGAGAACTTAATTGAAATAATGTAGAAATTAAAATCTTGGAGAAACTTGAAATTAAAGAAATGAAATCACTAGGATCTTCTTAGTAGATTCACTGTATTCTTGAAAAATTTGGTGTCGAAATTGGTTGTCAAAATATAGGACACCAAAATATTGTCGTCTGAGGAACGCTGAATAGAGGATATTGTACCTGAAATGAAGAAGGAAGAAAAATAAAAAATAAAACAAATAGATCAGAGAAGATGAAACCCTCACCAAAGATAGGAGCAGTGTAGTATGGCAGAGAGTGGTGACGGATGTGTTGTGTGTCAATGTAGTCGTGGAGATGATAGAATAAAATTTAAGCCCGTGAGAAAGAGGGATTGTAGCAGCAGAAAATGATATAGAGAGAATGAGTAAGATCGGAGCCGGTGACACCCTATTCTTCCTGAAAATAACATATAAAGTATAAAACTAAAGCTGATAAATCAGTACTAGGGTCTTATTTTGTTTCATTCAAAATAATTTCTAGAATGATATTTAGGAAAATTAATTTTATAGATCGCAAATTCTAGTTTCTGTAGAATTATACCATTAATCATTGATGTTTCTACTACAAGATATGAATTTTCTATATAAATGTGATAAACTATAAAAATGTGAGAAATATCAAAAAGGAAAAAGAATAGAAATTACCTTCCATTGTGCTCCCTCATTATGGCTTATGACACTGCAACTGATGCAAAATAATGAAGAGTATATCTATATTTATAGAGATCCTAAAGATGGCTATTAGAGATGTTGGTCAATGTGGGACAGTAATTGTCCAATACAAAGAAGGTAAAACATACAGCTACAAAGTTCTCCTAATCACGTGCAAATTGGGGAATATGACTCTCTATTTCTTTTCTTTTTATTTTTTTCAAGTTCTTACTTGATTTGGAGACACATGACTTATGTGAAAATTAATGACTAAAGTAAGTTCCTAATCATATTAACTAACTAGTTTGAACACGTGTGTTGTACGTGTATTCTGAGCTAAATTTTGTAGAGTTGTTATAACTGTATACATTCTTGAAAACACTTTTCTTATGAGTGAATAATAATGTAACTGCAAAACTTAAAAGCTCTATTTGCAGAGTTATTGTGGTGTTTCATGAGTTATTATCTATCAATTTGAATGTTAAAAGTTATATTTAAACATGCGTATATTAATAATATAAAATGTAATTGTGAATACATTCAACTTACTCTATCTATCAATTTGAATGCGTAAAGTTATATTTAAACATGTGTATAATGAATAATATAAAATGTAACCATCAATGCGTTCAACTTACTCTTACCTCTTTATTATCTATTCCTTTAAACTTAATTGTGTTTAAGTAATTGAAATTTACTCTTACCTCTTTATTATATTATTACATTTTATATTATTCATTATACACATGTTTGAATGGGATAGAAATGTCGTTCAACTTTTGATGGGCATTTTTGTAATTCAAGTTTACCATTTTGGGGCTCTATTTTTTGATATAAAAGTTTCGAATCACATGTGCTGCACATGTATTCCACGTTAATTGATATAATTTTTTACATTAAAAAATATTATTCAACTAATGTTATTATATGTTATGATCTGCTAGAATAGAGCAAACCACAAGCAGAAAGAAAAATAAGAATACACAGATTTACGTGGAAATCCTTGCAGAAAAAAATACGGGCACAGGCAGAGGAGTTTCACTATAATGGAGAGGAGAGTACAACGTGAAGACTATGTCTCAATTTTGTGTAATTTTTTGAACACCCAAAACAACCAACTAATGCACTTATATAATACGTACATACAAATATGTCCTAGGCCCCAAATACATAAAGGTCCATACCGACCCGATCCCTACGCTACCACCACAGACCCCATTGAAAATCACAAACATGGGTCGCACCATAAAACTTTCAAGGATAAATCAACAAAATTCAGGTCACAAATCTAACAATCTCTACCTTGACATAAATTCTAATTAAGAACTCAAATCCATTTCAAGACAAACTCTCCACCTCTTTCATAAAAGCCCCTAAGGCACATCTTAACATCTAACATTAACCAAGTCCAAGCAATGCTCAAACTTGGTACTTGGCAGTGTCTTGGTCATCATACCAATAAGGTTGTCATGGGTACTAATCTTGCTTACCACAATATCACCACGAGCAATAATTTCACCAACAAAATAATACCAAACATCGATGTGCTTTGTTCTCTCATGAAACATCTGATCTTTCATAAGGAATATAGCACTCTGACTATCGCAAAAGACTGTAGTAATCTGTAAGTCTTTGCTAAGTTCACCAAAATGACCCTTCAACCAAACAGCTTCCTTGAAAGCCTCTGTAATAGTCATGTACTCTGCCTCAGTAGTTGATAAAGCAACCGCAGTCTGTAAGGTAGCTTTCTAACTGATAGCACAACCACCAATGGTGAAAACATAGCCTGTAAGGGATCTCCTTTTATCATGGTCTCCTGTAAAATCAGAATCAACATACCCGATTACTCTATCTCTATTTTTCCCAAACTAGAAACAAACATCAGCAGATCCATGCAAGTATCTGAAAATCCACTAAACTATTTTCCAATCTTCTTTGCTAGGATTTTTCATATATCTGCTAACTTCACTGGCGACATATGATAAATCTATTCAGAAACACACCATTGCATACATAAGAGACTCGATAGTACTAGAGTATAGAACTCGAGACATATAGTCACGCTCATCATCTATCTTTTGAGATAAATTGGTCTAGAGTTTAAAGTGAGCTGCCAATGGAGTATTGATAGGCTTAGTATTTTGCATATTGAACCTGTGAATCACTTTCTAAATATACCTTTCCTGACTTAAGTAAACCTACACTTCTCTTTATCTCTCATAATTTTCATGCCAAGAATCTTCTTTGTTGCTCCTAAATCCTTCATCTCAAACTTCCTGCTAAGCTGGGCTTTCAGTTTTACTATCTCTCTTATATCCTTTATTGCAATCAATATATCATAAACATACAAGAGAAGATACATGAACAAACCATCACTTACCTCCATGAAGTAGACTAGGCTATCATAACTACTCCTTTGAAACATATGAGAAGTCATAAAAGAGTCAAACCTCTTATACCAAAACAATCCCTATGATCGGATAAGCACTTATCAGGATGGTCTCTACCACACTTAGTACATAGAGGATAATAAGGTTTGTTACTTACACTAGACCTGGACATAGAAGGCATATTCCCCTGCTCCTACCTATTTCTGAGAATGGGAGCACTAGATGATGAAGGAGCTGGCATAGATGAACGATCCTGAAACAGGGGTCGGTTCCCTTCATGGGATCTAGTTTGGCCATGATTAAACTGCTCTGATCTATCCCTCTTATTTCCCTTTACTCTATCTCTCTCCCTTATTTTATCTGCCTCAATCTGTTGAGCATGCATTATCAGCCTAGTAAGATCCATATCCCTATTGAGCATAGCAGTCCTATACTCTTTCAACACCAAACCAGACACACTAGTCACGAACTTACTCATACTAGATCGAGTGTCAGCTACTAAGTCAGGAGCATACTTGCCAAACTGGTTGAACTTGAGGCAGTACTTCTTAACAATCATGGATCCCTATCTGAAGTTCATAAACTCCTCTATCTTTGCTTCCCTCATCTCTAATGGGAAAAACTTGTCCAAGAACGCATCTTGGAACACCTGCCAAGTAATAAGGGCAGCATCTTCCCCTCTACTCATCCTCCATGAACAACTCAGTCATAACCAATGTCTTTCAGATAATAAGATGCCATCTCTGCACTCTCTTTCTTAGAAATATGCATGACTTGGGTGATCTTCCTCACCTCCTCAAGATATAACTGTGGGTCCTCACCAGCCTTAGACCTATAGAACTCTGGTGGATTCATCCATATGAAACCATGGATCCCAGTTGCATCTAAGTCACCTCCCTACTGATACGAAACTATGTCCTGGTTATTGGCCTAGACATTTGTGGTGACTGCTTTGGCTAATGCCTGAAAGTATGCCCGAAACTTAGCATGAGACACGGTCTCATTCAAGGGATCTGCCGGTTGAGGTTGCTCATTATCATTCCTACGGGAATTAGCTCTTCGGGGAGGCATTTTCTTAAATAAGAGAGAATGAATTAATAGTTGTGGGAGACAACTGTAAGAACATTAGATTCTGAATGAAAGAAATGACTTTTTTCTAAAATGTCTTGTAGCCTCTTATTCATAAATATGGCGCGCTACACACCAATGATCAAGACTCCACTTAACGCGGCTTGTCAAACTCCCTAAGACTCCTTAAACCTTAGGCTCTGATACCAAGTTTGTAATGCCCCAAAATCTTATTCCGAGATGTTACATAGTGCTTAAGCCTATAAGTAGCCCTAAGCTAACCCTTTGAGCCTGTTACGACTTCTAACACTTACTTTTAATATGGATAAACCAAAATAATGGCACAGCCATGACATATCTCAACTGAAATAGCAAAAGAATATTGTCTGAATAGCAACATACTAAAAAGTATAAAATACCACTGATAGTCTAGTCAGACAAAGCCTCTACTACTCAAGAACTAGAGAGTCATTTGGACAGATCCCCAACTGACTCATACTCAACTGAAAAGAAATAACCCAACTACTATGAAGAATGAAATTAGGGAAAACAGGTCCTCAAATCATGAGGAATCACCAACTATAGAGGTGTAGATCAGGGTACTCGAAGATCACTGACACTGCTGAGACTGAGCACCTAAACCTACACTATGAGACAATGTAGCACACAGACGTATATGTGGATCAGTACTTTGAGAATGTACTGAGTATATGGGGGTATATGTGATACTTAAAATAATAATATCATTAATCTTCACAGAAATCATGCATGCTAATATAACTGACTCACATAGCTCGAATAATCTCAAAATGCGTATCTCATAAATTATGAATAATGGAACGCATAGTATAAATCTCATCTCTGGGAACATACTTTACTTTAGAAACTAATTACTTACTCTTACTAATATGGAAAACTACTTTCTTCTTAGGAAAATTTTACTTTAAGAAACTACCCTGAAAAATCTTGCCATTAGGGATGTTCTCTTAACTGACATACACCATGCGAGCTACATAGAGTCCAACATCTTGTTCTCCTAAGGAAGAAACCGCACGTTGGGTATAGGCATCATACTCTTACCAGAGAGTATAACCTCAACTTAGTGATCACTATCTCGGCCTCGGGCTCATAAATCATAATCCTACGGTGGCACGTAGTTCTGGGGTATGAAACCGTAGCAACTTACCCAACTCGGTGCTAAATACTACTCCTTTTAGTTAGCTATGCTAATCTCATGGAAATCCACTTTAAAATAATCTCGTGATTCATAAAGAACCAAACTATAAAATCTGTAATCTCATTTAGTAAAGTGGATTTCAAAGCTACTATGACCGTCAAGGTCAAAACTTTCTCAATAATCTCAAAATACTTAAATCATGGGTGTTTATAGCACAAAAGTTCTTAAAATTAAAATCTCAAATAGGTTTTAATGACCCATATATTAATCTCACGTTACGACGTATCAAAATTCATACTTGATATCATAAAGATTCATATCATATAGAAATATGAAAATTTTTAGCAATATGCATTATAATCTCAAGATACTCATGTACTTCAATTTCTAAAACATAAAACCATCATAATCTCAAGAACTGATAACATAGGGTATAAACCCATACTTTATTTTCATAAGAAAACATGTAAAACCATATATCTTTGTAATTAAAACAACTTTTGGGCACAAGGACAAAAGGAGTGTCCTTGTTCAAACCCCACATACCTTAGATTATGACTTGTAGATGAACAAGCTTGCTTAAGGCTCTTTTTTATAATCTTGAGTGAGGGTTCTTGAAGCTTTTGACTTGGGAACCTTGAATCTTAACTCAATTTGTAGAAACTATAGTGGAATCTTAAGATTGTTGGAGAAATATTTGGATTTGCTCTTGAGGGTTAATCTTGAGAGAAAACCCTAGTTCTTGATGCTTTGGATGATTCTAAAGTTCTATGCTTCATTTTGATATATCTAGGCATTAAAAAAGGTGGGAAAAGACTAAAAAACCCTTTTAAAAATGGCTTTAAAATGCTGAACAGGATCTGCGATAGCTCATACGATGGTCCGTCGCTGGATCGACGGTCCGTCGGTTCGGTCGTCACACTTGGACCAGAATAGAGGCTCACTATCTTAGTATCGATGGCTTGGGCGATGGTCCATCATAAGCTCGATAGTCTGTCGGCCTGACCGTCGTACTTGGCCAGTGGGTGGGTTTACTACCTTGGTTGCAATGGCTCGAGTAACGGTCCATCATAAGTTCGACAGTCTGTCAACCTATCCATCGTATCTGGGCAGTTCTGACAACTCTCAGTAAAACGGTCATAACTTCTCACTTCGATACCGAACTTGGATGAAATTGGTATCGTTGGAAAGATAATTCAGTTTCCCATAAGATAAAAAGTCAAAATTAGGAAAACTCTATCTGATTTAAACACTACTTACTTTGGAAGTCATTACTACATCTTTTAGAGATGGAAAAAGGCTTCACTTGACATGCTCTAAAGGCTTAGACTATGAGGACACTTTACGGGGTCTTACAGTTCCAATACCATCAATCTTACAAGGTATGTTATTTCCCATCAACAGAGAACCTTTAGAGTCTGTTTCATTTGTTGTAAACTAATCCCAATTGCGACACTTATGGAGCGTGCAAGCTGAATCAAGAATCCAATCTTCACAAGGTTTGGAGTTACCATCAGAAACTACCAAGAGTTCTTCATCACTACCTCCATATTTAACAAAACTGGCTTCGAAAGACTTCTCGAGTTGGTTTCCCTTCAGTTTTCGAGCTTCTTTTTTCTCTGTATTCTATAACTTCCAACACTCAAATTTTATATAGCCCTTCTTCTTGCAGTAATTACAGGTTTTGTTTCTGTTTCTAGATTTCAACCTAAAACTATCATCACCCTTAGAGTTCCTTTACGAATCCTTCCTCGAATAATGAAACCATCTCATTGAGTCTCCGACCCTTCACAAGATGGTTCATCTTCTCTGTAGAGAACAACGCATCATAGACTTTATCTATAGTCAGGGTATCACGACTATATAAAATTGTATCCATAAAGTTTGAGTATTATGTAAGCAACGAACACAGCAGAATCAACCCTAGATCTTCCTCATCCTACCTAACCTCTAGAGTCTCTAAATCAGAGATGATTTTCTTAAAGAAAGATAGGTGATCCTCCAAGGGCGCACACTCGGATAAATAATGGAAATAAAGTCATTATTTGACATGCAACTTACTAGTTAGGCTCTTTGTCATGCATAAAGATTCCAGTTTCAATCATAACATAGCGGCAGTGGTCTCCTTCAAAACATTATGTAGAATTTGATTGGATAAATAAAGGTGGATCTGAGATAGAGCCTTCCGATCCTTACGTCGTTTGTCATCATTTGTCCACGATGAGGGCATATGATCAAAACCTTATAGAGCATCATCCAAATCCATCTGAGCATAGCCCGCATCTTAATCTACCATAATGAAAATCTGGTGTTACGATCCACTAGAGGAATATCATACTTCATGGTTGCCATTCTCAGGAAAACAATCAACCAAGCTTTGATACCAATTTGTTATGATCGAAAAGAATAAAGCAAACCACAAGCAAATAAAAATGAGAACACACAGATTTACATGGAAACCTTATGAAAAAAACACGGGCAGAGGAAGAGGAGTTTCACTATAGTGGAGAGAAGAATACAACGTGGAGACTATGTCTCAATTTTGTGTAATTTTTTGAATACCCAAAACAATTCTCTAATGCACTTATATAATATGTGCATACAAATAAGTCCTTGGCCCAAAAACATAATGGTCCATACCAGCCCGATCCCTACACTACCACCACAAAACATTCTAGGACGGATTGCTAAAATTCAAGTCACAATTCTAACATTATACTAACTTTATCCCTTTTTAAGTATAATTTATGCAGTATGTTACATGGGTCAACCAATTAATCATCGTTATGTCACTTCAATATAATTTGATTGGTTCAAAAGAATTTTTCTTTATTACTAATCCTCCATATTATGACTACAAATATAGGTCTCAAAATATAGAAAAGACACAAGAACTCTAACTAGACGCTAGAGAGAACCTGTGGATAAAATGCCATAACTTTTACTAAGAGATACAAGCACTCAAATACTCAATTATTTCTCTACAAGTTCTAGACATCAAGAAGGAGATTCAAATTAAACTTCATGACATGAATTCACAAACAAGAAGATCAAAACTACTAAATCTAAGATCAAGCTTCAAGCCCATTGAATTCAAGTACAAGTCAAGATCAAGTCCATCAAAACTCGAGATCAAACACCCCCTTAAATTTAAGTATAAGTCAAGATCAAGTTCATAACCCCTTGAATTTATATTCAAAAAGTAGAATCAAGGAATTAATAGATATTGTAACATTCACTACATTATTTCATTTAGTTCCAATTTATAGTATTTTCTTTAGTTCCAATTTATGTGGCATACTTTATATTTTAGTTTGTTTAAAAAGAATGTCACCTTTCTATAATTATAAATATTTTAACATTAACAATCCTCTTTTACCCTTAATGAAATGATTTATTTTTACACAAATGGTCAACGAATGTTTTAGACCACGAATATCAAGTCTTCCTATTATTCTTAAAGTTTGTGACAATTCAAATGCTGTCACATAAATTGAATGAAGTGAGTATATACTAACAATGTAAGGAGACTAAAATTGGCAATGTCCTTTAACTTAGCTTTCGTTGGCATCAATATTTTTCAACATTGGGTGCGCAGAAATAGATATTCAAACAATCATAAAGTTAAACAAGTAGACACATGCCGCAATGTGGCAAATCTCACATGATTTGACATGTAGGATACATGCATCTACATGATTTTTCATGTAGTACACATGTATTTTCCTTTTCAACTTTATGAATTTCAAGTTTCCACATATGCATATTCAAAATTTAAGGACATAAATACTAGACAAGGCTACGTTAAAGGACACATATATGTATTATGTCAACTAGAATTTCTACCTCTTTAACAGATGTGCTATAATCCATGGTGAGTTGAAAAGAAGTGAAATATCATTCATCTCAATAAAATGAATTGGAGATGTGTATACTCTCCTCATTTAGATGATCTAACGGGCCATGGAGTTTGAGATTTTGAGATAAAATTGCTCTGCCATCACCAAGATTCATCAAGGAAACATCCTTATTAATCAACAACATCACTAAGCCAACTATGAATTCTCATTCATCCTCATATCAACTATCTCCACATATGACAATTTAGCTAAACTTGCATCTGTTAAGCTAGCATTCCTTCTAAGCTAGGATCAAACTCTTCTTTTGACTATGATTGAGCTCTTCACATCAAAGTTCTCCGGTTCTCTTCCTTTATCAAGAAAGGAAAGGCTTGTTATCAATGCCTTTGATAATGCCTTCAAAATATCAAAATGGCCAATTTCTGCAACTTCATTTGTTCTCTAATTGTTTGAATTCTCATCAATTATGGAATTTTGAGAGATTTCTAACTTATCATTCTAAAGAAATCCCTTAAGCTCCTTGAAGAGCTTTGACTATAGATTGTCTAATTGAAAATCAATAGCATCAGTCCTATTAAATCCATCATAAATCCCAATAAAAATCCACTCATGTTCTTTAGAAATCATTGTATGTACTTTGTTCTTTAGAAACTTTTGATAAACATTTTTGTAATTCAACTTTACAATTTGGGGCTCTCCACTTTATAGTATAACCAGTTTTGAATCATGTGTGTTTCACGTCTATCTCATATTAATTGATCTAATTTTTTTTTACATTAAAAAGTATTATTCAACTAATGTTATTATACTAACTTTACCCCTTTTAAATTATAATTCATGTGGCCTGTGGCATGTGGCATGTTTCAACCAATCAAATTTCTTCATATTACTTAAATCTGATTGGTCCAAAAGGGTGTCTATTTATTACTACTCCTCTACCCTACGACTATAAGCAGAGGTCTCAAAATATAGAAAAGACACTAGAATTCTAAAAATACGCTACAGAGAATTTGTAGATCAAACTTCACAGATTTTTCTAAGAGATACAAGCATTCAAATATTCAAGTATTTCTCTACAAGTTCCAGCTATCAAGACGGAGACCCAAAATTCAGCTTCGAGCCTTGAATGCATAAACAAGCCAAGATCAAGACCACCAAAATCAGTATCAAGATTCACGCCCACTTGAATTCAAGAACAAGTCAAGATCAAGTTCATCAAGATTCTAGATCAAACAGCACATTGAATTCATGTATAAGTTAAGATTAGGTACGTTAAGATCGAGTTCAAAATCCCTTGAGTTATATTCGAAAAGAAGAATCAGAGAATTTATAGAGATTGTAACACTCACTATAGTATTTTCTTTAGTTTCAACTTATAGTATTTTCTTTAGTTCCAATTTATGTGACATACTTTCTGTTTTAGTCCATATAAAAATAATGTCACCTTTCTATAAATATAAATATTTTATTTTAAAAATCCTCTTTTACCCATAATGAAATAATTTATTTATACACAAATGATCAATAAGAGTTTTAGACCAACAATTTAATAACCCTTCCTATCTTTGTTAAACTTTGTGGCAATTAATGCCATACCAATCGGATGGAATGAGTATATACTAACAGTGTAAAGAGTCCAAAAATTGGCACAATACCGATAAATATCCTTTTAAGTTAACCTTAGTAAGCCTCTACATCTTCTTACTTTGGGTGCGTAGATGCAAACATTCAAGCTATCATTAAGTTGAAAAAGTAAATGTGTGCATCCTGTGTGGCAAATCTCACATGATTTGACATGTAGGACATGTTCATCTACGTGATTTATCCTGTAGGACACATGTATTTTCTTATTCAACTTTATGATAGTTCAAGTGTCTACTTGTGCATACTTAAAATTTGAGGATATAAATACTAGTCAAGGCCAAGTTGAAGTGTACATTTATTTATTATATCGGCTAGAATTTGTAACCTTCAACAAATGTGCTATGATCCTTATCATTCATCAACCTTACTACTACATAAGAGGGAGAAACGGAAAACAGTTGGCTGACAATGGCGCCAAAACTCATAGTAAAAAATCCAATTCTTTAGAAAAAATAATATTTTCCACCCATTTTTTTAAAAAAAAATAAAAAGGATTTAAAAATAAATATTTCCACCCATCAAAAACAAACACAATTATTAATTTCTCCATCAGTTTCTTTTTTTCCTTCAGAATTTGACATTTCTGCTATTGCTAGGCCTGTACGAGGTACGAGGATGACAAATTAATATTTAATATTGAATTCTTTTTAAATTTTTTTCCAATTTTCTTTATAATTTCGTAGTGATAACCAATTCATTAAAAATTGCCTATCATAAACTTTACCAGAAAAAAATTAAATTAGAAAATCTTATCTTGACAAAAGTAAAAAGGCCAATTTGATTCAGTTTCTGCAAGGCCATGTAGTAGTTATTATATATATTTGCAAAATGGCAATTTCATGCATATTATGATTGATTAATTGTAACACCCCACACTTTTGGACTAATATTAAACCGTCTATCCTACGTTTATAGACCCGAACCCAATGGTTTCTATTTAGATAGAAGAATGAATAACAGTTACTTAGTGTGGAACATCCTTGGAGATAAATATATATTGTAAAAATCTCCTTTCTCAAAATTTAAGTTGGCAACTTTCCTATCGATTGACTTTTAGTTAACAATTTTGCATGAGTCAACTTCCAGCAACCATTTATCCTTGGATATAAAGAGTTATGTGGCCTACTATACACCAAATTATATCCCTTCGGGTTTTCTTTCCAACTCCACTAAACGGTTGTAAATATGAGTTCGGAGTCAAAAATTATGAGAGTTGAAATGAGACACTGTAAAAGGCATGCGATGGCCATGAGCCGCACAGCAATCGTAAAAGCACACTGCCTCAGCTATGCTTTGGCCATGCAATGAACACCCTAAGGTATGCAATGGCCATGCAATTCAAAGCCATTATGGGGCGTCGAAAAGTGTTTCATTTGATTTATTTTAAGGGCATAAAGGTCTTTTACTATCCCGTAACCATTCCTAAACCTCTTTGGACAAAATTAAGGCCTGTTATACGTTATGTTATCTCTATAAAATTCCTAGTTATCTCTCCGTTAGCAATACAAGAGAAACCACCTAGGATTTAAAGATTTTAATCTCCAAGGGAAAATCTATCTATGTTCTCTTCAATTTTTCTTCTTCGAAAGATACGTGTGGCCATCCTAAACTACATGGGAATAAATTTATTGTTCAAATAAACTTTTAATGTATATAATTTTGTACATGAGGTGGATTTTTGTAACACCCTGCTTTTTCGAGCTAAAGTTGAACAATTTTTCCTACGTTTATAGACCCGAACCCAATGGTTTATACTTAGATATATGTAATACCCCATACAATTCTTATCTCAGTTTAGCTTTAAGTTGCTTGATAAGGGGTTTAAGGCCCGAAATTTTTACTAAGTGTTGGGAACTTAGTCACTTTCAAGACCCTTAAACTTTGAGGATTTTATTTTGACCTTCCAGACTTCGAGGCATTCGTTTTTGAGTTAATTCATGTTCAAGAATGTAATAAGTATGTCTCAGAGGAGTGTCAAATTTTTTGGACAAATTTTGGGTCATGTTTGGATCACGGAACCAGTAGGTCACTGTAATAGGCCCGCGATGCAGCATTAATCTCGATCGCATGCTGACCGAGTCACGGTGAAGATGTTGTGTCCAGTTCTTGATTTATAATTGAATACATGTTTCATGATCTTTATCCTAGTGAGTGAAGTGCTTATGAGGTGAAAAATGTTCATAGGAATCACTTAGAACAAAGTTGGGCTAAGAGTCTTTGATTCGTCCAAAGTTTGGTATTCGATTCTACAAGGATCAACCTTGAACATGTATAACTTTTGAAATATGTGGAATTTTTTATCTCAAGACCCTCAAAATTGTATATAATTTAATTATCTTTCTAACGATACCAATTTTGTCTTAATCCGATATCCGAGCAAAAAATTATGATCATTTTCGTCAGAACCAGTAAGCTACCGTGATAAGACTGCTTTATGTTGATGTAGTTCCATCCAGTTTTTTTATTTAAATAATTTAAGGGTAATTGGGTATTTTCCCTCCTCAACTCCACCGTCCATAACACAACTTGGGGCATCTTTTAGGTCATTATTTGCCCTTTTTTTCAAAAACCTCTCCCCTTTCGCCAAGAACAAATTCAATTCCTTTTTCCCCAAGGAATCAAGAATTCAAGTTTCCCAAGTTCAATAATCTTTAAGAAATCTTCAATAATAGGGTTCCTTTAACAAATCCATCATTCAAGCCCTAAAGATTCAAGTTTTCTTCATAAATTAAGAAGCTTAAGGTACGTGGGGCTATCTTATATCTCATGGGCATAGGTTTTACGATTTTAATAATATTTAAAGTTATATATTATGTATTAATAATAAGGTTTGAGAAATTATTTTAAGAGCATGCATCATGAACTCAATTTGATAAAAGTATGTATTTTGTCATGGGGTTTTTCCATAAGTTTGATTTATAATTTTGTGCATACATGATTTGAGTTTGAGAAGTGATTTATGAATGTGACTTGTTAAATTCCCTTCACCGTGATGACATTTATGATATTTTCATGGTAAGAATTGTGAATTAGGTTTGAGAGCATGAATTATAAGCTCCTTTTTCATTATGTGATTTACATATAACTAATATTGGGATTGTTTTTATGAATGGGGATGATTCTTGATTATAATGCCTCTTTACTTATTATTGATGATTGTTTCATGTGTTTTTCAAAGAGGTGATTTCTATTCTAAATGTTATGGTTTCCTAATGAAGAAACTGTATGTGATTAATGAAAGAATTGACCACTATGTGTTAAAGTCTTGAAAAGTGAGTGTGTGCGCATAAGTTACATATTCTTTTGAAATAAAAACTCTCATGTGATTTGATGAATCCTTTTTAGTGGTCATTAATGAGCTTTTGAATAAAAAGGGCTATGGATGTGATACGATAAGAAATTAATGACTTGTAAGTTTAGGTATGACTATACCCTGTAATGATATGCCCTTAACAGAATAAGAGCTGAATATTTGGAAAATGAAGCATGATTTTAAAGGACTAAAATTGTGTTTAAAGAGAGTTAGATGGTTTCCCGAAGAAGGCACGAGTTCAAACAACTCACAATCTGAAATAGTAGTTTGCCTATACGGGTTTTCTTTTGATGAAGAGGTATGTCATGCAAGGAGGCATATTCTTTTCTTCTAAAATGGTATATTTACAAGGAGGCATATCCTTTTCTTGTGATATGGTATGTCATGCAAGAAGGCATACTTAGTGTTTATTACGTACTCTAATCCTGGTGGAAAACTTAGATTGGGGGCTTGGCCGCCGAGTCAAGGGTAGATTTCATATAGCCCGTGGGATTGTAGAAATGTAGGGTGTACCATCTAGCTCAGCAGATAAATACAGAGTTGAGACATAATTTCAAGAAGATGTTTTGAAGCTCATTAAATTATGCCCATATATTTTTAATTATTTTATGCTGACATGTTTTTATGAAATATTCTCACATATGTTGTATAAAAATATATTTTGTTTTTGGTTTGTTCTACATACCAGTACCTTTGTGTATTAACCACCTATATTTCAAGTTATGCGGTATAGTCCCTTGGTCCATCAAATCAGTAGAACATTTGACATTTGACAAAATTAGTGAGCCATCTATCTTTAGGAAGGCATTTACTTATATGTTAGGATCTTTTATTGTATGGTCCAGTCGGAGGCTTTGTCCAAGCCTAGACAGTTAGTATTCAGTAGAGGCTTCATAGACGGTATCTGAAGTGTTGTATTGACATATCTTGTTGACACATTTCAGATTTATAAGTTTCTAATAAACATTATTATATCTTCCTCACTTTGATTTATGTATGGATTATGCTTATGATAGTATGCTAAGGGGTCTCTCAGGCCTTCGAGTTTTGGGATGCCCATCGTAGACAGGGCCTCATCTCGGGTTATGACAAGCTTGGTATCAAATTTTGGTTCATGATCCCAGGGTATCTATAAAGTCATGTCTAGTAAAGTCTTTCTTATGGGTGCGTTGTGCACCACACTTATAATCAGGAGGCTACCGGGCATTTAGGAGTTGTTTCTCATTCTTTCATACTCTAGTTCGTGCTATAGCATCACTCATGCAAAAGTTATCCAAATTTTTTCCTTGTTTTAATTTTCTGGGACATGCCTCATTGTCAAGGTGATACTAATTCAAGAGTTTAGATTTCCAACAGTGTGGTCCTTTCTGATTGAGCTATCCATGAAGTTATAAGATAGTACTAGGACTTGAGAGGAGTCCATTAGTTCTTCAAATTATATTTATTTAAGTTTATACCTCTATCTTAATCCAATCATGCTTTTCATCCTGAGGTACGAAATGTATTCAATTACTTTCAAAAATCCTTGTTGCAAATGTCATGCTTAAAGGAAGTGATATGTGACAGAATGTTGGAACAATATTTCCATCTGAGTAGTAGTATATGTTAAGATATCATAACCTATTAGTAGTAAGATGGTACAGAAGTTACTGATTTGAATTCACAAGTCTAAAAGTCAGAGTGAGGGTGACTTTTACATAAATAAGTAGTTTTAGTCGTATAACCCTTGACTGAGGGATGATTTGCTCTTTGATGGTGATTAGCTAATTTTGTAGCAAGATTTGTAGATTGTATGGTAGTTGGTAAAGAAAGTGATTGGCTATGATTGTTATTTATTCAAAATAGGAAGGGATCTCAAAAGTGGATAGTTATGATGGTTATCGAAATCATTTATAGGCTGTGAATGGAAAGGGATAGATTAGTTAATAAGTTATAGGTAGAAACTCAATGGTGTATGTGGAATTTGAAGGTAGTTGGGGATGTATGCATGGGTAAGTAAATATGATATGAGAAAGTAGAATATGTTAATAGATGGTAATGGGTTACATTATGAGTTTAAGATCAATTATCCTTATTATGTGACTTTACCCTTTCAAATATTTTTTCTCTAGTAGTTATCAACTAGCACTGCACGTGAGAAGGTGTGTGGTAGATTCTAAGGTATAGTAATAGTGTTTTAGAGAGAATGAACTTATGGGTCATAGTTGCATGAAATACGAAACATGGTGTAATACCCCGAGAATCCCAACCGATAGTAGAACCATGCCTCAAGATCATGAGAAATAAATCTTAGCGATTTGGTAGTTTTATGATCAATTTTGATGTATATTAATGCCTTAAATACGTCCTATCTATTAGACGAATCAAACATCCCTTACCGATTGAATTTTGGAGAAGGACATTGCCATAGTCAACTTCAAATGAGAATATCTTCCATTTTACTAATAATTTTTGAGATAGTGACCCACCAATAGATATATAATTGAAATATATTTCCAAAATACCAATTTTGCAAAAATTCGATAACAGAGTAAAAAGTTATGGCCATTTTACAGCAAGCTATCCGAACTGTCAAATTGCGACGGGAAGGTCGCCGAACCGTCGTGCCTGCGATGGACCATCGGCCAAACCATGGAAAATGAGGCAATAAGCCAATTTTCTGGCTAAAAAGTGATGGGTTAAAGGGACGGTCCATCCCCAATGCGACGATTTATTACCCAACCCGTCGTGAACCTCCATTTAGCGATTTTAAGCCATTGTTAAAAGGATGTTTTGATCTTTTCCACCCTATTTAGCACCTAATCATGTCAAATCAAAGCACATAACTCCTCATTCACTCATAACATCAAAATTAGGGTTTTTTGTAAGTTCATTCCCCAAGAACAAGATCCAAACCCTTCTTCAAGAAACAAAGAAATTCAAGTTCTTCAAGTTTAAGAACCATCAAGAAAACATCAAGATATGTGTTTCCTAATCCAAGAACATTCAAGAAACGTTATGTATCTTTCAAGATTAAATCTTTTGAGGTATGTTAGATGTTGATTCTTGGAGTCCTTCCACCCAAGAAGTTCAAGAATCCTTTTTAAAATTGTAAAGTTGTGTATTTATGATCTCACATGATTTATGTGAATTGAAGTTCATGATTATGTATTATTGAGATTTAATTCATGATTTAGACTACAAGTTTAAAGAATTTATTCTAGTATGTGATGAATTGTGTGATGTTCATGATAAACCCTCTTCAAGTTGCATGTTGATTGATGTATACATGATAATTAGGTGTAGAAATTGTTGAATAACCAAAGCATGTTAAGTGTTTGATTTAAAACCTTGTGGGATGAGTTATGAGATATTGGTATGCATTCCCTATGCAATCACTTGTTAATACATCCAAGTGCTTGAAGAGTTGTCTCATTTTTATATATTGTGAATGTTAGCCTATTGATAATGTGCAAGAATGGTCATATCTTGTATTATTAATGTTATCGAGTCCTGGGGGTATTTATACCCGATAATTTAATTGTTTGTCTAGATCCAGTGTCAATTTTATGATAATCTTAGTCAAACCACAATCCTTAGACCTCAGTCAGTTACAAAACTTAGTAAATGTTAATAATCTCAGTACATTAGCATTCCAGCTTCAACTTCGTACTTAGCTCAGATCTTAGTAGTATTCAAGTATTCAAATCAGAACTTAGTAGCATTCAGTCAGATAATGAAATCCAATAGTATTCTATTAGTCTCCGGACCTAACTGAACTCAGCTAGATCAGTCAAGTAATATAATTAGAAACAAATTCATCTCAGTCTAGTGCAGTTTAAGAAAAAGAACCAGTTCAGTGTCTTTCAGTCTGGAGTAGGATTCAGCACCGAGCAAACCTAGGGATAGGGGTTCACCCGCTAGGTAGGACTGAGATACCTAGGATAAATCTCTAAGTTCCAAAACTACATAGCCAGCATAGGTACGAGATGTCACCCATTAGATAGGACTGACATACTCAGGGATCACCCATTAGATAGGACTGATCTCAGGGGTCACCCATTAGATAGGACTGACTCCATAGAAGTTGTCTTTACCCATGGCATGGTATTGACACCCTTCCAGCTGGGGTTATAGGTTGTACCCCACAAGTTAAGATTCGCGGCATGTCGGTTAGATAACTACTTCCCAGAGTCTCAATTTCAGAATCAGTCTCAGTAAAAAATCTCAGCTCAGTAGTACAGATTCAGGACTGTTAGATACAGTCAATCATTAGCATATATAATAGATCCATAGATCACCTTCTAGATAGGAATGATCTTATACTAAATCAATCATCTTCATTATTAGTAGATTCAGAGATCACCCGCTAGATAGGAATGATCTCAGATTCAGTTAATCATTCTTATTTTTATTAGATTCAGAGATCACCCGCTAGATAGGACTGATCTCAACCTCAGTACTCAGTTATCAATATCAGTAGATTCAGTTATTCAGTATCCCGGCATTAGTAAGCTCAAATGTCAGTAAATCATCACTCAAAACTCAGTATTTAGTGTCACTATGATTTCAGTTATAGTTTATGTATTCATGCACGTATCCTCATTTAGTATACTCATATTATTTAGTTAGTACTGTTCATGCGTATAAACCCTTGTATTTAGCTTTACCTTATATAGAATACCAGTACATTCATATGTACTGACGTATACTTTTCTGCACTATGGTATTTTATACCATTGGTTCAGAAGCACCAAATCTAGAGCACCCTTAGCAGATCAAATTCAGCTAGAAGTAGTAGACTTAGCAGTTAGTTCTTATTATTTGAGGATGTTCTATTATTTCAATATATTTCTAGATTCAGTATTTTAGTAGACGAAGTTAGTTGGGGGATTATCCCATCAACTCCTTATTCAGATAGTTTAGAGGCTTTCAGAATAGATGTTCAGATAGTTGCTTTAGTATTTTTGATACTTTATTCAGTTGTATTTTAGTTTTGAACCTTATGGCAAGTTTCCGCCAGTTTTTTTTCATATTGTTATAGTATATTATATAGTGCTCAGTTATAGGTACCAGAAAAGGGTTAGCTTGTGATTCTTTAGGATTATAAGTATCATGTACCATCTGGGGTCAGAATCTGGGGTGTTACAAACTTGTTATCAGAGCCTAAGGTTCAACAGTGTCCTAGGAAGTCTGAAATTCATATCTAGTAGAGTCTTGTGCATGGGTGTGTTGCGCGCCACATTTATGTACAGGAGGCTATAAGATATTTTAGGAACAGTTTCTCTTTTTTCAGTATTCATGTCATGCGAGTATGCAAAATTTCCAGTTAATTCTGATTATAATTCAATCTTTATTTCATTTACAAAATATACCTCCTCGCAAAGCCAATGCTCGTAGGGATGATAACTAGCCACCTCAGTCTATAGATCCTGAGAAAGAGAATATGTCACATGTAGAGTTTCGGGCAGCTTTTTAGGTGCTAGCCCAAGCTGTGACAACTAGTGTTCAAGAAAAATGTTAGGCTATAGCCCCACCTCAACAAAATGGGGGTTCAACCGTAGCCAATATTAGAAATTTCATGAAAATGAACCCTCCAGAATTCTTTGGGTCAGTAGCAGGTGATGACCCACAACTTTATCTTGAGGAGGTAAAGAAGTTCACCTAGATTATGCTTATGTCTAAGGAGGAGAGTGTAGAATTAGCATCCTATAGGTTGAAGGATGTTGCTCATGGTTGGGTAGTGATGTGGAAGAAGGTTAGAGGGGAGGATGCAGCTCCCATGACTTGGCAAGTGTTTTAGGATGTATTTTTAGATAAGTTTTTCCCACTCAATATGAGAGAACTAAGGTAGAAGAGTTCATGAACCTAAGGTAAGGCTCCATGACAGTGAATGAGTATTGCCTTAAGTTCAACCAGTTAGCTAAGTATGCTTCTAATTTAATGGTTGGCCCTAGATCCAGCATGAGTAAGTATGTGACTAGTATGTTTGAGTTGGTATTAAAGGAGTGTAGAACTGTTATACTCAATAGAGATATGGATCTTACTAGGCTAATGATGCACGCTCAGCAGATTGAGGTAGATAAGACAAAGAAAAAGGAGAGAGTGAATAAGAAAGCCAGAATAGGTAGTTATAGTTTCTCTCAGCACGGTCACAGGGTGGTAACCATTCTCAGCATAGTCAGAAGTTTTTAGTTCCAGATCCATCCTCAGCTAGTGTACCTACACCAAATTTTAGAGATGTCAGTTATGATGGAGCATTATGCTCTAAAGCCCAGAGTAGTATGAGAAGTGATCCTACCTATCCGCTTTGTGAAGAATATGGTAAGAATGAACTAGGTATGTGTAAAGCAGGCAACGAGGTATATTTTGGATGTGGTAAGCCAGGCCATAGGATGCGGGGATGTAGAGTTCTAGCATAGAGGGGGAAATATTTTTGTTAGCAGGGCACTAATATTGGTCAGTGTCAGAATAGATTTTATATACTCCAGACCCATCATGATCTGGAAGCTTCACCTAACATAGATTTCGGTATGTTATAAGTCCTTTATATTCATGATATGCATTGTTAGATCCCTTTCTTCCATTAGAGCTTATGTTTTACCATGAGTTCGTTAGTAAAGCCAACAAGTCAATTTAGCAGTCAGACAGTCAGATTCATATCGTTTGTTTTCTTATCTTTTCATCTAATCATTCTATCCGAAATCTCATGGAAAGATAACTATTCCAAGGTAGAAAGTCCTAGTAGTTCCAAGATAAGTTCAGTTCATGAGTCATGCATTAGTTTTAGATTTTTGAGGTTTAGTTATGATCCAGTTCGAAGGTGCCTTGTGTATCACCTTAATTTTCTTAAGTATGTCGGTAAAGTAAGTGTTCTTAGAGGGACATAGTGTCCCAAGGGGGAGATACCCTAGAACTCCTTGATGCTTTCCATTCCTTAAACCTATTCAATTTCATGCGCAGATCCTCATTATAAGATTTGCATTAGATATTATTCCATAGTCAGTCATGCTTTCAAGAGTCAATTCAGTCAGACATTTATACATTAGATATGCATGTTGAGTAGAAGAAGCTCAGCTTATCAAAAATTTCATAAAGTCTTTCATGAAAATAACTCAGTCACGTATACATGCATCAGATATGCATGTTTAGTATAAGAACTCAGAATATCAGTAGTTCTAATCTTATAGTCATGTTTCAAATGCTCATGTCAAGTAAGTAAGTTCAGCCTGCTAGTATTCTCAGCCTACACAACCTCATTCGAGGACCAATGTTCCCAAAGGGGAGATATTGTAATATCCCGAGAATCTCAACCAATAATAGAACCATGATTCAAGATCATGAGAAATAAATCTTAGTGATTTGGTTGTTTTATGATCAGGTTTTATGTATATTAATGCCTTAAATACATCCTAGCTATTAGACAAATCAAAACATCCCTTAACGATAGAATTTTTTAGAAGGACATTGCCATATTAAACTTCAAACAAGCATATCTTCCATTCTACAAATAATTTTTGATCTTATGACCCACCAACATATAGATAATTGAATTATCTTTCCAAAGATACCAATTTTTCCAAAATCTGATATTGGGGTAAAAGGTTATGGCCATTTTATAGCAAGCAATCCGAACTGTCAAAGTGCGATGGGAAGGCCGACGGACCATCGTTCCTGAGATGGACCATCGTGCCTGTGATGGACCATGGCCCAAACAGTCACAATTGAGGTAGTAAGCCTGTTTTTGGGGCAAAGAGTGGTGGGTTAAAGGCATGGTCCATCCCCAATGCGATGGTTCGTTACCCAAACTGTTGCAGACCTCCGTTTAGCAATTTCAAACCATTTTTAAAAGAAATTTTGGGTCTTTTCCACCCTATTTAGCACCTAATCATGTCAAATCAAAGTATATAACTCCTTATTCACTCATAACATCAAAATTAGGGTTTCTTTCAAGATCATTCCCCAAGAACAAGATCCAAGTCATTCTTCAAGAAACTAAGAAATTCGAGTTCTTCAAGTTCAAGAAACATCAAGAAAACATCAATATATGTGTTTCCCAATCCAAGAACATTCAATAAACATTAGTTATCTTTCAAGATTCAATCTTTTGAGGTATGTTAGATGTTGATTCTTGGAGTCCTTCCACCCAAGAAGTTCAAAAATCCTTTTTAAAATTTTAAAGTTTGTGTATTTATGAGCTATCATGAATTATGTGAATTGAACTTCATGATTATGTATTATTGAGATTTAATTCATGATTTTGACTACAAGTTTAAAGAATTGATTCTAGTATGTGATGAATTGTGTGATGTTCATGATAAACCCTCTTCAAGTTGCATATTGATTGATGTATACATGATAATTAGGTGTAGAAATTGTTGAATAACCAAAGCATGCTCCCCATATGTTTGATAAAATGCTTATGTGAAGGAATCAGAGTCATTATAGCATGTTGACAAGAAATCCCCAATTATGTACACTTGAATGCATGTTATGTGTTTGATGTAAATCCTTGTGGGATGAGTTATGAGATATTGGTATGCATTCCCTATGCAATCACTTGTTAATACTTCCAAGTGCTTAAAGAGATGTCTCATTTTTATATAGTGTGAATGTTAGCCTATTGTTATGATGTGCAAGAATGGTCATGCCTTGTATTATTTATGTTTTCGAGTCCTGGGGGTATTTATACTCGATAATTTAGCTGCTTGTCTAGAGCCAGTGTTAGTTTCATAATAATCGTAGTCAAGCCGTAATCCTTAGACCTCAGTCGGTTACAGAACTTAGGAAATCTTAATAATCTCAATATCATTAGCATTCCAGCTTCAACTTCGTACTCAGCTCATATCTTAGTAGTATTCAAGTATTCAAATCAGAACTTAGTAGCATTCAGTCAGATAATGAAATCTAGTAGTATTCTGTTAGTCTTAGGACCTAAATAAACTCATCTAGATCAATCAAGTAACATAATTAGTAACAGATTCATCTTAGTCTAGTACAGTTTAAGAAAAAAAACCAGTTCAGTGTCTTTCAGTTGGGAGTAGGATTCAGCACTGAGCGAACCTAGGGATGGGAGCTCACCCGCTAGGTAGGACTAATATCTCTAGGAGAAATCCCTAAGTTCTAGAACTACATAGCTAGTATAGGTATGAGATGTCACCTGTTAGATAGGACTAACATACTCAGGGATCACCCATTAAATAGGACTGATCTGAGGGCTCAGCCATCAGAAAGAACTGACTCCATAGAAGTTGTCTTTACCTATGGAACGGTGCTGACACCCTTCCAGCAGGGGTTACAGGTTGGACCCCACAAGTTAAGATTCGGTGCATGTCAGTTATATAACTACTTCCCACAATCCTAGTTTCAGAATCAGTCTCTGTAAAAAAACTCAGCTCAGTAGTATAGATTTAGGACTATCAGATACAATCAACCATTAGCATATTCAATAGATCTAGAGATCACCTTCTAGATAGGACTGATCTCATACTAAATTAATCATCTTCATTATTAGTAGATTCAGAGATCACCCACTCAATAAGACTGATCTCAGATTCAGTTAATCATTCACATTATCATTAGATTTAGAGATCACCTACTAGATAAAACTAATATCAATCTCAGTACTCAGTTACCAACATCATTAGATTCAGTTAATCAGTATCCCAGCATTAGTAAGCTCATATGTTAGTAAAGTAGCACTCGAAACTCAGTAGTCAGTGTCACTATGATTTGAGTTATGGTTTATGCATTAATGCACGTATCCTCATTTAGTATACTTAGGTTATTTAGTCAGTATTGTTCATGCATATGAACCCTTGCATTTAGCATTACCTCATCTAGCATACCATTACATTGTTATGGATTGACGTATAGTTTTTTATGCTAATGTTTTTTATACCTTAGGTTTAGAACCACAAGATTCAGAGCACTCTTAGCAGTTTAGATTCAGTCAGAAGCAGTAGACTTAGTAGTGAGTCCTCATCATTCGAGGATGTTCTATTATTTTATTATATTTTTAGATTTAGTATGTTAGTAGACGGAGTTTGTTGGGGGATTGTCTTTTCAACTCCTTATTTAGATAGCTTAGAGGCTTTTAGACTAGATGTTCAGACAGTTGCTTTAGTATTTTGATACTTTATTCAGTTGTATTTTAGTTTTGAACCTTATGGTAAGTTTCCTCCAGTTTTTTCTGCATTTTTACAATATATTATACAGTACTCAGTTACAGGTACCAGAAAAGGGTTAGCTTGTGGTCCTTTAAGATCATAAGCACTGTGTATCGTTCGGGGTTCAGAATTCAAGGTGTTACACACGGGTTGATTTTCACCATTTGACATACTAGTATAATATGTGGTATGCTTCATCGATGTTACATTATTGGTGTTAGAAAATAGGCTTGAACTTTAGATATAGATTTTGATGTTAAGAATAGTAGCTTAAGATTAATGATGCATGTTTTGTGGGAATGAATTAGTAGGCTTGATGTGATATATAAAATATCATAGGTTCATGTCTTATAAAATATCGAAGTGTGTAATTGTGATATATGCATGAGGTCTGGTGTTGAAGTAGAAATGGTTGCTAAATTATCTAATAGATAGGATCCTTAAGTTATAAGAATACAGTGTTCTAGATTTTGAGTTATGAGTGTCATGTACACCTAGTCTATGTTCTCAAGTTTCTTAGTATGGAGAAGTCTGGGGAGTTGTTGTATGGTGTTCTATTAGAGTTAAGTTGAGGAAATATAGGTTGGAAATATACGTCTTTGGTATAGTTTTACAAACTTTGTTCAGTTGTAAGTTATGTGATTGGAGGTGTAATGCTAGTATTCTAAGGGGTTAAAGATGGAGTGTTAAGCATTCAAAAGCATGGAAGCCCATGCCTACGATAATGTTAGTCATAAGTTAATGACTTTGGATATTGGAGGAAGTTATGATTAGTGTCCCTGAAGGGGATATCCTATAAAGAATTTAGTGTCTTTTATTAAAACTATTGAGGGGAGTTTGTGTTCATGCATCTACTGATACCCCCATTGTATTAAGAATTATCGTTATAGATCTGATGAGGGGATATCTATTCAAGTTCTGGATTGTGACTTTAATCTAAGGGGGAGATAACGAACTAAAGTAGTTCTTAAATTTTCTCATGGTGGAAAGTTTCAGGGAAAAGTCATGATAAATCTATTCCTATTCAAGAAAATTCCTCGTAATTTAATTTAAGAGGTAATTATACCAATGTCTTATGTATTCAAGTTCTGCCTCTGTCTAAGGTTTGAGTTCTCCATGTAATTCATGTCATATTCCATCCTCCAAACTAAAAGCAATAATGTCCCCAGCAATCCAATTTTTCAAGTATTCAAGCTCTATGTTATGAGTGTTCACAATCCATAACTGCATGTTTTATGTCATGCTTAGTTCTAAGGAATAATGTTTTTATATGTTACTAATTCACTTTAGGTCGGGTTTATCTATAGTACCCCAAACTTTGTTTAAGTCAAATCTAGTCTCTATAAAAGTTAGTGATGACTTCCTAAATAATTAATGTTTAAATCAGATAAAATTTCCACAATTTCAACTTTTTAAAATGTGGGAAATTGAATTAGCTTTCCAACTATACCAATTTCATCCAAATTTGGTATCGAAGTAAAAGGTTATGGATGTTTTACAGAGAACTATCGAAACTGCCCAAAAGCGATAGTCAGGCTGACGGACCGTTGAGCTAGAAATGGACCATTGCTTAAGCCATTGCGATTAAGGCAGTGAACCTGACTTCTGGTCAAGTGCGATGTTCAGGATCGATGGATCGTCGAGCCAACTACGAACCATCGCCTAAACTATCGCAGATGAGGCAGAAAGTTTAGGTTCTGGCCAAGTGTGATGGTCAGGACCGACGGACCATCGAACCAGCAACAAACCATTGAGCCAGCGATGGACCATCGAGCCAGTGATGGACCATCGAGCCAGCGATGGACCATCGCCCAAATCGTCGCCACTTCTGATCAGTGATTTTAAACCATTTTTAAAAGGATATTTGGGTCTTTTTCCTCCATTTTAACCCCTTAATTATACTAGACCAGAGCTCATAACTTTTTTATTCATCGATAATACCAAATTAGGGTTTCTCTCAAAGATCAATCCCTAAGAACAAGAAACCTTAGGTTTTTAATCCCAAGTAAAGAATTCAAGCTTTCCTCCACCATTCTTCAAGAAATAATCCACCCAAGTATGTCAAGTGTTGATTCATGGGTCCCTTTCACCCATGAAGCTCAAGAATCTCTTTAAAAAATCCAAGATTTATGTATTTATGAATGTTCATGATTTAGTTGAATTGAAATTCATGTCCATGTTGTTGTGGGGTTTTGATTCATGTTTTAAATTACATGTTCCAATAATTTATCCTAGTGTGTGATGATTTGCACAATATTAAGAATAACAAATTTACTTATGCAACCATGATAATTAGAGGCATTGATGATGGTATAACCAAAGTATGCTCCACATGTGTTTGATTAAATGCCTATGTAAACGAAAAATATCCATTATAGTATGATAGTATGAAATCCCCATTCATGTACAAGTTAATGCATGTCAAGTATTTGATGAAATGTCTAAGTCAATGAATTATGGATATAGTTGTAGCCATTGTCGTGCTTTTGAACTTGTTACATGAATTAATTTTATGCTATCGAGTCCTGGGGGTACTTGTACCCGATAATTTAGTTATGTACCTAGATACAGTGTTAGTTTTCAAGATACTCTTAGTCAAGCCATACTCAGTAGAATTCAGTCAGACTCATGACTCAGGAAAACTCAAAAATCCCAGTAATCTCAAAAATCTCTAACTTAGTGATCTCTGTAGTATTTCATCAGTCAACGAAACTCACTGAGCCTAGTTCAGTTCAGTTCAGTTAATCATGTTTTAGTGTCCATTCAGATGGGAGTTGGAATTAGTACCGAACGAACCCAATGATAAGGGCATACACTTACAGATGAAGGTTTGATCCTTAGAAGCAATCCTTGCATTCCAGAACTATGTATCCAACATAGGTTGAGACATCAACACTGATAGATGAGGGTTGATGAGGTGTATTAACACTGTCCAATGAGGTTCCCACCATTCTCTTTTAGGGACACTGTCAGATGAGGGTCACCCATAGCTTATCTGTACCAGTGGCGTGGTATTGACACCCTTACAATTAGGGTTATAGATTGAACCCCAACTCAACTACAATAGCTTATTTGGGCTATGTTGGTTAGATAACTACTTTCCACAGTTATATTCTCAGTCTCAATCTTAGTAATAGAACTCAGATAGTTTTACAGAATTCAAGACTGTCAGATACAGTCACCCAGTTCAATATGGAACTCAACTAGTTCCATCAGAAACAGGACTACCATACATAGTCATTCAGATAATAGTATATCAATTATATGAAACTTATGTTTGTACTATTCAGATTCAGTAATATCATGATCTTAGTTACAGTTCATGTATTCATGCATGTATTCTCACGTTTATGTTATTCAGTCAGTTAGTACCATTCATGCATATAAACCCCTTGCATTCTGCCTACTTTACTTGCATACCACTATATTCAATCGTACTGATGTATTTTTGCTATGGTGTTTTATACCATAGGCTTAGAAGAACGAGCTCCAGAGCATCCTTAGTAGATCAGACGTTCAGCAGCCAGACTAGTAGTGCATCCTCATCATTCAAAGATAGCATGATTATTTTATTACTTTATTATTTTAGTAGTCTGGAGTTATTTGGGTACATGTCCCATCAACTCCACAGTTTTAGACAGTTTAGAGGCTTTCAGACTAGCATGTTCAGACAGTTATTTTAGTTTAGGTATGGTGATACTGTATTATTTAGATGTGATATTTTATCAGATATTTGAAACTTATAGCCTTCAGTCTTTTATTTTGCATTTATACAGTATGTTGCAGTGCTCAGTATAGATATCAGTTATGGGTTATTTACTGGTCCTTCAGGGTCATGAGCACTGTGTGGTATTTCTCGTACCAGATTCAGGTCGCTCATTACCCAATGTGATAAAGCGCATGAAAACTCATGAATATCTTAGTTCTGAAAATAAGAAGCAATAGCTTCAATTATCAATCTGTATCTCAATCATTAACTTCATGAATTCTGACCTTATGTTATACGAATCATGATGTATGGGCTCATATTTCTCACTGTGGTCTATCCTAAGAAGTCATGTTGTTTTGTGTTTATGCCGAACAACACTCTACTCATGATTCAAACACTTGATATATGATGCACTTTGTGTCTATTGTATCGTATCTTCACCTCATGTCCTACCTTGAGTAATGCAGTAAGTCATAATTAAATAAGTGTTACTCCCATTCATGATGCTTATACTCAGGTCCCTCAATGACCTTTCATATATTAGTATGGTGGTGGTTATGGAAGATTAGTAGTTTCCTAGGTAGGGGAGTAGATATTCTTAAATATGAAAATTTTGATGGGATTTCCTTAGCTAGGGTTATAGGTGAAGGGGAAAGAAGAGGATGAATTTTCGTTATGTGAGACAGTTAGAAATGAGATATGTGGAAAAAAATCCTTGTGAGAGTGATTGAATTTGTTAGTTTTAGTAGGGAGAACCATAAAGTGGGTGTAATAATGATAGGTTGAATGTGGTAATTGATGAAAACACAAACCCATGTACTATGTGGTTAGTACTCCCTGAATTAAAACCCAAGGGTGTTTGATGGTAGTGACAAGGTGAATTAATATTCTTAGCGAGATGTAAAGTATAGGTTCCCATATTTAAGCTAGCACATGTTTCTCCAGGTTAGGCTTCAACATAGAAGTACTATGCAATGGGACTTAAACTCTTATGGTTAAATGTATGGTGGGAGAATTCTAAGTTGGAAATGATGGAGTATGTAAATTATTGTTTGGGGTATAAATGAGTGGCATCTCTAAGTTTAAGTCTATTCGTTGTATCTAGTAAGGTAGAGAATGTTTCTATTCCTAACTCCCGCAAAATCCCATTTCATGATTGTACTTATGTAAATTAGGGCTATTATCATCAAATAAACTCATTCCTTATGCTATGATGATTATGATCCCAACAACTCATGAGTCGGGTCACCTCTATATCAATTCTTAATATCTCACTCTTCGTGCTAACACGTTTCACTTAGGGTTATCATGAAGCTCTTTTAATCCCTTTGGATGTTTTATTGAGGAAAAATATTCAATTCAAGGTTACATTCTTTATTCCATACTTTTAGGGCTTCAAAAATTTCCTACCCATCATTCTGGGACGAATGATCCCAAGGGGGAGATAATGTAACACCCCAACTTTTGGGGCTAAAGTTGAACCATCTTTCCTACATTTATAGACCCAAAACCAATGGTTTATACTTAGATATATGTAATAACCCATACTATTCTTAGCTCAGTTCAGCTTTTAGTTGCTTGCATAAGGGGCTTAAGGCCTAAAATTTTTACTAAGTGTTGGGAACTTAGTCACTTGCAAGACCCTTAAACTTTGAGGATTTTTATTTTGACCTTCCTGACCTTGAGACATTAGTTTTTGAGTTAATTCATGTACAGGGATGTAAGAAGTATGTCTCATAGGAGTTTTAGATTTTTCAAACAAGGTTTAGGGCATGTTAGGATCACGGAACCAGTGGGTCACCGATGCATCATTAATCCTGATCGCATACTGACCATGTCATGGAGAAGGTGTTGTGTCTAGTTCTTGATTTATAATTTAATACATGCATCATGATCTTTATCCTAGTGTATGAAGTGATTATGAGGTGAAAATGTTCATAGAAATCACTTAGAACAAAGTTGGGTTAAGAGCCTTTGATTCATCCAAAGTATGGTGTTCAATTATACAAGGTTCAACTTTGAATGTGTATAAATTTTGAAATATATGAAATTTTTCATCTCAAGACCCACAAATTTTAGATAATTGAATTTGCTTTCCAACAATACCAATTTCGCCCTAATTTGGTATCCGAGTAAAAAGTTATGATCATTTTTGTCAGAACTAGTAAGCTACCGCAATAAGACCGCATCGTATTGATATAGTTGCATCCAGTTTTATTAACTTAAATAATTGAGGGGAAATTGAGTCTTTTCCCTCCTCAACCCCATCACCCATAACACGGCTTGGGGCATCTTTTAGGTCATTAGTTACCCTTCTTCTCCAAATATCTCTCAAGAAAAACCCCTCCCCTCTCCCTAAGAAAAAATTCAATTCCTTTTTCCCCCAAGGAATCAAGATTCTAATATTCCCAAGTTCAAGAATCTTTAAAAAAAAAGCTTCAATAATAGGGTTCCTTTCATAAATTCATCATTCAAGTCCCAAGATTAAAGTTTTCTTCACATATCAAGAAACTTATGGTGCATGGGGCTATCCTAAATCTCATGAGCATAGGTTTTATGATGTTAACAAGCTTTAAAGTTATATATGTTTGTATATACAATGAGGTTTGAGAAATTCTTTTAAGACCATGCATCATGAACACAATTTGATGAAAGTATGTATTTGTCATGGGTTTTTCCATAAGTTTGATTTATAATCTTGTTCATACATGATTTGAGTTTGGAAAGCGATTTACTAATGTGACTTGTGAAATTCCCTTCCCCGTGATGAAATTTATGGTTTTTACACGATATGAAATGTGCATTGGGTTTGAGAACATGAATTATAAGCCCTTTTTTGATCATGTGATTTACATATAACTAATGTTGGAGTTGTTTTCATGAATGAGTATGATTCTTGAGTTTAAATGTCTCTTTACTTATTATAGATAGTTGTTTCACGTGTTTTTCAAAGAGGTGATTTCAATTCTAAATGCTATGGTTTCCTAATGAAGAAACTGCATGTGATTAATGAAAGAATTGACTACCATGTGTTAAAGTCTTGAAAAAAAAGTGTGTCTACATAAGTTTCATATGCTTTGAAATAAGAACTCTCATGTAATTTGATGAATTCTTTTTGGTGGTCATTAATGTGCTTTTGAATAAAAAGGGTTATGGATGTGATATGATAAGATATGAATGACTTGCAAGTCTGGGTATGATGATACCCTATGATGATGTTCCCTTAATAGAATAACCACTGAATATTTGGAGCATGAAGTATGATTTTAAAGGATTAAAATTGGGCTTAAAGAGAGTTAGATGGTTACCCGAAGAAGGCACAAGTTTAGATAACTCATAGCCTAAAACTGTAGTTTGCCGATGCGGTCTTTCTTTTGATGAAGAGGTATGTCATACAAGGAGGTATATCATTTTCTTCTAATAAGGTATGTCATTCAAGGAGGCATATCCTTTTCTTGTGTTATGGTATGTTAAGCAAGGAGTCATACTTAGTGTTTATTACGTACTCCAATCTTGGCGAAAACTTGGATTGGGGGCTTGGCCTCCGAGTCAAGTGAGGATTCCATATAGCCCGTGGTATTCTAGAAATGTTGGGTGTACCATCTAGCTCAATAGAGAAATATAGAGTTGAGTCATAATTTCAAGATGATGTTTTGAAGCTCATTAAATTATACCCATGTATTTTCAACTATTTTATGTTGACATGCTTTTATAAAATTCTCTCACCTATGTTGTATAAAATATATTTTGTTTTTGGATTGTTCTATATACCAGTACCTTTGTGTATTGACCCCCTATACTTTAGGTTATGTGGTATAGTCCCTTGGTCCATCACATCAGTAGAACATTTGGGATTTGACAAAATTGGTAAGAAATTCATCTTTCGAAAGGTATTTATTTATATGTTGAGTCTTTTATTGTATGGTCCAGTCGAGGACTTTTTCTGTGCCTAGAAACTTAGTATTCAGTAGAGGCTTCGTAGGAGGTATTTGAACTATTGTATTATCCTATCTTGTTGAACCATTTTAGATTCTTAAGATTCCAATGAACACTGTTATATCTTTCACACTTTGATTTATGTATGGATTATGCTTATGATAGCCAGCTAAGGGGTCTCTCGGGCCTTCGAGGTTTGAGATGCCAATCATAGCACGGGCCTCAGCTAGGGTCTTGACAGTTTTGAAATGGTTGAAAAGCATGCATTATAAACTCTTTTTATGATGAAATCTAGTATAAACTATGAGGTTACTTTCTGAAACCTTGTTTTTTTTCATGTGTACATGTGTTACTGATTTGATAAGTTATATTAGAGCTTGATTTATGTAATTCCCTCTGTTTTTATGAAACCCATTGTCTTAATAATGTTATGTATTGTTAAAATAGATGGTCAAAAGTTGAGTTTAAATGTTTTGCCAATGTCTATGAATTGCTATTGTCTTTTGAACGAATTGAGAAGGGTTTTTCCTTGTTTTATAAATTTTCATATTTCCTAATAAATGACTTGCATGTGATTGATGAAAGAGATGACCACAGTTTGTCAAGTATTAAAAAGAGAGTATTTTGCTAGATGTTTCATACATTTTTTAATAAGAACTCTCTTGATGTGTATAAATGTTTTAGTGGTCAAATAACATATTTTGATTAAAAAGACTAAGGCATGATATGATATGGATTATATATGACTCACAGGTCTTGGTATGAAGATACCAAAATAGATTAATGCCATGACAAACTTAGAACAAAACAGATGTAATGCCCCGGGAGCACACCCTGGACGCCACATGGTGCTTACAGTTACAAGTGACCACAAGCTAACCTATGAGCTGGTACCTGCTGTGAGCACTGGACAAACTATAAAAAAAGGTTACACATGTGCAGAAAACAAAGTTGGATACACCATAAGATTTAAATATTTAAAAATATTTCTGAATTAATATGCTGAAATAAAACAAAGCAAATGTTTAAAAACAATATTGTAAAGACTGTCAATAATAACTAATAACTGACTATTTGTATAAAAGTGTCTGAAAGCCTCTAACTGACTGACTGTGGAGTTAATGGGACAAGTCTCCAACTAACTCCAACTGGATACTAAACTGAAATACTAAAATAAATATAAACAGTCCTCGAAATATAAGAACTCACTACTTCTACTGTTGTTGATGTGCAGGGAGGTCCAGGTCCGGTCGGGAACCTGAGCAACCGAACCTATGATATGATATATCATAGCACAAGAAACGAGTATATCATCAGTACTTTGAATGTACTAGTATGCTATATGAGGTTAGGCTGATATTCATGGGATCATATACATGGATAATAACTGACTGAATGAATAGCATGAGATAACTGATACATGGTATGCATGAAAAATTTAAAATCTAAGGATGCATGACCAAGCATATAACATGATACTAGAATATTCTATTAATTGGAATACTAAACTACTGATACTGAACAACTAATAATTATATGCCATGGTCAAGAAAGCCTAAAACTGAACTCTGAACTAAATACTGGACTGAGACTATGGGAGCTATCATCTAACTGATGTGCCCCAATACGAGATAATTAGGGTTCAACCTGTAACCCCAGGTAGAAGGGTGTAAGTAACGTTCCATGGGTACTAACACCTGCTGTAAGGATCTACTGAAGTGAAGTCCCAGAGTACTAAAGAGTCAGCCTATACTGGCAGGTGCTCTAGTGAGATATATGTCAACCCTTAACTGGAAGGTTAACATTAACATCTCAACCTACACTGGCTATGTAGTTTTGGAATGCAGGGATTGATACTAAGAGACACACCATCAACTGGCAGTTGAGCTCCCATTCCTGGTTTCGCTCGGTGCTGAATCTTACTCCCAGCTGGACTAACTCTGATTACTGAACTAAACTAAGGTTACTGACATAATGCACTGATTGAACTGATAATACTCTAATATATCTGAAACCATTTTGAAATTACTAAAACTAAGTAAACAGCTAAGTTTTTAGGTACTTATAACCCTCAAGACTCGATAACATTACTAGTGGAAACATATTAAAGTTTTAAAATCAAGATAAGTGGTCATTGTTCAAAATTCATCTCTTAGGCATTTCATCAAACTCATGAGGGTCATAAAGTTAAAGCATGAGAATAGTTAAATCATGGCATAATAACATAATTTGAATACAAAAATCATAGGTTAAGGATTTAAAATGAAAAATATCATCTTTCAAATGGATCAAAGGCTAATTCTATCATAGGTTAAGGATTTAACATGTAAATATCATCTTTCAGATGGATCAAAGGCTAATTCCAACAAGAACATATGTAAACGTGATATAAAAATTAAAATTCATGGAATTTCATGGATAAAATCCATAAAAATATGTAAAGGTCATGATTTTAAACTTTAAAGTGGATTCTTAGACTCCATGGGTGAAAAGGGCCCATGAATGAACATCTAACATACCTTAGTTGAAGAATTCGTGAGAGTCTTGGTAAATTTCTTGAAGATTGATCTTGAATATTGAAGGATCTAGGGTTTTGTTCGTGAGAGAGTTTGTGAAAATATGAGTGATTTTGCCCTTTTAGGGCCTTAATTGCATGTTATGGCTGAGATAAAGAGAGGAAAAACATTGAAATACCCTTTTAGACCCAGAATTAATTAAGCTAAATATGGCCAGTGATGCGATAAGTAATGCATCACATCACTCAGTCGATGCATTAGGTGACACATCATGTTGAACCCCACCAACATGATAAGCAGCGCATCATGGCCATATCACGTTGACTCACTGGTTTGAACATCCAAACAAGCCTTAAACCTCGTCTAAAAAATCCAAAATTACTCAAGACATGTTATCAACCACCTTAATTATGAATCAACTTAAAAATTGATGTTCTAAAGCTGGGATGGTCGAAATTAAAATTGTCAAAGTGTAAGGAGATTTTGAAATGACTAAGTCTTAACACTTAGTGAAATTTTCTTAGTCTTCGACCCCTTTAGCATGAAAGAGTGAGTTGAAATAAGTTAGGATCACATGGGTCTTATAATAGACTACAGACTTTTTAGACTTTGAATTATGATTTTAGTAAGATGCATGTTTTAAAGAGCTAAAAATGGCCTCTAAAGGAACTAGATCATTACCAAAGTAAGGCGTAAGTTCAGATAACTCATTGCCCAAAATCATTTTTTGCTGACACAGGATTATGATGTACTGAGATAAGGATTATACATTGGTGATGGCCCTATGGCGTATTATATTATTAGCATTCCATCCCCTTGCAGCAAACATAAGGTTAGGGTCTTAGACGACGAGCTCATGGTAGACCCACATAGCCCATGGGTACTACGATTTGTAGGGTGTATCCTCTAGCTTAGAAGTAAAGCAAAGAGTTGAGTCATGATTACAAGAAAATATTTTGAAGCTTATCATATTATGCCCATGTGTTTTATGTATATAATATGCTAAATTATTTTCTAAATGATGTCGACTATTTTATATAGAATACATGTTGCTTTTGGTTAGTTCTTCCTACCAATACATTACAGGTATTGACTCTTCTTCATGATAACTACATTGTCTTATAATGTAGGTTTTGAGAACAATTTTCATGGTCCATATCAGCAGTAGATTACTTTCTGAACTCCAGAGTAGTGAGCCTCCTTTGCTTTGGAAGGAATTCTATTCTTATGTTAGTTCAGTTGTCTTATGATCCTATCGGGGGCTTTATCCCGGTCTAGATTGACTAGAAATTCAGTAGATTCTTCGTAGATGGAAGTTGTGTATTGTATTGTCCTATTTTGTTGACACAGTTTGTATTATAAATTCTTTTGAATTTCATTATATCTTCCACACATTGATTTATGTATGGATTATGCTTATGATAGTATGCTAATGGGTCTCTTGGGCCTTCAGGGTTTGGGATGCCCACCGTGGCCAGTGCCCTATCTTGGGTCATGAAAAGCTTGGCATTAAAGCATGGTTTGTGGTCCTAGGATATCTATGAATCCATGTTGAGTAGAGTCTTATTTATAGGTGTGTAGTGTGCCACACTTATAATGAGGAAGCTATGAGGCATTTAGGATATGTTTCCCATTTCTCATACTCTAGTTCATGTTATATATGTCATCCTTATGAAAGTTATCCAAATTTTTTACTTGTTCTAATTCTATTGTCCATGTCACATTGTCGAGGCAATACAAGTGCAAAAGCTTAGTGTCTAAGTGATGTGGTCCTTTCCGATTTAGTCATCAAAGAGGTTATGAAGTTGTATGAGGACTTAAGAGGAGTCTGTTAGTTCTTCAAAGTGTATTAATTCGAGTGTATACCTCTATCTTAATGCAATCGTTCTTTTTAGCCTGAGGAATAAAGTGTATTAAATTTCTTTAAGAATCCCTATTGTTATAGATGTCATGCTTAAGGGTAGAGATATATAGCAGAATATTGGAATAGTATTTTTACCTGAATAGTAGTATATGTTAAGGTATCATGACCTATTGGTAGTAAGATGGTCCAGAAGTTAGTGATATGAAGTCATAAGTTTAGAAGTCAGAGTGACGGTGACTTTTGCATAAAGAAGCCAGTTTTAGTTGTATAACCTCTGATTGAGGGATGGGTTTCCATTTTATTATGATAGACTAATGTTGTATCAAGATTTGTAGATTGTATGGTAGTCTAAAAAGTAAGTGATTGTCTATGATTGTTATTTATTCAAAATAGGGAAGGATCTCAGAATGGATATTTATCGTAGTTATAGAAATCATTTTTAGGTTATGAATGAAAAGGGGTAGATTAGTCAATAAGTTATGGGTAGAGACTCATTTATGTGAATGGAATTTAAAGATAGTGGGAGTGTGTACATGGGTAAGTAGATTTAATGTGAGAAAGTACAATATGTTGATAAGACTGTAATGGGTTATATTATAATATTAAGATCAACTACCCTCATTATATGACTTTACCCTCCCTGATGGTCTTTTTCTAGAAGTTGTAAACTAGCACTACACGTGAAAAGGTATGTAATAGATTTTGAGGGGTAGTGTAGTGTCATGGAGGGGGTGTGATTGTAGGTCATAGTTTAGTGAAATGTGGTATTTGGGTTGTTTTACCAATTTGATGGACTACTATGATATACGGCATGCCTTATCGATGGTACATGATTGGTTCTAGACAATAGAATTGAACTTTAGATGTGGATTATAGTGGTAAGAATAGTAGCTTAATATTAATAATACATATTTTATGGGAGTAAGTAATAGGCTTGATTTGATGTGGGCAATAGCCTAGGTTGGCTACTTGTGGAAAAGGGAGTGGATAATTGTTATATATTTATATATACATAAGACTAGTTTTAGGACGATGAATTATAGTTGAGCCATTCAGGGTATAAGAGTGTTAAGTATATAAGAATAAGTTTAACCCCCAGGTAGCATGTTGTTAGATAAGGTTGTATGTGTATAAGTGTAATGTGTACCTAGTTCACGTTCTTGTATTTTGTAGTATGGAGAAGTCTTAAGAGTTGTTGTGCGATGTTCTTTAAAGTTGAATTGAGGAAATATAGGTAAGCAACATGCACCTTTGGTATAGTCTTACAAATTTTGTTAAGTTGTAAGTTATGTGATTAGAGGTCTAATATTAGTATGATAAGTAGTGGAGAATGTATCATTATGTGATAAAGAGTATAGATATGTATACTCATGAGAGTGGGAGTTGTAGGGTCTTCGCTATAGAGGCTAGCAAAAGTTAAGAGCAGTGATTCCAAAAAGCAAGGCCTTCGTAGTATAATTTATCGGGGGAGTTTAGCATTTATGTGTATGGTGATAACCCATTTTGTTGAGTGTTATGCTTGTAGATTTAATGAGAATACATGTCCTCAAGTCTAGGATTGTGACTTTGATCTGAGGGGGAGATAATCAGTTAAGGTACTACCCGAATTTTCTGATGGTGGCAAATTTCAGGGAAGAGTCATGAAGAATCTATTCCTAGTCAAACAAAATCCTCCTACTTCAAGTTAAGAGGTCATTTTACCAATGCCTTATATATCTCAGTCATGCCTATGCCTATGGCTCAAATTATATATGCAACTTATGTCCATGATCTAACCTCCAAACTAGAAGCAATGAATTCTAAAAATAAGGAGAAATAGCTTCAAGTATCAATCCTTGTCTCAATCGTTAACTTCATGAATTCTACCTTTATATTATACGACTTATGATGTAGCGCTCATGTTTCTCGCTGTGGTCTATCCTAAGAACTTGATGATAGGCGAATTTACGCGCCTATATCAATATATTTTGCCCATATTTTAGCCTAGTTTTGAGAACTAATTATCTATTTCATGCACTTTTAGTCCTTTTTCCTGTAAATGAGCTAACAAACATGATTAGGAAAGTTTCAGGTATAAATGATGCAAAATACAGCATTTTATGGCTTACTTGACGCAAAAGAAAGCTCACAAACGAAGTGGAAAGGAGCTGGACGCCTAAAGGACCAAATCTGCTGCATGGAAAATCTGTCCCGGGCTAAAACAGCATTTCTGAATACTTTGGGGACTGCATGGAAAATCTGTCCAGGACTAAAACAGCATTTCTGAAGACTTTGGGGACTTACAGACACAAAGCTGGAATTTTACAAAGATACATTAACCTAGTACAATTAGGTTATGTATTTCACTATTCTACTTGGATTATGATATTGTAACCTTACCCTAGTACATTTGGGTTAAGGATTTCATTAGTCTATTAGGATTTGGTTATTTATTTCATTAGCTTAGTAGGAGTAGGATAGGAGTATTATAAATACCCTATCATGCTAGAGATTTTAATCAAGTCCTCCCTTAGTGGAGGCAACTCCTCTCTTAATTCAAGAAATTCATTCTTAAACTATTAATTTTCTTCCATCCTTCTCATCTTCCACCACAAACACTTCTAATCTATTCTTCTATTCTTAAATTCCACAACAAGAGAATCGTTACTTGCTAAGGAATCACCAAAACCACACGCCAAACACCTACTATTCACGCCATCCACCATGCAAAACGTGATATCCTTCGCATTCATGGGTAACTAAACCTCTTAGTTGGGGTTATGGAAGCCGAATGAGTTACTATCTATTGCTATGAGCTTGTGAGTTCAAGACACGTAAATTGCTTATATCATTATTCTCTTCATCTTAAATCTACATCCTTTGCGGTTCAAACACAAGAACACGCCATTCTAACATCTAACCTGTTCGAGAGAAAGGTTATTTGTCTAGAAAAGAAGACGCATAGACCAACGCCAGTCTAACATTTAACTTGTTCGAGAGAAAGGTTATTTGTCTGGAAAAGAGATAATGTCAAGGTAGTAGGACACCCTTTCCTATTAAAAAGCTAGTGCCGTAACTGGACTAACCTCTTGGAGAATTCGTATCGTTAGACACGCTTTAAGCTCGAGAGAGTTAAAGTGAAATAGTCCTTGTTTAGGTCGAGAGACGCTTGGATTTACCATCGACTACAATTCTCTATAAGCAATTGCCTGTCAAGACTCTACACACTCATAGCCAATAGAGACGTATACCTCAGAAGGTGGACATAACCCCAACGCTTCAACTCTCATTGTTTACAACACACGTGACAATCTCTCTTTATTTTGCTATTTTCAGTTCTTACATTCATGTTTTGGTTAAATACTACAATCCCCCCTTTTCCTACGAGACTTGCACCAAAAGTCTATTAATTTTACTTACTTGTTGGCCAAGCTATTCCCTGTGGGATCGACACCCAACCCAGGTTGGGTTCTATATTTGCTAACGACCGCTTTACACTCCTACGAGAGCTGTAGATTGAGCGTTATCAGAACTCATATTGTACTATGTTTATACCTGAACGACTCTTTATTTATGATCTAGAAATCTATGTATGAAGTACTTCATGCCTATTACATCACATCTGGAATCTCATGCCCCACCTTGAGTAGTGCAACAAGTATGAGTTATAATTAAATGGTATTACTCCCATTCATGATGCTTATGCTTGGGTTCCTCAATGACCCTCATTATGTTAGTATGATGGTGGTTGTGGAAGCATAGTAATGTCTTAAGTAGGGGAGTAGATGTTCTTGAATATGAAAATTTTGATGTGATTCTCGAGCTAAGGTTATAAGTGATGGGGGGAGAAGGAGATCAATTTTCGTTATATGAAATAGTCAGGAAGAAGATATATGGCAAATATATTTGTGAGAGTGGTTGAATTTGTTGGTCTTAGTAGGATATCCATGAAGTGCGTGTAGTATGATAGGATTGGATGTTGTGATTGATGAAATGCAAACCAATGTGCTATGTGGTTAGTACTCCTTGAATTAAGACATGACATTATTGGATTACAGTGATAAGGTGAGGCGATATTCTTCATAGGTGGTAGAGTACAAGGTCCCATAGCTTAAGTTAGTACCTATTAACTCCGGGTTAGGTTTCAAATAGAAGTGTTATACGGCAGGACTCAAACTCTTGTGGTTAGATGTGTTATGGGAGAATTCTAAGTTGGAAATTATGAAGTATATTATTTATTGTTTGGGGCATAGTTTAGTAGTGTCTCTAAGTTTTAGGTCTATTCGTTGTGTAAGATAAAGAATGCTTCTATTTCTTATCTCCCGCGAAACCTCATTTCATGATTAGTACCGATGTAAATCAATCCTATGATCACTAAATAAACTCATACCATATGTTTTGATGATCATTATCCCTAGAACTTATGCTGCAAGGTCATCTCTGTGTCAATTCTTATTATCTCAGTCTTCGTGCTTACAGGATTTACTAGGGGTTATCATGAAGCTCTTTTGATACCTTTGCATATTTTGTTGTGGAAAAATGTTCAATGCGAGGCTACGTTCTTTATTCCATACTTTTAAAGCTTCAACAAGTTCCTATCCATCTTTCGGGGACGAATGATCCCAAGGGGGAGATAATGTAACACCCCGCACTTTCGAGCTAACGTTGAACCATCTATCCTATGTTTATAGACTCGAACCCAATGGTTTCTATTTAGATATTAGATTGAATAACATTTAATTAGTATGGTAACATCCTTGGAGATTAATATACGTCCTAAAAATATCCTAGCTCAAAGGTTAAGTTGAGCATTTTCCTATCATTTAACTTTTAGTTGACGATTTTGCATGGGTCAACTTCCAGCGACCATTTCTCCTTGGATATAAATAGTTATATGTCCTACTATATATCAAATTAAAACCCTTCGAATCTTATTTCCAATTCCACCAACCATTTGTAAATCCGAGTCTGGAGTCAAAAGTAATGAGTATGTGAATAATGCACTGTATAGGGTGTCCGATTAGTGTGCGTCCTCAGCTATGCTTTGGCCATGCAATGCGCACCCTAAGGTTTGTGATAGCCATAGGACGCAAAGCTATTCTGGGGTATCAAAAAGTATTTTAAGGTAATAAAGGTCTTTTATCATCCCATAACCATTCCTAACCCTCTTTCGATGGAATTAAGGCCTATTATACGTTATATTGCCTCTGTAAAATCCCTAGTCATCTCTCCATTAGAAAGATAGGAGAAACCACCTAGGGTTGAATATTTTGATCTCCATAGGCAAATATATCTACGTTCTCTTGATTTTTCTCCATCAAAAGGTACGTGGGGCTATCCTAAACTCCATGGGCATAAATTTATTGTTCAAACAAGCATTTAATGTATATTGTTTTGTACATGAGGTGGTTTTTGAAATGGTTGAAATGAATGCATTGTAAACCCGTTTTATGATGAACTTTTGTGTAAACTATGAGGTTTTTTTTGAAACTTGGTTTATTTTCATGTGTACATGTGTTACTGATTGAGAAATTATATGAGAGCATGATTTATGTAATTCCTCTGTTGTTATGAAACCCATTATCTTAACAATGTTATGGATTTTTTACACGGATGGTTAAAAGTTGAGTTTAAATGTTTTGTCAATGTTTATGGATTATTATTGTCTTATGAACGAATTGAGAGGGGTTTTTCATTGTTTTATAAATGCTCATGTTTCCTATTAAAGGACTTGCATGTGATTGATGAAAGAGATGACCACACTTTGTCAAGTATTGAAAAGAGAGTATTTTGCATGATGTTTCATATGTTTTGTTTTAATAAGAACTCTCTTGAAGTGTATAAATGTTTTGGTGGTCAAATAACATGTTTTTATTGAAAAAACTAAGGCATGATATGATATGACTTATATATGACTTGCAAGTCTAGGTATAACGATACCAAAATAGATGAATGCCATAACAGACTCAGAACAGAACAGACTACAGACTTTTCAAACTTTAGATCATGATTTCAGTAAGAAGCATGTTTTATTGAATTAAAAATGGGTTCTAAGAGAGCTATATGGTTACCCGAACAAGGTGTGAGTTCAAATAACTCGTCGCCCAAAATCATGTTTTCCCGACACAGGATTATGATGTCCCAAGATATGGACTATATGCTAGCTACGGCCCTTTGGCGTATCATATTATCATCACTCATCCCCTTGCGACAAACATGGGGTTGGGGGCTTGGCCGACAAGTCAATGGTGGACTCATATAGTCTCTGGGTACTACGATTTGTAGGGTGCATCATCTAGCTCAGAAGTAAAGCAAAGAGTTGAGTCATGATTATAAGAAAATGTTTTGAAGCTTATCAAATTATGCCCATATGTTTTATGTATATACTATGCTAAATTGTTTTCTAAATGCTTTCGACTATTTTATATGGAATACATGTTGTTTTTGGTTAGTTCTGCATACCAATACATTTCAGGTATTGACCGTCATGGCGGATACATTGTATCATAATGTAAGTTTGAGGCAGATTTCCATGGTCCACCTCAGCAGTAGATTACTTCTTGAACTCCAAAGTTGGTGATCCACCCTTGCTTTGGAAGGCATTCTATTCTTATATTAGTTCAATTGTCTTATGGTCCTGCCGAGGGCATTGTCCTGATCTAGATTAACTAGTAATTCAGTAGAGGCTTAGTAGATGGAAGTTAGGTATTGTATTGTCCTATTTTGTTGACATAGTTTGTATTATAAATTCTTTAGATTTTAATTATATCTTCCGCACTTTGATTGATGTATGGATTATGCTTATGATAGTATGCTAAGGAGTCTCTCAGGACTTCATGATCCGGGATGTCCGTCGTTAGTAGGGCCCCTGCTCGGGTCGTGACATTAATGTTTAGTTACTCATATTGAGATATACCAAGATTATGAATATCAAACATGAAAGTTTACTTGTTAAATACAAGGAACGGTTTCAAAGGCACATCGGTTTCATTTGAACCCATAACTTTTGACGTGCATATATTTTTGTTTAAGAATACACTAGCATTGCCACAAATAGTAAGTATGAACCTATAACTTAATACTATAATGGGTTCAAACCGTAATGGTTGAACCATAGGACTTGTTTGGTTCGAGTGATAAGGGATAACTAATTCTATATTAATTTTAGGATGAGTTTATCTCATGTTTGGTTGGAGTACAATTGCGGGAAAAATTATCTTGGATTAGTAACCTGGAAATTATAGTATTATTTTTATCTCATACTGAAGGTGGGATAACAATTCTAAGGTAACTAATCCCAGGATAATTAACTTTGGGATAACTAACCAAACGAGCCCATAGAGTTTGAATACTGGATCCGCCCCAATGGGTGGTTTCATTTATGCAAAATATTTTCCTTTAGAAATAGATCATTTTCTAGATTTTTTTCCCTTTAATAGTTGGTTGGGTATGAAAAAGTAGGTGACGTATGATTATTGTACAAAGCAAATCCAGTAAAATCCCACCAGTGGGGGTCTTCGAAGGGTAGAGTGTACTTGTGTTTATCCTTTTTGGTTGAGATAGAATTGTTGTTTCCGAAATACCTTTGGCTTTGTAGGGGGTGCGGATAACTAGACTAATAAATAGATTTATTATAACTAATGAATCTATTCTTTTTTGTGCGTGGGTATTTTTTAGATTTTGTTTTAATAAATTTTTCTTGTTGTAAGATATATCCATTAATTTATTTGGTTTATTTATCCTGTAGTAACTGCTGAGTTACAAATTTCTGTGTAATAATTTATTCTTTTTGTACTGTATATCTAATTCTAGATTTTCTATGTCATTTATTATCCTGTGTTGTTCTTCTCGTAGTGAGTTTTTTATATTATGTAAACTATCACATGTGCTTTTTTTAAAATTTTCTAAGGTTTTTTCTATCCATATTAACTTTTCTTTTAGATCTTCCATTATTTTTCTAATTCAGTTTCTGTAATTAATTTCATTATTTAGATTATCTTGGTTTTCTCTAGTTTTTCTAATATATTCTAACATCCACAATCTTGGTATGAATAATATCCTTCTGGGTAAATGTCTTCGTATATTCGTTCTAGTTAATTTATAATTTCAATTTCATAGTTTATTACTTCTTCTAATATTATTTTCTTAATATCTATAATTTTTATATCTTTAAGTACATATAAGGTTAAAAATTTAAGGTAGTCTAAACGACCTATTTTTTAAAACTGATATTTTATAGTTGTTTGTTTTAGCCTTAGTAGTTTTTGCATATTTTTATTAAGAGATTTTATATATTTTTTATTTTCCATGTATCTAACTATATTTATTTTTATCTGTTTTTCTAGTAATTTGTATATTTCGCATATCTTTTTCTAAAAATTCTACGTAACTTAGCATAACAAGCATTTATAAGAGTAGTTAGGTATATGTGGTATATAATTTATTCTATCCATATAATATTCTCCAAATGTTTTTTCTAATATAATTTTTCTTATATCTGCAACATCTGTATCTCTAAGTACATATAAAATCAGTATCTTGAATTTATCTACCATCACATCAGATATATTATCATTCATTATTATAAAATTGTTTTTTTCAAAATATTCCCTTCAACCATGTACATAATAAAATATAGTCATCTCAGATTACTATATACTAGATTATTCTTAAATAACATGTTCTTCAGTCACTATTAGCATGGTAATTCGGATACTTTTTCCCTTAAACAGCGCCTCGACTCTGGTTACTCCCTACCACGGCTTCTTGCCTCATTGGTTTCACCTTTAGGATGGCATAGTTCATAGGGATTTTTCTCCGTTTCCACTTTGCTAATAAACTTCTTAACATATTATTCTTCAAATAATTCTACTATAAAGTAACTAATATGAATTTATTTTATCATATCATGATTGTCAGGAATTATGAATTTAACTATTCATAATCATAAATAGATATACCTGTTCCGGTAGCTTTGATATTTCTGAGGTTTGTTGTTCCATAGCTTTTTCCATTGCAGTGTATATATTTAATTAACTAGGCAAAAGTATTTTGGACGGAGAGAATTTTGGCTTGAATGTAAGAAGGCTTACCCTCTGCAATGCCTTCTGAGCTTTTATTTATAGAAAGAATACTCTTTACATCGTTTTACAACTGTCCGCTAAAAACAAAACAAAACATCAAAACTATTAAAGAAAGACTTAAAAGTCTTTCATCCTAAAACCTACCCTAAAAAAAATTCAAACTTTACATTAAATTTAAATAAATGCCTCCAACTACTTTTACTATGTTTTTCTTTTACGTAAATTTCCTAAAGACTAAAGTCTTATAATATATTAAATATACTAAAGACTTATACAATATATTAAATATCTTGTCTTCCGTTTATTTTGTCGTATCTGTTGTATCTCCATTATTGCTCTGGTCTTATCTTTTCAGCTAGCGTTCTTATCTTCTTTTATTCTAGCTGAACTGCTGGGACGTCATTATCTCCTCCATTACATTTTGAACATTTGTGGTCTGGATATTTGTGTCCAATAGTCTTGCAATATCTGGTCAATAATTCCTCCGAAATAAATTTTTCTCTGATAGCTCTGGCGATAGGTTCTGTTTCTGGTTTAAGCAATGTGAAAATCCATTGCCTAATAGTCTCCATATCTGTTTCTCGTAACTCTTTTGAATTTGAATATATTAATACATGATTTCTTGAATAGTAGCTCCATATGGGATTTTGGTTGCAATATGTATTTGCTAGCTCTTGCAAAATTGTAGATAGTCCGATAACTCTTTTGTTCGCATAAAATTTTGGTATCTCGATTCTAGGAATCTCCGACTGTGAACCAATATCTTGTGGTATAATCATATCTCGTGTCATTCCTATCTTTACAACTTGTATAGGTTTTTTAACTTCATCAAATAATATCTCTGCTGGTGCCGTGTAAATCTTTATAAAAAATAAAGTTCCTTTGGTTATTCTTTTAAAAGTGATAAATGCTTCTTATATCTCTGGTATAGTGTATATCTTAGTTTCGTCTGTGGTATATACAGTACTAAGTAATCCATATTCGTAGCAAGTTTTAACTAAGCTTGGTTTGGTTTTAGGTAAAGCAATTAGCTTATTATATCCGGTCAATTTCTGGGTTATATAGTTTGTATCTGGTTCTTGGATATTTGTAGCTTTGGGGTTGCTATTTAAAAAAGTTTGTACATTGTAGATATTTTCTATATATGTGCGGGCTGTGTAGTTGTATGTCTTTTTGTCTTGGTTTAAACTATCTCGATATGTGGTAACTTGTGGGGGTATAAACATGGGATCTTTGGATGTATTTGGGGTATATGGTTTATCAAATAGCTTATTTAGGTTCATATTTTTTCTAACTCCTTTGCTTGTACCTGCAGAAGTAGATAGATAAACGTTATGGGTTTTATGGAGTATCCCAACGTCTCCTTCTAGCTCTGGAATTTTACTGTCTTCCGATCGACATAGCTCTGCGCATTGCTGAGTTAGCTGATTCATAGCTATAGACTGCAGTTTATCTTCACTAGTCTTTAGCTTTAGCTTTTCTATCTCAGTACCATTCTTTACTATCTCAGTACCCATACTGTCCACTTTCAATGAAAGCGTAGTTAGGGCGTTGAGTATCTTTTCAAGAGTATTTTCTTCTATCATTTCAGTTTGTGTAGCTTTGTCTTGATATGTAATCTGCAATAACATTTTTGTTAGTACTGATTACTTCTATTACAAATGTAAAATTTAATATGTTTAAAACTAGTCTCCGAATCTCTTTTGTTGTAACTGAATTTTGTATTTTCTTTGTTAGCCACCACCGTACCTGTGTATTATCTGTTCGCACAATAAATTTGTTATATACAATATATGGCTATAATGCTAACAAACATTTATATAATGAACATAATTCTTTCCTATTTATTTCCCATTTTATTTCTGTCTCATTGAACGTACCTGAATAGTATCTACAATGGTGTTCTATTTTTTCTTCTTCATATCTATATTTAAGTACTCCTCCGTAACTATATTCACTGGCATCTGCTTATACTATGTATATAAATTTTTTATTTTCATCCAGAAATTGTAATTTTGGTAATTCCTTGCAAAGTAATTTTATTTTTTGAACTTATTTTTTATCTTCTTCATTATAGTTATATTCTATATCCTTCCTTAATTTTTTCTGTAGTGGTTTTAAGTTTTCTGCTAATTTTGGAATATATTCTCTTACTTGGTTTACTAATCCTAAAAATGATTGTAATTTCTTTTTTGTATCTAATTTTTCTTTCAAATTTATTATTTTTGTACTATATGTTGTTGCATTTTTACTCCACTTTTATCTATTTGTATTCCTAAAAATTCCATCTGATTTTTCATAATTTCGGCTTTCTTTTCACTTAGACTTATTCTTGATTTTTCTATTATATCCGTGAATTGTTCTAATAATTTTATATGTTCTTCTTTAGTTTTTGTGTATAATAATATATCATCTATATATACTATGCAATTAGGTAATTGTTTAAAATAATTATCCATAAAATGTTGATATCTACCTGGTGCATTTTTATATCCAAATGGTAATACATTCCACTCATAAAATCCTTGTGGTACCGTAAATGCGGTTAATTCTTTAGATTCTTCTTCTAGCTTTAGATGGTAAAATCCTGATTTACAATCAAATTTGCTAAAATAATTATATCCTTGTATTTGTCTTATTTTTAATATCTTATTTGGTATTGGATAATTATATGTTATAGTTTTTGCATTTAAATTTCTATAATCAATAACCATTCTACTTTTTCCTCTTTTTTGTTCACTATGTTTATTTACTATAAATGCTGGACTATTATGTTTACTATTACTTTTTTGTATATATATCGTTTTTCTAATAATTCCTCTATATGCATTTTAAATTCTTTTAAATCGTCAAAATTGTATGTTAATGGTTTTTGGGTTATTATACTATTTTTATCTATTAATTCAATTTTTATGGTAGTTTTATGTTTTTCCCATCCTTTTAATGGATCTTCACTATATAATTGTTCTAATTTTTTTTTAACTATTTCTATCTTATTTATTGAAAATATAGTTATTTCTGTTTTATTTATCGAAAATACTACTAATTCTATTGTATCTTCAGTAGTTTTTATATTTTCTAACTTTTTTGTAATTTTTTCACTTCCTTTTATCCAATCAGTTTTCTTTCTTATTTTATTATTAACTCTTTTTGCTCTTACTTTTTGTTTACATGGTGTTGTAAACCACCAATCGTTTTTAGTTATTACATGTGGGTATAGTTTATCTAAAAATGGCATTCCTAAAAGTATATCTTTTGACGTTAGTTCATAATTCTAAATTTCCTCTATTGTCAATATCTTATCCCATATTTGTGCTTTTACATTCCTAGCTTTATAAGTAATTAAGCTTCCTTCATTATTAAATCCTTTAACTACTATTGGTATTTTTAATTTATCCCATTTACTTTCTGGTAAGCAATTATATTTACATAAGTTAGCTTCTGCTCCTGTATCTATCATAGGTGTATAATATCTACTGTAATATCCTTCTACTATTATCTTCATTAATATGTATATTTTCATTTTATGTTAGGGCTCTTCTTAAGAATAATCTTTCCCTATTATATGTTATGGCTAATTGTGTATGTTCTATATTATATGGTTTTACTTGTTCTAACCATTTTATTCCTAATATTATATCTGTTTTTTGCATTTCTTCTTTTACCTCAAATTCTATTTTTATTTTTCTAATTCCTCCTATTATTATTTCTTTTTTTGCTATATCTTTACTATTTATTAAGCTTCTCGGTAGATCTGGGCATATATCATTATCAGTTTTTATTTCTTCATTTTTTACTAGACATTTTGCTATATAATTTTCTTCTTGTCCTGTGTTTAATAGTATTAAATATTCCTTTTCATTTATTTTTCCTGTTATATAATATTGATTTAGATTACTTATTGAATTTGTTTCATAACTCGTTCTTTTTTATGAGCTCGATGACTCTGGTTTTTCATTAGCTATTCTTTTTGTTGTACTTATTCTATCATTTACTATTTCTAAATTTTCTTCTATATCTATGTCTCTATAGCTATAATCATTATAATCTATTGTTTTTACTATTTGTTCAAATGGGCTATCTATTTGTATCTTGTTAATCTTATTTTTTCCTGTTATTTTATGTTTTGTTGTTAATACATATAGATTTTGGCATCTTGCTGTAAATATTTTACTTCCTGGGGTTAATTCTATTCCTAATATCTTCCAATATAATACTAGTGATTTATCTATATTTCTATCTGTTACTGCTACTGAATAATTTGCACTTATTATAAATTTAAATTTTTGGTATATTAAATTTCCTTTTACGGCAGTTATTATGCTTTTTTCTATAGGTTTTATAATTCTATCATCTGCTAAATATAATTCTATTGGTGTATCTATTCCTTCTCTAAAACATGTTTTATCAATATTTCTGTACCTCCGAGGTGTACATATTTTATTGGATCTCCTTTACTTTTTATATCATTTATTTCTTTATTAATTATTCTTTTTGTTACAAGTGGTATACTAGTTTTTCCCTTTGCATATCTGCAGTCTATTACATGTTCTTTTTGACATACTACATAATATTCATCTTTTTTCCTAGTAAAAATATTTTTTATTATTGTTATTTTAAATATTTTTTCTACACTTAGATCTAACTCTTTTCCTTTTATTTCATCAAATATATTACTGTCAAATATTATTTTTTGTTCTGTTCCTTCGTCATTTAATTATTCTTCCTTTGTTATTATTTTTATATCTTCTTCAGTCATTTGATTCATCTATCTCACTATCTATTTCAGTATCTGTTTCGTTTTCTGAAATTTCATATATACTATCTTCACTTTCTAATTCATAATCTATATAATCTATTTGCATATATTCTGTATTTTCTATTTTTATTTCGGATATTTGTTTATTTTTTGGATTTTTGGGTAATTTACATTCTCTAGCTAAATGTCCTAACGTTCCACAATTATAACATGTACATTCTTTTATAGATTTTTTCTTTCTATATGGTCTTTTATTTTTGTAATTTTTTACATAATATCTTTTTCTTGGTTTCTTATATTTATATTTTGATTTTTTATATTTCTTATATTTCTTATGCCTTTTTTTTTTCTTATAATATCTTTCTTCGCATCCAAATTGGGGTGCTATTTTATTTTTGCAACATGCTAAATTTCTTATTAATGTTTTTTCCATTTTTAATTCTTCTCTATATTTCTCACATAAATTTCTATAACATTGTTGTAAAAATTTTATTCTAGCTCCTAACGTATCTACTATTTTTGCTTCTTCCCAACTTTTTATTATTTTTGAACTAAATGGTTCGGGTAATTTATTAAAATATAATTTCCTTATTTCCTTACTTTCTTCTATACTATATGCTCCTTTATAATAATATTCTTTAAATGCGCAAGTATATTCGTCTATATAGCACATATTACATATTGTTAATTTTATCATTAAATTTCTATTTGTATCTTTTTCTTCATCTTGTTCTTCTTCTAATGTTGTCATACTACCAAATTCATCTTTTATAGCTGTTTCATATTTTTTCAATAATTCTATAGGTGTTAGTTTAGTTGTTGTTGATGATGTTCCTTCCGTAGGTTTATTAGCTCTTAATACCTTTTTACTATTTTCAGTTAAATTTGTAAACCATAATTTTACTGATCCTATTAATGTTCTTTCTATATATTCTGGTGCATCTGTTATGTTTATATTATTGTCTAATAATTGTTGTCATATATCCTATCCATAATTGTATTGTTTTTTCTGTATCTATTACACAGTCTAGATCTAACAAGTTATAATTTTTATTAACTATTTGTTTTGGTGTTCATTTGTCATATTCATTATATCTTTTAAATTTATTTTTGTAATATATAGGTTTTCTTATTTCTGTTGTTTTAAGTATTATATTTTCATCTTCTTTTTTATCAAGAGTATTTATTTCTGTATTGGTATTTTCTAAGTTTTCTTCATTAATTTTTTCTTGTTTTTCGTTAATTTCTAAATCTTTTATATTTGTTAATATTTCCTTATATGTTTCACTATCTTATGAATCATAATTATCCGTTTCTTCAATATCTATATTATTTATTTCTAATTTTTCTTTAAATTGATTTATCTCGTTTATTAATTTTTGTTCTTTATCTTTTTCTTCTTTTTCTTTTTGCCTTTGTTCGTACAAATCTTTTAACATTTGTAGTTCTTTTTCTAATTCAGCAATTCTACTATTTTTAGTTTCTTCTATTTTTCGTATTTCTTCCGTAGTTTGTAGTTTAATTTTTTCTATTTCTTTTTTCTATCTATTTCTTCATTTTCTTTTTCTATTCTTACCATTGCTGTTAATTTATCTTCTAATTTTAATTCTTCTTTTTCTAACATTAAATATAAATGTTCTCCTATTTTCTTGTATCTTCTTCCTAGATTAGAAAATTCTATTTTTATTTTTGATCCTTCGTGATTTTCATATATTTTTTTCATCTATTATAAATTCTTCTTTATTCATTTTATTGTGAATAGTTCATGTTGGTATATATATTCTAAACTATCTATTTGTGATTCTAATTTTGATATTTCATCTTTTTGTGTATTTATTGATTTTGTACTAACTCCGGCAAATATATTATAATGTAATCTTTTTTTTCTTATTTTTAATTCTTTACGTTTTTCAGAGATAAATTGTTTTAATTCTTTGTATTTTTGCTCTTTATTCATTTAAATTATATTTATAATATCTTGGTGGATATCTAAATCTAATTTTATCATAATTAGGTGGTATATGTCTCATTCTTCTAGATTTTAAATGGATTATTAATTTTGCTTCAATACTAGATATTAATGTAACTAGATAGGCTAATCTTTCTGGATTTTCTTTTGTTTTATTTAGACTTATATATTCTGAATAATTGCTAACTAAAGATTTTTTAATTTTTCTAAAAGCTTCTCTATTTTTAAATGGTCTTCTCATAATTAATTTAATAAATACGGGTAACTAATGTTTAACTTAACTAATTTTTAAAAAAATTCAAACTTTACATTAAATTTACATAAATGCTTCCAACTACTTTTACTATCTTTTTCTTTTACGTAAATTTCCTAAAGACTAAAGTCTTATAATATATTAAATATACTAAAGACTTATACAATATATTAAATATCTTGTTTTCCGTTTATTTTGTCGTATCTGTTGTATCTTCATTATTGCTCTGGTCTTATCTTTTCAGCTGGCGTTCTTATCTTCTTTTATTCTAGCTGAACTGCTGGGATGTCATTATCTCCTCCATTACATTTTGAACATTTGTGGTCTGGATATTTGTGTCAAAGCTATGGAACAACAAACCTCAGAAATATCAAAGCTATCGGAATAGGTATATCTATTTATGATTATGAATAGCTAAATTCATAATTCCCGACAATCATGATATGATAAAATAAATTCATATTAGTTATTTTATAGTAGAAACATATGAAATTAAAGAAGACATAGCAAATAATAGATAAAGCAATACATAACATTCAAATAAACGAACACTAGCAGTAACAAATAGTGCCATGACTGAAACATAATAAACAATCAATTGTAACAGAGAACGACGCACTATTAAAAGCTGATAATAATGTTTAAGTGTTGCTTGAAGTGTGACTGAATATGACTGGGTATTTGTAAAAAAATTTACTTCTGTCTATATGGTGAAGGAAGTTCTGAAATGCTTTTCCCTTGAGCCGAGGATATATCAGAAACAACTTCTCTACCTCCCAAGGTAGAGGTAAGGTCTGTGAACGCACTAGCCTCCTCAGCTTTGTCTAATTCGGTATACATCACATGTATCAGGTGTAGGATGTTGGAACACTCTGAATCAATTAGGTAGTACCTGTAGCTGGTTCACAAAGAGTACATTGTAATACCATGGGAAAGGGTTTGAGAATCTGACAAGAATGTAGTCCTTCAGGATGCATGTTTGGGATATTTCATCATTTAAATCAACAACAACGGTGGCATCAAGTCAGGAAACGCCTCCCATACATAAAGCAGGCTGGTGGAAAGCATTTTTCTGGTAAGAAAAACATTAATTGTTGGTAGAATATTTTCCTCAGCTGGAGCAGTGAAAGAAGCCACGGCTGTGTGCATTAAGGCAGGTTGCCTACATCACACTCTTTGGGGTGGTCCTTTCCTTCAGCTCTTTATTATTCTTGAGCCGATTGATTGTGCAGCATGCCCATATTCAACATATCATTTTAGTCGGTGGCGCCAAGAATTTTGCCAAGAGTATTCAAGGTTTAAATATCTGCTGAAGAAGTAAATTTTGACCTATATAATATACCCAGTACAATTTTCTGATGAAGGGTGTAACACCCTTCACTCGATGTGATGACGCCACCCCCTTTAATTAATCTATTCATATTTGACACTTAAAATAAGTGAGTGAAAACAAGGTGTGACATGCTATTTCCTTTTTTCCTGATTCTACTAGCATTCCAGAAAAAGTAGATGCCAAATCGGATGATTCCCCTGTAAGTTTCTGCAAAATAGTACTTACCTAACCTGCTTTGCGCTTGCTACTTCATATTTTTCCGCTTTTGTTTTGTGATTGCTTCCTCTGATACATGTACAAACAGACAACGTGTGTTTCGCACATAAGTGTATATGCTCACAGATTTACTATTTTAGATTGTAAAGAAAACAGCTGCCGCACAGCAAAAAAGCTTCAATAAAGTCTCGTTTAAAAACTTTGGTTACAAAAGAGCTAATATCTAGAAAAAAGGGACCAATATCGCCGAAGTGTGTCCTGTCCTACAACAATGCCACTGGAACAAACTGCTCCTGTGCGCTATCTAGGCCCTAGTAATTTAGTTCCTTTTCCAAAAAGTTCTTTAAATGACGAGACTTTGCAGCAGCCTCAGAATGAGTATTCTTCCATTGCTAGTTTGTTAGATCCACCCCTGCCGGAGGAAAGAAAGGATGCCTTTACCACCCACACATGTGAGTTGTGTGCAGCTATGCTTGATATGAATCACTTAAAGCAATGTGCTACTACCAAGAACGGGAGTCAACCAGTTACAAACTTCACTCTTCGTAGTACACAATCACTTTATTTTAGAGAGTGGACTAAAAATGTGTCCGTTGAAGAGTCGAAGTAATTTTTGGATGCCCTTGATTTACTAAACATGAGATAGGAGTTATTCCTTAAAATATTACAGGAATCAAATTCTTCATTAGCGAGTCAGTTACATGGAACACAAACATCCAAAGGCTTAACTAAATCCGTGTCATTTCCCGTCTGAGGAAAGCACTTATTTTCTCCAAAAACTTGCCAAACTATTTTTTTTAATTACCTTTGGCCTCCCAAAAACTTAACGAAATAGACTACCATACTGGAAATAAACAAAGATGTACGCAAACAACAAGAGGCAAGGGTTAATTTATTGGCACCTTTAAAATCACTAAGCACAAGTCTAAGACTCCATAGCAATTTAACATGTTTACCATTAACACTACACGCATAATGGGATAACAAATGTTAATAACACAATTATAGTTAAAGAATAAGATCTAGTTCATTGATGACTAATTAGACCGACGATTTCCATATCTTTCCTTCGAAAGAGATAATGATAATCGATACTTCATCATGGTAACTTCAACGATCTCCAGGTGGTATGTTAGGAAAATAAGGAAATCAATCCCTGCATAGTACGCAAACAAAGTCCTAGAGCACGTTGGATTGAAAGGAGAAAATAGCAGTTACAAATCGATGTATAGATATGGTGTTAGCAATTACATACCAGCTTTCTTTGCAGCTTTGAATAACAGTTCGTCAATAAGATGTTGAGACGGATCTCCAGCTGGGAATTTAGACATGAAGGACTCAACTTCAGAAACTACTTCATCATTGGTGAATTATTGGTAAAGTCCAACAGAAGATGAGATCAAAAATTTGTCTCCAGGGCCAAGCTTATGGTGGTGAAGTGATGGTAAACAGTTTATGTAAGGGGATTTCCAATATAGTCAATTCTGAAGCGCTCTAGCATTGTTCCATTTGGTCTGTGGAATAACATGAGTAGAAAAGACGTCAACTCAAGGGCGGAAACTTAGTAAAGTCAAGAAATTGTTTAAGTCACAGCCACAACATGATCGCATTAGAAGCATGCTATTGAGTTCAGGTGAAACACAAGTGCAAATACTGTTGGAAGTTAAAAAATGTGTAGCCTAGTGAAATCAAGAAATTATTCAAGTCACAGCAAAAGCATGATCGCGCTAGAAGCATGCTATTGAGTTCATGTAAAATAAAGTTGCAAATGTTATAACAAGATCAATACATGTAGCTTGGTGAAATCAAGAAATCATTCAAGTCGCAGCCACAATATGATCGTGTTAGAAGCATGTTATTCAGTTCAAGTGAAATGCAACTGCAAATACAGTAACAAGTTAAATTATTATGAGCAAAGATGTGAAGAGTATAAAATTATGTTTAAATTTAAGTCTTTGAGATAACCTTCCCCAAAATGTCACGATCCGAATCGAGGCACTAGCCGTGACGAGCAACCATTTGTAGGGGGGTGCGCATAACTAGGATATTAAATATATTGAATAGATTCATTATCTTTTTTGTGCGTGGATATTTTTTAGATTTTGTTTTAATAAATTATTCTTTTTGTGAGATGTATTCATTAATTTATTTAGTTTATTATTTTATCCTGTAGTAACTGCTGAGTTGCAAATTTCTGTGTAATAATTTATTCTATCTGTATTGTAGTATATATCTAATTCTAGATTTTCTATGTCATTTATTATCTTGTGTTGTTCTTCTTGTAGTGAGTTTTTTATATTATATAGACTGTCACATGTGCTTTTTTCTAAATTTTCTAAGGTTTTTTCTATCCATATTAACTTTTCTTTTAGATCTTCCATTATTTTTCTAATTCGGTTTCTATAATTAATTTCGTTATTTAGATTATCTTGATTTTCTCTAGTTTTTCTAATATATTCTAACATCCACAATCTTGATCTGAATAATATCCTTCTGGGTAAATGTCTTCGTATATTTGTTCTAAGGCATTTATCATTTCAATTTCGTAGTTTATTACTTCTTCTAATATCATTTTCTTAATATCTATTATTTCTATATCTTTAAGTATATATAAGATTAAAACTCTAAGGTAGTCTAAATGAGCTATTTTCTAAAATTGATATTTTATAGTTATTTGTTTTAGACTTAGTAGTTTTTGCATATTTTTATTAAGAGATTTTATATATTTTTTATTTTCCATGTATTTGTCTATATTTATTTTTATCTGTTTTTCTAGTAACTGTATATTTCGTATATCTTTAAAATTTCTACGTGATCTTAACATAATAAATATTTATAAGAGTAGTTAGGTATGTGTGGTATATAACTTATTCTATCTATATAATTTTCTCCAAATGCTTTTTCTACTATAATTTTTCTTATATCTGCAACATCTATATCTCTAAGTGCATACAAAATAAGTATCTTGGATTTATCTACCATGACATCAGATATATTATCATTCATTATCATAATATTGCTTTTTTCAAAATATTCCCTTCAACCATGTACATAATAAAATATAGTCATCTCAGATTACTATATACTAGATTATTCTTAAATAACATGTTCTTCGGTCACTATTAGCATGGTAATTCGGATACTTTTTCCCTTAAACAGCGCCTCGACTCTGGTTACTCCCCGCCACGGCTTCTTGCCTCATTGGTTTCACCTCTAGGATGGCATAGTTCCTAGGGATTTTTCTCCGTTTTCACTTTGCTAATAAACTTCTTAACATATTACTTTTCGAATAATTCTACTATAAAGTAACTAATATGAATCTATTTTATCATATCATGATTGTCGGGAATTATGAATTTAGCTATTCATAATCATAAATAGATATGCCTGTTCCGATAGCTTTGATATTTCTGAGGTTTGTTGCTCCATAGCTTTTTCCATTGCAGTGTATATATTTAATTAACTGGGATAAATATTTTTTAACGGAATGGAGAGAGGTTTTTTGGCTAATGTAAGAAGGCTTGCCCTCTGCAATGCCGTCTGAGCTTTTATTTTATAGAAAGAATTCTCTTTACATATTTTTACAACTGTCTGCTAAGAAACAAAAAACTATTAACGAAAAGACTAAAGACTTAAAAGTCTTTCACCTACCAAAACCTACCCTAAAAATTTCAAACTTTACATAAATGCTAACTACTTTTACTATCTTTTTTCTTTTACGTAAGTTTCCTAAAGACTAAAGTCTTATAATATATTAAATATACTAAAGACTTTATACAATATATTAAATATCTTGTCTTCCGTTTATTTTGTCGTATCTGTTGTATCTTCATTATTGCTTTGGTCTTATCTTTCCAGCTGTCGTTCTTATCTTCTTTTATTCTAGCTGCACTGCTGGGACGTCATTATCTCCTCCATTACATTTTGAACATTTGTGGTCTGGATATTTGTGTCCAATAGTCTTGCAATATCTGGTCAATAATTCTTCTGAAATAAATTTTTCTCTGATAGCTTTGGCGATAGGTTCTGTTTCTGGTTTAAGCAACGTGATAATCCATTTCCTAATAGTCTCCATATCTGTTTCTCGTAACTCTTTTGAATTTGAATATATTAATACATGATTTCTTGAATAGTAGCTCCATATAGGATTTTGGTTGCAGTATGTATTTGCTAGCTCTTGTAAAATTGTAGATAGTCCGATAACTCTTTTGTTCGCATAAAACTTTGGTATCTCAATTCTGGGTATCTCTGGCTGTGAACTTATATCTTGTGGTATAATCATATCTCGTGTCATTCCTATCTTTACAACTTGTATGGGTTTTTTAACTTCATCAAATAATATCTCTACTGGTGCCATGTAAATTTTTATAAAAAATAAAGTACCTTTGGTTATTCTTTTAAAAGTGGTAAATGCTTCATATATCTCTGGTATAGTGGATATCTCAGTTCTGTCCGTGATATATACGGTACTAAGTAATCCATATTCGTAGCAAGTTTTAACTAAGCTTGGTTTGGTTTTAGGTAAGACAATTAGCTTATTGTATCCGGTCAATTTTTGGGTTATATAGTTTGTATCTGGTTCTTGGATATTTGTAGCTTTGGGATTACTATTTAAAAAGGTTTGTACATTGTAAATATTTTCTATATATGTGCGGGTTGTGTAGTTGTATGTCTTTTTGTCTTGGTTTAGGCTATCTCGATATGTGGTAACTTGTGGGGGTATAAACATGGGGTCTTTTGATGTATTTGGTGTATATGGTTTGTCAAATAGCTTGTTTAGGTTCATATTTTTTCTAACTCCTTTGCTTGTACCTGCAGAAGTAGATTGATAAACGCTATGGGTTTTATGGAGTATCCCAACATCTCCTTCTAGCTCTGGAATTTTATTGTCTTCCGATCGACATAGCTCTGCGCATTGCTGAGTTAGCTGATTCATAGCTATAGACTTCAGTTTATCTTCACTAGTCTTTAGCTTTAGCGTTTCTTTCTCAGTACCCATCTTTACTATCTCAGTACCCATACTATCCACTTTCAATGAAAGCGTAGTCAGGGCATTGAGTATCTTTTCATGTATATTTTCTTCTATCATTTCAGTTTGTGTAGCTTTGTCTTGATATGTAATCTGCAATAACATTTTTGTTAGTACTGATTACTTCTATTATAAATGTAAAATTTAATATGTTTAAAACTAGTCTCCGAATCTCTTTTGTTGTAACTGAATTTTGTATTTTCTTTGTTAGCCACCAGCGTACCTGTGTATTATCTGTTCGCACAATAAATTTGTTATATACAATATATGGCTCAAATGCTAACAAATATTTATATAATGAACATAATTCTTTTCTATTTATTTCCCATTTTATTTCTTTCTCGTTGAACGTACCTGAGTAGTATCTACAATGGTGTTCTATTTTTTCTGCCTCATATCTATATTTAAGTACTCCTCCGTAATTATATTCACTGGCATCTGCTTCTACTATGTATGTAAATTTTCTATTTTCATCTGGAAATTGTAATTTTGGTAATTCCTTGCAAAGTAATTTTATTTTTTGAACTTGTTTTTTATCTTTTTCGTCATAGTTATATTCTATATCCTTTTTTAATTTTTTCTGTAGTGGTTTTAAGTTTTCTGCTAATTTTGGAATATATTCTCTTACTTGGTTTACTAATCCTAAAAATGATTGTAATTTCTTTTTTGTATCTAATTCTTCTTTCGAGTTTATTATTTTTTGTACTATATGTTGTTGCATTTTTACTCCACTTTTATCTATTTGTAGTCCTAAAAATTCTATCTGGTTTTTCATAATTTCGGCTTTCTTTTCACTTAGACTTATTCCTGATTTTTCTATTATATCCGTAAATTGTTCCAATAATTTTATATGTTCTTCTTTAGTTTTTGTATATAATAATATATCATCTATGTATACTATGCAATTAGGTAATTGTTTAAAATAATTATCCATAAAATGTTGATATCTACCTAGTGCATTTTTATATCCAAAGGGTAATACATTCCACTCATAAAATCCTTGTGGCACCGTAAATGCGGTTAATTCTTTAGATTCTTCTTCTAACTTTAGATGGTAAAATCCTGATTTACAATCAAATTTACTAAAATAATTATATCCTTGGATTTGTCTTATTTTTAATATCTTATTTGGTATTGGATAATTATATGTTATAGTTTTTTCATTTAAATTTCTATAATCAATAACCATCCTACTTTTTCCTCTTTTTTGTTCACTATATTTATTTACTATAAATGCTGGACTATTATGTTTGCTATTACTTTTTTGTATATATTGTTTTTCTAATAATTCATCTATATGCATTTTAAATTCTTTTAAATCGTCAAAATTATATGTTAATGGTTTTTTGGGTTATTATACTATTTTTATCTATTAATTCAATTTTTATGGTAGTTTTATGTTTTTCCCATCCTTTTAATGGATCTTCACTATATAATTGTTCTAATTTTTTCTTAACTATTTCTATCTTATTTATTGAAAATATAATTATTTCTGTTTTATTTATCGAAAATACTACTAATTCTATTGTATCTTCAGCATTTTTTATATTTTCTAACTTTTGTGTAATTTTTTCACTTCCTTTTATCCAATCAGTTTTCTTTCTTATTTTATTATTAACTCTTTTTGCTCTTACTTTTTGTTTACATGGGGTTGTGAACCACCAATCGTTTTTAGTTATTATATGTGGGTATAATTTATCTAAAAATGGCATTCCTAAAAGTATATCTTTTGATGTTAGTTCATAATTATAAATTTCTTCTATTGTTAGTATCTTATCCCATATTTGTGCTTTTACATTCCTAGCTTTATAAATAATTAAGCTTCCTTCATTATTAAATCCTTTAACTACTATTGGTATTTTTAATTTATCCCATTTACTTTTCGGTAAGCAATTATATCTACATAAATTAGCTTCTGCTCCTGTATCTATCATAGGCGTATAATATCTACTGTAATAGCCTTCCACTACTATCTTCATTAATACATATATTTTCATTTTATGTTAAGGCTCTTTTTAAGAATAATCTTTCCCTATTATATGTTATGGCTAATTGTGTATGTTCTATATTATATGGTTTTACTTGTTCTAACCATTTTATTCCTAATATTATATCTGCTTTTTGCATTTCTTCTTTTACTTCAAATTCTATTTTTATTTTTCTAATTCCTCCTATTATTATTTCTTTTTCTACTATATCTTTACTATTTATTAAACTTCTCGGTAGATCTGGGCATATATCATTATCAGTTTTTATTTCTTCATTTTTTACTAAACATTTTGCTATATAATTTTCTTCTTGTCCTGTGTTTAATAATATTAAATATTCTTTTTCATTTATTTTTCCTGTTATGTAATATTGGTTTAAGTTACTTATTGAATTTGCTTCATAACTTGTTCTTTTTTATGAACTCGATGATTTCGGTTTTTCATTAGTTATTCTTTTTGTTGTACTTATTCTATCATTTACTATTTCTAAATTTTCTTCTATATCTATGTCTCTATAGCTATGATCATTATAATCTATTGTTTTTACAATTTGTTCAAATAGGCTATCTATTTGTATCTTGTTAATCTTATTTTTTCCTGTTAATTTATGTTTTGTTGTTAACACATATAGATTTTTACATCTTGCTGTAAATATTTTACTTCCTGGGGTTAATTCTATTCCTGATATCTTCCAATATAATACTAGTGATTTATCTATATTTCTATCTGTTACCGCTGCTGAATAATTTGCACTTATTATAAATTTAAATTTTTGGTATATTAAATTTCCTTTTACGGCAGTTATTATGCTTTTTTCTATAGGTTTTATAATTCTATCATCTGCTAAATATAATTCTATCGGTGTATCTATTCTTTCTCTAAAACATGCTTTTATTAATATTTCTGTACCTCCAAGGTGTACATATTTTATTGGATCTCCTTTACTTTTTATATCATTTATTTCTTTATTAATTATTCTTTTTGTTACAAGTGGTATACTAGCTTTTCCTTTTGCATATCTACAGTCTATTACATGTTCTTTTTGACATACTACATAATATTCATCTTTTTTCCTACTAAAAATATTTTTTATTGTTGGTATTTTAAATATTTTTCTACACTTAAATCTAACTCTTTTCTTTTTATTTCATCAAATATATTACTGTCAAATATTATTTTTTGTTCTGATCCTTCATCATTTAAATATTCTTCCTTTGTTATTATTTTTATATCTTCTTCAGTCATTTGATTCATCTATCTCACTATCTATTTCAGTATCTGTTTCGTTTTCTGAAATTTCATATATACTATCTTCACTTTCTAATTCATAATCTATATAATCTATTTGCATATATTCTGTATTTTCTATTTTTATTTCGGACATTTGTTTGTTTTTTGGATTTTTGGGTAGTTTGCAATCTCTAGCTAAATGTCCTAACTTTCCACAATTATAACATGTACATTCTTTTATAGATTTTTTCTTTCTATATGGTCTTTTATTTTTATAATTTTTTACATAATATCTTTTTCTTGGTTTCTTATATTTATATTTTGATTTTTTATATTTTTTATATTTCTTATGTCTTTTTCTTTTCTTATAATATCTTTCTTCGCATCCAAATTGGGGTGCTATTTTATTTTTGCAACATGCTAAATTTCTTATTAATGTTTTTTCCATTTTTAATTCTTCTCTATATTTTTCACATAAGTTTCTATACCATTGGTGTAAAAATTTATTCTAGCTCCTAATGTATCTACTATTTTTGCTTCTTTCCAACTTTTTATTATTTTTGAACTAAATGGTTTGGGTAATTTATTGAAATATAATTTTCTTATTTCCTTACTTTCTTCTATACTATATGCTCCTTTATAATACAACAACAACAAACCCAGTGTATTCCCAACTAGTGGGGTCTGGGGGGGGGTAAGATGTACGCAGATGCTCCTTTATAATAATATTCTTTAAATGCGCAAGTATATTCATCTATATAACACATATTACATATTGTTAATTTTATCATTAAATTCCTATTTGTATCTTTTTCTTCATCTTGTTCTTCTTCTAATGTCGTCATACTACCAAATTCATCTTTTATAGTTGTTTCATATTTTTTTAATAATTCTATAGGTGTTAATTTAGTTGTTGTTGATGATGTTCCTTCCATAGGTTTATTAGTTCTTAATACTTTTTTACTATTTTCAGTTAAATTTGTAAACCATAATTTTACTGATCCTATTAGTGTTCTTTCTATATATTCTGGTGCATTTGTTATGTTTATATTATTATCTAATAATTGTTTTGTCATATATCCTATCCATAATTGTATTGTTTTTTCTGTATCTATTACACAGTCTAGATCTAAAAAGTTATAATTTTTATTAACTATCTGTTTGGGTGTCCATTTGTCATATTCATTATATCTTTTAAATTTATTTTTATAATATATAGGTTTTCTTATTTCTGTTGTTTTAGGTATTATATTTTCATCTTCTTTTTTATCAAGAGTATTTATTTCTGTATTGGTATTTTCTAAGTTTTCTTCATTAATTTTTTCTTGTTTTTTGTTAATTTCTAAATCTTTTATATTTGTTAATATTTTCGTATATGTTTCACTATGTTCTGAATCATAATTATCTGTCTCTTCGACCTCTATATTATTTATTTCTAATTTTTCTTTAAATTGATTTATCTCGTTTATTAATTTTTGTTCTTTATCTTTTTCTTCTTTTTCTTTTTGTCTTTGTTCGTATAAATCTTTTAACATTTGTAGTTCTTTTTCTAATTCAGCAATTCTACAATTTTTAGTTTCTTCTATTTTTCATATTTCTTCCGTAGTTTGTTGTTTAATTTTTTCTATTTCCTTTTTTCTATCTATTTCTTCATTTTCTTTTTCTATTCTTACCATTGCTGTTAATTTATCTTCTAATTTTAATTCTTCTTTTTCTAACATTAGATATAAATGTTCTGCTATTTTCTTATATCTTCTTCCTAGATTAGAAAATACTATTTTTGTTTTCGATCCTTCGTGATTTTCATATATTTTTTCATCTATTATAAATTCTTCTTTATTCAATTTATTGTGAATAGTTCATGTTGGTATATATATTCTAAACTATTTATTTGTGATTCTAATTTTGATATTTCATCTTTTTGTATATTTATTGAATTTTTACTAGCTCCGGCAAATATATTATAATGTAATCTTTCTTTTCTTATTTTTAATTCTTTACGTTTTTCAGAGATAAATTGTTTTAGTTCTTTGTATTTTTGCTCTTTATTCATTTAAATTATATTTATAATATTTTGGTTGATATCTAAATCTTATTTTATCATAATTAGGTGGTATGTGTCTCATTCTTCTAGATTTTAAATGGATTATTAATTTTGCTTCAATACTAGATATTAATGTAATTAGATAGGCTAATCTTTGTGGATTTTCTTTTGTCTTATTTAGACTTATATATTCGGAATAATTACTAACTAACGATTCTTTAATTTTTCTAAAAGCTTCTCTATTTTTAAATGGTCTTCTCATAATTAATCTAATAAATAACTAAATCTAACTTAACTAAATTTAATCTAACTAATTTTAACACGTATCTTACTTCTGTACTTTTTAAATTACTGTGCTTTGAAATAAAAATAGAAAATACAGAATATATGCAAATAGATTATATAGATTATGAATTAGAAAGTGAAGATAGTATATACGAAATTCCAGAACCATGAAGGCCCGAGCGCCCTTTTCTGTCTGAAATCATGCACACCATTCATATACTATAAAGAAATGCGGAAAAGATAATAAAACATAAACATGGGAAATCTCTTAATTCAACTGAACATTACAAAATTTAGTTCATAACATTCAAACACATGACACCAGTCTGGAAATCTCTAACAATAGAAACCAACATCTGTCTAAAACTGGGACAAGGCCCCCAATCGGACCATAAACCAAAATAATATAACAATGTCCCATAACAAGGCCTTCCGAAATAAGGGAGGCTCACCAACTGCAACTTCTAAAAAATCAATCTACTGATTAGCGGGACCCCGAGACTGAACCTCAGATTATGAAATATAGGGAGTTAATACAATTGTAATGGTATGTGAAACAACCTAAAATAGCATGTTTTATACAACATAATGAGGGCATCTTTATAAAACAATGAGCATAATGCATAAGTAAAAACACATGGGCAGACTGATAAGAACTTCAACAATCTCTTGGAAATCGTGACTCATTCTCTATTTATTTCTTGGCTAGATAGTACCCTACAATCCTAATCATCCCACAGGCTCTATGGGATCCTCCCTTGACTATGCGGCCAAGCCCCCAATCCAAGTTTGCCGCAAGGATTGGTGTATCAGTAAGGGAGACACGCAAGATCACACAGCATAGTGTCATATTCCCAATCAATCAACATGTCATAGTAGTACACCAGTCCACAAAGAAGGGCTCCTAACCTTAGTCCTAGGTTGGTATGACATGAATCAAGGTACACCAGACTATGAAGCAGGGTACCGGAACCCCTTGTCAGCAAATCACGACTTTCGACATTGAGTCTTATGACTTGTGCTTTCTTCGAGAAACCATCTAACTCCCTCTGAGCCCAAATTTTCAATTCTTTAAAACCATACTTTCATGCCTTCACAACACTCAACATTTATTTTATTAAGGACATGTTATCACTGAGTATTGTCATACCCAGATTTACAAGTCATTCATATCAATTCCACAGTCTATTCTCATTCCAAACATAGAAATAACCACCCAAAAGATTTATAACTTAAATATGTGGTGGCCATGTAAATTATTTAACCTTATGGAATTCTTCATTTTCATGCAACGATATAGCTAAAACAAAATGGCCCTCTCTCATAAATTCAAAAACAATCTCAACTCTAGTGTGGATAGCCATCAATTGACAATGAAATTCAAAATATGTAAGTGAATACCACATATTGTCACGACCCGAACCTGGGTCTGGCCGTGACGAGCATTTCGAACCATGAAGGCCCGAAACAACCCTATCTGTCTGGTAATCATGCACCTAATTCATATGATCAAAGTAATGCGGAAAAACACAATAATTCGGAAACGTGGTCATAAATATGAAAAGAAACAATAACGGAGAGATAAGTGATGATAGGCGAATTTACGCGCCTATATCAATATATTTTGCCCATATTTTAGCCTAGTTTTGAGAACAAATTATATATTTCATGCACTTTTAGTCCTTTTTCCTGTAAATGAGCTAACAAACATGATTAGGAAAGTTTCAGGTATAAATGATGCAAAATACAGCATTTTATGGCTTACTTGACGCAAAAGAAAGCTCACAAACGAAGTGGAAAGGAGCTGGACGCCTAAAGGACCAAATCTGCTGCATGGAAAATCTGTCCCGGGCTAAAACAGCATTTCTGAATACTTTGGGGACTGCATGGAAAATCTGTCCAGGACTAAAACAGCATTTCTGAAGACTTTGGGGACTTACAGACACAAAGCTGGAATTTTACAAAGATACATTAACCTAGTACAATTAGGTTATGTATTTCACTATTCTACTTGGATTATGATATTGTAACCTTACCCTAGTACATTTGGGTTAAGGATTTCATTAGTCTATTAGGATTTGGTTATTTATTTCATTAGCTTAGTAGGAGTAGGATAGGAGTATTATAAATACCCTATCATGCTAGAGATTTTAAAGGAAGTCCTCCCTTAGTGGAGGCAACTCCTCCCTTCATTCAAGAAATTCATTCTTAAACTATTAATTTTCTTCCATCTTTCTCATCTTCCACCACAAACACTTCTAATCTATTCTTCTATTCTTAAATTCCACAACAAGAGAATCGTTACTTGCTACGGAATCACCAAAACCACACGCCAAACACCTACTATTCACGCCATCCACCATGCAAAACGTGATATCCTTCGCATTCATGGGTAACTAAATCTCTTAGTTGGGGTTATGGAAGCCGAATGGGTTACTATCTATTGCTATGAGCTTGTGAGTTCAAGACACGTATATTGCTTATATCATTATTCTCTTCATCTTAAATCTACATTCTTTGCGGTTCAAACACAAGAACACGCCATTCTAACATCTAACCTGTTCGAGAGAAAGGTTACTTGTCTAGAAAAGAAGACGCATAGACCAACGCCAGTCTAACATTTAACTTGTTCGAGAGAAAGGTTATTTGTCTGGAAAAGAGATAATGTCAAGGTAGTAGGACACCCTTTCCTATTAAAAAGCTAGTGCCGTAACTGGACTGACCTCTTGGAGAATTTGTACCGCTAGACACACTTTAAGCTCGAGAGAGTTAAAGTGAAATAGTCCTTGTTTAGGTCGAGAGACGCTTGGATTTACCATCGACTACAATTCTCTATAAGCAATTGCATGTCAAGACTCTACACACTCATAGCCAATAGAGACGTATACCTCTGAAGGTGGACATAACCCCAACGCTTCAATTCTCATTGTTTCACAACCTACGAAATACTCTCTTTTTACTTTATTATTTTCAGCTTTTATTTCATTACTTTGGTTACATATTACAATCCCCCCTTCTTACGAGACTTGCACCAAAAGTTTAGTAATTTTGCTTACTTGTTGGCCAAGCTATTCCCTGTGGGATCGATACCCAACCCAGGTTGGGTTCTATATTTGCTAACGACCGCTTTACACTCCTACGAGAGCTGTAGATTGAGCGTTATCAAAAATTGGCGCCGTTGCCGGGGAATACGAGTGTCAATCAAGTTCGTGATAATTACTAGACCCTTTGGTCAAAGATTCTCGTACTTTTACTTTTAGTTGTTGTTTTTGTTTTATTTAGGTTTATCCAGTGCATCAATGGAGGCACAACGTGAAATTGAAAGGATGACTGCTCAAGTGCATCAACAGACTATTGATAATCGTAGGCGAGCAACAAATCCTGACGATGAGGATCTGGGCGATGAAGAGCTACTAAACCCACGACATACTGCTGAGATGGAGGCACCCTTACAGAGGAGAGATCGTCAAGCGCGATTGAGGCCTGATTGCCGAGTTATGCAAATTCCTTTCGATGACGAAGAGGACGATCTAGACGGACCTGGTGCCACCGGAGCTATTATTCTTCCGCCATTAGCACCCGGAGCAAAGTTTAATATCACTAGCACCATGATTCAGCTTTTGCAACTCAAGGGATTATTTGGTGGACTAGCAGGCGATGATCCGAATATGCATCTGATCAACTTTATTTCCACATGCAAGTCATTCGACAATCCGGGCGTTGGACAGAATGCAATTCGATTACGTCTATTTCCATTGTCTCTGTCTGGGGAGGCAACTCTATGGTTGAATGGGCTGACTCCTGATTCTATTACTAATTGGAGGCAATTGAAAGACGCTTTCCTAGAAAGATTCTTTCCGCCATCCAAAAGAGCACAGTTGAGAGATGAGATCATAAATTTTCGACAGCTTCCAACTGAAGCTCTCCACGAAACATGGGAGAGGTTCAAGACGAAGCTCATGCGGTGCCCAAATCACCATATGACCAATGACCACTTGATGGAGATATTATACAGAGCTTTGAATTCGGTGACTAAGTCAGTGGTTGATAATGCGGCTGGAGGATTTTTTATGGACCTCACCTTTGGGCAGGCAAGCCATATGCTAGATCGGATGACAAAGCAAAGTAGAGCTTGGCATACCAGGGATTCTGAGGTAACAAGCCCCACTTTATCTTTTGGCATGACTGCAGAGCAGAGGCGAAGACAAGAGGATCGTGACCAAGACATGGCTCACATGAAAATGCAGATGGATCTTCTTACCAAGCACTTATTATCAGGGAAGACCGAAAAAGTGAAAGCTGTAGCGCTAAAAGGAAGAGACGAATCTGACTCTGAAGCGGAGGCCGACTACTTGAACAATCAGAGGGGTTTCCGTGGGAATGCCCAAGGAAACCAAGGTCGGAACTATTATGATAAATCTGTAAGCAAAGACCAAGGTAGTTTGAAGAATAATGAAAAGAGTGGTTTGTACGTTCCCCCTGGTAGACGTGATACCACCACATCTAATTCTGGGAGTATGGAAGACATGATGGCTAAGTTATTGAAAGGAGTGGAAGCAACGAGCGCAGGAGTTAAGGAGGTGATTGATGATTTGTCCTCCATGAAGCAACTAGTTGATTCTCATTCCACTTCTATCAAGCAAATAGAGCAGCAATTGAGCCAACTTTCAGCAGCATTCAATCAAAGAAAGGCTGGCACTTTACCAAGCGATACTGTGCAAAACCCAAGGAATGATGGGTCATGCATGGCCATCACTACCAGAAGTGGTAAGGTGCTGGAAACTTCAGCAAAAGGCAAGCAAGTGGTTAACGAAGTGGTACGGTTTGATATATGCAAAGCAATGAAGCAGCCCAACGATATGAATGAGTCATCTGTAGCTGATGTTCATTATGAGAATATGAAAGCATTATCTATAGAGAAACAACCTACTGTTGAGCCATTGTCTGCTATGCCACTGAAAGTTGAGCATGAAGATAATAAAGGTTATGAAGAACTTATGAGTGCTCTAACAGAAATAGAGTCTTATACTCCTAAGAAACCGGATTGTGATCTCAAGAATCAACCAACAGCGAAGACTCACTTTGACGAGCCACCAATGCTAGAATCGCAAGAGCTCCCCGATTATCTAAGGTATGTGTTCTTGAAAAGTAGAAATATACTTCCAGAGAGAGCAGATGATTTAAGTGAACAGCACGTAGAAGCTCTCATCTCTGCTCTGAGGAGATACAAGAGAGCTATGGGTTGGACTATTGATGATATAATTGGTGACTCTCCGGAGAAACGTATGAGCCAGCTCGAAAAAGATCGCATGCCCACAGGTAAGCCTCATTGTCGTCTAAATCCTTTCAGAAAACGATCCACCATTTACCTCGACGAAGTCTAAGTACTCGAGGTAACTATGTCGAGCCACGACAATAAATAAGGCGCTAGATGGGAGGCAACCCATCGTTTTATCGTTTTATCGTTTATCGTTTTGTCTTTCTTTCATTCTAGTACTTGTTTTTGCTTTTGATAAATGAAAATCCAAAAATAAGAGTCGTGCCACGACCAAAACTAAGGCGCTTGGTGGGAGGCAACCCATCGTACTAATCGTTTTCATTTGGTTTTGAGCAAAAATAGGTGCAAGAAGTATGCAACGAGGAGATTGATTTCAATTGACGATTTGGTCGCATTGTATGGTAAAGTCGGTAAGTTAGGAATGGTGATGCATAAGGCTATGAATTGAGCCTTTCTCACGTCATAATAGGCTTCGAGGAAGGCTAGGCCTTGGTATAAATAGGCCACGAACGATGCACAACCTATTCTATAGCCTAAGGACTCGGAATCTAGTGTGCAATACACTATGCGCCGCCTATTCCTAGGTGTGCTTTTGACTATGCGCCGCCTATTCTATGGCATTTGAGATACTGAGACCAAATGCCATAGGATATGCGCCGCATATGTCTAGATATGCCATAGGATATGCGGCGCATATGTCCCATTATGCCATGGACAATGCGCCGCACATGTAAGTAATATGCCGAGGGATATGCGCCGCATATGTGGTAATTTTGTCCCCAAATCCGATTGTAAATGGGTCATAACCCGACCCATACTCCTCCTATATAAAGGGGACTTGTTTTTTTATCACAAACACATTAGAATCAACCCTAAAGGCGCCGCATATCATCCCAAATCCTCTCAAATTTTTCTTCCTTTGTTCTTCCAATCCACAACAAACTTCTCCACACTCTTCAAGCAAGTAAGTGCTCTCTTATTCTTCATCTATTTATCGTAAGTACTACGTTGCTATGCTTATTATAAATTGCTTAATCATATAAGATTGTTGGTGATGTTCATGTGTTCGAATTGTTGTTGCATAATCATGTGAGTGAACATATACGTAGGGAATTCTTGACTTATTTCCGACTTGAATTTGGTTTCAATAGCATTGTTATGATATTTGCTGAATTGATATGGCTATGAATATTGCTTAAGAGTGTTGTTTGGATGCTTACATGTTAGACTATCCCGGCCATCGGGATAAGATTATAGTGCCTATCGACTTAGGAGGTTGTGCTTGTTGTAAGAATAACGATTCCATGTGGTAACCCCTATGTCGTAGTGTTGCTATATCTACCATGAAAGTAGTCCAATAGCTGCAAATAAGTGATACAATTCTGATTTTCTTGTTGGAATACAATCCTAAAACGTATGTCGACGAAATCTGAGTAAATCGACTACGTTCACCTCGCTGATTTGTGCAACAAAACTAAGTGTGGGGTGGTACCCCTAGTACTTGCTTATAGATTGTATCAAGTGAGATTGTGCTGCAACTAACACTATTTCAAGTCTCAGGTACAATGGCACCAAAAGAGAGACAAGGCAAGGAAGAAGGCTACCACTTCCCAAAAGGGCAAGAAAAGAGGCCGCAAGGAGCAAGGAGAACCCTCCTCGCTGCAAACACCTCGACTCACGCTTGGAATTAAGTGGGATACTTATGCGGAACTTATGAGGATGATGACTCTTATGATGATCCCAATGCAAGGGGTATGACCCCAGACATAGAGGATAAGTCCGACCAACCAGGTTCCTCGTATTTATTTTCCACTGAGGACAGTGTCCCGTTTAAGTGTGGGGTGGTGGTATCGCATGCTATACTTCTCTGTTTGCACCTATGTTTGTTTGTTTACTTTGTTTATTTGAGTTTGTTTTTTTGTTTGTTTGTTTTGTTTGACGTTTTTTTTAGTTTTTTTTTAGTAGTAAAATTTTTTTTTTCTAGCTTCGCATGAAATTATTTTGATAGGCAGCATGAGATTATAACAAGAGTATGTGTTACAATTGTGACTATTGAGATGTTTAGGCTCTAGTTGTGACTCATTATGTGATATTTTGTGGTTCAATTCCTTCACTTGTTGGGTCGAGAGTCTATATTACTTCCAATCAAGTCGACCATGTGCCTTGTGTGTGTGAGATAATAGTATATTCTATGTGTGTGGCTGATGCTAGAACTTGCCTGGTATGTATGCAAAGCGAAAATAAGGAGTGTAAGTTAGGATATGATTTAGGCATTTCTTTGGCAACCTATATTTGTTTACCTTCAGTTTTACCTACCCATGGACATCATCCTAGTTAAACCCTTTTGAGCCTTTAGCCTATTTCTTTGACAACCTTGTATGTAAGCCTAATCCATTTCTTTCAAGACCGTAATTTGATCCAAATTCCTAAGTGCTTTAAAGTGAAAAAGTCATGTGACAACATAAGAGGAAATTGGTTGAGTATGATGCTTTAAATTGTAATGGTGCTTGAATGTGTTATGAAAAAGAAAGTGCTATCATAAGAGGTATGTTGTGAAAAGCAAAAGGAAAAGAAAGCTGAAAAGTGAGTTGTGCTTAAAATTGAAAAACAAAAGATGAGAACAAGGGTGGATGAATAAAATAAAGAAAGGTTGAAAGAAAAAAGTGTCAATGATACAATGTGATGTATTAAAGTGCTTAGGAACTTAGTCACTATTTCTGGCCAAAATAGCTGATCCTACCCGTCCCTTAGCCTACATTACAACCATCAAAAGACCTACTTGATCCTAAGCTTAGCATTCTGACATTTAGTAGAGTACTACATTAAGGGCAAGCCTATGGTCATCAGTTGCTACATATGAATTCTTTGTGAGAGTGAGTGCAAGGACATTTTGATACCCATGTTTGAAAAATATGCTATATTTGTGAGTGATTATGGGTACTATATTGTGAGACACACATGGTTGATGAGTTTTGGATAGTTGTATATGATTCTATGTACCTTAACGTTTGCATGCGAGTTGATCACCATCACGAGTCTATGCTTGAGGTTAAATTTTTTCTACTTATAATCGGAAAGCTACTCTTCGTTGATAATTGTTGTGCTTGTCTTGAAGAATGTTTTGTGTTGTTTCTGTAAAAACCTTAAGTCGATGCTTAGAAGGACATGATATTTTGTTCGAGGACGAACAAAGCTTCAAGTGTGGGGTGTTGATGATAGGCGAATTTACGCGCCTATATCAATATATTTTGCCCATATTTTAGCCTAGTTTTGAGAACAAATTATATATTTCATGCACTTTTAGTCCTTTTTCCTGTAAATGAGCTAACAAACATGATTAGGAAAGTTTCAGGTATAAATGATGCAAAATACAGCATTTTATGGCTTACTTGACGCAAAAGAAAGCTCACAAACGAAGTGGAAAGGAGCTGGACGCCTAAAGGACCAAATCTGCTGCATGGAAAATCTGTCCCGGGCTAAAACAGCATTTCTGAATACTTTGGGGACTGCATGGAAAATCTGTCCAGGACTAAAACAGCATTTCTGAAGACTTTGGGGACTTACAGACACAAAGCTGGAATTTTACAAAGATACATTAACCTAGTACAATTAGGTTATGTATTTCACTATTCTACTTGGATTATGATATTGTAACCTTACCCTAGTACATTTGGGTTAAGGATTTCATTAGTCTATTAGGATTTGGTTATTTATTCCATTAGCTTAGTAGGAGTAGGATAGGAGTATTATAAATACCCTATCATGCTAGAGATTTTAAAGGAAGTCCTCCCTTAGTGGAGGCAACTCCTCCCTTCATTCAAGAAATTCATTCTTAAACTATTAATTTTCTTCCATCTTTCTCATCTTCCACCACAAACACTTCTAATCTATTCTTCTATTCTTAAATTCCACAACAAGAGAATCGTTACTTGCTACGGAATCACCAAAACCACACGCCAAACACCTACTATTCACGCCATCCACCATGCAAAACGTGATATCCTTCGCATTCATGGGTAACTAAATCTCTTAGTTGGGGTTATGGAAGCCGAATGGGTTACTATCTATTGCTATGAGCTTGTGAGTTCAAGACACGTATATTGCTTATATCATTATTCTCTTCATCTTAAATCTACATTCTTTGCGGTTCAAACACAAGAACACGCCATTCTAACATCTAACCTGTTCGAGAGAAAGGTTACTTGTCTAGAAAAGAAGACGCATAGACCAACGCCAGTCTAACATTTAACTTGTTCGAGAGAAAGGTTATTTGTCTGGAAAAGAGATAATGTCAAGGTAGTAGGACACCCTTTCCTATTAAAAAGCTAGTGCCGTAACTGGACTGACCTCTTGGAGAATTTGTACCGCTAGACACACTTTAAGCTCGAGAGAGTTAAAGTGAAATAGTCCTTGTTTAGGTCGAGAGACGCTTGGATTTACCATCGACTACAATTCTCTATAAGCAATTGCATGTCAAGACTCTACACACTCATAGCCAATAGAGACGTATACCTCTGAAGGTGGACATAACCCCAACGCTTCAATTCTCATTGTTTCACAACCTACGAAATACTCTCTTTTTACTTTATTATTTTCAGCTTTTATTTCATTACTTTGGTTACATATTACAATCCCCCCTTCTTACGAGACTTGCACCAAAAGTTTAGTAATTTTGCTTACTTGTTGGCCAAGCTATTCCCTGTGGGATCGATACCCAACCCAGGTTGGGTTCTATATTTGCTAACGACCGCTTTACACTCCTACGAGAGTTGTAGATTGAGCGTTATCAATAAGGTTCCCTCAACATCAATTAACCTCTAAACAACTGTCTGCAAAAATCTCTAACAAACAAATGAGTCAAGTAACTGTATATAAATCGGGACAAAACCCCCAGTAGACCCTAAAACTGAATATAAGATAAAAGGACTGCAGGACATAAGACCTTCCAAAACATAGAAGGCTCACCACTTGTCTATACAGCTCTGACTGAAAGATCTACTGATTCTCTTAACCCCTAGACTGGGCCTCTAAACCTGAGAGGTTGGACAAAGGAGGGGGTCATCACAAAAGTACTGGCACGCAGCGATATCAAAACAAAACATAATATTTTTACAATACATAGTTGAGATCCATTATAAAGCAATTTCATATCAAATCATTTGAAAGAACATGGGTGCGATGCAATAGTTTTTCTCAACAATAATGAAATGTAACTGAGCTAGGTGGAATACCATACATAATTTACACCAACTGTCAAACCTCGGTTGCCACCGAGATTAGAGTATAAGTGAGGGAAAGACACACAAGATCAAATAGCATGGTGTCTCGACCCAATGGTAGTGCCCAAGATCACTTAGCCCGGGGCTCCTACCTATACTCCCAATTTGGGAATGACATGAAGTCAAGTACACAAGATCACTTAGCCTGGTACCAATATTCTGTGTCGTCAAACACGTTTTCCAGCGATGAGCCCTTGTGTCTCAAACACTTTCTTCGGACATCCACCTTTCTTATGTAAAATCAATGCATTCAAATTTCATCTTATTCAATTACATATCGTATTCTGAAGGGTATCATTATACCCAACTTGAAAGTCATAAATATCACATCCACATATGCATAATCATGTAAAAACCAAGGTGCTTCATCATTTACAAGTGGTGAACAATATTTATTTCAAATTCATGCTCTCTTTTGTTGATCACAATACAATATGGAGTATCGAAACATTATCATGGGAATTTGAAAACAATTTATCATTCATATTTATCAAACTTCCATGGAAAATCTCAGATCACATATGCATGGTTTCAACCATTGAAGTATATAGGCAAACAATTCCCACGACATAAAGAAAATGACTTAGAAATCATATTGAAAGCAAGATATTAGAATTTGATTGAAAACCCCTATTTTAAAGCATGCATGTTCATAAAAAAAACTACACCCATAAGATTTTTGGATAACCCCACGTACCTCTATTTCCAAGGATAATAGATGTTTCTTGAAGCTTACGGATTGGTGATTCCAAATATGTAATTATCTTTGAAAACCTGCGGTCAAATCATGAACTATTTGGGTTTTTATTTTGAAACCCTAAGGAGAATCCTTGAGCACTTTTGATGAAAGAATATGTATTTTGGGGTCCTTGGAACTAGATTTCGTGTTTTAAGGCTAAGTAAGGGTGGAAAAGGACCACTTTGTCCCCAACACAGAGTGTTAAATCACTAGAATTCTTCACATAGGCGCCGCCTAGGCTATCGCCTATGTTTACATATGCGCCACCTAGGCTATAGCCTATGTTTACATAGGCGCCGCCTAGGCTATTTCCTATGCTTTCTAGTGGCCATGGGCGATTGGTTAGGTGATACTTATCTCTTTGAAGGGCCATAACTTCTTTCTCGGGTGTCAGATTTTAGCCAAATCGATATCGTTGGAAAGCTAACTCGAATACCTATTATTTGACACATAGTAGGATTCCTAATTCGACATATACAGAGAGTTATGGTCGATGGAAGCTGACACACTTTAAAACATCCACTAAAACTTAGTCAATCGAAATAGTTTCAACTCGTCCTTGAGTTGAAGGACCTCTATGGTCTAAATTCAAGCTTGAGTGGATTCACATGCCACACAATAATTGACATGCCAGATCGACGTAGGATTTTATGGCTTCGGGATTAACAAAGCATCGAAATCATGGTCTATATTGTAGCCCGAATTGTGGGGCGTTACATTATCCTCCCTTAGGATCATTCATCCCCGAATGATGATGCTGGACATAGATAGAAATGATTTCAAGCATAATAAAGGACTAGGAAAGATAAGATAGGAATAGTACCTTCTGTCTCCTCCTCCATCGAAGCAAACAAATTGGGATATCTAATTCTCATGTCATCTTCTGACTCCCAAGTTACTTCTTCGACTTTATGATTCCTCCACAGTACCTTTACTGGGGCTATCTCTTTGCTTCTCAGCTTTCGAACTTGGCGATCTAAAATTTCAACGGGCTCTTCTTTGTAAGACAAGGAGTCTGTCACTTTGATACCCTCTACTGGGAATACCATAGAATGATCTCCAATGCATTTCTTCAACAAAGATACATGGAATACCAGATGAACGGAACCCAAACTTGCAGGCAATTTTAACTCATATGCAACTGTACCAATCTTTTTCAAAATTTGATATGGCCCTACATAACGAGGGCTCAATTTACCACTTTTTCCAAACCGCATAACTCCTTTCATAGGAGAAACCTTGAGAAACACCCAATCACTAATTTCAAACTCTAGTCCTCTTCTCCAAACATCGGCATAGGACTTCTGACCACTCTGAGCAGTCTTGAGTCGTTCTCTAATGATATTTACTTTCTCCATCACCTGATGATCAAGATCAGGCCCATACAACTGATTCTCACCCACTTTATACCATCCTATCAGAGACCTACATCTTCTCTCATACAAAGCCTCAAAAGGGGCCATTTTGATGCTGGCATGGTAGCTATTATTGTAAGCGAATTCAACCAGTGGCAGGTGATCTACCTAACTACCTTTGAAATCAATGACGCATGCCCTCAACATATCTTCGAGGGTCTAAATGGTACACTCAGCATGCCCATCCGTCTAAGGGTAGAAAGTTGTGCTCAAATTCACTTGTGTACCTAAACCCTTCTGAAAGGATCTCCAAAACTGAGATGAAAACTGCGTACCTCTATCGAATATAATGGACTCTGGTGCCCCATGAAATCGAACTATCTCCTCAATGTAAATCTTAGCATAAACCTCTCCTGAATAATTAGTCCTCACAGGCAAAAAGTGGGTTGACTTGGTCAATCGATCTACAATCACCCATATAGAATCATACTAGTTTCGGGATCTCGAAAGTCCTGTAATAAAGTCCATATTTGTTATATCCCACTTCCATAAAGGCAGGGCTATATCTTAGGAAGTACCACCTGGCCTCATGTGCTCCACCTTCACTTGTTGACAGTTCAAACACTTGGACACAAAATCAGCTACATCATGTTTCATGTTATTCCACCAATACAAGGTTTTCAGATCATGGTACATCTTAGTAGAGCCTAGGTGAATAACATACCTCGAAGTGTGTGCCTCATTAAGGATTCTTTCCCGTAGCCCATCGACATTGAAAACAGAAAACCTACCCTGAAATCTCATAATACCATCGCCACCAATTTCAAATTACATAACCTTTTGTTGACCCACATCTTTTTTGATTTGTATCAAGATGGAATCTTCAACCTGCTTCTCCTTAACTTCAGCATAAAGAGATGACTTAGCTAACTCATGAACAATCACCTCTCCATCTTTGGAATATAAGAGTCGCACTCCCAGATTTGCAAGGCGGTGAATATCCCTCACCATCTTTTTCTTTCTTTCTTCTATATGAGAAAGGCTGCCTATAGACAACCTGCTGAGGGCGTCGGCTATAACATTTTCCTTGCAGACTCATATCATAGTATTTCAAAAGCTTCATCAAACGCCTCTACGTAAGGTTCAATTCTTTCTGTGAGAAAACATACTACAAACTCTTATGGTCAGTATAAATATCAACATGTACTCCATAGAGATAGTGCCTCCATATTCTAAGTGCAAACACCACAGCTGCTAACTCCAAGTCATGAGTGGGGTAATTGCGCTCATGAACCTTTAACTGCCTAGATCCATAAGCTATCACCTTACCACGCTGCATCAATATACAACCAAGTCTCAAAACTATTTTCACACAAGTCATACCAAACAAACTTTATCTTTTTCTGAGTCGGTTTAGTAAGTGGAGTAGCTATGGAAGAAAAACTCTCTACGAACCTTCTATAATATCCCGCCAAACCCAAGAAGCTTCGAATATCAGTTGGAGTATTAGGTTTGGGCCATTTTCTCACTGCTTCAACTTTCTGGGGATCCACTCTTATCCCCTCACTAGACACAATATGCCCCATGAAGGCAATAGCGTCTAACTAGAATTCACACTTAGAAAATTTGGCATACAGCTGATGATCCTTAAGGGTCTGAAGGATAATTCGGAGGTGATTGGCGTGATCCTCTTTGCTCTTAGAATAGATCAGAATATCATCAATAAATACAATGACGAACAAGTCAAGAAACTGACAGAACACTTTATTTATAAGATCCATGAAGGTTGCAGGGGTGTTAGTCAACCCGAAGGACATGACTAGAAATTCATAGTGACCATATCGGGTTCGAAAAGCTATCTTTGGTATGTCTGACTCCCTAACTTTCAACTGATGATAACCCGAATGAAGGTCTATGTTTTAAAAACACTTGGCACCCTGAAGCTGGTCAAAAAGGTCGTCAATCATAGGAAGAGGATATTTATTTTTAATCATGACCTTATTCAACTGACGGTAGTCTATGCACATCTGAAGGAACCCATCCTTCTTTCGCACGAAGAGAATGGGTGCACCTCATGGGGAAACACTAGGACAAATAAAACCTTTGTCTAGGAGTTCTGCAAGCTGTTCCTTTAACTCCTTTAGTTCCGTGGGAGCCATTCTATATGGCGGAATAGAAATAGGATGAGTGTCTGGAAACACATCAATGCCAAAATCTATCTCCCTATCAGGGGGTATCCCTGGGAGATCTTCGGGAAAGACTTCTAGGAATTTATTTACTACAAGGACTGACTGCAGAGGAAGGTTTCCAACTTTTGAATCTTTTACTCAGATTAGATGATACATATAACCTTTAGAGATAAGCTTTTGGGCTCTAAGATAAGAGATAAAGTGACCTCTAGGTTCCACAGAACTCCCTTCCCATACAATTGGTGTCTTATTCGGGAAAGAAAAATGACCTTTTGGGTTCTGCAATCAAGGGTGGCATAACACGAATGGAGCCAGTCCATCCCAAGGATGGCATCAAAATCTATCATATCCAGTTCTATAAGGTCTGCCACAGTTTTCCTACTATGAATAGACACGACACAATTACTTAGCGCCCCCCTCCCCCCCCCCCCACATTTGCTCCAACAGAAGGATAATTTCTCTGAAGGTGACCCACTTTGCCTTAAGTATAGCAGTTTCTCCCCTCAAACCAGCACTTCCCTAGATGATTCCTTTCGCAAACCTCACACCACAAATGAGTACGATGCTTTTGGGCCACACTGCCCTAAGACTGTGTACCGAGAGCTTTAGACCCATAAGGAGTCCGAAAACTTTGAGTTTGTCTGTCTGTCGGTGGTCTGGGTGCTGGGGCGCTAGCTGCTGACTGTGCATTATTCCAAAAATTCTTCTTCTTTGACCACTTATTACCCCAGTTACCACTCTGCGGCCGACTCTGGAGCTGGTCTGTAGATATAACTCTCTTGGCCTATCTATTTTTCTCTCTAGATTCAGCAATCTTTTTCTTCTTCTCTTCCACCTGCTGCATATGAACGGTCAGTCAAGCAAAGTCTAACTCCTTATTCAACATAGCCCCCTGGCACTCAAGTACCAGGTTATCAGCAAGGCCAGATGCAAATTTCCTCATCCGAGCTCTCATATTACTAGTCAACTCTGGTGCATAGCGGGCTAGTTTATTAAACTTCAAAGTGTACTCCTGGACACTCATACTGCCCTACTTCAGATTCATAAACTCTTCCTCTTTGGTCTCCCTCAACTCCAAAGGAAAGAATCGATCAAGGAAAGCTTCCACAAATTCGCCCCAAACTGTGAGCTCAGTACTTTCACCTTTTTCATCTTCCCAGTCGGTATACCACTGATTCGCAATATCCTTGAGCTGATAGGTTGCTAGCTCCACCCCTTCAACCTTATCCACATGCATCACCTTAAAGATCTTTTCCATCTTATCCACGAACTCCTATGGATCTTTCTCTACCTTGGTGCCAGTAAACTTAGGTGGGTTCATCTTTATGAAATGTCCAACTCTAGTAGCCTCAGATGTAACAGATGTAGACCCAACACTTTTTGATCATTGAGCCTGGATATTTACAAACTATGTCAGTATATGAATGGACCGTCTGAATCCTGCATTTGAAATATCTCCCTGATCAGTTGGAGGATGGTTGGCATTAGTTTGCGGAGTCCGAGGTGGACTGGTCGGGACTGGAGGGACTCTCGGAGTAGGGACAAATTCTGGAATGTGAGCCCTGTTATGGGTTCGCATCCCATGGGTAGGACGGACCTCATTTGCCAGAGTATTCTGATCGATGATACGACGTGGAGGCATAACTGTGTTTCTGAAACACAAGTGATCATTGATTAGAGGACAGTTCAGACTCTGAAGCACGAACTAAATCACAAAAAAGGGAAATATTTCCTAAACGCCCAACATCCTCCTGCTTATAAGTGTGGTGTGCTACACACCCATAAACAAGACTCTACCTAACGTGATTTCTCAGACACCCTAGGACCATAAATCATGCTTTGATACCAAGTTTGTCACGATGCGAACCTAGGCCTGGAGGTGATGAGCATTTCAAACCATGAAGCACCAAAACACCTATATCTATCTGGTAATCATGCACCTAATTCATATGATCAAAGTAATGCAGAGAAACACAATAATTCGGAAACATGGTCATAAATATGAAAAGAAATAATAACGGGGAGATAAGGTTCCCTCAACATTAATTAACCTCTAAACAACTGTCTGTGAAAATCTCTAACAAATAACTGAGTCAAGTCCTAAAACTGAATATAAGATAAAAAGACTGCAAGACATAAGACCTTCCGAAACATATAAGGATCACCACTTGTCTCTACAGCTCTGACTGAAAGATCTACTGATTCTCTTAACCCCTAGACTGGGCCTCTAAACTTGAGATGTTGAAGAGGGGAGGGGGTCAGCACAAAATTACTGGCACGCAGAGATATCAAAACAAAACATAATATTTTTACAATACATAGTTGAGATCCATTACAAAGCAATTTCGTATCAAATGATTTGAAAGAACATGGGTGTAATGCAATAGTTTTTCTCAACAATAATGAAATACAACTGAGCTAGGTAGAATACCCTACATAATTTACACCAACTGTCAAACCTCTATTGCCGCTGAGATTAGAGTATAAGTGAGGGAGAGACACACAAGATCACATAGCATGGTGTCTCAACCCAGTGGTAGTGCCCGAGATCACTTAGCCCGGGGCTCCTACCTATACTCCCAATTTGGGAATGACATGAAGTCAAGTACACAATATCACTTAGCCTGGTACCAATATTCCATGTCGGCAAACACGTTTTCCAGCGATGAGCCCTTGTGTCTCAAATGCCTTCTTCGGGCATCCACCTTTTTCATGTAAAATCAATGCATTCAAATTTCATCTTATTCAATCACATATCGTATTCTGAAGGGTATCATTATACCCGACTTGAAAGTCATCAATATCACATCTACATATGCATAATCATGTAAAAACCAAGGTGCTTCATCATTTACAAGTGGTGAACAATATTTATTTCAAATTCATGCTCTCTTTTGTTGATCACAATACAATATGGAGTATCAAAACATTATCATGGGAATTTGAAAAGAATTTATCATTCATATTTATCAAACATCCATGGAAAATCTCAAATCACATATGCATGGTTTCAACCATTGAAGTATATAGGCAAACAATTCCCACGACATAAAGAAAATGACTTAGAAATCATATTGAAAGCAAGATATTACCATTTGATTGAAAACCCTCATTTTAAAGCATGAATGTTCATAAAAATAACTACACCTATGAGATTTTTGGATAACCCCACGTACCTCTATTTCCAAGGATAATAGATGTTTCTTGAAGTTTGCGGATTGGTGATTCCAAATATGTAATTATCTTTGAAAATCTATGGTCAAATCTTGAAGTATTTGGGTTTTTATTTTGAAACCCTAAGGAGAATCCTTGAGCACTTTTGATGAAAGAATATGTATTTTGGGGTCCTTGGAACTAGATTTCATGTTTTAGGGCTAAGTAAGGGTGGAAAAGGACCACTTTGTCCCCAACACAGAGTGTTAAATCACTAGAATTCTTCACATAGGTGCTACCCATCCTGTTGCCTATGTTCACATAGGCGCCTCCTAGGCTATTGCCTATGCTTTCCAGTGGCCATGAGCAATTGGTTAGGCGACGCTTATCACTTTGAAGGACCATAACTTCTTGCTCGGGTGTCGTATTTTATCCAAATTGCTATTGTTGGAAAGCTAACTCTAATACCTATCATTTGACACATAGTAGGCTTCCTAATTCGACATATACAGAGAGTTATGGTTGATGGAAGATGACACACTTTACAACATCCACTAAAACTTAGTCGATCAAAATAGTTTCAACTCATCCTTGAGTTGAAGGATCTCTATGGTCTAAATTCAAGCTTGAGTGGATTCACATGCCATACAATAATTAACATACCATATCAGTAGAGGATTTTATGGCTTTGGGATTAATAATGCATCAAACTCATGGTCTATATTGTAGCCCGAATTGCAGGGCGTTACACATATCGCATAAATCAAGAAAAATCCACATTAAGAAGGAGGTCTCATAAATCATGCTATCATTAAACCTTTCACTACAAACAATATCATATATATACATAATTACATTTAAATTCCATGAAAATCAGTCCAAAACAACATATGTTTTCATTAAGACAATTTCATGGTACAAGCTTTTCGAATATTCTCAAACATTCTTTGTAAACAAAATTATAGGTCTTTGATCTTTATAAAAACTAGAAAACTTATGCCCATGGAGTTTAGGGTAGTATCACATACCTTATGTTATTTTAGTTTGAAGAATAGGACCCGAATCATGAGTTGTTTCTTTGAAATTTTGAACTTAAAGATGGATTCTTGATCTTTGGGGAGGGAAGTTAGGATTTTGTTCTTGATGGATTTGAGCAATTTTGGGCATATAATTCCCATATAACATTTTAATGAGTTGTTAGCACGACTTGGGGTTATGGAGAAAAGTCTAAACTACCATTTGTAATTAAATTTTTCAGCAGAATCCCGTTTTTGGAGCGACGTGCTACTATTGCAATGGCTCACTGGTTCTGATGGAAATGATCAAAACTTTTTTCTCGGGTATCGTATTAAGGAGAGATTGGTATAGTTGGTAAGCTGACTCAATTATCTACAATTTGATGGGTCTTGATCTAAAAAATTCTACATATATCAAAGGTTATACATGTTCAAAGTTGACCCTTGTAGAATCGAATACCAAACTTTGGACGATTCAAAGACTCTTAGCTCAACTTTGCTCTAAGTGATTTCCATGAACATTTTTCACCTCATAATCACTTAACACACTAGGATAAGTATCATGATACATAAATTTGAATATGATTCATGGGATTAGAGTTTACACACGTAGGAACGACGGTTTGATTTCTAGCTCAAAAATGTGAGGTGTTACATTATCTCCCCTTTGGGATCATTCATCCCCGAATGATGGGTAGGGACTTATTGATGCTTGAAAAGTGTAGAATAAGAACTTAATCTTGCATTGAACATTTTTCCTTAATAGAATATGCAAAGGCATCAAACGAGCTTCATGATAATCCCTAGTGAAACGTGTAAGCACAAAGCATGAAATAATGAGACTTTACATAGGGATGATCTTGAACGTGAGTTCTATGAATCATAATCATCAAAACAAGGCATGAGTTGATTTGGTAATAATAGGCCTGATTTACATTGGTACTAATCATGAAATAAGGTTTCGCGGAAGATAGGGATAGAAGCATTCTTCATCTTTCATGATGCAACAAATAAACTTAAACTTAAAGACCCTACTCGAATATGACCCAACATTAAACAACATACTTTGTCATTTACATCTTACATTTCTACCATCACACATCTAACCACAAAATTTTGAGTCCCACTGCATGGTATTTCTAGGTTGAAGCCTAACTCGGAGAAAAAAGGTGCTAGTTTAAGCTATGGGACTCCATATAGGAATATTGATTTACCTTATCATTACTATCAAACACCATCGAGTTTTAATTTAGGGAATACTAACACATAGTACACGGGTTATGTTTTCATCAATAACAACATTCAAACCTATCATTACTATACCCACTTCATTTGATTTCCCCCACTAAGACCAGTAATGTCAATCGCTTTCACAAAGATTTTCCCTATATATCTACTTCCTAACTATTTATAATAATGAAAGTCCATCCTCTTCTTTCCCTAATTACCAATAACCTTAGCTAAAGAGATCAAATCAAAATTTTTTCTTTAAACAACATCTACTCCCCCTTCCTAAGTTACTACTACTCTTCTATAACAACTATCACACTTTTATTTGGAGGGTCATTGAGTGACCTGAGCATAAGCATCATCAATGGAGAAACACTACTCAATTATAACCCATATTTGTTGATCTATTCAAGGTGGGACATGAGGGAAAGATACATTACAATCATGAAGTACTCCATATATCAAGTGTCTGGATCATAAATAGAGAGTCGTTCGAACGTAAACCTATTCAACATGAGTTCTTAGGACTGGGAATAGTAAGAAACATGTGAGCATATGTCATGAGTGGTATAACATGAAGGCGCAACTCAAGGGTTCAATGACTGAGACAGAGATTATGTAATGCTCCAAAGTTTTTCTTAGATAAATTTTATCCCTAAAATATCAAGCATTGACTTCTATAATGGTTTATACTTTTTTTACCGGTGGAATCCCTTATATTTCAACTTTTCATTATGTATATGACTGAATAATCTTTCCATAAATATAAGATTCATCTAAAATGGACACTCGATGAAGAAGTTATGACTATTTTATGTGCTAGTCAAAAAACATCATCATTCTGGTGTTTAGCGCGCCGCGCAGAGGGTTTAATTAGCAATTGTCAAATTTCAGTGGGACATCGCAAAGGTGGTGCATTGCGGAGGATCCCAATTTTCCATTCATCAATTTCCAGTGAGCCACCGCGATAGTGGCACGTCGCGGTGGCCCATAAAATCGGGTTCCTAGTTTAATTTTTCCAGCTTCGTTCAGAAGTTAACAAGGTTAATTTGGACTTTTTCCAAGATTCTTAAAACATACAAACAGTAGATTAATGCCTCTACAAGAAGAATATATGACATTCTCAATATTTTTTCTCAATATTTTTCTTAAAACAAAAACCCTAGTTCATATACTTCTCCTCCAAGAAACTCAAGATTCAACCGTGGGTTTTCAAAAGAAATTGAAGATTTGGAATCCCCAAGCCGTGGGTATCAAGAAGCATCCTTTAAATTTCAATATAGAGGTACGTGCGGTTTATCCTAAAAACTACATGGGCTTAAAACCATTAGAGCATAATTTTTAGATTTTTATGCATGAATTTTAAAAGGGTTTTGGAATCTATGTTCTAAATTACATACTCCAAATGTTTTAATGTTACTATCATTTTGAAATAGTGGTCCTATCCCCTAAATGGATTTACATGTATACGTCTATGTATGGAATTTGAGATTTAAGATCATTGAGAGCATAATTATGAACTCCCTCTCATGTATTGAATTAAAGATTATGGTTTTGTGATTTAAAAGATGTTTTTGCAATATTATAGCATTTGAGCATGATTTGAAATTATTGAGGGGTTGTTTCTTGATATAAATATGTTCTTGTGTTTAAGAGAAAGAATTGCATGTGAATTGAGAACTTTGACATGACTACCTTGTACTGTACTACTAAAATGCTTAACAAATATGAGTTCCTTGTATGTGTTTACATGAGGTTTGAGAAAGAGTTTCTATGAATTGAATTATTGAAATGGTGGTCCCAAAACTTGTGTTTTGAAAATAGAGATTTAAGATAGATTAATAATGGCTCAGAGATATGAATTTCAAGTCAATGGTATGATGATACCATATCAAGTCATTGGTATGACGATACCATAAGTATTTATGCCATAACAAAGTATATTTTCAGACTATGTTTTCAGAGTATATTTTTAGAGCATGTTTTCAGAGTATGCTTTCAGAGACTGCATGTGTTGATAGAGTTTAAAAATGAGGCTTAAAGAGGGTTAGGTGGTTACCCAAAAAAGGTGCGAGTTCAAGAAACTCTTAACCTGAAATCATATTTGCCGATATGGGTAGATTATTATTGTATACTTGCGACGGCCGTGTGGTGTAGTAGATTCAGAGACTTCGACCCTTGCAGCACACTTGGGTTGGGGGCTTTGCTGCCGAGTTAACGGATTTCTCAGAGTTGAGATGATTTTTACAAAGTCTTTAAAATGCCCATGTGAATTCTTACTATACGATATATTTATGAACTATTTTAAATTTCTCTCATACATGTTGAATAATAAATAATTATTTTGGATATGCTCTGCGTACCTGTACATCTGTATTGACCCCTCCTCCCCCTATCTTTCAGGTTTTGAGACTCAGTCTAGGGGTCCAGATAAGCGGTAGATAATTCAGACAGCTAATCAGATTATGCAGTGGTAAGCCTTCACTATTCTAGAAGGCATGTCTTTTCATATTATGTCACTTATTTAAGTTTTGGTCTATTAGGGGCCTTGTCCCAGTTTCAGGCAGTTGTCAGATTTTCATGTAGTAGAGATTTCACAGACTGAGTTAGATGTTATTTAGATGTAGTTGATTTGTAGTTTCCATACTTATGTTGAATTCAAAGTTGACCATGTTTCTATTGCAGATTATGTTTCCGCATCTTCTTTGTTATATGAATGTTGTACATGATTACCAGATAGAGAAGGGTATTCCGCGCCTTCATGGTTCAGGATGTCTATCACGGTCAGGCCTTAGTTTGGGTCGTGACAAATTTGGTATCAGAGTTAGGTTCATATTCCTAGGGTGTTTGCGAAATCGTATTGGGTAGAGTTTTGTTTATGGGTGTGTAGTGCGCCACAGTTATAAGATGGAGGCTACTAGGCATTTAAGAATGTTCCTCTTCTTTGTGATTTAGTTCGTGCTTCAGAGTCTAATATGTCCCCTAATCAATGTCTCTTGCTTTTCAGAAAACCAGCAATGCCTCCCCGTCGCACCAACATTAACACTCAGGGTGATGAAGTCTGTCCCACCCATGGGATGCGGACTCGTAATAGAGCTTATACCGCAGAACCTGTTCCTACTTTGGGAGTACCTCCTGTACCAACCAGTCCTCTCAGAGCTCCTTGGATGGGGGCCAATCGCACTTAGACTCGTGAAGGAGAGATTTCTAATTCTAAATTCAGACAATCTATTCACATGCTTGAACAGTTGGTAGCCGCACAGACTCAGAGGTCGGAGGATACTGGGTCTACGTCTGTTACTTCTGAAGTTACTAAAGTGGGTCAGTTCATGAGAATGAACGCATCTAAGTTCTCTGGCGCTAAGGTAGAAGAGGACCCGCAGGAGTTCATAGATGAAATGGAGAAGATTTTCAAAGTAATGCATGTTGATTAGGTAGAGAGTGTTGATCTAGTAGCATACCAGCTAAAGGATGTAGTAAACCAATGGTACAATAAGTGGGAAGATACAAAGGGTGACAGTGCTGAGCCCACAGATTGGGATAAGTTCATGGAAGCTTTTCTTGACCGATTCTTTCCTCTGGAGCTGAGTGAAGCTAGAGTAGAGGATTTCATGAACCTGAAGCAGGGTAAGATGAGTTTTCAGGAGTATACTTTAAAGTTTAACCAGCTGGCCCATTATGCTCCTGAGATGACGAGTAGTATGAGGGCCCAAATGAGAAAGTTTGCTTCCGAACTTTCAGATGATCTGGTGCTTGAGTGTTAGGGAGCTATGCTGAATAGGGATATGGACTTTGCTAGATTGTCATTCCATATACAGGAAGTTGAGGAGAAAAAGAAGAAGAAGATAGCCGAATCTAAGGAAAAGGATAGGCAAGGAAAAAGAGCTAGAGCGACAAACCAGAGTCATAGTAAACAGCAGACCGGTAATTGGGGTAGCAAATGGCAAAAGAAAAAGAATTAGGGTAATGCACAGTTGGCAGCTAGTGCTCCAGTATCCAGACCCACAGCTGAGCAGCGTACCCAGAATTTTTAGTTTAGTCAGGGGCTGAGGATGCAGGGTACGCAGTCACAGGGAAATGTAGCCTAGACCTCTTGGTCCTATCTATGCTGTGGGAGATGCGGAAGGAATCATCCAGGGAGATGTCAGTTTGGAGCTTTGGTGTGTTATTCATACGTCCAGCCAGGACATATCCAGAGAGACTGTTCGGCAGCAAAAAGTAATGTTGGAGAAGCCAAGTTGTACGCGAATTCATCTTCACCACCACCTCAGAAGGGTGCCACTTCAGTTGCCAAAAATGGTCAGAACCGGTTGTATGCTTTGACTAACCGCTAGGAGGCAGTGGCCTCACCAGATGTAGTAATCAGTACGCTGCAAATCTTTTCTCGTGATGTGTATGTATTACTTGATCTCAGGTCTACATTGCCTTATATGACCCCATGCGTGGCTGTTGGATTTGGGTTTGAGCCTGATGTGATTGCTGAACCTTTTTTGGTTTCCAACCTAGCAGGAGATTCTGTTGTGGCTAAGAGGGTGTATATAAATTGTGTTATGTCTATTTTTATCCAGGATACTGAGGCAGATCTCATAGAACTTGATATAGTTGATTTTGATACCATCTTAGGGATGGACTGGCTCCATTCATACTATGCCACCTTGAATTATAGGACCCAAAAAGTCATTTTTTATTTTTCGAATGAGTCGGTGATAGAATGGAAGGGACATTCTCTAGCACCTAGAGGAATTTCATATCTTATCTTAGGGCCCGTAAATTTATTTCCAAAGGTTGTTTGTATCATCTTATTCGGGTTGAAGATTTTAGTGTCGAAATCTCTCTCTTCAGTCTGTCCCCGTAGTGAATAAATTCCTAGAAGTCTTTCCAGATGATCTCCCAGGAATACCACCTGATAGGGAGATAGATTTTGGTATTGATTTATTGCCAGATACCCATGTTGTTTCTATTCTGCCATATAGGATGGCTCCTGCAGAGCTAAAAATATTGAAAGAACAGCTAGTAGATCTTCTAGATAAAGGTTTTATCCACCCCAGTGTGTCTTCCTGGGGTGCACCTGTACTTTTCGTGAGAAAGAAAGACAGTTCCCTTCATATGTGCATAGATTACCACCAATTGAATAAGGTCACGATTAAAAATAAATATCCCCTTCCTACGATTGATGATCTTTTTTATCAACTTCAGGGTGCTAAATTTTTTTCAAAGATGGACCTTCATTCGGGATATCACCAGTTGAAATTTAGAGAGTCAGATATTCCTAAAACAGCTTTCCAAACTAGATACGACCATTATGAATTTTATTCATGTCCTTTGGATTGACTAACGCCCCTGCAGCTTTATGGATCTAATGAATAGGGTTTTCTATCAATTTCTGGATCTATTTGTCATTGTATTCATTGATGACATTTTGGTATATTCTAAGAGCGAGGATGACCATGCCAATCACCTCCAAATCATCCTTCATACCCTTAAAGATCTTAAATTGTATGCAAAATTTTCCAAGTGTGAATTCTGGCTGAATGTTATTGCATTCTTGGGGCATGTTGTGTCTAGTGAAGGGATTATGGTTGATCCCCAAAAGATTGAGGCAGTGAGAAAATAGCCCAGACCCATCACTCCAACCGACATTCGGAGCTTCTTGGGTTTTGCGGGATATTACAAAAGATTCGTCGAGAGTTTTCCTTCCATAATTGCACCACTTACTAAGTTGACTCAAAAAAAGGTGAAGTATTTGTGGTTTGATTCTTGTGAGAATAACTTTGAGAAGTTGAAAGACAAGTTGACTACTGCTCCTATCTTGACTCTTCCGGAGGGTATAAAAGGTTATGTTGTATATTGTGATGCATCCCCAGTTGGACTTGGGTGTGTCCTTATACAACACGGTAAGGTAGTGGCTTATGCATTGTAACACCCCGATTTGCTGAACCGGAATGCTACAGGGTGCTCATGACCTTGGGGGACCAGAAGCTAACCTATGACTGATATCTGTACCTGTATACTGCAAATCATGATATAATAATATGGAATACATAGAACTGTAAAGCCATAAGGTTCAACTGAATACAATCATGTGGGTGAAAATACCCAAAACAACTCAACCTGAACGTAAATCTAAACATAAATCTGAAAGCCTCTAAACTATCTGAATAAGGAGTTGATGGAATATGTCTCCAACTAACTCCATAAAAATGAACTGAAGAAATAAATAAATGAATCAAATCATATTTTCCTCGAATCAATGAGGACCCACTGTGTCTCTGCGACTGGAATGCTACCGCTACTGCTGGGTTAGAGCTCGTGTCTCGGAACCTATGGTGTAACATAAAAAGAAAGCACCATAGCACAAATGCGTCAGTACAACTGGAGTACTAAGTATACGAGGAAGGTAGGCTGAACATCAAGGGTTTCATGCATGAACAAAACTGACTGACTAATATGAACGTGGGAGCGCAAACACACATATATAGAAACTGAGATCGTGAATATGTGATAGCATTACCTGTAAGCTAATACATGGTTTACAGATAACTGTCATGAATGATACTGAAACTGATAACATGGATGACTGTATCTAACAGTCCTGTATATACTGAAATCTGAAGAACGCCCTGAGTTCTTTTACTGAGACTAATACTGAAACTGCGGGAAGTAGTGTTTAACTGGCATGCCCCATGTATGTCGTTATGACTAAGATGGGGTCCAATCTCTGCCCCAACTCGAGGGGTGTCAATACCGTGCCACGGGTAAGGACAGCCTGTGAGTGACCCTTATCTGGCAGGTACTCAATGAGAATGGTGGGAACCCTAAACTGATGGGTTAAGCCACCTTATCAAACCTAACCTGACGGGTTAAGATTTCTCAACCTACGCTGGCTATGTAGTTCTGGAACACAAGGATGACTACTAAAAATCACACCCTGAACTGGCGGGTGAGTTCCCATCCTTGGTTTCACTCGATGCTAACCTCTACTCCCATTTAGAGGGACTGAACATGAATAACTGGTTGTGCATGACTTAATCTTACTGAATTCCATTGACTGGTGGAATGTTACTGATATCTGACAACTAACTAAGATCATGAGGTTTTCCTGAGTCACATGACTGACTGAAGTCTATGAGATCATAGCTTGAGTTCGGATATCGTGAAACATGTCATGGATCTAGTCACAAAACTATAGTTTTCCGGTACAAGTACCCCCAGGACTCGATGGAAGGAAACTGACATACATGACTGACTTGATCATAAGAGTAGAGTCAATAATTTATAATATCATAAGTAGGGATCTCATACTAAGCATGGTTATCAACAATGTATTGCATGGAAAGGATTTCATATCACATGGAATTACTTGCACAATCCTAATATCATGTTCACTGCATAATCATATTGGCAACACATACCAATAGCATGGAAGTTCATGTGGATTGGATAGTTATCATACATCTTTTTCATAAGTAGGATTTGCAAGTAAACATAGCATAATCTCATAAGAATAGTTCATGAGTATTCCAACAACATTTACAAGGCACATTATCAACATAGAAGTCATTGGAACGTAAGGGCATATCATGAATGCTTCACTTAGTCACAATTTAGATATATTGCATGATTTCTAGTTTCTTAGGCATTTTATCAAACACCTTACATGCACATCTTAAGCATAGGTGAAATCATCAAATTATACATCATGAACAACCAAATTTACATGTTTACAACTCATATGATATCATGAAATTCAAAAAAACATATAAAGATTCCATCTTGGGAATCACTCAATATCAACAACATGATCATCAACACCAAACAATATAGAAACCATACTTTATAATGAAAAAGAGGATTTTTGAGCTTTATGGATGAAAGGGATCCGAAATCAACTCACACATACCTTAGAAGGAAAGATTCTTGATGATTGACGGAGGAATTTTCTTGAAATTGGATCTTCAAGATTAGTTATGCAACCCTAGTTGTTTTTCTCTTTTAGTGCTCTTGGATGATGAGCTTTAAGATAATAATAGGGTTGTAATATGTTTAGAAGCTATATATTTCGTAGGGTTAAGTTTAGGGACGTGTAAGGAGTGTTAAAAGACTTAATTACCCTTAAAATAACTCAAAACGGAGCGTTTTTGATACCTGGAACTGACTTAGGCGGTGCCCAAGTGATTGACTAAGCTAGGTTAGTAGGCGCCTAACCAATCGCCTATCCTTACTGCCTCTCACGAAAATGGGTATAACTTTTTGCTCTGGTATTGGATTAAGGCAAAATTGGTATCGTTGGAAAGCTAATTCGATTATCTAAAATTTGGTGGGTATAAATCAGCCAACATACCACATTAACATCGAGTTATACTTGTTCAAAGATTACCCTTTCAAAATCGAACACTAAAACCTGATGGATTCAAAAACTCTTAGCCTGTATTACCTTAAGTGACTCATATGAACATGCTTAATGCATCATAAACTATCCTATCACTAGGATATTCATTGTAAATCATGTACTCAAGTATGAATCATAGAATAGTAGATTTCATACGTAGGAATACTTATTCACTTTCTAGCTTCGAAACATGCGGGGTATTACAATATCTCCCCCTTGGGAACATTCAGCCTCGAATGAGAATTTACTGAGAAGGAATACAAGATAATAGAACCTGAACTGAACATGAAGAACTGAAACTTGATCTCATGACTGACATGTTAAACATACTGAACTCGTGCATATCTGATACACGGACAACTGACATATGAATGCATGACTGAGTATGAAACGGTTAATAGGTACCAAGTTTATCTTGGAAACATGAACGTGAAACTGAATAAGATTAAGGAGAACTATTACCTTGAGCTTGATCTGAATTGGCGGGGAAGAGGTGAGGATACTTGGTATGCATATCTGCTTCTGCTTCCCAAGTAGCTCCCTCATGAGACTGATTTCGCCAATGAACCTTGACTAGAGGAACTTCTTTGTTCCTCAATCTACGAGTCTGATAATCTAAGAGTTTGACTGGAATCTCTTCATAGGAGAGGCTGTTCTGAATGTCGGTGCTCTAAATAGGTACAACAACTGCTGGGTCACCTATTCACTTCTTTAGAAAAGAGACATAGAAGACTGGATGGACTGAGGCTAGATCTTAAGGCAATTCAAGCTCATAAGCTACCTTGCCGAAGCAACAAAGAATTCTGAAGGGACCGACATACCAGGGACTGAGTTTCCCTTTCTTGCTGAACCTCTTCACTCCCTTCATGGAAGAGATATTAAGATAGACATAGTTATTAACCTCGAACTCAAGATCCTTTCTACGAACATCTGCTTAGGACTTCTGTCGGCTCTGAGCATCCCAGAGTCTCTCTCTGATCAACTGAACTTTCTCTAAGGCGTCGAATACTAAGTCAGGACCTATGATTGAAGCCTTACTATCTTCGAACCAACTAATCGGAGATCTACATCTCCTACTATAGAGAGCTTCAAATGGAGCCATCTGAATAATAGAATGATAGCTATTGTTGTATGCAAACTCAATCAAAGGAAAGTGGTCGTCCCAACTTCCCTTGAAGTCAATTGCACACGCCCTTAGCATATCTTCAAGAGTCTGAATGGTCTTCTCTGCTTGACAATCTGTCTAAGGATGAAATGCTGTGCTGAGATGGACTTGGGTACCGAGACCCTTTTGGAATTCTTTCCAAAAGTGAGAAGTAAATTGGGTACCTCTATCTGAGATGATAGATAGTGGAACACCATGTAATCTGACCAACTCCCTGATTAAATTTTGGCATAATCCTCGATAAAATAAGAAGTACAAACAGGAAGGAAATGAGTTGACTTGGTCATTCTATCTATAATGTCCCAGACTGAATCATGCTGATGACGAGTTCTAGGCAAACCCATCATGAAGTCCATGTTAACTTCTTCCCACTTCCAAGTAGGAATGGAAAACTCTTGCATGGAACCACTAGATTTCTGATGCTCTATCTTAACCTGCTGATATGTAGAGCACTTAGCCACAAACTCTGTAACATCTCTCTTCATCCCACTCCACCAATAGATCTCTCGCATGTCGCGGTACATCTTAGTGTCCCCTAGATGAATAGAGTATCACGCACCATGCGCTTCTGCAAGTATTCGCTGCCTCAATTCATTGACACCAGGAACACATAGACGACCCTGACAACGAAGAACACCATCTCCCCCTGGGGAGAAAACCTCAACTTTCTGATTCTAAACTGACTCTTTGAGCTTGACAAGGCTAGGATCCCTGTCTTGTTTCTCTTTCATCTCAGAAACTAAAGATGACTCTGAACTACTATGAACACATAAACCACCCTCTGAAGAATCGACTAAGCAAAAGCCTAGTCTGGAAAGCTAATGGATCTCCTAAGCTATCTTTTTCTTGTTATCCTCAATGTGAGAAACACTACCCATGGAGAGTTGACTGAGAGTGTCGACCACAACATTGGCCTTGCCCGGATGATAAAGAACACTCATGTCGTAATCCTTCAAGAGCTCTAACCACCTTCTCTGGCGAGGATTGAGATCTCTCTGGGAATAGACATATTGGAGGCTTTTGTGGTCTGTGAAGACATCTACATGAAGTCCATAGAGATAATGCCTCCAAATCTTCAAGGCAAAAACTACCGCTGATAACTCAAGTTCATGAGTAGGATAATTCTTCTCATATGGCTTTAACTGTCTGGAGGCGTAGGCTATGACCTTACCATGCTACATGAGGACACAACCTAAACCCACTCTGGATGCATCACAATAGACTATAAAACCGTCTGAACTATCTGGAATAGCTAGAACTAGAGCGGAGGTGAGTCGAGTCTTCAACTCTTGAAAGCTCTTCTCACACGTATCTGACCATTGAAACTTAATCTTCTTCTGAGTCAATTTGGACATGGTAGATGCAATAGAACAAAATCCCTCGACAAACCATCTGTAATAGCCAGCTAAACCCAAGAAACTCCTAATATCTAATGGAGATACAGGTCTGGGCCAGTTTCTTACTGCCTCAGTTTTCTGAGGATCTACTCTAACTCCATTACCAAAAATAATATGGCCAAGGAATGCTATTAATCTTAGACAAAATTTGCACTTGCTGAACTTAGTGAATAATTGGTGATCCCTGAGAGTCTGAAGAACAATCTTGAGATGGTTTACATGATCATGCTCTGTGCGATAATAGACCAGAATATCATCTATGAAGACTATGATAAACATGTCCAAGTACTGCTTGAACACATGGTTCATCAAATCCATAAAAGGTGCAGGGGCATTGGTAAGACCAAATGACATGACTAAAAATTCGAAGTGACCATACTGAGTACGGAAAGCTGTCTTCAAAATGTCACATTCTCTAACTCTGAGCTGATGATAGCCTGATCTGAGGTCTATCTTAGAGAAGTAACTGGCACCCTGAAGTTGGTCGAATAGATCATCAATCCTAGGAAGAGGATATTTGTTCTTGACCGTGACCTTTTTGAGTTGACGGTAATTAATACACATCCTGAGAGAACTGTCTTTATTGCGCATGAATAACACTGGCGCACCATAGGGAAATGATGGGTCTGATGAATCCCTTATCTAAGAGATCCTTTAACTGATCTTTCAGTTCCTTGAGTTCTGCTAGTGTCATTCTGTATGGTGGAATAGAAATAGGTTGAGTATCCGAAAGAAGGTCTATGCTGAAGTCTATTTCCCTTTTAGGAGGAATGCCTGGAAGATCTTCGGGAAAGACATCAGAATATTCATTAACAACAGGGACTGTTTTGAGGCTGGGAGATTCAGAATTGGAATCTTTAACATGCACGAGATGATACACACACCCCTTAGAAATCATTTTCCTTTTCCGAAGGTAGGAAACAAGTTGACCCCTGAACGGTGAAATGCTACCCTTCCACTCTAGGACGGGCTCATTCAGGAACTAAAACTGAACTATCCTATTTCTGTAGTCCATTATGGCATAGCAGGAATGAATACAATCCATGCCGAGAATGAAATCAAAATTAGTCATCTCTAACTCTACTAAATCTACTGACATGGATTTCTGAGATATCATAACCGGGCAATTCTTGTATACCCGTCGGGCTATGATGGTTTTACCCACTGGGGTAGAGACTGAGATGGGCTCTGCTAGGACTTCGGGACTGATTCTGAAATTGCCTGCTTTATATAGAGTAACAAAAGACAAAAATGCACCTGGGTCTAGCAAAGCATAAACATAAACATAGAAAATCTGTAACGTACCAGTAACGACATCAGGAGAAGTTTCCTGATCCTACTGGGAATGAAGAGAATAGAGTCTGTTTGGCCGTTGCCCACTGGTAGCACTGGAAATGGCACCCTGCTAGTTCGGGCGACTGGACTGAGCTGTAGAATGATTTTGCTGACCTTGAAGACTTGACTGCAGACACTCCCTAATCCTGTGTCCTGGCTTGCCACAACTAAAACAGACATCACTATCGGCTCTACAAATGCCCTTTTGGTTCTTACCACCAGTCTGACAAAGGGGATTCGTTTGGGCACTGCTATCACTACCCTGAGATTTAGAGCCTGGTGTTTTGTCTCTATTGCCATCTCTGAACTTTGGCACAGGAGCGCTGGCAGAGGAAGGAGCTAGAACGGCTGACTTGGAGTGAAACTGTGAACGGTTTCCTCCATCTTACTTGGGGTGAGCAAAGTTGAAATTACCTAACCTTGCTCTCTTATTCTGCCTCTCCCTAGTCTTAAACTTTTGCTCTTCTACTTGCTGGGCATGGTTCATGAGTCTGGCTAAGGTCATGTCACCGATCAGCATCACAGACCTACACTCATTTACCATACTATCGTTGACCCCTGACACGAACTTGCTCATCTTAGCTCTATTGTCTGCAACCACATGAGGAGCATACCTGGCTAGTTGAGTAAATCTGAGAGAATACTACCTAACCATCATATTCCTCTGCCTGAGGTTGATGAACTCAAGAACTTTGGCTTCCCTCAGCTCTTGGGCAAAGAATCTATCTAAGAAGGCTGTGACAAATTCCTCCCACTCGATAGGGCCTGTATAATCTAACCTCTCAGACTTCCACTGTTTGTACCAATCATGAGCAACATCCTATAACTGGTAGGCGGCTAACTCAGCACTATCAATAGAAGTAACACCCATGATGTCGATGACCTTCTGGACTTGGTCAATGAACTCCAGAGGGTCCTCATCAGACTTAGACCCATGGAAAGATAGAGGGTTCATCCGGGTGAAGTCCCGAACCCTAGTTGCTTTGGGAGTGGCCACTGGATTGGCCGGAAGGACTGGTGGCCATTCATTCTTTGCAGCTATGGACTGAGCAAGTGTGGTAAATACGGCTCTAAACTCTGCATGGGAAACATATTCGCCCAAAGGATCTTTGGGCTGAGGAGATGGCCGGTTTCTTCTCTTTGGGGCCATGGTCTTAGAATAAGATAAGAATGGAATAGACTAAGAGTTTAACTTATGATTATGCTCACTAGCATGACATGAATAATGAAGAAAAGGGACTGTTTCTAAAACATCTTATAGCCTCCTGCACATAAATATGGCGCGCAACACACCCATGTACAAGACTCTACTAGATGCGGCTTTCAGACTTCCTAGGACTCTATTGAACCTTAGGCTCTGATACCAAGTTTGTAACACCCCGATTCGCTGAACCAGAATGCTACACGGTGCTCATGATCCCAGGGGACCACAAGCTAACCCATGACTAATATTTGTACCTTTATACTGCAAATCATGATATAATAATATGGAATACATAGAACTATAAGGCCATAAGGTTCAACTGAATACAATTATGTGGGTAAAAATACCCAAAACAACTCAATCTGAATGTAAATTTGGACATAAATCTGAAAGCCTTTAAACTATCTGAATAAGGAGTTAAAGGAATATGTCTCCAACTAACTCCGTAAAAATGAACTGAAGAAATAAATAAATGAATCAAATCATATTGTCCTTGAATTAATTGGGACTCACTGTGTCTCTGCGACTGGAATACTACCGCTACTGCTGGGCTGGAGCTCATGTCTCGGAACCTATGGTGTAACATGAAAAGAAAGCACCATAGGGTAAATGCATCAGTACAACTGGAGTACTAAGTATACAAGGAAGGTAGGCTGAACATCAAGGGTTTCATGCATGAATAAAACTGACTGACTAATATGAACATGGGACTGCAAACACACATATATTGAAACTAAGACCGTGAATACGTGATAGCATTACCTGTAAGCTAATACATGGTTTACTGATAACTGTCATGACTAATACTGAAACTGATAACATGGACGACTGTATCTGATAGTCCTGTATATACTGAAATCTGAAGAACGCCCTGAGTTCTTTTACTGAGACTAATACTAAAACTGTGGGAAGTAGTGTTTAACTGACATACCCCATGTATGCCCTTATGACTAAGATGGGGTCCAATCTCTGCCCCAACTGGAGGGGTGTCAATACCGTGCCACGGGTAAGAACAGCTTATGAGTGACCCTTATCTGATGGGTAATCAATGAGAACGGTGGGAACACTAAACTGACGGGTTAAGCCACCTTATCAACCCTAATCTGACGGTTTAAGATATCTCAACCTACACTGGCTACGTAGTTCTGGAACACAAGGATGACTACTAAAAATCACACTCTGAACTAGTGGGTGAGTTTCCATCCTTGGGTTCACTCAGTGCTAACCTCTACTCCCATCTGGAGGGACTGAACATGAATAACTAACTGTGCATGACTGAATCTTACTGAATTTTGTTGACTGGCGGAATGGTACTGATATCTGACAACTAACTAAGATCACGAGGTTTTCCTGATTCACATGACTGACTGAAGTCTATGGTACCATAGCTTGAGTTCGGATATCGTGAAACATGTCATGGATCTAGGCACACAGCTATAATTTTATGATACAAGTACCCCCAGGACTCGATGGAAGGAAACTGACACACATAACTGACTTGATCATAAGAGTAGAGTCCATAATGTATAATATAATAAGTAGGGATCTAATACTAAGCATGGTTATCAATAATGTATTGTATGGAAAGGATTTCATATCACATGGAAGTACTTGCACAATCTTAATATCATGTTCATTGCATAATCATATTGGAAACACATACCAATAGCATGAAAGTTCATATGGATTGTATGGTTATCATACATCTTGTTCATAAGTAGGATTTGCAAGTAAACATAGCATAATCTCATAAGAATAGTTCAGGAGTATTCCAACAACATTTACAAGGCATATTATCAACATAGAAGTCATTAAAACGTAAGGGCATATCATGAATCCTTCACTTAGTCACAATTTAGCTATATTGCATGATTTCTAGTTTCTTAGGCTTTTTATCAACACCTTACATGCACATCTTAAGCAGAGGTGAAATCATCAAATTATACATCATGAACAACCAAATTTACATGTTTCCAACTTATATGATATCATGAAATTCAAAAAAACATATAAAGATTCCATCTTGGGAATCACGCAATATCAACAACATGATCATCAACACCCAACAATATAGAAATCATACTTTATAATGAAAAATAGGTTTTTTGAGCTTTATGGATGAAAGGGATCCGTAAATCAACTCACGCATACCTTAGAAGGAAAGATTCTTGATGATTGACGTAGGAATTTTCTTGAAATCAGATCTTCAAGCTTAGTTACGCAACCCTAGTTGTTTTTCTCTTTTAGTGCTCTTGGATGATGAGCTTTGAGATGATAATAGGGTTGTAATATGTTTAGAAGCTATATATTTCGTAGGGTTAAGTTTAGGGACGTGTAAGGAGTGTTAAAAGACTTAATTACCCTTAAAATAACTCAAAACGGAGTGTTTTTGACACCTAGAACTGACTTAGGTGGCGCCCAAGTGATTGCCTAAGCTAGGTTAGGAGGCACCTAACCAATCGCCTATGCTTGGGTTGGGCGGCGCCTAACCAATCGCCTATCCTTACTGTCTCTCACGAAAATAGGCATAACTTTTTGGTCGGTTATTGGATTAAGGCGAAATTCGTATTGTTGGAATGCTAATTCAATTCTCTACAATTTGGTGGGTCTAAATCAGCCAAAATACCACATTAACATAGATTTATACTCGTTAAAATATGACCCTTGCAAAATCAAACACTAAAACTTGATGGATTCAAAATCTCTTAGCTTGTATTACCTTAAGTGACTCATATGAACATGCTTAATGCATCATAAGATATCCTATCCCTAGGATATTCATTGTAAGCCATGTACTCAAGTATGAATCATAGGATAGGAGATTTCATATGTAGGAATACTTATTCACTTCCTAGCTTAGAAACATGCGGGATATTACTTGCATCTAGGCAGTTTAAGGTACATAAATGGAACTACCCTACTCATGAATTGATATTAGCGACTCTGGTTTTTACACTTAAGATCTGGTGGCACTATTTGTATGGGGTAAACGTTGAGATATTTACTGACCACTAGAGTTTACAGTATGTTTTCTTGTAGAAATAATTGAATCTCAGGCAGAGGCGGTGGTTGGAACTTTTAAAAGACTATAACAAGAGCCTGCACTATCATCTGGGCAAGGCAAATATGGTAGTCGATGCCCTCAGTAGGTTGTCTATGGGCAGTCTTTCTCATGTTGAGAAAGAAAAGAGGGAGATGGTGAAGGATATTCACCTACTTGAAAATCTAGGAGTGCGACTTTTTGATTCCAAAGATGGAGGTGTGGTTGTTCATAAGATATCTAAATTTTCCCTTTGTGCAGAATTTAAAGAGAAGAAGGCTGAACATCCCATATTAATGCAGATTAAGAAAGATGTGGGTCAACAAAAGGTAATGTCATTTGAAATTGGTGGTGATGGATTTTTGAGATACCAGGGTGGTTGTGTGTGCCAGATGTAGATGGTCTGAGTAAGAAAATCCTTGATGAAGCTCACACGTCGAGGTATGTTGTTCACCCTGATATGAAGTATGATGTGGCTAACTATGTTACCAAGTGTTTGAATTGTCAACAAGTTAAAGTGGAATATTTGAGGCCAAGTGGTTCTTCTAAAGAGATAGCTTTGACTTTGTGGAAGTGGGACATGATTAATATGGACTTCATTACAGGACTTTCGAGGTCCCAAAACCAGTATGATTCCATTTGGGTGATTATAGATAGGTTGACCAAGTCAGCTCACTTTCTACCTGTCAGGACAAATTATTTGGGAGAGGATTATGCAAAGATGTTCATTGTAGAAATAGTTCGTTTGCATGGGGCACCTGTGTCCATCATATCTGACAGAGGTACATATTTTTCTTCACAGTTTTGGAGATTATTTCAAAAGGGTTTAGGTACCCAAGTGAATTTGAGCACGGCTTTCCACCCTCAGATAGATGGGCAAGCTGAACGCACCATCCATACCCTTGAGGATATGCTGAGGGGCTGCGTCATTGATTTTAAAGGTAGTTGGGTAGATCACTTGCCATTAATAGAGTTCACATATAATAGTTTCCATGCCAGTATTAAGATGGCACCATTTTAGGAATTGTATGGGAGAAGATGTAGGTCACTAATAGGGTGGTATGAAGTAGGTGAGACGCAGATATTTTAGCCTGATCTTGTTCATCAGGAAATAAAGGATGTAAAATTCATTAGAGAATGACTTAAGACAGCTCAGAGTCGTCAGAAGTCCTATGCCAATGTTAGGAGAAGAGATCTAGAGTTTAAGGTTGGAGATTGGGTGTTTCTCAAGGTTTCTCCCATGGAGTCATGTGATTCAGGAAGAAAGGTAAGCTGAGTCCTCGCTATATAGGACCATACCAGATTTTAAGAAGGATAGGTGAAGTGGCGTATGAGTTAGAATTGCCAGTTAGTATATCTATGTTGAAGAAGTGTATTGGAGACCATTCTTTAGTATTGCTTGTCGAAGAAATCAAAGTGACAGACTCCTTATCCTATGAAAAAAAGCCTGTAGACATTTTGGATCACCAAGTTAGAATATTAAGAAACAAAGAGATAGCATCAGTTAAAGTGTTGTGGAGAAATCAAAAAATTAAAGAAGCAACTTGGGAATCAGAAGTTGACATGAGAGCTAGATACCCAAACCATTTTTATCCAATGGATGACGAAATGGAAGGTACAATCCTTGCCTAATTCTTACTAAGCCTTAACGCCCCGAAGTTTTTCTTAGCTAAATTTTGTCCCTAAATTATCAAGCATGGCTTATAGAATGGTTTATACTTTTTTATCAGTATAATACCTTACATTTCAACTTTTCATTATGTAGATGACTTAATAATCTTTCCATCTATATAAGATTCGTCTAAAACGGACACTCGGTGAAGAAGTTATGGCTATTTTATGTGCTAGTCAAAAAACATCGTCATTCTGGTGTTTAGCGCGCCGCGGAGAGGGTTTAATTAGCAATTGTCAAATTCCAGTGTGACATTGCAATATTGGAACATTGTGGAGGATCCCAATTTCCCATTCGTCAATTTCTAGTGAGCCACCGCGATAGTGGCGCATCGCAGTGGCCCATAAAATCGGGTTCCTAGTTTAATTTTTCCAGTTTCGTTTAGAAGTTAACAAGGGTAATTTGGAATTTTTTCAAGCCTCTTAAAACGTTCAAACAGTAGATTAAGACCTCTACAAGTAGAATATATGACATTCTCAAGATTTTTCTTAAAACAAAAACCCTAGTTCATATACTTCTCCTCCAAGAAACTCAAGATTCAACAATGAGTTTTCAAAATAAATTGAAGATTTGGAATTCCCAAGCCGTGGGCATCAAGAAGTATCCTTTAAATTTCTAGATAGAGGTACGTGGGGTTTATCCTAAAAACTACATGGGTTTAAAACTATTAGAGCATGATTTTTAGATTTTTATCAATGAATTTCAAAGGGGTTTTGGAATCTATGTTCTAAATTACGTACTCCCAATGTTTTAATGTTACTATTATTTTGACCTTGTGTTCCTATCCCCTAAATTGATTTACATGTATATGTATATGTATAGAATTTGAGATTTAAAATCATTGAGAGCATAAATTATGAACTCTCTCTCGTGTATTGAATTAAAGATTATGGTTTTGTGATTTGAAAGATGTTTTCGCAATATTATAGCATTTGAGCATGATTTGAAATTGTTGAGAGGCTGTTTCTTGATATAAATGTGTTCTTGTATTTAAGAGAAAGAATTGCATGTGAATTGATAACTTTGACATGACCACCTTGTACTGTACTACTGAAATGCTTAACAAATATGAGTTCCTTGCATTTGTTTACATGAGGTTTAAGAAAGAGTTTCTGTGAATTGAATTATTGAAATGGTGGTCCCAAAACTTGTGTTTTGAAAATAGAGATTTACGACAGATTAATAATGGCTCAGAGATGTGACTTACAAGCCAATGTTATGACGATACCATATGTATTTATGTCATAACAGAGTATATTTTCAGAGTATGTTTTCAGAGCATGTTTTCAGAGTATGTTTTCAAAGACTGCATGTTTTGAAAGAGTTTTAGAAAGGGGATTAAAGATGTTTAGGTGGTTACCCGAAGAAGGCGCGAGTTTAAGCAACTCTTAGCCTAAAATCGTATTTTCCGATACGGGTAGATTATTATTGTACGTTGGCGACGGCTGTGTGGCATAGTAGATTCAGAGACTTCGACCCTTGCGGCACACTTGGATTGGGGGTTTCACTGCCGAGTTAATGTCAGTTTCCATATAGCCCATGGAATGTTTCAGAGTTGTAGGGTATACCACCTAGCGCAGAAGTAATACAGATTTCTAAGAGTTGAGATGATTTTTACAAAGTCTTTAAAATGCCCATGTGAATTCTTACTATATGATATGTTTATGAACTATTTTAAATTTCTCTCATATATGTTGAATAATAAATGATTATTTTGGATATGCTTTGCGTACCAGTACATTTGTATTGACACCCCCCTCATCCCCCTATCTCTCAAGTTCTATGACTCAATCTAGGGGTCTGGATAAGCAGTAGATAATTCAGAAAGCTGATCAGATTGTACAGTGGTGAGCCTTCTCTATTTCAGAAGGCCTTCTTTCTAGATTATGTCACTTATTTCAGTTTTGGTCTACTGGGAGCCTTGTCCCAATTTCATACAGTTGTCAAATTTTAATGTATTAGAGATTTCGCAGACTGAGTCAGATGTTATTTAGATGTAGTTGATTTGCAGTTTCCATACCTATGTTGAATTCAGAGTTGACCATGTTTTCGTAGAAGATTATGTTTCCGCATTTTCTTTATTATATGAATGTTGTGCATGATTACCAGATAGAGAAGGGCGTTCCGGGTCTTCATAGTTCGGGATGTCTGTCACAGTTAGGCCCTAGTTCGAGTCGTGACAGATTACCACTTTAAGATATTGCTTCTCATTTTCAAAGCTACAATAGTCATGAGTTTGCATAAACTTTATCACTTTATCTAAACCCGACATAGGATGATTCGGTGACATATAGAAACATATTTTCTTAGGTCCAAGCATGATATGAGACATGGATTTTTATGGATCAAGAGCAACATAGCATAGGGATTGAATTCTTGAAAGATTGGGTTACTGAGGCATCATTGCTTCTAGTTTGGCGGTCGGATCATAACATAAGTTGCATAGATAACTCGAACCATGGTCATAGGCACGACTTCAATATATAAGACATTGATAGAATATCCTTATTAAATTAAAATAGGAGGAGCTTGCTTGAATAGAAATAGATTTTGTCATGACTCTTTCCTGAAATTATACATCTCAAGAAAATTCGGGTACTATCTTAATTCGCCATCTCTCCCTTAGATCAAAGTCTCAATCCTAGACTTGAGGACATATCTTCTCACTAAATCTACGAGCAAAACACTCAACATAATGGGGTATCGTCATACACGTAACCGCTAAACTCCCCCTGATAAACTATACTCTGAAGGCATTGCTTTTCGAAAATGCTACTCTTAACTTTCGCTAGCCTCTATAGCTATCTCGTTAGCATACACATCTACACTCCTTATCACATAATAAATCATTCTTCACTACTTTACATGCAAACCCTAGACCTTTACTCATATACTTACAATTTTAACAAAATTTGTAAAACTATACCAAAGGGGCATATTGCCTACCCAAATTTCCTCAATTCAACTCTAAAGATCATCATACAACAACTCCCCAGATTTCTCCATACTACAAAATTCAATAATGTGGGCTAGATATACATGACACTTATACATATATAAACCTTATCTAAAAATATGCTACCTGGGGAGGGGGGTTCAACTTATTCTCATATACTCATTCTCTTAACCACTTAATGATTTAGCCATAATTCATCATTTTTCTTTTATTCTCACATATGCATATACATCACAATCGTCCACTCATTATTCTACAAGTTGCCAATCTCGGCTATTGCACACATAAAACCAAGCCTACTACTTACTCCTACAAAACATGCATAATAACTATTAATTTACTATCCTTATCGCCATAATTCATATCTATAGTTCAATCCTATAGTCTAGAAACACCAATCATATGAAACATATCATATACTATACTAATGGGCAAGATTTGCCCGATGATATACTTTGTCCATTTATGAATTGGAATGAGAGGAGAAGACTACATTACCCTTCTGGCAATTAAATTAGTGACTGGAACGCCGATAACAAGGTCACCACGACACGGTGAAGGCCTCACCGCTATTACCATTGCGACATACCACTATCGCAATGAGGTTCTGTAATCGAAATCCAAACATGACCCAATCCTCATCCAAAATCCAAAACTTCCCCGAGACATGCTCCTTACACGCCTAAACATAAATAAACTAAAAAACCTACGTCTCGGGGTTGGGAAGACCAATTTAAAAATCTTTAAAGTTAAAAGTCTTAAAATATGCCTTAGTCTCCCAACACTTAGAAAAATTTTCAGGTCCTAAGCTTCCATGCCTGCAACTAAAAGTTAAGTCAAAATAGAAATACCAACCTAACTCCTTTATTTCACTTAACTATGGCCCGAAAGTTCATCATCTCCATAGCACTACAACTACACCTCAAAAATCTGCTACCTACCTTCTTTCGTGTAGTACTATTTTACAACGACTAGAGAAAAGACAATTAATGGGGTAAAGTCACGTAATAAAGATAGTTGATCATAATCTTATAATATAACCCATTTCCATCTATTAACGTATCCCACTTTCTCACATCATATTTACTTACCCATGCATACATTTAGACTGCCTGCAGATTCCATTCACACCAATGAGTCTCTACCCATAACTTATTGACTAATCTAGCCCTTTCCATTCATAACCTTTAAATGATTTCTACGTCCACCACAACTATCCATCTTGAGATCCTTCCCTATTTTGAATAAATAGTAATCATAGCCAGGCACTCCACAAACTACCATACACTCTAAAAATATTGCTACAATATTGGCAGGTCACCATAAAAGAGCAACCCACCCCTCAGTCAAGGGTTATACAATTCAAACTACTTACTTGCGCAAAAGTCATCCTCACCATGGCTTCTAACCTTGTGACTTCATATCACTAGCTTCAGGATCATCTTACTACCAATAGGGCATGATACCTTAAAACATACTACTACTCGAGCTGAAATATTATTCCAACATTCTGATACATCACTATCCTTAAGCATAACATCTGCAACAAGAATTTCAAAAGAGATTGAATACACTTCATACCTCAAGCTCAAACTCACAATTGATATAGATAGGGGTATAATCTTAAATCAATACACTTTAAAGCACTTATGGACTCAAGTCCTTGTGCAATTTCATAGTCTTTTATGACTTAATTAGAAGGGACCACCTTATTTAAATTCTAAGATTCTACACTTGAACTGGCTCAACAATGAGACATAATTAATAAAATCAAGGTAAGGAAAGAATTTAGATAACTTTCAAAGGGACAACACAATGGCACGATCCAGAACATGAAGAAAAGTGAAACATTCCTAAACGCCTAGTAGTTTCCTACTTATAAGTGTGGCGCGCTACACACTCTTAAATAGGACTTTACATAACGCGATTTTCCAGATACCCTGGAATAATGAACTGTGATCTGATACCAAGTTTTTCACGACCAGGACCAAGGCCCTGGCTGCGATGAGCATCCCAAACTATGAAGGCCCGAGCGCCTTTTTCTGTCTGGCAATCATGCAAACATTCATATACTATAAATAAATGTGGAAATGATAATATAACGAAAACATGTTCAATCTCTTAATTCAACTGAACAATACAAAATTTAGTTCATAACATTCAAACACATGACACCAGTTTGTAAAATCTCTAAAAATATGAAACCAACATCCGTCTAAAACTAGAACAAGGCCCCCAATCGGACCATAAACCAAAATAATATAACAATGCCCCATAACAAGGCCTTCCAAAATAAGGGAGGCTCACCAACTACAACTTCTGAAAAAATCAATCTACTGCTTAGCGGGACCCCGGTATTGAACCTCAAATCCTGAAATATATAGGGTCAATACAATTGTACTGGTATATGAAACAACCCAAAATAGCATGGTTTTATACAACATAATGAGAGAATTTTTATAAAACAATGAGCATAATGCATAAGTAAAAACACATGGGCATACTGATAAGAACTTCAATAATCTCTTGGAAATCGTGACTTATTCTCTGTTTATTTCTTGGCTAAATGGTACACCCTACAATCCTAATCATCCCACGGGCTATATGGAATTTGTCCTTGACTCGGCGGCCAAGCCCCCAATCCAAGTTTACCGCAAGGATTAGTGTATCAGTAAGGGAGACACGCAAGAGCACACAGTATAGTGTCATATTCCCAATCAATCAACATGTCATGGTAGTGCACCAGTCTATAAAACAGGGCTCCTAACCTTAGTCCAAGGTTGGGACGACATGAATCAAGCTAAACCAGACCACAAAGAAGGGTACCTTAACCTCGTGTCGGCAAATCACGATTTTTAGCATTGAGTCTAACGACTCGTGCTTTCTACAAGTAACCATCTAACCTTCTCTAAGCCCAAATTTTCAATTCTTTAAAACCATGCTTTCATGCCTTCACAACACTCAACATTTATTTTATTAAGGGTACACTATCACCGGGTATCGTCATATCTAGACTTGCAAGTCATCCATATCAATTCACAACCCATTCTCATTCCAAACATGCAAATAACCACCCAAAAGATTTATAACTTAAATATGCGGTGGCCATGTAAATTATTTAACCTTGTGCAATTCTTCATTTTCATGCAAAGATATAGCTAAAACAAAAGGACCCCCTCTCATAAATTCACAAATAATCTCAACCCAAGTGTGGATAACCATCAATTGACAATGAAGTTCAAAACATAGAAATGAATACCACATATCGCATAAATCAAGAAAAATTCACACTGAGAGGGAGGTCTCATAAATCATGCTCTCCATTAAACCTTTCACTACAAATGATATCATATAAATATATATATTTATATATATATATATAAAATTAAATTTAAATTCCACAAAAATAAGTCCAAAATAACACATGCTTTCATTAAGACAGTTCCATGATACAAGTTTTTCAAAATATTCTCAAACATTCTTTGTAAACAAAATTATAGATCTTTGATCTTGATAAAAACAAGAAAACTTATGCCCATGAAGTTTAGGGTAGTCCCACATACCTTATGTTATTTTAGTTTAAAGAATAGGACCCGAATCTTGATTTGTTTCTTAGAAATCTTGAACTTAAAGATGGATTCTTGATCTTTTGGGGAGGGAAGTTAGGGTTTTGTTCTTGATGAATTTGAGCAATTATGGGCATATAATGCCCTAATAATGTTTTAATCAGTTGTTAACATGACTAGGGTTATGGAAAAATGTCTAAACTACCCTTCGGAATTAATTTTTTCAGCAGAATCCCACTTTTGAAGCTCACTGCGACGTGCCACTATCGCAGTGGCTTACTGGTTCTGACGAAAATGATCATAACTTTTTGCTCGGGCATCGCATTAAGGCGAGATTGGTATCGTTGGAAAGCTGACTCAATTTACTACAATTTGGTGGGTCTTGAGCTGAAAAATTTCACATGTGCCAAAAGTTATACACATTCTAAGTTGATCCTTGTATAATCGAATACCAAACTTCGGATGATTCAATGGCTCTTAGCTCAACTTTGCTCTAAATGATTTCCATGAATATTTTTTACCTCATAATCACTTAACACACTACGATAAAGATCATGATACATGAATTTAAATATGAGTCATGGAATTAGAGTTTACACACGTAGGAGTGATGGTTTGATTTGTAGCTCGAAAATGCAGGGTGTTATATAAAAGCTCGCGTAACCTTCAGGGAACCCTTCACTCCGTCATTTTGTAAGACTGAAGCATCATCAAGGTGCTTACTTCTAATCCTGAGAACTTCTTACATTAACTCAGTAGACAAACCGAATAATTAGTATATAAAATATGGTAAACTAAATTTTGAATACACCAACAAATCTTTATGTTGGAAAATATGTAATCTAAACCAGAAGTTAGATAAAAAACTTACATATAATCTAAAACCTCCAGCCCTACAGTATTGTCTTGTGAGCAAGTATTTCTCTCCAGAAATGTTGTATGCTCATTTCTATAATAAGATCCTTTATATAGCCACAAACAACACAATATAAAACCGAATTGTGTCCCATTCATGCTAGTCATTTTTGTAAATAAAAAAGAATTGGGGAAAAAGGGAGGGATTACCCCATAGGGAATTTGGGAGTTCAGGTAGTCCTTTTCACTGAGAAATCAAATTTCAGTTAAATTATAATATTCAGCCATAAGCAGTGACCACAAAATTAATTGATGAGGCTTCATATTATGGAATTAGTTTGTTTCCTTCCGAAATAATTTTACCATAATAAATTACGAATTCTTCTATTAAATTTTATTTAACTCCCCGTGTCAAGACTCATGTACGAATCAAATAAATTAAATCACTGACAATATGATTTGTCAATTATTTTCTTTTGACTTTTGCTTAAATTATTTTATATGCCAGATATAAAATTAACGGGTTGAGTTTGCACTTAAAAATTTATAAGCTTTCATAAAGATGTATCATCAATCTTTAAATTGAGACATAAATTTCACAACTAACTATTACTTTGCCAATGTACATTTCATCCAAATTAAAAGACATGTTAACCCACAAAAGAATTTATCCTTGTAATAAATCAAGGCAGTAAATGGTATACATAAGTGTGATATGACAAAATGTTTACGCCAAGATCTGAGCCACTTCATGTGTATATAGGCCTAAACCCAATGATTTCTTACTATACATAGATATCATGCTCAATCTTGTAGTGTGGTGAGTGCTTTGGATCTTGATCATAATAAATATCTAGCATAGAGTTAAGTTTGGATCTTGATCAGAAGAAATATCTAGCATAGAGTTAAGTTGAGTGCACTCCTACTGATTGAGTTCTAGCATTGGATTTTACTAGCATCAACTTTAAACAAGTATCTCTCCTAGAATATGAAGAGTTATGTAGCTCATTACCTATCAAATTAAAGATCTTTGAGTTTTCTTACCAGCGCCACTAATCATTTGTAAATTAGAGTTCAGAACAAAAAATTAAGAACAAAATAGTGGAGATTCATGATTTCAAGGTGCCACGGAGCTCAAGGTGCCACAGAGCTGGACCTTCCATTATTTCAAGGTGTCCCAAAGCCCAGACCCCGCAATATCATTAAGGACAGAGGTGATATTCTAGTGGCACCTCCTTCGATTTCTTGCATATTTGTAAGGTTCTTTTGGTCTTTTTCTTACTCCAAAAACTCCCCCCGCCTATACAAAACCTTTTCAACTTTCTAATGCACGATATTAACAATCAAAACATGTTCCTCTAATCCCCAAAGGCTCCAAGATTCATGATCACCTATTGTTCAATCTTAAGGTTCTCTATAGGAGTTTCTTGCTAAGTTCATATCAAAAAGATATGTAGAAAAAATATTTTTGAAGTATCCTTTTGAATGTATAATCTCTTAACCCGCATGCATGTTTACATATTTTGAATATTGATGATAAAGTTTTCAAACTGTATTTTGAATTTATGGGATGAACATGAACTTGTGATGAAAACTGATGGAGTCACAGGCGTATTTATAGATAGGCTAGAGACTTTTAGGCAAATAACTTTAACTCTAGAAACTTTCATAGTTATTTCTTGCCATAAAAGAAATACCATATATATATAACTCAGAGAAAAAGTAATTGATTGATTTAATACTTTAATTGGGAGACAAGGTAAAGTTTTTACCAAAAATATATGGGTCATTAATACGTAATATTATACGTAATATTCTTACATTCTCCCACTTGACCCACATATCAAAATCAGACAATCCTTATGAGTGAAAATAAACAATATGGCCATAAACACATATTCACTCAACTTAATAGTTATGCAAAAATCACTTTTATCAAGAATATATTGATACAAGAATCATGGCAGTCACGATCTTAATCAAACACTTCCTTCCATGTATTACGATGTACAATATATTCTAAATAAAGTGTTCAACAACTTTATAAATGATCTTAATATAAGTCATTCAGAGTCCAACTTTATTTGATCCAATGATCACTTTATAATACATGAAAATTAAAAAATGTGCACATTCATGTATATAAAAACAATAATGTCTAGACAAATTTGTTAGAGAATATAACGAGATTGTAATGAGTTACTAAGTCCTATACGAGTCGCATGATCCTTGAAAATATTAGTTGGTAAACTTTAGTCATAGGATCAGCAATCATCAAAGTAGTACTAACATATTCAAAACTTACATCTTGCCTATTGACATGGTCTCTAACAATCCAATATTTTATGTTGATGTGCTTACTTCAACTTCCACTCTTATTATTCTTCGAAAAGAATACCGCAGCTGAATTATCACAAAACAGTCTTAATGGTCTTGCAATAGAATCAAGAACTTTAAAACTTGAAGTAAAGTTCTTCAAGTATAACGCATGTGATGTAGCTTCATAGCATTCCTACTACAAAGACAATATCAGGTCTAGTGCAAACCTATGCATACATAAGGCTCCCAACAAGTGAAGCATATGGAATGTCTTTCATTTGCTCTTGTTCCAATGCATTTTGTTGATATTAATTTAATGATAATTTATCAAATTTAATGATAGGTGCTGCTATAGGTGAACAGTTTTTCATTCCATATCTTTTCAATAATCTTTAAGTGTAGGTTTTTTGAGATAGTCCAAGTAATTGTTGAGATCTATCTCTAATAATCTCTATGCCAATGACATATGAGGCTTCACCCATTTTCTTCATTTCAAAATTTTGAATCAGAAATTGTTTCGTCTCATGTAACAACCCCAAATCATTACCAACAAGTAAAATGGCATCCACATATAGGACTAGGAAAATATATTTAATCCCACTTATCTTAAAGTATATACATTAATCAATGATATTCTCCGTAAATCCGTACGAAGAAATAACATTATGAAATTTAATATACCATTGGTAGGAAGCCTGTTTTAGTCCATAGATATATTTATTCAACTTGCAAACAAAGTGACTTTCATTCTTATCACAAATCCTTCGGGATGATGCATGTATACCTCTTCTTCAAGATCTCCATTCAAGAATGTCGTTTTCACATCCATTTGATGTAGCTCTAAATCAAAATAAGCTACCAATGCCATAATTATTCTTAATGAATCCTTCTTTGACATGGGGAGAGAAGGTTTTAGGATAATCAATACCTTCTTTTTGAGTGAAATCCTTGGCTACAAGTCTAGTTTTATATCACTCAACATTACCAGATGAGTCACTTTTGGTTTTATAAACCCATTTAGATCCTATAGTAGAGACTTTTTTTGGTAATTCAACGAGATTCCAGACTTTAATTTTAGTCATAGATTCTATCTCTTCTTTCATGGAATCATACCAAAGTGTGGAGTTTCTCCACTTATAGCTTGCGAAAATGAACATGGATCATCTTTTAGTCCAATATCATAACCAGACTCTTAAATATATACAACACAGTCACTAGAAATTGCTAATCTACAAACCCTTGAGGATCTTTTTACTTTTATTGGTTCAGGTGATCCTTCAACAATGAATTCGAGTAAAGCAAGTTGTTCTTCATGTGGCTCATCAAGTGGTGGTGGCTCTTGAACTTGTTGCTCTTCAGGTAATTCATGAAAATTTAACTGATTTGCATTTAAGTTTTCAGTATATAAAGATACCATAAGTGGTTCCCTTATCTCTTTTAGTTCCACCACTTGAGTTGAACCACTCCTACTTACTTCATGTTCCTCGAGAAAAATTTAGCATTTCTAGCCGTAATAATTTTAGAATAATGAGAAGGAAAATAAAACTTGAATCCTTTAGAGTTAACCACATAGCCTATAAGAAACCGCTTATTATTCGTTCATCCAATTTTTTAAAAAAATGTGGAGTATAAATCCTTACTTTAGTTGGACATCCCCAAATGTTTAAGTGGCTTAAACTAGGTTTTCATCCTTTAAATAATTCAAAAGTTGTCTTGGTGACAACCTTGAATGGAACTCTATTTAAAATATACACAGCAGTTTTTAAGAACTCACTCCATAAGGATAAAGATAAACTTGATTTGCTAACCATGCTTCTTACCATGTCCATTAATGTCTAGTTTCTTCTTTCGATCACACCATTTTTTGTGGTGTTCCGGGGATGATATATTGTTTAATTATACCTTCTTTTTTAAGGAACTCAGTAAATGGACCTTTAAATTGTCCCTTTTTTGTGTACCTACCATAATATTCTTTACCCCTATCTGACTTTACAATTTTGATCTGAGCTCCAATTTATTTCTCTACTTCTGTTTTAAAAACTTCAAAAGCGTCAAGTGCTTCTGATTTATTAAACAAAAGATAGAGATACATATATCTAGAATAGTCATCAATAAATGAGATGAAATATCTTTCACTATTCAAGCAAGCGGTAGGAAAAGATCCACAAATATTTATATGTATGATCTCAAAAAAGAATTAGGCTCAAAAAAATGCATGCAGTACACTACACTCACATGCCCAAATACATACACATCGTCATTCCTGCTTAAACCAAAAAACTAAGAAAAAATAAAAGATGAAGAGCCAAAGAGTACCACAAGTCGGCACTAGCAAGAAAAAGATAATCTAAGAGATGGAGATACGAAGAGTTGAAAAATTTATGTGGAGTATTTTATATATCTAGCTAGGGATAAAAGTGTGAGTATAACACATCTTAATGGGTACTTGTTCATCTGATAAGTAAATTAAGTAATCTGCCCTTGTACCAATAAATTGTTAAATGTAAAATTGTAATGCATTCTACCATAATTTGCATCCTTGTGACCTTTCTATCTAGGGACATGTCCTTGGTAAGCTGAATCTTCTCTATGTCCTGTCTAATCACCTTCCTTCAATATTTCTTTGATCTATCTCAACCTTACTTGAATCCATCCTTAGCCAATCTCTCACCTCCGTACTAGGTCATCCGAGCAGTTCCTCGTCATAAGCCTAGACTATCTCAACTTTTTTTTCGTATCTTGACTTTCACTGAAGCCACTTCTATCTTATCTCGAATAACCTTATTTCTAATCTTATTTTTTCTAGTAAACTCACACATTCATGAAGTATTCTCATCTCCACCACCTTCATATTTTGGTTGTGCAAGTTCTTGACAGGTTAACACTCCACCTCATACAAAATAGTTGACCTAACCACAACTTTTGTAAAACTTGCATTCAAGTTTAGGAGGCATTTTTACTTTCTTATCACATAAGATTTATAAGGTGGGCCTCCTTGAGTGACATCCTCGTCGATCTTTCATAGACCTAAGATACTTAAAGCTATCTCTCTTTTGAATGGGCTGAGTATCAAGCTTTAAAACCATATCAGCCTTAGGACTTGCACTCTAAATATTTTGTCTTAGACACACTAAACCTAAACCCTTTAGTCTCTACGGTTTGCCTCCAAACCTCAAACTTAGAATTAACTCCACCATGGATCTTGTCAATTGGGATTACATCATCTACAAATAGCATACATCATGGCACCTCACTTTGAATTTTTCATGTCAATATATCCATGACCAAAGAAAATAAAAATGGATTAAGATTCAAACCCTGGTATAACCCCATCAAGATGGAAAATTTCTCTAAGTTCCTCCCATAATTCAAACACAAGTCTTGGGTCGATAGTATATATCCTTAATCATCCTAGTATAATCCATAGGTACATATCTAGCTTCCAATAACCTCCGAAAAACATCCCTAGGGACTTTATCTTAGGCTTTTTCTAGGTCTATGGACAATATGTATAATCCCTTCCTCCTCTCCCTATACTTCTTCACCACTATCCTTGTGAGATAGATGGCTTCAACAGTCGAGCTTCCTAACATGAATCCAAACTACTTCTCAAAAGTCATGACCATCCTCCTTAACCTCAACTATACAACCTTCTCCTACACCTTAATATTGTTGCTTAACAAATTGATACCCCTATAGTTGTTGCAATTTTGAATGTCCTTTTGTTCTTATATAATGGAATCATTGTACTCTATCTCCAAGTTTAAAATATATTCATCACCAGAAAATGATGTTAAACAACCCAGTAAGCCACCCCATACCTACCCCTCCTTTGCACTTCTAAAAGTCCACCAAAATCTTGTCTGGTGCAGTTTTTATACCCTTATTCATGCTACAAATAGCATCCTTTACCTCATCAGCTTTTAATACATCTATAATAACCATAGTTGTTAAGATTCTAGAGTGCTCCAAATCCCTAAAAACAATGCTAGTGTCTTTTTCTTCATTAAGAGTTTATGAAATTAAGACTGTCATCTATATCTAATAAGAACCTCCTCCACCAGAACTTTGTCATTTGCATCATTTAGGCATTTTACTTAGTCAAGGTCCCGATCCCTCCTCTCCCTAACCTTGGCTAGATTGTACAACTTTGAATCTCTACATTCACCCTCTAACGTTTTGTATAAGCTTTTAAACATTGTGTATTTAGCTGTTATGGCCGCCAACTTAGCTTTATTCCTAGAAATCTTATACTTCTCCCTATTTTTTTGCTTCTCCTCCTCATCTTTAATCTCGGTTAACTTGTGCAAGCCTCTTTTTAGCCACCACCTTCTCTTTTACCTCTCCATTCTACCATCAATCCCTTGGTTCCTGCTAAAGCAGCCTCTCCAGACACCCAATGCCTCTCTAGTCATGTTCATGACGTAACAGACAGTCGTATCCCACATACTATCTAGATTACCTCAACACTCCTAAGTCATTCTAATCATAAGTTTCTCCCCTTCTCAAATGAATTGGTTATAGTTAGGCTACCACATCTAATCCTCAGTTGGTTATCTACACCTCTCTTCCTTCTCTCCTTCGTGATCTCTAAGTCATTCACGAAAATCTTATGGTAAGTAAGAAATTCACAGTAGTTATAACCTTACCATCTTTATAAAAAAACTCTTTCACCCTTTCGAAAGAGCAAAAAGTCAATTTGAGTCTTGGATACCAAAAGTATAAATGATAACCAAGTGAATTTCCTTCTTTGTAAAGCTAGAATTAGCTACCATTAACCCAAAAGCCTGAGAAAAATCCAAAAATGAGGCTTCTCTCTCATATTTCTCCCTAAAAGCAAAGCCTTCATGCACATCGTCATAACCCCTCGATGATGACCTGATATGCCCATTGAAATCCCCTCCTATGAAAAGTTTCATGTTATTAGGGACACCACTCATCATCTCATCCAAAGCCTCCCAGAAGATCTGCTTCTCTTCCTCACTCGAGCCTATTTGTAGGGCATAATCACTAATAATGTTCAAATAAGACCCTCCAATGACCAATTTAATCGAAATTATTCTATTATTGACCGTCATGACCTGAACCACTTTCTCCCTAAGCTTTTCATCTACTAGGATACCAAATCTATTCATGTTCATCTCGCTTCCTAAGTACCACAACTTATACTCGTCCACTACCTGCGCCTTAGTACCTACCCATTTATTTTTTAGAGAGAAGCTATATTAATCTGCCTTTGCCTAAGAATTTTCACTAGTTTTATGGACTTTTCCAATGAAGACCCCATGTTCTAAGAACCTACTCTCAACCTAGAGGTTCCCTCAACCTCGTTACCCTTTCTGTTCCCTTACCCCGCCCAACCCCTGACCCTTATCCAAGCTCTGATCTAAGACATGACCCTAATCTATCAACATCAATCAAAACCACCAAAGAAAACTAAGCTAAAAAGAAAGATGCTAAACAGGATTGCTAAACTCTATGAAAACACACTACATGCAATAATGCAATCTAAGAAAAATGAAGAATAGGTCATGACTAAAGGCAATGCACCGATTTTAACAAGAACGGAAAGAAAAAATCCAAAAATCAACAAATGTTATATACTAGTTCAATATCAAAAGAAAAAAATCAACAGATGTTATATACTAGTTCAATATTCAACAAGTAGAAATATTGTTATACACCTAATGCGCCCTATAACAAGAATGAGGCAGAGGTAGACTATTCAGAGGATAGAAAGATGGAACAATTGAGAACTCAATTAAAACAATATAGAAATTAAAAACCAGGAGAAACTTAAAATTAAAGGAATGGAATCACTGGGATTAGAGCGTCTTCTTAGTCAATTCATTATATTCTGAAAAAAATTGGTGTTGAAATTGGTTGTCAAAATATAGGTCACCAAAATAGTCATCTGAGGAACGTCGGAGAGTGGATCTTATACCTGAAATAAAGTAGGAAGAAAAAGAAAAAATAAAACAAACAGATCTGAGAAGATGAAACCCTCACCAAAGATCAGAATAGTGTAGTATGGCAGAGAGCGCGGAGGTGGCAGTGTTGTGTGTCAGTGCAGTGGATGAGATGACAACATCAAATTCAAGCCCATGAGAAAGAGGGACTGCAGTGGCAGAAAATGATATGGAGAGAACGAACAAGATTGGAGCAGACGACACCCTAACCCTCGTGAAAATAACATATAAAGTAGAAAATTAAAGATGATAAATCAGTACTGGGGTCTCATTTTGTTTCGTTCAAAAAGATTTATAGAATGATGTTTAGAAAAGTAATTCTATAGATCGTGAACTCTAGTTTCCATAAAATTAAACCATTAATAATTTTGATGTTTCTACTACAAGATATGAATTTTCTACCATAAATGGGCTAAACTATAAAAATGTGAGAAATATCAAAAGGAAAAGAGAAGAAACCACCTTCTATTGTGCTTTCTCATTATGGCTTGTGACACTGCAACTGATGCAAAATAATAAAGAGTATATCTATATTTATAGAGATCCTAACCACGGCTATTAGAGATGTTGGTCGATGTGGGACAATAATTTTCCAATACAAACAAGGTAAAAAATACAGCTACAAAGTTCTCCCAATCACGTGCAAATTGGGGAATCTTACTCTCCATTTCTTTTTTTTATTATTTTTTTCAAAATCTTACTTGGTTTGGAGACACATGACTTATGTGAAAATTAAAGGCTAAGATTTAATGACTAAAGTAAGATCCTAATCATATTAACTAACTAGTTTTGGACACGTGTGTTGTACGTGTATTCCGTGCTAAATTGTGTAGAGTTGGTTTAACTATATACATTCTCAAAAATACTTTTCTTATGAGTAACTAATAACGTAACTGCAAAACTCAAAGCTCTATTTGTAGAGTAATTGTGGTGTTTTGTGAGTTATTATCTATCAATTTGAATGTTAAAAGTTATATTTAAACATGCGTATATGAATAAAATAAAATGTAATTGTGAATACATTCAACTTACTCTGATCTTTTTATTATTTATTTCTTTTAACATAAATTTGGAACTCTTTTTGTGTTAGAGTTTGTCCTGAATTTCCTGCTTTATTTGAATTTTACATTAATTGTGTTTTACTTCTAAAAGATTTTCTTAATGGAATAATATGAGAATACCATTTAGAAGAGGGATAGAAATGTCGTTCAACTTTTGACGGACATTTTTGACTTCAAGTGTACTATTTTGGGGCTCTCCAATTTTTGATATAACCAGTTTCGAATCACGTGTGTTGCACTGTGCACGTGTATTCCATGTTAATTGATACAATTTTTTACATTAAAAAATATAATTCATCTAATGTTATTATACCAACTTTATCCTTTTTTAAGTATAATTTGTGCAGCATGTTACAAGTTTTAACCAATCAAGCATCGTCACATCACTTCAATATAATTTGATTGGTTCAAAAGAGTTTTCCTTTGTTACTACTCTTCTATACTACGACAATATATAGAGGTCTCAAAATGCAGAAAAGACACCAGAACTCTAACTAGACGCTAGAGAGAACCTACAGATCAAGCGCCACAAAATTTTTTAAGAGATACAAGCACTCAAATACTCAAGCATTTCTCTACAAGTTCTAGATATCAACAAGAAGATTCAAATAAAAATTCAAGACATGGATTCACAAACAAGTCAAGACCAAAACCACCAAATCCAAGATCAAGTTTCAACTCCTTGAATTCAAGTACAAGTCAAGATCAAGTCCATCAAGATTCGAGATCAAACAGCCACTTGAGTATAAGTCAAGATCAAGTGCTTCATGATCAAGCTCAAAAGACCTTGAATTTTATTCAAAAAGAATAATCAAAGAATTTATGGAGATTGCAACACTCACTATAGTATTTCGTTTAGTTCCAATTTATAGTATTTTCCTTAGTTTTAATTTATGTGACATACTTTATGTTTTTGTCTGTTTAAAAACAATGTCACCTTTCTATAAATATAAATAATTTAACTTTAAAAATCCACTTTTACCCTTAATGAAATGATTTACTTTCATACAAATAGTCAACGGGTGTTGTAGACCTAAAATATCAAAATTCTTCCTATCATTCTTAAAGTTTGTGACAATTCAAATGGTACCAGATAAATTGGATAGAGTGAGTATATACTAACAATGTAAACAGACTAAAATTGGCATAATGAATACAAATATCCTTTAACTTAGCTTTAGTTGGCATCTACATCTTTTAACTTTGGGTCTACATAAATAGATATTAAAACGGTCATAAAGTTAAACAAGCAAACACATGAACCTCATGTGCAAATCTCACGTGATTTGATATGTAAGACACATGCATCTACATGATTTATCATGTAGGACACGTGTATTTTCTTGTTCAACTTTATGAAGTTCAAGTGTCTACTTATGCAAAATCAAAATTTAATGACATAAATACTAGCTAAGGCCAAGTTAAAAGACACGTTTATGTATTATGTCGACTAGAATTTATACCTCTTTAATAGATGTGCATGATCCATGGTAAGTTGACAAGAAGTGAAATTATATTCATCTCAATATAAGGAATTAGAGATGTGTATACTTTCCTCGTGGCTATGAAGTTTGAGATTTTGAGCTAAAATTGCAGCCATGTCCATCATTCATCAAGTAAACATCCTTATTATTCAACATCACTAAAACAAAAGATTCCATTAAGGCCAACTATGAATTCTCATTCATCCTCATATCAACTATCTTCACATATGACAATTCAGTTAGACTTGTATGTGTTAAACATATAACTAGTGTAGACACCTAATTTTGTCCCTCCCAAAAATCTAATTTATCCATTTTTCACCTCACCTTATCATACACCCTCACCCATTTAATAATTTATCCCACAAAAATCTAAATAACAAACTCACAACAAAAATGACAACCCCTCTAACTAATTTTGACGTATCACACCCATACCCATACCCCTACCATACCCCCTCACCCACTCAAGTTTTCTACATACCCAGTGAACATATATACATAAAACACACCTACTGATCTTAAACCTTCACTCACAGATATTCATTCACACACACAATTCTCATAATATACACACATACACACAGCATTTACACTCACAAGCATGGGACTCTTCCATTATTTTTCTTTTGATTAAACTCACTGTTACATAACTACACACAATGAATTCTTATCATTTTTATCAAATACACTCATACACTTACTGACATGCACATACTACAACACATATACACACACGCAGTAGAGGAAACAAGGAAAGAGGAGAAGAATTGAGAGGAAACAAATGAACCCAGAAACTAAGAAGGGTGATGGAAATTAGTAAAAAAACAACTGTTTTGGACTATTTTTGGCAACTAATCAAAATCGGCTCTAGCTCGTCGGATCGACTCACCCCCAACCCCAAAATCCCCAAAACCTCTTCGTCTCTGATATTTTTGGCGAAATCTCACTGAAAAATATTGTTGTCATATAATTCAGACTTGTTTTTCTCTAAATTTTGCCATTGCCGAGCTCATCGAAGCTCCGGTAAAGTTTTAGCAGAAAAATCAGCTCTATCTTGCCTAACCTCACTGTTTCAGTGAATAGTAGCAGCGCCGGCGTAGTTATTGGTTTGGGATTTGGGTTTTTTTTGTCTCGATCGATTTATCGTGGTTAATTTTAGGTTGCAATTTCTCAATATCGAGTTTGATTTTGATCATTGTTGAGGTTCGACTCAAATTTTTGACGCAGATTCTACCAAGTTTAAGTGGAATAATACATCAATTCTAAAAGCTTTTTCTGACGTACAATTCTTAACTCTATTTCTTTTTTCTATCAAAGTGATGTAATTAATGATATAATTTATTGGTGATTTGATTTTTGATTGTGTGGTTGAGAAATGCTAATTGTTGTGGTTTGATAGATCAATGGAAAGTGATTAATTAGTTGAGAATGACTTAAACTAAATTGGAAATAAATTGAAACGGGAATTGAAAATTGTTAAAAGTGAATATTGGTTTATGTTGGTTCATTGACAATTGCTTGATTCGAAATAAGCATCGACTTTGTTAAGTTTAATAGAGTCATATTTTAGGTCGTGAATCATTAAGTAAATGATAGGGGTAGGCAAACTTAGGGATATTGAATTGTGAATGTTTGAAGTATTTGTTGAGTGGTGTTGGTTTTCTCGCATTGAAAAAATATACTCATTTAGCCAGAGAATACCCCGAGGCTATTTGTATTTACTCAGTGGGGAATACCCCGACGGATTATGTCGGTGGAAGATGATAATGATCAAGACCTGAGACATCGGGTAGAGCATAGTCTAGGATTGGTTTAGAATAGGATTTACATTTTTCATATTTTTCTATTTTGGGGAATATATAATTTGAACTAGACATTATCTGGGTTTTGAATTTTGTTTGATTTGTTTGTTTTGTTTGTTTGCTTGTCTTTATGTGTTTTATTGGTCTATTTACTTTATAGTTTCATACTAACAAATATACTCCATGAAGCGACCGTGGTTGAACCATGGAACCAAGGGATGCCTAACACCTTTCCCTCGACCAACAGAATTCCTTAACCAGAATCTTTGTTTGCAAACTATTTTTTAAAAGAGTCAAAATAGTTTTGAAAAGGATTTCCAAAGGTGACTTGGCACACCGAGCTTATGTCAAGTGGCGACTGAATTTGAATGTAAAAATAATCATTTTTCAAAACAAATCATTATTTTGTCACTTTAATAATCAAAACTCTTTCAAACTTTAAATTTAATCTTTTTTGGTTAAAAAATGGGAGTGACAGCTCACGCGACTTTGCTGGGAACTTTTCAGAATTGGAGCTTATTTTTTGAGCTGGATCAGCTTAGTTTGACGTTATGGGTGTATAGACGTTGTTAGAGTTATCATTTATATTGCTTTATCATTGTTGCATACTTATGTTCTACGTGTTTACAGTTTTTCCTTATGTGTTACAGCTTTATACCTGTCACGACTCGAGCCTAGGCCCTAGCCTAGACGAGCATCCCAAACCATGAAGGCACGGAACATCCATTCTCTATCTGTTTATCATGCACAACATTCGTAATAATAATAAAATGCGGAATTGAAACTGAGTACGGAATACATGGTCAAGTTCTGCAACATTTCTGAATAATACTATCTAACATCAGTCTGCGAAATCTCTACTAAGAACACAAACATCTGTCTGAAAAGAAACTGGGACAAGGCCCCCAGTAAACTAAAAACATAATAAATAAGATAATGTCTGACATAATTAGGCCTTCCGAATAATAGAAGGCTCACCACTGCGAGATCAAGTCTACAAATCCGAGAATGTCTACTGAGTAGCTGGACCCCTAGACTGTGCCTCAGGACCTGGAAGGACGGGGGGTCAGCACAAAAGTACTGGCACGCGAAGCAATACAAAAATAGTATAATGGAACATACATATATATATATATTAAGTGAAAGCAATTTTTCATCAAGACATCATGTATAAAACTGTTTCCGAAAAATACATGGGCACTTTCTGAAAACATGTAACCTGTCTGTTCATTTCAAGTCAAATGGAATCCGTCATTGACTCGGCGGGGAAGCCCCCAACCCAAGTGTGCCGCAAGGGTTGGAGTGTCTGAGTCTGATACGCCATAGGACATTTAAGTCAGCGCATAATAGTATACCCGGGTCGGCAAACCACGGTTTTAGGCAATGAGTCGCTTGAACTCAAGCCCTCTTCGGGGAACCACCTAACATCTCTGTATGCCCATTTTTAACCTTTTCTGTACATGCAACATTCTGAATGTCTAAAATCATGAAAGTCTGAAATGTCTGTTAGTCTGAGTCTGATATGGCATTAGTCTGAATTGGTATCGTCATACCAAGACATTGCAAGTCATGATTTTTCTGAGCCATAATGAATTAAGCAAGAGCTTTCATTCAAAACATAGTTTAGACCACCAAAACATGTAACTGATGTAAAGGATTTCATATTCCAAAACTTAAAGTTCAATTCATGCAGAAATTTCATCAAACACCTGGTGGTCAAATGTCTTTAGCAAGTTCATGTATTCAAAATTGAAACACATTCATTCATATATGTATATAAACTGTCAAATCGCTTTGGAGATGGTCAAAAGACCAAAATAATGATGTTAAAACATTTTATACATAAATATATATACATAATTTAAAACCTCATTCTAAAACATGATTTTTTTATGCCCATGAGAATTTAGGAAAAAACCCGCGTACCTCTATTTCCAAGGATAATAGATGTTTCTTGAAGCTTGCGGATTGGTGATTCCGAATATGTAATTATCTTCGAAAACCTACGGTCGAATCTTGAACTATTTGGGTTTTTATTTTGAAACCCTAAGGAGAATTCTTGAGCAATTTTGGAAAATTATGTGTATTATGGTGTTTGAGGGATTAAATCCCGTGTTGGTGGTATATATAGGGGTGGAGGATGACCAAAATACCCCTAAGGAACAATTAAGGTCAAATCTGTCCCTCAGTTGACAATTTGATAGGCTGGAGTAAATCGATTATAACCTTTTACTCATATATTCAAATTGGATGAAACCAACTTCATTTTAAAGAGGACTCAAATAGCTTTCGTTTTATATATTATAGCTCACACAGTTCATTATATACAGGGAGTTATGATTGTTTGAAATTGACCCAGAAATACTGAAAAGTGGGCAATAGGCTATGCGTTTTGCTACTGTTTTGAAATCCAAACGCAGCCTTATGCATTCCAAAAAATTTCAAAACTTATCCGAGATGTACTATGAGCTTTCCCGATCATAACGCAACTTGAAAATCTAAAAACGAATATCGAAAAGGTTGAAAAGTTGTATCCCGAAGATTGCCAGCTAAAATGACACTAAGTCCTCATTACACTCACAAAAAATTTCAAGTTTTTAAGTCTAAGGGCACTCTATTAAAGGCTAATCCATGCACGACTTTTACGGGGTGTTACATTATCTCCCCCTTGGGATCATTCGTCCTCGAATGATGGATAGGAACTTGTTGAAGTCTTAAAGATATAGAATAACACAGACACGACATGTCCTTTAATAAAGAATACATTGATTTGAAACATGACCATATGGCTGGAACTACTGATATTTTGAATTCTTATATTGGACACGCATATCTGATGCATGGAATACACGACTGAAGCTATTCATAAGCTGAATTCTAATAATGAACATGCATATCTGATGCATGGATCTGTCCTTGAGTTGTTCTCATGAACGCAGGACTAAATACACTGATAAGCTGAACTTTTTCTATTGAACATGCATTTTTAATGCACGCATATCTGACTGGACTAACGTATGAATGTATGACTGATTACGCAATGATAACTGGTGCAAGGCTTGTAATAAGAATCTATACATGCAACTGAATGAGGTATCTCCCCCTTGGGACACTATGTCCCTCTATGAATGCTCAATTCATTAAGATACTCGAAAAAAAAAAATTGAGGCGATGCACTAGGCACCTACGAATTGAATCATAACTGAACATCTGGAATCTGAATCTAATGCATGACACATGAACTGAGCTATACTCGCAACTACTGGTATACTCTATCTTGGAATAGTAGCATGTCTGAGATTTTGGGTAGCATGAATAAATGAAAAGACGAGAAAACAAGTTATGCGAATCTGCCTGTTAAACTGACTTACTGACTATACAGATTGAATTATGTTGGACTTTCATACTTAACTGGAGTATCTCTTCAATACTCTCTCTAAAGAAGTTCTAACAGTAATAGGGAGCCACGAATCTTGGGTATGGATTACACAAGACATCCAACTGAGGAAATCACAACATTAACTCTACTCTGCAGTCTGAAATATAGACATATAACTCCTAAATTAGGATAGAATTTTCAGACCTTTGGCAATACGACTTCTTACTTTCAGGTTTAGCGCACTTCCTGAATATCCCCTAACTATACTATTCCCTATAAATAAGATATTCATTCAATTCAGCTTAAATTTCTCATATGAGCATTGACAAATTTTTCTACTAATGTCTAAAATAGCTTAATCCTTACCCCGCGATCAAGCCTAACTCTAATTCACAAAAATACAACATGCTACACCACGCTATTATTCTAAACCATATGATGCCACCTTCTATACCTCTTTTAAAGATCACATTCTAAGCATAACATGCCTTACCACTTTAATGACTACTCTGAACTCTTAATATGAAGTCGCTAATGCATATTGCAACCTTCCACTACAATCCCAAAATGTCATTCAAGCCTAATTTATAACCACATGTTAACTTCAAGGCAAACACCCATAAATACATATTTCAAATAGTTTCTAAACTATTATCAATATAACTCCCACGCACTATCCTAAAAACATACACACACAAACTTTTCCACTAAACATCACATGTATCAAAGATTGGCCCCAAATCTCACTTTATACTTATGGCCTTATCTAAACAAACGTACTACGATCCTTCATCAACAAAAACATTTACTTCATCACCACTATCATTACATAGGGAGGACACTAAAAGGTTAAAACATAAGACCCTAAAGCATGAGAAGATTTTTATATGGGACTGAACACATTATAAAGAGTGAGTACATGCGTCATGAGTTGCATGACCTCAACTAGAGTTCCTAACATAAAGAATGTAATTCCGACTACTTGAATGAACTAGAACTCATTATCTTGGAACTGGAAGAGTACGTGACTCTCTATCATATACAGGAATCACGAACTATGATCACGGAACTGAAACGTAAAGCTTGAGTAGGCATTGGGATCACTGAAAAATACTAAGATAAGAATGGGTTGAGTCTCACCCTCACTTTCTAACGTTCTAAATCATACTGCATCACTACTAGAATCTGAGAGCCTTACTTGGTCATTCGTTCTGTCATCTCCCCCTTAGCTTTAAGTCATCATCTAGAGTTTGGGAGATCCTTTACCATATTCCAACTGAACTACACTTACTACACTCTAGGGTCTGAAAAAAATAACAATACATGCATATCATAGAACGTAGCCCGAATGACTACCTTCCGGGATATACTCTATCTTTCTCTAGCCACCAATAGTCATAGTATAATGCTTGCACACTTATTCTATCGGTTTAACCTTCAAAAGTCAAGCTTAGATGCTAACACTTAACATGGATATCACGAAGACTTTGATGAACCATATCTCTTTCGATAGAGCATACCACTATTGCGACACCAAATTTATATCCCTCTACTATGAGAATCAAGATCACCGCAAAAGGCTCAACACTATCAATCAAAACACCTTAACATGGCTATTTAGATCACCATGTACCATCTAACTAGTCTTTCTCCACTTAACAATTCAATGGTACCACTAGCCACGCATAACAAGTAATAGCCTTAGAAAAATGCCATAACCTCATGTCACCTTAGGCATACTTCTACATCATACATGGAATATCATACACCACTACGAATCAAATAAACTTACTCTATTGCATGCACCGTTTAAGTCTATTAGATCACTTCTATACAACTAGTATTCATTAACCAAGAAATCTTCACATCCACCTTCATGGACATCAACTGTTCAAACTTAATATCTAGTGCTATGCATGATTTACAACCCAACCTTACACGAAATTTTCACTTGGAAACTATGAAATAAACATCACGAAACACTAGTGCACTAGAACTTCATAACCATAATAATCGATCATGACCTAACGGTTTTTCCTTATCATAATCCATTAGCATATACTATTTCAGCACATCAAGCCTACTAATTTAATCCCGCAAAACATGCATCATCAAACTCGTGCCACTATTTACCACCACACCATTAAATTCAAGCCTATAGTTTAGTATCAATCATTTACCACCAATGAAGAATGCAACATAATATAAATATACTAATCCATCAAATTGGGATTATGCTACCCAAATATCTCAAAAATCTACTACATACCTTCTCACAAGTAGCACAGTTTACAACTACCAATGAAAAGAGGGTCAAGGGGGTTAAAGCCTCATAATAGACATGGACAACTTTATCCTTATATTATAACCCCGTACAATCGTATCTACTTATACTTCTTTCTCACATCACAATTACTTACCCAAGCGTACATTTACACTACCTTCAAAATCCACAACAACCATGAGTCTATACTTATAACCTACTGGCTAATCTGGCCATTTTCATACTTCAAGCAAGGACAATTCACCTCGCCTAATAACTCATTCTCTGTCTTCTACTAATAAACTAACACACAAGGATGAATCGCTTCATTACCAATTCTATCTCATGCAAAAAAATTCAGCTATACATATATTCAACCAACACAAGAACCACACGTTGAATGACAAATTGCTAGTGAATTGAAATAAGCCTCACACGGCTTCACTAGACTTTGATTTTTTTGTATTTTGAACAAGAAAATAAGAAGAATGACAAGGCAACTATGCTAGTGAATTGAAAGAGCCCCACACGGCTTCACTAGACTTTTTAGTTTCACCAACACGATGATAAAATATTTTCAAGAGATAGAAACTTGTCACACAACATTCCATAATCTGAGAATACACATCTTACTTTGTATAGATAAAAAAAATCTGAGTCAAATATTTCCCCCACAGATTATCATACAATCCACACACGCTACTTGCTACCAATAGGTCATGACGCCGACACTTAAACTTATACTACTATTTGGGTAGAAATACAATTCCAACACTTCTACTACACATCTTTTCCCTTAAGCATGACATCTGCAACATAAATTTCTGAAAAAGGCCGAATATACTCAATACAGAAGGCTGAAAAGCACGATTTCATCAAGATCAAGGTTCACACTGGAACCCATACACTCTTAAGCAATAACGGACTCTTCTCAAGTCCTTGCACAATTTTAAGGTCTTATATGACGCGATCCGAAGGGACAATACCATTTAGACTCTAAACTTCTGCACTTGATTCACCCTAGAAATATGATGGGTCTGAGAACATCAGAGTAAGGAAAGAATTTGGGATGATTTTACTTTCGTATGGATGTCATCATAGCATGAATTAGAGTATGAAGGAGGAACATTCTGACTCTGTTTCATGAACTAGAACATGAAGAAAGAGAGACATTCCTAAACGTCTTGTAGACTCCTACTTATAAGTGTGGCGCACTACACACCCATAAATAAGACTCTACCCAACGCGATTTCGCAGACATCCTGGGACCATGAATTGTGCTCTGATACTAAGTTTGTCACGACCCGAGCCTAGGCCCTAGCCATGACGAGCATCCCAAACCATGAAGGCACGGAACATCCATTCTCTATCTGGTTATCATGCACAATATTCGTAATCATAATAAAATGCGGAATTGAAACTGAGTACGGAATACATGGTCAAGTTCTGCAATATTTCTGAATAATACTATCTGACATCAGTCTGCGAAATCTCTACTAAGAACACAAACATCTGTCTGAAAAGAAACTGGGACAAGGCCCCCAGTAAACCAAAAACATAATAAATAAGATAATGTCTGACATAATTAGGCCTTCCGAATAATAGAAGGCTCACCACTGCGAGATCAAGTCTACAAATCCGAGAATGTCTACTGAGTAGCTGGACCCCTAGACAGTGCCTCGGGACCTGGAAGGAGGGGGGGTCAGCACAAAAGTACTGGCACGCAAAGCAATCCAAAAACAGTATAATGGAACATACATACATATATATATATATATTAAGTGAAAGCAATTTTTCATCAAGACATCATGTATAAAACTGTTTCCGAAAAATACATGGGCACTTTCTGAAAACATGTAACTTGTCTGTTCATTTCAAATCAAGATCTTTGTTTTACTTCTGAGTTAGGTGGTATTCCCCTACAAGTCTGATATTCCACAGGCTGCATGGAATCCGTCATTGACTCAGCGGGGAAGCCCCCAACCCAAGTGTGCCGCAAGGGTTGGAGTGTCTGAGTCTGCTATGCCACAGGACATTTAAGTCAGCGTATAATAGTGGTCAAATGTCTTTAGCAAGTTCATGTATTCAAAATTGAAACACATTCATTCATATATGTATATAAACTGTCAAATCGCTTTGGAGATGGTCAAAAGACCAAAACAATGATGTTAAAACATCTTATACATAAATATATATACATAATTTAAAAGCCCATTCTAAAACATGATTTTTTTTATGCCCATGAGAATTAAGGAAAAACCCCGCTCTATTTCCAAGGATAATAGATGTTTCTTGAAGCTTGCGGATTGGTGATTCCGAATATGTAATTATCTTCGAAAACCTACGATCGAATCTTGAACTATTTGGGTTTTTATTTTGAAACCCTAAGGAGAAGTCTTGAGAAATTTTGGAAAATTATGTGTATTATGGTGTTTGAGGGATTAAATCCCGTGTTGGTGGTATATATAGGGGTGGAGGATGACCAAAATACCCCTAAGGAACAATTAAGGTCAAATTTGTCCCTCAGTTGACAGTTTGATAGGCTGGAGTAAATCGATTATAACTTTTTACTCATATATTCAAATTGGATGAAACCAAATTAATTTTAAAGAGGACTCAAATAGCTTTCATTTTATATATTATAGCTCACACAGTTCATTATATACAGGGAGTTATGATCGTTTGAAATTGACCCAGAAATACTGAAAACTGGGCAATAGGCTATGCGTTTTGCTACTGTTTTGAAATCCAAACGCAGCCTTATGCATTCCGAAAAATTTCAAAACTTATTCGAGATGTACAATGAGCTTGCCCGATCGTAACGCAACTTGAAAATCTAAAAACGAATATCGGAAAGGTTGAAAAGTTGTATCCCGAAGATTGCCAGCTAAAATGACACTAAGTCCTCATTACACTCACAAAAAATTTCAAGTTTTTAAGTCTAAGGGCACTCTATTAAAGGCTAATCCATGCACGACTTTTACGGGGTGTTACAATACCTGTCATCATTTGCATAACCCGAGTCATTTCTTTCGCAATAAGTCCCATAGTACATATTGTGTATATGACCTCTAGTTAAGTAACCCTTATTTTAAGAGGGGGAATCGTCAGCTGGTATGGAGTAGGTGGAAAGCAATCACAGCCACTATCAACCGTACACTCTCCTGAACAGCCTTGTTAGTTGAATCCCAATGTAGGTCTGCCTTTAAATCATGCTTATCTGCATCATATTGAGACCTATTGGGACTCACTTGGTCCTTTGTAGAAGACTGTAACGCTCCAAGTCTATACCCTGGATACTACACAGTGCTTATAATCCCGAAGGACCACAAGCTAATTCATGACTAGTACCTGCCGCAATAACTGAATAATAATACTACTGTAAATATATGGAAATAGGAGAAAACTTGCCATAAGGTTCAATACTGTAAATATTACTGAATATGGTATCACAATACCAAAATTGAACATCAATACTAGAAAACTAAACAACTGTCTGAAAATACTCTAGTTTAGAAAGCCTCTAAACTATCCGGACAGTTGATGGGACAAGTCCCCAACTAACTTTGATTACTAAAAATAATACTAAAATACTGGAATAATCCATGTCTCGAACTATAAGGACTCACCACTACTCTGACTGCAGGAAGTTTGATCTGCTAAGGGTGCTCTAGAGCCCGTGCGTCAGAACCTATGATATAAGACATCATAGAGCAAAAAGCATACGTCAGTACTTTGAATGTACTGGTATGCTCAGAAAGGTAGACTGAAATGCATGGGTTCATATGCATGAACAATACTAACTGAATAATATAAGTATGACTGAATAAAAGTACATGTATGAATACATAGACTGTAAATAAGATCGTGATAATACTAAGTAGTGAATCTAATACTGATAACCAATATCTGAGTTTATGAATACTGTATTACTAATTATCTGAATGATTGTATCTGACAGTTTTGAATTTTGTGGAACTATACTAAGTTTCATACTGAGCTGAGTGACTATACCTGATAGTCCTAAATCTGTAGAATTGAACTGAGTTCTATTCTGAGACTGAGACTAAAACTGAGATTGTAGAAGGTAATCATCTAACCGACATGCCCCTTCTCTAATTGATTTGGGGTCCAACCTATAACCCTAGTTGGAAGGATATCAATATTGTGCCATGGGTAAGGACAAGTGTTGATTCACCCTCATCTGGAAGGTACTCTGAATGAGAATGATGGTACCCTTAACTGGCAAGTAGATCACCTTATCAACCCTCAACAGGCAGGTTAATGTCTCAACCTACGCTGGCTACGTAGTTCTGGAATGTAAGGACTATTTCTAAGAATTCCACCCTCCACTGGCAGGTGAGTCCCCATCCTTGGGTTCATTTGATGCTGAATCTTACTCCTGACTGAATAGATACTGGACTGAAGTTTAAACTTTACTAGGCTGGGCTGAACTGTTACTGATCGTACCGTATGACTGAAACAAACTGATTCTACTGAACTGAGATAGACTGATTATGAGTTCAAGTTCTATAACTGACTGAATTCTAGTAACCGAGACATGATTGATTCCACTCTGTGACTGACCATGGCTCTAGACAAGCAGCTAAGTTGTTGGGTATTAAATAACCCCAGAACTCAATAGCATAAACTTAAAAGTCATGGAATAATCTTGAGACGTGGTAATTAACTACTTAGTCATCATACATTCATTTGGGCATTCTAGTAAACACTTGTATGACATGATCTTGAATACATGCTAACATGATATAATTTCACAATTCAACTAACATGGACAATTCATCAAACAATTGTGGGGCATAATATATGCACACAATACTAAAACAACATGTAGGCATCATGATTCAATTTCAATTACACAATTTCAAGAGTTTCAACATGAATTCACATGATAAAGCACACATATCAATTAATTCAATATGAATCTTGCAATAAATCATGAATACACTTTAACTCAAATCATGGAAATCATGGAATCACTCTAAACGAACTTTAAAAGAGTTTCTTGGACTCCAAGGGTGGAAGGAACCTTGGATGAACTCTTCACATACCTTACTGCTTGGATTCTTGAAGATTGATGGTGTGCCTTTGAGAATTGATCTTGAAATTGATATTCTAGGGTTTAGTTCTTGAGAGCCATTTGAGAGAAAAGAGTGTAACTTGCTTTATGGAAGATGAATTTCATGTTTTAGGGGTTAGGTCGAAGTAGGTAAAATATCCCAAATACCCATCTGGATGCTGTTTTTTAATTACTAAAAATTAAATTATAGATGCGCAGGCTGACGCACTGTGTCGATGGCATCGACATGATGGCCAACATGCCATTTCGAGTCCGCATTTGATTTACTGGAATTTGACACTGTGAGCTTGGGAAAATATTTATCAATGTGATAGTCGATGTGGCGTACCAAGATCACATTGATTCACTAGTTTGGGACTCCAAAGGTGCTTCAAACGAGGTCCGAAAAATCCAAAACTGGTCCAAAAACACCCATTGACATTCTTGATTATGAATTAACTCAAATATCAACATTTAATGGATGTAAAGGTTATGAAATAAGATTTCCAACTTTCAAAGGCTAAAATGACACTAAGTCTGAATGCTTAGTTAAAATATTTTAAGTCTGGGACCCCTTGACAAGCCTAAAGGACTGATTTAAGCTAAGTGTTTTGTGGGGTCTTAAAGAGACTCACCCTTAAAGCATTTATACGTGCTAATTGTTGCATTTTAAGGGTAATAGAGTCATTTGATGGACTGATTTGGAGAAAAACATTGCTAGAATTAAAAAAAAATGTGTGTAAGGAAAAATTGGAAAAAAAAGTGAGTCAAAAAAAAGAGTTTTGTAGTTTTTAGAATTTTGTATGGCTTTTGTTTTTCATAATTCAAAAATTCAAAAAGATTTTTACTTTTTAAAATCATTTGTCAAAAACAAAAACATTAAAAGATTTTTCTTTTGTTACCTTTAGCAGGCATTCTTAATTCAAAAATTTCATAATTAAAAAAAATTCAATAAGGGCTTTTTGTAAAAGAAAATTCAAAAAAATGGTAGAAGTTTTCTATATTTCATATAATGAACAAATAAGTTTCCTTTCAGAATTGTTGATGTCATTTTTATGTGAAGTGTCAAATTAAAAACTCAAAAAAAGATTTTATTGACGTTTTTCATCGTCTATCTTTGGTCGTATCTCTCAAGTCAAGATTCATTTTGTTATTTAATCCTTAATTGTCCAATATGGATGAAGTACGCACACCTAATTCTTCTCTCTCGGGAGTGAGATACGTAGGCAGTCCTTCATGGATTCGGTGATCTTATTTCAAAAATCCAAAAAGATTTTATTCACTCTTCATTTAGAGTAGGTGTTTCATATACATCTATAAAATAAAACTACAAAAAGATTCTCCTTTAATAGTTTTAAGTTTCACTTTCATATAAAATTCAAACTCAAAAACCCAAAAAGATTTTTCTTTGGTAATCATAAGTTTTATTTTGTACAGGGATTTTAAAGCTAAAATAAATTCAAAAATAATTTCATCAATTATTTTGACAATTTGTTATTTTATTTTCTTCATAAAGTTTCAAGAAGAAAAAAGAAAGAGCATTTGATTGGGTATGTTGTGCCAAAACTTTACGAACTAGGCACAACTAATTATCCTCTCTCATGAGTAAGATACGTAGGAGCCCTTCTAGGGTTCGATGATCTTTTCAAAAAGGAAAAAAGAGGCTTTGAAAAAGTGTTGCACTCTAACACATTTGTTATCTCTTGTTCAGTTAGTTTAAGGTGGTTGGTTTGTGGCATTCTGGCTAGTCCTCCATATCACACCAAATACAAGAAAGGGTTAGTTGTGTCCAACAAGGACATAGAGATTGACATCATGGATCAAACAAAAAGCTAAGAAAATGAGAGTTTAAAGTAAGAGATTAGGAGACTAAGGCAACAAATGATGGAAATGTATTGAGCTTGGGCTGGTGGGCTGCCTCCTCCTCTATTCCCCACTATTGACCCCACAAATACCTTGAGTTTTCATCGTCATTGCAAATTCAGTTTCCTAATATTGTTGATGCACCATAACATGCCTCAGAATTCATTCCAAGACAAAAGCATCGCAATGCTTTCATTAATCATTCTCTAGCTCTTCAATATAAATCTACCACATTGACAGCACCATGTACTGTCTGTGCTTTTGTTGCTCAACCTTCGACAGAGGATTCCATGGCTATCCACCAAATAATTGTGCTTCTTGAATCTGCTAATGAATCTATGTTCCTTGATGATCATTGATATACTCATGAGCCTACATTTAAGGTGACTAAACCAACAAAATTTCTTACCAAGAAGCCTAGCATGCCAGAAGGTCCAGAGAAAATGGTTGGGAAATAAAGAGCATAGAAAATAGTATGAAAAGTTTCCTGGGACTTGCTGGTTATGAAGATGTTTCATATAAGAACTGGGGCATGTCTTCGAGTGTTAACCTTCCTCCAAGCTTTGAGACATCAGAACTTGAGGAGCATGATGGACAAAAGAATTTTGTGAGACATGTGGGACAATATTGCAATCAATTAGAAATCAAAGAAAAAAAAAGGAAAATGCACCTATTATCATGTCAGGGCCAAAGCAGAGCTTGAGAGGTCCAACTCACCAATACTGCCAGCCTCAATTCTGAGCTTACGTATTAGATCCACATACTTACCTACAACAAAGATCCTCTCTCCAAAATCTAAGATATTTCATTCTACTTCCTCAGTATCCCTTGAACAATGCACAACGGTATACTCATCCGCCTTTTAATCCACAATGGTTTGCACAAATCTTTCAACATCATCCTCGACCCCCACAAATTTACCAAGGAACTTCTAAGTCCAAGTTTCAATTGAGGCCGAAGTTTTCAAAAAGGAAGAATTCAAAGGATAATTTTACATTAATTGGGAAATCGTATGTCAGTTTATTCCAAAGATTGAGAGAGTTGGGCATGATCACTTTTTTCCTTAGGTGTACTATTGATATAGATTCAAGGAATTTTGATCCTCACGTATGATGTGCATATCATTTTAATGTTCAGGGTCACAGTATTGAAGATTGTAGTGCTTTGAAAAAAATAGAAAGGATGATACAAGAAAAATTAATCGTAGTGCAAAACATTGACACTACAAAGGTCACACAGAATCCTTCATCAACGCACAATAATGCACATTATGTGGGAAGCAATGAGTTAAGCATGGAGATCCAAAACTTATTTGTTGTAGAGAATGTGTCTGACATTGGTGGAAGCTCTATTCATGATGATATGCAAACTAGTGCAATTGAGAAGTCACTCATCTCCCTACTAGGAAGAGGTCTAGTAGTTTGTTTTATTTTTTTTCTATTATCCAAATTATTTCAGGGTTGTAGTTCGGGATCTATCTTGTTTTATCCCTTTGTCATTTAAGTTCAAACCCTTCTATGTTTTATTTCAACTAAATGAAGTGTCTTTTTCCCTTTGTGTTTTAAATATGTGTTGTTTATTTGTTTTCTTTACACAGTACATTTTATGTTGATTCTAGTTATATGACATACTAACGGAATTTTCAACCTGATTTTAAAATCCATATTAAGAATGAACTTTGAATTAGAGGGCTAAAGTTATAAAAAAGTATCTGAGAAAATAGATAGAGTGTTGATACATTTGGTGACAAGTTGAAGCCTTCTTTGAAAATTGAGGTAATTATTTTGAGAATCACAAGAATAACTTGGTCATCAATTGAAAGGCATGTCTGAATTAGATCAAACAGTGGATGTGTGATCCTATATCAAGAGGGACAGAAAGAAAATCAGCTCTACGAAATCATGAGTCATTCAATGTGAGGGATGTACAACAAGGGTGGAATTGTATGCTGGACAAAGGAAAAAATAAGTAGTGACGCACAGGCTCAGTTAAAGTTAGTGCTGTAAAAATGTTACACATGATCTTGCATGTTATGTACTTGCATTTTTAAGGATTGATATGATGAAGGCATTTCATTCCGCTATCCAAACATCATGTTATCCTTTGTTTACCCTATTTGGGCTTTAGTTCTATTTTCTTTCATACCCCACTTTTGGAATCAAGATAGAGTCGGCAAAGTTCAAGAAAAAGTATCGAGTAAAAAAAATGAAGTCAAAAAAAAGTTTCAGAAAAAATGCATCAAAAAACAAGTATCAAGAAAAATAGAGTCAAAAAAAATCCCAAAGAGAAAAGAGTCAATAAAAGAAAAAAATGAGGAAATAAATCAGAATCAAGCAAAAAAATAAGTTGTCAGAACTACTTGTGACCTGATTCTCCTCTCTCGGGGGTGAGATACATAGGCTACCCTACTCTAGGCTCGGTCCAACCAAATAAACAATTTAGAATTATCCAGTTAAAAGAAATTAGGGAATGAGTTAATCCTCATTATTTGAGTCGATTCTAAAAGTTGTACGTCCTACCCACTTCAAGTATCATTTGGGCTTCATGTCATTCTTTATTTCGAACCTTGTCCAAAACCCAAGTTACAACCAAAGAAAGACCTTCAGATCAATCTTTGAGAATATTAAGGCTAAGCATGCAATTGATATGATGACATATTTTGGGAACTATTTGTCTTCCTCGGCATAAGGAATCAGGAGAGAAATAAAAATGAGAGAGTTTTATTAATGAAAACCCTCACAAGTACCGTAAGACGATGGTAAGTTGAGAGAGATAAAAATGAGAGAGTCTTATCGGTGAAAACCCTTACAAGCACTGTAAGACGATTGTGAGTTGAAAGAAATAAAAATAAGAGATGTCATTAGTGAAAACCCTCATGGATACCATAGGGCAATGGTGAGCTGAGAGAAAGAAAATGAAAGAGGCTTGTTGGCAAAAACCCTTCAATCCGTCACTAGCCGAATGAGGTCTCTGAATGCGATTAGTCCAAGGAAGTAACTCAATTTCAGGGCCATTAACTCAGCAACAATTGATGAAAGATTGGATGGAAAGATCAGACAACTTAATTCAAAATGCATGTCATAATAATTAGAGTTGACTGTCATTTTTAGATAAATTTTCTTTTCTCTTTCTCAAATGGGGACATTTATTTTCTTCTCTTTATTTTTATTTTATTTTATTTGAGTCAGTTATCCAAATAAAAAATCATTGTCATTTTTTCTCTGGTCTTTGAGTCAAGTCCATGTCAAAATAAGTGAAAAGATTTCAAAACTAGCTACCAACTTCTTCAATTACAGAAAGCAAGACAAAGGGCCAGTACATGAAAGAAACATGATTGAGAGCTGAAATAAGGCATACAGAAAGTTTTATCAATAGACTAGTCTGGGAACTCATGAAAATACCAAGGTTCAAAGAGTTTATCTAAGAAGCATGGCAAAGTTGAGATATTGTGTTTGTTTTAGAGGCTCTCTTAATAATCTAATTTTGGGTCAATGATGCAAAAGTCAATGAAATATGCTAATAGTTGGAAGTAAGGTTAAATGTGATGAGGGCAAGAGCGATTGCCGCAAAAGCTAAATCCACAAACCAGCCACCATTTTTTAAACTCATAAGTTTTATTTGATGAAGCAAGAAATATGTTACCTTCAAATCAAGGACTTCAAACATAAATATTAAGGATTACAATGCCTTCTATAAATGCAGGAAGCACTTTTGATGCACGGGTTTGATAATCAAATCATGGTAAAAATTCATCATCCTATATTCCTCGGAGACATACTTCCTTGTCCAGGTATTTTAGTTTTTAATTACTACGTGATACACTTCTTAAACTTCCCTTGACTCCTAGAAGATGTACCTTATAGTCGAGTCATTCCCTTTGATTCCTAGAATATGTACTTTCTAGTCGAGTTATTCCTCTTGATTCCCAGAAGATGTACCTCCTAGTCGAGTCATTCCCCTTGATTTCTAAAAGATGTACTTTCAAGTCAAGTCACTCCCTTTGACTCCTAGAAGATGTACCTCCTAGTCAAGTCATTCCCTCTGGTTCCTAGAAGATGTACTTTCTAGTTGAGTCATTCCCTTTGACTCTCAAAAGATGTACCTCCTAGTCGAGTCATTTCCCTCAACTCCTAGAAAATGTACTTTCTAGTCGATTCATTTCCCTTGACTCATTGAAAATACATTTCCCTTAAATCCTAGAAAATATACTTTCTAGCCGAGTCATTCTCCTTGACTCCTAGAAAATGTACTTCTAGTCAGTCATTCTCTTTGACTCCTAGAAAATGCACTTTCTAGTTGAATAATTCCAATTAACCAATAAAAGATGCATTTCCTTATTTAGGTTTTTCAAGTAGTTATGATGTGACTTTCACAAAAGTCCTCTGATGATAAACAGGAGCAAAATTTAATTCCTGTTGTTTGGAACTTCACTTTTTTTAAAAATGGAACCCTCTTTATCATAATCTTTGTTTGAGATAACACTTATTCTAGTTTAAAATTGAAAGTTAGAAGCCCGCCTGAAGAATAGGGTGATAAAATAACATATCAGTAACCCGCCAAAAGAACAAGGAGATGAAATTGTAAGTCAGGAGTCCGCTTGAAGAACAGGGTGATAAAATAGCAAGTCAGGAGCCTGCCTGAAGAACAGGGTGATGAAATATTAAGTCAGGAGCTCGCCTGAAGAACAGGGTGATGAAATTGTAAGTCAGGAGCCCACCTGAAAAACAGGGTAATGAAATCACAAGTCAGGAACCCGCCTGAATAATAGGGTGATGAAATGGCAAGTCAGGAGCCTTCCTGAAGAACAGGGTGATGAAATTGCTAGTCAGGAGCCCGCCAGAAGAACAGAGTGATGAAATAGAAAGCTAGGATCCTGCCTAAAGAATAGGGTGATAAAGTAGAAAGTCAGGAGTCCGCCTGAAGAACAGGGTAATGAAATAGCAAGTTAAGAGCCCTCTTGAAGAACAGGGTGATGAAATTTTAAGTCAAGAGTCCGCCTGAAGAACAAGGTGATGAAATTGTAAGTCAGGAGCCCACATGAAGAACAGGGTGATGAAATAGCAAGTCAGAAGCCCACCTGAAGAACAGGGTGATAAAATAGTAAGTCAGGAGCCCACCTGAAGAACATGGTGATGAAATTGTAAGTCAGGAGCCTGCCGAAAGAATAGGGTGATGAAATAGCAATTCAGGAACCCTCCTAAAGAATAGGGTGATGAAATGGAAAGTCAAGAGCAACAGGGTGATGAAATGACAAGTCAAGAGCCCGCCTAAAAAACAGGGTGAAGAAATTGAAAGTTAAGCAACAGGGTTAAGAGATTGAAAGTTAAGCAACAAGGTGAAGAAATTAAAAGTCAATGAAGTGAGGAAATTACAAGTCGGGATCCCGCCCGAAGAACAGGTTGAAGAAATTGTAAGTCAGGAGCCTTCCTGAAGAATAGGGTGAAAATTTTCAAATTCAGGTTCAAATTCTGAAGTACTACTGACAAAACATGGTCAGTTTTTGAGTTCATCTTCAATATCAAATTTCGTATGGAGAAAGAATCTATTCTCAAGTTCAATCCAAAGAAAATCAGATCTTTTGTCAATTTAGAAAGCATCAAAAGCTCAAGTCAAGAGTCCAGAGAAGCTGCATAGATAGGACTTTTGTAATTTCTATTATCTCTTAACTAGTAATTTTCATTTTTGATGTAATGACAGGGCCACGGACCGAATCCTCGATGAGACCTCACTTGATTCTCTAACTCGGTGTAGACCCTCTCATTTTTCAATCCTTGAACCACATGTTACTTAATCCCCACACAACTTGGGATGGGTAGGATGTCCAAAATCAGGAATTGGTTGCCCTCCTTCCTTCTGTTTCATTCTTTTAAATAATGATCGGGATAAAATTCTATCTCATTGTCTACTTCTTTGTCTGAAAACACTTCGTGTTTACATCTAAAGAGGGGCATGATGTAGATACATAATTTTGTCCCTCCTGAAATCCAATTTATCCATTTCTTGTCTCACCTTATCATACACCCTCACTCATTTAATAATTTACCCCACAAGAATCTAAATAACAGACTCACAACAAAAATAACAACTCCTCTAACTAATTTTGACACCTCATACCCATACCTCACCCCTACCCCCACATACCCCCTACCCCACTCACGTTTTCCATACACCCAGTGAACATATATACATATAGAATACCTATTGATCTCAAACCTTCACTCACAGATATTCATTCACACACACAATCCTCATAATACACACACATACACACAGCATATACACTCACAAGCATGGGACTCTTTCATTATTTTCTTTTGATTAAATTCATTGTTACACACATACACACAATAGATTCTTCTTATTTTTTATCAAATACACTCTTACACTCACTGACAAGGAAGACAAAATAGAAACTGGGGAGGGTGATGAAAATCAGTAAAAAATTGACTGGTTTGGACTTTTTCGACAAAATTCTTGCCGGAATCAGCTTTAGCTCATCGGATCGACTCACCCCAGCCCAGAAATCCCCCAAAGCTCTTCGTTTCTGATCTTTCCGATGAAATCTCACCGAAAAATACTGTTGTCATACAATCCAGACCTGTTTTCTCTAATTTTTGCCACTGCCGAGCTCGCCGGAGCTCCGGCAAAGTTTTAATGAAAAAACCAGCTCCATCTTGCCCGACCTCACTATTCTGATGAACAGTAGCAGCACCGGTGTAGGTATTGGTTTGGGATTTGGGTTCTGTTTGTCTCGATCGATTCATCATGGTTAGTTTTGGGTTGCAATTTCTTGATATTGAGTTAGGTTTTATTCATTGTTGAGGTTCGACTCGAGATTTCGACGCGGATTCTATTAATTTTAAGTGGAATAATACATCAATTTTGAAAGTTTCTTTCGAGGTCCAATTCTCAACTCTATTTTTTTTATCAAAGTGATGTGGTTAATGATATGATTTGTTGGTAATATGATTTTTGATTGTGTGGTTGAGAAATACTAATTGTTGTGGTTTGATTGATCGATGAAAATTGATTAATTAGTCGAGAACGACTTGAACTCAATTGGAAATAAATTGAAATGAGAATTGAAAATTGTTAAAAGTTAATATTGATTTATGTTGGTTCATTGACGATTGCTTGATTCAGAATAAGCGTCGACTTTGTTAAGTTTGATAGTATCATATTTTAGATCGTGAACCGTTAGGCAAACGATAGGGGTAGGCAAACTTAGGGAATGTGAAATTGTGAATGTTTGAAGTGTTTGCTGAATTGTGTTGATTTTTTTGCATTGAAAAAATGTACTCATTTAGCCGGGTAATGCCTCAAGGCCATTTGTATTTACTCATCAGAAAATGCCCCAACATATTATATCGGCGGAGATGATCGTGATCAATACCCAAGGCATCGGGTAGAGCATAGTGTAGGATTGGTTTAGAATAGGATTTACATTTTTTGCATTTTTCTATTTTTGAGACTGTATAATTCGGACTGGACATTATCTTGGTTTTGAATTTTGTTTGATTTGTTTGTTTGCTTGTTTTTATATGTTTTGTTGGTCTATTCACTTCATAGTGTCATACTAGCCGATATACTTCGCGAAGCCATCATGGTCGAACCACGAGACCGAGGGATGCCTAACACCTTCCCCTCAGTCAACAGAATTTCTTAACCGGAATCTCTGTTCGCAAACCAGTTTTTAAAAGAGTCAAAACAGTTTTGAAAAGGATTTCCAAAGGTGACTTGGCACACCGAATTTATGTCAAGTGGTGACTCTGAATTTGAATGTAAAAATAATCATTTTTCGAAACAAATCTTTATTTTGTCACTTTAATAATAAAAATTGTTTCAAACTTTAAATTTAATCTTTTTTGGTTAAAAAAGGGGCGTGATAGCTAGCGTTCCTTCTGAGTCAGGATCAAACTCTTCTTTTGACTATGATTGAGCTCTTCGCATCAAAGCTTTCTGTTTCTCTTCTCTTATGAAGAAAGGAAAGGTTTTTTATCGACGCCTTTGATAACTCCTTCAAAATATCAAAATGGCCAATTTTCGCTGCTTCATTTGTTTCTTAATTGTTCAAATTCTCGTCAATTATGAAATTTTGAGAGATTTCTAACTTATCATACTGAAGAAATTCCTTGAGCTCCTTGAAGAGCTTTGAATATAGACTATCTAATAGAAAATCAGCACCATCAGGCCCATTAAATCCATCATAAATCCCAATAAAAACCCACTATGTTCTTAAGAAACCACTATATGTACTTTGTTCTTTAGAAACCTTTAATGGACATTTTGTAATTCAATTTTGTAATTTTGGGGCTCTCCACTTTATAGTATAACCAGCTTGGTATCACCTGTGTTGCAAGTTTATTTCACGTTAATTGATATAACTTTTTTACATTAAAAATATTATTCAACTAATGTTATTGTACTAACTTTACCCCTTTTAAATATAATTTATGTGGCATATGACATACTTCAATCAATCAAATATCATGTCACTTCAATTTGATTGGTTCAAAAGAGTTACTCTTTATTACTACTTCTCCACCCTACGACTATAAATAGAGGTCTTAAAAGACAGAAAAGACGTCAGAATTCTAGAAAGACGCTAAAGAGAATATGTGGATCAAATGTCATAGATTTCTCTAAGCAATACAAGCATTTAAATTAAATACTCAAGTATTTGTCTACAATTTTCAGATATCAAAACGGAGATTCAAAATTGAGTTTCGAGCCTTAAACTCATAAACAAGCGAAGATCAAGATCACCAATTCAAGATCAAGCTTTAAGCCCACTTGAATTCAAGAACAAGTCAAAGTCAAGTCCATCAAGATTCTAAATCAAGCAGCTAGCCCCTTGAATTCAAGTATAAGTCAAGATTAAGTAATTCAAGATCGAGCTCAAAAACTCTTGAATTTATATTCGAAAAGAATGATCTGAGAAATTATAGAGAGTGTAACACTCACTATAGTATTTTCTTTAGTTCCAACTTATAATATTTCCTTTAGTTCCAATTTATGTGACATACTTTTTGTTTTAATTCATTTTAAAAGAATCTCATCTTTCTATAATTATAAATATTTTATTTTAAAAATCATCTTTTACCCTTAATGATTTATTTTCACACAAATGATCAATGAAGGTTTTACACCACAAATTTCATAAACTTTCCTATCTTTCTTAAACTTTGTGGCAATTCATGCCACACCTATTGGATGGAGTGAGTATACACTAACAATGTAAAGAGGCCAAAAAAATGGCATAATACATATAAATATCCTTTTAACTTAACCTTAGTAAGCCTCTACATCTTCCAACTTTAGGTACGCATAAGCAGACATGCAAGCTATCATAAAGTTAAACATGTAGATGTGTGCATCTTGTGTGGCAAATCTCACGCGATTTAACATATAGGACATGTGCATTGACGTGATTTATCATGTAGGACACATGTATTTTCTTGTTCAACTTTATGATAGTTCAAGTATCTACTTGTGCACACTTAAAATTTAAGGATATAAATATTAGTTAAGGTCAAGTTGAAGTGTACATTTATGTATTATATTGGCTAGAATTTGTACCTCTTCAACAAATGTGCTATGATCCTTATCATTCATCAACCTTAGTACATACGGAGAAACCGAAAACGGTTGGCGGACAAATGGCGCCAAAACTCATGGGAAAAAATCCATTATTTTAGAAAAAAAAATATTTTCCACCCATTTTTCATAAAATAAATAAATACTAAACATTTCCACCCATCAAAAACAAACACAATTGATAATTTCTCCATCAGTTTCTTTTGTTTTTCTTTCAGAATTTGACATTTCTGCTATTGCTAGGCCGATACGAGGTACGAGGATGACAAATTAATATTCAATATCGAATTCTTTTCTTTTTTTTCAATTTTCTTTTTAACTTCATAGTAATAACCAATTCATTATGTTTAATTTTGCCTATCAGAAACTTTACCAAGAAAAAAATTAGATTAGAAAGTTTGATTCTTGACAAAAGAAAAAATGCCAATTTGATTCAGTTTCTACAAGGCCATGTAGTAGTTATTATATGTATTTGCAGTATGACAATTTCATGCACATTATGATTGATTAATGTTTAGTTACTCATATTGAGATATACCAAGATTATGAATATCAAACATGAAAGTTTACTTGTTAGATGCCACGCACGGTTCCAGAGGCACATTGGTTTCATTTGAACGCATAACTTTTGACGCGCATATATTTATGTTTAAAAATACACTAACATTGCCACAAATAGTAAGTATGAACCTATAACTTGAAACTATAACGGTTTCGAACCCTAATGGTTGAATCCATTGGACTCGTGGTACCAATAAGGGATAACTAAGTTGGGATTAACTTTAGGATGAGTTTATCTCATGTTTGGTTGGAATAAAATCGCAGAATAAGTTATCTTGGGATTAGTTATCCCGGAATTATAGTGTTATTTTTATCTCATAGAGGGTGGGATAACAATTCTGAGGTAATTAATCCCAAGATAGTTAAATCTGGGAGAACTTGTTCTCCAACCATACGAGCCCATAGAGTTTAAATACTGGATCCAGCCCTGACGGGTGGCTTTGTTTATGCAAAATATTTTTCCCTATAAGAAATAGAAATAGATCATTCTCTGGATTTTTTTTCCTTTAATAGTTGGTTCAGTGTGAAAAAGTAGGTGACATATGATAATTGTACAAAGCAAATCCTGTAAAATCCCACATCCCACAGGTGGAGGTCTGGGGAGGATAGAGTGTACTTGTGTTAATCCTTTCACGTTGAGGTAGAATTGTTGTTTCCGAAAGACCTTTGGCTCAAGTATTGCATATCAAAGCAGTAAGAAGAACAACATACAAAATTAAAGAAGACATAGCAAATAATAGATAAAGCATTACATAACATTCAGATAAACGAATACTAGGAGTAACAAAATATTCCCGTGATCCAACAACAACAACGTACCCAGTGTATTCTCATCAAGTGGGGTCTGAGGAGGGTAAAGTGTACACAGTCCATCCCACTACCTCAGATGAAGTAGAGAGGCTGTTTCCGATTGTTACAAAGAATGAAGCACTATTAAAAGTTGATAATAATGTTTAAATCTTGCTTGAAGTGAGATTGAATATGACTTGGATATATGTAAAAAATTTTACTTCTGTCTATATGGTGAAGGAAGTTCTGAAATGCTTTTCCTTGAGCCGAGGATGATCAGAAACAACTTCTCTACCTCCCAAGGTAGAGGTAAAGTCTGTGAACGCACTAGCCTCCTCAGACCCACCTATGGGGTTACACTAGTATGTTGTTGCTGTTGTATATGGTGAGGCGAGTTAGTTTCTACATTTTGATAGAAAATACTTTCATTGGAAAAGACGCGTCTCTTAAGCTCTTTGATATATTTTAACTGAAGTTTTGATGGTCGCACTCATGAATTCTTATATTTCCTTTATTTGGGAATAAAACATGTTCTATTAGCTCTTGTTGATACATCAGCTTTGTCTAATTCGGTGTACATCACATGTATCAGGTGTAGGATGTTGGAAAACTCTGAATTAATTAGGTAGTACCTGCTGCTGGTTCACAAAGAGTACATTGTAATACCATGGGAAAGGGTTTGAGAAACCGACGAGAATGTAGTCCTTCAGGATGCATGTTTGGGATACTTCATCATTTAAATCAACAACGGTGGCATCAAGTCAGGAAACGCCTCCCATACATAAAGCAGGCTGGTGGAAAGCATTTTGCTGGTAAGAAAAACATTAGTTGTTGGTAGAATATTTTCCTCGGCTGGAGCAGTGAAAGCAGACACTAATGCTTGCATTAGGGTAGACAGTCTATATCACACTCTTTGGGGTGGTCCTTTCTGGACCCCTCTATTGTGGGATGCTTTGTGCATGGGGCTGCCCTTTTAGATAAAAAAAGGATCATTTTTTCATGCTATATAGCATTTCCAAATATGAAGGGATTTGTTTACAAGATTTAAGGTTTAATGTTGGAGGAGTAACTGTATTCCTCTACTATTTGTTGTTCTCAAGCCTATTGATTGTGTAGCATGTCCATATTCTCAACTTATCATTTTAGTAGGTGGTGCCAGGAATATTTCTAAGTGTATTCAAGGTTTAAATATCTGTCCAAGATTTAAATTTTGACCTATATACTCGGTACAATTTTCTGATGAAGGGTGTAACACCTAACACCATTCACTCGATGTGATGACGCCACTCCATTTAGTCCTTGGCAGCTATTCAGATTTGACACTTAAAAACAAGTTAGTGAAAACAAGGTGTGATATGCAATTTCCTTTTTTTCAGCGGCAGGAGAGCATAGGAGTAATGCAACTGCAACTGATTCGACTAGCTATCCAGAAAAAGTAGATGTCAAATCTGATGATTCCCCTGTAAGTTTCTGCAAAATATCGCACTTCCTGCTTTTTCCTCTTTTGTTTTGTGATTGCTTCTTCTGATACATGTGCAAAGAGACAACGTGTGTTTCACACATAAGTGTATATGCTCACAGATTTACTATTTTAGATTGTAGAGAAAACAGCAGCCCCACATCACAAAAGTTCAATAAAGTCTCGTTTAAAAACTTTGGTTACAAAAGAGCTAATATCTAGAAAAAAGGTCCAACATCGCCGAAGTGTGTCCTGTCCTACAACAATGCCACTGGAACAAACTGCTCCTATTCGCTATCTAGGCCCTAGTAATGTAGTTTCTTCTCCAAAAAGTTCTTTAAATGACGAGACTTTGCAGCAGCCTCAGAATGAGTATTCTACCATTGCTAGTTTGTTAGATCCACCCCAGCCGGAGGAAAGAAAGGATGCTGTTACCACCCACACATGTGAGTTGTGTGCAGCTATGCTTGATATGAATCACTTAAAGCAATGTGCTACTACCAAGAACGGGAGTCAACCAGTTACAAACTTCACTCTTCGTCGTACACAATCACTTTATTTTAGAGAGCGGACTAAAAATGTGTCCACTGAAGAGTCGAAGCTATTTTTGGATGCTCTTGATTTACTGAACATGAGAGAGGAGTTATTCCTTAAAATATTACATGACCCAAATTCTTCATTAGCGAGTCAGTTACATGGGGCACATGCATCCAAAGGCTTAACTAAGTCCGTGTCATTTCCTTCCCGTCTCTCACTGGGGAAAATCGACAGGTCAAGCAATCACAAGAGCTGTCAGGACGAGTCACAAATTAGGGGTGAATTACTGGGGACTGCTGTATTTGAATCTGCAGAAAAGTTGAACAGACATTTAGTAACGAGGAGAAAGGAGGAAGTCGTAAAAGATGTGCTGACAAGATTTGAATCATTTGATAAGGTCCCTCCGAGTTCACCTGGTGCCAAACACAAACACCACAATAGCAAACTTGTCCTTGCACGTTTCAAGAACTTGAAGGAGAAAATAACACATGCGCTTAAGGAGAGCCGTAAGGAGAAGCATCGAATTGTCATGGACGGTGTCTTTCATAAGGTTCCACATGGCCATAGGTCATCCAATGATGTTAAACAGGGAACCTATCTAGCTGAGAAGCCAACTGCAGATGGACATGACGGATACCATTCTACATTTAGCAAGAGCCAGAAGAAATCTTTTTCAAGAACGTCATCGCTCAATGACTCACTAGACAGTTACAATAGATTGCTTGAATCCTGCTTCAGTACGGACGAAAAGCAGCTGAGCTCTGAAAGGTCGAGTTTGAGAGCATCTAGATCACCTTCACCAGGTAGAAGTAGGACCATAGTCCTAGAGAGGATTCTTTCTTTGCCTGATCTTAGGCATTACCCTTCTTTCCGGTTTGAGGATACTCCCGAAGCCAGTTATTCAGAAACACTTGATACAGCTGCATTGGCCGCATCCAGAAGCAATGAACAGAATTCCCTTCATATTCCATTAGGTTCAGAAAGGAAAATTCAACAAGATTCCAGTTCAGATGCCAAGATTCCAGAAGATTTTCTTGATGTCAGCGAGAATTCAGATGACATTGGTGACTTAAAGACAGAGGAGAACTCTCTTCTGGTTGAATACAATAAAGAGGGAAAGTCATCTTCTAATTCCACTTCCGATAAACCGATTCCTACTACTATGCCTGATATGATTATTGAAGAAGCTACTACCGTCCCAGCAGATCTCTCCGCAACTGAAGGTATTTTGAGGCAATTTTACAGTCTTTATCCCGTTGTCCATATGCCTTTCTAGACTGAAGATATGCAACACGAAAGTGATACCACAAGAACCTTTTTTAATACCTGTTTTATTTTATGTCCTTTCAAAAATCTGACATGGATTCCTCAGGCATAGCAGAAAATGCATTCGGCACTAATGAAGAAGTAATATCAACCGATGAACAGAAGATAAATCTATTGCTTATTCAAGTGGATGAAAGAAATAAAGCTGAATTCAACTATGTAAAAGATGTGTTGGATCTATCAGGCTTTAGCGGAAATGAATTTATGAACCTTTCGGCATTTGATGATGTGGGAGGATGTTTTCTTTCTCAACCCGACTGTTCAGGCTATGATGAAGAAAATGGAATCTGCGATCAACTTCTTCTGTTTGATTTAATCAACGAGGTCGTATTACAGCTTTACGACAGATCATCTTTATACTGGCCAAAGGCGTTAACTCCTCGTTCTTATATCCATCCAATGCTGCATGTTGGATACCATCTGCTTGAGGAGGTATGGAGAGAGATAAGCTGGTGGCTCAGTTTCAACCTGGAGATCAATGATCAATCACTACTTGATGATGTTGTGAGTCGTGATCTAGCAAAAGGTGACCATTGGATGAACCTGCAGTTTGATGCAGAGTGTGTTGGCTTGGGGCTCGAGGATCTCATATTCGATGATCTTTTAGATGAGCTAATGTTCATTGACATTTATTAAGGCCAGGTAGGTGCATGACTTATCTTCTACATAGGAATTGTTTAGCCGTTCTCTCTGTTGATCGCGTGGAGACTATAGGAAAAAACTACTGATAGATTAAATATTTGTTAACGAATTGTACGAGACTGTACAGATACCGTAGATTCGGTTATTAAGCTTGATGCATATATATAAGAATATGCATTGAGTTTCTGTAGTATAATCAAGAAATGTAACTAGGATATGCTTCCTCTAGCAAACTCAGCAACTTTGCTTTGTTGCACTGGAAGTACCAATAGATGTAACTAAGCCTGAACTTTCAGACATTCAATACCTTGTTCAAGTGAAGACCTGCATGTGTTTATTTTGTACTTATATATTTTAATTGTTTGTGTGAGGATTTCCAACTGAATTTTCATGTTTAGGTGAAAATTTAAGTAGTTGTAATGTGTGATATTTCAAACGTTTTGTGTGACGATTTCCACCCGATACTTGTGTCGGTGGGAGGTAGCAGATATATAGTGAAACTAGTCGAACTGCTTACAAACTTAATCAAAGTATCAATGTTAAAAAAACCATTACAAAGATGACTATGAATTAGACAAACGCAATCAAAAGACATAAAATACACCTTTGTAATCTGACACTTCCCTAAACCCCACGCATTCTGGCTACCCATTACCCAAAGACATCCGATCGATCTTTTCTAATTCTTTTTTTTTTTTTTTTGATACAAGATGTGCATCGTCCCAAACAATAATATGATAATATTGAAACATCAAGCCCAACAAGCCCGTCTAGCTCAGTTGGTAGAGCGCAAGGCTCTTAACCTTGTGGTCGTGGGTTCGAGCCCCACGGTGGGCGCAAATTTTTTTGCTTATATTTTGTGAAGTCAGATCAATTCAATTCAACTATGATACGCTTCTCAAGTTCTATTCCTTCGATTATCGATGCTTTTCATGGATTTCGGAGCCCCTTAAATTAAGGGTAATTTTTTTCTTGAAAAATTCTAACGAGGCAATTAAAATTCCAAAATAGACCAAAAGGGGCAAGAAATGAATTATTTGACGTCAGTTTCTAAAATCAATATACTCCCTTCGTTTCAAATTACTTGACCCTTTATACTTGGCACACCCCTTAAAATGCCAATGATTGAAGATGCACTTATTTTTTTATCATTATACTCTAATAACTAAGCAATAATTATGGAGTAGAAATCAAAAATTAATTTATTTGATAAATTTGATTCATTAAACAAAAATGGCTTTGAGTAGTACTGAAAAGAGGGGTCATTTACCTTTAATGACTTTGAAATTTAACAATTCTGTTTTTTTAAAATTTTAAGAAGTGTGATATTTAATAGGAGTAAAATTGACAAAAGGTTAGTAGGACAAGTATTTTAGAACAAGCATGTCACGGCCCGAATTCGGGATCGTGATGGCACCTATTCCACCCTCCGTGATAAGTAAGTCAAATACCCAATTTCAAGAACCACATCCAAATTCACATAATCGAAAGACAATATCAACATAACCAATCCCGAATAATCTCATAAGTAGATTAATAGACTAGAAAAAAAAACAAATCATAGATAATCCCAAGTCTGGAAGTCACTAATACAATCTACTAAATACAGAACAAAAAGAAAGTTCGAGTGTTTCAAAATGCGGAAATGCATAAGAACAAGGCTAAAGGAGATTTCAGTAGTCTCTAAAGCCAGTAGCAGCTACTTCGAATCTCCAATGATGTTAGCAAAGAAGAAACCATGAGAGTCAATAGCTGAAGGTCGTCGGATCGGTGCCTGCAAGTAGGGTGCAGAAAAAGCAAGGGTGAGTACGGAACCACGTGTATTCAGTAAGCATCGTCGACCGACCCTAATTCAAAGTGATGACGAGTGATACCACAGAAATCATCTTAACACAAACACACAACCTGTGCTCAGGAAGACCACCTTAATCTAGCTGAATAGTCAATTTTAACAGTCATAAGGATATCATACCACAATTCAAGAATTTCACAATCTAGGAAAATAAATAACACATACACAATAAGTACAAGGTCAACAAATATACTTTAACCAATCTAAACCAAATGAATCAATGCAATGCGATGCAATACAAATGCATATACTGTGCAGGCGTGCACTTCGACCCAATATGTGTATTGTGCAAGCGTGCACTCTACTCCCAATAACTATATTGTGCAAGAGTGCACTCCGATCAATAAATATAATGTGCAGACGTGCACTCCGATCCCAATAAATAAATCTAATATTGTGCAGGCGTGCACTTCGATCCCAATAAATAAATATAATACTGTGCAGGTGCGTAGTCCGATCCTAATAAATATATATAATACTGTGCAGGTATGCACTTCGATCCCAATAAATATATATAATACTGTGCAGGCGTGCACTCCGATCCCAATAAATATATATAATACTGTGCAGGCGTACACCCCGATCCCATATGAAATGCAATGCATGATGCGCAGGCGTGCAACTCTGGCCCCAAAGCATCAATAAAGTCAAGCGAAGCACTTCGTGTCTTAAACCAAATCAGACCTCAAATTCAAAGTCACTCAACTTATCCAATGCAAGCATCATCATTAGCTGACTTTTTCGATAATTTATGTACCATAATCAATCAGTCCATCAGGCTAGCAAATAGAAAAAAATCGTTCAAACATACAATTAACTTATTTTATCCCCTCAAACAAGGGGTGTCAAGTGGGTCGGGTTGGGTCAATCCAGAATCGGCCCGTGAAGGTTAGCCGGGTTGTGGGCCGGTCTGGATCCAGGCATGGTTAAACGGGCCAGTCCAATTCCAGGCCTGATGATAGGCGTATTTACACGCCTAAAGTACTTTAATTTACCTATATTTTAGCTAAGTTTTGAGGACAAAATATATAATTCCTGTACTTTTAGTCTTTTTTCCTGTAAGTGATCTAACCAACGTGATTAGCAAGTTTTCAGGTATAAATGATGAAGATTTCAGCATTTTATGGACTGGTTGCAGCCAAAGGAAGCTTCATGTAAGAAGGAAAGCAGCGTTTCGACGCCTATGGACTGAAAGTGACGCATGGAAAACTTATCCCAGGCAAAAACAGCATTTCCAAAGACTTAGGGATCAGCAGTAACTTAGTAGGATTAGGATAAGGATGCAGTATCCTAGTAGGATTAGGATAAGTACGCAGTAGCCTAGTAGGAATAGGATATGGGTGTTATAAAAACCCTATGATGCTGAACTTTTCAGCAAGCATTATTACAATTAAAACAATTCTCTTTCAATTAATTCTTCTTCCCTTCTTTTCATCTAGTCGACTTTTAATTTTCATAACAAGAGAAACGCTATTTTACAAGGAATTCACGCCACAAGCCCTACCAAAACATACTTCACGTGAGATTTTTATCTTGGTATGCTGATAATGTCTATTGTGATTTCCGTTGCACTCATGAATAGCTAAAATTCTCTGTTAGGGTTATGGAAGCCTTATGAGATACTATCCATTGCTATGAGTTTGTGAATTCTTGATACGTATGCTGCTTATATCATTCTTCTCTTCATCTTAATATAAATTCTTGTGGTTGCAAACATATAAAATACGCCAGTATAGCATTAACTTGTTCAAAAGAAAAGTTACATGTCTGGAAAAGAGAGAATGTCAAGGAAATAGGGCACCAACCCCTGTTTAAAAGTTAGTGCCGTAATTGGATTAACCTCTTGGAGAATTTGTACCATTAGATACGTTTTAAGCTCGAAAGATTTAAAGTGAAATAGTCCTTGATGGTCGAAAGACGCCTGGATTTACCATAGAATACGATTCTCTATAAGCGCATGCATGTCTGAATTCTGCATAACTCATAGTCAATAGATACGTATAACTCATAAGGTGGACATAACCCTAACTCTCAATTCTCATTGATTAAAACCTACCAAGTACTCCGTTTTACTCTACTATTTTGTTTACATCATTTGCACACACAAAATCCCCCCTTTATTCGCAGAACTTTCATCAAAAGTCTAATAATTGTTGCTTACCTAGTGACCAAGTATTCCCTGTGGGATTCGACACCCAACCCAGTTGGGTTCTATATTTGACAACGGCCTCTTACACTCTTACGAGAGCTGTAGTTTGAGCGCTATCAAATTTTGGCGCCGTTGTCGGGGAATACGGTTGTCAACTAAGTTTGTGATAGTTACTAGACCCTTTGGTCAAAGATTCTCGTACTTTACTTTTAGTTGTTGTTTTTGTTTTCTGCAGGTTTTTGTTCAGTGCATTCCATATACTCGAAGTTTGGGACAACTATTATTACCCATAAACCCTGAACCGCAACTTATTGGAAGGATGGATGCACAACGTGACATTGTGAGAAGGGCTGCTCAACAGGAGCAGGCTAGACTAGCTGTGTTGGCCGCTGCCCAAGTACATCAACAGAATATCGATAACCCTGGGCGAGCAGCAGGCCCTGATGATGAGGACTTAGGTGATGATGAGCTACTAAACCCTAGGCGTGATGCTGAGGTGGCGACACCGACAAACAGAAGAAATCGTCAAGCAAGATTTCGGCCTGAACGCCGAGCTATGCAAATTCCCTTGGATGATGATGATGACGATCTGGATGGAGCTGGTGCCACAGGAGCTATTATTCCTCCGCTATTGGCACCCGGAGCCAAGTTCAACATCACTAGCACCATGATTCAGTTATTGTAACTCAAGGGATTATTCGGTGGACTTGCAGGTGATGATCCGAATATGCATCTGGTCAACTTTATCTCTACATGCAAGTCATTCGATAATCCAGGCGTTGGTCAGAATGCAATTCGACTGCGCTTATTTCCATTGTCTCTATCTGGTGAGGCAACTCTATGATTCAATGGGCTGACTCCTAATTCCATCACTAATTGGAGGCAATTGAAAGATGCTTTCCTAGAAAGATTCTTTCTGTCATCCAAGAGAGCACAGTTGAGAGATGAAATCAGCAACTTTCGACAGCTTTCAACTGAAGCCCTCCACAAAATATGGGAGAGATTCAAGAAGAAGCTTATGAGGTGCCCAAACCATCACATGACCAATGTCCACTTGATGGAGATACTATACAGATCCTTGAATTCAGTAACTAAACCAGTGGTGGATAATGCGGCTGGAGGATCATTTATGGACCTCACCTTTGTGCAGGCAAGCGATATGCTAGGCCGGATGACAAAGCAAAGTAGGGCTTGGCATACCAGAGATTCTGAGGTGACAAGCCCCACTATATCTATTGGCATGACTGCAGAACAAAGGCGAAGAGAGGATGAACGCGACCAAGATATGGCGCACATGAAAACACAAATGGATCTTCTTACAAAGCATCTATTATCAGGAAAGACCGAAAAATTCAAAGCAGTTGCGTTAAAAGGAAGAGAGGAATCCGATTCTGAAGAAGAAGCCAACTACTTGAACAATCAAGGGGGTTTCTGAGGCACTGCCCAAGGAAACCAAGGTCGGAACTATTATGATAAGTCTGGAAACAAGGACCGTGATCAAGGTAGTTGGAAGAATAAGACTGATAGAAGTGGTTTGTATGTTCCTCCTGGAAGTCGTGACACTGCTGCATCTGGCGTTGGTAAGATGTCAATGGAAGATATGATGGCGAAGCTGTTAAAAGGAATGGAGGCAACCAGCACGGGAGTAACTAAGGTAATAAATGATTTGGCCTCAATGAAGTAATTGGTTGACTCGCATTCCACTTCAATAAAATAGCTGGAGCAACAATTGAGTCAAATTTCAGCCACTTTAAATCAAAGAAAAGCTGGCACCTTACCTAGCGACACAGTGCAAAACCCAAGGAATGATGGAACATGCATGGCCATTACTACCAGGAGTGGTAAGGTGCTAGAAAATTCAGCCCAAAGCAAGCAAGTGGCCGATGATATCACAAATAATACAGAAGACGCCGAAGAAGCTGAAGAAGGCGTCAATGACGTTACCCCTCAACGTTCACAACCCGAAAAGATCGCCAATCTGAAGCAAGAGGAAAAAAAAGTCGTGGAAAAAATTATTCCCCTTCCACCACCACCTTTTCCTCAAAGATTAAAAAAGAGAGCTGATGATACCAAGTTCAATAAATTTATGTTAATGTTGAAACAGCTGACCATTAATGTTCCGCTGGTAGAAGCACTAGAACAGATGTCTGGCTACGCAAAATTTATGAAGGATCTTCTGACAAAGAAGCGGGCAGCAGGTTATGAGTTGACAGATACTGTTCATCATTGTAGTGCAATCGCTACCAGATCACTAGTTCAGAAGAAGGCCGATCCCGGTGCCTTCACTATACCTTGCACTGTCGGACCCTTGAATTTTACCAAGGCATTATGCGATTTAGGAGCCAGCATCAACTTAATGCCACTATCTATTTATAACAAGTTGGGGTTGGGTGATCCTACTCCAACCAATATGAGGCTTGTAATGGCAGATAGGTCAGTAAAACGACCTGTTGGTATTTTATGTGATGTATTGGTGAAGGTGTCCTCATTCATCTTTCCGGCAGACTTCGTTATCTTGGATTGTGAGGTGGACTCAGAAGATCCTATAATCTTGGGGCGCCCTTTCCTTGCAACAGGAAGTGTGCTTATTGATTTAAGAGCCAATGAGCTTCTATTTCGAATGAATGACGAAGTAGTCCGCTTTGATGTGTGTAAATCAATGAAGCAACCCAAAGATTTGAACGTGTTCTCGGTAGCTGATGTTTATTTTGATGATGAGAAAGAATTACCTGTAGAGGAGCAGCTTATTGATGACCTATTGGCAATTGTGCTTATGAATGTTGAGCGTAAGAATGCTGAAAATTATGAAGAAACCATTTGTGCTCTAACAGGATTAGGGTCATATCCTCATGCTCCCAAGAAGCTAGACCTTGATCTCAAAAACCGACCTACACCACCAGATAAACCATCTATTAAAGAACCACCCACGTTAGAATTGAAGGAGTTGCCTAGTCATTTAAAGTATGCATTCTTGGGAAACGGAAACACACTCCCGGTTATTGTGGCAGCAGATTTGGGTGAGCAGCAAGTTGCAGCTCTCATCGTGGTTCTACGGAAGTACATGAGAGCCATCGGTTGGACCATTGCTGATATCATTGGTATTCCGCCTGGGATTTGTACACACAAGATTCAGCTTGAAGAAAATTGCATACCCACTATTGAGCATCAAAGGCGTCTAAATCCACCTATGCAAGAGGTGGTGAAGAAAGAAATTCTTAAGTGGTTAGATGCAGGGGTTGTTTATCCAATCTCCGACAGTAAATGGGTAAGCCCAGTACAATGTGTACCCAAGAAAGGTGGCATGACGGTAGTTGCGAATGAAAAGAATGAGTTAATTCCACTCAGACCTGTCACAGGGTGGAGAGTATGCATGGACTACCGAAAGCTGAATTCGTGGACACTTAAAGATCACTTTACAATACTATTTATAGACCAAATGCTCGATCGATTAGCAGGGAAAGGATGGTTTTGTTTTTTAGACGGTTATTCCGGCTATAATCAGATTTGTATTGCTCCAGAGGATCAAGAGAAGACAACGTTTACATGCCCATATGGTACGTTTGCCTTCAAACGTATGCCATTTGGGCTATGTAACGCACCCGCTACTTTTCAACGCTGTATGATGTCCATTTTTTCTGATATGGTGGAAGACACTCTGGAGGTATTCATGGACGATTTTTCAGTTGTGGGTGAGTCGTTTGAATCGTGTTTGGCAAATCTAAGTATGGCGTTGCAGAGATGCGTTGAATTCAACCTGGTGCTAAACTGGGAGAAGTGCCACTTCATGGTGAAAGAAGGTATTGTTCTTGGGCATAAAATCTGCGAAAGAGGAATTGAGGTGGATTAAGCTAAAATCGAAGTCATCGAGAAACTACCACCCCCAATTTCGGTCAAAGGAGTTCGTAGTTTCCTCGGGCATGCAGGTTTCTATCGAAGGTTCATTAAAGACTTTTCCAAGATTGCTAGTCCATTATGCAAGCTCTTGGAGAAGGATGCAAAGTTTGACTTCAGTGAAGAGTGCTTGAAGGCATTTGAATGCCTCAAAGGGAAGCTAATTGAAGCTCCTATCATTGTAGCGCCCGATTGGTCTCTACCGTTTGAAGTCATGTGTGATGCTAGCGGGGTAGCTTTGGTTGCTGTACTTGGACAGAGAAGAGAAAAGTTATTCCATCCAATCTACTATGCGAGCAAGGTCTTGAACGGAGCCCAGAAGAACTATACTGTCACGGAACAAGAGCTTTTAGCGGTAGTGTATGCTTTTGAAAAGTTCCATGCTTATCTGTTGGGAACCAAAGTGGTAGTTCATACAGACCATGCAGATCTGAGATATTTGATGGCAAAGAAAGATGTGAAACCAAGGTTAATTCGATGGGTATTGTTGCTGCAAGAATTTGATTTTGAGGTAAAAGATAGAAGAGGTTGCGAAAACCAAGTGGTTGATCATCTATCTAGACTCGAGAACGAGCATATAGCGCAGCCTGATCTTGAGATTGATGATGCATTCCCTGATGAAGAGATCTTAGCCACGATGATGGAAGAGTTACCATGGTATGCATACTTTGCAAACTTCGTGGTAAGTAATGTGATGCCTACAAATCTATCATTTCATCAAAAGAGGAAGTTCATGCATAATGTGAGACACTACTACTAGGATGAGCCATATTTGTTTAGACGATGTGCGGATGGTGTGATCAGACGCTGCATATCTCATGTGGAGGTGCCAAGTATCTTGGAAGCGATTCATGCTTCCCAAGTTGGGGGACATCATGCAGGTGGTAGGACAGCAAGGAAGGTATTGCAAAGCGGCTATTATTGGCCTTCGATATTTAGAGATGCTTACGAATTTGTGAAAAGATGTGACCAATGTCAGAGACAAGGCACGATTTCGAAGCACCATGAGATGCCCATGTCAAAAATTCTTGAAGTAGAGCTGTTTGATGTGTGGGGTATTGATTTCATGGGCCCATTTGTAAACTCGTTTGGGATGAAATACATCCTAGTTACTGTCGACTATGTATGCAAATGGGTTGAAGCAGTAGCGCTGGCCGATAATGAAGGAAAGCGTGTTGTAGCATTCTTGAAGAGAAATATCTTCTCTCATTTTGGGGTACCACGTACCATCATAAGCGATGGAGGATCACACTTTTGCAACAAGCTGTTCAAATCCGTGTTGGTGAAATATGGGGTCAAGCAACACAAGGTAGCCACACCTTATCACCCTCAAACTAGTGGACAGGTAGAGGTTTCCAATCGAGAGATCAAGCAAATCCTTGCTAAGACTGTAAATGCTAATAGGAAAGATTGGTCTCGAAAGTTGGACGATGCACTATGGGCTTATAGGACTGCATTTAAAACGCCAATTGGCATGTCCCTGTACCAACTAGTTTATGGGAAGGCCTGTCACTTGCCCATTGAGCTCGAGCATAAAGCATTGTGGGCATTGAAGCAACTGAATTTGAAGTGGGATGATGTTATGAATCGGAGATTGGAGCAGCTAAATGAGATAGATGAATTTCGTCTACATGCTTATGAAAGATCAGACCTCTACAAGGAGCGGGTGAAAAAGTATCATGATCGACGGATTGTTCAACGAAACTTTCAAAAATATGATATGGTACTTCTTTTCAACTCCAAACTGAAGCTATTCCCAGGTAAGCTAAGGTCCAAATGGTCCGGTCCGTACAAAATTAGCCAAGTCTACTCGTCTGGAGTAGTTGAGTTAGAAGACAATAATAGTGTCGTCTTTAAGGTGAATGGGCAACGAGTAAAGCCATATATCAGTCCCCTTGACTCGATTAAATGCATGACCACCATCTATCTCGACGAAGTCTAAGTACTCGACGTAACTATGTCGTGCCGCGACAATAAATCAAGCGCTTGATGGGAGGCAACCCATCATATTTTTTTCATCGTTCCTCTTGCATTTGTTTTCACTAAATAAAAATCCAAAAATAAGAGTCGAGCCACGACCAAAACTAAGGTGCTTGATGGGAGGCAACCCATCGTTCTAATCGTTTTTGTTGTTTTTGAGTAAATGTAGGTGCAAGAGGTGTAAAGGAGGAGATTGATTTCAAATTTCGATTTGGAAGTATTGCATTTTGAAGGTGGTAAGTTAGGAATGAAGAAGCAAAAGGCTATGGGTTAGGCATTGCCTATGAAAATATAGGCAAAGAACAAGGCAAGGCCTATGTAAATCTAGGCCACGAACAAGGCAAGGCCTATGCTATGGCCTAAGATCTCGGATTCTACAATGCCATGGCATAGGCGCCGCCTATGCTCAACAATGCCATAGCATAGGCGCCGCCTATGCAAAAGCCTTTTGACTCTGAATCTAGTATGCCATGGCATAGGCGCCGCATATGGTCAAATTTTTAAATTATTTTTTTTTTGTTAAAATTTTGCATAAAATTGTTCTAATAGGCAGCATTGTATTGTGGCAAGAGTCTGTGATACAATCATTACTATTGAGATGTTTAGGCTCTAAATGTGACTCATTGTGTGATAATTGTGTGGTCCAATTCCTTCATCTGTTGGGTCAAGAGTCTATACTACTCTCAATAAAGTCGACCATGTGCCTTGTGTGTGTGAGGCAATAGTATATTCTGTGTTTGTGGCTGATGCTAGAACTTGCCTGATATGTATGTAAAGCGAAATAAAGAGTGTGAGTTTAGGAGATGATTTAGGCATTTCTTTGGCAACCTGTGATTGTTTACCTTCGTTTTATCTACCCATGGACATCATCCTAGATAACCCCCTTTGAGCCTTTAGCCTATTTTCTTTGACAGCCTCATATGTAAGCCTACTCCATATTTTCAAGACCATAATTTGATCCAAATTCCTAAGTGCTTTAAATTGTAAACTCATGTAACAAAATAAGAGAAAATTGGGTGAGTATGATGCCATAGAGTGTATTGGTACTTGAATTTGTTATGAAAAAGAGTGGCTATCATAGAGGTGTGTTATAAAAAAAAGAGAAGAAAAGAAAAAGAAATGGAAAAACAAAAAGATAAATTGTGTTTATGATGAAATAAAAAGATAGTTATGTTTGAATGGCAAAATAGGTAAAAAGGGGTGATAGATGAAAGAAAGGTAGCAGGGTTGATTAAAAGAAAGTGTTAATGGCATAATGTGATGTATTAAAGCGCTTAGGAACATAGTCACTATTTCTGGCCAAAATAGTCCTACCCGTCCCTTAGCCTACATTACAACCTGTAAAAGACCTATTTGATCCTAAGCTTAGCATTCTGATATTAGTAGAGCATTACACTAAGGGCAAGCCTATGGTCATCAGTTGCAACATATGAATTCTTTGTGAGAGTGAGAGCAAGGAAAATTTTATATCCATGTTTCGAAAAATGCATACTTATGAGTGATTATGGGTAATATCTTAGGTGAGACACACATGGTTGATGAGTTTTGGGTAGTCTTGTATGATTCTTTGTGCCTTAACTTTTGAATACGAATTAACCATCATCACGAGTCTAGGTTGGAGGTTGAATTGTTTCTAGTATTGATCCAGAAAATTACTCTTTGTTAATAATTGTCGTGCCTGTCTTGATGAATATTTTGTGTTGTTACTGTGAAACCATAAGTAGATGTTTATATGGACATGATATTTTATTCGAGGACGAACAAAGCTTTCAGTGTGGGGTGTTGATGATAGGCGTATTTACACGCCTAAAGTACTTTAATTTACCTATATTTTAGCTAAGTTTTGAGGACAAAATATATAATTCCTGTACTTTTGGTCCTTTTTCCTGTAAGTGAGCTAACCAACGTGATTAGCAAGTTTTCAGGTATAAATGATGAAGATTTCAGCATTTTATGGACTGGTTGCAGCCAAAGGAAGCTTCACGTAAGAAGGAAAGCAGCGTTTCGACGCCTATGGACTGAAAGTGACGCATGGAAAACTTGTTCCGGGCAAAAACAGCATTTCCAAAGACTTAGGGATCAGCAGTAACTTAGTAGGATTAGGATAAGGATGCAGTATCCTAGTAGGATTAGGATAAGTACGCAGTAGCCTAGTAGGAATAGGATATGGGTGTTATAAAAACCCTATGATGCTGAAATTTTCAGCAAGCATTATTACAATTAAAACAATTCTCTTTCAATTAATTCTTCTTCCCTTCTCTTCATCTAGTCGACTTTTAATTTTCATAACAAGAGAAACGCTATTTTGCAAGGAATTCACGCCACAAGCCCTACCAAAACATACTTCACGTGAGATTTTTATCTTGGTATGCTGATAATGTCTATTGTGATTTCCGTTGCACTCATGAATAGCTAAACTTCTCTGTTAGGGTTATGAAAGCCTTATGAGATACTATCTATTGCTATGAGTTTGTGAATTTTTGATACGTATGCTGCTTATATCATTCTTCTCTACATCTTAATATAAATTCTTGTTGTTGCAAACATATAGGATACGCCAGTATATCATTAACTTGTTCGAAAGAAAAGTTACATGTCTGGAAAAGAGAGAATGTCAAGGAAATAAGGCACCAACCCCTGTTTAAAAGTTAGTGTCGTAACTGGATTAACCTCTTGGAGAATATGTACCATTAGATACGCTTTAAGCTCGAAAGAGTTAAAGTGAAATAGTCCTTGATGGTCGAAAGACGCCTGGATTTACCATAGAATACGATTCTCTATAAGCGCATGCATGTCTGAATTCTGCATAACTCATAGTCAATAGATACGTATAACTCATAAGGTGGACATAACCCTAACTCTCAATTCTCATTGATTAAAACCTACCAAGTACTCCGTTTTACTCTTCTATTTTACGTTTTACTCTACTATTTTGTTTACATCATTTGCACACATAAAATCCCCCCTTTATTCGCAGAACTTTCATCAAAAGTCTAATAATCGTTGCTTACCTAGTGACCAAGTATTCCCTGTGGGATTCGACACCCAACCCAGTTGGGTTCTATATTTGACAACGACCGCTTACACTCTTACGAGAGCTGTAGTTTGATCGTTATCAAGGCCCAACAGTAATTTTTTAAAAAACAACCCTGAACCAACCCACTTAACCCAACCCGGTCCAACCCACCTAAACCCGATCAAAATCGGTAAAAAATTCGGTCAAAAACCAAAAAAAAAAAATCCCCTATATACACTATATATACCCACGTATATACATTTTAAATACGTTGAACATTATATATACACTATATATATAGTATACACTACATTAGAATTTAAAAAATATATACGCATATACACAATTACACATGTAATCGTGTCTACGACTATACATTAGTTAAATATATATTACTCTAAATAAAACATATACTACAATATAATGATATATATAATAATTTATAAAATATATACACGTGTATACGTTAAATATATACGTCTATAGAAAATATATACACATATATATGTATCATTCGATATATATGTACTACTTTAAAGAAAATATACTTCAATATATATACAACAATATATACACATACTATATATATAGTTATATACTAATTTATAAAAAAAATACACATGTATACGTTAAATATATACATCTATAGAAGATCTATACACATATATACGTATCATTCAATATATATGTACTACTTTAAATAAAATATACTATAATATATATATACTACAATATATACACACACTATATATATAGTTATACACTAATTTATAAAACATATACACATGTAGACGTTAAATATATACGTCTATAGAAGATATATACACATATATATGTATCATTCAATATATACGTACTTCCTTAAAGAAAGTATGTTACAATATATATACAACAATATATACACACACTATATATATAGTTATATACTAATTTATAAAGATTATACACATATATACGTTAAATATATACTACTTTAGAAAATGTATACACATATATACGTATCATTCAATATATATGTAATTCTTTAAATAAAACATATACTTCAATATATACATACTACGATATATACACACTATATATATAGTTATATACTAATTTATAAAGCATATACATATGTATACGTTAAATATATACTACCTTAGAAAATATATACACATATATACGTATCATTCAATATATATGTACTTCTTTAAGTAAAACATATACTACAATATATATCTATAATATATTAAAAGTGTGAAAACCTTAGAAAAGTGATTTGAACTTTTGGCCCTTTATTAAAAGATTCTTCTTTTGACAAAACTGTATTTTCACTATTTTTTAAATTTATTATTTAATTATTTTTTATTATATTAACTAGACTTCTTAAAACATATGATAGGAGAATTAATTAATATTTTTCTTTCTACTAGACTTCTAAAATATGTGAGACTCCTAAAATATAAGGTAGGAGAATTAATTAAAATTTTCCTTTCTACTGCTCATAGAAGATACTCATAAAATAAGACTCTATTAAGGAAAATACTTCTATTAATATTGAGATGTACGTTAAACTATAGAACAAACCAGTTTGCCTATTGAAAGAATATGATTGTTGCTCATCTAACTTGATACGATTGCATGTCTAGATTGGTGGATATTTGATTTTCTAACCCTTAACTTCTTCACTGTTTTTGTCAACATAATAGAATTCAACAAGTGTGTATATATATAACTTCTTTGTTTTCATTCAAAATCATTCTTTAGGGTCAAAATTTTCGTTCAGACAAGAATTAGTTGGATCAAAATCGACGTTTTGTGATCACTATTATATTATTTTTTAATAGTTTACATGTTGTAGATGAATGTCGGTTGGCTTTGAAGAATTTCTTGTGTAAAGGTTAGATTTAATTGTATTATTTTGATATGTTTATTATCTTATTGTTTTATTTTAATTTACAGATGTTAGATGAATGTGGGTCGGCTTTGAAATTATTTTTTAGGTAAAGGTTAGGTTTAATTGTATTATCGTAATCTCTCTATTAGTTTATTATTTTGTGGTAGTTTATAGTTCGTAGATGAATCTCGATCGGCTTAGAGAAATTTTTGTGTGTAAAATTTAAGTTAAATTGTATTGTTTTGATATCACTTTTATCGTATTATTTTGTTGCAGTTTACAGGTGATAGATAAATTTTGATCGGCTTTGAAGATTTTTTTATGTAAAGGTTAGTTTTAGTTATATTATTTTGATATCTTTATTATCGTATTATTTTGTTATTGTTTACAGGTGGTAGATGAGTGTCAGACGACTTTGAAAAAAAAATTGTGTGTAAAAATTATATTTAATTGTGTTATTTTAATGTCTGTATCATTGAATTATTTTGTTGCAGTTTACAAATGGTAGATGAATGTCGATCGAATTTTAAAAATAATTTTGGTAAAGGTTAGATTTAATAAATAAGTTTTTTTATCTTTACATACTCAAAAGATATTAAATTTAATTAGGTAAAATGACCTTCTAGATCCCTGTACTATATCGGTTTTGTAAGTTGCACACTTCTACTTACATGTTTGTCATCTGGACCCTTGAACCCATCAAAAAGCAATATTTTGCATCCTTTGACCGTTGAACAAAGATAGTGTAGCCACTCGTCTGGGGGTGCGAGTGGGGGTCAATTTTTGGCCAATTTTACATTAAAATAATTAAAAAATAAATAAATAAATATTAATTTTTTTTAAAAAAAAAAGGGTCATTTTTTCCCTCCATCTTTTTAAATTTAAAAATATTTTTAAAAATTTAAATAATTTTAAAATATTTTTAAAAGTTTAAAAAAAATTAAAAATATTTTAAAATTTTAAAAATAATTTTAAAATATTTTTAATTTCTTTTAAAGGGGTCTTTTTTTTCCTCCATCTTTTTTAATTTAAAAATATTTTTAAAATTTTTTAAAAAATAAAAATATTTTTCCCTCCCCACCCTAGCTCGTCCCCACCCCCACACCCCATCCAGCCCTGTCCCACCCCACCCTCAGCTCTCTCACCCCACCCCAACACCCGTTCAGCCCTTCCCCACCCCCACCCCCACCCCCACCCCCACCCCCACCCCCACCCCCACCCCATCTCGTCCCCACCCCCACACCCTACCCAGCCCAGCCCATCCCATCCTCAGCCTCTCCACCCCACCCTAGCCCCGTCCAGCCCCTCCCCACCACACCCCCAACCCCCATACCCCTCCCAGCCCCATCCTCACCCCACCCCAGCCCCTTCCAGCCCTCACACCCAACCCCAACACTCTTCCAGCACCCCCCCCCCACACACACACACACGTTCACTTTTTATTTTTAATTTTAATTTTCCCACTCAATTCAATTATTTTTATTTTTTAATTAAAATTTAAATTTGAAATCCTTTTATTTTTTGAGGGAATAAAATTTAAATTTAAATTGAAAGTAAGTGATAGTGGATTTTGAAAAAAATTAGTGAATATTGCTTGAAAAAAAATTAAACTTTTTGTGAATTTGTTAAAAATATTCAAATTTAAAAATAAAAAATTTAGTATGTTTGTATATATGAATTTATAGTTAAAAATTTAAATTAGTTGGAGAAGAATTTTAATTATTTGAAATGGTTTTGATGTTTAATTTGTGAGCAAAAATAAAAACATGATTATTCAAATTTTTCTACAATTTATATTTTTTTCTTATTTAATTAAATTAATTTTAATATTTAATTTGTTATGTAGCATTTTAAAAATGACTTGAAATTTAATGTAATATTTTTTTTAATGACGTGGCAGATGACATGACAGACGTGTCAGGCGTGGCAACTGACATGACAGCTGACGTGGGGGAGAGTGCGTTGCACTCACCAAAAAAGGATTTAAAATGTTATTTTTTCGTGGGTTCAGGGGTCCAGATGACCAACACGTAAGTAGAAGTGTCCAACTTACAAAACCGACATAGTACAGGGGTCCAGAAGGTCATTTTGTCATTTAATTATTATACATCTTTATTATTTAAACAAATATCCTATTTAATGTAATGTCTGAACTCATCAAAGTGAGGTTAAAAGTGCGGAAACCCTTGGAAAAGTGGTTTGAACTTTTTATCCTTCGTTAAAAACTCTCCTTTAGACAAAACTGTCTTTTCACTATTTTCTTTAATTTATTATTTAATTATTTTTATTATATTAACTAGACTTCTAAAATATATGGGATTCCTAAAATATATCCCAAAGTATATGGAAGGAGAATCAATTAATATTTTTCTTTGTACTGATCAATTAGAAAAATATTCCTAAAATAGGATTGAAAAAATACTCCTAAAATAAGACTCTATTAAAGAAATACCTCTATAAATATTGAGATGCACATTAAACTACCGAAAAATCGGTTTACTCATTGAAAAAATATGATGCTCATCTAACTTGATTCAGAACAACATACCTTGTATTTATATCTCTATTTGGAGAATTTTTTTTGTGTAAAGGTTAAGTTTGGTTGTATTATTTTGATATCTCTATTATTGTATTATTTTGTTATAGTTCACAGGTAGTAGATGAGTGTCAAACGGGTTTGGGGAAATTTTTGAGTAAAGATTAGATTTAATTATATCATTTTGATGTCTCTATTATCGTATTATTTTGTTGCAGTTTACACGTGGTAGTTGAATGTCGATCGAATTTGACAAATTTTTGGGTAAAGGTTAGGTTTAATAAAATAAATCTCCAAAAGATGTTGAATTTAATTATTGTATTCATCTTTATTATTTAAACAAATATCCTATTTAGTGCAACGTTTGACTCAATAAAGTGAGGTACACGCGCGAGGCGCGTACACCTAAACTAGTACTACAATATATACACACTATATATATATAGTTATATACTAATTTATAAAACATATACACATGTATTCGTTAAATATATACGTCTATAGAAGATATATACACATATATACATACCATTCAATATATATGTACTACTTTAAATAAAACATATACTACAATATATACACATACTATATATATAGTTATATACTAATTTATAAAACATATACACATGTATACATTAAATATATACTACTTAAGAAAATATATAAACATATATACGTACCATTCAATATATGTACTTCTTTAAATAAAACATATACTACAATATACACACATACTAACTATATAGTTATATACTAATTTATAAAACATATACACATTAGATGAATGTCGATCGAATTTGACAAATTTTATGGGTAAATGTTAGGTTTAATAAAATAAATCTCCAAAAGATGTTGAATTTAATTATTGTGTTCATCTTTATTATTTAAACAAATATCCTATTTAGTGCAACGTTTGAACTCAATAAAGTGAGGTACACGCGCGAGGCGCATACACCTAAACTAGTACTACAATATATACACACTATATATATATAGTTATACACTAATTTATAAAACATATACACATATATACGTTAAATATATACCTCTATAGAAGATATATACACATATATACGTACCATTCAATATATATGTACTACTTTAAATAAAACATATACTACAATATAAATACTACAATATATACACATACTATATATATAGTTATATACTAATTTATAAAACATATACACATGTATACATTAAATATACACTACTTTAGAAAATACATACACATATATACGGACCATTCAATATATGTACTTCTTTAAATAAAACATATACTACAATATACACACATACTAACTATATAGTTATATACTAATTTATAAAATATATACACATATATACGTTAAATATATACTACTTTAGAAAATATACACACATATATATGTATCATTCAATATATACGTACTACTTTAAATAAAATATACTACAATATACATACTACAATATATACACACGCTATATATATAGTTATATACTAATTTATCAAACATATACGCATGTATACATTAAATATATACGTCTATAGAAGATATATACACATATATATGTACCATTCAATATATATATATACTACTTTAAATAAAACATATACTACAATATATATATATATTATAATATATACACACTATATATATAGTTATATACTAAGTTATAAAACATATACACATGTATACGTTAAATATATACATCTATAGAAGATATGTATACATATATATACGTATCATTCAATATATGTACTACTTTAAATAAAACATATACTACAATATATATATAACACACACTATATATTTAGTTATACACTAATTTATAAAACATATACACATGTATATGTTAAATATATACGTCTATAGAAAATATATATACATACCATTCAATATATGTACTACTTTAAATAAAACATATACTACAATATATATATGTACTACAATATATACACACTATATATATAGTTATATACTAATTTATATAATATATAAATTAAAAAATCTATTTAAAAAAATATAAAAAAACTTAGATTTTGGTCCGGACCAGGTTAACCGGGCCCAAATAAAAAATTAACCCAGCCCGGTACCCTACGGCCCGTGGGCTGACTGGGCCGAGTCAAACCGGGCCAAGTTTGCTTAGTGGGCCGGGCTGAACCGGGTCAACCCGACCCATTTGACCGGCATACCTCAAACAACATCGGTACCCGCATATAGCTCGTCACAATCACCTATACGGGACCCCCATTTCCCATTACTCCCATTACAAATAACTAGCAAATATTCAAATAAACACTTTGAAAAGAGTAAGAAAAGTCTCAACTTGCCTCAAACCAATGTCAAGCTTCAATTAACAAACTTGCCCTTACGTAAAATTTTTGAATGGCTAGAATCTGTTCAAATACAAAATATTCATAAGAGTACAAACTTGCGCATTGAATTTCAGCTAAATCGGATCATCATTCAATCTTTAAGTCAAGAATTCTTACTTTGAAACCCTAGATTAAAACCTAAATTAATCACAACCAAGACTGACCGGAATTTAATAATCTAAAGCTAAGGAAGCAATGAAAACCAACAACTGCAATACTATTGTTACATATACAGGAAGCCATTTATACTATCTATTAAAATTGTATGAGAATTTACGAGAATCCATGTCCAAAAATAATACTCACAAAATAGTGGCGTACCAAATAACAATTTCACAGAAACTATGTGAAACATTAGGCTAACATCCATTCTGTAATTGTTTAAAAGATTAGCCATTGTTAGCTAATAATCATTATTGTTAAAATATAAACCTAATTCTAATCCCACCAGATTGTACACATTCCACAATCTGCGGATACCTCACGTAATTCAACCTCACCGCCTCACCTTCTCATAGCTTTAACAGTAGGAAAAGTAAATCTATTCAATCCAAGACATTCACCCGTAGCATTGTTAGGTCATACAAAACCCATTATTTAATCTACTTAACACTACTGCACTAGAAATAATTAACATCCTTGCAAGTCAACTATATAAGGACGGACTATTATATAAGTCATAGTTGAACATTACAAAATAGCTCAATAATTTATTTATTTTTAAATGAAGGAAGTATATTCAAAGGGTGATTTGGTAAAACTATCTCTATCATTTACATTTTTTAACTTCTATACCAATAAACAATTATTTCCTCCGTTTCGTTTTAGTTGGTCCTCTTTCTAAAAATATTTGTTTTAATTTAGTTGTCTCTTTCGACGAAATCAAGAGTATTTTCTTGTGTTCTTCCAATACTACCCTCAATATTAAATGACTAAATAAAGTATATTTACTCAAATTTATATTTTCAAAGCATAATTAATAAAGTTAATTTGATAAAATAAAATCATAATAAATACTTTCTTATTGGGAATGTCAAGTCAAAAAGGGTCAACTATTTTAAGAGAGAGAGAGTAACAAGTAAAAATGGATGAGAGTAATAAATTGAATGAAGGGAAAATGGAATTTATTCCATTGCTTGTTCCCTAGATGGTTGTTGACTGACTGAATTTGGACAGCCTTGGTAATGGTTACCCTCCCATTACACAATTCAAACAATGCAGCATTTCAGTTAAAAGTAATACTCTCATCATTCAAAAATAATTGAATTGTTAGAGTACACATTCCTTAAACACATTTTTTTTTATGATTGTGGATTGTTTTTTATTATTACCTTTTTAATTGTTCTTCAACAATTCATTTATTTTGAAATGACAGGAGTAGAATTCAACCAATATATCAGTGTGGTTCTTAATTTTTTTAGAGCAATTTTTATCATTTTTGAAGAATACATTCGTGTCCATAAGGTAACTTTATACTTAATTTTGTTATTTAACGTTCTTTATTGTTATTAAAATTTTTGTTAAGAAACAATAAAAGTTTTATGGAACTTTGTCGACGGAATGTTGATAAAAATCATTGCCCTTCCCTTGAAGAATCACTATTCAAATTCGATAAATAATTAGTATCTCGAAGATCAAACTCACTATCTGTTGGTTCTTGAACGACGCATAGTAGTACATTCAACTGACGCCTACATATGAAGCGTCTGTAGGTCAACGCGATTAGCAAAAAATTCAACAATACAAAGAAATAAAGATAACGAATCACCATTCCAAATACAAGTTTCACCAAACATTGATTGTCCATTGAACGTAAAATACATTGGATATCGACAAGAGATGAGCACTACGTCTTCATGATCACTAGTACCCATTTTTTCCTAAACAAACGTGCAAACGATCATATTTGAGGGATAATCGAAACAATTTCACCACTGTAGGACGCCGACTATGTCAGACCAATCCAACTTCATGCAACCCTCACCACCCAAACATAATTTTACTCTTACCTTATTATCATCCATTTATTTAAAATTAGAAATGAGTAAGGTTCAAAGAGAACAAGCACAAACATGCACATGCACACTACATATAATGTGTGCGGGAACAATTTACTTAACACGCCTTGAATGAATATCCACACAACGTGAGTTAGGAATAAATTCCCCTCGCTTCATTTCAAATCTCAGTTCTCCAAATGAATAATAAATAAATAAGGCGTGATATCCATTGCGCCTTTTTCCAAATTAAAAAGAAAGAACTGAAGGCGTCATATCTGGTCAGTAGGGAAGTCATTCCCAAGGGTCAGGTGGTTGGCATGCAAGGCGTAGCTCTCTTTACGCTTTACCATTTAAAAGCACCGTAACGCTTGTAGTAAGGTGTGAGCTCCTTCACACCTTGCCCGTTTTGGTCATGGCATCAGCTGACTTAAAAACAAGCTGGGAGCGAAATGACCTCCGATAGCTACCGCGCATAAAATTAGCTTTCAACAGCTCACCTGAGGAGGGGTGGAGTCTGCTACCGGTCTCTGAGGGACAGTAGACGTTTCAGGATCAGGCAACTTTACTGTGAAACTAATATCCATTACCTGCCAGAGTCATGTGAGCTCGTTCAATCAAGGAGCACAAAGATGGGTCAAAGTGAAACTCAAAAACCTTAGCATCGCTCTTCAACATACTGTTGTTGATAAGAACTCAATTTACATCTTCACAGTAAACCGGTGTGTTTGTGTGGGGGCGGGTGGGCGGGGTGGGGGTGGAGGTGGGGGGTCTCATTACTCATATGCCTGTTCAGGTTGTATTTTACAGCTCTAGGAGTAGGAGACAAATTTGATAAATCAGAACTACATTAAAGCACACTATTTATTCACAATATGTCTATACATTAAAGCACCACCAATGTCACTTTCACGGAATATGAAACGCCCCATTCTGGTAAATGCAAATCCTTCTCTGCCGCAGATGCCAATGCCTACTGCTCGGCCAGAAATGTTTTATACCTAGAAAAAAACTGAAAAAAAAGTGGTAAATAAGCATGTCTATACCATCAAGAATTATTTCTTTTCATTTTCCTTGAAAAAAAGGTGTGGAACAAAGACGGGAAAAAATAATGAGACTGATTAGACGCCTGCAACTTGCACTAACTTGGACAAGTTGAAACAAGAGAAGAATCCGAGGGAGGCAACAAGAAATTTCTCGTCAGCAACATTCTATTAATATTTTTTAGCACAAAGTTTGACTGGGAAGTGCAGAAAAGAGAATTTTTATCTCCAAAGTTCAACTCAACTTAAAATTATTCTAGCTGTCTTGCTTTAGCAAATTCCATGTTAAACCTTTCTGATCCTTCACAAATTATTATTCATCTAAAGAAGTTTAAACCTAATGAAATGGTCTATATTAGATGGCAATATCACAAATTCATTTTGACACACACAACATATCGGATAAGGTTACCCAGCCCCCCAGAAATACTTTGTACCAAAAGTATGCAGCTGTCTTCATTTTGAGTACCTGTCCAACTAGCCTCTAGTCGGAAACAGCCTTTCTACTTCTTTAGAGGTAGAGGTATGAACTGCGTACATCTTATCCTCCCCAGACCTCACTATGTGGGAATACACTGGGTTTGTTGTTGTTGTTGTCCAACTAGCCTCTAGTGAACAAAGAAAAGGGAACTAAAAATGAACCAAATTCTTCAACTAGCTTATATATTCAACAGGAGTATTCCTCAAGCAAACCAGATAACAAAAAACGATTATTCTAGAAACATATTATGGACTAACAAGAAGTTCTTAGCAGACAACCAAGAGAAAATTATGGGGGAGAAATTTTAGGAAATCTAGTTAATTTTAATTAAGAAGATTTGATTGACGGGGAGGCTTGAAGTAACTGGTAAAATTGTCGCCATGTGACCCAAAGTCACGGGTTCAACCCGTGTAAACAGCCTCTCGCAGAAATGCAAGGTAAGCAGCTTACAATAAATCCTTGTGGTTCGGTCCTTCCCCGGACCACGCATAGCGAGAGATTTAGTATACCGGTTGTCCTTTTTTAAGATTCGAAAACAAAAGTAACCATGTTTAGATTCTTCAACTAGCGGAACACGGAAGATTCTGGATTTTGAAAATATTAGAGTATTGACATGGGGACCCATGAAGAGTGAAATATATGCATAAAGAGGATGATAAATGAGCAAATTAACGGTTCACATAAAAGAATGATTATGGTCGTCCGCTCCTAATAAGTAACTTCTTAGATAGTTAACTTTCCTGTATGCATATATAGTAAAATTTTGCTCGTAAATCAGAGATGCCCTCAAGGAAATTCTCAATCAAAATAAAGGGTGTAATCAATAATAGTAGGAAAAATTATGCATTTCAATTTTTCAATCATGTGTACGTATTTGGGGAGTTGCTCTTAAAAAATTTGTTGATGGTTAAGAGTTCTTGAGTGTTAAGAGTAGTTATTTGGAACTTCTCAAAAACAAAAAAAAGTAGTTATTTGTAAGCGCCAATAAAATCATCCTCCTTATTTTCTGTTTTTGCACATTGAAGTAACTGGAGAAGTAGTTGTCATGTGAGCAAAGAGGTCACGGTTCAAGCCGTGAACAACCTCTTGCATAAATGCAGGGTAAGGTTGAGTTCAATAAACCCTTGTGGCCTGGCCCTCTCCTAGATCCCACGCATAGCGGGAGCTTTAGTGCACTGGACACATTCACGACCTAGTCTTATTAATACCAACTTATTTTAGTGAATTGTATTTAATATTCTTTTACTTTTTTCTTAAAGCAAATACACACTGTTCTTATAGGTTGTCATTAACTTAATTAGTAGTGAAACCACATTAGCTGCCTCCATCCCAATAAACTTATTTTTTGCTTTACAATGATAAAATCAACCATTGTTTTGTTTTGAAAATAAAACTCCAAAATATGGATAAACTATATGAAAAATAATACAAGTTGCAACCGACTACATTTTAAAATGATTAATAAGTATATTAAAGAATTTCAGTTTTCTTTTAACTCTCACGTAGCAAAATTGGATAATGATTTTGGAGCATAGGGATTAAACGGAGAAGTATGAGTGTTTATTCGGACTACCATGGAAACCAACAACTGCAAACCAAAAAAAGTTCAAAAAACATATGCAAATCAAAAAAAGTTCAAATTTAAGGAGACTTGTCTAGCTCAACTATAAAGATGATTAAATATTGGTAAAAGTTGACAGAACTTCAGGCTAGAATTCTTTTGGCTTAGCAGGGGTTAGTTTGGGGGACTGGAAGAATAAAATATTCCCGCGATACAAATTTTTAGCATCGCTTTAGCAAAGGTGGGAGGACATAAAGAGGCGCTGATGCAGCATAGTCTAGTCATATCAGATTCCACAAGTCAATTCTCCCATTAGGGCTTTGGATTGCTAAAGATTTCGAATATGAATTTTGCAAATTTGATAGAAAGCTTCCCTCTCCCTTCCTCCCAGCACGTGGATCAGAAAAAACAACACAGGGACAAAGTTATTTGTATAGATTTTTAATCGCAACTTTTGGTCATCATTTGAAAACCTCAGACGATCTGCTATTCAGTTCTTTTACCAACCAACTGTCCTTCAAATCCCTTTATTAAAAATATGTCCTTACAAAGATGATACCTTCGAGAAGTCCAAGAACAATGACAAGCCCTAGAATCTAAAAGTTTCAGGTTAAGACGGGGTAGGATTGAGTACCTGAAGTGCAAGTTCAGTTGCATAACACATGAAGTGGGGGTGGAAGTGAAGATAGATACATAAGTCATAACCAAATGAGGAAGTTTCAAGTATCTTGGTCTATAACCCAATGTCTATAAACCAATGAAACGGGGAAATTCATGATGATTGCTCATCGTACTGGAGGGGGGTGAGCGAAATGGAGGTTTGCAGCCCGGATACTGTATGACAAAAATGTGTTAGCAAGGTTTAAAGATAAGTTTTACAGAGTGATGGTTAGACCTACACTATTGTATAGGGCAGAGTACTGGCCCGTCAGAGTGCACACGTTTAGAAGATGAAGATAGTAGAGATGAGATTCTCAAATGGAAGTGCGGGCATTCTAGGAGAGGCAAGATTAGAAACAAAGTTATACCCGACAAAGTGGGGTGGTCTCCATATCAAAAAAGATCAGGAAAGTAAGGCTGGAGTGGTTCAGGCATGTGAACAGGTGCAGGGAGGCATCAGTGAGAGGTGTGACTATAGCAAGTTGTACGCAAAACTAGAGGCAGGCCAGAAGAACTGGAGGATATTAGACATAACATGACACATCTTCAACTTACTGAGGATATGACCCTAGATAGGAAGGTTCAGAAGTCGAAGATTAGAGTAGAAGAGTAGCAGCTAGTTGTGTGTAGTGGTAGACAGAGAGCTAGTCTCCCTTTCTCATTTTCCTCTTAGCACTTTTACCGTATCTTATTCTTCCATTGTATAACTACCTGTTGTTGTTTTTATCAAGTAAACGTACTTTCATTCATAAACATGGCCATATAATTGGCCGTATAAAGAATCTACAATAATAAATGATTCTCTACAAACTCCACCCAATCTCCTATACAAGTTGGAATTCTATGGGTGCATCAAAAGAAAATAACGGACCGGAGGCTACTCCTCACATGAGAAAAGCTCGATTTTGCCCCCTCAAAAGCTCTCATATTTCTTTATCTCCACACCACCCACATCAACGTGAGTAGAACCACGTTCCAAGCCTTACGTCTTCTCCTCCCGCTCTTCTAACTAATCATCAATTCTTTCAAAGCTCTTGGCATTGCCCATGAAGTATCAAACCACCTAAGCATAGACCACCATAACCTCGTGGTAGAATACAATGAAGAAGATGATGATCCACATCCTCACCCGTTTTCTTGCACATATAACACCAACTGATGCAACCATCCTTTCGATTTCAAAGGTTTTCTGCCGTCCATGAGTGGTTGGCCTAACGAATAAACACACTTTCCTCGATGCCTTAGGAATACAAACAATATTACATGGAAAAACATCTACCTCTCTAACTAGAAGTTTTCCATAATAAGACTTGACTTGATTGAAAACATACCATTATTCCCTGCCTCCCACCATAAAGCATCAGAATTATCTACTGTCATGACTTGTTTATGGAGTAAGTCCAACAATCTTTGGAACTTATTCACCTTCCCAGTCATGAAAGTCCCTCGTAATCTCAGGTCCTAAAAGGTCTCTCCCTCTTGTGTCCCCCTAATTTGTTGTATAGTCAAGTCTCTTTGGCAAGAAATTTTGTGAAGGCTCGGGAAGTCATCTTTCAATAAATTGTCTCTACACCACCTATGTCCCAAAAATTTCACTCTCTTCCCATCTCCTACCTTGAATGAGATGCTTACTTTGAAATCATCCCATCCCTTCAAGATATCCCTCCACAAACCACACCCAAAAGGCATATTAATGTCTCTAGTTCTCCATTCCCCTTCTATAGCCCCATAATTATCAACTATCACCCCTCTTCCGAAAACATTCACCTCCACCCCAAACCTCCAAAGTCACTTACCCAACAAAGCTTTGTTAAACACCTTTAAATCTTTAATGCCCAGCCCTCCCATTTTTTTGGGAGAAGTGACAGTCTTCCATTTCACCAAATGAAGCTTCTTCGTCCCATCCGACAAAATCTCTTTGGATCTTTGCCAACTTTCCTGTGAAGCTGGAGCATTAAACAAAGAAATGTATTAAGTAAGAATGCTCGAAAGAGTACTCTTAATGAGCACCTCTTTTCCACCTTTGGACAAATATCTCCTCCGCCACTCTGCTAATCTTTTCTCAACCCTTTGGATAACCGAATTCCACATTGTAACATTCTTGTTCGAAGCACCCAACGGTAACCCAAGATATGTAGTAGGAAGGACCCCAACCCTGCAATTCAAAAGTTGAGCCAGAGTTAATGTCGCCAATCTCTCCTACTGGAATGATCTCGCACTTCCTCAAGTTAATTTTAAGGCCTGACACAACTCGAAACCGAGTGAGGACTAAGGACTAAATAATCCAGTTGGATCCTATTTGCGTCACAAAACACCATAGTATCAGAAGGCCTAAATAATCCAGTTGGATCCTATTTGCATCACAAAACACCAAAGTATCATTTGCAAACAACCAATGAGAAATTAAAAGTGTTCTAACACCCCCAACTACAACATTGAAACCCTTTATGAATCCTCCCATGACAGCTTTATCCATCATCATGCTCAACGCTTCCATTACTAAGATGAACAACATGGGAGATAGAGGATCCCTTTGTCTCAAACCCCTTGAGCTCTCAAAAAAACCACAAGAATTGTAATTCACCAAAACGAAATATCTCACTGAAGAGATGCAAAATTTAATCCATTTCTCCCCAAATCCCATTTGTAGTATAATGGTACCTAGGAAACTCCAATTCACATAATCATAGGCCTTTTCAAGATCTAGTTTGCATAGTACACTTGGCACACCTTGCTTTCTCCTTGAATCCACCACTTTATTCACCACCAAAGCTGCATCCAAAATTGTCTACCCTCAACAAAAGCATTCTGCGAGGTAGATACCGTCTCATCCAACACCTTCTTAAGTCTCTAAGAGAAAGCACCTTAAAGATGAACTTATAGATGCTTCCCACTAGGCTAAGAGGCCTATAGTCTTTCATGCTCGAGGCTTCCTCCCGCTTAGGGATGATGAGGTTAAATGAAGCATTCAAACTTTTTTCAAAATCACCCCTTTCCTGAAACTCAGCAATAGTATCCATCACCTCAGTTTTGACCATGCTCCAACAATGCTTAAATACAGCCAAAGAGAAACCATCAAGCTTGGAGATTTATCGCCCTCACAACATTCTACTACATTCCTCACTTCGTCCTCCTCAATCTCCTTTCCTAGCCATCCACACTCCTCCCACCAATGTGATTACCAATGTGATTGAACTCTAAACCCCCCAAATTAGGCCTCCAAATTGCTTCCTCTTTGAATAAACGATTGTAATACTCTACAACTTCCCCTTCAACTTCCTCCTCCCCCGCATGCACCACCCCATATACCTCCACCGACTCAATGAAGTTCCTTCTTCTATTTGAGATTGTTGTCCTATAAAAAGATTGTGTTCGAGTCCCCTTCCTCCAACCACAATGCCCTCAATTTTTTCCTCCAGCCAACCTCTTGAGCCAAAGCCAACCCAGTTAGTTCCCTTTCCAACCCCTCTTTCCTCTCCTTCTCCCTCTCCTCCAACTCTCTCCCTACTTTTATCCTCTCTAGCTCTCCTAATTCATTCATAACCTCCCTCATTTAACCTGTTACTTTCTTTGCTTTGCTTATCTTGCTATTGTGTTGGTTTATTTCCTATTTATCCTGCTTTGCTCACGCTTTTTATCTGCCGAGGGTTTATTGGAAACAATCTCTCTATCCTGCAAAGGTAAGGGTAAGATCTGCATGCATCCCTCCCCAAACCCTACTTGTTGGATTACACCGGGGACATTGTTGTTATAATCAGTTATAACTTAATTTGGAATACAAACTCTAACCAAACTAAACCACAAAAAAAAAAAGCATCCTGCCAAACACTACCTGATACCAGTACTTGCTAAAATCACGTACAACTTTAACCTAGCAGATGCGAATGCCGAATATCCTGCCAAACACTATCAGATACTAGTACTTGCTAAAATCATGTACAACTTTAACTAGCAGATGTAGATGCCGAATATCCTTGTATTTAGAACCAAGTTTGTCTACGACCTCTCTGCAGAAAGTCCAAACACCAGGCCCGTCATTACCCCAGATTGCATTGTTTATTGTAAAATCTCATTGATCAATTTAAGGCTCCATCTGGAATTTTGGTGCCGAGCCTGGAGTTCAATTGTTGGAAAACATTTTTTAAATCTTAGGCACTTCATTGATGATGGTGTTGGGACACTTCATCTTACATTTTTACAGCAAGCTCAGGCACTTACACAGAGTTAACTGAAATATCAGGAAAAGTAAATTTAAGTTGAATAAACAAAGGAATTTTTTTAAAAACTGGTAACTAATTTAACAAAGGAATTTAAGAAACATTAATCACCAACAATCATACAAAGGAACTGTCTGGATAACCCTGCCGCCAAGACAGGCTAATGAAACTGATCTATTTACACTGCACTATTGAAGCAAAAAAATTTCAAAATAGAACAAAGTAATTACAAACTAACCTTGATAATCTGTATATTAGATAGTAGCAGACTACGGAACATTGAACATGCTCCGTCTGAGTCTAAACTCGGGACTGTACAACTGAATTTTTATTTATCATCTTTGACCAATTCCATGGGCCTAGTTAACCTGCATGGGTCCAGATAAGGGAAAAGATAAACTACTTATCAGTAAGTAAAGACAAATATATAAAATATGGCAATCTTGAACTGACCTTTAGTAAACCTTATGAAAAAGTCGAGCTAAAGCATAAAAAAAGCGCCAAAATTCGGAGGACGGATGAGCCTTGGACTCCGATCTAGTCCATGAGAAGCCACCTGAAATGTTTATTCAAATAAATCAACAAATTGCTACAGCTAGAGCTATGCAATAAAGATGACTGTTAGCCAATGTTTCTCAGACTACAATGCCTGATTTAAAGCAATAGTTAGGCTCATTCAGATTTCAGAAGATGGGAATAAAACTTCCTTGTTATGACGAAGATAATCAAGATAGTAACTAACATCAAAGAAGAGGACAATGCATACCGTGAAGGGGAATAAGAAAAAGTTGGAAGCTATTAGAAGACAACATAACATGGGACATGCAAAAACACTAAGTCTAGCTTAGGCACGTTTGAGAGTAAGGAACCATGAACTTTGTGAAAGCGGAAAAATAACTCTTATCTGCTCAATTTTCAGCAAAATTACACTCTCGACATCCCAATTTATGCGATGATGTTGGAATTTGCACGGAATTAAAAAAAGAAAAAGAAAGAAAGACTTTTGAAACTTGTGGTCTAAAACATGCCACAAATATTTATGAGGCGATAAATCATTTGATTAAAAGTAAAATAGAAAGTTCCAAATTAAATTGCTTAGAGCCTTTAACTATCTAAGCAAAGGAGGTACCCTAAGAAATGGCTAACTGGTTGCACTCCAAGACATTTTGAAGCTCAAAGGTACACATGGGCTATATCATTAACCTTAGCTTTTTAAGCCATACTATTTTTTCGATGCATTTAAAGGCTTTTTCCATTAAACCCAAGACAACCACAGAAAGAAAAACTCTACTTCTCTTTTCTTCCATAGATCATTGACATTTCTCTTTACCCTTCTCTTGTTTTTACCTCCAAGGACATTAATCATAACACCTAGCACATAGCACAATAAGCGAAACTCAGTCACAGCAGAAATAAATTTTGCGAAGTCTTTTCTATACCATATGAGTTAAGGATGCATAGCGTTCCTCATTCAAGTACAAGGGCTTCCCACGTTGCATTTCGGTATCCTGCATGTATATAAAGAGAAAGTTTGAAGATCCAAATGGATAACCACGAAGAGCATAGCACTGTGCATGTATCTCTATCCACACTAGACTCGACAAGGATTAAAAATAAATTGACCCACAAAAAAAGGAAATACAAAACAGAAGTAAAGAAACCACTTATCAATCGGATCCTAAGAAACATCTTGTAACAGATTAAGTCGGACTATCACAAGTTGGACACTCTAGAGACATTTCCTAAAATGATTTGACCGGGGTCAAATTTCTTCTGCTCTTTAACTCAAAATATAAAACTAAATAAATAAATAATCAAAATCTTAAAAAAAATAAAAAAATTGAAGACTATATGAGAGTACAAAAAACCTTAGCTAGCAACACTTCTTTAATAGAAAGCACCTATTAAATTGTTTCAGATTTTGAGCTTGGGGGCTCAAAATAGCTAGCGAACTTCATAATAGAAACTAAACTGCTATGCTGTGCTAGAGGAAATGTTAGGAAAAAAGAGCAGCCCGGTGCACTAAAGTTTTTTCAAAAATAACACAAGTATATATTTTTGGCTGTTCAATTTACGTGTACATATTATGCGACTGTCAAAGGTTCATCGTATTAGTGCCAAGAACATCCCCACTTTGGGTATTACATTGGGTATGTTGTTGTATTAGTGCCAGAAACATGCGTGGAGCAGAAAATACATGAAAAATGAAAATAATAATAGGAAGTATGCGAAATAATAAGTAAATTACAGTTAGCTCAATGAGAGAAATCCTAAGCGGTAGAATGAACCATTGAAGATCATTAACACCTCTACCACCCCCCACCCGCCAAACACCTTTCATTTTGGAGAAATTAAACCTTACAGAACTGATTAGTGATTACTAAGGTAGCAAGACGGCCATTAGGTGGCCTTAAACGATTACGGATTTAGCTCCAATTTAAAAATAAATACACAACCAACAATTCAACTTCAAAAATTAAAGCCCAAAACAAACTGACTGTAAAAAAGATATGACTTGCATGATTGTCACCCACTTTGTGGCAAATTTTCAAATTAGAAGAATTTAAAAGAAACTATTCATATCCAATCAACCATTACATCACAATAAGGGCTTCAAAAATTACCGAACTCAAGGCTTCTCAATTAGAACCTTTTAAATATCAAGTTTAAACAAAATTTCACATTTCAAATGTTTGTTGGTTTTTTTCATAGGATTTTTAGAAACTTGTGGTTAAAGAGTATCCTAACATCTTCTTGTCAAACAAAAAATTACTTATCTATGGCTACCTACGCATGAAGCAAAGTCTGCTCGTCTGCTCTAAGCAGGATCCCCCATCCCAAAACCAAAGTTGATATATTCACTGGCGATGCACAAAGAGAAAAACAACAAAAGAAGATGGATGATGGGTTGCATTTTAGGGCTGTGCGGCCAAGAGGGGGGTTGGCACTGTGGAAGACGGAAGAGAAAGGACATGGAGGGAAGACATGTTTAGGTCAATTATGAAAGTGATTTTTCAGCAGAAGAGGCAGCCATTTATGACCAGTTACAACTTTACTTTTGAGTTTTGTGGAGAAAACACGGAAAACAACTTCAGTGCCTTACTGAATTGACTCCAATTCGAAGGACATTCTTGAGACTTCCAGTGATTTCCCTCATGTAAAACAATCTATTTTTCCCCTTCTCCATATTCTTAAAAAATGATGAGGGAAACAAAATTGTTTTCAACCAAACACAAATCTTCTGCAATCCAAGCCCTTTCGTACAAATCAAAGATAGCTAAACCATTGACTTACCTCTTCACCAAATGCGTCCAAGTATGGGGAAGGCCATGATGCGTGACGAGCAGATCTTTGAAGCAACAATGTGGTTTTCTGTAGTGAAAGGGCAAGTAAAATTCATTCTACTTGTCCTAAAAGACGGTATCACATGAAAAAAAATCAAGACACAAATACAAGAGCAAAGAGGAAATATCACTTACTCTGATTAACAAGAACACTCCAGTACCTGCTCCACATACCATTGCATGTGTTTGGCACCCACTTTCTCTGGCAAAACAAAGTATGTCAGACATAATTTCAAGGACTATCAGAAGAATAAAAGATGCATATGAACCTGCAGCATGGTTTCCAATTCGGAGAACACAGTCTACCACACAACAAGCACAACACAGGGTCCTCCAGAACAACACCGCAGTCTGGGCAATGTTGCTTAATATACCTGGAAGTAGCACCAACATATCCAAAACATTCAACGGTTACACAAAGATAGTAGACAAGTCAAATACAGTATTTATGCATGTAAATAACCAACCTCTGCAGGAGATCCTGGTAAAGATGAGGCAAAAGCATCAGTTTAAATGGAACAGCAGGGGTAGAATACATAACATCCTTTGGTATGTGAGCTTCAAACTGCTTGGAGAATCGACGCAACCATCTTGGAACCACAAAACGTATTGTGTTATTACTAATAACATCATCAAGTGGGGGAATCTTAAATAACTTTTCCAGCTTTTCAATCTCATTGAACTCAACTGATTTGTTCTCCCCACATTCCGATGTTTCTCCCATGGAATATGGTAATCCATCTAATATGTTACTCCCGCCATTAAATGGTACTGATATAGAAGAACGAACCAATTTCCACAACAATGCACATCTTCTTAAATAAGGAAAACTCAAGCTACGAATTGCATCTTTGACATCATGAGTTTCCATATGATTAGAATCAAAATATTTGTAAGCAACTCCATTTTCATTCATTATTCTGTAGATGTCAGTAACAAGAGAATCACTACATCCTGACTCAGTCAAACTAGTTTGCCGCTTCCTGCAATAGGTAATTACCGTCTGAAAACAGAAGACAATGACTTAGCACCCTTCAAGCAAAAACACACTAATTTGTAACAGAGACAACAATTGAACAAAGAAACTATGTGGTAACCTGAATAATAGTGACAACATAGAAAAGATGAACAAGAGACAAGAATGATTCCTCGCATGATAGAAATGGGACCGGGAGGCAATATAACACCCACATTAATGATGAAAAGGCATCATGTGCAAGAAGTGGATCAGAGGCTCGCTTCCAGAACTGAATATCAGGGTACTGTAATTCCATCTCAGAAAATTCCAAGATGTCTTGCATATTACCTGCAAAGAAAACAACAAGCATAAACTGCTTCTACTATATCAATGTTTCCAGAACCTAAGCTTATCCTTTACAAAATAATGGAAGCACAAAAAGTAACTAATGGAGCAGGAACCAAACCTCTAACAGTAGGACTGTTTGGAGGCTCATCTGCAGAAATGCCTGAGCATATAGACTCCGCAAACAGCTGAATACCTCTTAGCCTCAACAGGACAGTAAGTAAGTTCTTTGTCCGTGTGTTTTGCACAATACTTAGTAATAAAGCTAATATAAAACAGTTTGACGATTTGAGTTCTTTGTACAGGGCATCAAGGCTGTAGTTTGGAGCTAAAGAAGTTTTTTCACATCGAGCAGCAATCTCGGTCGACACAAGTGAGTACTTGAGTGTGTCAAATAAAATCAGAGAGTGACTAAGCCTACCAGATTCTGAAATCTTATCCTTGTCCGGGAAATACATTTCACATAATACCCGATCCACAGATTCAAGATTCACGCTCATCTGCCCGAATTGCTGAATTGGAAGACTCTGTAAAATCTCTCTACTTCCAGCAACATCAGCTGCGCTTTGCAGAAGTAATAAAGCTTCTTGAAAACGAAGCATCGGAAGGCCTACAGCATCTGATGAACCAGTTGAAACAGATGGTGTAGACCTTTTAGCATCTGCAGATAATGCTGGCAAAACTGAGTTGGCAAGTCCACGGCATACAGGACAGAGGAACTCCCCCTGAAAAACACCAAAAATTACACAAAAAATTAGTATTAACTCCATCAGTGAGCAGAGAGTAAGATGAGGACAAAGTTTTTGTACCTGATCTGGATCTACAATATGACCCCCTTCAAAAACAATTCGTCTGGTATATCTGCATAAAAGATATAAGAGAGTTACTGCCCTAAACTTCCAAATTGAAGGGAAGGTCGACTACAAAACACAATAACACAGCCAAATAGGAAGTCTAATTCAAGAAACCTATTGAATCTTGAGAAGGAAATACTAGAATAAAGCATCTGACATGCATGGTCAGTAAAAGGAAAACAACCCTATGAAACAGAAAGAGGGAATTACTACAAATCAGAAAAAATTGATCTTAGCTTAAGAAATATTCACTTCAATGGTCAAACAAGACAGTCTCGGAAGTACAAAGACAAAAAGAAAGAATTAAAACCAAAGCTATCAGCACCCCCTCTTTTTGGTTAAGAATTACTACCTTTCCGTTAGCGAAGATAAATAGCGGTCAAGACATCCCTGATGCACAGCATGACCACACGATGAAAGATATATTCCATCACAATCTGATGGACTAAATTCATTGTATGTTGGAAGCAGCATACTTGACTCCAATTGTGCCTTGCGGCTATTCACTGATGCAGAAGGACTACATTCTCTTGAAAGAGCAGAAATGTATCTTCCGAGCAGAAGTGACTCAGCACTCCCATCATTACTCAATGCTGAAAGTTTCTTATCATTTTTTAAAAGATCCCAGCCCCATGAATAAGCATCCACTTCATCCCGAATCAGCGAGTACATGTGTTCTTCTAGCATCTCGAAGGAAGAGGGTGTCTTTTTCTTTACAGTGACTGATGCGCAAGAAGGTTGAATGTTCTTCACTGGGGGGAATTTTTCCTTGATATATTCCAGAAATGCTTCCACTTCCTTAGGCTGTCCTTCTAAAGCAAACTCATTTACTTTATTTTGGATTAATTGCATTAACCAAGATGGTGAAATAGTTTCTGAACTTCTTGAGAGATTGCTCCTTTCAGATGAAATGTCAATAACTTGTTTGGCACAAGACATGGGCTCTTTCCCAGGGCGGCGAGTTTGTTCCCATGAAGGAGGACCTCTGTTGGTGAAACTGAGAAGCCTGGATTTCTTATCTCAGGAATCAAGATGAAAAAAGTGTTATTCCACTTTATCAGGGGATAACTAAAGTTCAATAATCAGATAAATCACCAGTCATATCCAAGAAGAAGAAAATGACAGAAACACACAAAATAGAGCCACATACCTGAAGAAGAATTAGGTAAGATAAAGGGCTTTTAGAATTTGGATCATGGCAAAGAGAGCATATAACAGGAGTAGAATCTTCAGATCTAATTCTACCATCTGAATTGCATAACTCTTCGCCATGTTTAGAGTCATCTGCAGCAACATCTTGTGTGGAACCAATACTTGCTAAAAACTTGGATTGCTGGACCCTCATCTTCTCCTGTAAAGCAGACATGTAGTACATAGAGGAAGTGAGAGAGTCAAACAAGATTATCCCAGTGTTATTACCTGAAAACAGAAGGATTATATTTTCTCTGGTTCTACTATGCTATGGCGACACAGCAAAATGGAAGCAGAATTATATTTTCTCCGGCTCTACTATGCTATGTCTTTTCATCTTTTCCCATGCTTTATTTCGGATTTAATTAGTATCTCATGTCGTGAGCTGGGGTCTATCGGAAACAACCTCTCTACCTCATCGGAGGTAGTGGTATGGACTGCGTACATCTTACTCTCCCCAGACCCCACTATAATACACTGGGTTTTTTGTTGTTGTTGTTGTTGTTGGCTCTACTATGCTATGGCAACACAGCACAACGGAAGCATATATTATAATGACAATGAAACAAGTAACATTCTAAATCTATGATATGGAATTTTCTAAATTTATGTTTCTAATTATAGAGGGAAAAGCAGGCCTGCTTCAACTTTAGGGAGAAAATTACATTGCAAACATCATTTCTTTTAGCGCCGAAGAGCTTTTGTATGAGGCCAGATGCACTTGCACATGTTAGTCACCATATTTGTCAAGTTGTAGGTTCAAACAGGTACCCAACTGTCTTACTTTATCTGGAACAATATTTTCTTCTTCTTCTTTATTGATGTTAAGAATGGATCTTGGGCCTAACTCAACCCCAAAAGCTAGCTCATAAGGGGAGAATTCCAAGTCCATATAAGGAGACCAAGTGCCCATCCTTTTTCCGATGCATAACTCTTAACACTTTTCTGATGCGGGACTCTTAACTGACAGTGGTATTTGGACTTCCCGTGCGCACCTCAACTATTCCACTCTGCAATCCAATGCTTAGGTGCTTATCCGAAATAATACTTCCCATCTATGATATAAGCAATTTTCATCTCCAGAATTCCATGTTAGACTTATGACTAATGACTTATTCAAGATATCGCAGCGGAAGGTATTGTTCCAGCATTATCCTTAGCTGGTGTTTAAAGCAGCAAGTCATACACACATTTATGCATTACACCTTGGTTAGGGAAACATGGAGCAGATTATTTGCAATCATTTTTTTAATAATACAGTTATACCTGTTTGCAATAAAAGAAGAATGTTTTCCACAGTTTGGGGAGTTTCTTTTAATTAAATTAAGTGGTTGTGATAATACTAGAAAGGTTGATAGGTTCAGAAACCTCCTTCTCTGGTATATATGCCTTGATATATTGCATGATGAAGTTCTGTCTCCAACTTCACTGCAGCGGTGTAACTGGTGTGAGGTATGAGGCAGAAATTTTTTTTCAATAACCATGGTGTCTGAGCCAGATTGCACGCACCCCAACTAATTACACGGGTACATGTTTCCTGCCTCCCAACTAGTTCAGGTACCGGGTAACTTTGTCCACAAAGCTTGGAAAGATGGGAAGAATCACCTAGTAACTTTTGCCTCTACTAGGATTTGAACTTGAGACTTCTTAGATTCCTTGTAAGAAGATAGAGGATGGAAAGGGCATCTGAGCATGACACATTGTAATTAGGGGTGACTTCCACAGCTAAGAAGAGGAGTCCAATGTATTCTCAATACCTAAATATGTTATCTTCTCAAAATGAACCTGAGATAGGCAGAATATAACATCTCCAATGTTTTCACCTACCCCCCCCCCCCCCCCAAAAAAAAAAAAAAAAACAATAGCACAGTAAATACTTTAACTAGGAACGTTTTCATCTAAACTAAGTTGTATTATTTTTCACTCGTCATTGTAATCACATTTGTTGAGACACAAAATATTTATATACTTATTCTAAGTTAAGAGTGCGGATAAATTTATTAATCAACTGATGAATTTTCAGCTTATCATTTACATGAAAATTAATATGCCTACAAGTCCAGGTAAGGCATAACAGAGTCAATAGACTCAAAGTTAACTCCACCAGCCAAAAATCAGTAATGGGCACAATAGAGAATATATTTATGTGATTGAAACAAACTAGAGGGGAGATTAATATTTCCCTACTATTTTCATTACAATAACATTACCCTTCTGTTACATAAAGAATTTTATACCAAGCATGGTCTTTTAACAATGCTGCTACTAGAAAAAAAAAAGGTTTTAACCAAGCATGTAGAACTACTATCAGATAATTGATGGTGAACCTTAAACACATGATTTTTGCTTACACTGGAACCGTGCAAAAATATTCTGTTAGAGAAGGCGAAATTAAAAAGTCCTCCACTTATATTTATGATTATGATAAGCATGCGAATAGTATGGGCTCAAACTTGGACTCCACTTTTATAAATAGATGGAGGACTTCCCTCCTATGTTAACTCTTCTAATCATTTATTGTTACATAAATTCTAATTATTTCCTTATTCTCTGTTCTTATACAGATAATGTTACCTTGAGGTTAAACCCCCAAGTCTTCAAAAGAAAAGTTCTTCCATATATGATTGCACTCCCTCGAGACTCAGCATGGCAACTCCCACACACTTTTTCAGCATCTCTTCTCTCATATTCACGTGGGCTTCTAATCCATAAGGATTCCCCCAATCTGAGTTAGAGCATACTAAGTAGCCATTTGGGCATGCAATTTCATCTCGTTATTTGAAATCATGAGATGAAATCAGCGTTCGGACATGTGATTTGACGCTAATTTCATACCACGACTTCATATCATGAGATGAAATCTCAAATTCTCCAAAAAGCTTGATTTTGATTTTACAAAATTGACCCACAAGTTTATATTTTGTAAAAAAAAATCCACCATTCATTTCATATGTAAATAAAATTTATAGTTCATATTCTTACTCTTTAAACCATTTAGGGGTCGTTTGTTAGAGTGTATAAGAATAATGCAAAATATAATATATTAGTAATGCAAGTATAAGTTATGCTTGCATTGGTCATGCTAAGATTATTTGTTATGCACCGTTCGGTTTGGTGTGTTCAAAATACTTACATTGTATATTTTTAAATAAAAAATATTATTTACAAAAATACCCTCAACAAATATAATGAAAATGATGTGGAAAAGGTTTTGAGGGGCTATTGTGTCTTTACCCATGCTAATGTATGCATTAAAGTCCATTCATTGCGTTACTAATACCAACGAATTTTCATGTATTAATTATGCATAGCATAAAACACAATAGAGCATATAAATACTGCTATACATAGGTTGAAAAGTGTACCAAACAAGGTATTAGTAATTCACAGAGATAATGCATGTATTATTTTTTCTAATGCATCCTACCAAACGACCCCTTATATCTCATATTAACAATTACTCTCACCAACTTAAAATTTATTATTACTTCAAAGCAACTCCTACTTTACCATTTATTATTCACCAAATTCATTCACCAACCAAATTTATTACTACTTTATTCAATCCAACGCTTAATATGAAAGGAGTCATGCAATATTCACGGTATATGAACATCAAGATATAGTTACTAATGATATTGACCAACAAACAGCTCAAAGTAACCATGTTGGTTCGTCTTCTTTGTCATTTGATCAAGAAATATAAGCTCAATGTGAGGAGATCGTCCGTACTATGTGGGAGGATTATATTAAAGAGTAATACACTACAACTCATGTTCAATTTTACTTTTTTATTGAACTAAGTTTGATCTATAAATATTGTATTTTTTTAGAATAGTTTTGCGATAGAGTATTAAACTTTTGTTATAAGCATTTGCTTATTTGGAAAGATTGAACAAAGAATCGGGGCAATGTTAATAGTTTTCACAACTTATAGGGTTTTTATATTTATGAGAAGACATACAATATAAAAAGTCCCAATTGCATGTCTAAACAAAATTTCAACGTCTTCTCGTGATTTCAAATCATGATTTCAAATCGTGATTTCATCTTACATGGCCAAGTACGCCCTAAATTTATGTTTCAAAATTACATGCTTACAGATTTTACATATAGAGAATGCCAAAACCAGTATGCCGAATAAGGATAATTGATTTTTTTATTTGGTACAAACAACCACCCTAAACCCTCTAACTAGAAATCCAACGGTTGCATCTATCCCATTTTATGCCTTTGGTGACTTGAACCCCAACCCTTATAGTTAGATGTGAGTCTTTACCATTAGGCTATCCCTCTCTTGTTGTATGCCAAATAAGGAATTTCCACTTCTTAAATCTTGAGATATGTAGCTAACAGCCAAACACAACACAGTAGAAAAATGAACTTAAGGTTAATTGTCGAGAGAGTAAAAAACAGACTATCCACATTTAGCAAATCATTGAACAACAAATCATTAACTTCTCTTGCGTAATCTCACCAGTATAGCAGCTTGTCTCTCTCGAGCTTTAGCCTTATGCTTATCACTGTCAGAAACTGATATGAAACTGTTTGTATCACCGCTTGGAAAGGATCGAGATAATTGATTGACCAAATCCGGAGCAAGGTCTTGCAGTTTTCTCATGCATTCAGGTTGTAGTTCAGCAAATTTCTTCAGAAGATTTTCAACCAAAGATACGAGGTTAAGCATTCCAGTTTCCACAACGTAATTTTCTTTCTTGTGCTTTCTCATTAAGAAAACAAGAAGAGACAGCAAGCTCTGATCACCAAATTTACCCATTGATATTTCTTCACAAGCCAGTGCTAAAATTGGAATAGCATCACCCTTATAGAAACTATGTTCACTAGATTCCCTATGTGCATGACAAATATCCAATGCTAGTGACAGCAAATGCAGTGCTCTTAAAAGAACACCATCTGGAGCATGCGAAGCATTTGATGCATCAGAAAACACAGCATATGATACAACAGCACGTACAATTTGGAGCACTGTCCTACAGGTAGCTACTTCAGCTATATGACCAAGTGGTGGATAAATCTTGCTCCATCCCGGAAGCTGAGTGGTTAATGCTGATGCATTACAGAAACGCATATATCTTTCTTCAGCTACTTGCAAGTCCCTCGAATTCCAACGAGGATGGTACAGATCCAGTTCCTTCCAATGGGGCAACCGCAGTTTGTACATACCCTGTGATAGATAAGGAATTAGAAAACATCACTGGACAGAAAAATGATCAGATTAATTTCCCTTGGAAATGTACAAGGGTTAAAAATGAATCAAATGTCAGAAATAAACCTGATTAATGCCAGATGGATTTGAATATGTTGCTATTCTGTCCAAAATTTCCTGAAATTCATCGATCTTGGCTAGGTCACGAGGAAGAGACTTCACCAGCTGACTATGAGTGGCATCACTAATTGATAGTCTATATACTAATTCTCTTCGCAGACATTCACTCGAGGTTAGCCCACAAAACCGTCGTTCTTTTACTATTTGAATAATAAGAGTAAGCATCTCTTGAACTAAAGCTGGTTCGTACCTAGAAAGAATGACATATGGTATTAGACAAAGCAAGTAGCAGATGCATGGGATACATAACTGTGAGGTTCCAAAGCATCACATATTATCAAAACTGAACATATACAACAAGATACATTGTCAACTAAAAACATACAATGCTGATCTCTTGTGAATCAGATCTTTTAAGTCTAGCTAACCATAAGCATGCTAGCCAATTTCTGCGCACACCAAGCAATAGCTCAATCGAAAGACTATCAATCAACTCAAAGGAAGTATATAGCAACTAAAAACCCCTATACAAACCCAAACTCCAGTTTTTCTTTTTAAGGCAACCAAAAAACCCACAGCAAACGATCATATGAGGAGTTCCTTTATTTTAGTTACATCATCAAATTCATGTGAATGCTTAAGGATGACGCCATTTGTAGATGTTAAGCACATCCCTAGATGTATTGTTTTTCTAAACATGCATGATGATCTCTATAGGTAAGTTTTAGATATTTTCTAAAAGTACGCAGAGTGTAAATAGTCGAGTAGGTATAACTATACATAGCATACGAGGTACATTACCATGCCCCGTTCCTTCATGTCTTACATTTTGGAATCATAGTATCAAGGTAAGGTTCAATGTCTACCTCCTCAGCCCACCCCCACCACACACACACAAACACTTAAACAGAGAATTTACTAATAAAAAGTATGTCCCTAGGACCTAGCTATTGTCCAATCTACTTTTTTATCTTATTTGTTTTAGGTTTCAGGATATCCAGATTGTGCAGACACCTCTGCTATAAAATAGGAGAATTTAACATCTTTGGCTCCAGTGGAACTATAAAACTTCAAATTTTAACAAGAGCAGTGTCACGACGACATCTTCTATCATTTCTTGGGTTATTTTCTGTTTGTTGTTGGAGAAGATTATTTTTAAAGTAACAACAAAAAAATACTAAAAGATTCTGGAAAGAACAAATGGAACTAAGTAATGTGTCCTGTAACTATTAATAGAAAAAGCGTCAGAATAATGTATTCCCAAGAGAAAATCTATCATAAAAAATCAACATTTTTTACTTCCTCTTTTTTAAAATGGAATTTTGTGTGCAAAAATGTCAGGAAAGATGTAATTAATCAAGTATTTCTTTCTACAAGGATTTAACAGCTGTTTAATATAGATAAACGTGTATATCAGTTAACAAGATTAATTGAAAAGGCCAATACTAATCACAAAGATTACCTTTACACAATAAGTACAAATTATTGAGCATGATTATCTGACAATGACCAATAAGCGTCAAGATCATCCCTTATGTACTGATGGTATACTTTAATAGTACTTCATCAAATTAAAGAAAATAGTGTTCTATACTTAATCAGTAGAACCAAACACACAGTGGATAAAAATGGAAGTCATTGAGGAAAGTAAAAGGAAATGCGAGTCACATACTCACTAGGACGTTCAAGATTGAAGGATAGGTAATTTGATAGCTCAAAACGTTCTAAAATTCTACTAATATATAAATCAGCAGGAGCTAGTGCAGCACAGCATTGCAGCAGAAAGAGGTCAAGTTCCAAACACTGCTCAGACCTGCACAAAAAAATTGAAAGATCTAAGAAACAACAACAGACCCAATGTATTCCCACAAAGTGAGGTCTGGGGAGGGTAAAATTAATAGTAAGGAATCTTAAAAATTAAATCTCAAATAGATTAACATAACAAAAGAAATTCCTTATTGTTCATCATAGGGCCATGTATAAAGATTGCACATTGAACTATTTACATACCAGCGGACAGAGCGATAACACTCGCAGGATAATATAGCAGCATCACCATTCCTACGCCACATTCCAGCTTGAACCTGAGCACAAAACACCCTAACCCGAAGAGCATGCTCCATAATGAAGGCAGAAAAACCCTGTGGGTGATAGCCTCCCAGAATATGACCAAAAAAGTCATAATGGACAGAAGGTGACAAATTAGCAGAAGTAGCACCTTGTTCTGCAGTCTCCCCATAACATTTGCCTAGTGCCCTCTGTAAAACAAGTGAAAGTAATCGATGCAATGGAATGTGAACAGATATATCCTGTAAACTAACTTTATATACTATATCAGGCCAATCAGACAAACTCAGCAACCGCAGAGCATCTAATTCAGATGCATTATCTCCTTCCAGCATGCCGTCATCATGCCCACCAAGGCAAGCTGCTTCTTGGCCCGAACCTTGGCCAGAATCCAAGGTAGTACTACCATTCAGGGAAGGATAAGAATATTTTTCATTATAACCTTCAGCAGAAGTCGAGAGTCTAATGTCATTTGAAGGAGGACTCTGAGGTTTAAAAATTTCTCTGCCTCTTCTAATCTTTGAAAGTGTTCTTTTCAATGCAGAGAATTTATTGCCAGGACTGGAACTTTTTTTCGGACATAATATGTGAAGGAGAGGACCCAAAGTGTTATCGGCTATCAGCCAATTTTCAATGGCCCTCAAACACTCGAATGTTAAACATAAAACAGATGATGATACTGGAAAACTATCATATTTTAATTCAGGAACCTTGGATGAATGTTCTAATGGACTCCTCCCAGCCACACTACATACAGAACTTTCCTGTGATAGCCTTCCAACTTTTGCATGTCTTTGGCTATCTTGGTCTTCAAAATTTTCTGTGTGTGTGTTGAAGAAAGAATCATCAGCATCTTCTGCACTACTCATAGAGAAAGCACCACCAACCAAAAGACAGTGAATATTTGCAACAGAAAGACCCAAAACAAAAGCCAAATGCATATTCTCATTCTCTTCTTCTACATGAATGCCAGTTTCTCTTTTTTGTGGGTTCATTCCTTGCACGAAAGCCAATAGTTTCATCCATGTTCTCAATATATCTCGCCGATCATGAGTCACATATCTAGGTACAAGAGAATGACTCATGACAAATCGAAAATCTTCAACCACACGGAGAGTTGTTTCATACAAATCTACCCATTTCATGACCTGAATAACCAAGCATTGTCAGCAAACCAATGACTGGCAATTCAGACCTATGGTAATACCACTAACAATAAAAGTGAACTGACAAGACCACAAAAGTCAGGTAGAAAAAGCAGAAAATAAAACAAGACCGGTTATGTCGCATCTAGATTTTGATGCGGAATCACCTGCTCTGGCCCAAGTAAAATTTGCCCATGTCAAAGGAAGATCAATAAGACACTTGTCGTCAACAAAGTCCGAGAATTCCTCCATCGCCCTAGAGATCACCCTACAGTCTAACCGCTCCTCGGGAAATCTTTTAGTGTTAAAATCTCTTCCCAACACTCTAGGACCTCCCATCCTGCCATAATAGTGGACATCTCTTCCCAAACCCCCTCTCTTCCCCACTACCCACTGTTTTTACCCAAACTGCTATCATGAACTCCCCCTTACAAACCTCCAATTCTTTATCATCCCATAAAACTATGATATCCCCTGCATTCCCTAACGCTAGAACCCAATCGTATCTCACCCATCTAACCCACCCCCAAACACACACAATAAAAAGGACTCCTCACCGCTGCATCTGGCATCTCCTCCATTTTAGTCTCTTGAAGGCAAAAGAGATCCGCACCCCATTCCCTGACTCCCAAGAGAGCTTCCCTTACACATGAAGTGCTACCGAAGAAAGGAAAGTAATTAGTGTCAAGGTGTGTTCTCTGTAACTAAACAGACGAAACAAACAAGCATTTGTTCCTCCATGTAGCTTCACTCTAACTGTTGACACTTTTCTTCACCCTCACCAACACTATGTGAATCATGCCTTTAACACACAACTGATTTGCTAAGTTGCTGGGTTAGAAGTAAGGGTGGCAACGGAACCGGAATTTTCCGTTCCGGTTACGCCGGTTCCGGTAACGTTCCGGTGCCACACAACGGTACTGGTTGCAACCAGTATACCCGTACCCAATGGTCTGGTATCCGGTACCGGTGCGGACCGTGACTTTTTTCCAGTAGTTCCGGTTCCGGTTTACCGGATCCGGTCCGGCGTCTGATTATTTTTTTTTAAACTTAATATAAATATTTTTTTTTAAACTTAATATAAATATAATTTAACTTATTAAGCTTATTACAAATATTATATTAACTTAAACTTAAAAGATATATTTTTTAAGTTTCAGATATATTAAAAAATGTTATATAATTTAAATTAAAAAAAAAGTGAAGTTCGTCTTTCCGGTGTAGATCCGGTTGCCCGTCCGGTCCGGCCCGATTCCACACCGGGTAACCAATGAACCGGTGCGGAACAGCCAAAAAATCCGGTATTCCAGTTCCGGTAGTACCGGCTCCAGCAAAAAACTCCGGTAAGGCTGTGCCGGTACCGGTTCCGGTCCGTTACCACTCTTAGTTAGAAGGTGAGGAAGTAAAAGCCAAAAGATATGGTGGAGGATTATACCATCTTGCATCTGGTGGGCAGTATGAAAGGAGAAATGTCAGATGCTTTGTATGCTTTGATAGCAGATTCAATTCCATTTTTAAAAAAAAATTAAATGAAATTGAACTGTATTTTTTTTGGGTGCAAACAACAGTGTACAGAGGATATAGATCAACTTGCAGATTCGTTAGGAACTTTGCAACTTTTTGGAGATTGCCAGCATGTAAGGATAACAATGAGAAATACGAAATGAGTACTTCATTTTTAGCTTTTACATTTGACATAATTAATACCCTTAATCTATCAATGCATAGGAAAAGTCAGAGCAGTTATGTGGAGACTATCAGAAAAAGTCTACACCAAATATACAAAATCTTGCAGAAGAATCATAAGCTATTTAGTAACATAAGCTACAGGGCATCCCGGTGCCCTAAGATCCCGTTATGTAAGGGTCCAGGAAAAGACCAGACCTTATTGGATCTACTGTGTGCAGCCTTGCCTTGCGTATTTGCAAGAGGATTTTTCCACAGCCTGTAGCATGACCTTCTGGTCAAACAACAGCAACTCTTACTATTGCACCGAGGTTCCCCGTCTTAGTACATAAGCTACACACAGAAATTTTAGACATGTCTAAACATAGAAGGGAAAAGGGCTAAAAAAAAAAAACTATTACAACTTAAAAAAAGGGCAGCCCGGTGCACTAAAGCTACCGCTATGCGCAGTGTCCGGGGAAGGGCCCCACCACGAGGGTGTATCGTACGCAGCCTTACCTTGCATTTCTGCAACTACTTATCGGGAAAAAAACAAGTACATAGATAAGCTAATATCAGAACACATTTCGCACAACAATATAATGCTTCTTAGTTTAATATAAATATCCAGATGATGCTTATCGATAAATCAAAGGCCTACAGCATTACCTGCAATTTACCATCTTCTCCAGCGCAAGACACAAATATGTCCTCTAAACATCCCAACAGCATGGGCAGAAGATTCATTTCCTTCACAAGACGTAGGGTCAAAGTAGGCACCGTAAATATCTGCACTGAGAATGTTGATAGCAGTGGATATTTGTTGAAAACAGTATCACTGCCTTCCTTTACTGCCTCGTTCACAACAGTTGGGTAATAGCTCAGAAATACTTTTGCAAATTCATATTTAAATTGAGGTTCGCCCAACAATTTCAACAGCAATTCATGAATCTTCTTAACATTTTCTTCAGAGATCATGAACTTCTCTGCCCGCACAAGAATATCTAGTAACCCTGCAGATGAAGATACTCTCCTAGAGATAAAACTAAGCAAACTTTCACTGTGCTTGCAGAACTTCAATAGCATCTCCACCACTGCAGATGTTAACTCATCTATAACCTGTTTGAGCTCAGCAGCATGATCATTTCCTCTTGCATTTTTCCCAGAGATGCTTTCCGGAAATAGAAGCTTTTTTCTCCAACAAGACAGTAATAAATCCAGTACAGGCCCCATTGAGTTTGCAAACTCCTCTGGAAGAGGTTGAATCTGCTCAGCACCTTTGTGCCTGGAACAAAACCCTTCACGTTTCCAAGCAGTAACATCTCCACAATCACAGCAACCACCACCTGTATAAATGATAGAGTAATCGTGGTCCTTGTGGTTCCCATTCTGGAAACATGGAACACATATTGCACATGTGGGATCATGCTCACATGTACGACAGCGATACGCAATGTCATTGTTACCCCAAACGGCTCCACAAACACCACGCTGACCAGTTTCTGCCAGTTGCTCCAGAGCTCTACTTGGTTCACCATCAAACATCAACCACTGTATCCAATCCATACTTTCTTGGAATAAATCTTTAACATTATCACTTGAACTGACCGTGGATTTGGGAGACTCTATTTGCTGTTCCGTAATAACCTCCATTGCCTCCTCATTAGTAGGAAGAAGTGCAGAGACTAACTCTCCCATCTGCGATTTATTATTCTTCACGTAAGCAACTAAACCAGGCTGTAGCTGTTCCAAATTCTCAGCAGGAACTCCAAGACTGTCAAGCCTCTGACAAGAGAACAAGGAATGACATGTCAAGATCCACCCGTAAGAATGAATTCCCTCTTCTTAAACAAAGATTAAATAAAGGGAGTGATATAAATGTCAAGAAGGGATCAGATCTGTTTTTCTTCTCTGCTTCTCACAGTTCACTTGTCCTATTTATTGATATTCCCACACTGTGCGATAACTAGAAAATGGCAGAATTTACTATTGAAAATCAGGGCAATGCAAGATACCCCATCATTTTGATGATTTTCATTTTAATCACGACAGCTAAAACATACAATAACTAGTCAACTAGGTTAATAGAATCAGACCAACAAACCCTCCCACCCCAAACAAAAAGAAAGAAAGGAAAACAGAATATTCGGGCAGACTATCGAAGGGGCATTCAAAGAAAGGAAAACAGAATATTCAGGCAGACGATCAAAGGAGCATTCTGCACAGTTCTATGAATGGGAAGAGGGTGCATAGTACTTGCCCACAAAAATCACGACAGTCATAGGGAAGCATTTGCACTTTGTACCAACATTAGTGTTTCAAGAGCCAAATTTCGAAAGATACACAACATATGTTCAAGCTATTTTTCCTAAATATATAATCTAATAAGAACTAAGCACTATTGGAATGAAATGAGAATAGAGCGGAACAAATATAGAGGATTCATCCCGCCGAACCTAACTAGTTTGGGGTAGCAGCATAGTTGCTTGATTAATTGATATCGGCTAACAAGAAGGCCGCACAGATTAAGAGAGCAACAGTACTATAGTAATAAAACGTGTAGACCATCATTACATCTCTGGGTCAATGAGTTCTCAATATATAAAGGCACAAAAGAGAAAGAGATAGGGAAGAAAGCTGCAAATCCTGTAATTATGTCTATGTTCCTTATCCTTGAAACTTCTAATCCGGCCTGATGCCACCTGAAAGGATCGTGCATCAGCAAAGGTGTTCCTTCTTATTTGCCTCTGACCACTACTGACCTCATTACAAGTTGATCCATTTTATGAGCCCAAGAATTTTGAAACATTACAAAATCTGTTCTAAGCCTCACTGTATTACCATTTACATAACATCTTAGATAGTGAAAATGGAGCCATGCAATTTTTGTTTTACCACCAAAATCATTCTTCTATATCAATCATCAATATTGGATATGCTTCTCCCATTTTCACCTGCAGAACCTTACCTTAATTGTCATACCACTCAACATTATGAATGTTCCACCACCCATTGATGAGCTTCTCCTCCTAAATCAGCTTCCGTTGTAATAACTAGTGCACTTGAAGACCATTATCACAGAACTATTGTACGGCAAACATCTTGAGGTCTCCAGGTAGCCTCAAAGGCTCGCAACTCTTTCAAAAATAGCCTCTCTACCTCCCGAGGTAATGGTAAGGTCTGCGTGCACTTACCCTCCCCAATCCTCACTTGTGAGATTCTACTAGGCATCTTGTTGTTGTTGTACCATCACCACCCCCATCCCCAAGTTAACACTCTTCTTTTTAGCTACCTAAATTCCTGTCCATGTAGCCATACTTCAACTTCTAAAATACAAAACTACTGTACATTCTCAATCATAGGATTAATAGTAAATCAGCTTCAGCCAGATAAGCTCCATTGGTAATGACCAATTACACAAATGTGATTACCTTCAAAGTTCTCACTCATCACCAGTTCTTGGATCTTCCATTCAGCAACTTAAAACTAGGATTAAGAAAAAATTACTTCTAGCATAGATAGGGTCCTCTAAGTAGCGTAATGATATTGCAACGCCAATTCCCTCTTCTTACAGACAAATAAGCACGGTTCAGACTCTTAATGGGCTGTTTGGTATGGGGATAGGATAGACAAAGTTATTCTATGAAATGGGATATCCCATGGGATTAATTATCCCATCATTGTAGTACAAATGGTGGGACAAATAATCCCAGGGACTAATTTATAAACCTAACCAAACGCAGGTAAGAATAATCATGCATTTTATCCCTGAATTATTATCCCTTACCCACATACCAAACTACCCCTAAGTAGCATAAAATAGCATATGCAAATGTCTTAAACATATGCCCCTCAGCAATTATTATTGATTTTCTTCTCCATTTAAGAGAAATGAACAATTCTGCTAAACATTTCAACAACACATGTGAATTTACTGAGAAATACGAAAAAGAGAGACAAAGCTAGCATTTCACCATAGATTTTGGAAGAAGTTTTTGAAAATATATCTTCAAATATTTGTTTGGCCATGAAATTTCAAATCTGATCTTCAAATAATTTTAAGTCCTCAAAACTCAGATGGAAACTTCCATTCTCATAACTTCAAATTTTTTGAAGTAAAATGCATGTTTGACAAAACTTCAAATTCCAAAAATCTCCGTCGCTCAGACTCTTCAAAAAAGCCAACTGGGTGTGTGTCGGATTCTCCAAAAGTAGTGAAACTTTTGGAGAATCCGACACGGTTGCGGCATCGAAAGTGAAGTGTCCACGCAACTTAACCAAAAATCTAACTTCAAAAACTCAAATTTCAATCTTCAACTTCAAAAATCTATGGCCAAACGAAGCTTTACACCATCACAATATCCCCACCCCCTACCGCACTCCATTGTCTTTCTGCGGAACCTAATTCCAAATAAACGAAGAAAAAAAAGAACAAATATAGAATCACAATATGAATCTTATAGTAGCTTCAAGCATGAAATGCAAAATCTAAATCCAAAAAAAAGGATCATTTGGATTTGTCCAACATTAAAAGAACCAAATTTTTCAATAAAAAGAATCAAACTGCTAGTTAGGGGTGTACAACCGAACCGTTAAGTCAAACCGAACCGATAAATCAAACCAAACCGAGGAAAAAAACCGACTTACGGTTTGGTTTGATTGGTGTGGTGTTCAAAAAAAAAAACGATCATTCTTGATTTGGTTTGGTATTAGCAAAAATAAAATCAAACCGAACCGACATAATACATATATAATTTTAATTTTGTATACGTAAAAAAATATATTACTTATAATCTACTTTCTAATTACTTTTATAACTTTTTTATATTCAGAAAATAGATATATATTCTTGGGCCTTTAGTTATAATATTTAGAGAAAAGGACATGAACTGACCATTTTAAAAGAAATGGTCCACACTATGAAAATATGGACAATTGGTACACACTATAGATACTCTTTTATACCAGATTGATACACATTTTTTAAAAGAGAGAAGGGGAACCTTTGCATGCACATACAGTCTCTATACCCAATTGATACTCTTTTATACCAGTTTGATACACTTTTATACCACATTGATACACTTTTTTAAGAAAAAGAGAAGGGGAACCTATGGATGCATATACAGTCTTTATACCCATTTAATATATTTTTATGTCACATTGATACACTTTTATGCTACATTGATATACTTTTTAAAAAAGGGAGAGGGAATTCTTTGCATGCACATCCAATTCCTATACTCAGTTGATACTCTTTTATACCACATTGATACACTTAAATTCAACATCAGATATCCACTGACCTCCGTATTTTATCATTATTGAAACTAAAACTGAAGTTGAAGCCATTATTTTGTATCAATTTTGAGCAAATTTACAATGGGAAAAAATTATAGGAAACTAATTGAATGCAAATTTTTGGAGATTTTATACAAAATTTATGGAATAAGAAAGATTAATTGAAGTATCGAAAAAGGTAAAAGAATGGAGGTTTGGGAGTTTGAATGGAAAGGAAACTGTGAATAAAAAGGAAAGAAAGAAAAAGAAAGTTACTTTAACGACATTTTCGATTATGTTTAAGCGTATGACAGTGAAGGTTAGCTAGTAAAATTAGTTTGTGGCTATTTATAGGGTATTTAATTTTGAGTGTTATTTTTATGATATTATTTTAGTTTTAGGTGCTATTGCTGTCCTTTTCACTAATATTTATCCATCGGTAACAGATTAATACAAAACCCAATATTAATATAAAAACCTACAACTCTTCAATTGCTTCACTTCACATTTTACTTTCCAAGTTTTCAGAGAGTTCTCATTATTTCCTCATCTTACTTTTCTCATTCTCCTTATTCGTCAAGTTTTGATTTAGATTTGTTTCTCTCTTTTCTTGTGGAATTATGTTATAGTTAATTATTTTATGGAGTTAAATTTTTAAGAAGTTGTCTCCAATTCTTCATTCTTCTTTATGCTCATATTTTATATGAAGGAAACTGTCAGACAAGCTATTGTGACTAGTGACTTACAAATTGAACCACTGAGTATCCACATAATATTACTTTGAGAGATAGTAGTTTAAACGTCTTAGTAATTTGTCAACTTAATTTTAATTGGAACTACTCTATGACCATTGTTGTTTTTTTTTATCTTTTTAGTGAAAACATTTAATTTTTTCTTCAATCACATTATAATTGTAAAAAAACCGAGAAAAAAATCGAAAAATCGAAAAAAAACGATTAAAACCGAAATATAAAAACCGATTGTATATTGGTTTGATTTGGTTTATAAATTTAGAAAACCGACATTGTTGGTTTGGTTATATTTTAATAAAAAACCGAACCAACCCGACCTATGTACACCCCTACTGCTAGTCAATGTAGTGGTCAATCGTGAACTGAAAAGAGAACCTGAGATCTCAAGCACAGTTTAAAAAAAACATTAGATGATTTTTCCCATCTGTCCTAGACTCCTAGCTTCGGTGGACAGTATACCAAATATCTATTGTTGATGGGAGGTGGTATCCCGTGGATGTGGTGAAGGTGCGCCAAAAACCTAGCCTGCACACCACGATTATTAAAGAAATGTACTTGCAAACTGATACAAACACCATTTCTTATTGAAAAAACCATTAGGTGAATCTTCCCAGCCTGGGTGAACAGCGTTAGCTAATATATGGCGTTGATGGGAGGTGGCAGGCTAAGTTGCATGGACTCGGGTGCAAGTATCCGAGACAGGTGCAGATCTGAGAGTCGGATTCGTCAAAATTTAAATTCTAAGATTCGGGGATGCGAATCCGATTATAAATACGGGTGCGGGGATTCGGCAAAAAAAATCAAATATTGTAAATATGGAGATATCTAAAAATCTACTATTGAACAAAAACAAGAAAACATCCTAACTTAAGACGTTAATTCAAAATTAATAGAACACAAAATATTTCGATTTACTTTTCCCTATATGTCAAGGAAACTTTACTCCTAAAATAATATTCTTTACTTTTCCTACTTTTAAAGTAATTTTTTAGTTACTTTTAAATTCGGAATAGTATTTTTTTATATGGAATAAAAAGTAAATTCTTTTTGATTAGGAGTAGTATTTAGAAAATCACAGTCGACATACGAACAGTCAACACCTATGTTACCTATGTTGCTCGGACTCTTCAAAAATGTCATCGGGTGCGTGTCGGATCCTTCAAAAGTAGTGCATTTTTGGAGGATCCGACACGGGTGCGGCAACATTTTTGGAGAGTCCGAGCAACTTAGGTCAACACCGATAACACTCAAAAAGGTAAATTCTTTTTTAATATAATTTATTCTAAAAAATATAATAATTAAAAATTACAATTACTCAACACCACAATCAAGTGTCGACAGATCTGAGTATTGAATTCCGACGATGATAACCCTGCCTCCGACAACAACCCTTCCTCCTCCGACGACAACCCTTCCTCTGGTGACATCAATTACAGTAGCGGGTTTTCTCCCTTCCGACAACGTCAACAATTACAATCGTCGGTTTCTCCCTTCCGACAACGAAACCTTCTTTTTGATCTTGGCCCGTGTCTCTGGATTCTCTTGACCGAATCAGAGACGAATCCCGCGTTGGGACGGGTTCGGCAGCAAAGCCGCCGAGTCCGAGCAACATAGGTGGCAGGTATCCCATGGATTAAGTCCAGGTGCGTGAAATCCGACCCGGACACCACAATTATTTAAAAAATATACCTGCAAACTGATACAAACACCATTTCTTATGAAAAAAAACACACTGGGTGATTCTTCCCATATGTCCTAGCCTCGGTGGACAACATTAACTAATATCTGTTGCTGATAGGAGGTGGCGCTTATCCCTTAGATTTAGTCAACGTGCACGAAAGCTAACCCGGACACCATAATAATCAAAATAAAAAATGTACTTGCAAACTGATACAAACATCATTTCTTATGAAAAACAAAACACTAGGTGATTCTTCCCATTTAGCCTCGTTGGACAGCGTTACTTAATATTTGCTGCTGGTGGGAGGTGTAATCAAGGTGCCCAAAAGAGCTAACTCAAATACCACGGTTATCAAAAAAAAAAAAAAAATACTAAGCCGTGGAATTAGTCGACGTAAAAAAAAAATAAAAAAAAATTACCTGAAGAATTCGGTCCATAGGAGTGGGGGTATATGACTCCGGCGGAGAGTCAATCTCCATTCGAAACATTAACCGAATCCAATCGGCTCAATTACAATTCACAATTCCACCAATATCTGCTAACACACAAATAGTACTCTTACACTTTCAATTAATTATACTATCAATTGGAGTATATAAATATTGAAAACCCTAGCTGAATTGTAGTATATAGAATTTGGAGTTCAAAGAAAAGTTTTTTTTTTTTGACATGTAAAATTTTGGATTTTATAAGAGTTGAAATCTCTGGAACGATCTGTAATATAGTAATACTCACTCTTTAAAAAGAATATTATATTAATATAATTAACACAAAGATCCAACTATAATAACACAAAGATCCAAAAATTATTTTAGATTCAAGTTTTATATAAAAAAAATCCTTGGGTCCTTTTTTTGTTGTTGTTGTTTTTTGTTTGGATAATACTTATAAGCCTAATTGCATACGTGTTTTAGTCTTGACTTTTTAGCCTTTCTCGAAGGCCACTACTGTGCAATTATGGGTGGGTATAAATCACCTAAAATTCAATTATTGGGATTTTCTAAAACTAGATCATTTAAAATTTAAAATCCAATAATTGGAATTGCATAGGATTGAATTTTAAAAGTTTAATATTTTTTTATTTTGACATAATATATAAATGTATTTTTAATTTGAATTTAGCTGATATTTATATCTTGTAATTTTGATTATACATAAATAGATACTTTAGCTTGCATAAGATCGAATAAATAGATACATGCGGCCTATGTGATATAATACGAATAGGATGCAAACTGTTGATGTAGGACGTATCTATCTGTTTGTTTAACTCTATACAAGTTTAAATATGTAATTATGCATACCTATAATCAGTGACGGAGCCAGACTTTTGGTTAAGGGTGTTCATATTTTCCCTTGGGCAAGGATCTGTTTAAAAAATAAAGAACTACTTGTCAAGGTTCGAACACGAGTTTGTTGATGCAGAAATGCACTCTTAACCACTAGACTATGCTTCTCTAGTTTGTCAAGGGTGTGCAACAACATATATGTAATGATAAATATCTATATTTAACTTATATACTCGAAAAAAAATTCCGACGAAGGGTATTCATCTGACCACCCTTCGTCGGCTATGGCTCCGCCACTGCCTATAGTTGGAGAGAATAAATGTTAGCTAAGATCAAATTAAACGACACATTCATATATTATGCAATTCTTTTATTTCTATTTGTCTTTTTTTCATTTATAAAAGTCGATTTTATTGATATTAATAGGAGAAAATCTAAGTAGCTTAGTTAGGTTTCATCCATTCCTAATTTAGGTTGACCTCAAGCTCTTCCTCTTTTAAAAATAGAAAATATGAATTCATAGAAATCCAGCTCCAATAATTTACAATAAATAAGTTTTGACGAGTAGGGTTATTTATGAGTTAGGCTTAACATCACGTGGATAAAAAAAAAGGCAATATCAATATACCATCTAATTAGTTATAAGTATCGCATATTCCATCTATGTTTTCATTAAAATATGATGTTTTTAATCGTAAAGGAAATTAAAGTTGTGATTTAATGGGTGAAAGGAATATCGTCTCTAGAATCTTTACATAAATAGTCATATGATTTTGTTATTTGCTTTTTTTAGTCGATATACATAAATTATATATTGACTACACAAGTTATATTAAACATAAATTATACTACATATGTATTATCGTTGAATATGTTTAGTTTAATCAGTGAGTGACTAATTATTTATAATATATTCTTTTATTTTTAATCCAAAATTCAACGTTAAAGAGTAATTGATATTCAATAAGTGAAAGACATTTCAACGGATCGAGAAGAAATTAAGAAAAAGAATAATCAACCGGAAGAGAGAGAGAATTATTTGGCAAGAAAATTGAATCATTGGTGTGAGGTCGGGGCGGCTCCACTTCATTACAAAAAAGGCGATTTGAGAGGCCTCATTTTTTAATAGTAATGAATTATATATATATATATATATATATATATATATATATATATATATTTAGAAACATATAAAATATTATTTGTAGAAAAAATATACTTTTTATATAAAAAGAAAGAATTAATAGAAAATTTTGGTATATCTAGAGTACTATGTCGCAAGAAAGATTAATGTGTCAATTATATCATTAACGATTATATAATTTTTAAAATAGATTTAATTAAATAAAAAAAAAAAAAAACTTAAAACCTCTAGTTTTTTTTTTTTACCTTAGGCCACTAATATGCTTGAGTCGTTCCTACGCGAGATGTGAAGGTGCATTTAGCCAATATATGTCGAAGATATTCTACACCTTGGGACAGATACTAGAGTTTCTTGAGAAAATTGAAGGAAAGGTGTCTTTTAAGTCTTGAATGAAGGATTGGTGACACTGACCAACAGATATGGTCAAACATCATTAGAATACTTGATTAAATTAATTGTGGACTTGATTAGTATTTTCAAAACTTTCTAATCTTTTCAAAAATACAAATCAACCTAACCCACACCCCTCTTTAATCTAAATCAACCACTCTCTCCTCTCTTTCCAGCTTCTCTTAACTCTCTCCCAACCAACAGTTCTGTAAAATTTCTCCCTTCAACCTCGGGCGAGTTCCTTTTCAACTTTCAACCGCCAATCGACGTGAATACTTCTCCGGCGACAACAACTTCGAGTTTTTCGTCCTCCCATTTTCTTTTTCACATGTAAAAAATTATGAAGAAACAGAGGAACTTGAGCCAACTACTCTTCTGGTATTGAAATGTGGACTGAATAAAATCCTAATTTCTGGTATTTCTGTATTTCTTCTTCTTGTTGTCGTACTGTTGATACGAGCATTTCTGCATTTCTTCTTGTTGTTGTCGTACTGTTGATTCGAATTTGTTGGTGATTTTTTGTCATAGTTGATGTTCTTAATGTGCGCGCGTGTGTGTGTGATGTGTTGGTGTTGCTGGGTTGATTTGTTGTTTGTCTTGGTAGAATGGTATTGCAACAGTTGAAACATCTGATGTAATAGATGAAATATATGATGCAACAGATGAAAATATGATGCAACAGATGAAAAATCTAATGTAACTATGAAAATATGATGCAACGGGTGAACAATCTAACAGATCATTCATCTGTTGCGACAGACGACTCTTCTGTTTGGAAGAAATCTAAACAATATTGATCCAACAGATAACTAATTAGTGATCTATTTTTATTCTTTCCAACGGTTTACTCTTCATTTTGCAATAGATTAGGACTGTTTTTATTTTTTCCAGCGGTTTACGCATCCATTGCAACAGGTCGGTTATCTGTTGCAACAGATAACATACCTGATGCAACATATTAGTAATTCATACTTATTCTTTCCAATGGTTTACTCATCCGTTACAACAGGTCGGTTATATGTTGCAACAGATAAAATACCTGGTGCAATAGATTAGTGATCTGTTTTTATGGTTTCCAATGGATTACTCATCCATTGCAACGGGTCAGTTATGTGTTGCATCAGATAAAATACCAGGTACAACAGATAGTGTTATTTTTATGGTTTCCACGGATTACTCATCCGTTACAATAGGTCGGTTATATGTTGCAACAGATAATATACCTGGTACAATAGATTAGTTGTCTGTTGGAACTGTTATATTACTGTTATGAATTAATCAATTATAATCTATGTTATGTTCCTGTTAATTTAAGATAACATGGCTCCCAAAAAAAAAAAAATCGAATCAAGTCCAAGTAAAGGAACAAGTGCAGCAGCTCAGCAACATCCACCACTCTATAAGCTTGCTTTACAAGCGTTATCTCAATCAGGAGCAGAAGATAATGAACACGGGGAGGAGGAATCTTTCAAAAGTGATGATCCAAATGCTAATAGCCCTTTCGCCGAAGAGTTAGTCAAAACCTTCAGCATTGATCATTATCCTGTGAGAATACAGTGCGATGGTTCCACAGATTTAACGGGCGATCTCGTGGTTAAGTCCGCCATGAAAAAATCTTTTGATGCCTTCAGAAAAATACTTCGAGAACAAAAATTGGATTCTTATTTCAGGGAAAGCTGCTTTGGGCAATATCTTGATTTGTTGGAGGACAACATTGCTCGTTTCCAGATGAAAATGGTATATGATCTTCTCAAGCGCAGGTTTATGTATGAAAATAAAGATAAGATGGATGAGGTGTGGATAAATTACTGTGGTATGCCTGTTTGTTTTGGTTGGGAGGAGTTTGCCATAGTTACCGGACTAAAATGTTATCCTCTTTCTCCTTCTCAAGTTATACCTACTCTGACCCCAAAAAAGCACCCCACACACCCAAAAAAGAAAAAGGCAAGTCGAGTGATTATGATGACTTGATGTCCATTATTGGTCCAAGCTTCAAAAACAAAAATCTAATTGAAGCGTTGAAAGGTAAAGGACTTTCAAACAAGCACAAACAATCATTGTGCTTGATTTGGTTTGTACATTAATGTTCATTGGGCGAGAGACGTTAACAATAACATAAGCCTCGGTTTAATAAATCTCTCTGACGATCTTGAGGCATTTAACAGCTATCCTTGAGGTCATGAAAGCTTCAAAATGACTGTCGAATATTTGTTGACTCCGTTAACACCAAAAATAGTCAACTTATATGGTTTTCCATGGGCCTTCATGGTAAATATTTCTTTTGTCATGATATGATTCATCATTTTTTAAATCAATAATGCTTTTGATTTATTGGCGTTATGTTATAGGCTTGGGCATTTAAAGCCATCCCTTATTTGAGACAACAAGTGAACTACCAGGAAGAAGTTTCCTGTCCAAGAATTATGAGATGGTTGTCGGCCAAAACCGATAAAAATGCAAATTTTCTTGATCTTTTCAATCCTCCAAGGAAGCAGTAAGTCCACTTCTAATCAAGTTTTTGTTTTAATTAATGATTAAATGATTTCATCATCATTCTTAATATATGTACCGATTTATTTTAGATTGTCCGTCCGTGGCTTATTCCGACCAGCCGAGAGTTGAAGATGCCATTTTTTCTTACTTTATGGTCTGTGCAAACTTTATCGGACCCTAAGGTTATTGATGGAATAAAAATAGAATTGTTTGGAGCAACAACCATCACAAGAAAAATAATTTTAGAGGGTGGAGCTAATGATGCTTTTCTTATAGTTTTTAAAATAACAAGCCATTATGATTATGATCATAATGGTTGTACGGATTTTTCTCCAGATTTTGCCGCATCTAGTGAATGTTCTCCATACAAATGTCAAGACTGTAAGTCGAAACACGATGGAGTGATTAATGTTATTAACGCACTAACTGCTTTTGTAAAGGAAATGACATCTAAGAGGGGTGTCATTCCATCAAAGAGGATTTTATATCCAGACACTCCACTAGAGATCAAGGCGGCTAAGAGGAGAAGGAAAGACACTTCCAAGGCATCATCAATCATCAAAAAGAGCAAGATTGCAATGCCTTTATCTTTGTCTTGCACCGATGTTCAGTGTGCAAGGGCCACAGAAAAGCAACATGAGCTGAAGAAGGTGAATGTACATCATCTGTTCTAAAAAACAAATAGGCACATATCTGTTTCAACAGATGATACATCTGCTGAAAATTATCAAACAGATATATACATCTGTTGCAACTGTTTTCTAACCTGTTGCATCAGATTCGTTATCTGTTTTAACATATGAGTCTTATGTTACAACAGATGGGGCATCTTTTCAAAATTATCGTACTGCTCTGATTTACCTATTCGAATTTGTCCCAACAGATAATCCATCTGATGCAACATAAGACTCATCTGTTGCAATAGATGAAAAATCTGTTGTATATCTCTACTTAGCATTGACAATTCTGGCTTTCCCGGTGTATGTCACAGCTACTGTCGAAGAGCATAATATGACAGTTGATAATCCATCAACTGTTTCAAAAGATAAAGAAAAAGTGAAGCGTGTCAGTTTTGGAGACCAGAAGAATTATCCGTTTGAAGAGTTCAATATATCGGACGAGGCTCTAAAAAACTAACACAGTTGATCAACGACAATTCAAAATGGATTGTCGATGGACTCTTAAAGCATCATGCCAGCAGGTACATAAATTAATTTTATGGATATTGGTTTATACAATTTTTGTTGTAAGAACCTGACATTAACACATATAAATCGATATGTAGAAAATAAAATAATGAGCGCTACAAAGTGAACAAATCGAGTCCTAGTTTTGATATGTTCAACTTTGTTGTTGCACATCCTGGAATGAAGAATTGGTTTTATTTGATGTCACAGCCCCAAACTTGCTGGAATGTAGAGGTTTAAATGCCATACATATTACTATTAATTATTTAATTGCATTTGCATATTGATTTTTTCATCACTTAATCTGAAATATTTGATAATATGTGCAGCACATCGATGTCATTTTTTACTACCTCTGAAAAAAGGCTAAGTTGCAAACACAAGAACAATACAGATACACAATAGGCAATTATTTATACAAAGTTTACATCAATAATGCCAACGATAGGTATTGTCAACAGCAAACGAAAGTTTTCCTAAATGAGGAATGCTTAATCAACATCATCAAAGGTTTTAGCATTTCGGCTGGCTTACCTTAGCATTTGGTCGACGAAGTGTACATCCCAATCGATTGTGGTATGAGTTCCATTGGGTGTTGGCTGTCGTTTTTCTAAAAGAGAGGTGCATCTGAGTTTGTGCCTCGATGTCGCGAAAGATACGTTCTGGGCCGTCGTCTGAGATACAAAAGCTGGCCAAAATATTGCTTACTTACCTTGATATGAGTGGGTTTTTGGATCAAAAGGTTCGTACTGATTGGTCGACGATTGAAGCATACCAGAATAAAATGGTTAATCCATTTGATGTACAATATGTTGACAGAATTGCTCAACAAATCATTGGTAGCCTATAAGTTTAAGTGTCATGATTTAGTTTCATTTCACAAATTTCACAACGCTTGCATGAACTGCAAGATATGGATTATCTATTTTTTATAACGCAGGGATTGCGATCCTTTTGTTGCCGCCTATGCCGAGTATTTGAGCGATGGATTACAAGTACCAAATGATGAACTTAATGCCGGATTACTCTGCAAAAGATATGCTGCTCTTTTATGGAGATATAGAGAAGCGAAAGCTCAGAATCCGTACACAACCGATGTTAAAGATCCACGACGACCAAAGCCGAATTCCATAGCACTGGATAAAGAAAAACTTATCCATATTGATTAGATCTTTATAGCTTGAGTCCGTCAATGTAATAACGTATCCTCCTTGGTTTAACTTGTTGATTTATTTGTAGAGTAGATCGTTTGTACCCATAATGATTTTTTTTACATTTCATTTATTTGTTGAGTTATTTCATGTAATTTTCGAAGGCTTCGATTTATTTCATTCTGTCTATGAATATAATTAATTCTGAGTTTTAAATATCTTAATTAAAATGGAGTACTAGATTCAAATATCGCAACAAATAATATATTTCCTGCAACATACGACATATCTTATCAGACAGATTTAGACATATGTTGCATTATGAGATGCAATACGTAGGTCATCTGCTAAAAATTATATAACAGGTCTTTCTACTTTTTTTATTTGCTCTAACAGATTATCGATCAGTTACAACAGATAAGTTATATGTTGCAACAGATTGTAAATCTGTTGCGACAGACAGACGGAGAACATCTGCATAACGCAACAGATGACCAACCTATCCCAACAGATAATCAATCTGTCACAACAGGTACTATATCTGTTACGACGGATATAAAATCTGTTGCATTATAAAAATTCAACTTTGCCAGACATAAAAATTATTACCCCTACATGTATAGTGAATTGGCTTGAAATGAAAATTTGTTATCACATTCGTATCCGTCTTTGTACATGTTTTTTTTTATACACGAGCTCCTATCATTTAGTTAGTACACCATATGCCCAGACCCATTACATCTTTTCCACAACGGTGTCGCACACGTCGATCATTTGTGTGCCGGTCAGCAAATATTTAATGTATGCAAGCGAGTATGGTTCGCACGCTGCCGATTGTATTTTTTGGGAGCTGGATGTTCTTATTTCAACCTTCAAAAATCCATGATTCATTAGCCAAGACTTCAGCGGCAAATGATCCATCAGCTTACTCTGCGTCAACAACTTCAAGAGTGGCTGCATGTGGGTTAAAAACGTCTTCTCGCTGAACACAGGTAAGTTGCAGTCATAAACCTTAATCTTTCCCTCATATAGTAGTATCTCAACAGTGAGAAAATAGAAAGATTCTCTTTGCCTTGGTTCATCTCTTGCCGTGTGGATATGGCCTCTTCCCTCTAACATATTTAATCGTTTCTTCATCCCATTGGAACGTAGAAACTAACAGATCAAATCCCGATCCACCAGAATCATTTATCTTACAGAGTTTAGCGTACCTATCCTTGAAATTATTGTAGAAGTTGAGGTCTATTATCCTATCGACAACATCATAAGCATCCGAGTACGCTAATTGCCTGCCCCTCATGAGGTAGTGAATTTCATCAACATACTGTGGTATAAGAAGATAATTTTTAAATAGGTTAGTAATTGTAAAGAATAAAAACACAGTCAAAAGAATCCGATGCAGAGAATTCTCTGTATTAGTTCATAGATTACCCAGCCAACGCAATTTATACAACAAATATGTATTATGTTGTAACAGAATACCAAGTTTTTGCAATAGATTACACATCTGCTGCATAGATTATTCTTCATGGAGTAGATTGGGAGGGTAGGTTAGCAAAAGTAAACTTACCTTGTCCTCGTACCACACACATATTTGTCATATTCGAGAAGTCTTTGGCGACAAATGAATGCATGGTGTATTCTTTTTAAACCTTCATCTTGATGAATTCTTCCAGTTCCTTCTTTTTCTCCTTGCCAAGCACCGCGAATATGTCCACCTTCTTCGACGGCCCCTGAACTTCAACAACTATTAGAGCGGGGGGATTTGAAATTTTTATTGATTTTAAAATGGAGAGAATTTGTCTAATTTTTATTCTCTTCCTCCTAACCTCCACTGTAGGATTGCATGGCTCCCTCACCTCGTTAGATGGTATAACACTCTTCCTGGATTTCAACTCCTCGACAGCTTCAGCAATAGCCTCTAACTTTTCAAAGAGTTTATCCTCTCTGTCCTTGCACACTTTGTATTTACAATGAGAACATGAGGGTGAGGAGGGGTGAGAGGGACCACTGTAAGGGTGGGAGGGACTGATGTAGGGGTGAGAGGGAGGACCTATGCAAGGGTGTTTTCAAACATATTTATTTTTACTGAGCACCAACATGCTTATAATCATGACTGGCAATAGAAGCAGCAGCAGGATGGCTGCCACCATCACAAACAGTTCCACCAGCAACACCCCCAGAAGAAGCACCCGGATCTGTTGCAGTTTGAGTTTGGTCGTGAAGAGCTTCAACATTAGACTGACCTTGCCTAACTTCTCTTCTTATGGATGTTGCTCCATCAAATTCCTTCTTTATTAAGTCCACCGTTGGGTCTTCTTTTGTATCAACAAGATACAGAGTAAGAAAAAAAGTCATTCTCAACACATCAATGGTAGGCACGATCCAAGGATGCACAACCTATAAAAAAACAACAGAAGGAATTTAAATCATATAATAATAATTTGCAGTCAGTTGGGTTACATGGGGCTCGGGTTATGTTAACACAGCCAACTTATGCAACAGAAGATCTAGCTACCACAACAGCTGATCTGTATGTTGAAACAGATTGATAATATATTGCATCAGAATACCCATCTGTTACATAATTTATAATAGATGGGTAATCTGTTGTGTAGGGTTCAGAGAACAGAGCAACATCTGATTAATCTATTCTAAAATATGGATCATTTGTTGTAATAGATTACCCATCTGTTGCACCAGTTGCAGTTGACGGGTAATCTGTTGCAACAGATGGAACATCTGTTTTAATATCTTTCTTTAAGGCAAATTATTTTAGTTGAAAGAAGACGTACTGCATCATCCGAAGGGTTAAAGAGATCAGCCTCGTTAATATTTTTTTTGTTGCTCTCTACTGCAGCCAACCACCTAAGGATCCTTGGATGAGAAACCTTATTTGGGTAATCCGTGAAATACTTTTGGAGGGGAGGAATGGCTTCACATGACCAAGCCTAAAAATTATAAACAGAAAGCAAGCAAAAAGAAAAAGTCACAAGTATATTCAATATAAATTAATGAATGAGTAAAAATAGTGTTCAATTTTACCATGAAAGCCCAAGGAAAGTCATATAATATGGTCGTCTTTGGCTTTAGCTCTTTCAGTAAATATTTGACAGTCAAGTAGTAGTTGTCGTAGCCCCAGGGATAATCGTTGAATTTCCCAAAATTATCAGCAAGCGCCAACAAATCACGTTCTATGACTTTCTTGACGTCTCTTGCCAATAAAATGGAATGGACAAACCAAACTAAGCACAATTTCTCCCTGTAATGCTTTGGTATATCTTTATTCTTGAGATCCGCTATCAAATCCTTCATTTTGTAGCTAGGTCCAACAATGCCCAACAACCCATCTTTTTTTTACCTTATGCTTGTTGGACCCTTTGTGGGGTGTTTTCTTGGTGGCAGGTTCTTCTGGACGGTCGTATCTCAGGCCAGTCACAATGGCAAACTCTTTCAATCCAAAACAAACCGGCATGCCACCGTAGTTGATCCAGACTTCATCCATGTTATTTTCACCCTCCTTCGGACCTCCATCATCCCCCGCATACATAATCCTGCACTTGAGAAGGCCATATACCATGATCATTAAAAATGGAGAGGGCGGCCCCCAGACAGCTCAACAAAGTGTGCAAAGCAACTCTTCTTTAAAAGTCCATCTATGTTTTCCTTCTTCATAATACTCCTAAGTTCGTCAAAAGGTTTCTCCAACTAACATTTAATTACAAGATCACCAAATACTGCATTAGGGATATTCATTGGCATCGCAACTCGAACTTGTCAATACTAATAGTTTTGATAGAATTATGCTGAAATTTTGATATTATTTCATGCCCCATTGGTGAGGAGGAGTTATCACTTTTCTCGGCTTTATTTTGCCCTGACTGAGATTATTTTGGAAGTTCCTCCGAATCTATATGTACTCTAGCCTTTTTTGTTTGGTGGTCGAAAGTTGATCTACTTTCTCCACTTTCACTTTCTTTTCTTTTGGGAGACATCTTTTAACTACAAACAAAAGAAAAATAAAAAATACATTGCATTTGATGTCTGCATAATTTTTTTTAAAAAGGTGAGACAAATTTTAATAAATTATTCTTACCACATAACCAAAAAAAATATTCCAACGGACAACCCATCAGTTGGAACAGATGGGGAACCCAAATCTGTTTGAAGACCTATTTAATATCTCCCCAAAGATATTCAACCTGTTGCAACAGGTGGAGAAATTTTAATAAATTATTCTATGCCACATTATATGAAAATACTCCAACGGATAACCCATCAGTTGGAACAAATGGGGAATCTGTTTGAAGACCTATTTAATATCTCTCAATAGATCTTCCTCCCATTGCAACAGATGGACCACCACTACCAATGCCACCAAGAACACCATCAATGCCACCAAGACCACCGACACCACAACCAAAAAACACAAATACCAACACCAACACCAACACCACAAACACCATCCAATAATACCACGACAGTCAACAAAATACTGAGAGAAAAACTAGGGTTTTCTCAGGTGCTTCCTACTTTTTTAGCATCAAAACTCAAAATTGTTAACCCATTCTCGAAGATAATACAGCTAAAAGTCTTCTTTTTCATCATTAACTAAAAATCCCTATTTTTTAGAATAAAGAACAAATGTAAAACTCTTCTCGAACTCTGTTACATGTGAAGATAGAGAAAACAATGGATACAAGCGGGAATGAAGTCGAAAAAACAACTATATGTAGTCATAAATGGGAAGAAAATCGACATGTTTTGAAGGGTTGAGCAATATGTTGAGTAGTTTTTGTTTGTATTATTGAGAGGGAGAGGACACCCCGAGAGAGGGAGGGAGAAGAGCGAGAACTTAAGATTTAAAATGAAAAGTTTTTCGCACAAATGGATGATTTGTCTGGGTTGATTTGTAATTTTGAAAAAGAATGATAAGTTTTGAAATTGCTAATTTGGTCCGAATTTATCTTAATTAAATTTAAAAATTTTAAAAGATATAGTTTTTAAAACATTGAGTTGATGAGAACTCATTTCAACTCAGAGTGATCGATTGACGACTCGGGTCGGGATGAACGCAATACCAATGTCATGCAATTGCAAAGACTCGATTGATTTTGTAGTTGACCCTGCGAGCTCATTCATTCATCCCTAGTTCCATCTAAATAAACTTAGGTACTATCACTATCCTAACATTTAGTTTATGAGAACTCATTACAACTCAGAGTGATCGATCGATCGACTCATGTCGAGATGAATGCAATACCAGCGCTATGCAATTACAAAGACTCGATTGAATTTGTAGTTGACCCTGCGAGATCATTCATTCATCCCTAGTTCCACCTAAATAAACTTAGGTAAAATCACTATCCTAACATTGAGTTGATAAGAACTCATTTTAACTCAGAGTGATAGATCGACGACTCGGGTTGGGATGAACGCAATACCAATGCCATGCAATTGCAAAGACATGATTGGATTTTTAGTTGACCCTGCGAACTCATTCATTTAGCTGTAGTTCTACCTAAATCAACTTAGGTACAATCAATATCCTAATATTGACTTGATGAGAACTCATTTCAACTTAGAGTGATTGATCGACGACTCGAGTTGGTATAAACGTAATACCAACGCCATACAATTGCAAATACTCAATTGGATTTATAGTTGACCCTACGAGCTCATTCATTCATCCCTAATTCCACCTAAATTAACTTAGGTACTAACACTATCCTAACATTGAGTTGATGAGAACTCATTTCAACTCAGAGTAATCGATCGACCACTCAGGTCGGGATGAACGCAATACCAACACCATGTAATTGCAAAGACTCGATTGAATTTATAGTTGAACTTGCGAGCTCATTCATTCATCCCTAGTTCCACCTAAATCAATTGCAAAGAAATTTGTTGCAACAAATGATTAAGCTGTTGAAAATTTTCAAATAGGTACATATATATTGCAATAGATGACATATCTAATTTAATTATCAAATAGATATTTGCATCTGTTGGTACAAATGACTGAGCTATTGAAAATTTTTAAATAGATATTTATATCTGTTGTAACAGATGACATATTTGATTTTATTAATTATCAACTGAATATTTTTATCTGTTGTCACAGATGACTGAGTTATTGGGATTTTTAAACAGATATTTATATCTGTTGTAACAGATGACTGAGATGTTCGGATTTCTAAACAGATATTTATATATGTTGCTACAGATGACATATCTGTTTGAATTTTTTTTTTCTCTTTTAATTTTAAAGCAAGAAGTTTTTGGTCCGAGTAGATAATATCAAGTAGTAGTACTTACTACTAAAGGCGATAAAAAATATTTCTTGGATATCTCAAAAGTGAGTTCATTGAGCAGTCTTGTCTTATCTTTTCAATGTCAGTAGTCTTAGTCCTCCTCGTGCCCCTCAAATTATTAATGAAATTAATGAATATTAATTAATGAATATTGAAAACCACCACGTCTACGTACACAATACATTTATAGAAATTATCTCATCTCTTCCTTCAGCTGCAGTTTATTTTATTCAACTCTCATCTTTTTCTCTCTCCTCTTGAGGGTCACAACCTTTTTTCTCTCTTTTCTCTTCTCTTCTCATAAAGATCTTTTCAGATCTAAACCCATCCATATCTTTTCTCGACTTAAATTTCTGTTTTGATCCCCTTTTTTATATTAAGGTATAGTTCATTATTGCACTTTTATTCTCGTCTTCTTCTTTGCAAGTTATTTACATCTATTTTTTATTTAATTACTATTTACCCATATCATATTTATTAAAAAAAATTAAGGAACCTGTAAGTGTTGAATAAACAATCCAAGAATTTTTATTACAATATGAGAAAAAAAGTCATCTGTTGGGAGAAGTTTAAAAGCCTTATTGGCAGTATCATTTTTTTTGTATGTATTTTGTTTATTTCATTATTGTTGATGCAGTTATTAATGTTGGTGGTGGGGTTGGCGTTGTTGGAACTTGTGGTGTGTTGTTGTTGATGGTTCTGGAACAAAGGATGTTGCTTTTTTGTTGTTGATGATGTTGTTGGAACAAATGTTGTTTTTTTTATTAATGTTTATGCTGTTGTTGATGTTGCAACAGATGGAGAAACTGTTGGAACAAATAAAACCACCAGAAAGGCTGGTTTGATGTATTTCACCAGACTCCACATCTATTGCAACAAACTCCACATCTATTACAACAGACTCTACATTTGTTGCAACAGACTCCACATCTGTTGTAACAGATGAATAATGTTCTTTTTGTGACATCAATATTTTTCCTCTTCTTTGTAGATATAAGGAACTGACAATTGATTAACTTTTGAGGGAGTATCGCAAGAGGTTGCAGTAAAAATGGGATTGGAGAAATAAAATGCTTGCAAATGGAATCACTTCATATGTGGAAGGTATGTATTACTAATAATATTATCGTGGAAACACACGCAGAGTGCACTGATTTTGTGAATAATGTTTTTACTGATTAGTCATAGATTGTTCAAATAAGATGTCTGTAATTTTACAGTTAAGTTTGGTAGGTCCGAACTGATAAGACTGAGGGACTATGAATATGGTTCTGATAGCCTGTTAAGATTTAATGTTGGTTGTTGCTTATGTTTATTTGTCAAGCATTGTGAAGGGATCTAGTTTTTGTGACATTGTAAAGAGATTCAATAGTGATTGGACTAACTTTTAGGGTGTATTGCACCTTTAGAAGGCCTTCGAAGCTTAGCACTACATCTAACAAAAATGGAAAATCAATATAGTTATTGCCCTGGCCAAAATTTATATGGTTGGATTGTTCACTCGGGGTGATGATTATATTCCAGAATGTGCGGTAGGAGAATACTTTCGAACGAAAATGGGTGGTTGATGGAAGACTATATCATCTGAGAGCTAATTGAAGAAGAGACATATGATAGATACAACTTCTAACGAATTTGGCCGGTGGAATTATCTTAACAGATGCGAGATCTGAATCAAGTGCAAATATAAAAGTGTATTCGATAATGTAATTTTATCTGTTGTGTCTCTTAAAGAAAAATAATGCATCTGAACGCTGTGCTAGGGAGCTACGTGGTCGGGATTATCACCTAGATAGAAAATAAGAGAAGACCAATAAAGAAGTCTCATGGGCATCGAAGGTTGAAATGATGTACAACAAGTATAGAAAATTTATGCCAACAACAATTGCAGTTAAAATAAGGAATCTAAGCGAAGGCGGCAAATTTTTGAATTTTAAATTTCATCCCATGCTTTCTTATTTATGTTTTAGATCAGGTCCACTGTTGTTGACCTGATCGGAGCCACAAACGAGATTGAAAGGCAAATAGAGTATCATTGCTTCCTTACCAATATGGTTATAATTGACTGTGTTTTCTTGCCTTGACATGCTTTCAATATTTCTTGGAGAAGATCAAATGCTTACTATAGTATGTGAATCCCGATAATTTTCAAGCTTGTCTCCGACTTGTTGATTCTGCTCTCAAGCTAGTTTTGTCTTCTTCAAAGTCGGTAAGGAGTTCCTCGTCTCTTGTGAGCTCGATCAAGAACACTACCTTTAAAGTTGTGGCATTCTAGAAGCCCTTCAGAACACTTTCTTCAGAAGCCCTAAAGGATACATGGGGGGCCTCTGTGTTTGTTTTAGGTCAAAATGTGTTGACGCACATTGAAGATGTGGTCCCAATAGTTGAACAACACACTTTTATCGAGCGTTGTTCCATGCATCTTGCTTAACCAATTTGATAAATTAGTAAGCATGGAGTTACGTAGCGTGTGATCTAAATCGGATCTACCAAGCCTATCAAACGTTTTGTAACTCTAAGCTCATTACTCTATCAAAAAAATATGACCGAGTTAGTGCACAAATCGAACGAGCTCAATCTCTTAGACTTTCTGCTGATCGCTCTTCTCCAATATAGATCAAGATATCTGCTATGCAAAATTCTACACTGTCGCCAAACATCTTTGCCTGGGAGAAATTCTTCTAAAGATATCTGTTGATGTATTCTGAAGAATTGCTCCCAGGCAGGCATGTCTGGCGATGATGTAGACTTTTGCATAGCAGATATCTTGTCATCTATTTTAGAGAAGAGTGATCAGCAGAAAGGCTAACAGATTAGGCTTTTTTGATTTGTGCACTAACTCGGGCATATTGTTTTGATAGGGTAATGAGCTCGGAGTTACGTAACGTAATGTTTGATAGGCTTGGTAGAGTCGATTTAAATCACATACTACGTAACTCCATGCTTACTAATTTATCAAATTGGTTTAGCAAGATGCATGGAGCAACGCTCGATAAAAGTTTGTTGTTCAACTGTTGGGACCACATCTTCAACGTGCATCAACACATTTTGACCTAAAACAAACACAACGACCCTCCATGTATCCCTTAAGGCTTCTGAAGAAAGTGTTCTGAAGGGCTTCTAGAATGCCACAACTTTGAAGGTAGTGTTCCTGATCGAGCTCACAAGAGACGAGGAACTCCTTACCAACTTCAAAGACAGCAACGACCAGCTTGAACACAGAATCAACAAGCTAGAGGCAAGCTTGAAAATTATCGGGATTCGCATACTACATCAGGCATCTGATCTTCTCCAAGGAATATTGAAAGCATGTTAAGGCAAGAAGACACAATCAATTAATCCATATTTCTAAGGAAGTAATTATACTCTATTTGCCTTTCAATCTCGTTTATGGTTCCAATCAGGTCAACGGCAGTGGACCTGATCGAAAACACAAACAAGAAGGCATGGGATGACATTTTAAATTCAGAAATTGTCGCCTTCGCTTAGTTTCCTTATTTTAGCTGCAGTTATTTTTGGCGTAAGTTTTCTAGACTTGCTGAACATCATTTCTATCCTCGATGCCCATGAGGCTGCTTTGTTGGTATTCTCCTATTTTCTACCTAGGTGATAATTCTGATCACGTAGCTCCCTAGTAAAATGTTCAGATGCATTATTTTTCTTTAAGAGACACAACAGATGAAATTACATTACCGGATACACTTTTATATTTCTACTTAATTCAGATTTCGCATCTGTTAAGATAATTCCATCGGCCAGATTCGTTAGAAGTTACTTTCTATCCTGTCTCTTCTTCAATTAGCTCTCAGATGATATAGTCTTCTATCAACCACCCATTTTTCCTCGAAAGCATTCTCCTACCGCACCTTCTGGCATATAATCATCACCCTGAGCGAGCAACCCAACCATATCAATTTTGGCTAGGGCAATAACTATATTGGTTTTCCATTCTTGTTTGATGCAGTTCGAGGCTTCGAGGGCCCTCTAAGGGTCCAATGCACACTTAAAGTTAAGTTCAATCACTATTGGTTCTCGGCAGTAACGCCAAATATTGATCCCTTGTCAAAACTTAACACGCATAAACACGAGCACCAACCGTCAGTAATTCGTAACAAGGTATCTGCACCATCTTCATGAGGCTCTCAACCTTATTAATTTCGAACCCTTCAAACTTAACGGTACAATGCAGGATCTTATTTGAATGATCAATGCCTAATCGGTTAAAAACTACATTCACCAAAAATATTATACTTTGTGTGTGTTATCCCGGTAACCTTATTAGTAATACATACTTAAATCCTACACATATGGTAGTGGATCCATCTGCACGCACCTTATTCTTCCTAACCCATCTATGGCTTAAATTGAATAAACAGATGACTAGCTTGTTGCAACAGATGACACATCTGTTTATATTGTCAAACAATTGGAGACATCTATTACAACAGTTAATCAACCTGTTGCAGAAATCAAACAGATATATACATCTGTTGCAAAAGATTGCCAGTATGTTGTAAGTTATCTAATAGAAAGAATATATTTTGTAACAGATTACCCATCTGTTAGATTTATTTTAAAGTAATTTTTTTTCTTTTCGAGATACAATAATTTATAAATAGGTCCCTCCTTACAAATATGGATGATCCAGATTCGTACAAGAATATTCATATCGAGTCCTTGCGTGAACTTCAAAGGAAGTTTGATGAACTCTAGAGATATTTGGCTGACTTCGGAGCAAGGCTGCCGGATGAAAAATATCTGATTGACAATAATAATAATAGTAGTAATAATAATTAGGTAATGTTTTTTATTTTAGCAATTATTTTCCTCCTTTTGTATATCAAATCTACCCAAGGGATTCAAAAATCTATGAACATTCATTTCATTTTGTTGTCGACTTTGAATTTTTAATTCTTATTTAGTATTTAATAATAATCATTCTGTTTATTCCTTGTTCTCAACATGTCGTCGGTTAGTGGTAGGGATTGAGCAGCAATTTGTGTCAATAGTTAGAGGTTAATCTGCTACGATAGATCGATCATATGTTGCACCTGGTGGTTATTAATAAAAAAGGGTTATTCTTATTGAGAGAGTGAAAAGAAAAAGACATGACTTTCCGTTTTGATTATTCAATATGAAAAATATTTCATAAATAAATAATAAGGAAATAAAACCACAATTTTAATAACTGATCATGACTTTTCACCATTTTTATTTTTGAATTTGCTTTTTAAATTATTTATTATATAATAAAATGGTTATTATTTTATTAAGGAATTTGAAAAGGTATTTTTTTTATTTATAAAATAAAAAAGTAAGCAAATTTGGATTAATGATATGATGATAGTTATTTTTTTTTAAAAAAGTAGATTATATGTTGCAACAATTAAATTATCTGATGCAACAGGTTCACTAGGGTTGCAACAGATGATATATCTATTGTCACAGATGATTTATATGATGCAACCTATATTGAGTCACAACTCAATAAAAGCGGTTCTTGGAAAGAACTAATTAATAATAATAACCTGAAAAGTCATGACTTATCACGATATTTCTTAATTTAATTAATTCATTACTTTTCATATTAATAAAAATGTAATTAATAAATGGAGGTGAATAGTTAGATTATATGTTGCAACAGATATATTATCTGATGCAACATATTTTATATTTGTTGCAACAGATAATATATCTGTTGTCACGGATGTGTTATCTGATGCAACAGATATAGAATCCGTTGCCACAACTTAATAAAAATGGTTCTTCAAAAGAACTAATTAATAATAATAATAATCTAAAAAGTCATGACTGATATCACAATATTTATTTTCTTAATTTAATAAAAAATGTAATTAATGTATGGAGGTGAATAGTCGCGCCTTTTTGCCTCTCATTCAAATTCAATCCTCTATAAATAGGTCCCTCCTTACTTAATCGTTTATTCAAATACACTCTATTTATTTATTGCATCTCGTATTTCATATTACACTCTAGCAGATAAGATTATGGCTAACCCAGTGTGGGATGTTGCTTTTCTGCAAGACGCTGTGAATGAACTTCACAATCAAGTTCGTGATCTGCAATGGAAACTGGGAGGAGTTAGATCAAGAATGCTACGCGAGATATGCAGGCTGAGGAGGGCCTTGCTACTTCCGGTTGAAGATTGGTCGACTGGCAATGATGATGCTGATAATAATAATAATAATTAGACTATTATTTTTCTTTTAGTCTATTATATATATTTTTATTTGTTTTTGTTTAATAAACAAATTATGTTTGATCTTTGACATTTTAATCCATATTTAATTTTCATTCTGTCTATTATCTTCTCAACAAACATGTCGATGATTCGACGTAAAAAGGGATAATTTAGAATCCAGTAGCAAAAGCAATATTTATCTGGTAGGTTTGTGCCAGGGGTTGATGTGTTGTTCAAAATAAATTACTCATGTTGCAACAGATAAGAAGTTGATGCAACAGATAAATAGTCTGTTTTAACAGATGACTTGTTTGTTGCTTTGCTTGGCTCTGACGTTTTAATTCGTATTCCCTCCGTCTCAAATTACGCGTCCCAAATTGAGATGCTACATTGATTAAGAAAAATAATTAAGAATATGTCTAGTTTACCATAACCTACTGATCAGTTGCTGGGACATTAGACGTGTTTGAAATAACCATTGTTTGCTATTCAATTGAAATTTCATAAAAGAAGAAAGCTTTTAACGTCGGCTGGCGTATAGTCCCCCTATTAAATAATGTTTCCATTTTAGTTTGAAGAAAAAATTATTAATGCAAAGGGTAAAATATGGATTTTTTTTAATCTTTTCTTGATTAATGAAAAAGACAAGTAAAATGAGAAATCAAATTAGGAAATTTGGAATGGGTAATTGGACGTAAGGAATAACTTTGAATCCAGTAGCAATAGCAAGTGTTGAAAACATATTGGTTATCTGTTGGGTTTGTGGCAGGGGTTGATTTGTGTTGTTTCAAACAGATTAATCATTCATTGCAACAGATAATTAGTCTAGTGCAAAAGATAAATATTCTAATGCAACAGATAATTAGTCTGGTGCAACAGATAAACATCCTGATACAACAGATAATACATCTGATGCAATAGATAATACGATGATGCAATAGATAAACAGTCTGATGCAATAGATAAATCTTCTGATGCAACAGATTACTCATTCGATGCACCAGATGATTGATCTGTTTAAATTGTGGGCACTTATGCTGGATTCATAATCTGGGTTTTATCCATTGTTGGAAAAACAGAAGTGTACCCAGATAAAAAATACGAATAAAAATCATAATTTTACTTACCAAAGTCACCTATGAAGTAATGTCAAAGTGGAAAGTGATGTAGTAAATAAAATTTGACCTAAAAAATTGGTCAAACCGCAGCAGTAGCACTGTACCACCACCACCAACAATAAATGGTCGACAAGAAGAAGATGAAGATGATAATGAAGTAAAAGATGATGATAATGAAGTAGAAGATGATGAATAAAGCAGCAGAAACAGAAACAATTAACAACAAAAATCGCTAAGAGAGAGAAAACAACAATGGATGAGAAGAGAGACAAAGACACTTTTTTTCCCTCCGTTTCCCGTCATTTTAGGTATACATTGGGATCAAAGTATAAATTTAAAAACTTGTGGATTATTTTCAAACTTCCCCAACTTTCTTAATCCATAATAAAGTAATTGTCACCTCCAACTAATAATTAAGACTTGTGTCACCTACACCTCATTTTAAAACTCTTTTGTCAGATGTGGCCCAAACCCCCGAGTTTTTTTCGTGGAAATTAACTTACATAAATATACCATTTTAAACAAAATATTTACTCTTTATAGTGATATAATTTTAATATATGTGTAATTCATTTTTAATACATAGTGTAAAGTTTTTACAAAACAAACGTAATACATTTAAAACACTTATAATGCATGCATAATTCATTTATAATGTATCTATATTGCATATATAATTCATTTTTAATAGAGAAAATACATCTTTTCCTCCCTGATCTTTTCCTCCAAACTCACTTTAACACTTAAACTTAACTTCGTTTATTTACCCCCCTTAACATCTTTAAAATGTATTTATTTCACCCCTCAAAACTGAATACAACTCTCACAACGGAGAGTGGGTTACACACGCGCCATGTCACATCAGTGTCAGGTCATTGCCACGTAAGAAATTAGGATTTTTTTTTAAAAAAAGCCTACACCCCCACACCACCGCTCTTCTTCCCCTCCAGCCCCCCCTACCCCACCTCACCCCTCATTCTTTCTTCCCTTCCAGCATCCCCCTACCTGCCATTCTTTCTCCCCTTTCAGCCCCACCCCTACCCCACCCTTTCAGCCCCCACCCCTGTTCTTTCTCCCTTCCAGCCCCCCACCCCCACCCTCTTCTTTCTTATTCAAACACAAAAATACTTTCATCAAGTTAAAATTATTTTTTTCAAATTGTCTTATTAACAAAAAAATTCAAAAGTAAAAATTAAAAGAAATCTCACTGATGATAAGTGATTCAAAAATAAAATTATCAATTTAATTTAATTTTATCTAAATTTTGACGGAGTTGGATTGAAGGTTGAGATGGTGTTCAATGGAGAAAATTATTTATTAGTGTTTTCATGTTTGTTCTTGGGTGGTGTTAATGGAGGAAAGTAAAAAAAATTAAAGGAAAGTGTTGTTCTTGGGTGTTGTTATTAATGGAGAAAAGTGAAAAAAATTAAAGCAAAGTATTGTTCTTGGGTGGTGTTGTTAATGGAGGAAAGTGAAAAAAATTAAAGGAAACTGTTGTTCTTGGGTGGTGTTGTTAATGGAGGAAACTGAAAAAAATTGAGGTTGTTAATGGAGGTTTGAGTGTTGTTGATGATGATTTGAAGAAGAAAGAACAAAAAAATGTCCATTTTTTATTTTAATTTTAATTTTAGTTTTAATTTTAATTTTTTTTTAATTTTTTATTATATTTTAAATATAAGATTAGTGAAATTAATTTTTTTAATAAATAAACGCGCTCATTTTCAAAAAAAAAAAATCACGTCTGCTTTAGAGATCAAACAAATACACTTTAAAGATGTTAAGGGGTAAATACATGGAAGTTAGGTTTAAGTGCTAGAGTGAGTTTGGAGGACAAGTTCACGGGAAATGTTTTTTCTCTTTTTAATATATAGTGCATTTTTTAACTAAAACAAATATAATACCTTTTAGAGAAAAGACATAAAATCACCACTAAAATTGTTCTGAATTTGTAAGTAGACACTTAAAATTTGCGAATGTCCTATTACCCAAAAAATCAATTCCAACTATAATAAATACACCACTTTGTGTCTTATTATCCTAGGATCAATTTCAACTACAATAAATACACCAATTTGATCAACTTCCAGAGCAAGTGTAATGACGCGGATGATGGGCATATGAATGAGTCAAAATCCATCCCCAAATAGATATAAAATTGTCACGTGGCATTACTCATTTGAGAATTCTCTTCTTCTTTCTAGACACTCATTGGTAGCCCCCAAAACCTTCATTAATAAGAGAATTTAGGTGTAATTCTTTTTTTGTACTAAAACGAAAAAACAACTCGTAATCTCCAAACAAGAAGAAAAATAGAATTTTGGAGTTTCCTCCACGAACTATACCATGTGGTATATGCATCCAAGTAGCACTCAAACTCCAGAGATGTCAAGTATAAGAATAAGTCACAAACATATGATCACTTATTTCAGCATCCTTTGGGCAAATCACACACTGTGGATTCACCTTGATTTTCCTTTTCAGCATCCTATCTTTAATAAGCAGTTTAGTTTGGAGATGCAACCACATAATGAAAACAACCTTTGGGCCAACATTAGTACTAAACATCTGGGCTAATTTTTATCATGTAAGTTTGATATATGTAATTATTCCATTAAAGTATGTGTAAAGTGTGTATTACTATCTAATAAGAGGGAAAGGCAAGAGAGGCAGGCAGCAAAGCATTAGCATGCCTGCTTATGTTGCTTGCTTCATCTTATTGCTCTACATTTTTATTACATTATTTCTAATTAATTATTATAAATTATTTATATATTAAAAAATTACTAATATTTAATAAAAAAATAAAATAGAACTTTATGATATATCTACTTCAACTGCTTCAATAATAATTTTACCAAAATTCGTCCCTAATTAATTATTACAAGTCATCTAAGTATTCAAAAAATAATAATATTTAATAAAAAAGGTAAAATAGATATAAAATGATAAATTAACTGTTGATACTTTAAATTAATTTAACATCTTATATGAAGCCCACTTAAATTTTTTGTTATATCAATTCTAATTAGTTGTTGTGAGCCATTTAAAACATGTCTGTTTCGTTGGTTCAATCGTAATTTTACTATATCACCCCTAATTAATATTATGGTCATCTAAGCATTATGTCGCTTAAATTGGAATAGAAGAAAACGTATTATAAATCACAATAATTAAAAATTTAAATTATTTAGAAAATGTAATTGACTATCAATGCCGCAAAAGTTTGAACAAGGAGAGTAGCATATATTATTTGAAAATTACATAAAAAGTATTATAAATTACAATAGTTAACATCTTAAAACATCTAAAAAATAATTTGTTGTATATTTAAAAAAAAATACGTAAAAAATACTATAAATCACAATAATTAACAACTTAAAAAATTTAAAAGATATTAAATATTTTATTGACTCTCGAAATTATATCAATGCCACTTAAATTGGAATAGAAGAAAAGTATTATAAATCATCAATAATTAAAAACTTAAATTATTTTAAAAATATAATTGACTATTAACGCCACAAAAGTTTGGACAGGGAGAGTAACATATATTATTTGAAAACTACATACAAAAATATTATAAATTACAATAGTTAACAACTTAAAATATTTTAAAACATATTAAAAGTATCATTAGTTATCTAAATTTTATTTGTGTCACATAAATTGAGATAAAAAATAATATATACTGAGCTCGTATTATCTAAAAACAGTGTTATAAGCCCATCGAATTTTGCTTGGCACGCTCTTTATTAATTTATACATTTGTAGAGTTTAATTTTGATCATGAATTAAATTTTTGAAATAAAATTATGTATTTGAATAATAAATCACAATAATTAATTATTTAAAATATTTTAAGAATATATGCAAAATTACTTTGAAAAATAAATTTATTTAAATTTTAAAATTCAAAATATGTCACATTAATTGACATGGTTATTATTATAATATTAATTTAGGATAGATGTTGAGCCTGCGTTTTGCACGGGTTTCTCGTAACTAGTAATCCTATAAGAGAAGTGGGAGTGGAGCTGCTCAAGCAGACTCCACTCCGTCGACATCCCTGCTTGTCACCAACTTGATCCGTGATTTTACTATACCATCCCTAATTAATTATTATATGTCATTTATATATTAAAAATAATTATGTTTAATAAATAAAGTAAAATAGAAATTTATGACATGTTTACTTTAACTAATTCAATCGTAATATTGCTATATTACTCTTAGTTAGTTATTATAAATTATCTAAGTATTAAAAAATTAATATTATTTAATTAAAAAAGGTCAATATATCATTTACGTATCAGAAAAATTAACAATATTCAGTAAAAAAAGTAAAATAGATATTTATGACATGTCTGTTTTAGCTGTTTCAGTTGTAATTTTACTATATTACTCCTAATTAATTATTGTAAGTCGTCTAAGTATTGAAAAATCAATAATATTTGATTAAAAAAAGATCAAATAAATATAAAATGATAAATTAACTTTTGATGTGAGTGGAGTTGTTGAAACAGACTCCACTTCGTCGACATACCTGCTTAGCAGAGGTCCACTTTGAAATTTTTTATATTTTTCTCCGTTTTAATTTATTTGTCTTACTAAATTACATTAAAAATCTTGTAACTGAAAATAACAACAACAACATATCCAGTATATTCCCACCAAGTGAGATCTGAAAGGGTAAGTGTACACAGTTTATACCACTACCTCAGAAATAAGATAGAGGGGTTGTTTCTGAAAGCCCCCGGCCTAAAATAGAACAATGGTCAATATAAAACAATCTAGACAACACATAGTCAAAGGACAAAATTCATAGAAGATAAGGCATAGTCAAAGGACAAAATATCATAGAAATTAACATATTCAATAATATCATTGTCATACCCAATTTTTACCTAAGGTCAAAACGAGCACGATATTATGAATTCTAAAAAGAATTAATTTATACAGAGTCACCACCTATTGTTTAAGGAAAATAAGAAAACCTATTTATTTATTAATATTTGTGACTTGTGTTTTAATCTACGAACCAATTTAGATCCTAGATAAGGGTTTAAGTTATTCCGAAGGGAAGGGGTTAGGCGCCCTTCAGAATCCACAAATGTGGTCCGGACCAGACTTAGGTTTATTAAACAATGAAGAAAAAATCAATATTTATAAATACAAATATAAAATATGTACTAAAATGTTATAAATAATTTATATATATACATTGTGCAAATTACATATATTACCGTATGTGTATAAAAAATGTATATAAAAGTGCGTGAGAACATGTACTAAAAACGAAAGGATTGAATAAAGAAAAAATTATTTTAAAAAAAAAAGATTATGCAATATTTTAGTGTAAACAGTGTGAATTATTCGATGACATATCTAAATCAATTTAATTCTTTTATATAAATAATAACGACCTAAATTTGCCTAACGCGTGATGAACATTATGTGAATTAAAGCGTTTCCACCCAATGCCTCAAAAAATAATTTTTTTACTAGAATAATATTTTATACAAATATAAAAATATAAAAATACAATACAAAATTAAAAGTCTTCTTTAAAAACCATTTTCGACGAATATTTTCAATAACTTGTATAAAACATTCTCATAAAAAGGTTAGTAATGAATAAATAATCAATAAATTATAAAAACTACGCATGCATATATTTAGATAAAAAATAGATTTATATTAAAAAATAGGCTTAGATAAACTTTTAAAATATTATAAGAATTCATCATCGTCTAAATTTATTTAATTTATTACGTATTAATATATATAATATTCATCTTTTATTTGTTCAGCCTCAAATCAACTCTTAATATAAAATAATAGTTTTAATAAAATAAAGTCCGCCTCAAATATCGGAACGGATAAATAATTTCATTGCATCTATTCATTATCAGTCAAGCATTATCCAGTAAAAAGGTAAAATGCCATCTAAACAGTCCCAAACATGCAATCGCAGTAATAGAGCAATGCGGACCATAAAAAATATTGTGAACAAAACAGGAATCAGCCCAAATATCTGAAGCAACACTAAATCTGTTTTCCTTTGAAAAATAACATAAAAATAAATAAATCATGGATTCGGAGACATCAAAGACTATTAGTGGCGTTGCTTCAACGGTGTTCACCGGAGAAATAAAATTTTGCCCAAATCAGGCTAAATCGGGTAAGATAGAGGTGGCGGTGATGCGTTGGGAGCCCGCCGGTCGTCCCATCCGGCGACATGCGACAGAAAAGAGAAGAGGAAGAGAGGGAGGGCAGCGCGGTGGCTGGTTCGCCGGAAAAGGGTAGTTGTTTTCGCCAAAGTCCGGCCATAGCTGTTGGTGGCGGCTGGTTGCTAGTCGTGGCTATGGTAGCAACGACAACTCACTGGTGGCGTTCACCGGTGGCTATTGAAGCGGCTGGTGGAGACACGCACAGAGGCGGAACTAGGATCTCAATTAAAAAGATTTAATATTCAAAAAAAAATTTAATAAAAAAGTTCAATACCTATTATAATCATATAAAAAATAATTCCCCCACTTATATTTATAAATAAAAAAGACTCATCCTTTTTACCAGAAAAATAATAAATTAAACCTCTTTGTCTTCTTAATGAATAATTTGGACCGTAAGTCACTGTTGAATGGATTTTTTCGTTATTTTAATTAATATATAAAAATTCTTTATCAAAAAAATAAAAATCTCAACCTGTCATCTCAAGTGTCATTTTTTAAAAAGTAACGAGATCTTGACTCGATTGATTTACTACTTTGTATATTAAAATAATTGAGTCGACACTATCATTTGCAGATCGTCTTAAATAATGCACAAAAATATGAATACTGATATATAATTACAGAAAAATATAAACAATAAATAAACATATAATTATCTTAAAAAATATATTATGCTATAAATAATTTAAATTGTACTGTGTGGTAAAGAAAAATTGCAATGTTATACTGTGTACGTATATAAATGACTGTGCAAAAATATTAAAATTATAATAAACTAATAAAAATCTTAAAATTTAGGAAATCCAAAAAAAATATTAATAAATTATTTAAAATTAAAATATGACAATAATTTTATAATAATTCTAAAATAATATGATTATCAATTATTTATTAATAATTACAAAAAATTACAGTTTGTGTCATTTAACGACCATGAAGCCTAAATGCCTTAATTTTAAGTTCGGAGAGCCAAAACTGGGTATCAATAATTATATACAAGATACACCAAGTAGTACAACAAAAGACGCAACATCCTAAACTCAACCTAACCTTCTACCCTAATTCGCCCCTCCACAACTCTCTATCTAGGGTCATGTCCTCGGTAAGCTGGAGTTGCTCCATGTCCTGTCTAATTACCTCTCTCCAATATTTCTTCGATCTACCTCTACTGCGCTTGAACCCATCCCTAGCCAAGCTCTGCACTGGGGCATCCGTGCCCTTCCTCATTACATGACCGAACCATCTCAACCTTGCTTTCTTCATCTTGGCTTCCACTGATGCCACTTCCACCTTATCTTAAATAACCTCATTTCTAATCCTATCTTTCCTAGTGCACCCACATATCCATCGAAGCATTCTCATATCTGCAATCTTTATCTTCTGGATGTGGGCCTTCTTAACATGCCAGCACTCCACCCCTTACAATAATCTCGGTCTAACCACCACTCTGTAGAACTTGCCTTTAAGTTTAGGAGGTACCTTTTTGTCATATAAAATTTCGGAGGCGAGCCTCTATTTCATCCACCCTACCCCAATTCGCTGAGTGATATCTTTGTCAAGCTCTTTATTCTCCTGAATCATAGACCCTAGATATTTAAAACTATCTCGCTTATTTATAGAATGAGTATCTTGCTTAACAACCACATTAGACTCCTTAGACACCTCACTAAACTCACACTTCAAATATTCCATCTTGGACCTACTCAACCTAAACCCTTTAGACTCAAGGGTTTGCCTCCAAACCTCCAATTTAACATTAACTCTACTGCGAGTTTCACCAATCAACACCACATCAAACGCAAAAAGCATACAGTAAGGCACCTCATCCTGAATTTGCTGCGTCAAATCCTCCATCACCATGGCAAAAAGAAAAGGACTAAACATCGATCCTTGGTGTAACCCCATCAAGACGGGGAAGTGCTCTAAGTCCCCTCCCCGACCCTAACTAAAAATAATAAACTTAAAATATTTTACTATATATTTACTAATTACTATGTGAAAAGTAATATACATCACAATAATTAACAATTGTAAATTATTGTGCAATACAATACGAGTGGGTGTCGCAATATTGTGCAAAATGTACGCAAATTAGGCACAAATTTCATGTTAAGGAGGGACTAAAGCAGCCATCCCCTAGATTGGTTCCTAAATGGTTCCAGAAACAAGGTGAACAAGATAAAACAACTGAGAAAGAACAGCAACATGTTCCTGACCAAAAAGTGGTTGAGGTGGAGAAATCAACTGAATATGCTGTGATTTGGACACGATTTAATACAAAGACAACCGCTAAAAGAAGTGTAGAATGTAAAAGCAATGATTAGGTTATGCAAGTGACTAATGAGTTTGCTCCTCTTAATTATGGAGATACAAAGATGAATCAGATTAGACAAGTTATGAATAAAGGAGGTACTACTCATCAGTTCTTGAAATGAACTTTACAAACAACAAGAGCTTAAAGTGTTGTAAAGGAGAATAAAGTAGGAATTATGGCACTCTTAGAACATAAAATAAAGGCTCACATAACTGACAAAATAATTCAGAAAATAACTAAGGGGTGGATGCATGAAGCAAACTATAAGTTCTCAAATAAAGAGAAAATTTGGTTTTAATGGAATCCTCAACTGGTGGAAAGTGTAGTAGTGAACAAATCAGCACAATACATCCAGAGTAGAGTAATGGTTAAAAGAAGTAATATGGCTTTCTACTTAGTAGTTGTCTATGGGTTGCATACCATCAGTGATAAAGTGAGTTTATGGGATGATTTAATAGTACTAGCTGCTGGAACTCATGAACCTTTGTTGTGCATAGGCGATTTCAATACATCATTTCTAGTGATGATAGACCACAAAGTTCCCCAGTACAAAACATGGAAGTCAAAGATTTCAATGACTTTATGGTGGATGCAGGCATATTTGAAATGAATACAACAGGTAGAGGTTATACATGGTCAAACAGGCACACTTATAGCAAGATTGATAGGGCAGTGGTAAATGAAGAATGGGTCTTGAATTTTCCTTATTTGGAGACAGTGGTTATGGTCCCAGGGATTTCTGATCATTCCCCATTGAGTATTGAACTGGACAACATCCCAAATACCACTTATAAAGCTTTTCGTCTTTTTAATGCTATTGCTGGACACCCTGAGTTTCTGAACAAGATGATTCTAGCTTGTGGGGAGAGATAATGTAAATGGTATGAAAGGTGTATGGCTGAAACTTAAAAGAGTTGAGATCGCCCCGTAGAGCTTGAATATAGATGAGTTTAAGGAAGAGAGTACAAAGGTGAAAGAGCTCAGAGATCAGTTGCAACAAATTCAGGATATCATGACTGATCCTAATGCAATAGCTGGTAATAGAGATACTGATAAGGAGCTGAAAATACAACTAGAGAGGTGGATCTTGATTGAAGAAACTGCTATACAACAAAAATGTAGAGTTCAGTGGCTAAGAACTGGGGATATAAATACTGCTTATTTATTTTTTTGCACAGCAAAAGAATAGAATAACTCAAAATACGATTACCAATCTCTTGACATCATATGGCACCAGAATCTTTGCACAAGAGGAGTTAGATATTGAAATTCTAATATTTTACAGAGAACTTTTAGGGAAATTTGTAGCAGTCTTTCAAAGTGTAAATACTACCATAATGCAATTAGGACCTACACTGAATAGAGAACAACAACAATTGTAGGCATCAGAAGTAATTGTGGATGAAAAAGAGCAGGCTCTTGAGGATATTACTGTCTTAAAGCACCTGGTCAAGATGGATTCAATATATTGTTCTTTAAAAAGTCATGACCAATATTGGGAGCTGAGATTACAAGGGCAATACAATAATTCTTTGAGACAGGTACTATGTATAAGCCAATAAATTGCACTGAAATGACTCTTATTTGTAAAGTAAGGAATCCTTTTAAGGTTCGAGATTATATACCCATTTCATATTGTACAACCCTAAACAAACTTATCGTGATGGTGTTAACTACTAGATTGCAGAAAGTGATGCCTCCCTTGTTGATTGATATTGCCAAAAGCTACACTTCTAAATAAGGATAACGCGGTCGGTGCAAAATATAGAAACTCAACTAAGTTGGGATCGAATCCACAGGGAATAGGTGGAACTATTTCTCAATATTGCTGAAATCATCAGAATACAAAAAGTAAATGGGGAGATTTTGATGTAAACAAAAAATAATAACAATTTGTAAACAATCTGCACTGAACACTAGGCTTGTATTCCCCCTAGCTTCTAACTCTGTAGGTTTATCGTGCTCAATCCAACTATCAAACTTTTGTGCATCTAGAATCTGATAAGTTATGTATCATCAACAGCCTCTCGACACACTTTGGTGAATTTCACTCATCACCTCTGAGACTCAGAGCTTCGCATTACTAACTCTTGCCTTAGACCCCAACTTTAACTATCTCCTCTTGGTCTCAAGTTGATTAGATGAAGATAATTATCTTAAGTAGATAGTGATTATCAACTTATATCGGCAATTAACTTCAAATCACTATCTTGATCTCCTTTCCTCAATCTCTACCTCCCTCTCCGATTCGTAGTAAATACAGGTTGGATCCTAACGTTTGCAACCATTAAAAAATCAATAAGTACAAATAAAACCACAATACATACAACAACAATAATCTAGAAGGATTAGACATTTCCTCTACTCCGTTATTTCGTCAAGGTTCCCACAACTCTAGCTAAGGGAACTAGTCGCTCATAGTTGTGAGACAATTTATGAAATTCATAGATAATAATATCGAATTAATCTCACAATAATAAAAGAAGAAAACCCAAAGTCTCAAATCAATTATTTAACCAAAAATCAAGAACACAAGAATCCCAAGATCAAATATCAATCTTGAAACCAAAATATGTTTATAAGTGTAAACTTAACCCCAAAGGGCATTCTTCAGCATATCTCTACTAAAAAACGTCAACAAGGTATTTATAGATTACATGAAAACCATAGAACTCAAATCCTAAATAAAAGTGGAAAATTTTACTCGGTGGCCACCTACAAAGCCACTTGGGGGCCGTAGGTGGCCCCATATAGGTAGTAGACCGCTTCTAGGGCTGCAAACTCTCTGGAACTCAAATTTCTGTCACCTACACTTCTTAGGTAGCACCTACAAGGCGTAGGAACCCTAAGTAGGTAGTCACTTTTCAGCTTTTGACTTCTTTTTCTTTCGATTAGCTCCCAGAACCTATTTCCCTGCAAAATCCCTTCAAAAACACATCAAACCTAACAAAATTGCCTTAAGTACATGCATATTCTCTAGTTTTAAGCATTATAAGTGCTATGGAATCATGGCACATCAACACCCTCAACCTAGAAGGGTTGCATGTCCTCATGCAATAAAATCAAACAAAACGACACGACGATGCTTAACCAAGAGAAACCTAAGATACCTATGGCAGTCAATCTTAAATTTTAGCTCAAAACACATTGCTCCCTCCTATTTTGACTTTTCAAAACCAACTGTGTGTATCTATGAAGCACAACAATGTGACACGAAGGAATCAAGATATGACATATATTAGCAACAAACAATCATGCATATATACAAGTTACACTACCCGAACAAATAAGTTTCAAGTAATAAAACCCATGTACCCTTACATAAAAAAGTCCTAATCACTCATATGAAATCATGCACGTTAATGAAAGTACTATAACTCACACTCACACTCACAAAAAAGTTCTAACAATTTACATAGAATACTATAGGCTTGTCCTTATTTTCTTTACCTCGATTTTTAGGCAATCAGGTTAGGATCACTATATAACTTTACTCGGCTTGTAATGTAGGCTTGGGGGCTGGTGTGGTACATATGGGAGTTTTAGTGACTAAACATTCTTGGTACTACAATTACTTTCAGGTCCACTTATCAATCAAATTTTTATTTGTTCCACACTTATTTTTCACTTTTTATTCTTTTATTGCACATTCAGCTTGAGTGTGGTTTCTTTTATTATTTCCTTTTCAAATTTTTCATATATTTCTTTTTCTTTTTTCTCTCTTACACCCAACCCTACCTTCTTTTCTCTTGTTTACCTTTCTTCATACCCACTTCAAATTACACACTCATATGATATCCACCTTCAACTTAAGTGATTTGCATGAGTTGAGGTGTACAATGGTCAGGGAGGACCGAGTCTAAAACAGGTTCATTGTAACAAAAATAAAAAGATGAAAGGTGAAATAATAAAAATAGTCTATACAGGCTCAAAATAGGGATCAAGGGATACTTATTCACATTTGGAAGGTCATTAAAACTAATAGTGGACTTATTCAAGAACGACTTACGATCCTTTCCTAAACGACTATCCTATAACCTAGGCAAGACTAATCGGGCAAGTTCTGAATTAAACATACAAAGAAAACTAAGTATATCTCACACACACATAGCAAAGGATTGCATCACAAACTACTACCTATCTGATTCATGCAAATGTTATCTATGATTATTTTGTCCCTAATTCTAATGTCATGACAAGATTTACAAAGGTCACACATATATACACATCACACAGTTCTGAAATAAATTTCTCGAAAGGGTATCATAAAAAATCAAATCAAAGTATATTAACTGCCGTACAGACTCATTTTTCTCCTAGTTAAACATAAATAACATAATACAAAACAAATATAATACGTCCTAAACATACCGGCTCTACTAGAAACAAGACTCTGAGAAAAGAGGCACGGCAATAAAAACTCCAGGAGAACATCAAGACCCACAAACATCCCCAGCCCCATAAAAAAGACATGCATTATCCCCAATGCATTGGGCCACTACAAAGAAAGAGAGTTAGAAACATACTTGTGGCATCATAGGTATGCACATCTGACGTTAATCACAATTAACATAAATGAATGTACAAAAAATAAAATACCTTAGCTTGCCTCCTAAGCAAAACCTGATTTAACGTCCCAGTATGACATGTCTGTGTTGGTTACTCAAACTTCACCAACAAGACCATGGGTACCTTGATTACTTAGACTTCATCAAGGTGGCCCAAGAGTTGGCCTCCAGGTTTTTCTTTCCATTTGAACTTATGAATTTCACCCCTAATTATGTTTCTAATTTCCTACTATGCTTAAGGGGCGGTGGTATAAAAATAAAGGAATCAAACAATAGATGTGGCATGTTGTAACTCTTGGCCCTTAAGTGAGAAATATAATTCTTTGATTCCGGTTCAACAAATTCAAGACTATAGACATCTTTTTCCTCCTTCTTGCACTCTTCTATGGGCTTGGATGACTCGATTAATATCTTACTATCCAAACATAATGTGAAAAAAATTCTTAGAATAAGGTCTAATACGTCCCAACTCATGAACTACATTTTTATTTACTTCCTCACATAGCTCTAGCGTACTCTTCTGAATAGTGACAACATCCATAAAAGTATGATTAAGTGTTGACTCCTCCAATTTTAGCTCCTCAATTTGGCTTATAAAACTTTTAAAAATATTTTTGGTAAATGTTAGGTTTAATAAATAAATAGAAAATAGTCTATTACCCCCCCTCCCCCAACCTTTACCCCAAAATCCCAACTACATACTCAATCTTTAAAGATGATCTATTACCCCCCTGAACTATTTTAAAGTGGAATTATTACCCCCCAAAAATCTGACAACCATTTATTTGAAAATGCGGTGTGATGCACGCACTGCCATGCCATGCCATGTCATTGCCACGTCATTGCCACATCATGCAAAATAATAATGTGGCAATCAGTTAACGCGCTCATGGACGATGTTGTCACGCCCGTTGACACATCAACAACTAAGGGTAATAAATTCAGTAAAAATAAGTTTAGGGGGGGTAATAGGTCACCTTTAAATGTTGAGTGTGTAGTTGAGATTTGGGGTAAAGGTTGGGGGGGGGGGTTAATAAACTATTTTCTCATAAATAAATTTTCCATCTTTACATACTCAAAAGATATTAAATTTAATTATTATATTCATCTTTATTATTTAAATAAATATCCTATTTAGTGTAATGTTTGAATTCATTAAAGCGAGAAACACGCGCAAGACGTGTACACCTAAACTAGTATTTTAATAGTCATGAACCTTTAGGGGTCATGAGGCTAAAATTTTTATACAACTTCATACATAAAACAATTATTTTTCTTTCTTTCTTTCTAAGTAATTGTTTTTTGTTTCTTTTTTTCTTTTTTTTCTTTTAAGTGTAATTAATTAGGGGGTATTTTCTTCCAAACACATGGTTAAAATTGTTTAGAGGTCTGTTGTTGTAAAATTTTTGATAGAGTCGATTTAAATAAGTGCTCTCCTTTAGAAAAATGTTGTCATTCATGTTTCTCTCACTTTTTATTTTTGAATAAAATTATTCTTTGCATCTGAGTTAAATTTAATGGTTGCATTAACCATCATAAGTCAAGTTAAAAAATTCAAAAAATTAGTAAATTAAGTTTTGCTTAAGTCTGGATGTTTCCTAATCTCACGTCCTTGTCAATAGGTATAAAATATCTCCTCCTATTCCTGGAAAGTGTCAAAAGAGAAAAAGAAATGGGGATATACCTTTACAGGTAGTGGACTGTACCCCTTTGCAGCTTTGGTTATGGTGGAACGAAATGGATTTATTTGATTATGATGAGATGCATAAGTATTTGGATTTTTTGACAAGCATCATGACAATCAACCCTAGTAGGGAGACGGTTAGTACATTGCTGACTTTCTGGGACACAATCAACAATGTATTTTGCTTTTCAGATTTCGAGTTGACTCCAACCTTAGAGGAGATAGCGGCCTATGTTGGATTTGGGGATATGCATTGAAAAAAACTTATAGCCCCAAGACTCATCTCGATAAACAGATTCTACAAGCTCATGAGCATAATTAACTCAAAAGAAGAATCAATGGAAAAAGGTTGGGTCTGTTTGCAATTTTTGTCTGAAAGATACGAAAGACAAGAGGGGTTTGAGAAGTTTGGTAAACAACTCTGTAACAATGGAAATTTTGAGGCTTGGAAAGTTCATAGACGATTTGCATTCATGGCAGGCTTTTTAGGCATTATGGTCTTCCCGAGGAGAGAGAAAAATTAATATTCGTTTAGCTGGAGTGGTACATATACTGATTAAGAAAAACGATTACACTATGGTACTAATGATCTTGGCTGATATTTACAGTGCTCTGACAGTTTGTCAAAAAAGAAAAGAAATTTTCGAGGGATGTAATATCTTGCTACAGATGTGGATTGTAGAGCATCTTTACCAACGTCCTACAGTGGCGAGATTTATTCCTGAATGATTCAACCCCATCAAGGATTATGAGGAAAGTACAGAGAAATATAAGTGCCCATAAGGAAGTGGAGATTGGGATAAGCTTTTTCGTTCTCTGATGGTAGATAAAATCAATTGGAATCTCCCTTGGTTCCCTTGGAGGCAAGTCATACATAGTTCTGTCATTCGGTCGTTCTTGTTATTAATAGGTATTAGGGGTGTTTAACCGTATGTTCCATTGAGGGTTCTACGTCAGCTAGGCAGACGTAAAATAATTCCCACAACAGAAAACATAAAAGAGTTTGTTTTTGAGTTTAGATCAGAGATTCCTCTTTTGAAGGGATTAGCCCAGCAGATTTGGGATGGTTGTCGTCTCATGAGAATTGAAACAATGGTCATAGAGCGTGAGAAAGGAAAAGTACACCCAGACTACCATGAATGGATTGAAAAAATAACCACCTCCACCAGTCAGACCAGAAAGATCGGTTAAGGGACCCATAGATCAAGAAGCTACAGTCAGGATATGGATCGAGAGAGCCATGCGACAATATCATGATGTCAACCAAGATTTAAGAGCAGAATTAGAGTACGCTAAGTCAACCTTGATTCGACAACAAATGGATAGGGATACAGAAAATGAAGCGAGAGTTAAACAAGCAGTATTAGAGGTAGAAAGACATTATCAATCCACTATTTGGGTGCTAAATGTTGATCTAGAACGATCAAGGGAAAGAATAAAAGAAAAACAAAGGGAATTTGCTGAAGAAAAAGCTAAGGCAGCAGATATTGAGGTCACACTTCGAGGACAAATGAAATTGGCTACAACTAAGGGGTCACATGTTGCATAACTTTCCACATCTCGCTGCCATCAGTTGCAAAAAGTTGAAAAGAACATGCAAGAAGAATTTGATCGAGAGAGATCTCAATGGATACGTGAAAGAGGGATATTGTGAGAACAGTTAGAGGTTGTTTCCACTCGTGAACAGCGGGCAAGAGAGATTATTGATTCCCGAGATCGGCAGGCCCAAGAATGGGATTAGGCCATCAGTTTCTTTTGACGAAAGGTCTGCCATATAGTGTAGGATACCGCCAGAATGGGTTTGGACTACCAGCAGTTGAATTGTGAAGATTTTTTGGCATAAGCACTAGCTTTCGCCCACCGTCTCACCACTTTATTAGAGGACATATACTTGGGTTTGGGAGGTCATATCAAGCCAAATTCTCCTTGATTGACCATGTTGAAGTTACGAGAATTAGTTGAAGACCTTAAGACATTGGGGTTAAGTTATATGGATGGATAGTTGTTTTCTTTGCCATAGTTTTTTAGTTTCAGTTTTATAATTTCTCGTTTAGATGTTATGTCTTTTAGTTAATTTTATTTGTTTAAGTTTAGTTTTATTTATCTGATGTCAGTTAGTAGGTTTTATTTTAGAAGTTGTGTCATTTGTTTTGCCGTATTTGTCTCCAAAAATTATGAAATGTAATGAAGTTGGCCGTTTATTTATATATATATATTACATATATTTTACTTCACTTACTTTATTTATTTTCATAAAAAAATATCAATTATTTTTTATAAGTTTTTTCCTGAACTACGTAAGATCTGATTCATGTCCTGGCATGATACATAGGCAACCCTCCAAAGGGTTCGATCTTAACTTTTTGAAAAGTGCGCCTAGAAAAAATGATAGGTTGAAAAATGCATATAGAAGCATAACATACAACGTGGCATTATAATGTGTTAAATATGTTACATTCACCCTTTTCTACTTGGTCTCAGAAAAATAAAGTAATTGGTGGTTGGTTTGTGGTTTAAACTGGCATCACATCCGTACAACACCAGATATAAAGGAAAGAGAAAGATGACCTACAGAGAGGGTGTAGGGTCTGACAACGAGGAAGAGAAAAATTAGTTGATTTCGCAAGAATTAGCATCAATGGAAGAAAATAAGTTATTAAAACAACATATAACGGAGATGTACCAAGCTTGGTCAAATGGACAAGTTCTGCCTTCTTCAATCCCTGGAATTTTGAATATGAATGATTCAAATCCCGTCCAATCTCAAAATGGCGATCCATTTTACCCACCAGGATTCGTCCCATATGCTAATATGTTTGGCGTTGTTGGTACTTCTACCATGCGTCCGCTAAATCTATTTGTAACAAACAACCCATTTTTTACTTCTGTAGTACCAGCTATGTGGGTCCTCAATTGGCAGTACAGAGGAATATGGGTGAATTAAGTCATGATCAATTATATCCTCCTGAAATGAATTTACAACCCCGAAATCCACATTATCATGCTCATCGACACGATTCTCCTATCGTATTAAGAAGATTGTCCAAAATAAAAAACAAGAAGAATGGCCAGAAAAGTGAGAAGTTTGGAGTGGAGTATGATAAATATGCAAGGATTAGGAAGACCAAAAAGTGTTTCATATAAAGATTTATGTATGTTTCATGATGTCCAATTGTCGTTGGGGTTCAAAATGCCAAAGTTTGACAAGTATGAAGGTCATGGTGATCTTGTGGCTTATTTGAAAAAGTTCTGAAATCAAATAATGGGAGCGGGAGGAAGAAAAGAATTATTGATGGCTTACTTTAGAGAAAGCTTTGTAGGGATAGCTTCTGAATGGTTCATTGACCAAGATATTTCTCGTTGGCACGTGTGGGATGAAATGACTCAGGATTTTATTCAGAAATTTCAATATAATATCGAGATAGTGCTAGATCTTACCACACTTGCCAACATGAGAAAAAAGGCGACTGAAAGTTTTTGAGAGTATACTATCAGATGAAGAGAATAGGCTGCAAGAGTCAGACCATCGATAAAGGAGTCTAAAATGATTAGTATCTTTTTACAGGTACAAGAACTTGATTATTTCCATCATTTGCTTTCTACTAGTAGAAGCACATTTGCTGAGGTCACTAAAGTTGGAGAGATGGTAGAGAATGAAATTAAGTTCGGAAAGATTATCAGCCAGACCACTTTAAAAGCAACAACATAGGCCATTCAAAGTGGTTCAGGAAGTTTTGGTGGAAAGAAAAGAAAAGAGGATGTAGCTACTATTGTGCCAGGTCCATGAAGAAATTAAAGAGGTGCGCATCACCCTTACGCACAATCTCAATCCCAAATTTATGTCCCAGACCCATATAACCATCCACGATACTACGTTCCTCCACAAAATCCATTATATTCCATTTCATCTCTTCAGTTTTCTATCTATAATGCACAACCATATGCTCGGGCTCCTTCTTACCTGAAATAGCATGCACCATCCATCCAAAATTATCCTCCTGTCAGTTCGACAAGGTCCCCCTAAATATGATTTTCGGCCTAGAACAAACTTCAAGATGGCTAACATAGGCAAAGATAATTTCACTCCTATTGGAATATCTTATGCTAGCTTATTTCAGAGGTTGAGGAATATAAATTATAAGACCCCGCAAAATTCTAAGCTCAACTCAGTCTTTTAAGATTGCTAAGGGGACCCAGACTTAGAAAATTCTAGCTAAGTATTCAGACTAAGTATTATTTTGGCCTTTGTAAGTTGACAACTCTAGTTCACAACTCTTATGACCTTAAAATATCGATCTTTAGATTGATTCATGATCAGGAATGTCAGTAGGTGTTTCCGAACAAGTTTCGCATTTTTCGAACCTAGTTTAAACCACATTTGGGAATCCAAAATAGTGCATCGATGTGATCTCGGTACGATGTCCATTGCATCAATCAATATTTTCCTTGGCTCCTAGTGGCAATTTCTAGTGAATCGATGCAGACTCGACGCGATGTGTTGACCATGAATCAATGACAATGATGCGATATGTCAGTCTGTGCATCAACAGTCTGGATTTCAGTAATTAAAAAGCCGAATCCTCATGGGTATTAGGGTCTTTTCCCATGTCCTCCAGCCCCCTAAAGCATGAAATTTTTCCCTCTATTTGCAACATACACTCATAATTTCTTAAATTGCTCAAGAACAAGAACTCTAGGTGATTGAATTTCAAATTCAAGGCTCAAGATTCCACCATTAATCTTCAAGAATTTAGCAACAGGGGTATGTGAAGTGTTCATCCAAGGGTTCCTTCAACCCTTGGAGTCCAACAAACTCTTTTAAATTTCAAGAAGTTGGAATTTATGACTTCCATGATTGGAATTAAAGTGTATTCATGATTATTATTTGAATTAGATTTTTATTTCATGATTTATTATACGTTTCATGTGGAATTGGTTATTATGCGTGTATATTCATATGAATCCATGTTAAACCCCTTGAAATTGTAAAATTAGAAGTGAATCATGATGCCCTCTTATTATGTGCATATATTATGCTCACCAAGTGCTTGATGAATTATTCATGTAAACTAATAAGGGAAAGAAATCATGTCATGTTAGCTTATGTGCAAGTTACACCATGCAAGTGTTTGATAAAATGTCTCTATAGATACATTATGAACGAGTATGCATTATATGCTATGCAAGATCATGTGATACTTTACTTTTTATGCTATTAAGTCCTGGGGGTATTTAATACCCGACAATTTAGCTGTTTACCTAGAGCCAGTGTCAGATACAAAATAGTCTCAGTCATGTCACGATCAGTAGTACTCTTAGTCAGTTACAAGACTCAGGAAAACTCAATAGACTTTGTATCAGTCCATTCCAGTTCAGAATTCAGTTCAAACCTCAGTGAATTTAGTCAGGTAATAAAATTCAGTAGTATTCCATCAGTGAACTCAGTTCAGTTCAGTTAGACAGTACAATCAGTAACAGTCCAGTGAAGCCTAGTATGAACTAGGAAATTAGTTCAGTATCTATTTGATGAGAGTAGGATTCAGCACCGAGTTAACTTAGGGATGGGGGCATTCCTGCCAGCAGAGGGTTTGACCCTTAGTAGTAATCCCTGCATTACAGAATAACGTAGCTAGCGTAGGTTGAGATATCTTTCTGCCAGATATTATGAGGGTTGATACATCTCATCTGAGTTTTCCTGCCAGCGAGGGTTGACGAAAGAGCTTCCTGTCAGAGAGGGTTAAATCACAGCTTATCTTTACCCATGACACGACATTGACACCCTTCCAACTGGGTTACAGGTTGGACTCCAATTTATGTAGGAAAGGGCATGTTGGTTAGATGATTACCTCCCATAGTCTCAGTTTCAGATTCAATCTCAGTATAGAACTAAGTTTAGTTCTACAGATTTAAGACTGTCAGATACAGTCACTCAACTTAGTACAGAGCTAAATATAGTTCCACAGAATCAGGACTGTCAGATACAATCATTAAGTTATCAGTAGTACAGTATTAGTAAACTCATATATCAATTAATCAGTATTAAAATTCAGTATCAAGTGTTGTCACGATCTAAGTTACAGTATACATATTCATGCATGTCCTCTCATTCAGTTTTATTTATGTCATTCAGCCAGTATCGTTCATCCATATGAACTCATGCATTTTAGCCTACCTCACTTAACATACCAGAATATTCAAATTACTGACGCATACTTTTCTCTTGCGCTATGATGTCTTATATCATAGATTCATATGCACGAGCTCTCGAGCACCATTGACAGTTAATATTTTCATCAGTCAGAGTTAGTGGTGAGTCCTCATAGTTCGAGGATTAGTCAAATTAGAGATGACTGATTTTAATGTCATTCTCGGCATGGATTGGCTTTATTCTTGCTATGCCTCAGTTGACTGCAAAAAGAGAATTGTCCAATTTTAGTTTCTGAATGAACCTGTCCTTGAGTGGAGGGTTAGTACTTCATCACTTAGGGGTTATCTTGTTTCTTACCTTTAGGCGAGGAAAAAAGATATCTAAGGGATATGTCTACCATCTCGTTTGAGTCTAGGACTCTAGTTCTGAAACCCCTAATCTTGAATCAATGTCAGTAGCATGTGAATTCCCAGATATGTTTCCCAAAGATCTTCTCAAAATTTCTCCTGAAAGGGAAATTATTTTTGGAATCGATCTTCTCCTAGATACTCAGCCCATATCTATTCTGCTATACAGAATGGATCCAGCAAAACTCAGGGAGTTAAAAGAACAGTTAAAGGATCTCCTAAATAAGGGATTTATCAGACCTAGTGTGTCCCTGTGGGGCGCACCAATTTTATTCGTGCGTAAGAAAGATGGTTCTCTTAGAACGTGTATTGATTACCATCAGTTAAATAAAGTCACAATCAAGAACAAGTATCCACATCCCAGAATCAATGAGTTATTTGACCAACTTCAAGGTGCCAGTTACTTCTCCAGGATAGACCTTAGATCGGTCTATCATCAGCTCAGAGTCAGAGAATGTGACATTCTAAAAACACCTTTCAGAACCCGGTATGGTCACTTTGAGTTTCTAGTCATATCCTTTGGTCTTACTAATGCCCCGACAACTTTCATGGGCTTAATGAGTCGCGTGTTCAAGCAGTACTAGGTCATGTTCATCATATTCTTCATCAATGACATTCTTGTCTATTTTCGTAGTGAGAATGATCATACAAATCATCTCTGAATTGTACTTCAGACTCTCAAAACCCATCAGTTATTATGATATCTATTTATGTCTTATATGTCAGCTCTATGATCATGGATCATATTCGAGCACGTTAGAAAAAATCATGTGCGCTTACAGTTCCTAGTATAAGGAATTTCAGTTCACTCAGTGTTACGAACATGTTTCATGAATACAGAAACTCCAAACTTAGGTCATGCAACTCGTGACTCAGGTACCCATGTCATTCTGTACAGTATGCTCAGTTCCCATGACCCATGCTACACTCCTAGCGATTGGCTAAGTTCAGATTTCATCATGCATATCCTCAGTTTAGATCTTTTGATAAATCCATGGTGTTGATATTCTATTTATCAGGCCTCAATAATTATCGAGTTTGGTATAGTATTCATGCATACATTAGGTTCTCATATTTTAACCCTTCAATGGACTCTCCTTACAAAATAATGTAGTGATGAGCAATTGCTTAGGTGGGGGAGAGTAAAGGCTTCATATTAAAGGAAAGATTTTTGCATGCTTGTCTTACACGAGGCTGTAGCTATGATGATAAGCTTGAATATCAAGTTAGTGTGCCAGTAAATGGCTAGCAAGAAGTTGTATCTAGTTGCTGAAGGGGGGAAATCAGAATTTTCCATGAGAAGAGAAATTGAGAAAATACAGAGTGTGAGTGTATATTCAGATTCTCTAATTATATCAATCACCAAATTATTAGTAACTCAGTTATCAATAACTGCAACTATTAGTTATTCAGTTATCAAAACTCAGTATTCAGTTTCTGTATAAGTCTCAGTTACCGTCTTAGTAACAGTTTCAGTCCAGCAATCAGATCAGTAACTTAGTTCAGTTTCAAGTTTACTTGACCATAGCATATAGTTATCCATTATTCAATTATTAGTATTTCAGTACCTCAGTTTACAGAATATTTCAGAATCATATTATACGCTTGGTCTTGCATTCTCAAATAATATATTTTTCAGAATTTCAACTCAGTTATCTCTTGTTACACGGTCAGTCCTTACCTCATATGTATAATACTCTACAGTTCTAGTCCAGCTGTTCAGACTAAGCGCAGTTCAATATTACATGACCAAGTATTCAACAATCAACCATTCAGATAGTTAGATAAGTTAGTATGTTTATGCATTCGTTCTCAGTACCCTTGTGAATATTTTTAGTAGTCTCAGGTGATGTCTTGTACTAAGGTGGAGAGTATAGTGGAGAGAGTATTCAAGGAATATGTTTAAGCTTGAAAATTTGTAGTTGCAGTGTATAAGGCTTAGTCAATTCATCTTAGAAGATGTTTCGTAGGCCTCGACTCATATTACAGAATTTTAGCCAGGATCTGATTTTCTTATTTAGTTATTTTATTTAGCCATACCAAAACTCTTTGCTCCCTAAAGCCAGTAGAACTCTATAGAAAGAGTGTCAAAGAAAAGCTCTAGTCGAATATAAGTCTTCAGCATAAGTTAGTTCGCAAAACCAGTAATTCTGTTTAGTAGTTAGGCGGACAATGTTCGTATAGTGGGGTTTCCCATCTTTCCATCCAGTTGCACTATTTGAAGTCTCATAAATATAACTATTCCAAGATCGAGCAACCATGTTGTTGTGAGTACAGCTTAGTTTAGGTGTCATGCCACAGTTACAGATCCTCGATATATAGTCATGATTCAATTCGTAGGTGCCCTGTGCATCATCTCAGTTTTTCCTAAGTATCTCAGCCAAGTCAGCATTCTTCATGGGATAAAAAGTCCCAAGGGGGAGATGCACTATAATCCCTGAGCTTTCATGACCTAAACCTTCCATCTTCTCTTCACGTAACGAATCCAGTTTGGAGTAGTGGGTACTCATAAGTGGACCCTCAAGTCCCAATTTTAGCCGTAAGACATGTATTCAAGGGCTCAGTTCCATTCATGATATTCAGTTCCTGTATCACGTTTCAGGCTCAATTATGTTTTCATGTTCCCATTCATGTGTAATCTGTAAATAATCTCAAGTTAGAGATCAGTGATTTAGTATTCTTGAAATCTCTCCTATGAAAGGAGTGAAGCGAGTTGGCAAGAAGGGAAATCTCTGTCCCCGCTATGTTGGTGCTTACCAAATTCTCAGCTATTTTTGAAAGGTAGCTTACGAGATTAAGTTGCCTTCAGACTTAGATTCAGTGCATCCAGTGTTCTATGTCTCCTTGCTAAAGAAATGCATAGGTGACCCAGCAGTCGTAGTCCCTATAAAGGGCATAGATATTCAGAACAACCTCCCTTATGAAGAGATCCCAGTCAAAATCCTTTATTATCAGATTTGCATACTGAGGAACAAAAAAGTCCCTCTAGTCAAAATTATTTGATGAAATCAGTTCGTTGAGAGAGCTACTTGGGAAGCAGAGGCAGACATGTGGACTAAATATCCTCACCTCTTCTCCGCAAATTCAGACTCAGCTTAAGGTAACAGTTTTCCCTTGAATTTACTCAATCTCATGTTTAGATATAGCTACAAACTTGGTATCAATTAATGTTGCATACTCAATCATCCATTCACAAATTAGTTCAGTCATGTACTCATGCATCAGGCATGCATATTTAACATATAAACTCAGCTTTTTAGTAGTCCCAGTCATACACTCATGAATCATTTTCAGCAAGACATATACGCATTAGATATGCATGTTCAGTATGATAATTCAGTATATCAGTAATTTTTAGTCATAAAATCATGCTTCAGTTGTGCATGTCCAGTATCTAAATCTAATTTATCAGTATTCTCAGTTTAATCAGTCTCATTTGAGGATGAATATTCCCAAGGGAGAAGCTCAACTCTATCTTTTAAGCTTGCTAAGAGGTCCCAGACTTAGAAAATTCTAGCTAAGTATTCAGACTTAGTATTATTTTGGCTTTCATAAGTTGACAACTCTATTTCACGACTCTTATGACCTTAAAGTATCGATATTTAGATTGATTCACTATCAGGAATGCCAGTAGTTGTTCCCAGATGAGTATTGCATTTTTAAAACCTCATTTGAACCACGTTTGGGAATCCAAAATAGTGCATCGACGCGATCTCGACGCGGCGCGGCGGCCATCACATCGATCAATATTTTCCTTGGCTCACAGTGGCAATTTCCAGTGAACCAACGCGGACTAAACGTGGTGCGTTGTCCATCGATGTCAACGACGCAACGCATCGGTCTGTGCATCAGTAGTCTGGCTTTTAGTAGTTAAAAAACAACGTCCTCGGGGGTATTAGGGACTTTTTCCACATCATTCAGCTCCTAAAAACACAAAATTTAGCCCTCTATTTGACACATACACTCATTATTTCTCAAATTGCTCAAGAACCCTAGGTGATTGAATTTTATATTCAAGGCTCAAGATTCCACCATTAATCTTCAAGAATTTAGCAACCAGGTTATGTGAAGTGTTCATCCAAGGGTTCCTTCCACCCTTGGAGTTCAAGAAACTCTTTTAAACTTCAAGTAGTTGGAATTTATGACTTATACGATTGTAATTAAAGTGTATTCATGATTATCATTTGAATTAGATTTTTATTTCATGATTTATTATACGTTTCATGTGGAATTGGTTATTATGTGTGTAGATTCGTATGAATCCATGTTAAACCCCTTGAAATTATGAAATTGAAAGTGAATCGTGATGCCCTCTTATTATGTGCATATATTATGCTCACCAAGTGCTTGATGAATTGTTCATGTGAACTAATAAGGGAAAGAAATCATGTCATGTTAGCTTATGTGCAAGTTATATCATACAAGTGTTTGATAAAATATCTCTATAGATACATTATGAACAAGTGTGCATTTTATGCTATGCAAGATCATGTGATGCTTTACTTTTCATGCTATCGAGTCCTAGCAGTATTTAATACCCGATAATTTAGCTGTTCACCTAAAGCCAGTGTCAGATATAGAATAATCTCAGTCATGTCATGATCAGTAGTACTTTCAGTCAGCTACAGGAGAATTCAGTAGTATTCAGTTCAGTATTCAGTTCAGACCTTAGTAAATTTAGTCAGGTAAGAGAATTCAGTAGTATTCCATCAGTCAATGGAACTCAGTGAACTCAATTTAGTTAGACAGTATAATCAGTAACAGTCCATTCAAGCATAGTATGAACTAGGAAATCAGTTTAGTGTCTATTCCGATAAGAATAAGATTCAGCACAGAGTTAACCTAGGGAAGGGGCATTTCTGCCAGCAGAGGGTTTGGCCCTTAGTAGAAATCCCTGTATTATGGAACTATGTTGCAAGCGTAGGTTGAGATATCTTCCTGCCAGATATTATGAGGGTTGATACATCTCATTTGAGTTTTCCTACCAGCGAGGGTTGATACCCTTCCAACTGGGATTATAGGTTAGACCCCAATCTATGTAAAAAGAGGCATATCAGTTAGATGATTACCTTCGACAGTCTCAGTTTCAAATTCAATCTCAGTATAGAACTCAGTTCAGTTCTACAGATTCAGCACTGTCAGACACAGTCACTCAGCTTAATATGAAACAAAGTATAGTTCTATAAAATCAGGACTGTCAGATACAGTCATTCATTTATCAGGAGTACAATATCAGTAAACTTATATATCAGTTAATCAGTATTCAGATTCAGTATCAAGTGTTATCACGATCTTAATTACAGTACACGTATTCATGCATGTACTCTCATTCAGTTTTATTTATGTCATTCAGCCAGTATTGTTCATACATATAAACCCATGTATTTCAGCCAACCTTACTTAGCATACCAGTGCATTCAAAGTACTGACACATACTTTTCTCTTGCGCTATGATATCTTATATCATAAGTTCAGACGCACGGGCTCCCAAGCACCCTTTGCAGTTCAGATTTTCAGCAGTCAAAGTTAGTGGTGAGTTCTTATAGTTCGAGAAGATGATTATTTTCTTTAGTATTTTATTTTAGCAGTATATTCTCAGTAGTTGGAGTTAGTTGGGGGATTATCCCATGAACTCCATATTTTAGATAGTTTAGAGGATTTTTTAGGCTAGAGTATTTTCAAATCGATGTATCATATTTGGTATTTGTTATACCGTATTCAGTTTTATTACAGTATTAAAACTTATGGTGTCACAGCTGCCTATGGTTAATACCAAGGCAGTACCCTAGAACTATAATCTCATTGTGGTGATGCACATGGGGAAGAAAATAAATAAAGAGGTGAATGAAGTAGGGGGATTAACCCATTTTGGGAGGTATTATGCACCAATGAAATTTATAAATAATAAACAAGGCAATGAAGAATGAATGACAGTCAAAAAACTAGTTACTGAAGAAGAGGCTGAAAAATTCTTGAAGAAGATGAAGTTACCAGAATATTCTGTTGTAGAACAATTGAGGAAGACGCCAGTCCAGATTTGTCTATTATCTTTATTGATACACTTGGAAGATTATCGCAAGACCATAATGAAAATTTTAGATGAGGCATATGTGTCCAGTGAGATTAAAGTGAATCAAATAGAAAAAGTTGTTGGAAGGATCCTTGAGGTAAATCGGATCACTTTCTCAGATGATGAATTGCCTGTAGAAGGTACTAGACATAATCGAGGTCTCTACATTACTGTGAAGTGTGAGCATTCTTATATCACTCGAGTTTTAATTGATAGGGGATCTGGTGCTAACCTTTGTCCTATGTCAACTTTGCAAAAGTTGAATGTTAATGTGGAAAAGATCCGACCTAATAATGTATGCATCAAAGGTTTTGATGGAGCAAAAATGAATGTCATTGGTGAAATAGAGCTCATATTGACAATTAGACCTGTGGATTTCGCCGTGGATTTTCAAGTGTTGAACATTATTGCTTTATATAATATGTTATTGGGTAAGCCATGGGTTCATAAAGCTAGAGCAGTTGCATCTACGTTGCACCATATAGTTAAATTTAAACATGACTGACAAGAAATAGTTGTTCATGGTGAAGGGGATTTATCCATGTATAAAGATGGTTCAGTTTCATCTATTGAGGTTGATAATGCAGATGAAGCACCGATTTTTCAAACTTTTGAGGTAGTGGTTTTTGAGCATATCCTCGAGGGTAATCTCATCGCAAGACCACAAGTGTTATTTGTGTCTGTTATTATAGTGAATGAAATGTTGAAGTATGGTTTTAAACCAGGGAAAGGTCTAGGGATGTGTTTACAAGGCAGGGCTCATCCGGTATACCTCCGTGAGAAGTTTGTTACCTTTGGTTTTGGATACGAGCCCATTTTTAAAGACAGAAAGAAGGCTAAAAAGTGTAAGAAATATTCATGGTCACTTACCAAGCCGATACCGCCATGTCACGAGTCTTTCATCAAAGTTAGTATTGTTGGATCCTCCATGTTACCTTCTACAGAGTCAATGAATGATGATGATACATTGTTGATTGGCCTTTTCCAGAATATGTTCATTGAAGCTGATATGGTTGAAATTAGGGAAGGTACCAGCAATGCAGATGTATAGTTTATCAGCCCTAATGTCCAACTCAATAATTAGGAGGCCACTCCTTTCCTTACTATAAGGAGTCTTGATAGCTTTTTCATTTTTCTTTTTGTAATTTAAATCATTCTAGGATTGTGATTCAGATCTTTACCTTGGTATTTTAGGTTAAAATTCTTTCTATCTTTGTTTGTAATGAAACGTAATTTCCCTTTGTTTTATTTTGTGTCTAATATTTACTTATTTATTTTCTATCATATAGTTCTTTCAATGTCGATTCTAATGATATGACATGCATAAAGAATTGTTAACCAGGTTTAAAAAACAAATCTAATTATGAAATAATGAATAAAGAAGTTGAATTCGATGAAGATGAATCATTTGAGAATATAAGTAAAGATTTCTAACGATTTGAGAATAATTTAAACCCCAATTTGGATAAAACTAAGGTGATCAATTTAGGTGATCATGAAAATATTAGAGAGACTAGGATAAGTGTACATGCTCGACCATAAAAAAAGAAATCTATAATTAAAGTTTTGCTTGAATAAGAAGGCATCTTTGTATGGTCTTATGATGATATGCTAGGTTTGAGCACTGATTTGGTAGTTCATAAGTTACCAATTGATCCTGCTTTCCCTCCTGTCAAGCAAAAGTTAAGAAAGCTTAAAACTGACATGAGTGTAAAAATCAAAGAGAAAATCACGAAGATACATGAGGCTAAATTCATTCGAGTGGCACAATATCCTATTTGGTTGACAAATATTGTCCCTGTTCCAAAAAAGGATGGCAAAGTTCGGATGTGTGTTGATTATCGTGATATAAATAAAGCAAGTCCGAAAGATAATTTTTCACTTCCTAATATCCATATTTTATTGGAAAATTGTGCCAAACATGATCTTGCATCTTTTGTGGATTGTTATGCAGGGTATCACTAGATCATTATGGATCCAGAAAATACAGAAAAGACATCATTTATCACGTCATATGGGACAAATTATTATCGAGTTATACCTTTTGGACTAAAGAATACTGGGGCGACTTACATGAGGTCAATGACCTTAATGTTTCATGACATGATGCACAAAGAGATTGAAGTTTATGTGGATGACATGATTATTAAATCAAGAGAGCAGTCTTACCATGTCAAAGATCTGAGGAAATTCCTTGAAAGGCTTTGAAGGTATGATCTCATACTTAACCCAGCGAAATGTGTATTTGGAGTCCCATTGGGAAAACTCTTGGGGTTTATAGTCAGTCGACGTGGCATTGAGTTAGATCTTTCAAAAATAAAAGCTATTCAAGAATTGCCTCCACCAAAGAATAAAACGGAGGTGATGAGTTTACTTAGAAGGTTGAATTATATCAGTAGATTCATTGCCTAACTTACAACAGCCTGTGAGCCAATATTCAAGTTGTTGAAGAATAATTCTAAAGTTGAATGGATTGAAGAATGTCAAGAGGCATTTGACAGAATTAAGAGGTGCTTATCGAATCCACCTATTTTGGTTCCTCCAAAGCCAGGCAAACCTTTCATATTGTATATGTCAATGTTAGACAATTCTTTTGGTTGTATCTTGGGCCAACATGATGTCACCGACAAAAAAGAATAGGCCATCTACTACCTTAGCAAAATGTTTACCATATATGAGGCTAAGTACACTCTTCTTGAAAAGACATGTTGCGCCTTAACTTGGGTAGCACAAAAGCTAAAGCATTACTTATCATCTTACACTACTTACCTTATTTCCCATATGGATCCCCTAAAATACATTTTCTAGAAGCCTATACCCACAGGCAGACTCGCAAAATACAGATGCTACTCACTTAGTTTGATATTGTCCATGTGACCCGAACTACAATGAAAGCTCAAGCTTTAGCAGATCATTTGGCTGAAAATCCTATTGATGAGGAATATGAGCCATTAAAGACTTATTTTCTGGATTAAGAGGTATTTATTGTTGATGAGGTTATTTCTGATGATTGCCACTCAGGTTGGAAGTTGTTCTTTGATGGAACCGCTAATGTAAAAGGAGTACGGATAGGAGCAATTCTTATTTCTGAAACAGGGCAGTATTATCTTGTAAAATCCCAACTTTGATTCTACTGTACAATAATATGGCGGAATATGAAGCTTTCATTCTAGGTTTAAGACTAGTTGTTCACATGGGAATCCAAGAACTATTGCTGTTAGGAGACTAAGATTTGCTAATCCACCAGATCCAAGGAGATTGGGAGACTCGTAATTTAAAACTCCTACCATATTGAGGTTGTTTGCAAGGTCTTTGTCAATTATTTGTATCAATAAAGTTCAAATATATTCCTAGAACTCATAGTGAGATTGTTGATGTTTTGGCGACCTTATCTTTGATGCTCCAACATCCCGACAAGACTCATATTGACCCCTTACATATTCAAATTTATGATCAACATGCATATTACAATGTGTTTGAGGAAGAATTTGATGGGGAGCCGTGATTCCAAGATATCAAAGAATATATTCAGGTTGAAAAATACCTAATACATGCTGATGGTAACTAAAAGAGAGCCATTCGACGATTGGCTCATGAGTTTTTCTTGAGTGGGGGAATCTTGTATAAGAGGACTCCAGATTTGGGACATTTGAGGTATATAGATGCTAAAGAAGACTAAAAAATCATGATTGAAGTACATTCTGGGATTTTTGGATTGCTTTTGAACAAATATATTTTGGCAAAGAAAATACTTCGAACAGGTTACTATTAGCTCACCATGGAGCGAGATTTCATCCGTTTTGGTCGTAAATGTCATGAATGCCAGGTACACGGGGACTTGATAGATTCCCCTTCATCTGAGTTGCATACAATGACTGCCCCATGGCCTTTTCTGGCTTGGGGAATGGACATATTTGGACCAATTGAACCGAAGGCCTCAAATGGACATAGGTTCATCTTGGTAGCCATTGATTATTTCACGAAGTAGGTGAAATCAGTGACTTTCAAGTCAGTGACCAAGAAAATGGTGGTTGATTTTGTTCACTTTAATATCATTTGTTGATTTGACATTCCAAAGATAATTATCACGGATAATTCTGCAAATCTCAACAGTCACTTGATGCAAGAATTATGTCAGCAAAATTAATATTATGCATCAAAATTCAACTCCTTATCGCCCAAAGGCAAACGGGGTTGTAAAAGCTGCCAAAAAGAACTTGAAAAAATACTCCGCAAGATAGTGTAGGATTCCCAAAAATGGCATAAAAATTTATCTTTTGATTTGTTGGGTTATCGTACTATAGTTCGGACTTCAATAGGTGCAACTCCTTACTCATTGGTGTACGAAACTGAAGCAGTTATACCTGCAGAGATTGAGATTCTATCTCTTCGAGTAGTTGTGGAAGCTAAATTTGATGATGATCAATGGATCAAGACTCGATTGGAGAAATTAATCTTGATTGATAAAAAAAGGTAGACGACAGTATGTCATGGACAACTATACCAGAAGCGAATGGCATGGGCATATAACAGAAAGGTGCGTCACAGACATTTTAAAGCTGGTCAGTTAGTACTAAGACGCATCTTACGCCATCAGATTGAAGCCAAAGGTAAGTTTTCTCCTAATTGCCAAGGACCTTTCCTGGTGAAGAAAGTTTTACCTAATGCTGCATTATATCTAACAGATATAAAAGGCAAAATAGAAGGAATGCCGGTTAATGCTGATGTAGTTACGAGATATTATGTATGATATTTATGTACAATTATGTCATGTATGTTTTATGCCTGTATTTTTAAAAGATTGAAATGATGAAGGCATTTTGTTCTTGTCACGCCCCAAAATCCCATCGGGCCGGACTGGCACCCGAAGCCGAGAAGGCCCAGGAGAACCCGTTCAAATACCTGTACTTTCACTTACATGTCACCAAAAATTTAGACAGCACTTCGTTGCATATAGAAGGATCTAATTACCTGTATCAGCACGACACGCACAAATATATATATATAATACTTGGCCGTCGGGGCCACCACATATACAGATATAACATCACTATATAAACTTTCATGACATTACCCTTCCGTATGTCTACAAAGCCTCTAGGATATACATGACATAACTAGGGTCGGGACAAACCCCCGCCCACACATAACTCCTGTACAATAACAAAACATAAGGAACCGACTCGGAAAGCTCCAAGGCAAAATGGAGCTCACCAACAATAGTTGTATGACCTGGCTCCTACTTGTACGGTGTATGAGCTGAGGTACTTGTGCCTGCAACATGAAATGCAGGTCCCCGTGGGGGACGTCAGTACGAAATATGTACTGTGTATGTAAAGATGTAAATAATCATATGTAATATGGGGGATCAAGAAAAATCAGACGCAAGTGAATAAATCATAATAGAAGTGAACTATTCTTCATAAACACTTTTAGGATCATGTACATTATCATTAATCTGAATTGGGTTCTTGAATTCAAACACATTTGTGGAACGGTATACATTCGTTCATTTTATTCTTTACAATTATCATTCGCCATTACCTCCTCCTCCCGAACCTCCAACCACCTAACAATAATTAATACTGTATCATACTGTGACCATTAGGCTGCCCCAGTACATATCAACTGGGATTGACCCATGCTAGGCTTATGCCCCTGGGATACCACCCATAAACACGTAAATAGGGATCGACCCATGCTAGGCTTATGCCCCTGGGATACCACCCACACGTATATCAAGTAAAACACATAAGAGATCTTTCCAATAACTTAGTTCAAAAGCTTTTGAGATTATTACATTAGTGTTCATGCCAATATAGTACCTTTGGAACAACCATACATCAATAGGAATCAAGTAATAGACCTTCTATACAATAACTATATAATAAGGACTCATTGGTACATCAACAATATGTTTCAGAATCATCAATATCACAACAATGAAATAGGAGCGTTTTGGTATATCAATGAAACATTTTGACACTTTATAGAATGGAAACAACTTCGTTGGTAATGTAGAACAATACATGTTTTTGGACAACCTCGGAATCTTACTTGATGGAACATTAGTGTTTTCATGCCAAAGAACATTGTTAGAGTATGCTTTACATACCTCGTTGTAGATTCGGATACCAATTCAACACAACTTCCCGCCTTTACAAATCACTTATCTACAATGAAATATTTGGCATCTAGTATTAGCAACCCAACACCACAATTCTCTTCCATAATTCAATACAACCAATATTTGCATAACATTCCAAAAACCAACTTGAACAATAGGTTTATGTGTATATATATATATATATAATCATCATTTCAATACCACATCATCACACCAAATCCCTTCACAATTCAACATAATCCAACCATGCACAAGAATAATCCAACATCATTTCCAATCATCTTTCAACAACAATCAAATAACATACTTCTTATGCTCACATGCATATATATACATATCCATATAAATAACACCAACATAATTTACATCCTTACCATAAAATGGCCCTTTTGATTTCGAAGTCCTGTTGGCACAAATAAGAGGTGCTTGTCGAAGCCCTTGAGACGGTGAACACAACTACGGAATCAATTTGGACTTTCTACGGTTGAATCACAAGATAATTGGAGTTGAAATTAGGCTAGGGTTCCTTATTCTTCAATAATTGAATGATGAATGATGGATATGAGGCTAAGTTTATGTATATAATGATCAATTTTGGTCCATGAGGTGATGGAAAATGACCATATTTCCCTTAAAAATTTAAGTAAATCCGAATCTGTCCATGGTGAACTGTTTTGACAGGTTAAATCAAATCGGCCATAACTCTTTCCTCCGATATCGGATTTGGGTGAAATTGGTATAGTTGGATAGATAATTCAAAGGGCTTTAATTTCATATAAAGTAGGCTACCCAGTTCGTCCTGTACAAGGAGTTATGATCGTTTGAAGTTGACCCTAAAAAAACTGGCAGGCCTCAGTAGTTTGTGTGCAGGAAATTTTCCTGCACATTTACTGTTCACAATATCCCAGCCGCCGTTTTTATAGTTTCGAACGTGCTCAATTATATCCAAAACTTATCCATATTTGGAAATCTTTATATCGTTGGAAATCTTATTCAATAAACTTCGTATGGAACCATCGACGGGCAAATTCCAGTATAAATAAAGTAGATTCCTATACACAGATAATCAAACTATACACCTGAAGCCATCTCAAAATAATCAATACTCATACTTAAACTCATATATACCTAACTTAGGATCAATACATATACTCCAACACATATAACCATGGTTAATGCATGTAATTAAGTATGGGGTGTTACAGTTCTACTATCCAAATATTGAATCAACCCTTGCTTACACCCTTTGAGCTTTGATTTGATTTTTCTTTAATAACCCTCTTTTGGAATCAATTAAATTCAAAAGTTCAAAAAAAATGGAAGATGAAAAATGATGATAATTAAAAAAAATTAAATTAATCAAATCAAGCAAAAGAATGACTTTCATGAACTACGTTTGACCTGATTCTTGCTATGACAAAATACGTAGGCAGCCCTACCCTGGGGTTTGGTCCTACCAAAAGAAAATTTAAAGTTACCTAGTATGAAATAAAACTGGGGCAAAATTATTTCTCTTAAAAGTTGGTTTAAAAAGTTGTATGGTTTACCCAACGTCATGTATATATTTTTAGCCTCATGCCGCCCTTTTCTTCTAACCCTTTCGAAAAGCCAAGTTACAACCAAAGAAAAACCTTCAGATCGATCTTTGAGAATGTCAAGGCTAAACATATTATGGGTGCATGATGTTGCATACTTTAGGCATCATTTTTCTCTTTTAAAAAAAATGAGAGATTCTTATCGGTAAAAACTCCAAGGGGCACCGTAAGGCGATGGTGAGTTGAGAAAGAAATGAAAATAAGATAGGCTCGTTGGCAAAAACCCATTGAGGTGCCACAAGCTGAAGGAGAATTGTAATTTAGAGTGCACAAATTCAACAGTGACTCAGTTTCATATTCAATAAAAGGGCAAAAGTTGATCATGATTAGTATGGGTAGATCTGGTTGTATAATTCAAAATACATGTCATAATCATTGGACACCTGTCACAACCAGATAAGTTTTTATTTTTTTCGTTTCGAAAAAAAAAATATCTATTGTCTTTTTCTTTTTTTTATTATTATTTTTCTTTTTGATTTTGTGTCTTTGTCATCGAAAGAAAAATCAATATCATTATCTTTCACGAATTTTGAGTCAAATTTATGTCAAGATAAATGAGAAAGAACTTCAAAACTTGCTACCAATTCCTTCAGTTCTGCAAAACAAGACAAAGGGTCGAAACAAAAAGATAACATGTCTCAAAAAAAATAAGGCAAGGTACTTAAGAATGCTTGTGACCTAACAGTTTTCAGACTAGTGGAAAGTTAAGAGGTGTATTGGAAGTTAAACCCAGAGGCATCATACAAGAGAAATATGATTTGAGTTGAGAGTCTCAGTAGTCGGTATTCGGGGTTAGAAGTATGATAAGTCAATGAATATTTATCAAGGATTGGAAAAGGAGTTGAGCATGGCAAATGCAAAAGCGGTCACTTCAAAAGACAAATGCCACAAACCAACCACCACATGTTTTAAAACTCACAATTTTTGTTTGTTTGAAACATAGATGATATGTTGTTTTCATATTAAAGTTTTCAAACAAAATGATGCAATTCTACACTTTTGTCAACGCAAGGAGCATGGTTACAGCATACGATGATGGATCTTAGTTATGGTAAATTTTATTCCTTGCAAGATGTACTTACCGAAGCTATTCCAGGCTTTGATTTATCCTTTCATTATATATTTCAAAAAATTAAGATCCGGCGATACACACAAATTACCTAGTACAAACTGAAAAAAAAAGTTTCGTGTGTGAAGAATGAAAATTTATTTTTTTTGCTCAGGACCCTCCTGAAGAATGAGAATTTATTTTTTCTCAATACCCTTCTAAAGAATAGAAATTTATTTTTTCTCAGGACCCTCCTGAAGAATGGGATAGGACCCTCCTGAAGAATGAAAATTTATTCTATGCTCAGAACCCTCCTGAAGAATGGGTGTTTATTTTTTGCTCAGGACCCTCCTGAAGAATGGGATAGGACCCTCCCGAAGAATGAGATAGGGCCCTCCTGAAGAATGAGAATTTATTTTTTACTCAGGACCTTCCTGAAGAATGGGGATTTATTTTTTGCTCAGGACCCTTCTGAAGAATTGAGAATTTATTTTATGCCCAGGACCCTCCTGAAGAATGGGATGTTATTTTTTTGTTTCACCTTTTATTTTGAGCTCAGGAACATATTTGAAAAATTAGAAATAGCAAGTCAGTAGCCCGCCTGAAGAACAGGATGAAGAAATAACAAGTCAGGAGTTTGCCTGAAGAATAGGGCGAACATTATCAGTTGTAAGTTCAGGAGCCCGCTTGAAGAATAGGATGAAGATTTTCAAGTTCAAGTCAGAGGGAAGTCTAAAGAATAATTCAATTTTCAAGTTCCTCTCTGGTGCTAAAATCAACATGGAGGAACATTTCACATTTTAAGTCCAATTCAAAATAATGACTATCTCATCACTTGAAAAGTCATGAAGATTCAAGTCAAGATTCTAGAAAGTTCCATAGATAGGATCTTTTACTTGTATCTTCTTTTCTATTTTTGTTTAAATGTAAAAACAGAAGTCCTGAACCGAAAATTCGACGGAACCTCACTCAATATCTAACTCGTTCTCTCACAATTTTATGTTTGAACTACACGTGACCTGATTCTCTTATAACCCAGGATAGGTAGGAGGTCCAAAACCAGGACTTGATCACATATTGTCTTTTCTTGTATTTTATTTTATCCTTACCTTTCTAATAATCGGAGTGCCGAAAATCATATATTGTCTACTTCTTTGTATGAAAACTCTTCGAGATTCCACACAAAGAGGAGCAAAACGTAGACATGTGATTTTTTATCTTCTCCAAATTTTAACCTATTTTTTGATATTAAATATTTATATTTGGTCTGATATTATTTTAATTCCTATTTCATTTTTAATAAATTTTTAGTTAAAAATAAATAAATAAATAAACAAATAAAATTAATTTTGCAATATTTTATTTTATTTTTATTTTTATTTCAAAAAAAATACCAAAATTCAAAAAGTATATTTTTCTTTTTAAATTTTAAATAAATAAGCTTGTAGTTTTAGTACTATCTTAATTATATTTATTTTTGTCTATTTATAAACTTTCATTGTATTTTTTAAAATATAAAATTAATTAGTTGTTATTATTATATTATTCTTATTATTATTTATTTATTATTTTTATTTATTTTTTAAAATAAAATAAAAAATAATAAAAACTTAATATATATATATATATATATATATAATACTCAAATCTCTATCTCTATCTGCCTATAATTGTCTCCCCCCCCCCCCCCCCCCCCCCCCGCCCCTCAAAAAAAAGAAAAAAAAATTGTTCCCCCAAGAATCCCCTATTTAAGGACTCCTCAACACCAGAAAAAAGGACGTACATTGACTATCAGCATCAGATACTGCATCAAAGAAAATAGAAAAAAGAAAAATACACAAAGATGGAGAGAAAATTTTTAGAGAGAAAAGAATCTAAGAAATTTACGGAGAAAAAAGAAAAAAAAGTGTGAACTTGAATTCAAATTTTCGTTCGAATTTTCGGTGATCACGTCTCACTTTCATATTCAATTAAGTTGGCATACATGTTCTATTTTAATCATATTCTATTTATGTTGTAAATTTTCTGTGGAAAAGTATGAATAGAAATGTTCAAGTGATTTTCATGCATTGTTTGGCCTCTGTAGTTTATCAATCATGTGAACTTCTGTTATTACATGTCATGTGTTTAAGTTACTGAATATTTATATATTTTTATATGGGGGAAAGCTTTATATCCACACATCATGATTACTACATTTTCCCTTTAATACAAAGCGAAAACACACACAAAATTCACAGACTCCCAATTTTGGATTTAAAGTGACCACACATACACTATTCCTTTTTCATTTTTGAATTCACCAAAATTAGTAACACATAAATATATTGATATACATACACAATACACACACGTAAATGGTTAGAGAGATGTCGGTGTGAACAGTAGAGGAAAATCGATGAGAACAATGAAAACCGGTGAGACCTCACCGAAATAGGTTCCACCGTTTGAAAATCGGCAAAACCCAGCTAAGATCCGACAGTCGGGATCTTATTTTAGTTTCTTTGGTGAAAATATTTTGCCGAAATCGACTAGATCTGGCCTGATTCAACCACCCCATTCTCAAATCTACAAAACCCCTCCTCTGTTTTTTTATTTCTATGATAAAATTTCCTTGAAAAGCTTCATTCTCGCCGAAATCCGCTAATCACTGGAAAAATCATTAGATCGGCAACCCACAGTCTCATATATACACTGATCTACACACACAAACACAGAGAGACGACGGAAATCGAGATAAAAGAAAAATCTGATGCTCGATGATTATTTTCGGTGAATTTCTCATTGGAAATACGCCTGATTTGGCACTGTGAGATATCATCGGTGATGTTCACTACTGTTTCGGCAAAACATGCCGGCAGACGATATCATCTAGAATAATTGGAATGGATTTTTTGGGGGGTTATTTGGTGCGGGTTATTATTATTATTATTATTAATATTATTAGAATTTCAATATATTTTATATATTTTTAATTTAAATCATAAAATCTAAGAATTATACTGTATTATTTTTGAACTTACGATTATTACCAAAAAAAATTAGAACTTAGGAGCACAGAAGGTTTGAATAAACAGTCGTACGTGAGGAGTGAGACAAAGCAAATACGAAAAAATGAATTAATATGAGGTATTGTTTGTCTGTTTATTCCGCAAACCCCTAAAAGGACGTAATAGATGCTCTGCCTATGGAAATTGTTCTATTTAGTGAAATTTGTTACCTTAAATTTTTCTCGGCTATATTTAGGCAATTCAAAACTTTTATTGAATTAGAAAATCACTCTTCTCCTACATTTTTAGGTAAGAGAAATATTATCTTATACATGAATTTTGGGTTCTCTTTTGTTATGCAAATGTTTGCAGGGTTGTTTCAGGCTACTGGTTGGCCTTCTGTTGTTGTTGTTATTTGAAGTTGGTTTTTAAATTTAGCATAATATGGGTAAATTTAATTATTTTATTATTCTATTATTTTTATTCATGGTCATAAATAAAATTTAATAATTATTTATTTATTAAATTAATTAATTTCTTTAAATGAATATTATTTTAGTTTATCGTTAAGAATAATAACGTTTCGAAGAGATAAAATTGTTACGAGTTTATAAGAGATAAATCAATACGTTTAACACTAGGAAAATTCTAGGCACGTTTAAAATATTTGTTTCAATAAAGAATGCGGCATACGCATATTTCTGAGACATTTTAAAATTCAAGAATGCAATAATGGACCTTGACAAATATTTTTCTAAAATGAACTTTCATGATTTATTTAATATAAGATAATAGACAAGTTTCAATATAATAAAAATGAGCAATTTTAAACATTAACATAATTTATCAAAATAGTTTAAATCAAGATAAGTCAATAAAAGCGATCATGCTAGAATCACGGGACTCGAAGGGTTCCTCACACCTTTCCCTCGATCAACATAATTCCTTACCCGGTCTTCTATTTTTACAGACCAAAATAAAGAGTCATTTTCTTTTAACTTGAGATTCAATAAAGTGACTTGGAACACCATAACTCAATTCCAAGTGGTGACTCTGAAAAAATGTTAAAACTAATCCCTATTCAAAACCATCGCTTTAATTGGAAAAATCCTTCGACCTTCAAAACCTCCTCAGGCAAAAAAGGGTGTGACAGGGACAACGCATGCAATATTTAAAGGTGAGAAATACTTTTCCCACTTACTTGAAAAAAAAATATTACAACAATCTCTGGCAATTCAAAGTTAATTGAAGGCCCCAAAAGAGCTACTACATTTCTGCCTAAGGAGACAAAATTAGTTATAGAAGATGCATTGTTCTATTCTAAATCCCTAAGAAAATTATTGAGTTTCAAAAATATATGCCAAAGTTGATATCATAGTGAGACAATAAATGCCAAAATTGATATCATAGTGAGACAATAAATGCCAAAATGGGTTTGTCAACACTAGAACATGATTTAAAGATTATCAAGCATGAATTTTAAAGGGGTTTTGAAACTTATGCTTTGAATTTTGCATTATGGATACTTGGATAATATTATTGTTTTGGTCTTTAGGTTGTTCCCCCTTAAATTGATTTAAACTTATATGAATATGTATGATGTTGAAGATTTGATTTAGAGCATTATTATTGAAACCCCTCTCTTTGATGATTTAGAGTTGATGAACTTATTGGGAATGATTTGAGATGCTTGTTTAATGTTTTGAAGGGGATCTATTCAATATTTAAGTATTTAACATGATTTTGATGATGATGAGAGGGAGTTTCTTGATATGATTTCGTCCTTGTCTTAAAAAGAAAGAATTGCATATGATTGATATCTTTGACATGACCACCTTGTGTATTTGAAATAGTGAAAAAAAGAGTTTCTTGCATATGTTTACATGAGCTTTAAGAAAGAGTTTCTTAAAATGATTTATTGATATGGTGGTCCCAGATTTACATTTTGAAACAGAGATTATTATATGCTAATAATGGCTCAGAGATGTGACTTGCAAGTCAATGGTATGAAGATACCAAATAAATATATGCCATAACAGAGTTAGAGTTTTCACAGTATGTTTTCAGAGAATGCATGTTTTAAAGAGTTAAAACTGGGCTTAAAGAGGGTTAGGTGGTTACCCGTAGAAGGTTTGAGTTCCAGTAACTCTTAACCTAAAATCGTGATTTGTCAATCCGGGTATATTATTTTACGATGTCGATGGTTGTGTGGCATAGCAGAGTCAGAGACTCCAACCCTTGCGGCACACTTGGATTGGATGCTTCCCCGCCGAGTCAATGGAGGGTTTCATATAGCCCGTGGAATTTCAGAGTTGTAGGATATACCACCTAGCGCAGAAGTAAAACAAAGAATGTCTCAGAGTTCAGATGATTTTCTTTCAAAGTCTTTCAGAAATGCCCATGAGATTTCTTACTATATGATATGTTTATGAACTGTTTTAAATTGATCTCATATATGTTGAATATAAAATATTATTTTGAATTTGCTCTGCATACCAGTACAATTGTATTGACCCCCTACCTCCCAGGTTTGAGGCTCAGCCTAGGGGTCCGGCTAATCAGTAAAGTATCCAGAGAGAAGTGATTCGTGCAGGGGTGAGCCTTCTTTGTTCCAGAAGGCCTGTTATTTCAGATTATATTATTTCTTTGTTTTGGTTTACTGGGGGTCTTGTCCCAGTTTTCAGAACAGTTGTGAGATGTAGTAGAGATCTCTCAGACAGAGTCAGATCTTATTCAAATGTTTTGAATTGCAGCTTCCATTCATATCTCTTGAAACTCAGAGTTAATGACCATGTTTTCATATCATATTATATTATCGTATTTTCTTTTATGATATGAATGTTGTGCATGATTACCAGATCAGATAGAATAGGACGTCCGGACCTTCATGGTTCGGGATGTCCGTCACGTCCAGGCCCTAGTTCGGGTCATGACAATGTAATTCTGAGATTGTCCATTAAGGCTATCCGCCTCGACAATGTTGGAGAATTTAAAGTGCAGGCTTTTGATTATTATTGTATGTCAGTTGAGATAAGAGTTGAAACTCATGTCGCTCATGTTCATACTCAAAATGGCCTTGCTAAGTCATTTATTAAGCGCCTACAGTTGATATAAAGACCATTTCTTATGAAAATGAAATTTTCCACTACTGTTTGGGTTCATGCTATCATACATGCAACATCACTTGTTCGTCTCAGGCCAACTCATTATAATAAGTACTCTTCATTATAGTTGATTCTTGGTCATGAGCATAATATTGCTCATCTATGAATTTTTAGATGTGTTGTATATGTGACAGTTGCGCCACCTCATCGCACTAACATAGCCCCCCAGAGAAGGCTAGGAATATATGTTAGGTCGAGTCATCTTCTATAATTTGCTATCTTAAATCATTGACGAAAAATTTATTTACTGCTCGATTTACAAATTGTCGATTTGATAAAATAAATTTCTCACAATTAGGGGGAGAAAACATGAACTTAAAAGAGAAATTGCGTGGAAAGTTTCATCAATATGTTATTTTGACCCACATACCCCCATATGTGAAAATGAGGTCCAAAAGATCATTCACTTACAGAAATTGGCAAATCAAATGCTAGATCTATTTACTGATTTAAAAAGGATAACTAAGTCACATATCTCTGGAGCGAATATGCCTGTCTAAATTGTAGTCCCCAAAGGAGCATCTACTAATGTCATAGCTTCTGAATTTCAAACACTCCTAAAATGCGGTAGGCATGGGTTCAAAGGATAAAAATCCTAGAAAAAGAAATGTGAAAAATGATAAAGATAATAATTTAAATAATTCTTATGAAGAGACTCAAATCTGATCAATACTGATATTCCTGAAGAAATTAGTGAACTCGAGACTCAAGTGAATGAAGAACTTTCAATAAGTCCTACTAGTGATGAGGTAAATTTAGATCGATCGAAAATTATGGTGGATGATATTTTGCATATAATGTCGCCCTAAATATTATGAAAGACAACGAGGACCTTGATCCCCTATCTGTCGAAGAATGTCGACTAAGAAAAGATTGGCCAAAATGGCAAGAGGCGATACGATCAGAATTGAACTCACTTCCTAAACTGAAGGTTTTTGATCCCGTAGTCCAAACCTCAGATGCTGTAAAACCAGTTCGTACATGAAAGAAATGAGAAATAAAATTGTAAGATACAAGGCACATCTTATTGCATAAGGCTTCTCTCAAAGGCTCGATATCGATTATGAAGAAACATATTCACCAGTTATGGATGCAATAACATTTAGATACCTCATTGGTCTAGCTATACATGAAAAGCATGAAATTCATCTAATGAATGTAGTTACAACTTATCTTTATGGCTCACTTGATAATGAAATTTACATAAGAATCCCAAAAAGAATTAAAGATGCCTAAAGTATATAGTTCAAAGTCTAAAAAATTATACTCAATAAAATTACAAAGATCGTTATACGATCTAAAACAATCATGGCATATATGGTATAATCGCTTTTGGTGAGTACTTGATAAACGAAGGTTACATAAATGATGTCATTTCCTTGTATTTTCATTAAGAAAATGACATCAGAGTTTGTTATACTCGTTTTTTGTATGGATGACATAAATCTCACTGAAACTTCAGAAGAGGTCCAAAAGGCAATTGAATATCTAAAGAAAGAATTTGAGATGAAAGGGAAAAACAAAACTTTATCTTTGCCTGCAAATTGGACATTTAGCAGATGGGGTCTTTATCCACTAAATTGCCTATACCGAAAAGGTTTTGAAATAATTTTACATGGACAAAGCATATTCATTAAGTCTCCAAATATTGTTCGATCACTTGAGGTGAGTAAAGATCCGTTCCGACCTCAAGAAGAAGGTGAAGAGAATCTTGGTCCTGAAGTACCTTTGTTAGTGCTATTGGTGTACTTATGTATCTTGCTAACGCTACAAGACCAGATATAACATTTTCTATTAATTTTCTAGCAAGGTATAGTTCTTCTCCTGCATAAGCCACTGGAACGGAGTTAAGCATTTCTATATTATAGAAATGATGGTTTTAACATGTCAGGTTAATGTCATTGCAAAAAAAATTGAGGGTATTATGACCACTCTATATAATTTACTAGATAAGATTGGTTAAATTGAATTGTGTTTTGTATTTCTTCATTTGGACTTTTTCAACAACCTTAACAAAAAGCCATTTTTTTTCAATAAAATTACAATCCATGCCCTAACGAAATGTCCACCTTTTTTCCATCAAATTACAATTTGTACACCTAATGAAGTCTCATCATAATGCTTCGCCAGTTGTTCTATAATTTTACTATATCACTCTAATTAATTATTATAAGTCATTTATATATAGAAAAATTAATAATATCCAATTCGTGATTTTATTATATAACCCTTAATTAATTATTATAAGTCATTATGTATTACAACAACAACAACAACAAACCCATTGTATTCCCACAAAGTGGGGTTTGGAGAGGGTAAGATGTATGCAGTCGATACCACTACCTCCGAAAAAGTAGAGAAATTGTTTCCGATAGACCCTCGGCTCAAGATAAAGAATAGTAAACAAAGTCGTAATGAAACAAGTAGCAGGATGGATGACAAAATAGAAATAAGGAATAAAAGAGCAAAAATAGAAATCATAAAAAATGCGAGATAAGACAAATAAGAGCATTACGAAATAAGGACTAAGAAATAGGACACCCACCAAGTAGGAACATACACACACAGACTAAAGACACCCACCACACTCAAACTCTTTTGGCTAGAGACACTTACCTATGGACACAGTCCAAAGAATACTAACCCGGCTACACAAGAAAATCACCTAACTACTTGCTACAACCCACACACTCACACTAGTCTTCTACCCTTATCTGTGCCCTCCACACCTTCCTATCTAGGGTCATGTCCTCAGTAATTTATAGTTGCTCCATGTTATGTCTAATCACCTCCCTCCAGTATTTCCTTGGCCTACTTTTACTTCTCCTGAAGCCATCCAAAGCTAGCCTCTCACACGTACGAACTGGGGTATTCGTGTCCCTCCTCATCACATGCCCAAACCATCTCAATCTTCCTTTCCACATCTTATCCTCCACTGAAGTCACTTCCACCTTCTCTCGAATAATCTCATTCCTAACTTGATACCCTCTAGTTAAGTCCGCATATCCAATGCAGCATTCTCATTTCTTTCACCCTCAATTTTTAGATATGGGAGTTCTTGACTGGCCAACACTCCGCTCCATACAACATGGTCGGACGAACTACCACACTGTAAAATTTGCCTTTAAGTTTAAGGGGCATCTTCTTATTACACAACACTCCTGAGGCGAGCCTCCACTTCATCCATCCTGCTTCAATATGATTAGAGATATCCTCATCAATCTCGCCATTCCCCTGAATCATGGACTCAAGATACTTAAAACTATCTCTCTTACAAATATCCTAGGAGTCCAACCTCACCGCCACATCATCCTTCTGTCTCCAGTCATGAAACTTGCATTTCATATACTCCGTCTTGGATCTTCTCACCCTGAACCCCCTAGATTCAAGGGTTTGCCTTCAAACCTCTAATTTTTCATTCACACACCCCCGCGTTTCATCGATCAGCACTACATCATCAGCAAATAACATACACCAAGGCACCACACCTTGGATACTTCGTGTCAACACGTCTATTACTAATGCAAACAGGAAAGGGTTGAGAGTCGATCCCTGATGCAACCCTGTCTCGATCGAAAAATGCTTTCAGTCTCCTTCCGCCATCCTCACCCGAGTCTTTCCTCCATCGTACATGTCCTTAATAGCTCTGATGTACGCCATCGGGACCCCTCTTTCCTCCAAGTATCTCCAAAGAACCTCCCTAGGGACTTTGTCATACGCCTTCTACAGGTCGATGAACACCATGTGCAAATTCCTCTTCCTTTCCCTATACTGCTCCACTAATCTCCTCACCAGGTGGATTGCCTCTGTCGTCGAGCGACCAAGCTTAGTCATTATGTATTAAAAATTAATAATATTTACTTTTAAAAAAATAAAATAAATATTTATGACATGTCTGTTTCAGCTGCTTCAACCGTGATTTTACTATATCACCCCTAATTCATTATTATTATAGTAATTTATGTATTCAAAAATTAATAACATTTAACTAAAAAAAAAAAGAAAATAGACATTTATGATATGTCTACTTCAGCTACTTCAACCATAGTTTTACTAAATTACACCCTAATTAATTATTATAGGTCATTCAAGTATTAAAAAAATTAATAATATTTAATAAAAATATAAAATAGATATAAAAATGATAAATTAACTCTTGATGTTTTTAAATTAACTTAACGTCTTATATGAGGTCCACTTAAAAAAATTTCACGAGTACTTTTTGTAATTATTTTGTTATGTCACTTTTAATTAGTTGTTGTAAATCATTTAAGACACTTATGCTTCGCTGCTTCAATTGTGATTTTAACCATCTAAGCATTGTGTCACTTAATTGAAATAGAAAAAATATTATAAATCACAATAATTAAAAATTTAAATTATTTAAGAAATATAATTGGCTATCGATGACACAAAACTCTGGACAAGGAGAGTAACATATATTATTCAAAAATTACATAAAAAGTATTATAAATTACAATAGTTAACAATTCAAAAAAATATAAAAATACTATAAATCACAATAATTAACAATTAAAAATATTTTAAAAAATATAAAATATTTGATTGACTCTCAAAATTATATTAGTGTCACTTAAATTGGAATAGAAGAAAAGTATTATAAATCACAATAATTAAAATTTTAAATTATTTTAAAAATATAATTGACTATTCATACCACAAGTTTGAATAAGAAAAGTAATATATTATTTGAAAATTACATAAAAAATTATTATAAATTACAATTGTTAACAGATTAAATTATCTAAATACATATTGAAAGTATGATTGATTATCTAAATTCTATTAGTGTCACATAAATTGAGAAAAAAATAACATATATTGAACTCGTGCTAGATCCTGGATGAATCTTAGAATGTATATGCAATTCTTTTTTTTCAAACTTTTGTTTAAATATATTAAGATTGGAAAGACAAGTTCTAATACAACACATTAAACAGTGTATAAGAAATAATGTTACCATAAATAATATCAGCATTACTAATACAAGCATTATTAATCCAAACATTACTAATACATTTTATTCAAAATTATTTTTATACACTCTAACAAACAACTTCTACGTTTCAATGGAAGGAACATATACAAAAGCAAAGTTTGATAAAACATTTACAAAAGTATGTTTTATTGTGTTCTCAAAGTCAAATCATTTAAATTAATATGACAGATGGTAACTTACCATTTTTTTTTTATAATTTTCAAAACACTTAAAGTTTAAATTAGAATATTAGTTTAATGTAACTTCAAATAACAAGTTGACAAATAAAAGAGAAAGGGAAATGAAATCAAAGGATATTTATGTTGATTTATTAGGGAAATACAATGAAATTTTGAGTTATTAATTGCAACCCACATGTGAAGTAAGATGCAATGACAAGATAACACTATATTTTTTTCTATAATTAATATCTATTTTATACCATAGGTGTCAAGTCTTATGTATCAATTTTAATCTCATATTTTATACGTAGCAAATCTCAGTTATATGACTAAAGATCTAAACTTCAAATGCATTGAATTTTGCTATTTATATGGGTAAGTTATTCATAATTATCTTGTGAGATAATTTGGCTCCTTAAAAAATACTATCAAGTAGTTAATATGTTTTGTGTATTCATATTTTTATAATTCATAATTGAAATTAACATCAATCTAACTTATCGTACATAATCAAAATATCTTAATGTTGGGCCCGTGCTGACACGGGTCATGCTCCTCTAGTATATTGAGATATCTGAAAGGGACTATTTACATGTGTATGTTTTGCACTAACAAAGCTAGTTCAGGTCTTGCTGGTCATGCAGATGCAGGTTATTTATCTGACCCACATAAAGTACAATCACAAACAGGCTATGTGTTTATATACGGAGGTACTGCTATATCTTGGCAATCTACAAAGCAGTTCATTGTTGCTACTTTTTTAAATCATGCTGAGATAATAGCCATTAATGAGGCAAGTAGAGAATGTATATGGTTAAGATCAGTGATACATTCCATCAAAGAGAGATGTAGCCTGAAGTTTGATAAAAAGATACCCACGGTCATATTTGAAAACAATGCAACATGCATAGCTCAATTAAAAGAAGGTTTTATAAAAGGGTGTAGAATGAAGCACATTTCGTCAAAGTTATTCTTCACAAATGATCTCCAGAAGAACGACGATATTGATGTACAACAAATCCGTTCAAGTGACAATCCAGTGAATTTGTTCACTAAATCTTTACCAACCTCAACTCTTGAGAAGATGGTACATAAGATTGGAATGCGAAGACTGAATCATTTGAATTGGGATCTTCATCAGGAGAGTAAGAATACACGTTGTACTCTTTTTTTCTTAACCAAAGTTTTATCCCACTAGATTTTCCTTGTAAGATTTTTAATGAGCCAAAACTCAAATGCGTATTCAGTAAATTTTTCTTTACATGATCATTCAAGAGGAAGTGTTATAAAACATGGTGAAAGTCCATGTGTCGAAGCAAATGCCATGTGTCTTATTAAAATTAGATAAAAAATGAATTATACTCCACCTCTTGTGTTGGATAAAGTTTTCATTTCTACTGAATACGCATTTGAGTTTTGGTTCATTAAAAATCTTATCAGGAAAATCTAGTGGGATAAAACTTTGGTTGAGAAAAAAAGAGTAGAACGTGTATTCTTTGGCTATAAATAGCCATATGTACGAAAAGATCAAGATAGAAAAAGCATATTATTACTATACTTCTCCATTTTGTGCACTTTTTCTTTGGTTATTTTAGATAATTTGATATCAATTTATGAGCAAAGCCTAGTGCAGTGAGGTGAGGTGAGATGACCATCTGAAGCAAATTCGAGGTGCTTTTGTAGGAGTTTATTCAAATATTTGTTTTATTCTAAATAAGTATTTAATTAAGGTGTTTTCTCGATTTCAAATTGATTGACCTGTTTTGACTTGACGTAAATTTTAAATTAAAAAAAATTAAATTTAAATTTTATGATCTTAAATTAAAGATATATTAAATATACTAAAATATTCTTTAATCTCGCATTCTTAAATATCTCATATAAAAAATTGCTAAAAATAATAATAGTCATTCTTTTTAAAGGAACTAAAATTAAATAAAAAATAGATCAAACACATTGAAATGAAACATTCTCTTCATCACATTTGGCTATCTTATTATAACTATATGGTTAGTGTAGTTATCAGAAAAACCATTGCTGTTTTGGTTCATGTCCCATCTATTTATTAGGGTTACTACTTGATGTTTGGTCTATTTTTGTCTTAAAACTAATGGGGTCTTAGGAAAGGAGGAATTAAAAAAAAAAAAAAATATTCAACATAAAATAACACCGTATTTAGTTGAATGGTCTAGAAAAAATAATATTACATAATTAATGTACTATTTGATTGATAAAAATACTGCTGCGTATGTCATAACTAATGTATTGTTTGGTTGATGATATTAATGATTAAAGTATGCAGAAATTTAATTTATGCGAGAATCTTTTTGGCGTATACAATAAAGCAAATATTTATATTATTTTATATAAGATAAAAATATGAAATAAAATATACTACTGTTTATCGCATCGATGAAATAACTAAAAGTAAGTTACCTTTGACTAATAAATTCTTATATAATATGTTTTGAATAATAAGTTCTTATATAATATTTTTTGTATTACTATTAATTGTATGGGTAACAACTATATTCACGTAATAATCTCTTCATTGCTAATAATCAATATATAAATTCGTTTTTTTTAATTTTGAGCATGACGACCACTTCTTTTAAGATTATGCTTTGCAATCTATAAGCAGGTAACTGAAAGTAGGCATGTAGATCATCAGCTGCTACCCGCTCTTCTATATAGTAAGAAATAAGAATCTAACAATAACGTACACAATAAAAATTCTCCATATTTATACCATCAATTTATTAAATAGAATAAATCAAGATTATAAGTGCTGCCTAAAAGAGGTTCAGCAGTGCTTGATTCAAATTTAATGGAACCCGATTCAGAACGAACATTGAGCGAAGAATAAAATAAAAATCAGATTATTACAAATAATTTTATTAAAAAAAATAATTATTAACCTAAAAATAATATTAAATAACTTATTATAATGTATTAATTTATATTAAGATCTATTAGTACATACTCTCTCCATTCATTTTTACTTGTCATTGTTTCGCTTCTCGACGTCAATCTGTATTAATTTTGACTAACATCTTAAAGTGTATTTTTTCATCACATTAATATGAAAAAAAATTCAATTTATAGCATTTTCGCATAGCTTTCGACCATCTAGATTTTAATTTTAAAAAATTAAATTATACACTTTAAAATATTAATTAAAATTCATATAGATTACCTTGAAAAGTGAAACCGTAACAAATAAAAGTCCTTAATCCACAATTTTAATGATTATTACCAAAAATATAGAGCGCACTAGTTTATAACTGCTGTAGCAAGCAAGGCATCTGTTTTGTCCTTAAACTATACTCCTAATTAAAGCCAAATAATCAAATCCTAAATCTATATGCTTTGCTTAGGGAGAATCTAGCAACTCGAGAATTACCAAATTATATCAGACAAAAATCCAACAGCAAAGCAACAACAGATAATGTTGAAACGAATTTCAGCCATTAATACTCATTTGGTTTGATCAACTAGTAAAATCTCTTGTTTAATTTAGGTCTAATACACTTACATCTAAACTTACTTTTATAGTATTAGTTGAACATTTCAATTTATAAAATGATTGTTTTTTTTCAAAAGTGTCATGTTAGCATCAGGTATTCACAGCACACAATAAGGACAAGTTAAGATCAGACGCGAAGTCAAATAGGACACAAATGTTTAATCCAATTATTTGTACGACTGTTTGTCCTGAACAGAAAATCTATCAGAAAGAATCTCTCTACTTCAACTTCAGCTCTGAAATAATGATACGAACCGTGTATACTCTACTTTATGATAATACACTAAATATATTAGTAATGTTATTTTTATTGTTATTATATAATTACAAATGTTCAGCCCTCCTTCAACTTCTTCACATAATTACTCGTTCATAAATCTGAATTGGCCATCCTATCTTTTATGTCATTCATTGATCACTTTTTTGGTTGCTTGTTCCTACTACTGTAAGGCGTAAGCTGCTACTAGCTACTAGTTAGTAAAAGACAAAGAAGCTAAAAAGCAAGTCAACCATCTATGGTGTTTTCACCAACAAAAAAGTTTTAAGAAAACACTTCACCTCAAAAGTACCATAGAGAATCAAGAAAGCAATAAAACCACCTTTCCCCCCCTGTCCTTTTACTTCCAACCTCCTCATCATAATTTCTTTCATTCATAGCCAAGTGGGGTTAAACAATAACACCTCAGTTCGTCAAAAAAGAGACAATCTTTTTTTCTTTTTTATCTCAAAACTTGTTGTCATTTCTTGATGTAGTGAAGAAAGAGGAAGGTTCTTGAGTTCACACTAGATCTGAGGTTCAATGGCCTTTTGGGGTTTGTATTGATGAAAACTTAAAGACTTTTTTTATTTGTCTTGTGGTTAGTGGAGCTAAAAAGATTGTAGTAGCTTTTTGGGGGGTTTTGGTCTAATGGGGATTTGTTTGAGCAACCAAGTCAAGGTTGAGACAACATTTTATACTGTTTCAGGTATGATAAGTTTACTGTCTTTTTGTATAATTTTATTTTTGAAAGGTATGATTTGTTAGCTCTAGTGTTGTTTACTGCTTTGTACTTGTTCATTTTTTTGCAAATTGCAAAGATGGTTGGTTACATTTGCTTGTGCTTCAATGAGCATACTGCCTTTGAAAAGTTTCTGTTTTATGTATGGAAATTTGCTTAGTCTGTGAAGCACAGTACCTTTGAATCTCGTGGTCATAAACTAAAGATACGTAGAATGTGTCAAAATGTTCTCTAATCTTGTGGTTATAAATATGTTATGTGTAAAGTTAAGATTAAAGAGTAGCCAAAAAGGAAAGAGACTTTCTTTATTAAGTAGACTAGAAAGGAAAGTAAGACAAACAAATTCAATCGGAAGGTGTAGTAAATTGCTTTCTACTGTTGGATGTACATCTTGATTCTTTTGCTTGCGCTTAAATGGATTCTTTTAGGGCTTGGTTCAAGAAATGCGAGTGGAAATGGTACCGATACTAGTAATTCGAATAGCAAACGCTCATCAGCTTCCATACCTCCTACTCCTCGGAGTGAGGGTGAGATCTTGCAGTCCTCCAACTTGAGGAGCTACACTTTTAGTGAACTTCGAGCAGCAACAAGAAATTTCCGTCCTGACAGTGTAGTAGGAGAAGGAGGTTTTGGTTCGGTGTTCAAAGGGTGGGTCGATGAGCATACTCTTGCAGCATCAAAGCCTGGTACCGGAATTGTGATAGCTGTGAAGAAGTTAAACCAAGAAGGGTGGCAGGGGCACAGAGAATGGCTGGTGAGTAGAAGCTTTGTTCTTCTTGGAGTTTCTGTGAAATCATTGTTCCATGGGCTTGTCTGCACAATCTGTTCTTTAAAGCATATTTATTACTGGACTTTGCTAGATAACCTTATATGTGAATTTGGGAAAAGAACCTATCTGATCAATGAAATTGTGATGAATAAGATGACTTGATTTGCATCTAGCTCCCAGTTCTTATATAGCATTTCGCTAAAAGTGACTGCTACTTATTATAAGCAACGTGCCTTATGTTCTCAACCATGCAAATATGCAGGCTGAGATAAATTATCTTGGGCAACTACAGCATGCAAATCTTGTTAAATTGATTGGCTATTGCTTAGAGGAAGATCACAGGCTCTTGGTCTACGAGTTTATGCCTAAGGGTAGCATGGAGAATCATCTATTTAGGAGTAAGTTCTGCACGTGTTTTATATTCTTTACCCGTGTAATTCTTTATGGTTCATCTGAACAAGCTGTGGCTTCCTAGATGATATGTGGTTTTTTTGTCTGTGTCAGGAGGTTCTTTCTACCAACCACTTTCTTGGAGCCTTCGTATGAAAGTGGCACTTGGTGCTGCAAGGGGCCTTGCATTTCTTCATAATGCTGAAACAAAAGTTATTTATAGAGACTTCAAGACTTCTAATATTCTGCTCGACTCGGTATGTGAATATCATCTCAAAGAGTCACTTTACACTGTCCGTCCTGTTAAAACATGGGTGATGTCGAAATCTTTTAGGTTTTAAGATGCTTGTCTTTCGCACTCAATTTTACGCTCTACATCTACAGGACTACAACGCCAAACTTTCTGATTTTGGGTTGGCCAGAGATGGTCCAGTGGGTGATCAGAGCCATGTGTCTACTCGGGTTATGGGAACTTATGGATATGCTGCTCCAGAGTATCTATCCACAGGTTTGTCTCCATGCTACCCAATTTCATTTTCAAGTTCACCACCTGATGGTATTATTTGTTTCCTTTTACACGGCTCTGTCTACAAAAGATGAACTTTATGTGCACATTCTCATATAGTCATCTCGTCCTGTTAATTGTATCTGGATACAGAGTTCATACGATTAGATGAGTGTTAAATGTGTATAAGAATGTTATGCTCTGAGCTAATTGGCACTTGTTATAATGCAACCAAGTCCTGAGCTGATTACTTTTCTTTTTCATGGAAGGCCATCTTACTGCCAAGAGCGATGTATACAGCTTCGGGGTAGTTCTGTTAGAAATTCTATCCGGCAAGAAAGCTATAGACAAGAATCGACCCACGGGGGAACATAGTCTGGTTGATTGGGCAAAACCTTATTTGACCAACAAACGTAGAGTTTTCCGTGTTCTAGATGCCCGTCTTGAAGGGCAATATTCACTCACTCATGCCATGAAAGTTGCTATCCTGGCTCTTCAATGCATATCGATGGACCCCAAGTCGAGGCCAACAATGGATGAAGTAGTAAAAGCTCTAGAACAGCTTCAGGAGTCCAAGGATGTAGCTAAAAATGATAAAAAAGTCCGGCAAGTAAATCAGCATAGTCGATCAAGTTTTGCACTCAAGAAGTCCTGCAAAAGCAGCGCGGAAGGGACCCCCGCAAAGGCCAAGTATCCAAGACCTTCATTTTCACTTCTTTCATAGAATTAAAGAGGAAAGGAAGTTTTTGGTGTGCCTGTTACTAGTACTTTTTTCTTCAAGAACTTCTGCCATAGAACTATGGAAATGTCTTTAACAAAGATGTATAGCTTGTCCTCTTTTTGTAATTTAGTCTGTTTGGTAATGGTAGATTTATGTGTTCAGTTTATTAGTCTTGCACAAATGCAGGTAAGGCTGCATACAATAGACCCTTGTGGTCCGACGACGCACATAGAGGGAGTTTTAGTCCACCGGATTGTCCTTTTATTAGTTATGGAAGTTTACTACTACTAGACTGTTCTGTTTGAAATCTTGATATTTTGTTATGTATTATGGTCCTTGAAATGGAGTTGAAGGATTATAATACAGTGTAGTAGGAAAAATGTTGAATCAATAGTCAAAGTTAGCCAACAGAATTTAACACTTTTTCGAGTAGAAGAATTTATGGTTGAAATTATTGCAGATGCACAAGTCATTCCTTAGAAAATAATATCTTTTATCCTCTTACCATTTGAATTGAAGAAAATGACCTCTTCAAATATCTAATGTGTAAAATAAAGATTTTTGAGGCGTAAAAATGGAAGTTCTCTTATAAACAACAACAACAACAACATACTATTCCCACATAGCGAAGTCTGGGGAAGGTAGAGTGTACTCAGTCCATACCACTATCTCTAAAGAGATAGAGAGGCTGTTTCCAATAAACCTCCAGCTCAAGTTAGAAGACAGCATACGGAAGTTCTCTTATAAACAAATATGTATATATAAAAGAAAATTATAAAGGACTAGAAAATCATTCCTCTCGATATTTTGGCATATTGCACAAGAAATATTAGAGGAACAAGTGGATCACTCTCCTTTATGTTCCAACCAATCATGTGGCTAGGTGTGCAAGTACCGTGTTAATGGTTGGAAAGAAAAGGATGCTACGCATGAGGTGTAGTATACTTTAATGGCGTACAAAACGTGCATGCGATATTGATTTAGAACGAATTTTTGGACAGTTAAAATCCAGCAATCAATGTCATAGTCAATATTTGGCCGGACAAATACGGAGATGGTAGAGTAATCATATAGGCTTGGTGTTCCGGCTTTGCCTGTCTATCGACCATCACCGTCTTATCCGTAGCTTGGAGATGCATGCACAAAAATAAATTTGTGGGCTTTGGCGGCCATAAACACTCAACTGATGTTAGGTGACTGACAATGACTCTCCATGTTAGCCAATCTTGGTGATGAGGATGTAAAACCAAAACTTAGCATTTGGCTCCTCTCCGTTTTCTTTCCGTCTATTTTCTCCAAGTCCCTATTTTAATTAATGACACATAGTATAATTAAATTAAATGACTAAGATTTAATTTGTTCTAAACTAAACTTCTAACTATGGTTAGTATAATATATCAATTAAAAATAAACTGGTTTTATCTCTTTCATTTTCTCAATATTCCCTTCCTATTATTTCTCTCAACTTCTTCTTATTCTCTCCAAATTTATCAATTATAAATTTGGCAACACCTAAGATTATGGATGCAGAAAACTATTTCATATCTTTACCACGAAAATAAATTTTTACAAAAAATCCACAGAAAGAACACAAAACGAGAAAAAATAGAGAATAAGACTGTCTTCATTTTATCTCATTTTTGCTGGATTGAGGCAGAATATCATATTTTAAAACTATTTCATATTTCTCTCAACTTTCTCTTATAACAGCTTTAGTAATTAATATAACAACTCTATTTTTAGTGTCATCTCAAAACATATACTATTTCTAAATACGACAATAAAAAGGGAGACATGAAAGGACTTTGAAAAAATATTTTTCAGTCCTCCAATTCTTTTGCTCATGATTTTATTTTAAAACTATTTCATAGTTCTCTTAACTTTCTATAGATTTTTTGTGAAAATTTATTTTTGTGGTAAAAATATGAAATAATTTTCTGCATCCATAATCTTAGGTGTTGTCAAATTTATAATTAATAAATTTGGAGGGAATAAGAGAAAGTTGAGAGAAATAATAGGAAGGGAATATTGAGAAAATGAAAGAGATAAAAACAGCTTATTTTTAATTGATATATTATACTAACCATAGTTAGAGGTTTAATTTAGAACAAATTAAATCTTAACCATTTAATTTAATCATGCCATGTGTCATTAATCAAAATGGGGACACCGGGGAAAATGGAGAGGAGCCCGGTCCTTAAACTTAGTTTGAGCCGGAGATTATTTTTGAGAATTTCCTATACTTCTCTTTAAATGATTTGATGGTGTAATTTTATTTTATTTTATTATTATTTTCTTATAGTTATGGGTTAAGTCTTTGACAGAAATATAAGGTAAGACTGCATACAATAGATCATCGTGGTAGGTTCCATCCTCGACCCTGCGCATAACGAAAGTTTTGATGCACCGAACTGCTATTTTTTTACATTTACATTGTATGCGCATAGCACTTATTAAAACCGGCCTCCTAATTCATCACTAATCAACATATAGCCACTCCATAACATTGAAACATCACCAAATATACATCTAATAAATAATTCATAAGAGATAATACGTTATACTCATATTCATAGACAACATATAATTATTTTCATTTTCACTACATATAAGTTACTAGCAGTCATATCATATAGAGCTGCGGGCTACATTTTTATCCTAACGTTGATCCTTCTGCAGCCACATCAACATCACTAAAAGTAAAAAAAGAAACAAAGAAAAAAAAAGAAAGTAATACAGTCCCATTCACGTGGAATAACCACAACCTCGGGCTTAGAAATGAACGATTCTAATCCTCTAGCAAGAGAGGAATCGAGAGACGTTACAAAATATAGAAGAAAATTAAACTAATCCTCGATATACCTATAATTTTTCCCATTAAAAAAGGAGAAAAATTAGTACTATATAGTATGAATAACTAAGGAAAAGCAATTTATTTCTTTTCAATTTGTGGGTAATTTTATTTAACTCAAAACTCTGAAATTTTTGCCTTCATAAGTCTGACCGAACTGCCAATTAGAAGGTGCCACGTTGTATGAGGTAACATAACGATGATCACTAGCTTTGACTTTAAAGGAAAGTGCTTGACCAACAAGAACAACATTGGATTGCCAATTTTGTCCCCAATTTCTACTCATAAATATCCATTTAGTGTTGGTACCTTTGACTTGAACTTGCTGGATGTCACCAGCACCTGCCACGTTGGTCACTATGATCATGTTGAAGTAATTGAAACCGTTGATTGTGAATCTTATTCCTCCTTGCTTCTTGCATGGAACCCTGTCATTCCATCAAAATAGTTGAGAATTTTTTTGTACTATGGGGTTAAGAGATATTTACAAGTTTTTTTTTTCTTTTTTTTAATTGTGTTTATATTTGCAGGATGGATACGTACAAAAAATTGAGGAAAAACAAGTGATTGAGTTTAGTAATTTTACATAATGTTTCAACGTTTTATTCACATTTCATCGTGCGTCGGAGTTATGATTTTTAGAAAAAACATATAGATTCAAAATACAAAGAAGCAAATTAGAAAGAAGATATCAATATTCAATATTTATTAATTATACATACATACAATATAATCTTAATCTTGTATTGTATATACATTATCATTTTTATCAGATTATCAATCACTGTATATAAATTTGATATCCAGTGCGACTAACCTTCGATAGGTAACAGGGACGATGCCAGCACGATACTCAGCAATTTTAAGGAACATAGGCATGGCGAGGTCGAAATGTGGGCGGGGAGGGTTGCACCAACCACCATTATCATTTGGCAAACCATAATTTGGTGGACAAAAATTTGTGCCTGTTACTAAAATGGATGGGTTTCCAGGGATGCACCATTTTGGATCAGTGCATTTTATCTCAAAGCAAGAACCACAGCTTAGGCCACTGTTAAAAAGTGCTGTGCTTAATGCTGCATTGTTCACTCCGTATCCTGTGCTGTACAAATTTCCATATCCACATGCACCCCCTGGCGGGAAAAGGGAAAAAAAACACATTAGAAAACAACAAACATATAAGTTTAATTTTTGGCTTTAGGTTTTGTCTATCGATAATGTAAAAGAATATTTATACAATCAAGACGAGTACTTTCCACGGAGTCACCCATTCAACTGCTACTTTTGTACAAGTACACCTAAGTATGTGATTCGATGAGTTAGTCTTGTTATGATGACATAAGTTGCATGCGTTGAACTTCACTCATGAGTAAATGTACATAAATAGGTTGAGTATTAGCACTTCTAGCCCCTCACTTATTAATACATTTTGACTTTAGTATCTATAATAACGTAATAAACGCATAAAAATCTTCAATTAATTGAATTGACCATGCACTTTCGATATTTTTACCACTAAATAATCACATATTTAACATAATTCTTACTTAACCATTCCATAACTTATTAAGTCAATTATACTAATATATAATATATATATAACTCAAGGACGAAAAGAAGAAGATATTTTCTCTACTTAAATCGTTATCATAATTAATAAATATAACGCTTATTCTACAAGTCACCTAAAATATAATTACAGGTAATCAATCGTTCATAAAACATAAGGATAGGAGAGATAAGTACCCATAGTGCCAGAGGCATCAGAGCCACCATAAAAGGTGGCATGGGCGTCCTGCCATGGACCAACAGTGTAAACACCACGGACCTTTGCGTCGACGGACGTCAGAAAAGAGACAAGACTAGCAATGCAAATTAGCATCCAAGTTATAGACATTTCTTTCAATATCAGAACAGAAAGAGAACAAGAGAGATAGAGAGTGTCAAGAGTAGAAATGGAGATGCTAATAGGGTAATTGAGTGCCAATGGATAGAGGGGAGGAAAGTGGAGGTACTTATTGGGGGAGTCAAGTCTTAATTTGTAAAGGAAATATATGGACACAAAGTGCATGGCTTGTCATTAATGCATTATATTTTAATTCCTTAAAAATTAGTACCAACACTATATTAAGTATATTCAAAAGTCATGTCGATCAGAAACGTAGAATAGCTAGCAATATTTATCATAGGTGCTTAGCACTCAGGTTGTTGCCTGCTAGTTAATGAAGTAAGTTGAGAATCATTAGATTTAAGGTTTAATTTTTCTTGAACGCAAAAAAAAAAAAAAAGTAGTTTCTTCTTATCTATCTGATTCTTTGGTGAAAAGAGTTATCTTGTTTCTGTACTAGTAGGAGGTGACAGATAACTTGTATAAAAATAGTCAAAGTGTGTGTAAGTTAACTTAAACAAAAAAAATAAAATATTATGACTTACTCCATAAGCATTTGGAGGGGTTTGGGGTTGGGGAGGGTGCTGGAAGAAGTTGAGGAGGAAAATACAAGGCAAAAATACGACTAAGTGAGACTAGAAGTATACATGTGAGTTGCACGTGGTGGCGAGGATACCTAGCTTTTGGCACATGGTAATTAATGTTAAATGATTTATGCCTAAGTTTATGGCAAACTCAAAAAATTTTAATGTTAGGGAGACACTAATATGGCAGCAATTAGCAAAGGTTCCTTTAGATAGTACAGTAAATTAATGTTAGGGAGTCGAAACTTAAAGGTGTTTGTTGCTTTAGCTATGAATTTAGAACAAGTTGCTACAAGCTCATAAGCTATATAATATTTTGCACATTACAATAATGTATAGTCAATGGAAGAGCAAAGAATTTAGTTAAGGGTGTATAAATTTTCTTCCCAGTTATGTTAAAGAAGTATAAAATTAAATATACACTCATATATAACAACTAACATTTAATCTCTAAAAGCCTCATATTTTTTCAACAAATAATTTGCACAGAACCACCTTTCGCTTAATACGGCTCCACTCATGTGTATAGTAGTTGCTTGCTTCATTTATAATTTGGCTTATTCCATTTCCTCATCTGTTTAATTTTGCTCAAAAAGATCTTGAAATCAATAAATCAAAATAATCGAATGAGTTATGATTAAATTTCGAACTTGAATTCATAGTATCCAAATTTTGAATCAATCTCTGATTCAATAACTCGACCACTCACTCAAAATTAACAAGAGAATGACTACAATGGAAAGTTGAATGGGATCCTCAAGATTTTGAGTCCCCAATAGAAGGATTGCTTCAAGGCCAAGAGAAAAGAAGGTAGACAAACATAGAGGAAAGGTTCTTTAACTTTGTAGATCACTTTGCACACTAACGCAAATTTGGGGGACATTTTTTTTACTTTTGAGTTTCTTTTTACTCCCTCCATCTATCTTTATTCGTCGTCTACACTAGAAATAGTTGTCCAATTTTATTTTTTCAGTTCAAAACATCAAAAGATAATTTATTATTTTATCCTTATTACAACAACTACAACAACATACCTAGTGTATTGTGGATCTGAGGATGGTAAAGTGTACACAGTCTATACTACTACCTCATAGATGAGGTAGAGAGGTTGTTTCCAATAGATCCCCAGCTCATGACAAAAACAATCTAGAAAAGGACTTAATACAGAAATAAGAAACAATAGCTAGTAACAAAACAACAAATAATAACAGAAACAAAACTACTACAATAGATCTACCCAAAACAACAAACATCACTAAAAACTCTAAGAACAAAAAACTACATGTGTAACACTACGATTACTAGTATGGATCACAAAATAAAGCACTCCAACTTACTAACATGTGTGCACTCCTTCCTAACCTTCTAATTCACATCTTTCACAGCTTACTAACCTTTCTATATAATTCGCATCTTTCGCACCTTTCTAATCTTTTTATAGGGGCATGTCCTTAATAAGCAGTAACTACTCCATCTGATCTAATCACCTTCCTTCAATATTTTATTCTTATTATTAATACTATTTATATTTCAACATTTAGATAACTTATAATTAATAGGGGCAACATGTAAAATTATTTTTTTATTTATTGGTTCTTAAATAAAGAGTATATTAAGGGCCCGTTTGGCCATGAAATTTTTTTTCTTTTTTCCGAAAATTTTTTTTGGAGTTGGAAATTGTGGTGTTTGGCCATGAAAATTCGGAAAATAATTTCAAAAAAAAATTCTGAAAAGGGAAAACAGGTTTTTGTTGTTTTCACAATTTTCCAACTTCAATTCCAACTTTTATTATTATTACATATAACCTCAATCTTTTAAATTTTTACATAAAACTCTCCTTATAACATTACTTTTTCAATATTACGTATATAGCAGTTTTAAAGAATAAGATAATTATAATTTCAAACTTAATACTATCCTAATTAATATATATATATATATATATATATATATATATATATATATATATATATATCTTTTTTTCTCTCTCATCATTATTTTTATCCCTTATTTAAGACATTATTTTACTGTTAATTTATATTTATATCCATAAATATATAAAGTATTATATTTATACCCATAAATATATAAAGTATTATATTTATAATAGAAATATACAAAGTATGTTATATATAAAGTTTATACCATGTATATACCTTATACACACATATATAAATATATAAAGTATTAAGAAACATAATAAGCATATTTATAATATAAATATAAAAAGTATGTTATATATGAAGTTTATACCATGTATATACCATATACACACATATATAAAAATAAAAAGTATAAAGAAACATACTAAGCATATTTATATATTTATGGTATATGATATAATATACCATAAATATGCAAAGCATGTTTTACATAGAAATAATTTATTCACATACAGTAAAATTTTTCATGTATAAAAATTAAAGAAATAAATTAGCGTCACCCTAAAATTTAATAACAACTCATCATTTCCTATTTTTTAGGAACGAAAAATGAAGGAAATAAATTAAATAAATTTCTAAAAAAATAAATTTGTTTGAAAGATAATATTTGTTACCTAAAAAACAGGAAGCAGTGATCTGTTAATATAACATCCATATTTAAAATTTTCAAATAGTGGCTAATTGTGTTCTTTTTTCATTAATAGGTAAATTTTAGTTGGTGATTTTGATAGTTTGTAAAAGGTAGGGCATAAAATCATATTTAAAAAAAAAAATTAAAAAGACATGTCAAACACAACTCCAACTCCGAAAATTTTTAATTTTCATGGCCAAATGAGTAATAAGATAAATATGAACAAGAGTAAAGATTGACGGATGAGTTAGATACTTCTTTTGACATTAAGTATCAATGACCTTTAGCGTACTAATAACGAGGTTTGATATCCCTAGTGTTTTTTTGCTATAATTAGATGTGCTAACAAATCTATAATCATGAAAGACATCTGATTACTGTGCACTACCTAAATTTCCTTAAATAAAGTAGTACTACTGTTGTCTACTTTTTAGTGCATATAAGTCTTCAATGGCACTACTACTATTAACCTATTAATTACAGCCTAGATATGTCCAACTATGAAAAATGCCCTTCATGAAATAGAACTTATCCGATAACTGCATTTCTCATCTCGAGAGCTTCGAACGTCTCCTATTATTTGTGCAAACAGGATTCGATAATCAAGAGGTGAATTCTAAAGTCATGTAAAGTAACATATAAGTGAACATTATGGAAGTAAAATCCAAATAATAGCAAATTAAAGATAAAACATTTGTATGGTAGGTGAATATTTCTTTGGTATTTACTTTATTTTTACGACAAATCTCAATTGATAAAATTATCTTTTGCTTAATATGTACGTGAAAAAATAATGAATATCTGATAAAGTAATCAAAGTAGACAGACGAGAGATATTGTTTGACATTTTAAAAAAATATATATTGCCACTTTATAAACAAAAATATATATTTAAAAAAAAAAAACTCATTTGGTAATTAAATTTACTGATTTAGATAATAACATCTAAAACTTATTGAATTCGAGACCTTATAAGATTAAAAGAATATTTTACAATATAAGGTACTTGCCACAATGAAGAAACAATGACCTAATGGTTGAACTTCTCTTACCTTCGTTGAACCCGAATTCGACAATTTCTATACAGTTTCAGGTTTGCATGTGTATATCAATTTTAACATTATACTATTAAGTCCGTTTGGCCATAAATATTTTTTCCTTTTTTCTGAAAAAAAATTTTGGAATTGAAAATTATGATGTTTGGTCATGAAAATTTAAAAAATAATTCCGGAATTAAATTCCGAAAATGGAAAACAACTTTTTGTTGTTTTTCCTTTTTTTCACTCTAATTCCAACGTTCATTATTATTACATATAATTCCAACCTTTAAATTTTTATACAAACCCCTCTTATTAACTATATTCCTTAAATTTTTTTAAAAAGACCAAATTTAATAAAATAATTAATTCAAGTGAAAATAATTAAGAATTTTCATCAACAAATTTAAGAATATATATAAAATATATTTATATCTATCAATCATATTTATCAAAATATATTTTTTCTCTATTCAATCGATTATGGTTAGATAAACTTATTTAGCTCGTGCTTGTGATATTTTTATTCAAATTATAGAAGAATAACAATCATAATAATTAGTTTGTTGTTAATTATTTTATTAATTGAAGACATATATAAATTATTTTCTCAACATTTGGTTGTATGTTAATAGGTAAATTAGTAGTTGGGTGATTTTGATAATTTTTAAAAGTTAAGGGTATAAAATCATATTTAAAAAAGATTTTTCAAAAGTGTAAAACAAAATTCAAAAGGACATGATCAAACACAACTCTAACTCTAACTTCATCTTTAACTCTAACTCCAATTCTGAAAAAAAATAATTTTTATCACCAAACGGCTAGTAAAGTTTATAATGATGAGTTGACCACAAAGTGTTTTGACTTTCTCTGTTTAGGTTCTTACTTCTAGAGATCTGAAATCACATGCAAACAAATTATTTGTTTTTAATTATGTTAATTCTTGGAAATAAAATACAACTAGTTGAGTGTTACCTACGGATTTCGTACTGTATGCCATGCCATGTATTTAAGTAACTCTCGTTGATTAATCAAGTGCTTATGCCGCCCAATCATTATAATGATTCCAAATATAGGGTTCTTGCCACAAGTTGGTACTCTCAATTACTTTATTTCAAAAAAATAGATTTTTACTTTTACTTATTATTTGTAACACATTAAAAAAAATTATTCTTCTTTTCATGTTTTATTCTTAACAAAATTAATTATTTATTCTTTAAATCAGTTTCTTTTGGACATTCAATAAAATTAAAACGATACAACAAAGATTAGCATGACTTTTGTGCAAAGATGACACACACAAATTGAGAAATTTATTTTCTGAATCATTTTTCAAAACATAATACTACCAAATATCAATTAATAAGAGTAGTTATCTTAATCATCATTTTTTTAATGGGTATGTCAAGTGTGTGACATATAAAAATAGATAGAGGGAGTAATTATATATAACATATCTTTTAAGAAAAAAAATCTCAGCTAATTCATTTATTTTGAATCTCTTTACTTCAATGTCCATCCTTTTTTTTTTTTTCGAAAAGCTCCGATTTTTTTATTAACATATTTAGGCAATATGTAAAGTGTCTTAATGTTAATAGTACTGCTAGTAAATAAGGGAAAATAAGGGTAAGGTGATTCTTACTTAAATCTTAATCAAATCAAAGAAATAGCAATTAGTTGGAAATAATTTGGTTTTTAGATATAATTTGTTTTAGAAAAATAATTCGTAGGAAAAGAATAATTAAAAAAAAAAATCCGTCAAAGAGGAATCTAGTCACGACATGGCTGGAGTATTCAACTGATAATTCATTAGGACAGATCCTTTTGGCCATAAAATTTGGCCACAATTTGGTCATAAAAGTAATAAATCCTATTCACACTATAAATTAGTTTTCTCTTTGATATTTTTGCCCATTTCATCTTAAATTTAAAATTCTTTCATTACTTATTTTATTACTTTTTTCTAATACATTGAAAACTATCTCAATACATGAAAATGGACAAATTAACATAATTTTCATAAATATGGTTGCAAAGTACTTATTGCTTGAAAAGAATAGTTTAGGATAAAAATAATAATATAAAATTAATTAATTATATTCTCATATATTCAAAATCAGTGTGACCAAAGTTGTATTATCTGAAATTTTTAATTTAACATTATATATTTATGTATCATATCTATTTAATTATGTATTTTATCATATAAATAATTCATGTTTTTTTAATCTTTAATTTTAAATTTTATATCTCTTAATTTTATATAGATAAATAGGAGGTATAGATATATATCTTAAAACTTATCAATATTTTGAATAAATTTTAGTTTTTTATTTTTGTTGAAATCTGATTCATAGTTTAGTATTACATAAAATAAGCAATCATCGAAATTTTCAACACAAAAAGTTAATTATTTTTGTATGAACTCAGTTGTACAATTTTAATTATGCTATAATTTTTCTCATGATAATTCAAATGATTTTTTTTTCATTTCAAATTTTTTCTATCTATTTTTAGAAGTAGAGCGGAATGAAGTCAACATAACATTTGAAAATTTCAAAAAAATTTCTTAGTTGGAAAAAAAATTACCCTATGTTAATCCTACACTTAATTTATATATAAATGATAAGAAAAATACATAAAGAAAAGAATAAAAATTATTTACGAGTTTTAAAACTAAAAGTTTGCATAGTTAAATAATTTTTAATATGATAGGAAATATTTTAATAAAAATAATAAAAACTTAAAACACTTTAGACGTGATAGACATTGACAAGTTATAAAAATGATATAGTTCATAAGTGTCGACTTTAATTAACAATAACCTAAGAGAGTCATACATTGATGTTGTAGTCTTGCGTCCCTATGTTACGCCGATTTGATGACTTAGGAACCATTATTTATATTTTTATTAATATATATGACTTCTAATTAAGGAACTATATTAATTTTTATGTTTATATAAATTTAAACTACATATTTGAATAGTTTTTTTAAAAAAATATAGTTTAAAAATATTTCAATAGTGATAGTCAAAGCTCAAATTACTTTACATGATAGATATCGACGTAAAATAAAAATTATATAGTTCAAAAAAAGTCGATATTGGTTAAACATCAATTCAAGAAAGTCACACATTAATGTTATGGTCTTGCGATCCTGCGTACTTTAATTATTATATTTGTTAACTGGTAAATTAAAAATATAATTATTAACTGGTGAATCATTAATTATATTTGGTATTAATATGAACTTTAACTACGTGATTTTATTTTTATGTTTAAAAAAATCGAACAACATATTTAAATAGTTTTAAAATATAATTAAAAAATATTTCTATAATGATTGTCTAAATTCAAAACTCTTTAGACATGATAGATATTAACACATTATAAAAATCATAGAGTTCATAATTATTGACCCTAATAAACATCAACCCAAAATAATCACTCATTATAGCTATTAAACTTACCATTGTCATAATTTCTTAGTACTCTAAATAAAAATTAACTATGTCCACATTTAATTGTTTTCATATTTCTTAATAACCCGAAGTAGAAATATTGATTAATTATAATATTTTGTTTGAAATAATTTATTATTGCTACAAACTGAGGTTACTATTGCTAAATTAACTTTTATCATGTAAAAAATAATTTTTTTCACTCACACTAGGCTGTTGTAGGTGAAAATTAAAAAGAATTGAAAAATTAAATAACTAAAATCAAATATAGGTAAAATTTATCTGCTATTACATAACATCGATTCTATCACATAAAAAAATTCAAACATAAATGTCATTTAACTTTAAAAATTAATTTATTTGTGACATAAAAATATTCTATCTTTAAAATTTATAACACAAAAATTATTTGACCACAATTTTTGTGTACTGTTAGAGAATAACAAATTAAAGGACATATAATAGCTAAAATAGCGATTTTATGAAATTGATTTGAGACACGTAATAAATTCTAATTCTCATAGCACTTGATAGGATAAGCTTGTGTGAGACTTGTTAAAATTTTATTTAGACTTGATATAATTAGTTAATCAAAGTTAATATAATTACTTATTTTTAAAAATTACATTTAAAATTTACAAGCTATAAAATTGGATCCAATCGTCGACAACTCTAATGACACTTCAAATACTCTATATGTGAGACAAGGCTATCAATTAGTTTTAATCGTGGATATATATATGTATGATTAAGATACTGAAATAGCGCATTATTGGTATCAAATCAATAATAATTCTTACAAGCTAAATCTTCTAATCGATAATTAAGTCAAAAAAATAAAATTAAATTTATTCATTTTTCTCTTTATAAAGAGGTTTTCTTTCATCCAAAAATTGAGTATAATTTCTTACATAAATTTTATTTCAAAATACTAAACTTCTATCGATGCCATTGCAATAAAGATATTATTATCGAACATGCACAACGTAACACTTAGTGAAAGTAATTTATTTAAAATTAATATAATTAGTTGATTAAAAGCAATTAAATTTATTTTTTCATTTATTTAGATATAAATTATTGTATAGATACACTTTTATAATTATTATGTTTAGTTATTAATCCTTGTTCAACTAATAATAATTATATTTGCAGTAATTATTAGTTAATTCAATTTAATAATAGACCATAAAAATATTATTCCAATAGATAATGTTTGAGAGTCATAACAATTATCAAAATATTCGATCAAGATAATACTTAAGTTTACACGCAGTAAAATTTTACTTAAATTGGCTATAATTAGTTAATTAAAAATAACTACATTATAATCACTGATCTATTTAAATTATATTTCAAATTTACTTGTAAGACTTGGTAAGATTGTATCAAATCAAATCAAATGATTAAAAATCTAATTTAATTAGATCGGTAAATATATTATTGTGATGAAACTTAGTTTTTGATTTTATGATAAAAAAAATTAATCTCTATGTAGACACAATATAAATTTAGTATTGTAATTTTGTAATCTTTTTTCAAAGAAGTTTATTCGACCTAGTTAACAACAACCTAGGAGGGTATCAAAAAATTAATATTGTAGTTTTTGTGCTCTTTTTTTATGCCAATTTGACAACTTATTAATCATTACTTATATTTTCTATTAATATGAGCTCTAAATAAGTAATTTTATAAATTATTATGTTTGAATAAAATTTAAACTATATATTTATTTATTTTTAAATATAACTTTTAAATACTTCAATAGCAACACTCAAAATTCAAGGTACTTTAAATAAATATGATAGACCTTGACATATTATAGAAATCACGAAATTATACAATTCATAAGTGTCGACCCTAATTATTAAAATCAAGCATGCATATGCTATATTATGAAAATCTTACACCTATAATTTTCATAATATTATACATATTTTTTAAACATTTTAAAAAATTATGTATAAAACAATTTTAAAGTGAAAGAATAAAACAAAATATTACATTTAAATAAAATTACAAATAACTTAAGTATTTAAAGTGAAAACAAATTATCACTAATAGTTGGTTTATACTATTAAATAATTTGTATCATTTCATATCACATTCATTAGACAAAAAAATAATATTTTATAAAATAAATAAATTATACATTTGCTAACATTTTATTTTAAATTATTCTCAAATTAAAAAAAAAAAAAATTTAGCCTCTTTCATCAATTTCTCTCTATTAAAAGGTGTCGCGTGGATATTTAACCTTTTTCATCATTTGATTTTTTAATTATTATTTTAGTTTTTGCTTTTTAATCTTAATTTTTTATTTTACATTATTTATGTTCCATTTCCTTTCTTTTTATTTGTCAATCATTACTTCTTGTAATTTTATGTTATGCCACGTATTTTTTTTATTATTTATTTATTTATCCATCTAGCATAACTGATTAACTACACTACTATTTTAATTATTGAATTAAAATAGAATTTTATTGTTGAACAAGGTTATAGATTCATATTTTCTTTTCTTTTGAATTAAATTACGTGGGTCATAAAAAATTATCGAAAAACACGAATCAATTATTTTTATAATGTTAGTTTTATATATATATATATATATATAATATGTATCTTGAATATCAATTTAGTATTATAAGGGTTAGTTGCTATCAAATACGAGTCTTACTTTAAACATGATGGACATCAACACATTATAGATACCATAAAACTCATATAGTTCATGTGTGTCAATCTAGTTAACAACAATCCTAAAAAGTCTCCCGCTAATGTTGTGGGGGGCTTAGGCTCTCATGTTATGCCGATTTGATAACTTGTAAATTATCATTTATGTATGTTATTAATATGACCTCTAATTATTAATTATGTTTAAATTATTATTTCTATAGTAGTGGTGTCCGAGCTAACTTGCAATTATTAATTTAAACTATATATTTAAATAATTTGAATAATAACAACAGTCAAAATTTCAAACACACTTTAGACATAATAGACGTCGATACATTATAGAATCCTAAAAATTATACAGTTTACATGTGTTGACCTTAGTTAACAACAACTCTAGATATCAAGACGCATTAATGTTCTAGCCTTAGATCCTTAGGTTATGCTGATCTAATAATTATGAATCATTACTGATAATTTTTATGAATATGTCATTTAATTAAATATTATATTTAAATTTTATTTCAATAATTTTAAAATATATCAATATCGACAGTCAAAATTCAAAATACTTTAAACATGGTAGACATCGGCATATTATAAAAATCGTATAATTTATATATTTTGATCCTAGTTAACAGCAACTCATGAGAGTTATACATTGATGTTATCGTCTTACGTCCTTATGTTATGTCGATTTTGTAATTTGCAAACTATAATTTATATTTGTTATTAATATGATTTCTAATTGAGTAATATTATATTTAAATAAAATTTAAGCTATATATTTAGATAAATTTTAAATATAATTTAATTTATTTCATTAACGGCAGTCAAAACTCAAATCATTGTACACATAATAGATATTGACACATTATAGAAATTGTGAAAATCACAAAATTTATATTTATGGATCCTAGTTAACAACAACTAAAGATATCAAGACGCATTATTATTGTATTTTGTACCTCTATATTACGGTAATTTGATAACTTGTGAATATTACTTATATTCATTATTAATATATCCTCTAATTAAATAGTTTTAATTAATTATTATATTTTAATAAATTTAAACTATATTTAAATAATTTATAGGTCTAATTTAAAATATTTCAATAATGATAATCAAAATTTATATATTTATGACACATTATAAAAATTATATCGTTCATATTTATCAACTCTAGCTAATGTTTTTAAAAAATGTGATAAACTTTAGAATTGAATAAATTTTATATAATAATAAATTTATTATTGTGATAAGTTCAAAATTAGTTAATCATAGATGAACTTTTTCTAAAAATATTTTAAATGATTATGATCAATATATTAATAATCGTTGATGAACTTTTCTAAAAAGTATTTTAAATAATTATGATCAATGTAGTAATAAAACTAGTTTTAAATTTTTTATTTTTTTTTAAAAGACTAAATTGAAGATTGAGGGAGAAGGATGAAAATGCAATGGATGAAGTTAGGTGGGTTTCACATACTAAAGTTAATTTAATAATTTTTCTTCACATCTAATGATAGTGATAATTTAACATAAATTTTAGTTGCATTTAATATTAATAATTTACTTCTTTTTTATTTTAAAAAAAGGTTAGTATGATCTTTATACATTTATGACCATTTTATGGCCAAAAAATTATGGTCATTTAGCAGTTCCCAATTCATTAATAGAAATATTGTTATAAAATAAAAGAATAAAGAATAGAGAGAGTGATTCTTATTTCTTCTCTCAGTGGATGAGAGATCATATGATTGTGAATACAATGAACAAAATCCCTCTATTTATAGAGGAATTTTACTCCTAGTTTGAGTAAAAGACAGATGCTTCAATCCTAATAGATATCAAAGTAGATCTTGATAGATCTTGATAGACATTCACTATAATGTAAATACATTTATAACACTCCCCTTGAATGTCTAATTGGTAGATAATGTACCTCGTTAAAACCTTACTAGAAAAAACTCAGTAGAAAAAAAATCTAGTGAAGGAAAAAGAGTACACATCTCTAATAATATGCATTTCGGCTGCCTCATTAAAAACCTTACAAGGGAAACACAGTGGGACAAAACCTCGTAAGGGAAAAAGAGTACAACGCATATTAACTCCCCCTAATAAGAACATCCTTGACCTTTGCATCTCGATCTTGTGCAGCATCTTCTTGAAAGTTGCAATTGGAGAAGATTTGGTGAATAAATTAGTCACATTGTCAATTGAACGAATTTGTTGCACCTTAATATCATCATTCTTTTGTAGCTCATGTATGTAGAAAAACTTTGGCAAAATGTGCTTCGTTCTATCTCCATTTATGAATCATTCCTTAAGATATGCTATGTATGATGAATTATCTCTGTATAAAATTGTGGGTAGATTATCATATTTCACACCACATTTTTCTTGAATGAGTGTATCATGGACCTCAACCATATACATTCTCGGCTTGCTTCATCTCAGCATGATTCGATGAAGTAGCTACGATAGACTGCTTTGTATATCTCAGAGATATGGCAGTACCACCACATATGAACACATAGCCTATTTGAGATCGAGCTTTATGCGGGTCAGATAAGTACCCAACATCATCATGACTAATAAGATCGGGACTGCAATCTTTACAATAAAACAAGCTCATGTGTTTTATCCCATTTTGATGTCTCATAGTAGGAGCAGAAATATATCTTGCTAACAAATTGACTGAAAAGGCTATAGGCCTTGTAGTATTTGCAAGGTACATGAGTGCATCAATTGCACTAAGATATGGTACTTCATAACCAATCCAATTCGATATATTTCGAATTTCAGCAAATAATCTATTGCTTTTAAAAACTCTCCAAGAGTTCCACTGATGTTCAAGCAGTAAGCTTATACAATATAAGGATTATAAATAAGTTTCCCAGAAACTTTTATATGCTTCAAGCAGTTTGAATCCTTAAAAGTTTTCACATAAGTTTTGTCAAGTGACAATATTCAACATTTTATGAGTAACATCTTCAAGTGTCTGGACTACAAATCAAATAAGTTTTACGCTTACCAAAATGCATCATTTCATGTCACTTGATAAATGTTTCTATGTCAGCATGCTTAAATAAACGTAGAATTCAAATCCTTGTAATCTTTCACAATATTGCACCAATATTGTGTCAGAGATATGGATGATATATCATTTTGTATCGGTTCATAATGCGACATAACATTTTGATATCTCATCACTTCATTATTTTCAGGTACATGAACCTCTCATAAGGTTTCATGAAGTGGTATGTCGTAGGCTCTTCAAGAGCTCATTGCCTTCTTATTATGATTATTTATTCCTTATTTTTCAAGGACTATTTCATTTGGAACCGATTAGTCTACCACGTTTTATGCATGCATAGACTTTGTCCTTTAGGAATACAAAATAAGAGCACTTGCGCTTAATATGAGATGCTTTCAGCATTTGACTTGAATTATCTTTTGGATGAGGATATGGTGATAATTCTAACATATTTCATAGCGCTTATAATCTCTCCCTTATGTTAGAAAAACTAACATACATCCTCTACTTCTTTGAGGAATCCATCTTTGTGCATTATAGTATATTCATTAATCGTATACCGCACATCAAAATTATTAGATGGAATAATTGATTCCCGACCTTGAATCAATTGAGAGGGAAGAAATAATTATAATTTATTGGTCTAATGCATACAAATACTATTACAATATATCATATTTTAGACCAATACATGAAGTTTTGTTCTCATTAATAATAGTTTAGCTATTTATCGAAGACATTTAATGCCAAACCATTATCATTAAGATAACTTTTTTGATTGCACAATCTGAAAATTATGTTCTTAACTCAATTTTATTGAGCAAGCAACTTTATGAATGCCAAACTGTAGGTTGACAATGAATGTACATGTGATCATCTTATTGATGCATCTTTTCAACCTATCACATGATAGATGAACGGGCCCTTATTCACCTTTTATTCTTTTTAGATTTTGGGGGATCCAATCCCAAAATTAGTTGGTCCAACCAACTTATCATGGGAACAAGCAATATTAAAGTTCATGAAGAATTTTCTAATTCTTCAATATATGTTCAATACTCAGTATGCACATCTTAGGAATATCACAATCGTTCATGTCAACTTATGAATTTTTAATCTAGCAAACTCCAAGTTTACCATGATATGTGTTTTTGCTTTAGTAAATTTCAGATTTACTACTTGAGAAGTAGATTTCAAAATTATTCAACCTCTTTCGGAGGTGAGTTGTGATACAATCACAATCAAGTGCACGTTTGCATTAATAAGTTTCTCATTCCCCAGGAATTGAATATAATCGTGCCTTAAGTCTATCAAATTATGATAGCTTATAACCTCTTTCAAGATTTTGCTACTTCACAAGCAAATCGAGGCATACATATGATCTAGAGAATTTTTCTCTAACATATCTTATGATCATAATACGCGTGCGAAAATATCATCAGTTTTGATGATCATTATCATATTGTACCTCCACGCGTATATTCGTGCATTTAATCACTTGTCTTCTTTCAGACATATTATGCACTGCTACCACATACACCTCAAGAATGAAGTAAGTTGTCATATTTCAGACTTATTATATATTGCTACCATATTCATGGAATGGAGCATATTCAATGGATCGAATTTGATGACTTTTCACCCAATACCCATGATTTTGCCTTAGCCATCATAATATCATCAGTATGATATATTGAGATTCAAACTCAATATCTTATACATATAAAGGCGTCTTAGGCATAAATCGATGGGACTTGAACCCAACATACTATCATCCTTTTTTATAATATTATTTTTGAGGAATAAATTTAAAATATAAATGGTTCCAAACCAATTATTTTTCCTCAAATCCAATAATAATTATATTAATAGTAGCAAAAGAAAGATAACATAAAGAATTACTAACGTTGAAATCCTTCATATTTATAATCTCACCCTGTTTGACAGAGTCTCGTGCTGATAACGTGTTATAAAATAAAAAAATAAAGAATATAGAGAGTGATTCTTATTTATTTACTCCTAGTCTGAGTAAAAGACAGATGTTTCAAATCCTAATAGATATCAAAGTAGATCTTGATAGATCTTGATAGACATTCACTATAATGTAAATACATTTATAACAAATATAAAAGTTACTTAAGAGTTAATTAGGAGATATCTTGACCAAGTCATCTAAATTGAATGAACTCACCTGCTTAAGGGTTAATTAGGAGATATCTTGACCAAGTCATCTAAATTGAATGAACTCACCTGACAATAATTAAAGAAACATAAATTAATCATATGTTAATATGCTGCTACTCTCTTTCTTCAACTTTACTTATCACTAATCTAAAAATAAATTATTTTTTTACTTGTGACTTTTAATGTACCAATAATTACTTTTTCTAATATGTTACCCCTCATCATAAATTATTTTTCATTTTTACATATCAATTTATATACTCATACCTATCAGTAGCGTGGTCAAATCTATTATATATATCAAAAAAAAAAAATTTTAACTGTCTGTAAATATTACTATCTCCGTCTTATTTTATGCGTCACCATTTGACCGGGCATAAAGTTTAAGAAATAAGCGATGACTTTGTAAAGTTTATAAAATTATCCCTCTTAAAGTTATTTTAATATTTATTTTTTAGTTTTCTTTTCTTAATAAGTGAGACCCCCTAAGATAAAATGAGAATGATGTCATTAAATAGTTACCAAGTAAAGAAAGATGATATTCTTTTTTAGACGGACTCAAAAAAAAATGACGACACATAAATTGAGATGGAGGAAGTATAATTTTCATGAAAAGGGGTTCGGATGAACCCCTTAGAAACAAGCTAGCTCGGCCTTGATACATATATATCAATCATTTTTATTAAGGGACGTACAAATTGTTAGATTTTGTCCTGAATTTTTTAGTTTACTTGACTTTCACCATAATTATATTTTTATTCGAAAAGATTTTCTTGGTGGAAATATCTCTTCTATAATTGATTAATTCTTTTTTAGAGGAGAAATTTTTGACTTCTATAAAAATAAGATATTTTCTTCTCAAACATAACACAATAAAATGCATAATGTAATAGTAAAATAGTCTTATTTAGAGGGAGATTTTTTCTCTTATACTTTTTATGATTATATATCGAACCCATTAATAACATATCTTTTTAATATAGTTTTATAGCATCGTAATAATTTGCAACTAATAGCAACCATATAATACCTTATCGACTTCGAACTCAACATAAATTCGTGAACAAGAAAATTAAATTAGAGTTAAACTTAAAGCGTTAACTAAGCAAAGGACGGTACTTGAGATTCCACTTGTTCCGTACCACTTTCTTAGCAAGGGAAGGAACGTGTTGTAAGTAGAATTTGCTAATTAATTATTCTATTTTCATAAGTTGACCTTACTTTTAATTAAGACTAGATAACCATGTTATTTAATTCTCTTAATTTTAAGAAATTTATTTAAGCATTATATTGTGCTCAAGAGATATCATTGGCTTTGTTTTGCTAAATAACAAGAAGCAGCAGAAAAAGGATTCTGTCTACTGGTTGAAAACATGAAAATTTTAGTGCTTATATTCATTTTCATAGGCTCATTTGTATTATTGGTCTTTTCCATATGCAATTTTGGAAGAAAAACAAAATTCCAAATGGGGTAAACTAAAAAGTAGCCATTTTCTAGACTTGTAACTGAAAGTCGTCTATTCAAAAACTATAAGTCATCGAAAAATAACCAATTTTTTAAATTCATAGTATTGCCATGAATTTCATGCTTTAAAAGGTAAAACTTCAAAAAAATTATTTTGAGTGAGATACAACCATCAAAAGTTGTATGAGGAGATTGTCTATATGTGACAAGTATTTTTTTGTGGGGTCCACTCTCTATTCCCTTTAATTTTTTTCTTCCACTTATTGCATTTTTCTTAGGATTGACTCTTTTATTTTTTTTTAGTATTTATTTTTCATCAACACTTCTTCTATTTATCACAACACCACCTCTCCATCTTCCTACATCATTTGAAAAAAATAAAAATATTATGGAATAAAAATAAATATTCCCATAACTACAAATGAAAATTTTTATTTTATTTTAATTTTCTTGAATATAAGGATTGATTGTTGTTAGTTGAAGGGTATAAGTATGTTTATAATTTGATTTATATCAAATTAGCGTATCAAAAATTGAAAAATTTGACCTTACAATTTTAGTAGTACGTATTTTTTTAAGATTTAGGAACCGTTTGACCATGAATATTTCAATTTATTTTGAAAAATTAATTTGCTTTATTCAAAACAAAAACCTTTGTTTGAATTTTATGAAACATGATATAAATATCACACGATTAAATACAAAGATAAACTTAGAACTTAGAAGAATATAATTAATGTATTTTTAATTATCTAAATACCACTTGTTTTGAAACAAACGAAAAATCTAAAACGCCGTTATTTAGGAAGGTAGAAAATAATAGATAAAAATTAATATTTTATTTTTATTCTTTTTTTCTTCATTATTAAATATAATAAACTAATTAATTACGAAACTACTAATACAAAACATTATTAACTCTTTCATTGTATTTTATTGCGTTACTCTCTTAGTTAATCTTTACTTATTCATCATACTAAAAATAAATGTCCAATAATAATTATCATGTTTGGACAATTAATGGATAATTTATGTATTTATGCCTATTTTATTTTTAGTATTAAATGTTATTCATAATGCAATGCATTTTTCAAAACATTAAACATGTTATATTTAGAAGGTAATTTTGTAAAACTATTTTATTATTTTTTAAATTATATATCAAGTTAATAGTGGACAACTATTATTAAATAAAGAAAGTAGTATTTAAACCTATACAATCAAATATCTCATTTAAACTAATAAGAAAATAATAATTTAACCAAAATTAACCAAATTCAAATTACATAAAAAGAGCAAAAAGGGGAGGGGGGGGGGGGGGAGCTTTTCGGTTTTTGCAGGCGGGTGGGAAGTGGGCATGCAGTTAGGGGTAGGGGTGTGCATCGGTTGGTTCAGTTTTACGTGTTATTGGTTCGGTTTATCAGTTTTTTGTTTTTAAATATGTAAAATCAATAACCAACCAATAAAATATTTTCTTATCGATTTTTCATCCTTAACGGTTTGGTTTTCGGTTTAACCAATAAGAAAATACTTATAAAATAGAAATAGTAACAACTAACATAAAAAAATAAAATCTTAATTACCGCCAAAACCTACGCAATGCATTTTAGTTTACACGAATCTTCAAACTTGAACTGAATGTTATTAGGAAAAAAATTGAATCCTAATTGTTGGAAGCTATAAATGCTTCAAGCTTTTTATTACGATAATAGCCGAACTTTATATTGTGTCTTTGTTGCCCTGAATAGGTTAATATTTTGTGAATCACTTAATTATGAATTAGTAGTGCATATAATCTATATACATACACATATCTATATCTATCTATCTCTCTCTCTATATATATATATATAAAGAGAGAGAGAGAGATTTAAATATATAACATAAATAGGGATAAAACAATAACTCAGTGTATTCTTATTGGGTTATCGGTTAAACCGATAACCCAATAGGCTAAAACCGATACCGAATCGTTCATCCAATAAATTTTTTTATAAAACCAATAAAAAATCGTTAACCCGATAACCCAATACCAGTAATCCCATAACATTTTTATCGGTTCGATTTATCGGTCAGTTCGATTTTTGCACAGCCCTAGTTAGGGATAATGAGGGAAAGGTGAAGGGAGAAATAAAATGTGGGGAAGAATTAGTATGTGGGATCCATAACATATAATTGTCAATTAATGGAGCTCTCATACAAGTATTATGTGGCAAGTCTCACTCAAAATAATTTTTTTTTGTAAAACTTCCTCAGAGTATCATGAACAAAATCCCACACACTTTGCATAATTTCACTTTTTTTCAGTACAATATATTTGTCAAAATCATTAAGCGATGAAACTTCAATTATTGAAATCATAAAAATAGTTTTCATTTTTATTGAGGTCAACTTGAGAATTGAAACAAGACACCAATAGATGGATTAAGGTAAGAGTAGTTGAAGTATAAAATAATTACACAATTTATTAACTTAAAAGCCACTTCTGCTTAATTATCTACGCTAAACATGGTTGGTAACCTATAAAAGAGTTTGACTAATTTTTTTTAGTGAATAAGAAAACATAAATTCTTGAGAATTGCAATATAGTTGAGTAACACGTTGAAAAATTTTCCCAATTATACAAAAGTTGTCAATGTTACTAACCTGATCTTTGACCCAAAAAGAAAAGAAGAAAGGGGCAAGTATACATTTAGTCGATTTGACAATCATTATATAAGTTATATTAAAAAAAAAAAATTGTCAATTTCGCTATTTCAGAATTAACTTCAGATTTACAAACAAATATTTTTCTTTTGTTAGAAGTTCGGTTTGGTGGTCCAAAACATGAGATTCATATTAAAATAAGTATTAAATAGGGTAAAATTCATAAATAGCATAGTTAAGATCATAATTATGAGATTCATAGCAATACTCTCATAATTGCTTAAATTAACGATTTGTATTTTGTATTTGAACAAACTGTTGCTATAAAAATACATATACAAATCATTTTACTGTCCATATTCAACTCAAATCAATTGAGTTAAATATGGTATAATTAGTCAAGAATTAAATGTGGAGATTTCTTTTCCATGAAAATCTCTTGATTAACATGATTTCCGTTATTTCTTACCAACTGAAATCAAAATTCAAATTTCAGTTTCACATTACCGTTTTCATCCCCAAAAAAATCAAAATCAAATTCAACTGAAACTTTTTCTGTTCAATATCTTCAAAAATTCAAATTAAATCATTACTTTGTAAGGGGTGTGCATCGGTCGGTTCGGTTCGGTTCGGTTTTACATGTTATTGGTTCGGTTTATCGGTTTTCGGTTTTTAAATATGTAAAACCAATAACCAACCAATAAGATATTTTCTTATCGGTTTATCGATTTTTTGTCCTTAACGATTCGGTTTTCGGTTTAACCAATAAGAAAATACTTATAAAATAGAAATAGTAACAACTAACATAGAAAAATAAAATCTTAATTACCGCCAAAACCTACGCAATGCATTTTAGTTTACAAGAATCTTCAAACTTGAACTGAATGTTAGTTAGGAAAAAAATTGAATCCTAATTGTTGGAAGTTATAAATGCTTCAAGCTTTTTATTATTGTACTTTTGTTGCCCTGAATAGGTTAATACTTTGTGAATTACTGAATTATGAATTAGTAGTGCATATAATCTATATACATACACACACACATAGAGAGAGAGAGAGAAAAAGAGAGAGATATTTAAATATATAACACAAATAGGAATAAAATAATGACTTAGTGTATCCTTATTAGGTTATCGGTATAACCGATAACCTAATAAGCTAAAACCGATACCGAACAGTTTTCCCAATAATTTTTTGTATAAAACTAATAAAATATCGTTAACCCGATAACCCAATACCAATAACTCAATAACATTTTTATCAGTTCGGTTTATCGGTCGGTTCGGTTTTTGCACAACCATACTTTTGTTGAAGGTATTTAATCATAATATTTTTTTCTTATATGAATTTCATCAGTTGTTTGAAATCGATCAAAAAAATTTTGTTCTGAATTTTTTTAGAACCATTACTGTTATTTTGTTCAAATTTTTTTGAGTCATTACTAATGTTTCGTTCAAATATAATGATCAAAATCGATTTTTCATTAAATTATTTTTGAATATTTTGAGACATTAACGATTTCTCGTTAGAGTGATCAAAATCAATTTTTCAGTATGTTGTATAATTTAACAATTTATTTTGTTAAATTATTTTTGGATATTTTGTAAACGAATTTCGGAAAAAAAAAGTAATGCAACAGTAGATTGAACTGATCAAAAACGATTTTTCAAGCTGCTCAAACTCAATTTTTTTTCTTTTTCACTTCTCTTTTTTTTGTTTTTTTCTTTTTCTATTTTTGTTTTTTTCGTTTTTCTTACTCTTTCATCTCTAACTTTTATTTTGAAAATACAATATCACATACACATATTCAAAAAATTTATAAAATACATAGTCATACAGATCTCGATATGTATTTACAATACAAAACATACATATGTATATATGTATTTACAATAAAAAACATACATATGTATCTGCATATGTATTTACAAAAATACATATCTCACTCATATGTATATATAAACATATAAGACACAAAATCTCTATAACAAAAAGGACAACTATATACATATACATATAGGTAATCAAAACATACATGATACATATCCTATATGTTTATATATACCTTGGTGTACTATTCTCTATCTTGAGCTGGAGGTCTATCGGAAACAATCTCTCTACTTCTTCGGAGGTAGCGGTATGGACTGCGTATATTTACCCTCCCCAGACCTCACTTTGTGGGAATACACTGGGACTGTTGTTGTATTTTGTATATTTTTTGAATATATATATGTGCTATAGATATTTGTATTTTAAAAATAAAAAATAGAGATAGAAGAGTAAAAAAATGAAAAAAAAAGAAAAAGGCAAATTCGAAAAATAAAAATCTGAAGAAAAAAAAAAGCGAAAAAGGAAAAAAAGAAGAAGAAAGAGAAATAGAAGTGTAAAAGTAAAAGCGAAAAAAGAAGAAGAAGAAAAAAACGAAAAAAAATATGAGAGAATTCATTCAGAAAGCAAGACAGAATAGGCTCTTACTGCTAACGAAAGAACCTCCCTTCAAATATACAACATGGATTATGGCAATGTAGTTGAACTCTCATGTCGATCCGAAATCGGGGAAGGTTTTTGGTGACAAGACCCCGAAAAAAAAAGAAAATGAAAAAAGAAAAAAATAAAGAAAAAACGAAAAAGGAAAAAAGAAAAAGAAGTAGAAGAGAGAAAATAAAGTAGAAAGAAAAAAATGGAAAAGAAAAAGAAATTAAAATAAAAAATAAATAAAACGATAACAAAAATGAAAAAATTAGCAAAAAAAAAATTAGAGATATAAGAGAGTGATATTTTGAATATCGTGAAGATCATAATCTTCATAATTGAGTTTGATTTGGAAAAAAAATCTACTAATTTAAATAAGAGTAATTTATGGGAAAGGAAAAAAATTAGAAAAGGAATATTAGAGATTTCAAACAATAAAAGATAAAGTAAAAATCAGTTAAAGGAAAAAGAAAGAGAAGTGACATGATATTTCTACACTTAAAATAATGTTATATTTGCTACACAATATAATTTCATTAAAGCGTTGCTATTTTTCCTAATTTAAGTTTTAAGTATGATATTTCTTGTAGTTTTTCCTATTAAATATTTCACATATAAGCTCATTTCCACAGTTACTTTTACTGGGGATAATTTAAAATTTATTTTCGTACATATTTTTATTGAATTGCTACCAATTTTACGTCCAAAATTGAGCACCTTTTTTTCCCTTAATCATTGGACATGAAGACTTATTCAACAAACTAGAGGATAAGATGACGATGAAGAAAAAAAATAGGTAGGAGGAGGAGCAATTTTGTCTGAAGTTTGTCGACACTATCTACAAGTTAAATAATTTAAAACAACCAAATATAAGAATTTAAATATTATGATGAAATTTGGCTACCAAACTCAATATGTCCAAAAAGGAAATCACTATGTTGACCAGCTCTATAAATGTTGCAATTTGTGGATTTCAAGGCCCAAATTGTGCATGACAATAAGACTAGTAGTTCAGAGTGGATTGGGCCCAATTTTTAGCCCTGTCAATGCAAACCTACAACTCATATTTGGCCCAGCCCATTCACCAAGCCAGATCCAGTCATCTAGCAATGGTGCTGCGACATCGAAAACTAATCTAATGGAGAGTTCGATCCTGACTCAGGATGAACGCTGGCGGCATGCTTAACTTAACACATACAAGTCGTACGGGAAATATGGGAGTTCTAGCTTAGCCTTGTGTTTCTTATATTGTTTCTAAAAACTAAATGAAGAGGAAAAGAAAAGGAAAAGTTATGGATACATACTGTTCGGTTAAATAGTTTATCAACATAGCCAAAATGTACATATGCACTATCAATGTATATGTCTTCTATAGATATATGTTATATGTATATTTAGTATTAAGTATACACAATTTATACACTTTGTATATAATTTGTGAACTAGATGGTTGAATGCTTCAGGCCCATAATTATCCCAAAAAGAAAATGAGACACAAAGATGCTAAACTGAGAATCGCAAAATATTAATATGTGATCTAAGAGTACAAAAATATGATTCATGTCTCGATAATAAATTATGGGACCATTCGGTAGGAGGGATAAGGGATAACCAATTTCGGAATTAATTTTAAGATGAACTTATCTCATATTTGGTTGGGATAAAATTCACGAGATAACTCATTTTGGAATTAGTTATTCTGGGATTATAGTGTTATTTTTATGTTTTCTTGAGGGTGAAATTGCTAATTTCGGAATAGCTAATCCCAAAATTAGTCCGGGGGTCTATCGGAAACAATCTATCTACTTCTTTGAAGGCAGCGGTATGAACTGCATACATCTGGGAGACCTCACTTTATGGAAATACACTGAATTTGTTGTTGTTGTAATCCCAAAATTAGTAATCTCGGGTGACTTGTTTCCCATTCAAATGACCCCATACAAAGCACGTAATTGATCTCACAACTAGTGGCAGAGGGAGAGAACTTTTACCAAGGGAATTAATGCAAACTATAATTTAGCAAACATATAAGAAAATTGAGATAATTTTATTTTTTTATTTTTTTAATTGGGGTAGGGGAGGGGATTACAATTTAGGGAATTGAACCCTCACCAACAAGGTAGAAGTTCAGGTAACTAACCAACTAAGCTACTAACATAATTCAGCATCTAATATGTGATGCATAATAATAATTTTAACCTATATGTATACATATCATTCTTTTAAGAAAGGAGAGTTGGATGACCCCTCGAAACACCTAGATCCGTTGAGCATATCGGACGGTGTCCAAATAAAGATTGATGGATACTTGATTGAGCCTGTTCTTTGTTTATTGCATTGGAAAAAAAAAAAACGGATTTAATGTCAAATATGAAATTGAAAGATAGGCCATAGTACACATTTGACATGCTTATTTTGAGACAAAAATACGCTATTAATATTAATACTCAATCTTATTATAATTAGTGCCATGATCATCAAATACTAACAAATTTTATTAAATAGAAACATATTTATGGGTATATCTCATCATCTGAAGATGTTGAACAGCTCATTCATGAGTTGTCTGGTATCGTTGCATGTTCTATATACCATGTGTACAACATGCTAAAGTGATGCCTTAAAAGGTTCTCCCACTGAGTTGTAAGGACGGGAACATAGACTTGTTTGAAAACAAAATCAAACCAAAAATAACAATTATAGAGGAATGATGGGAATATCGTTACCACCATGGGTTGTGGTGCAGCGAATGGGGCAGATTCATCCTTAATCAGAGGTTGAGGGTTAGATCCTAGGCGCAAAGAAAACTCTGTTGGGAGCGCTACCCTCCGAATGGGGCCCTACCCGACGCGAATTTGAATTAGTCGGGTTCCTATAAGGATATCGGACACCGGATGGAAAATAAAAAAAAAAAAAAGGAAATATCATTGAAATCGACAAATACATCTAATCATTTGATCATGAAAATAATAATCTTTTGAAGTTAGAGTTGGTTTTGTATTTGATCATTAATATAAATTAGAATTATTTTTAAACTTCTATAAAAAAAAATTAAAAAAAAAAGAGTGAAGTTTTATTTTTTATTTTCTCAAAAATATTTTAAATTAATTCTTATGACTAAATACTACTATGATTATTTTTTCATTAAAGTGGAAGATATTTTAAATTTTTTCATGACCAAGTATTATATATAAAGGGGCGGAGCAAATTTTTTTACTAGTTAAAATTATTTTTTATGTATATATAGCAGAGGTTGAATTTCTTTCGATTAGTTCTTATTGTTATTTCTGAATCTCTTAACGAAAATTTTGATTCTGCCACTGTATCTATATCTATATCTATAATTTATATCTATATCTATAATCTATAATATATTAAAATTGTAAAGACCCTTAGAAAAGTGATTTAAACTTTTTACCCTTCATTAAAAACTCTTCTTTAGATAAAACCGTCTTTTAATTATTTTAAATTTATTAGTTAATTAATTTTTATTATATTAAATAGACTTCCTAAAATACATGAGACTCCTAAAATATATGGTAGAAAAATTAATTAATATTTTCCTTTTTACTAAACTTCCTAAAATATATAAGACTTCTAAAATATATGGTAGGGGAATTAATTAATATTTTTCTTTTTACTAGATTTCCTAAAATATATGGTAAGAGAATTAATTTATATTTTTCTTTCTACTGTTCAATTAGAAAAATAAATATATTAAAATTGTGAAGACCCTTAAAAAAGTAATTTGAACTTTTTACCCTTCATTAAAATTTTTTTTTTAGATAAAACTGTCTTTTTACTATTTTTAATTTATTATTTAATTATCTTTTATTATATTAACTAGACTTCCTAAAATATACGAGACTCCTAAAAATATATGGTAGAAAAAATAATTAATATTTTTCTTTTTACTAGACTTCCTCATATATGGTAGGAGAATTAATTAATATTTTTCTTTTTACTAGAATTTCTAAAATATATGGGACTCCTAAAATATATGGCAGGAGAATTAATTAATATTTTTCTTTCTACTGTTCAATTAGAAAAATACAACTAAAATAGAACTATATTAAGAAAATACTTCTATGAATATTGAGATGTATGTTAAACTAGAGAACAAAACGGTTTGCTTATTGGGAGAATATGATTGTTACTCATCTAACTTGATTCGATTGTAAGTCTAGATTGGTGGATGTTTGATTTTCTAACCTTCAACTTATTCACTGTTTTTGTTAGTATGATAGAATTCAACATGTGTGTATATATATCTTCTTTGTTTTCATTCAAAATCATTCTTTAAGGTCAAAATTTCTGCTTAGACAAGAATTAGTTGGATCAAAATTGAAGTTTTGTGATCACTATTTTTTTTTATAGTTTACTGATCGTAGATGAATGTCGGTTGACTTTGAAGAATTTCTTGTGTAAAGGTTAGGTTTAATTGTATTATTTTGATATCTTTATTATCTTATTTTTTTATTTTAATTTACAGATACTAGATGAATGTGGGTCGGCTCTGAATTTTTTTTAGGTAAAGGTTAGGTTTAATTGTATTATCGTAAAATCTCTATTAGTTTGTTATTTTGTTGTAGTTTACAGTTCGTAGGTGAATCTCGATCGGCTTTGAGAAATTTTTGTGTATAAAATTTAAGTTTAATTGTATTGTTTTAATTTCACTTTTATCGTATTATTTTATTACAGTTTACAGGTGATAGATAAATATTGATCGGCTTTGAGAATTTTTTTTATGTAAAGATTAGGTTTAATTGTATTATTTTGATATCTCTATTATTATATTATTTTATTATTATTTACAAGTGTTAGATGAGTGTCAGACGATTTTAATTTTTTTTTTTATGTGTAAAAGTTAAATTTAATTATATTATTTTAATTTCTCTAGACTGAAAAGTGAAAACGATATTGACGCGTAGTCCAAAGCTTAATGTATTTTTGTGACAGAAATTCCTTTCAATATTCAAAACAAAATTGACTTCGGCCCCAATCTTCATTCACTGGGAAAGTAGTACGGTATTAAATTATTCTCCTAGTGTTAAAAATTATAAATGCTTAAATTTGTATAATTAATTCTGAATTCATTTTTATTATTTGGTTGACACTTTGTAATCAACTTCGTTATTGACGAGCTTTATCGAATGAATAAACAATAAACTTATCTTCCAGTGGTCTAGCTGCCGCACTACTCTTAATCATCGTTTTAAAAGATAGGCCGCAAATTAACACTAAAATTTTAATTTTTAAATAATAAAAAATTATAATTTCTTAAGATATACTAATGACTATTACATGGCCAGCTATTATGTAAAACAAGTGAAGCAAATGCTTTAGTCCTCCAAGTTTTTGGGGCCTTCATTTTCTACTAATTGTATGTGTACATATATTTTATTTTTTTTTAAATAGTGTAAAATCTATAAATAATTACTCTTTCATTCAAAATATTTGATATATTTTACTTTTAAAAAGTTTGAAGTTAAATTAGATTAAATTAATTTAACATATAAAAACTAAACATTAGATATTCATAAATTATACCAAAAGCTCTCTAAATTGCAATTTTTAGGTTATACAGTTTGACAATCTAAAATAAAGCATGACAAGTACTTTGATATAAAGTAAGTATAATGAAAAAGAAAACTTTTGAACTTATGAATGATAGTAGCATTGCACTTTTTCTTTTTAGATAATACTCCCTCCATCCCATTTAATCCGTTCCAAATTGGGATGGTACAATTATTAAGAAAACAATGATTGTTAATGTAACTTTACCATTTTGCCCCTCTTAATTGTGTTTTGTTGTTAGTTCCAATAATAATGGACGACTAATATCAAAGTACCATTTATATTTTTAATGGTGAATTTTTACTGATACCCCTCTTTGCAACATTTTTCAAAAATGTTAATAATAAGAAGTAATCAATTACACTAAGGGTATAATAGAAAAAAAAATTGTCTTGTCTTGAAAAGTAAAATAGAACAAGTAAAATGGGATATTAAATTAAAAAATTTGGGACGGGTAAAATGAGACGGATGGAGTATGAATTACTCTTTTAGATCCTTACGTTTTTTGAATATGACTCTTTAAAGATCATTTACATTTGATAATTGGAATAAATGAAGCAAATTATGTCTTCTCATTTTCTCTTTATCTAAGCAAGCAACGACTTTACATATATGCATAGAAGCGTGTGGGGGGGGGGGGGGGGGGGGGAGGGGAGAGCGATAAGTTTTATTATTTATTTATTTTAAAATTAAGGCCTCATACTAAAGTTCGACTTTAGGCCATCAAATTTATTGAGTCGCCCCTTGACTATTATATTATATAATTTACCTTATTAAAAAATAATTAATAAGCTATTACTATTATAATTAAGACAACATTTTTTAACGAATAAAAATAAAATAATTTCAAATTACAAAATCATAAAATATGATAATTATAAGATACATGACAAAACATAAAAGACTAATGACAAGTAAAAATATAAATATTTGAATATATATTTATGTGGGATAAGCAGCCAGCTGCATCAGGGAGGCGGCTAGAGAGGTGTTGGGTGTTTCGAGGGATCGGGCAAGACGACATAAGGGGGACTGGTGGTGGAATGAGGAAGTTAAGAAGAAAGTGGAAATCAAGAAGGGGGCGTATGTTCAGTTGATTGGGAGTAAGGATGAAAAGGAGAAACGGGTGAATAGGGAGGTTTACAGAGTAGCAAGGAAAGAGGCTAAGTTAGCAATTACGGCGGCTAAGACAACAACGTTTGAGGGTTTGTATGCGAGGTTAGAGGAGAAAGACGGGGAAAAAAGGTTGTAGAGGCTTGCTAAGGCTAGGGAGAGGAAGGGTCGTGACCTCAATCAAGTGAAGTACATTAAGGGGAAGGACGGTAGAGTGTTGGTGAAAGATGTTCACATTAAGAAGAGATAACAGGAGTATTTTCATAGGCTTTTAAACTAAAAAGGGAACAGAGGCATTGTGTTAGGGAAGTTGGAGCGCTCGGAGGAGAGCCACGATTTCTTACTGTAGACGTTTTAAAGTTGAGGATGTCAGAGAGCCTATTCGTAGAATGCGGAGGGGTAGGGCGACGGGGCCCGATGAGATCCCGATGAATTTTTGGAAGTATGCTAGTGGGCCAGGCTTAAGGTGGCTGACTGATTTGTTCAACGCCTTTTTCACGACTGTGAGAATGCTTGAGGTTTGAAGATGAAGTACGATGATTCCTTTGTATAAAAACAAGGGTGACATTCAGAGTTGCAATAACTATAGGGGAATTAGGTTGTTGAGTCACACTATGAAGATTTGGGAGATGGTGGTTGAGCAAAGATTGAGGAGGGTCGTGTCCATTTCAGAGAATCAGTTTGGTTTATGCCTGGTCGCTCGACGACAGAGGCAATTCACCTGGTGAGTAAGATTGGTGGAGCAGTATAGGAAAAGAAAGGGGAATTTCCACATGGTATTCATCGATCTAGAGAAAGCGTATGGCAGAGTCCCTAAGGAGGTTATTTGGAAATGCTTGGAGGTGAGAGGAGTGTAGGTGGTGTACATCAGAGCTATCAATGACATGTACGATGAAGGGAAGACTCGAGTGAGGACGGCGGGAGAAGACTCAGGACATTTTTTGGTAGAGACAGGTTTGTACCAAGGATCGACTCTCAACCTTTTCATTTTTGCGTTGGCGATGAACGTGTTGACGTGGAGTAGTCAAGGTGAGGTGTCGTGGTGTATGTTATTTACGGATGATGTAGTGCTGATTGATGAGACGCGGGTGCGTGTGAATGAGAAATTGGAGGTTTGGAGGCAAACCCTGGAATCTAAGGGGTTCTGGTTGAATAGGTCCAAGACGGAGTATTTGGAATGCAAGTTCGGTGACTCGAGTCAGGAGGACGGTGTGGTGGTAAGGTTGGACTCTCAGGATGTTTTTAAGAAGGATAGTTTTAAGTATCTTGGGTCTATGATTCAGGGGGATTGCGAGATTGAGAAGGATGTCTCTAAGCGTATTGGAGCATGTTGGATGAAGTGGAGGCTCGCCTCGGGAGTGTTATGTGATAGGAAGGTGCCCCTTAAGCTTAAAGACAAATTTTACAGAGTGGCAGTCCGTCCAGTCATGCTGCATGGAGCTGAATGTTGGTCAGTCAAGAACTCCCATATCCAAAGATTGAAGGTGGCGGATATGAGAATGTTGCGTTGGATGTGTGGTCTCACTATAAGGGATAGAGTCAGGAATGAGATTATCCGAAAGAAGGTGGGAGTGACTTCGGTGGATGACAAGATGAGAGAAGGCAGGTTGAGATGGTTTGGGCATGTGATTAGAAGGAGCACGGATGCCCCTGTTCGGAGGTGTGAAAGACTAGCTTTGGATGGCTTTAGGAGGGGTAGAGGTAGGCCAAAGAAATACTGGAGGGAGGTGATTAGGCTTGACATGGAGCAACTTCAGCTTACTGACCCTAGACAGGAAGGTGTAGAGGGTCGCAGATTAGGGTTGAAGGCTAGTGCGAGTGTGTGGGTTGTGGCTAGGTGTTAGGAGAGTGTGGGGGTGGTAGTCCTCTTAGGTTTGTGAGGGCATTGTTTACTACTAGGAGAGTATCCGTTTTCCTATTTCTTATTTCGTATTGCTTGTACTTTACTTATTTTGTATTTCCTTGATATCTACTGTTATTATTTTATCGCTTATTTCTGTTGTGTTATACATCCTGTTTCGAGTTGCATTACGACCCTGCTATGCTATTCTCTCTCTCGAGCCGGGGGTCTATCGGAAACAACCTCTCTACTTCTTCGGAGGTAGCGGTATGAACTGCGTACATTTCACCCTCCCCAAACCTGATTGTATGGGAATATATTGGGTTGTTGTTGTATATTTAAATAAAAATATTAAATGATATTCACCCTCACACCGTTCTCAAAAAAATAATAATATAGCTTGTTAATTACTCTTAATTTTCTAACTTTTGTAATGAAAAAATTTATTAAGAATCATTTATTTATTAAAATGTAAAAGTCAATGTCTAAAGAATTTGATACAATTTGTATACTTCAAGCATTAAGCGTATTTGAGACATACAATTAAATGCTTAGGATGTAAGCCTCTAAACCTCATGCTTACGTCCCAATGCATTTTGACAGCACCTCACAATAAAATTAAAGCTGCCTTTTAAAATATTGCTCTTAATCGTGTTTTGTCCTTTATGATTTATTTATGTTCAAAATATAATTTACCCTATTTCAAAACTCATTGATATGATATTTGCTTTGGGCCGTCCCTAAATTAGCCGCCAAGCTGGAAGCAAAATATAAAATCAAAACAAAAATACAAGAATAGATAATTCTTTAATTCATTTTTACCGGCTTAGTAGTTTAAAAATAATTTCTCAATATTTATCTTTTTTATCTTTTATTTTTTTATATTAATTATTTATTATTTAAATTATTAATATTAAATATCAATTACTTCATAAGAGTATATAACAAAATAATTATATTAATAATTATTTTAATAAATATGACTAATAAAAATAAATGAAGAAAATCATGATTAAAGATATTTGAATGAATTTTTTAAAGTGATTTATAAATTAAAAGTCAAACATTAAAAATAAATAATTTTTTGATCTTCTTATACTTTTTAAACTTAAAATACATTCTATTTTTATCAAATATCAAAAAATTAAAAATAAACCAATCTAAAGACCTTCTGAAAAACTTAGACGCGTAAATTATCCCATCCCTCTTTGGTGGAGGCGGAGGAAAGAAAGAGAAGATTCAATTCATCGCTTTTTGACTTTGAAATAGGAGGAGCTGTATTTAGCGAAGAACAGGAGGATCCACCACTGACCTTCCTTCCTTCACCCTTCCCACTTTAACTCTTCCTCTATTTTTTGCCCTTTTTCAATATTCTGCCTTCAAATTTCATCAGATCTTGCTTCTAATTCTTCCCTTTTCCTCAAATAACCAAAGAAAAATACTCCCTTTTTTTTTTTTTGTTTGAAAAAACAATTGTATTTAATCGATGGCGGCCAACAAAGATGGAAACCAAAGCGGCAGTGGTGGTGGTTTTTTCTCCTCTATTTTCTCCAATATTGGAAGTGCTATGTCCAAATCTGTTAATGGGTAAACCCTATTTTCTGCAAAAAGAAAAATTTTAATTTTAGTTTTTGAAAATTAAGTTTACTGTTATTTCGAAATTAATCGATTCCAGATCGGCAACTTTGATTTAGCTTTTGATATTTGTTGCTATTGTAAATAAGGGAGCTTGATGTACTAAAGGGATATTGGCTAATGTATTTATTACTGCCTTAAAATATGTTAGTCTTTTTTTACTGATTAGGTGTTTTGCTGATGTGGGAAGTTGTAATTTCCCCCCTAATATTATTACCGAGTTTGTTTTTTGCTACTGTGTTTACCTTAAATTTGTTCTTTTACTGCTATGCTTATATGGGAAGTTGTAATTTTCTCCCTAATATTGCCAAGTTTGATTTTTGCTGTTTTGTTTACCTTAAATTTGTTGTCTTTTTCTCCTTAATATGACCAAGTTTGATTTTTGCTGTTGTGTTTACCTTAAAATTGTTGTTGTTTCACTGCTTTGCTGATGTGGGAAGTTCGAATTTTCTCCTTAATATTACTAATTTTGATTTTTGCTGTTGTGTTTACCTTAAATTTGTTGTCTTTAACTGCTTTGCTGATATGGGAAGTTGTAATTTTCTCCCTAATATTACCAAGTTTGATTTTTTGCTGTTGTGTTTTCCTTAAATATGTTGTCTTAAGATATCAAGTTTGATATGATGCCTGATTTCTGCTGTTGTTGGGAGGTGGGAGATGGCAGCGTGCCCCGTGATGATACTTAATGCGATGGGTGCTCAAAGAACCTAAATTTGTCATTATTTGTGTCTTAAGTTTTTTTATCCCACTATACTGCTTGAAAGGCAACTTGAGCTTGTAACAATAACTGTTCTGTGAATAAGTTGTTTCTATAACTGCTTAGCTATTTTAGGTTGGTTACAGTATCAGCCCGTGTAAAGTTGTTTAGAGGTAATTATAGAAATAGGCATGGCGGAGGCATTTCGATCTGCGTATACTCTTATGCCGTATTTCTTGAATTAGCTGCTTTGTCAGTTATTGATATTATGTATTCCAACTTCTAACTGGGTTGAGTCAGCTAATAACTGCATATTTTACTAAGATTCTGGTTAATATCCGAAAATATTGCTGCACAATGCACTTGCCAACCGAAAGAAAGAGAGACAAGAGAGGTTAAATTAAAACTAGCTGCTCTTGCCAGGGAGTTCAAAAGGTCAAAACTTTCGTCAAACTAGTTTTGGGTGGAACGTACTCCTGTTATTGCAGAAGTAAATGGAATTGTAGTTGAGTTAGCACAGTGGGCAATGAAAACGCAAAGTTGTTGGGCTGTTGCTTCAATCATTCTTTAATACTGTTATGAAACCTGATATTCATATTGCAAGCTTGTTTTTATTTTCCCTTTACCTTTCTTTTACATGCTCTCAGTTTCGAATAAGAGAAGTTATGCCTTCACCATCTTTATCTCATACGCAAACATAGCCCTCACCTATCTGTTTAAGATCCCTGAACTACTTTTTGCGAGAAACATGAACTGTGGATGATAAAGTGAACTTTGCCTCCTTTTGGAACATGAAAATGCATGAAACTTTAAGTTAACGGTGACTTTTTGCCCTCCATGTAGCTGCTCCATTGTCTTGTTACTCAATATTAATGCATGCTGATAATAAAAGAGTGAAGTTTTATCGACGGGTTGTTTCATTTGTTCTCTTGGCTCTTTAGGCTTTAGTAAATGAATATATCATCAGTTCCCACTGTCATGCCTGATCAATTTTCATTAAATCTGCAACAGACTGTTATTTAGGCAAATTGATATCTTATGATATACCATATCTTTTCCTTTATTTTAGTAACTTTTGATTTTTATGGGCGTTTTAGTCATAAGCTGTTATTGTTCCAGCTTGCTTGGTTATGAAGGGCTGGAAGTCGTAAATCCTGAAGGAAACAATGAGGATGCCGGTGCTGAAGCCCAAAGAGGAAGATGGAAGCAGGAGGTATGAGTCCTCTTCTCACCTAATCCCCAAGGGTTGTATGTGGTGTTTGAGTAGCGCTCTCATTATTTATGTGGTTTTGTATGATCTGTAAAGAGAATTGGGTTTGTAGTTCCCATACTCCCCTTTTGGCTCAATAAATTGTTTATACCCCCAGTATATTTGGGGAAAGAGTGTTGCCTTGGCTAATACCTATGGTCAAGACAAGAGCTTCATATCTGCACCCTTCCTCTGCTCCTCTTAGATGCTTAAAACTCTTGGAGACACACCAAGCTTTGCCTCATCTCCTCTTTGCAGTGACCTCTTTGGATTGACAATTACCACATATTCCTTTGAAAGCTATTTACTAGAGTAGATGCTAGTTTCTGGTTGGTTTAGCAGCGAGATACGGCTTCTATCAAGAATAAGAATTGCTTACTAGACCTTCCTCAAGTCCCTGAACTTATGAAATCTTGTTTCTGTCGCGGACCAATTCATTAACATACCGCCAAGCCATTTTTTAATTAACTTAATGAAACCGGACCCTTATTGCAGCCCACTCTACTGAATCAGCTGCTTTATTTGTGGCACCAGCAATTGAGAATTGTTTCCCCCTACTTGCTGCGTCAAAACTAAATCACAAGCATCTGATAAATATGAGGCGCCATTTAGGATTCCATTTCCAAGTACCGAGGCTGAAGCCAGTGTTTCTTCCTCTGCCACATTTGACTCCTATGCATATTATATAAGTTAGCTATATATTTGAAGTTGAATAGTTTCTGATTATTAATTATTAACCTGACTTTTGTCAATGGACCACTAAATAGGAGCAGCGGCACCAATAATTTTTTTTTTGGGGTAATTGTAGATTTTTTTGTTGAGTGCATTCACACTTCTGAGGTTTTTGTAGGATCGTGATAATTATTGGAAAATGATGCAAAAGTACATAGGTGCTGATATTACCTCACTGGTGACATTGCCAGTTATTATTTGTGAGCCCATGACCAACCTTCAAAAAATGGCAGAGGTATGTTTGCAATTAATTGCTGGCTTGCAGATTACTGCTGTATTTTTGCTCTAATTTTTAGTTGAGGATTATACTGATGTATATATATTGACAGTTGATGGAATACTCCTATCTACTGGAATTGGCAGATGAGTGCGAGGACCCACACATGAGATTAGTATATTCTGGTAAACAATCTACTTCCATAGTGCTTAGCATCACTCCTGTTTTGTATCCACTATATCATTAAATATGATGCAACAACAATTTGGTTTTCCAGCAACATGGTTCATATCTGTATACTATGCCTTACAACGCACATGGAAGCCCTTCAACCCCATCCTCGGTGAAACATATGAATTTGTTAACCATGCTGGAATCACATTTATCGCTGAGCAGGTGAATCATAGAGTGAATTCTTCCCCTGGATCTAATTTCAGCCTGACCGTGGTTTCCTTGTTAGATGTCAATCATTATTGTTGATCATTTGTGCTCATGATATTGAAGTCTTGTACTATGTCAGGTTTGTCATCACCCCCCAATTGGTGCAGCACATGCAGAAAACGAACATTTCAAATATGATATAACCTCAAAGGTGAAGTCCAAATTCTTGGGGAACTCAGTTGAAGTCTATCCACTTGGCAGGTAGGAGCTGTTATATTGATTTTCCATTTTTTATTATCAGAATGTCGAATATCCTGTTTAAGAGAGCATGCTTGGTTGTTTTGCTGGTAAGACCTTCAGAGAACCTCAAAATATCCAAAATTCATGAGAGGAAGAGGTTAATAGGTCTTTAATAATCACACAAGGAGTTCGAGCAGTTGCTCTTTGGGGTGGGGGGGCTTAAAAATAGAAGCGTCGTAAGCACTGGGGTCTGTTTGAAACATGGCATGTTTGTGTAACAGATATAATAATGCAATTCACTAGATGGTTCCTTTTCTTTTTGCCATCTAAGTGCTGCTAAGTGTAAAATTGGAACTATTTAGTAAACTTCAGGATGTAGTGGGAATGTTGACTTGCATGTATAACAATGATTCATATATATTATTTGACAGCTAACTATCTATGAGGTGATTGCATTTTTGCAACCTGTCTCTGAAGTGTAGCTGAAATGACAGCATGCACAATCTTTATACATAGGGAGATCATCAATTCATATACCACTTTTTTTTTGTTCCTGTTGCATTATCCACTCTATGCTTAATTAGGAGGTATTTTTAACCGTTACCTGGCCCCTATTCCGGCTCCAGCTAAAAGATGCTTAGTTGTGTTGCAAATTGCAGACCAAGTTCTTCTGTATCTTCAATTTTGGTGCTCTGTTGATGTGCAGGTCAAGGCTCACACTGAAAAAGTCTGGTGTTGTCCTAGATTTGGTGCCTCCTCCAACAAAAGTTCACAATCTTATTTTTGGCCGAACATGGATCGATTCGCCTGGGGAGATGATCTTGACGAACTTGACGACAGGGGATAAAGTGTTACTGTATTTTCAACCTTGTGGGTGGTTTGGGTATGATTCATGATATTGTTGCTCTTATCTTCACCTGTTTAATGTTTCATCACAATAAAGTGTTAGAATGCTTTCCCTTTCCGTGGATCTTTAAGGAAATATACCTTTTAGATCAATTAAGAACCAAGCAGTACATAGTGTAAATGGACGGGCATCTCCTTGACTCCTTCAAATGTCTTTCACTTATTCTGGTCTTTGCTAAGCGAATAAAGTACTGATTGCTCTTATTCTTCACCGCCAAGCATTTCTTGGCGGACGCTGTGGAACTTACTCAAATTAGCGCAGAGTGGAAGAGAGAGTTCAAGGGATAAATGGCCCTACATAAAAATTGTAATACCAGTATATGTGATAAAGATTCTAAGTAGTCCACCCACTGCCAATTAGGTCTCACTTGGAAGCTTACTTCTTCCATTAGAATGGTTTCATTGAAATCCTGTCCTTGTTTCCTTGTGAAGGTTTGACTTTGAGATCCAGTTTCTTGGAGGGTTCATTGTGTATAGCAATTACGACTTGTTGCTAACTCTCTGCTATTAAAGGAACTGTCAATTTAGTGCTCCCTGTCTCTAGTAAATGATGTCAACTAATGTTACCGTTGTTAGTTCTTCGAGTAGAAATGTTTATGTTTCTAGCTTTCCTTCTATATGGTTATCAAACTAGCTTTGATTGAAAATATTTTACTTGAAAAAAATGGTTGTCAGGCTAGCTTTAAACTAAAGAACACTATCTTTATCAAAAAAATAAACTAAAGCATACTGCCCTTAATCTACTTCAATTTTAGCATCTATTAAGCGACCTGCACAGAGCACTGCCCCTGTGTGAATGGTTTGTTGCCTACCGAAAAAAGTGAACATTACTGTTTTCTATATCTGGGTCCTAAGACAAACTAAATTACATATTCCTTGCCAGTAAGAGGTTGTATAGAAGATGTTCTGACTTAAATTTATAAACCTGTTTCCTATAAAGTATTTTCGTTCTTTTCTTTTCATTTAATCTTAACTTCCACGTTTTTGGCAGTGCTGGTCGCTATGAAGTTGATGGATATGTTTACAACAGTGAGGAAGAACCCAAAATTTTGATGACTGGAAAATGGAACGAATCTATAAGTTATCAACCCTGTGATATGGAAGGGGAACCCCTGCCAGACAGCACTTTGAAAGAGGTGAAATCCAGCATTCTTTCTTCAATAGTAACCCTTGTTCCAATGCAACTTCTCTTTTTTTCCTTATTTTTCTAAGCTGAAATTCTGTGTGCTTTGTTTAATTGTAGCCTCTGGTCAGATATTTCTGTTGTTTTGGTTTCTTTTTCTCATCATGGCTTGATTTATGTTGATTCCTCTAGGGCTCGAGTATTTGAAGTTTCTCAACCAAAGATTAGTTTAATTAAAGTATGTGTCATATGTTGCAATTTCCAAATTGTTGCTAGGATAGATCTGAAAGTACTCCATGCTTGATTTGTAAAACCTTTCTCTCGACGAAGCAAGCTACATAGTCCAGATTTCTGAAGAATCGAGTTTAAACATAAGATTCATAACTTGTAAATTCTATTGTTGTAGACTTGTAGTTAACATGATAGTAAGCTTTGCTACTTTTGACCTTCATATTACCCTTATAAAGACAGAAAAGATATAGGTGATTGCAGAAATAGACATAGCTGCTTGCTGTGCCTAAAATGTCTGACATAAGCATTTAGACTTTCATACTACCTAAATAATTATGACTCTGATCTGCTGAACTTCAAAATTTTCAGTTTATCATCCAGGTAAATTACATATCTCATAAGTGGAGCAAATAATGATCTGGACATCTATACAGGGATACTGCTATGACTACATTTTTGAAATAAATCGTTGAAAGTGGAAGCAAAACCATTCTAGGCCATTGTATACATGCATCTTATATACAAGTGCTGCTATTTCTGCCTTTTAGAAATGAACATGTTAAAAGTTGAGGCAGAGACACTCTTAGGCCATGTTCACATGTATGCATATCATCAATGTTGGGATAATTTTAAATTTTACATTCAGCTGTTGAATTCATTTCAACTGAAACCTTACATGGTGCAAGTATTCTTGTTCATCAGGTTGCATGAAGCTTGATGGCATCTTATGATTCTCTAAATGATGATAATTGTTGTCAAGTGAAAATTGCAGTATTAATTTACTCAAATTTCACATGCAAATTCCTACTTATTTCAGGTCTGGAAAGCTGCTGAAGCTCCTAAAAATGACAAATTTCAGTATACATATTTTGCACACAAGATTAACAGCTTTGATACTGCACCTAAGAAATTATTATCATCTGATTCTCGCTTGCGCCCTGATCGTTACGCACTTGAGAAAGGTGACATGTCCAAAGCTAGTTCAGAAAAGAGCCGGTATGCCCCTCTCTTTTCATCAATTGCATGTTATGTTGTTTTTATGTGCATTTGAAATATCAAATCTAGCATTGGACTTTTCCGTGGCATGAAATGTCTCCTTTACTGCTGATTATCCTAGCTATATAGTCAGGGCTGGAACTTAGCTTTGGGGGTTGGGGGGTTTCAACTGAATCCTTTTAATCGAATTATTATACTGTGTAAATGGGTCAATATTTAGTTTTTTGTTATATATAAGCTGTTGAATCCATTTGACACAAGAGTAAGTTATAGTCAGCTGCAAAGAGGGTTCAAAAAGTGCGTTAGGTCATACGCTCAAATTCCAAGTAATTTGAAACCCCTTGTTTGGATTCTTGGCTCCGACATTATAGTGAGTCCCATTTGCACAGTTGGTGTTGATGTTAAAAAGTGACCATCCAGTTTGTTTCCTTCAGTGTATCAAATTGTCATCCTGGGGTGGACTTGGGGTTTCTCCAGGGATCTCATTACCTTGCTGCTCAGGCATTGAAAAAAAAATTTATTTGCCACATTTCAAGGATTTAAAATCGATTGCTGGTCTACTCTTTTTTTGGACAAAGGTAACAAGTTTTTATATCAACCTTTAGCACTAAAGGCTGGGATCCCTGAATTTACAACGTAGAGCTACAAACAGCGGAGTATAACTGCTAATGCTCTCATAACATCTCAAATTTCTCTCCTTCCATATGGTCCTCCAAAGTACTGCTGGGACAATTCTCCATCTGCTTTTTTCTGTACTGCCACTACCTTCATTATTCCAGCTTTCAAGAGCCTGCCCTGCCCTTTCAGGCATAGTCCACCTTACGCCCCTAAAGCTGATAGACATGTTCCAAAGTTTGCCTAACTACACTGCAATGAAGAAACAGATGATTGATCTCTGCCTGTTGCTCACAAAAAAACATCTTGGACACATGTATTTCCCTTTTCATGAGATTCTCCTGGGTTATTGCTGCCTCTTTTACTACCAACCAAGTAAAAATTGCCACCTTGTATGGAATTTTAACTTTCCATATAAGCTTCCAAGGCAAAAAACTGATTTAGTCCCCATCTGGATTAAATTCTTGTAGGTTGAGCTGACTGTGAAAATGCCTTTGTTGTGGCATTTCCACTTGAGTATCTTCTCCGTCATTCAATCCTGCAATTGGTCTAGGATGCTATAGAATTCAGCCAGTCTACCCACCTCTCCGTCTTGTAAAAGCCTCCTGTATGTTAAGTTCCATCCCTGAGTACCATACTTCTTGCGAAGTGGCCTTGTGTTGTTGGTTCAGCAAGTAGATGTCTGGAAAAAGTTGTTTGAGCTGCCACTTCCTAAGCAGTCGTCATCCCAAAACTAGATCTTCCTTCCATTGTTTACATTTTAGTTAGTTTTTTCAAAGAAACTATGCCACAGATTTCTGATAGGTCTCCACAAGCTGATGCCATACACAGAGGTAACTTCCATTCGAATCCTTAAATTCTTGATGCCTAACCCACCTTGTTTCTTTGAGAGAATTACAGTCTTCCAATTGACTAAATGGAATCCATTATTCTCCTTATCTCCATTCCACAAATAGATTCTGTTTAGAGCATCAATTCTTTCTTCCAATTGCTGATCTACTCTTAAGCTTTGTTAACGCAGTTGGATGGGAAAGAAGGGACAAAGAAAATAAATACCAGGATGCTCTAGTTGATACTACGGAGCTAAGCAAAGTAGCAAACAGTGCGAAGTGCATCATAGAGTTATTACTTTTACCACTAGCAAAATATTTTTGGGTCAAACAAGAAAATAACAAGCCACCTCCTGCCTCACGTCTTCCTTCAGTGTGTAGTTAATTTTGTGCTATTCAGCCAATAGTCCATGTCTCTCACCATTTGCTGGTGTATACGATTTTATCTTTTCAGTTTGGAGGAGAGGCAGAGAGCTGACAGGAGAACAAGAGAGGCCAAGGGCGACGAATTCAAACCAAAATGGTTCAACTTATCAAATGAAATTTGTCCTACACCTTGGGGTGATTTGGAAGTGTACGAGTACAATGGCAAATATCATGAACACCGTACTGCAATTGATAGTTCTGGCCACGTTGAAGAGGCTGACCCTAAAACGATTGAGTTCAACCCCTGGCAATACGATGATTCAGAAGTTTCTGCCTAATTAGTTGTTTCCCTTAGCTGTATCTTGTGCTTTTTTGCTGTACCTTTTCTTCTTTTACTACTGTATTAGGCCTATATTAGGTCTGCATTCTTTTCCCAGCGAGTTTATTCCTACATTTTATCTATCTTGAGATTGATAAAAAAAATTTGTACATATGGTTGCAATTTAAAGTATGGCCTTGAGATTTTCTTATACCTGCAGTAAGTAGCACTTCATAGCAAATGTGGATTCATGTATGTAGGTTCAGAGTTATGCAGGGGTGGTTTGGTAGTTGCTTAGAGTTCTGCTTCTATTATAGTATAGAAATTAGGTATGTGAGAATCTATGTATTAATTTTGCAGGTATTAGTTAGGTATTAGGTGTTAGTTATGCAGTGATTAGTAATTTATGTATTAGTTATACATGTATTACTTATTCCACTTTTTATTCTACATAAGATAATACATGTATTTCATAAGAACTTATATATGTACTAGTTATGCGTGTTTCTAAGTTGCAAATCGATTACCGAATTAATTTTATACATGAATGACTAATCTTTTAACCAACTACCAAATGCGGTATCACTTGCACATGGTTTAATAATACCAACATATATCATCTCCAAAACATCTGAGAACCACAAACCATCTAAGTAAAATTAATAAGGTATTCGATCTGCAAATAGATGGTGGATTGTATGATACATAAATTTCTTATAACAAATTCATATATTATTAATATCTGCGCTAACTCTAACAAGCTATGAAAACAGTTTCTTATAACAAATTCATATATTATTATTAATATCTGCGCTAACTCTAACAAGCTATGAAAACAGTGCATGCGTTAGCAAACGTGTATTTCCAACAAGAGATGCAACAGGTGGATAGAACTAGTTATATTGTGTACATGCAATAGTAGAATGTCCTATGACAATAGTTTTATTTCCTAGCATGAATTGATAATATGATACAAAATTTCCACTATAATTGAATTATGCACATGTGCAAGTTACTCAAAATTAGTGTGATAATAACAATCTAATATAAAGACTAGTACACTAACCTTCATATTAAAATCTGGAAGCCACATTATAAGGTGTGTAGAAATTCCGAAGTACTTATAGGAATCTCACTCGAGAATGTGATAAGAGACTCGTGCTAAAAGAGTTTTGCGTTGATAATGTGTTATAAAATCACAAATAAAATAAAAAAGTAAATTAAAAACTTTGTAAAGAGGGAGAAATCTTTTATAGGTTTGTGATGGTATGTAATAGACGAAAACACTTTCTATTTATAGGAGAAAAACTTCTCCAATACTTTGTAACCCAACTAATTTGTTTTATTCTAATCAAATTAATTTCTTACTTTAACTAGTTCTTCTGACTAGTTTTTGCCCTTCCATATGTTTCTCCAATACTTTGTAACCCAACTAATTTGTTTTATTCTAATCAAATTAATTTCTTACTTTAACTAGTTCTTCTGACTAGTTTTTGCCCTCCCAAGTAACATATGGACATATAACTGTATATATTTACTATTTACAAAATATTCTTACTTGTACTCTTATCTTTTTGAATTTTTATTATGAAATAATAAAAGATCACGTGGAATGTTGGGTTTTCCTAATAATAAAACCAAAAATATCAGCATCTATCAAGTATCAATGTCAATTGTCATGTACCAATAGCCTCGGGAGAATTGATTTTAGAGTTAGTACATAAAAATCACTCCAAATTTGACATTAAATTATAACTTTGATCTTAAACTTTAATAGTACACAAATAGGACCTTTAACTATTCAAAACCTGAACAAATATAACCACCAATTTTGCAACCCCATGCGTGAGTCTCACTCACGCCAACGTGGAAAGGTAATCCAATCACACAGTGCCACATCGTTAAAAGGGCTGACTTGGAGAGAGGTCATATTTGTGCAGTTTTGAATAGTTAAAGATCATATTTGTGCACTGTCAACGTTTTACTTTTTGTATTAAAACGACGTCATTTTTATTATTATTATTATTATTATTATTTTTGTTGTTATTATTATTATAATAATAATAATAATAATAATTTTTTTATTTATTTCTATAGTAGTAGCACCTAACTTTTTTTAAATTTAAAAAAATTATTCTTATTATATTTTTTTATTTATTTCTATAGCAACAAAACCTAGTTTTTTTTTTTTTTTTCTAAAAAACAGTCACTAGCAGGGATCAAACCCGTACAGTAGGCTGAAGGAAGCGTCCAAGAAGAGCAAATAACACCATTGGACTATCTAAGCGCCTTGTTTCATGTGGTTCAACATTAATATACGTACATAGAGTTAATACATAAAAATGATCCTAAACTTGACATCAAATTATAACTTTGACAGTGCACAAATATGACCTTTAACTATTCAAAACTGCACAAATATGACCTCCAATCCTACATGGCAAAACGCGTGTTCAACACGCAAAACTGGGCGCGCCCAGCTTAAAATCTAAGGGCATAATACATAAATATGACCTTAAACTTTTACATGGCATAAATATGACCTTTAACTATTCAAAACTGCACAAATATGACCTTTAAATGACTCTTCACTATTTTTTTTCATTATTTTCGGCTCAAAGATGAAAATGACATCTAGTTTCTTTTGTCATTGCGGAAAAAGAGCAATATTGAAGATTTATTAATTAGACGGGTCAGCATCATACGAAAAAATTGAGCGGGGTATGTATATATATTATAAAGCAGAGGACGAATTTAAGTTATATAATATATCTAAATATTATTTATTTAAATATTAAATTAAAGATGAGACTATACTAATAATAAAAAAAATATAATTTTAATAAAACGTTATTAAATTAATGTTATTAAGGATAGTAGTAGTAGTATATTAAACTAACGTTATCAAATTAACGTAATTAAAATGTTATTAAATTAACGAGGGGCGGACCTACGTGGTTGCCATGGGGTTCACCCGAACCCCCTCGGTAAAACAATTACGTTGTATATATATAAGATAGAAAATGTATATCTAGAGTTAATACATAAAAATGACCCTAAATTTGACACCAAATTATAACTTTGACCTTAAACTATGATAGTGCACAAATATGACCTTTAACTATTCAAAACCTGAACAAATATGACCACCGATTTTGCAACCCCATGCGTGAGTCTCACTCGCGCCTACGTGGAAAGGTAATCCAATCATACGGTGCCACGTCGTTAAAAGGGCTGACTTGGAGAGAGGTCATATTTGTGCAGTTTTGGATAGTTAAAGGTCATATTTGTGCACTGTCAAAGTTTTGCTTTTTGTATTAAAACGACGTCGTTTTTTTTTTTTTATTATTATTATTATTGTTATTATTATTATAATAATAGTAATTTTTTTTATATATTTTAATAGTAGCAGACCTAATTTTTTTTTAATTTTAAAAAATTATTATTATTATTATTTTATTTATTTCTATAGCAGCAGCACTTAGTTTTTTTTTAATTAAAAAAAAAACAGCAACTAGCAGGGATCGAACCCACACAGAAGGCTGAAGGAAGCGCCCAAGAAGAGCAAATAACACCACTGGGCTATCTAAGTGTCTTGTTTCATGTGGTTCAACATTAATATACGTACATCAATATACATTCTCTATCTTATATATATACAACATAATTTTTTTACCGAGGGGGTTCGGGTGAACCCCATGACAACCACGTAGGTCCGCCCCTCGTTAATTTAATAGCATTTTAATAACGTTAATTTAATAACATTTTAATTACGTTAATTTGATAACGTTAATTTAATATACTACTACTACTATCCTTAATAACATTAATTTAGTAACGTTTTATTAAAACTATAATTTTTTTTTATTATTAGTATAGTTTCATATTTAATTTAATATTTAAATAAACAATATTTAGATATATTATATAACTTAAATTCGCCCTCTGCTTTATAATATATATACATACTCGCTTGATTTTTTCGTATGAGGCTGACCCGCCTAATTAATAAATCTTTAATATTGCTCTTTTTCCGCAATGACAAAAGAAATTAGATGTCATTTTCATTTTTGAGCCGAAAATAATGAAAAAATAATAGTGAAGTGTCATTTAAAGGTCATATTTGTGCAGTTTTGAATAGCTAAAGGTCATATTTGTGCACCGTCAAAGTTTAAGGTCATATTTATGTATTATGCCCTTAGATTTTAAGCTGGACGCGCCCAGTTTTGGGTGCTGAATACGCGTTTTGCCACGTAGGATTGGAGGTCATATTTGTGCAATTTTGAATAATAAAAGGTCATATTTGTGCACTATCAAAGTTTAAGGTCAAAGTTATACATTTGATGTCAAGTTTAGTTTAGAGTCATTTTTATTTTTCACAAAAACAAAACTAGAATTTACTTTTCAGCAGAATGCTAATATAATAATATAGTTAAACCTTTCTATAATGAAAAGTGATCAGATTTGTTTGAAAATTCTATAGTTTTTTTTTTATGTGAAAGTTTTATAGTGGCTAGGTTTGTCTGAAAGTTTAATTGCTGCTATAGTGAGCTGCTGTTACAAATATTTATTGATATTTAATGTTTAGATCTCATTTAAGTATTTTCAAATAAAAATATAAAAAGTTAGAAAGAGTATGAAAATGAAAGAGGACAAATATTAGTAGTCTTTTTTCGGAAAATTACGACATAACCGATAGGCACCTTTTAATACAAGTTTTTTCCTTTTAATTAGAGATTTATACTTGAAATTTAGTATTTAAATGACATTAAAGATAATTATCATAAATCTTTGATATTTTATTTTATGCATAATATATTTATGACAACATATTATTATATAATATTTGAGTATGACTATTATAGATATGTAATTTTATAAAAAAAAATAAAATTGCTATAATGATTATCAATGCTATAGAAAATCGATTCTATAATCTTTTAGCTGATTGACGAGTGTCAAAGATAGAGGTGTCATGCCGCATGAAGAAAGCTGTCAAGCATTGAATGAAGGGAGGGAGGCTCGGGCAAGGTTGTCGGAGCACGTCCGCCTTTATTTCTTATATTGACAATTCACATAAGTAGTGAATACTTTAGACTAGGTTTTGGCCCATACCATACATGCAAACACAACAAACCAAACCAAACAAAGACACAACTTTACGTAATTAAGTGAACAAAAGACATAGAACTTCATTCAACATAACATATAAAGCAATACATCACACTACTTTGTGTCTACAGACACTTATTGAAATAAAAGTCGAGGGACTTCTTTCTATTCGAATCAAGATACGAAAGATGTTAGACAGCGGACCACTTAAAATACAACATTAGAGATTGTTTGCTATTGCTTATGCCTCACCAGAAAAGTAAAGTTCAGCTCTCCTCTCTTTATGTTACCGTCAAGTTCGAACTGACATAGGTGAATCGGACCAACACCTACAACCACCAACAAGGAGTCACTTTGGTTATGCAGTTTGGTTAACAGGCCAGCCGCCTTCCTATATCTGCGGGCCGGTAGGCTATACCCTAGGAGGGCTTGTTATGTTGTATTTTGTGATCTTCCGCTTCACTTTGCATTTTTCGGAGAGACAGGATCCAATGTCGATTTCCGCATAAAGGTCCATTTACAGGTCAGGGCCATAAAGGCCTATATGAGATCCTAACAACGTCATGACATGCTCAATTATATCTTAACTTAGCTATGTTAGGCTCTTTAACCATTGTTGTAGCTCATCATATGTATTAGGGCTTTTTGGATTTGACAAAAAAAAGAAACAACTTTGCTGACAATTACATATTTTTGATTTTTTCAGAAGAGTCCTCCGAATATTTTGGTCTTACATTAGTTTTGATTTTTTTTTGGAATATGAACAAAAAAGAGAATATAGGCTCATTACATTCATAAAAAAAGATATGAGAATTAAAACGTCGGGTGTGAAGTTGATCAAAGAAGGTTAGGTGTAAATGTCCCTTCGAAGTCTCGCACGCTCTATGCTTTTCGCCGCCGAAGGAGATTTTTTCAATCGAGATTCGCCTAAAAAAAGTACAAATAACAGCCCTCGACCCCCTAGGGTATGACCTACCGGCCCGCAGATGTAGGAAGGCGGCATGCCTGCTAACCAAACTGCGTAACCAAAGCGACTCCTTGTTGGTGGTTGATAGGTGTTGGTCCGATTCACCTATGTCAGTTTGAACTTGATGGGTCGTTCTTGTGGAGAATCTCTCTCGTTACTCAGGATTTCTCTCAGTTGATCTGATCGAGCCATTGAAGCAGTGCGTCGTACTATAATCGAACACTTTCATCGGGCTATGAGCGGACAATTATGAAGAAATAGTAAGATATGGATAAGAGTTCTCGCAGATATCCCTATTACCGAGAAACCTACAGAAGTAAGAATGGGAATAGGAAATGGACCCTTGAAGACACGATCAATAGGGCGCTAATCTAATGCAGTGAAGGAGGCTTACAACAATGATATCCTGCCTTAGCTGCTTTATCCTTCCCTCAACCTCCCCAAAAAGAGTCCATTCATTGTTGTCTTGGGGAACCTGAAATGGAATCGGTTAAAGATCCAACCACAGAAAGTCTTTTCCACCGATTGATATTTCTCGTATTTTAAAAGCTTTACTGAAGCTATTGGAAGTGAATCTACTCCAAAGTTGTCTAGGCTGGGTCCCTCAAATCAAACATGTATAATGAAATGCCATTATAACGAGGCCGTTAAACTGTATAAAAAATTATTGAGTTGAATTTACTCCCTTCGTTTGAATTTACTGTCACATTTTGACTTGTCATATTAGTACTAATAGATATTGAAAAATGATTTGAAGAATAAGTAATTAATATTAGGGATAAAACATAATTCTTTTTGGTTTTCTTTTAATTTGCAAAAAATGATAAATAAAAATAAAAATTAAATTAGAAAAATAGTGACAAGTCAAGAAGTATATCTAAAAGTATCTGGCAAAATGCTCTTCTGGACCCTTGTACTATGTCCATTTTGTAAGTTGGACACTTCTACTTACATGTTTGTCATCTGGACCCTTGAATCCATTAAAAAATAATATTTTAAATACTTTTTCGGTGAGTGTAATACACTCGCCTACATCATCTGCCATGTCATCTGCCATATCATCTTCCACGTCATTTTTAATTATAAAAAAATATTAAATATTCAAATTAATTAATTAATAAATAAATAAATTAAAAAAACCCAACCCCACCCTTCTTTTATTTCCCTCTCTACCCGTTTGTTTTTTCTTTCTTCTTAATTCTCCCCTTCTTTTATTCCTTTCTCTCTTTCCCTTTTTCCTTTCTTTCTTCTTAATTCTCTATTTCTTTTTTTTTTTGGATAAAAATATTTGATCCTTCTTTTTCAAATTTGCAGCGATTTAAGGATGATGATTTTTAATGATCTAAAATTGTGGTTCTTGAAGAGGTAATTAGACAGTGATGATTGAAATGCAATGGAAATTGAAATCTGATTTCAAAATGATATAAATGAACCCATATCTGCCATAAAATAATAGTATTTACTGAAAGTACGAGACCCGACCTGTTTGTTAATCGCCCGAATCTTGTTCCTCGTTGGAGCTAATCTTGGATCGTTATTGTTGATTTTGTTAGGGTACTGAAGATTTTCTGTTGGGTTGTTTAGTGAGGTTGAAATCAGGGTTGAAAATGAGGGTAGTGATGATGGGTTACGGTGATAATTTTATTGCATTCATGATGTTTAATGATAGTGTTGGTCTCTTATTTTTTTTTTCTATTTTCTCTTACTACCTATCTTGCAATTTGTGTGTGGATGTGGAGGTGTGTTTTGTGCTTTGTGGAGAAGATAAAAATGGTGGAGTTGGGAAAGTTGTGCAGTGACAATGGATTTATTTTTGTGAGTATGTGTGTTAATGGCTGCGTTAATGAAACTGGTGTATATATATGTTAATGGCTATGTTAATGGCTGCGTTAACTGTGTGGGAAAGGGCTGGGGTGGGGGTGGCTTGGATGGGGGTTGGGTGGGGTGAAGGGCCTGGGACGGGGCCTGGGGTGGGGGAGTGGTTGGACAGAGAAAGGGGTTTTTGGGGTGGGGGGGACTTTTTTCCTTTTTATATTTAAATTTATTATTTTTTAATTTTTTAAAAATATTTTTAAATTAAAAAACTAAAAAAAGTTTTGTTCCTTTTTTTTTTTTAGATATTTCAATATAAAAATTAATTAAAAATTGACCCCACTCGCACCCCAGGGCGAGTGACTACACTTTCCTTATCCCAGTCAGTCATTTAATGCTATATAGGTAAAGTCAACGATTAAAGAGTTTAAAATATAATTTTTTAATGAATTTAAATGACAAATATGTAAATAAGGGAGTCTAACGGGCCGGTCAGGGCCAACCCGGAACCGGCCCTCCCATTTTACCCGGGTTATGGGCCGGTTACGGGCCGGGTTTGGCGTTAACCGGATCGGGCCGGGCCAAACAGTAAAAAAAATTAAAATCCACCCGAACCCGGCCCACTTAACCCAATCCGATCAAACCCACCAAAACCCGGTCAAATCCGGTCAAACCCGGTTAAAAACCGGTCAAACCCGTTTAAAAAATAAATAAAAAATCCAATATACACTATATACACTCCAATATACAATATATATTTTTTAAAAAATATATAAAGTATAAACAATTACACATATATACGTACCATTCAATATATAATTATATATGACTATACGTACTACTTTAAATAAAACATATGCTATAATAGTATAATATATATATATATATATACACTACAATATATATATATACTAATTTATAAAACATATACACATGTATACGTTAAATATATACTACTTTAGAAGATATATACACATATATATGCACCATTCAATATATATGTACTACTTTAAATAAAATATATACTACAATATAGTGATATACATATATATATATACACAACAATATGTATATATATATAGTTACATACTAATTTATAAAACATATACACTTGTATGCTTTAAAGATATACGTCTATAGAAGATATATACACATATATACGCACCATTCAATATATATGTACTACTTTAAAAAAAGTATATACTACAATATATATACAAATTTATAAAACATAAAGTAATGTATACGTTAAATATACACGTCTATAGAAGATCTATTCACATATATACACTCTATTCTATGTATATGTAATACTTTAAATGAGATATATGCAATATATATATACATTACAATATATATTTGTATAGTTATATACTAATTTATAAAATATATACACATGTATACGTTAAATATACACGTCTATAGAAGATCCATTCACATATATACACTCTATTCTATGTATATGTAATACTTTAAATGAAATATACTATAATGTATATACATTACAATATATATTTGTATAGTTATATACTAATTTATAAAACATATACACATGTATACATTAAATATACACTTCTATAGAAGATATATATACGTGTATACGCACCATTAAATGTATATAGACTACTACTTATAAAATATACTACATTATATATACATTACAATATGTATAGATATACTTATATACTAATTTATAAAACATATACACATGTATACGTTAAATATACACTTCTATAGAAGATATATGCACAAATATACAAAACATATGCTACTTAATCTAATAAATTAATAATGTTTGGTAGTAAATTAATAATATATTAGAAGTAAGTTTTTAATTTAAAGTAGAAAACTAGAAATTCAATTTAAAATTTTAAATCATTAAATAAAAAAAAATAAAAAACAACGACTAAGGAGTGAATGAATTTGGGGAATTTTATTGATTGCAAAATGATCCAAAATTTATAATTTACATGAATGAAAAATCTATAAATTATGCATCATTTTTACAACTCATTCATGTTAATATTAATGGGAACTTGCATAGGATAATCGAAGTCAACGGGGGCAAAATCATGCATTGGACTTGATTCTGCTGAGTTCTTCCGTGAAGTCATAATTTCTTCAAGTTTCAGCTCGTCGCTCGGCTCTGGTTCCATTCCTTGGTTTCTTCTTTCCGCTCTAATCCAATCTCTGAGGCAAACTAGAACATTCATTACATTGCTTCCCAATGAGTGTCGGTTGTCTCCAAGCTGCTGTCATCCCTGACTGAAGGCGCTCTCTGATGCAACGGTTGACATTGGAACATTCAAGATATCTCTAGCTAATCTTGAAAGCACAGGATATTGTGATTCATTATTCCTCCACCAATCCAGCGTGTTGATCCGTCGTCTGTGATCCTCTGGTGCCGTCCGAAGATAATATTTCAGCTCTTCCCGATAAGTTGATGTGTAAGCTCTCTCATCAATACTGTTCCAACAATTTAAATCATAAAACGAATCAGAAAAACCACTATGTGCCGGCCTTTTAGAAGATGATGGCTCCTCGGGAGGATGAGGAGCGACATTTGGAGTGATATTTGTAGGTACGGCTGAATCAAATAAATCAGCATAGTGATTATATAATTTTTCTATATAATCCTTTGCATCAGCCGTAGCCGTCCACAAATCAGGCTGTACTTGTTCAGAATCATGATTAGTATTTATTTCTAAGTTAGTATAAATAAGAGTACTAAAGTGACACATATGATTATATTTCATGCACAGATTTAGCATAACACCAACCAAGTAAATAGGAGGAATCGGAAAAAAATATTTTTTAAATTTCGTAAACATGGCGCCAACAGCTTCTTTATAACCTTCTTTATTTTTATATTGTTGGAGCAAACCAGAAATATCGGCTATATATGCCAAAATATTACAAACAGTAGGATAGTAAGCACCGAAAAATTCAACCGTAGCTACATAAAATTTTTCTAAAAACTTAATAAGATCATTAATTACAACCCAATCAGAATTATGTAGCATGCAATCAGCAGAATCAGCAAATGAACCGCAATGTTGGTTAAAAGCTAGTGTAATAGGAATTCTATATTTATAACAAGTTTTTAAAAATTCATACGTAGAATTCCATCTAGTATCAATTTCCTCAGGCATCAAAATCGGTGTAAGTCCATTTTCTTGACATTTAAGTTTAAATTCTCTAATTCTCGATCTACGATTATTTCATTGAATAAAACCAACGGCAAGATGAATTTTTTCAATATAAAGCTCAAAAAAGTCAAGACCATCTTTTACAATTAAATTATATATATGACATGCACACTTAATATGAAAAATTTCAGGCAAGGGCGGAGATAGCGTAGATTTTATTTTTGTTATAGCAGTCTTGTTGTTAGAAGCATTATCAAAAGCAATACATAAAATTTTATTTTCTATACCATAATATCCGACAATTTTAACAATAGAATCAGCAATAAATTGTCCAGTATGTTTACGATCTTCATCATATAAAAAAGCAAGAATACGTTTTTGCATCACGAAATTACTATCCATCCAATGAAAAGTAACGGTTAAATAATCATTTTTATTTACAGCACGACCAAGATCAGGAGTTAGGGACAATCTACATTGAATATTTTTTAACAATGTTGATAAATAAAAACAATATTATGAATGAAGTCTAAAAATATCAGACCGACAAGTAATTCTAGGAATACCATTAAACATAGGATTATAAATTGCTTGTATATAACGAATAAAAGCATCAGAAGAAGGAAAACTAAAAGGCAAACAACCCACAACTACCATTTTAGCTATTTCTTCCCTGTTCCTCAATTTATTATACTTTTTCGCTACTTGACCAGTTGTTGGGTCCATTCTAGTTTGCGTTGACCCACCAACATCCCCACCACCTTTTGCAATATTTAACTCTCTTTTGTGATCTTCAGCTATATGTCTCACTAACGTACCCGTGCCCCCTTGCTTGCCTCCACTTCTATGCTTATATATTTGTTGACAAATATTGCACTGCACCTCAATATCTGATATACGTTCAAAAAATTGCCATGCAATACTAGTTCTTTTACGAGGTTTTGGGGCACTGGGAGGACGGGAAGGGAGATTAACTGATTCAGATCTAACGTTAGCATCTCCTACTGCGGGTGTTTCAGCAATATTTTCATTATCTTCGTCTAAATTAACTGCATCTACTTCATTTTCTTCTTCTATACCGTAATTTTTCTGAGCTTCTACATAATCCATATCGTGAGCACCTACACCTATTTCTTCCTCAAAAGGTATACCAAGCGGTACCGGAGGCGAAGACACACGGGTATATCTATTACTTGAACTACCTCTACCGCTAGTAATTCATTTTTTACTACTACTACCGCTTCCGGGACAAAATTTTTTAACACCTTTAGCAGCGAGGTTTTTTAATTTATCCATAATATAAATTAAATTAAACTAAAAATATTCAAAATACACAAATATAATAAAATTAAATATTAAACAATTAATACAATAAATAAAAATTAAACGTAAGAGATGGAACGACAATACCAAATTTTGAAAGTATCCGAAGATTGCGACTTTAGAAACTTCCGCTCGTACTTTGTAAATGAAAAATTAAAAAATTAAAGTGAACACTTTAAGAAATTAAATATATTGAATATTAGAGAATTGAGAATTGAGATTTGAGAGAGAATGAGATTTGAGAGAGTGAAAAATTGTGTGAAAAATGATTTGAAGTTGTAGGGTATTTATAGATTTTTTTTGGGGATTAAAAAATATTTTTTAAATTTTTTTTTCTTTTTTTTTATTAAATGGGCCCAAACTAGCCGTTTGGACCCAAAAACGGCTATATAACCGTTGGGCCAACGGCTACTTTGGCCCAGAATCCATTTTTTTTTTTAATTTTTTGGGTCGGATCGGGCCGGGCCGGGCTTGGTCCAGGCCGAATTAACCGGACTCATTTTAACAAAAAAACTGGCCCAGGATCCGAAACCCTAAAGTCCTAAGGCTTACCGGACCAGGTCAAATCGAGCCGGATTAGTTAATCGGGTCAGGTCGGCCCGACCCGTTTGACACCCTTATATGTAAATAAAAATATCCAATTTATAAAACAGACATTTTGCCAAAGTATCTTTAAAAAAAAAATGGTACACTTTTTCCTTTTCCATATTCCAACTTTGTGTGGCTACTGAAATCAAGACTTAAATAATTGTACCTATCAAGAAACTTGCTCAATTTTCCACCACTCAACATTAACTAAAATATCAAACTTACACATCTCTAGGTTCATTCAAACTCACCTTTCTCTTGTTAAATTTTGCCTACTTCTTGAAAAGTAAAAAAGAAAATCAACAGCAGAGCTAGCTTGGGCCAAAGCCCAGAGAGGTTGATCATGAAAAATTATACTATTTATGAAATTATAATTTTCGGTATATAAACCATACGTCATACAACTTTTGACTACTTTGTGTGTTTTCTTCTTTATATTTTGAACCCTGTGAAAATTTTGATTCCTCCACGGTGACAACAACCATGTCAAGCTCTGAAAATGGTGTGCATATCTTAATATTTCCATTTCCAGCACAAGGTCACATGCTTCCTCTTCTTGATTTCACTCATCAACTTCTTCTTCATGGCTTTGAAATCACCATTTTAGTGACACCAAAAAATGTGCCAATTCTTGATCCTCTTCTTTCCACTCATCCGCATGTTAACACTCTCGTCTTTCCATTTCCTGGCCACCCATCACTTCCAGCCGGTGTTGAAAATGTTAAAGATGTTGGCAATTCTGGCAATGCACCAATCATTGGTGGGCTTAGTAAGCTTTATGGCCCAATAGTAGAATGGTTTAAGGCCCAATCGAATCGTCCGGTGGCTATTGTTTATGATTTTTTCTTGGGCTGGACTCATGATTTGGCCCAAGAAGTTGGCGTACCCGGGATTGTTTTTTACATTACAGGGGCTGGTTTGGTTTCCATTCTTGATGATCTTTGGAAGTATTTTGAGGCTTATAAAGGTTTGGGCCTTGTTGAGTTTAATGGGCTTCCTAGAAGCCCAAGATTTATGAGAGAGCATCTTCCTTCAGTGTTTTTGAAGTTTAAAGAGGATGATCCAACTTGGGAAATTGTTAGGAATGGGTTTATTGCAAATGGTAGGAGTTTTATGTCAATTTTCAATACTTTTGAGGCTTTGGAGAATGAGTTTTTGGGCTTTTTGAAGAAGGAAATGGGCCATGATCGCGTGTATTCGGTTGGGCCAATTAATTTGGTTGGTGGGCCTGGTAGAATTGGGAAGTCCAATATGGATGAGAGAGTCTTCACTTGGCTTGATGATTGTCCTGATGGGTCTGTTCTTTATGTAGCTTTTGGAAGTCAAAAGTTGCTCACTAAGGCCCAAATGGAGGCCTTAACTACTGGGCTTGAGAAAAGTGGAGTGAGGTTCATTTTGGTAACTAAACAATTGTCAGCCCAACAAGAGGATCAAGGTTTTGGATCAGTGCCAAAAGGGTTTGACGAGAGAGTCTCAGGAAGAGGCCTAGTAATAAAGGGTTGGGCCCCACAGGTGGAGATATTGGGGCATCGAGCCGTTGGTGGGTTTTTGAGTCATTGTGGATGGAATTCAGTGCTGGAAGGGATAGTGGCGGGAGTACTAATTTTGGGCTGGCCCATGGAGGCTGACCAATTCATTAACGCGTGGTGGTTGGTGGACAATATGAAGACATCAGTCCGAGTTTGTGAAGGTTCAAACTCGGTGCCCGACCCGATAGAGTTGGGCTTGAGAATTAGTGAGGCAATGAGTAATAATTTGTTCAAGGAGAGGGCCAGAAAAATGAGAGATGAAGCATTTGAAGCTATTAAAATTGGAGGGAGCTCTAAAAGGGATTTAGATTGGATTGTAAGAGAGCTTACCCAACTAAAAAGTTGAAAATTCATGCAAATGGGCCATACAATTTTATGTTGGGCTAACTTTTGATGAATTTGGTTGGGCCTAAGATGGACACCTAATAGGGCCACTTAATATGCAGTCTCTAACTTCAATATAAATGTATTGTATGTGGTGATGACCATGTGAGAAAGGAAATTGAGGCAAGTTGACCTTGTCTATCTTATTTGATATTAGTTCCCAAGATGTTTCATCATTTTCTTACAAATAAATGCTATTTCTCTTGATGTGTTAAAAGTTCAATCTGTTGATTGCTAATTTTAGTTCATACTGTTATTTCTGGTCTAAGTCAACTTTAAATTTAACTGAGAATGACCTCGAGATCTGAGATTAAACCTATGATTTATCGCGCCAATAGTTAATGAGATAGGAGAGATGTGTTCGTGATTAACCAGTGAGTAAGAAAGTAGTAGGAAAACAATTCTGTACAAACTAAGCAACTCAATCAAGTCACAATATCAGCTTATTCACAACAGAATACACTAGTCTTAGTAGAGATCCAAGTGTAAAAGGATCAATATTGGTCTAATCCCAGATATTAGGTACACTAAAACGACGCAAGTCACCTCATACTTTCCTCAAGCTTATCTGCAGTATAAAGAAAAAGAGCTTCGTACTTTTGGTCCTTGAGAAATAGGATCAAATGTGCCACTTCAAGTACATTGTAGGGTTAAAAGTGGCTACTAGGTTATCACAGGGTAAGGGGAACAAATGCAATACCGCGTAGTTGATACAGTCTTGAACTTGAACTCCAGTTGAATAAGAGGACAAGAGTTTGAGATATTATGCTGTAAGTAGACGTATGATTGCAGTTTCACTTCATTATCAGGAGTTACTTTTCTGGATGTGCCATTCTATTACAATAGTGTATTTAAACTATGGTGTATGAATCTCTTAAGTAACAAAAGTAACTTTCAAATGTGGCCGCCGACTGCAGGTTTGGTTTGGATTATTTACTTTAAAATGTGATCTGCCAAGGGTTTGGTTTAGATTTGCTATCCTAATGCTTGGCACTGCTCCTCCAAGAATACCAAAAACACATCCTACTATATGAATCTTCATCGATAACAGTCCCTTTGCTCAGATGATTGTGCAGGACCTTAACAGTCCCTTTGCTCAGATGACTGTGCAGGACCTATCAGAAGGAACTGCACCAAGAAAACATAAATATATTCTATTTAACATCAACTAAAGAAGAATGCTACTTTGACCTGCATTACAGAATACCATAGACAATGCTTATATACTTTTTAGAATATCAAGGTTTTGCATTATCAAAAGCCAGATACCTGTATTTCTGTTTAATGGAGTTTTAAGTGTTATTCCTGGGGTGGGCTTTCTTCATCAAACCATCTAGGGGGATCAAAACCAGATCCTCCTGTCATGTTTGAAAATAAAGTATGAGCGACATACTAAGATCTTACTCCAAGACTTATCAACAAAGCTATAACTATCTCACACAAAGCTAGGAATAGAACATGCTAAATTTTACTTCATTTAGAGTGGCCGCAGAGTTTTAAGCCAACAATTGAAACATCATTACCTAGAGGGTTACAGCGGCAAAGGCGCCATGCTGTCAAGACTGTGCCTTTAACAACTCCATATTTCTTGTAAGCGATCATGGAGTATTCACTGCATGTTGGTATATAGCGGCAACTTTTTGGCAATACTGGTGAGATTTCCCCTGTTTAACAGTCAACGGTTACACTGTCGTGCTGATCTTTATAGCATAAAAGTGAGAAATTTGAAACAGGTCAAAAGAATCATGAGAACAAAAATGTCAATTTTTGGCTAAAAAATATCCACAACTTACGTTTATAGAACTTGAGCATTGATAATGCAGCTTTGACCCCCAAATTATCTACTTCATCATCTGAATTCAAAAAGCAAGCACCAAATTTCAGCAAAATGCAATCTCAACATCTGAAACAACTTCTTCAACCCAAAATCTGTTGGAAATTGTGGGTTCAAAAGGAAGTGTCCCCTATTTTTCACTACTTATCATTCATTATTTTCTCTCCTCTTGGAATAGTCTAACTAGCCGTTATAAACTATCTGTTGGAAACTAGCCACTACCTAGTCGTTGGAGCAACACCTATTTATAGACGGTACATAGTGAACAATGACAGAGATTTCCAACTTTGCTTCTTTTCTCCTCCTCCTTCTAAGCTGGGGTTGTTTCTCTATTGCCATTAATAACTGAAAGAGCTTGTAGAATCCTCGGATAAGCCTAATTATGTTATTAATGGCGTGGGCAAAAGATCCTTAACTATAGTATCATCGACAGAACTCAAGCTAAATTATATTCTCGAAGTACTATTTTTTATAACAGAAACACCCTTCCCGGTGAATAAATTGAAGATCCAACGCATAGCAGAGTGTGCACTTGTACAGTTTTTCCAAGAAAAAATTTGCATACATCCGATGTTGTACTAAATCAATAAATACTTAACATATGCCATTTACATAAGCTTTTGATCACTTACAACAACAACATACCCAGTCTAATCCCACAAGTGTGTCTGGGAGGATGGTAAAAAGGCTTACTATAGATCCTCAGTTCAAGTAAAGCATATCCAGAAACCAAGTAAAACAAACACAATAGCGATGAAGCAAACTTTTGATCATTTACAATCATATGATGAATTATAATTTATATGTATTAGTCAATTTTCAAAAAAATCAAAATTTATATGCATCCTTGCCTTAATTTAACACAATTTGGTGCAAACACCCTATGCATGTATGTCTTTCTCCTTGCAGCTACTCTATCATATTGGGATACCACAACTAAGGTATATTTTAACCATGATTAAATTAACGTAAGCAACAACAACAACATACCCAGTATAGTCCACAGTGGGGGTAGAGCGTAGGCAGACCGTACCTCTACCTTGTCAGGTAGAGAGACTGTTTTCGAAAGACCACCAACTCAAAGAAAGCAAAAACACAACATCTAAGAAGACATAAGCAATAAAAAGATAGTAACAATGTAGAGGCATCCGAAACAACAAGTAGTAATCGATAAATAACCAAAATAAGAAAATAGTAAACTAATAAAATTATAAAAAGAAACCAAAACACAATTACCCACTCAAATTATACCCAAAAGTTGTTATGATATACCTAAACTTTACGTGGGTCTTATTAGCCCTAAACTCATTTTTTTTTTCTGTAGGCTGACATGACTGTCAAATTAGCACAAAAGGAACACAAAACTATTTCACTATTTGATAGCCATGTCAGCAAAAAAAAAAAAGCATAAAAATATAGAAAAAATGAGTTCAGAGTAATAGAACCCCCATAAGTTTAAGTGTGTCATACCGTTGCTACGACACACTTTAACTTTACATGAGTATTATTGCCCCTAAACTCAATTTTAACAAATTTTTGTCACTCTGTGTGTTGATGTAACGCCTTTATTACATAAAAACGAGGGTAACATCAAAGGTGCCACGTCAGCTAAAACGATCACAAAAAAAAAGTTAAAATTTAGTTTAAGAGGATAATAGGATCTGTGAAGTTGACGTGTGTGGTAGCAAATTTAGTCATAGTTGAGTGGTACTAGATGCTTTACTCATAAAAATATCAAAGATAATACTAGTATGAAACCAAACCCAAAACTAACTGTTACTAGGCTTCCACACCCTTCCATCAAAGGGCAATGTCCTCGATAAGCCATGTCTGAACTCGAAATTTTACATACATACCTTGAGAGTTGTTGTCGTTGGAATCCGACCCACTAATTATACATAAGCTCCGACTCTGCTGCTGCCTGTATTTCTACAAGGGCAAAAAAGAAGAAGAAGCGGAGAGTCTATTAGTTATGGTTAATGGAGAAGTGAAAAGGGAAGTAGTGGAATTGTGGAAAATGAATACTACTTTTCTCAGTGGAAAGAAAAGAAGATTTGACTGCTGCTGCTTCATGTAAGGTGACAAAATGGGGAAACTGGAAATTGTTGAGGAGTAGGTGTTGTTGTTGAAGGAGAAAGATAGCGCCATTTTTGTGAACATATCATACTCTGATTATTACTCCTCCAACTTATGGTGAGAAATGAGAGTGAATGACAATTGAGCAATGGTATGTGATAAGATTGGGCAAAAATACATAAAATTAATTTGCTTTATCCAAAAATTGATGTTTGGCCGCGAAAATTTTACATTGGGAAAGTGAACAACATAGAAGTTATATTTTGTCCTTAAACTTGTTACAAAAATAAAAAAAAAAAAACATATAATGCAGTCAAAGCTCCTAAACTTATTACCAAAGTTAAAAAAAATAAATAAATTAATACAGTTACATTTGTTTGAAATATTGATGACGGCTATATAGAAGTGTTATTATATATGTATATTAATATTTGACATTTAAATCTTGTTTAAATGTTATAAAAAAAAAGTATGCAAAATTAAAAAAGAGTTCGAATATAGAAAAATCAGATTTTCTTCCTAAGTTATGAAATATATGTCTTATAAATATAATACTATTCAAGTATGCTATATTAATATAGGTAATTTTTCAAAAAGTATACTAACAGAATAAATGTCATTACAGTTATGATGGAATGTTTTCATACAGAAGTAAAATATACCATCAAAAATTAGTTCGAGCCGTCACAGATAGCTCTGACTGTACCATGTTTTGACCGTCCATCCAAACTTATGAGTAATAGAAAAATTTCAATGATTTGGTTCATTAGTGGCATAGTGTCATTCCAAACTATACTGGGAAAGAGAACGGATTGGGGCCTACAATATTGCTCCAAAAATTGTTGACATTACTCATTTTGTAGTTGCATGTATTACACAACCATTTGAACTACAACATAATGCTCTAAGTTAGCTTGGAAAAAGGAACTTTTTGTACATCACTTGAATAACTCCAACTATGAACAACGATATTATCCTACGTCCCAACTGCTTTAATTCTCTTGTTACCTTAGACTACAATGCAACTGCCGATGGAGGACCGAACATATCTTAGAATCGATAGAAAACAAAAGGTTGATGACTGCCTCCGTGCTGTATCGCATGGCAGTCTGAAACAGGGCTCTTCTTCGCTCCTTTATCGAAGAGTAGAGCTGCTACTTTACAAGGAAACATTAGACTTGCACAGCTGCGCTATGCTACTTCGGCGATCAAACACTTTACATCTCTGCCGTAAGAAGAAACATTCATTTTGATGCTGGCGTCCCAGGTATGTTATCATATGATGTCCGGAACCGAAGGCCAGAATCAATATGTTTTGTGGAGGGGAATGGCCAGCAAAGGACATTTGGACCTAGAACCTGCATTGCCAAGGAAAACCGATTCAAACATTGATATAAATAGATAACAAGTGCGCTAAAGCTCATGCGTCCCAATGGATATCCTATAGTAAAACAAGAAAGTTACATACTATGAAAGAAAAAGAACAACGATTATAAGCAAAAAGAGAAAGCTGAAGGTTATCGTAGAAGAAGGAGAACAAACGCGTGAAAGAGAGAAAGCAAGAGGAGTAATCTCTTACTGATATCAAATTCTCGTATGCACCAATATCATATGGGTGTGAATACACATAACCTCCCTTTTCAGCAACACACATTGCTCTCACACCTTCTTGGTACTGGAGAGCATGAACAACCTTCTTAGTGTTTGGACACATAATATGCCACTGAAAAGAATTGAATGATATATGATATTGCAGTTGACAAACCTCAATTGTTGTTTTGTTTTGCAAAATCAGGTAAAAATGCCAACCTAGGAAGAAGCCCAGTGCCAAACTTAGAGGGACTAGTGTAAGTCCGGAGATAATCTATCAACATGACTAAAGCTTGAGCAAAATTGACAAATGAAAAATTCATAAAGATCAAAAAATATTCATGGGAAATTACATATACAACTCTGTAAGAGCCTTCACTTTGCAGGTCGTCCTTTGAAGAGTCTACAGTTATGCTACCAGCAAGCAAAACCTGAAGATATGAAAATATGACTTGCTAAAGGTTGAACGCAGAAAACAAATCTCAATTTACGCTTGATCAACCATATATACACAACAACAACAAACCCAGTGTATTCCCACCTGGTGGGGTCTGGGGGAGGGGGTAAGATGTACGCAGTACAGTAATAATGGAAGATAGAACGTACTTGAGAAACAAAAGATAGTCCTAGCATCCGAATATCATATACAGTACAAAGAGTGCCAAAATGCCAACTTACCAGGGAATATATGCAAGCAACAACAGCATACATAACAAAGATGAAGAAGATCTTGTAGTTTGCATGGCCCACACAATTATTCATCCACACGCAATGGTGATCCTTATATCGAAAATGAAACACTTTTAATTCAATATGCAGTACATCTTGATAAGATATAAATGAAATATAAACTAGGCATACCATTCGTAGTACACATCTGTTACATATACGACAATGATGAGTACGTGGAGGCTTATAAAGGGAACACTTTTGGCAGTATCTCAAATCCCCACCCTGTAGAATGATTCATAGAAAGAAATTACATCTCCAAAGTTTGAACAGAAACTTGATATTATCAAGTAAAGAATATTACTATTTCACAGCCATTAATGACAGCTTCATTACAACTTTTTGTTTCAAAAATAAAACTCAAGCAGAATATCAATCTCAGTTAATAGAACATGTAATTTAGTTTCACATTATCTGACCAAAAGAGAAAATATGTAATTAGCAATACTAAATATTGCTCAAAAGATATCAGTTATGCATATACTTATATATTCTGTAAAATATAAGAGATTACCAAATGCTAGAAATGTTGAACTATCAGGTCCTTAAAACTTCCTAGAGAATAGTCATCAAAACTGTTATTATTAGAGCATCAATAAACTACTATCTTGATATTCAGGATTAAAACATGATTAATTATTAGAATAAAATATATAAGCGCTAGTTGAAGTATGCATAGCTACATGTGCAAAATCACTTATTTTTCTAGCTATTCTGAAACAAAGCATGTGCAAAATCTCGAACCCCGTTACTACTTGTATAGGGTTGACAGTTGGGAAGGAGAGAAAAATGAGATGTTTTGAAGCCAAAACTAACTAAATTCAGAAGATAAAGTGAAACTGTATAGTTTTGGTTGCCTTTTGGTGTACAAAGAACTTCAGGCAGAATCTATCTTAAACTTATGGAATTCCTTCAAAAAAAAGATACGAAGGTTTTAGCTTTCCGGGTTCATGCTTGCATATTATAATCTACAGTACAGTTTTACTGCTGGTACGTTAAGACTTAACAATACCTTACCTTCTAAAGAAAAAAGAAGTTTAAACTTATAGAAAGGTAACTTTTGGTTCTCGAATTGACAGCTTAGTTGGTGAGAGTAACATAATAAAGATGCAATCATGCAATGAGGAAATAACATTTACTGGAAATTTCACAATCCTAAGATAGAGCTAAGGCAGTACTCTGTAAATGGTATAACTGCTTGCTGCTGAAGTATCAAGAAAGACCGAGCAAGTGGGGTTTGCACTGTGCACCAGTCACATTTTTCATTCCCATATTGTCCAGAAAAAGGAATTCAATTCTATGATTTTAGAAGATGCGCAAAACACCAATAATTGGACTGAAAAAAGTATTAAGAGAACCACCAAAAGTAAGGCATGTTTAGCAGAACAGAAACATCATATCTTCAGATTTATAAATAGCACTAGTATTGAATTTTCGTACACAGTAAGCATGTTTTGACACACTTCTAGAGTAAGCTACTTCTTGTAACTAATTATCTCTAGCTCCCTATCTTTGACAGTTAAATGTCCATTCCTAGTTCAATAATTGATCTCTTTAATACTTGGGGAATTAGTTTCCTGCAACCTTAAAATCTAGCAACAAGCACAGTGAAGAGCCAAACTAGTACACCAAAGCCATATCTCTCCTTCACATACTATATTCTCATTGTTTTGCAAAAAAAATAAAATAAAGCGATTAGGGTGCAAGTCATTACAAAAATAGGATAGGGTGCGAATCAAAAAAGAGGGCAATACGTTGGGGGTGTAAAACTCAATGAACTCATGACGACTTGCATGAAGATTAAGTTTTTAAATTCTCAACCATTTTCTAGGTAAGGAAACACCAGATCAATGGGGTTCTGACTTAAAGGGAGAGGTAATCACTAAATTCAAATAAGGCTCTATTCATCAGTAGTATGATATTTGTAAATTATCATCCTAGTCATTTTCTCCCCAAAAATCACCTAAATATGACTTCAACACTAAACGATTTTCTTTAACACTTGAAATCATCACTAGACAATACATTATACTACTATTCTTCTTTCTTTCTTTTCCGATGGCAGTAGCACCTCAACTAATTCTATGCGATACCATCCACCTCCCACAAGAAACAGATACCAGATACCAGGGTAAGAGATCGCCTAGTGTGTTTTTGTCTATGCTGATATACCATTACTGTGGTGTCCCGGCCAGCTTGCGTGCACCCCGACTAATTCCACGGAGTACCTCCCACCAGCAACAGGTGCCAGGTAACTCTGTCCAACAAGGTTAGAACAGAAAGAAATCACTTGGTGCTTGTTTCTGTTGGGAGTTGTTGGGAATTGAACCTGAGACCTCATGGTGCTCAACTCATTTCATTGACACCCTGTGGGTGCCATTACTACCATGTTTATCCGACCAGCTTTCCTTAATCCAAACCTAAATGTGAAAAATAATCCAGAGAATATATCTATTATACCAACTGAAACAAATTCTAATATGTATTGCACACTAAACACAACAATCAAGCAAGAAATGATCAATGCACTATGCCTAAAGACACCAACTGGAACAGAGCTAAGCAAGGCAGAAGAATCAATGGCTGAAATGACACAAATTCAATCGAAATAGTCTACCAAGAAGGCGATTGAATCAAAGCAAATGTAAAAGACTGAAAGCGACGAAGGAATCAAAAGCTGGGAGAAAATAAATATTAAGACATAGAATTTTTTGGTTTGGTGGTAGTGTACAACACCGTGTCAGTCGTAGTATTCGCCTATTCATGTAGTCTTCGTCTTTTGATATTTGATATGTTGTTTATTATGTTTAGGTGATCACACCTTGTTGTTGATGTTATGGTTCCTTGCATATATGCTCCACATTGCTTTGCTATTAGTTGTCATATTTCTCTCTAGTACTATTTTTTCTTTTAATTACTTCTTTGATCTAAACTTGAAGGCAAGTTCTCCAGAGTGGTGGTTAGAGCAGTTACTTTGTATGGGGGAGGGGGGTTTCGCTGGTCATTCAGGAACTCTCACATTCAGAAGATGAAAGTGGAGGAGATGAGAATGTTGTGACGAATGCATAGGTAAAATAGGAGAGATAGAACTAAAAATAAGGATATCCAAGACAAGGTGGTAGTGATGCTGGTGGAAGACCAGATGCAGGAAGCGAGGTTGAGATGGTTCAGACATGTGATGCCTTAGGAGGTGTGAGAGGTTATGGATGGATTCAAGAGAAGTAGAAGTAAACTAAAGAATTATTGGCGAAAGGTGCTTAGACAGGACATGGCGCAGTTGCAGCTTATCGAGGACATGACCTTAGATAGGATGATGAGGAGGACATGAATTAAGGTTAAAGGCTAGTAGGCAGGAGTGCGTCTTTACTAGTACACAAGCTAATAATTCAAAAAAATATACCCCTCCCTAAATTTTTACTTGTCACATTTTACTTTATGAAAGTTAATTGACTAAACTTCAAAGCTAAATTGAACTACATTAATTTAATATTTTAAATTTACACGTTCAAAAACTATACAAAAAAAATAAAATGAAAAAATACATATTAAAATATTGATCAAATTTCATGCAATTTGACTCTGAACAAGCATAACATAGACAAGTAAAAGTAAACGGAGAGACATTCCAAACCAAAAATGATAAAATGAAAGAAATGGAGAAAAACCTTGCGTTTGATCTCATGAACAATGTGATCAGGATGTTCAACGTCAGGTACAAAGGAGCTAGGAACTTGACCCGGATCGGTATATATAGCAAGGGCATAATTGTAAATGCACATAACAGCTACGACGGTGAAGAAAACGGCGTTAAGCATACCGGGAGAAGACCAAAGACCAAACCACTCATCAATGAAAACAAACACCGTTGAAAAGTAAATGAAGGCAATGGCAGCTATGACGACGGTGACGTGGAACGAGAACACGCTGCCACGTTTCATTTTCCGACGGAGGAGGACTACCGCCGGCGAGAATTTAACGCCGGTGGATCTGGATGGGTGGGGGTGGGTGGAGTTGGGGGCTTTAATTAGATGCGTTGGTTGGTCCAACTATTTGTTCCACCAAATACTATGCGAAATTTTGAAGTATTTTACTATTACTACCAACTAATTTCATTTTTCAATTTTTTTTTTGTCTACTTATTTATTTCTCAATTACATGTTCGACGCTTAATTTGAAATTTTAAATAACTTTTATTTTTTTCATACGAAATTCATTAATAAAAAAAAGGAGAAAAAGATCATATTTGTCATCTCTATTTTTATAAAAAGATTATATCTATCCACCGTCAGAGTTTTTTGATATACTTTGTCTTGCTATTAATTATTGGATACATATTTATGAGCACTAAATTTTGGTTGGAAAAAAGATAATTAAACATTATTCCATTCTATCTTAATTTTTCTATTATTGTACTCCTTCCGTCTCAATTTTTTTAATTTAATTTTTTATTTTATTTATCTTTTTTTATTAATTAAGAAGACATTAATTATTTTTTCTTCAAATTAAAGTGCAAATATTATTTAATAAAGAAACTATGATAAATTAGACATGTTATTAATTATTTTTTTAATCAATGTGTCATCTCAATTTGAGACAAGTAATTTGGAACGGAGGAAGTATATAATATGAGTGTTTTGCATATATCTCATGTCAGTTATTATAAATTAATATTTTGATCGAATTATTATAAATTTATCACACTTACAATTTGTAAAGACACACTCTATGTTGAGTATATGTTGGAGTCATAGTACATGTTAGTTGAAATTTGTTGTATTGATTTGTACTTTTACTACGTACTACCAATCAAGTTTACATTCATTGTTTTCTCTTTAAATAAAAAATAAAAAAATTTCGAACGAGTTCCACGTTTTAATATAAAGCAGATGGTTACCTCCTTTTGGAACGATTAAATTAAAGAAATTGAGTTTTATTCTTTGACAGTGTAAAAAATAATTACATGCTAAAGTGGAACAATTAAGTTTCATTCATTTATGGAGTACAAGAACGATGAGTCGATGACATATTGATTATTGAAGCATAATTTTTATCCCCTAGACTTTTAAAATTCTTAAACCTTTTAATGAATCATATTAATTATATTACTCCCTTAGTTCAGTTTTACTTGTCCAATATTAACATGAATGCATACCTTACAAAGTATAGAAACAATAAATATGGAGATAATTTACTAGTATATCATCTTTTAATTACAAATTTAATACTTTAATAAATGCATTGGGTAATAAATTATATTTCATAGTAAAGGTAAAATGGATACAAAATAATAAATTATCACTTGATTTTTGATCAATACTATTCATCATCTATTTTTAGTATAATAGATAATTAAAGACGTATGGAGTCCTCGGTAATAATGACTACATTTCAAATGTACTTGAATAATGCTTATTAGTAATAATGATCTGAATTTTTTTTCTTCTGCACCATCGTTCCAAATTCATTTTTAAGTTACTGTACGTATTTGCTGAAATGTTTAAATCTAGTGAGGCAGAATAGTTGCCAAATATATGTTCAAAGCCATAAGACGAGATCAATAAAGAGTTAAAAAGAAATAAAATTCCATTTATTCTCACTTGCATAGACTGTAAAAGGGAATCCTACTATAAAATAGTTACAAAAGGCAGTCAAATTTTTCACCCTCTCCTTAAGACCATGACAATGAAAAGGCCAGTCAGTTTCAACAAAAATGAATAATGTTAAAGCAAATACACCAAAACACAAAGGACCAAAAAAAATCAAGACAAGAAATTAGCACTGAGGAAGATCAGATGGAGGTGGAATGAGTTTTTGATTGGGAAGCTTTCCATCTAAAACAAGCCATGCCATCTTCAATCCCCAACTTGTATGCACTTCCAAGTGACAATGCATAAACCAAACACCTACAACATAATTCAAAACATTCATTAATTTTGCATTAATTCTTTTTATGTTTCACTGGAATACAAATTCTCGAAATCTAACTTCGCTCGTATTTTGTTTTTATTTTGTGTTACACTGTTTGACCAGACATTTTGTTTATAAAGAAAGAGTAAAACATTTACTACCCTGAACTATGACCAAATTTGTTACGATGCACTCCAACTTCACGCGGACCTGATTACCTCTGAATTGAATTTTAACTTATTTTTGTCATTCTTTTTTATTGACATGACACCTTTTGTCAACCTTTTAAACCGACGTGGCACAAACATAGGGTAATAAGACCCCAGTAAAGTTAGAGTGTGTCGTAGCAACTTTGGCTATAATTTAGCGATACTGGATGCTTATCTCATAAAGAGCAAAATACCTGTTGAAACCTGTCGTCTTTAACATGTCATGATAGTTAGGTATGTGGCTATAGAGTCATGCCATTCAAGTGAAATTATTCAATTTCAGACATAAAAAGGTATTATTTTTGTTGAACAAGCCAACAAACTAATAGTGTCATATAAAACAGAAAAAGTGATTTAGTCTACTAACCTGGATTATCAGCTAAAAATCGAATAGCGACCCAACCGCCAGATGGCACACCTATAGTATTTCTCTCAACAGGGTCAATGAGATTGAATTTAGCAGGATCCTTATTAAGGTCAAAGTTGCCAAAACCTTGGCCAACAACAAAGAAATTGAAGCCATGAAGGTGAAGAGGATGACTTTCAGCACCAAGAATGCTTGTATCTTGCATGATTAGCTCAACACTTGTATTAAAAGGAAGTACCAAAACTTTAGTACCATTATTTACCATTGTGTTATTTGGAGGATTCCCTGTATAATTGAACCAATTCAAAGGATTGACAGGAAAATAAGGACTATAAACACCCTTTGATTGTCCAGAAAAATGAGATTGGAGTAGAGCAATTGTAGGTTGTACAAATGAAACGTTATTAATCGATGCTGCGAATTTGGTCCCGTTAGGACCTTGACAAGTTTGGTTCTTGTCACAAGGGTTCGTGCCAAGGCCTACTGTGAAAAAGAAACGTTTGTCAACGTTTTGTGGTACGTTAGCAGGAAATTGAGAGTTTGCCAGACTCCGAAACCTTTTACTGAAATTAGCAGCAAAGGTAGTATCATTTAGGGGAGGTAAAACAGGCTTAAATAAGGGAATTTTCTTCACTGATTTAGTCGAATGAAGCGTTGGCGATTCGTATTCAAGAATTCCAGCAACAGTGGAGTTGTCAAATGTGCCTTGGCCAGTGACATAGGGTCTAGCAGACATGAGAAAAGTGGCATCAGGGTATTCAGATTTGGTTTTCAAAAGTACATTTGTGGTTTGTCCTGGTGTTAGAAGTAGTGTTTCAGTGTCAAATGGTTTGATGTATAATGCATCAGCTTCAACTACTGTGAGTGTATGATTTGCAATGCTGAAGAAAAGCTCATCATTCAGTGCAGCATTGATCATACGTAGTAGGTATGTTTTTCCTGGCTTGACCTTTAGCTTGAATGTATCTGTCACACACCATTTATTGAGCACAAGTTAGTGTTATAGAATTATTTTTGAGTTAAAATATTTACACTATCAGGTCGTTCAAAAAATATGTATATTTAATTTTTTAAAACTAAAGTATGAGATTTATAATCTTGAAAATAAGACAGTTTACTTACTACAATAGGTAAATATGACATGATGGCGTAACAAATCCTTTCATAGGTTGATGGTTTATAGTTTATATGACTTGAACGAAAATGATAGTGCAAAAAGATATTTGGTCATTTAAAAGTCAATTACACATAATTTCATATAAGAAGAATGGCATTGTTATTGAATTTAAGTTACAAACATCGTAAGTGTAGAACAAAAATATACTATCAGGTCATTCAAAAGATATTTACACGCAGACCTTCTTAAAATGTGAGATTCGTAATTTTGAAAAATTGAACAAGCTAATTAGTACAACCGATAAAGTTAACCGGCATCACATATACTGATAGTATAAAAATCTTGTATATTTAATGATTGACTAAAGAAAATATAGGATATACTAAATTAAAGCTAAAAGTACCTTTTGCAGAGCAATTGTACAAGGGCCCTGGAAGGCCATTGATGGTGTAGGCATCAGAGACATTTGGGCCTCCACCAGTTTGTAGTGCCTGGCTAATAATGGCCTCAGGATCAGCATTGAACCATTCTCCTAAACATCCCCCAAAAAAATAAATCACAAATATTAATTTAGATAGAGAAATTATACTATTGGATCATAAGAATTAACTTAATTGTGTATATATAGATGGATAATTGAGTGTATACCTAAGATGATAGGGACTTCCTTGTATGGTTTGACAAAAGGGTAAGATACATTTTCCTTTGGAAGGATAATTAGAGGACCATAAACAGTAGATCTTAGCCATGAAATATGTGCATGCCACCACAAAGTCCCTCTTTGCCCAACAATTGTGTAGTTGTATACATAAGTTTGGCCAGTTTGAATGGGGCATTGTGTTATGTATGCTGGTCCATCTGCCCATCCATTACGAAGTTGTCTAACTCCATGCCTGTTCAATTGAAAAAAAAAGAAAGAAATTAATCTTATATGTTAATCATCTAAAAAAGAGATTAACTTTTATATGCTACTAATAACTTTATAAGATCTTTTATGCTATATGATCATCTAAAAGATAAGATAACAACAGGCAGTTGTTCACAACAAGTGTGCTTAGTTATATGGAAAATAAAACAGTTAACCTACTACCATCGGTTAAAATACACTATTAGCATACAAAAATAAAATCATGTAAAAAGGACGCGAATGTATTGTGAATTTTCGCCGATTGTCCCATGGGCAAAGAACTGTTTTAAAAAAAAAAGAAAACAAAGAATTGTTGCACTTGCCAAGGTTCGAACCCGAGTTGTTGATGCAGAAATACACACTTTTGACCACTGGACTATACTTTCCTAGCTTGTCAAGGGTGTGCAACAACACGTATATAACCATAAATATCTATATTTAATCTATATACTTGAAAATTTTTTCCGACGAAGGGTGTTCATCTGACCACCATTCGTCGGCTGTGGCTCCGCCACTGATTTTGAGACAATTGTTTAGTAAATGATCCTCTTATTATTTATCTTTCAACTTATACGGACCTTGAGATCACGATTTAAAGATCCTTTTGGAGCATACTACAAATCTTATGAGAAAATGTTAAACTATAGACGTTAGACGATAATCCTTGCTTTGTCTGTTCGAAAGGCTATATGTGCACAACTTTAAAAAATAGAGAAGAAATATAAATGATGACCTAAAAAGGGACATTTGCATAAAATAGTCAAATTTACTAATTAGAAACATATGGTCCAAAAATTATACCAATGAAGGGTAATATTGTTGGGAACATGGTTGGTGACTTTTATAAGTAGACGATCACCCTCCCTTGTCACAATACGAGGCCCTGGGAATTTTCCATTGACTGTCACTATGCTCTTTGTATGACATAATCTTGTCACGTTTTGCATTGTAATCTACATAAATAAATATTCAAAAAAGAAGAAAAAATGTGAGCAAGATCAGTAAGAAAAAATTGCACATTTGCTAGTATATAAGTATGATGGGTAGAATGTGCTCGCTCTGTTTCAATTTGTTTGATCTATTTTGACTTGACACAAAGTTTAAGAAAATAAGAAAAGATTTTGAATCACGTGATATTAAATTAACGATACGTCTAATGTATCAAAATGCCCTTTAATATCGTATTCTTAAACATGTCAAAGTTGCTAAAAAGAAAAGGATCGTTCTTTTTGAAACTGACTAAAATTAAAAGGAAAGTAAGCTAAACAAATTATTGAAACGGAAGGAGTAACTTTTATTGCTATCATACATTGAACTCATAGTGTCTGGTGATGGCTTGTGCAGGCTGAGGGATTAGACATAATGCTAGAAAAGCAATGATCAACATTGCCATGGGGACTAATGATGGAAAAGTAATAGGAGGAGCCATCAAGTTAATTGTGATGCCTCTATTCTTTGAAATTTGAATGTTGTAGTATTGGTTGGATGAAAACTAGCTCAAACATTTGACGTATATATAGGAAAAATATTGATGGGGGTACTATATGGATTAGGTGATGAAAATAGTATAGTTTAAAGTAGAACAATAGGGAAGACTGGAAGTTCAAAATTTAATTTCAACATATTAATTATTTGTAAAAAATGACCAGCAACTGTAGTTGGAAAACATCTTTAGAGTGTTTTCAAAGACAATCTAGTTCTGTATGTTTTAATTTTATATTTTGTTGACTGAGGTTCTAAAACTTTCCTTCGTCGTGATGTTAGGGCATCCAAAAGCTTGCATGATATTGACCATTTACATATATGCGATAACTACTGCACGTGTGATACTAATTCAAAATTTAAAATTTATGAATTTCTACGATAAAAATTTGGTTCGTAATTAAATATTTATAAATATTAAATTTCTTAATAAATATTTAAGAGTATAGATAAAAATTATTGCGTTCTCTTGAACCGTATACTTTAGATTGGCCCCTGCATGTGCGTGGTTTCTATCTTTCTTTTGTTTGGTTTCCTTTCTGAGAAAAAGGGTTAAAACTGCAAAATATATTTTCCCCTTGTCTAATGTTTGTCAACACATTTTTTCATTTGACTCATTAAATAGGATATGCTTATCGTGGATTTGATATAATTGAATTTATAAGTGAGTTAAAAATAGGTGTGTTACGTACGATTCAACCTTATTTTACATTCGATTTATTAGTAGCTAGACTTCTAGGTGATAAAAGGAACAGTTAACTGAATAAAACAAACAAATTTGAGTGAGTCGAGGTTGTTCGTGATTGTAATCGAGAGCAAATCCGAGCTAAATGAGATGTCTATGGAACTAACAATAACTATGCAAATATTCAAGAGCAAAAAGAAAAACTTGGAGATTAAGTAAAAACTGTTGTATTGATTGAGAGAGTGAGAGAGCGTGGGATGGCAATGGGGCGGTGCAGATTTAGGTTATGTGGGGCGATGCGGGTTCTAGACTTTGTGGGTATGGGGCGGGTTTAAGTAATTTTTTTTAAATGATGTGGTGCGGGGCGAATTGCAGGTATATGCGGGTTTAAACTGAAAAAAGTTAAAAATTAGTGTTATTCTCGTGAATCTACCTAAAATTATATGTATTTTTCACTTAAAATTTTATGATACTTAAAACAACATGTATAACACTACAAATAAACAATTTTATAACTTTTTAAATTTCTTTATCATCTTAATGAAAATTTGATATTTGATCATTACTTGTACACGTGATACTTTTTTGACGATTTCTTAGTGAAAAGTGATATAATAGAAATAGGTTGTTACGATTTCCTAGTATTGAAACTATTATGGTTTTCAATAGAGTTACACACTTTTCAAAAAATAAAAAAATAAAAATGTGGAGCGGTGCAGTGTGGGTATGTGCGGATATGAGTGCGGGGCGGATTTAAAGATGATGCGGTGCGGTGGAGCGATTTTAAAATTTGCGGATTTAGAAAAAACCCGCACTGCTCTCGCATCATTGTCACCCCTAGAGAGTTTATAAGATCGATCCGATGCCTTTACAAGTGAGTGAGGACGATTATTTATAGTTTAGCCAATCATGATTTGAAAGTAATGCCCTAAAAGACAAAGGCCTATGCAGGCGCACAATGTGTCGGATTCGTTAGTGAGCCAACTAATATTTCTCAGATGCTTCGCTCCGTGTGGGCTCGTCCGCGCTCCTAAAAGGTCTAATATTCTTATCCCCTATTGTCCCTTGTGCCATGTCACTAAGGACAATGACAAGTACTCATTCCCTTATCCTTTACGAGAGGATGTCTTTATTGCTGTTAATCCGAAGGAAAGAAACTCTTCGTCATCGTAGCTCTCGTTGTTGCGCCATACATTCGAGCTACCTACCCAGATCGTGGCGCGTGTTCTCGCACTAATTTTGCCCCATACAGGATGTTCCTACTATAAACAAACATTAGATAGAATTAAATATACGATAAATACGGGATATGATAAACATATTAGTCATTACTCATTACTATGCTTTAAAATCATTTAATTAAAAAAATACACTTTAAATTAAACGTGTCAATTATTTATCCAAGAAACCTTGTGAAAGTTTCTCGTTAGCGTTTTCAAATTTCAATCCAAGGAAGTTGTTAAATGTTCGCAATCAGTAACGTACTTGCTTGTAGTATAGATTAATAGTAATTTTTATTTTAAAAAAAGATTCATATTGTTCTAAGTGTTTACATTTGTACATATATACCCTCTTATCAAATCTTAACACTTAGCAATTGATGGTTCTAATGATGGTTACATATGCTTTTTTATCAAGTTAAATCATGGGGGTCGTAATCTTATTGAACTCACAACATACTTGTCCATTGATACTTAAAGTAGGCACATGAGCATATTAAATAATTAAGCATATGTTTAAACAGTTTAGCAAATAATCATGTCAATGTCAATGTCATTCCAATAATTAATAAAGTATTCTGGTAATGCATAAACTCTAAGCAAAATGACATATGTTGTCTAGATATTATTTGTAAATGACGAAGAGGCAAGAGTATGACACTGATGTCCTTGTTACAAACGATATTTTAGCAATATGGTCTTTTTTCTTTTAGGAGATCGATCAGACAAAAATTAATTATACAAGGCAGGATCAAGTTCTTCTATTTAAATTCTACTTAACATATTAATAAAATATTTCTTTTTTTTTTAATTGTATTAAAAAAATGAGAGAGACAGAAAGACATTGATGTAGTAAGAGCGAAATCTTGGTAAACTCAGTTGGTTGGCAACCTGAACTCTCATCTTGTTAGTGAGAATTCGATTTCCCACCTTGTAATTCCCTACCCTATTAAAAGGGCAGTCCGGTGCACTAAAGTTTCTGCTATGTACTGGGTTCGGAGAAGATTCAGACAATAAGAGTCTATTATAAGCAATCTTACCTTACATTTCTACCGAAGGTTATTTTCACGACTTGAACTTATAACCTTCTTGATCACATGAAGACAACCTTATCAGTTACTCCAAGGCTCGTCTAGTAATTTCTACCCTTATGGGGAAGGAGGAGAGGTGAAGAAGCTAAAATTGGTGAGAAAGGGGTTTTCATCCCTTTGGTATCTCACAATTCTAAGTAGTTAACTGGACATAACAGTTGGAAAGTTTGGTTGTAGGACCAATTTGTATGTTGAGTATTTTATAGAAAGCAATGACAGCCAGCTTTTGCTTCATTGTACATTCCTTTATATCAATCCAAAGTCTGACTAATAGTGACTATTCAAACTACACGAACATTCTATCACATATATGTATTCATAAGAATTCGATAGTCTTTGATCCAAATTTTATATACATTCTGAAATTCACTTAATTATGTACATGAGTAAACTATCCAAAACCAATTAAACAAGAAGAATTATTATTCAGAACTTTTAAACTTAAAAATTTCACATTTGGCTCTACCAAACGTTCACACATAAGAACAAAATCTGGAAAGAGAACAAAAAAAAAAGAGTAGGTAAATTACTATTTACCTTCACATTCTGGCAAACAAGATATAAAAATAAGAAAAAATAAAATTAGCAAACTTAAGTCCATAATTAAGCTAAGTAGCAATATTTGTGAATTAGGAAAAAATCCACAAGTAGCAAACTTAAGCTCATAATTAGACATTTTATAGCAACGGTTTTATAATTATTCGAAATAACAACTTGTATATGAATTTGATGCGTAAGACAACAATAAATACATATAAAGATACAGTTAATGGTCTTATTTTTAGATAACAACTTGAGTTTAAAAGATAAAGAATTTCAATTTCCTTAAATCACGTTCACCCAATTAATTAAAGATTAATTGAATTTTGTATTTCTAAAAATAGGAAGCCTTTTATAATGAGTTTCAGAACTCAAAGTAGGTTTGAATGATTTAAAAAATATTTTTTGTTATAAATATATTTACATTATAGTGAATGTCTATATAGATAAGATCTATCAAGATTTGAAGTATCTGTCTTTTAGTCAGAAAGTAAGAGTAAATTTTCCCTATAAATAGAAATGCTTCCTTCATTGTAAATCATCCTCAAGGATGTCAATAGAATCCCTCAAGAGAAATAAGATTAACTATCTATATTGGGATAATACTCAGAAAAATACCTGAACTTTGACCGACTTTTCAGTTGAGCATATTGAATTTTGCGGGGATCCTATTACCTCCTAGACTTTTTAAAGTGGATTTAATTCTCCCCGAAATTCTATACTTAGTTTTGGTAGCTGGCGGTGTAATAGACGCGCCAATTTCATTTTTACACGTGTATTGGCGCGTGTAATACACACGCCAAGTTCATATTTACACGTGTCCAAGTGGACAGATATATGCCATTAAAATACAAAAAAAAAGTCTAGGGGGTAATAGGACCCCCGCAAAGTTCAGTATGCTCAACTGAAAATCCGATCAAAGTTCAGATATTTTTGTGAGTATTATCCTATCTATATTCTCTATTCTTCTACTTTGCTTTATATTTCATAACACATTATCAGCACGAGACTCTATCGTCTCAAATTTGAAGGCTAAGGTATTATTTTCTTTCTTTTCACATTGCTAATAATCTTACAAAATCTGAGTTCGTTGCCTCAAGCAAGAACTACCTTTCATGAGTGTTGAATGCTGAAATTCAATTAGATGCTATGGGTCTTGGAGACGCCATAAAGAAAGAAAATACAATATCTAATCAAAATTGCGCTAAGACTATGATTTTCTTACGTCATCATCTTGATGAAATTTTAAAAATTGAATACCTTAGTACTAAGGATCCACTTGTTTCGCGGAATAGCCTAAAAGAAAGATTTAGCCACTTGAAGATGGTTACCCTCCCAAAAGCACGATATGAATGCATGCACCATGAAAATAAGATGTCAGATTCAAGCCCCATCGATTTATGCCTAAAACGCCTTTATATGAAAAAGACATTGAGATTAGATCTCAATACACTATATTGATGATATTATGATGAGTAAGATAAAATAATAGGTGTTTGGTGAAAAGTCATGAAACATGTTCCATTTATATGCTCTATTCAATGAAGTGAATATGGTAGTAATATATGATAAGCCTGAAAGATATGACAATTTGCTCCATTCTTGAAGTGAATGTGGTAGCAATATAGGAAAATTCTCTCTATCATATGTATGCCTCAATTTGCTCCTAGAGTAGCAATATCATGAAAAAGGTTACAAGCTATCAAAGTTTGATACAATTAAGACACTATTATATTCCATTCCTGGGGAATGAGTATTTTGATTGTTTTAAGTACATATCAATTTACTAAGGTGAATGTGATAATATTTAGTAAAGCTTATTAATCCAAACGTGCATTTGATTGTGATGGTATCACAACTCACCTCCGAAAGAGGCAGAATAACTGAGAAAAGTCATTTTGAAATCTACTTCTGAAGTAGTAAATCTAGAAATTATTCATGTACTAGTAAATTTGAAATTTACTAAAGTAAAGGTACATGTCATGGTAAACTTGGAGTTTGCTAGAATAAAAGTTCATAAATTGACATGAACAATTGCGACATTCCAAAGGTGTGCATATTAAGTATTAAACAAATATTGAAGAATCAGTAAAATCTTCATGAACTTTTAATGTTGTTTGTTCTAATGATAAGTTGGTTGGACCAACTAATGTTGGGATTGGATCCCTTAAACTCTGAAAATTATAAAAGGTGAATAAGGGTCCGTTCACCTATCATGTGATATGATGAAAAGATGCATCAATTAGATGATTACATGTACATTTATCGTCAACCTACGTTTGACACTCATAAAGTTGCTTGCTCAGTAAAATTGAGTTAAGAGCATAACTTTCAGACTGTGTAATCAAGACAATTCATCTTGATGATGATGGTTTAGCATTGAATGCCTTCGATAAATAGATAAAACATTGCTAATGAGAACAATAGATTCATATGTTGGTTTGAAATATCATATACAAAAGTACTTGTATGCATCAAACCAATAAATTATGATTAATTCCACCTCAAAATTTGTTCTAATTCAGAAACCAGACCGTAATACCTCAGAAAATTTTTTGTTGAAATTTTGTGCGTAAACGTGTTGGGTTCTATCTTCTAAAATAAATTATAAATTTTTCCATGCGGAATGTCTTAGATTATGACCCACCATTGCGTAGAGTATTGAATAAGCTTTCCAACAATATGTGGATCATCTAAAATGGACACCCGAGCGACGAGTTATGAACATTGCGATCGAACCGTGAATAGTAGTGAACAGTAAAACGTGCAGGAAAAAGTACTGAGGTCTGACGTATTTTTGCTTCAACTTTAAATAATCATAACTACTTGTACATAATGATCTGGGTGATCTACTATATATTAACGGAAAGCTCTGCGAGTCCTCTTTCCAATGAAATTGGTTTCATCCAATTTGTCTATTGGAGCAAAAAGTTATGGTCGATCTACTTCGGCCTATCAAAAGTAATTTTTTGGGTCAACTTCAAATGATCATAACTCCTCATATACAATGATCTGGGTGAGATACTATATATCAACAGAAATATATGAGAGTCCTCTTTCTAATGAAATTGATTTCATCCAATTTGGATATCGGAGTAAAACGTTATGGTTGATCTACTTCAGACTATCAAAACAGTCTACCAAAGGACAGATTCGAGAATTATTTGATTTTTAGGGGCGTTTTGGTCACTCTCCCTTACCCAAAATCCGTCCAAACCCTAGATTAAAGCCTATTAGAAGCATTATATGTTATATTTCAACAAATTCTCAAAAAGAAAACCCTAAGCTCCTATATCCAACTTCAAGAACCTCCAAAGTTCACCATTAATTCTGTAAATTTATTCAAGATTCCAAGTTCCTAGTTCAAGAACTCCAAGAACCATCATTCAAAGGCACGATTAATATCTCAAAAATGAGTATCGATCTAAAGTTCATCATTCAAGGTATGTGGGGTTTTTCAACAAGAACTCTCTTTCGTTCTTGTGCCTAAAAGTAATTTTCTTTACAAAGGCATGATTTTTATTGGACTTTTTACGAATTTGAAATATGAACCCATATCTTGTGATGATTATTATGAAATCTTGATGTTTATGATTTTGAAAGATGAATTTACATGTGTGGAGATATAAAGCATGAATCTTGAACGATATTTATTATGATTTTGATATTTGGGTCGTAAATCTCCATTGGAAATTATATTTTTTTTTTGAGAAAGTGTGTGTTATAAGCACGTTGATGTTGAATATTTGAGATATTTTGAATGATTTGACCTTTTGGTCTTAATGGAGTTGTTTTGAACCCGAGTGTGAAAGAAATCCACAACGTGGTTGATTTTGATAGATGGGAAGCATGATGGCTCCCGATGTATATTTATATATTACTGAAATTGTTTTGTTGTGGATTGTCTTTGAAATGATCTTAGCTAAGTCCGGGAGAAATCTGTAGCACCGAGTGGGAGGTGTAAAGCGACCTTACTTCCCTAGAACTACATGCCCCCGTAGGAGTGAGCCTGAGGCTGATTTATATAGTGATCCCTAGTTTGTGTGGATTTGATATCGATAGTCCTACTCCGATGGCAAGGATAAGACGGCTCTCCCCAACGTGGGTTGTATGTTGTACTCCATGTAGCTCACCTGGTTTATGTCGGTTATAGGATCTCCCAGCGTGTGTGTGTTTCCTTGTGTCTATGGTGAATGGTGAAGTGATTTGAAAGTGGAATTGAGAAAGTTATTCTTTCGAAAGATTTAAATGATATTTACATTATGATAATTGATATTCTTGATGAACTGAAAGTGATTGACAAATTATATGATGACTCACATGTGTTATTGTACTTATTTCATCCTCTCATGATTATGATGATTTTCTTCGGGCTATGTGAGTCTTTCATACATCCTGCATATTTCTTATAAATATTTATGATGATAATGTTTATACAACTGTATACACCCCCATATACTCGGTTTCTTTCCCTGGTACTGACCCACATTTTCGGATGTGGGCTGCATTTTCTTAGAATGTAGGTTCAGATGCTCAGTTCTAGGTTCGACAGTGATTCTTTGGGCATGCTGTTCTACATCCTCTATTGTGGTGAGTCCTCATGTTCTGAGAACGTGATGTCTAATGTTGGTTTCACAAAATTATTTACATTTGATACCTGAGTATGAGTCAGTTGGGGCATGTCTCAATGGCTCACTGGTTTTATTGATTTTCTTAGAGGCTTGTCAGATTAGTATAGATGTTGGGAGTTGTCTAATAAGTCGTATTTTGTTATCTTTCTGAAATTCTTTTATTCTTGGATGATGATTACTCTGTTGATATTTGAGGGTTATTTATGAAAACCCCATTGATTTGTGTTGAACTGAATGAAAATGGATCAAAGGGTTAGCTTGGGGCTACTCGTAACCTCAAGCATTGTGTGACGCTCTGGGACTCATTTTTCGGGGCGTTACACAGACGTTGTCCATCTAATATTTAAGATGGATTCCTCAAAGAAGATGGATGATGTATGCTAGTTTGCCTAAAATAAGGGGGAGATTATAAACAACTATGAATATATTGGGAATTATCATCAGATCCTTATTCAAAAGATAATTCAAGTCAAATCTCAAAAGCAACTCATATTTAAGCTGCAAGTGCTCCTATTTTTTGTCTCTAAAGGATAAATTCTATACATGTGTGAAATGTGGTAGACAAATTGGTTCTAAATAAAATAATCCTTAAAAAAAATAAGGAGCAAATAATCATTATAAGAAGGCAATGTTGTAATACCCCGAGAATTTCAACTAATAGTAGAAACCTATTTCAAGCTCATTAGAAATAAAGTTAGTGATTTGGTAGCTACATGATCTAGCGTGATGAGTATTAGGGCCTCAAAAGTGTCCTAGCTATTAGACGAATCAAAACATGCCTTGCCGATTGAATTCTTGAGATGGATATTGGTATTATTAACTTCAAATGAGCATATATCTTGTTATACTATGAATTTCTAAGTTCATGACCCACCAAAATATAGATAATTGAATTATCTTTCCAATGATATCTATTTTGCCAAAATCCATTATCGGAGCAAAGAGTTATGCCCATTTTACTCCAGCGTATCAGCCTAAAAATTTCATGATGACATTTTGTGACGACTTGTCAAAAGCCTGACGGCTTGTTACAAATGTCGTCACTATAAGCAGAAAGTCACAAAATCCAACATTTTGTGACGACATTTTGTGACGACTTGTCACAAGCCTGACGGCTTGTCACAAGCCTGACGGCTTGTCACAAGCCTGACGGCTTGTCACAAATGTTGTCACCATAAGCAGAAGGTCACAAATCCAACATTTTGTGACGACTTGTCACAAAATGTCGTCAACCTTAAGCCGAAAATCATAAAATCCACTCTTTTGTGACGATATTTCGTGATGACTTGTCACAAGTCTGACGAATTATCGCGAATATCGTCAGCTATTTTTTTCAGCAATTTAACGATGTTTTGCAAGGGTATTTTGATCTTTTTCCTGCACTTCCCACGACTTATAACCCTCAGATAATGTATTTTCTTCTATTTCTCTTTAGTTAAACATCTCAAAATTCTCTGCACACCTTCAACCACAAGGTTAGGGTTTCAACATAAGAACCCAATTATCTAGAGATTCAATTGTGAGAATTTAATAATTCTTGCATTTTTGAATTCCCCATTAAGAGGGCTACGCGGTACACCCAATAGTTCGTGAATAACCTTCCAAAATTTTTGAAGTCATCCAAAAGCTCCAAGTTTAAGGTATGTGATTTTGAACAAGAACACCCTTTTGTTCTTGTGCCCAAAAGTTACATATTTTGGTAAAGTACTTCGTAAATTCATGGAGAATTTCTATCATGTTATTATATTGTGAGTTTTATGAAACTATGTCTTACCCAAGCTTTGAGTTGTAATATCATTATGCATATTAATTTTTTAAATTGTCAATTTATGGTTTAAGTTGCATAATTCAACGTCTATATCATGTTTTGAGAATTTCAAGTCCTATTGTTGTGAATTGAACCTTATGGTTAAAGCATGAGTTTGAGAATGAGATGTTAGCGATTTTTAAAGAATATCAAGAAGTGAGTTTTGATTGTAAGTTAAGATGGAAATTCATATTCTTGAGTTTGAAGTAAAGGGGATGCATTTTGGCTCCCATTATATATATATATATATATATATATATATATATATATATATATTGTTGAATTATTTTAAGGTGGATTTTCTAAAGTTCTGAGCTAAGTAAGGGAGTAGTATTTAGCACCGAGTTGGGATTGACTCCGAGGTCTCATCCCAGAACTACGTGCCCCCATAGGTTCTTGATATACCCCTAGTGGGTTAAGATAATGATCACTAAAGTTAAGGTTTTATCCGATGGCAAGGATAGAACAACTCTCCCCAACATTGGTAAGACGTTGGACTCCATGTAGCTCACATGGTTTATGTCGGTTAAGAGAAACTCCCTAAGTTCCTAAAGTTCTCTAAGTCCTAAAGTCTTCCAAGTTTCAAAGAGTTTTAGTCTTAAAGTTACAAAGTTTTGAAAGTATAAGTGTTTTTGAAAGCTATGGTCCTAATAATTTCAGGTGTCCTGATAATTTGAGGTTTTAAGTAAAAGCATGATGATTTATGAATCTTGTGGCATATATTTATTTCAAGATATGTGAGTATGTTTTACACCATGCAGGTTTTCTATAAAAGCTTATGATATTGAGTATTTTAATTGCATACTCCCCCATATGCTCAGTACACTCCCAAAGTACTGACCCACATATTTTGTCTGTGTGCCATATATTCTCATAATATAGGTTTAGGTGCTCAGTCTCAGCCTCACCAGTGATCCTTTCAAGCACTTCTATCTACATATCAACCGTGGTGAGTCCTAATGTTTCGGGGACTGGCTATTCTCAGACTTTCAATTTTATTTAGTAGCTGTTTAATTCTTATCAGTTGAGTATGATCCGGTTGGGGACCTGTCCCAATGGCTTTCTATTTTGGAGTAGTAGAGGTTTGTCAGACTAGTCATCAGATTATCAGCACTTCAAGATTTTCTTTGAGTTGTAGTTTGTTCAGACCAAGTATTTCATTCATATTTCTCATTTTATGATGTCACAGTGTTGAGTTCATGCTTTTTATCTTTAAGTAAGCTAATATATGAAGTAGAAGGCTCAAACGGTTAGCTTGGGGCTACTTGTAGCTTTAAGCACCGTATGATGTTTCGGGACCCGGTTGCGGGGCATCACAAACTTGGTACCAAAGAGCATAAGGATTAGAGAGTCCTAGGGAGTCTGACAAGACGCGTTATGTAGAGTCTTAATCATCGGTGTATAGCGCGCCATATCTATGAGCAAGAGGCTATGAAACATTTTAGGAACAAGTCATTTCTTACTCTCAAGTCCATCGTGCTCAAGTTGGCTCTCTCAACTATTAATTCGTGCTCTCTTATTTCAGAATATGCCTCCCCGCTGAGCTTGAAGAATAACAACGATCAATAATCTCAACCCGCTGATCCTCTAAATGAAAATGTGTCCCACGTTGAATTCAGGGCAGCCTTCCAGGCACTGGCCCAAGCTATCACTGTCCAGGCCAATCAGGCCGTAGCTCCTCAGCAGCAAGGAGGTGACTTAGCTGCTGCCAAAATTCATGACTTTATATGAATGAGTCCGCTAGAGTTGTATGGGTCAAAGGCAGGGGAAGACCCGTAGTTATATCTTGAGGAGATAAAGAAGATCACACAGGTAATGCATGTGTCTGAAGAAGAGTGTATGGAGTTATCATCTTGCAGGTTAAAGGACATTACGTATGACTGGGTGGTTTCTTGGAGGAAGGGTAGAGGGGAGGATGACACTCTCATTACCTGGCAGATATTCCAAGATGCATACTTGGATAGGTTCTTTCTTTTGGAGTTAAGAGAGGCAAAGATTTAAGATTTTATGAGCTTGAGATAGGGATCCATGATTATTAAGGAGTACTGCTTAAAGTTCAATCAGCTAGCAAAATATGCGCCCGACTTAATCTTCGATGCACGAACTGGTATGAGAAAGTTTGTGATAGGTGTGTCGGGCTTAGTACTGAAAGAATGTTGCACTGCTATGTTGAACAAGGAGATGGATTTATCTAGGTTGATGATCTATGCGTAGTAAATAGAGGAGGATAAGATAAGGGAAAGAGATAGAGCGAGAGGTAACAAGAGAGCCAGGTCTGAACAACACGAGTACGGTCAGGCTAGATCCCAGGGAGGAACCGCCCTCAGTTCCAGAGTCGTTCTTCTATTCTAGCACCCTCATCCACTAGTGCCCCAGTGCCTAGAGGTAGACTAGAGTAGGGAAATAAATTTTCTATGTCCAGGCCTCAGCAGAGTGTGAACAGCAAGCCCAACTTCCTTCCTTGTGCCAAGTGTGGTAGGACTCATCCGGGTGAGTGTTTGGCTGAAAAACATGGTTGTTTTGAGTGTGGAAAGATAGGCCATAGGCTTAGAGAGTGCCCAGATGCCAGGCAGGAAAGCAGAGATACCCATCCCTAGATCTAGGCCACTAGTGCATTAGCTTTCGCAGCCCGTCCGGCTCCTCCTTAGGGCACTTCTTCTAGTATTGCTGACGGTCAGTGCCAAAATAGGTTCTATGCCTTATCTTCCCATCATGAGCAGGAGGATTCTCCCGATGTTACTGGTATACTCTGTGTATTTTATTTTGATGTATATATGTTATTGGACCCCAGGTCAAGTTTTTCTTATGTGACCTCATTTGTTGTTGTGAAGTTTGAGAAGAGTCCCGAAAGTATTTTTGAGCCTATTCTAGTTTTTACCCCAGTAGGGGAGTCTATTGTTGCTAAGCAACTATACAAGAATTGTCCTGTTACAGTCCTTCATAGAGTCACACTTGCTGATTTAATAGAGTTAGAGATGGTTGATTTTGATATTATCATGGGTATGGATTGGTTTCACTCCTGCTATGCGTCTGTAGATTGTCGTACTCGTGTAGTCAAATTATAGTTTCTTGATGAACCAGTTTTTGAGTGGTCAAGGAGTTCAGTACCTCCCAAGAGTCATTTTATTTCTTATCTCAAAGCCAGGAAGCTTATATCTAAGGGTTGCTTTTATCACTTGGTTAGAGTTAAGGACACTAAGTCTAAAACCCCAAGTATCTACTCAGTCAACATTGTTAATGAGTTTTCTGATGTCTTTTCGGAAGATCTCCCAGGGGTACCTCCCGATAGAGAGATAGAATTTGGGATTGATCTTCTTCCTGACACTCAGCCTATTTTTATTTCTCCCTACCGTATGGCACCTGCAGAGATTAAGGAGTTGAAATAACAACTCAAAGATCTCTTAGACAAAGGTTTTATAAGGCCCATTGTATCTCCTTGGGGCGTACCAATCTTTTTTATGCAAAAGAAAGATGGTTCTTTACGTATGTGCATTGACTATCATCATCTTAATAAGGTCATAGTCAAGAATAAGTACCCTCTTCAGAGAATAGGTGATTTGTTTGATCGGTTGCAAGGTGCGAGTTATTTCTCCAAGATAGACCTTAGATCTGGATATCACCAACTTAAAGTAAGGGGGTGTGATATCCCGAAGGCAGCCTTCCAAACCCGCTATGGTCATTTTGAGTTTTTTGTCATGTCTTTTAGGCTAACTAACGCCCCAGTAGCTTTCATGGACCTCATGAATCGAGTTTTTAAGCCATATCTTGATATTTTTATCATTGTGTTTATCGACAACATCCTTGTGTATTCCTGAAGTGAGGGTGATCACGCAGACCATCTTAGAATTGTCTTGCAAACTCTTAGAGATCATAAGTTGTTCACCAAATTCAGTAAGCGTGAGTTTTGGCTAAGGTACGTAGTGTTTTTGGGTCATATTATTTCAGCTGAAGGTATTAGAGTTGATCTCCAAAAGACAGAGGCTGTAAGAAATTAGCCTATGCCTATCTCTTCGTCTGATATTAGAAGTTTCTTGGGTCTAGCTGCTTATTAATTTTGTTTTGTTGAAGAGTTCTCTTCCATTGCGTCTTTCATGACTCAGTTGAACCAAAATAAAGTTAAGTTCCTCTGGTCAGATTCCCGTGAGAAGAGTTTTCAGGAGTTAAAGACTTGACTCACTTTCGCCCCTGTGTTGACTTTGCCTGATGGTGTAGATAGTTTTATGGTATACTGTGATGCTTCGAGAGTTGGTTTGGGTTGTGTGTTGATGCAGAGGGGTAAAGTTATAGCCTATGCTTCTAGACAGTTGAAACCTCATGAGAAGAATTACCCAACCCATGACTTAGAGTTAGCTGTTGTAGTGTTTGCTCTGAAAATCTAGAGACATTATTTGTATGGTGTACATGTTAATGTTTTTACTGATCACAAAAGCCTGCAGTATGTGTTGACTCAGAAGGAGTTGAATCTTAGGCAACGAAAGTGGTTAGAATTGTTAAAAGACTATGATACGAGCGTTTTGTATCATCTGGGCAAGGCTAATGTTATAGCAGATGCCCTTAGCAGGATGTCTATGGGTAGTATTTTGCATGTGGAGGAAGGTAAGAAAGAGTTGGCTTGTGATGTGTATCGTCTGGCTAGACTGGGTGTTAAGTTGCTTGATTTCACTGAGGGAAATATTTTGGTGCAGTGTAGTTCCGAATCCTCTTTAGTTTTGGAAGTGAAGGAGAAGCAAGATGCTAGCTTGGTCAGACTGAAGGATTTAGTCAAAAACCAAAAGGTAGAGGTTTTCTCTCAAGGGGGAGATGGGGTGTTGAGGTTGCAAGGTAGATTATGTGTTCCTGATGTTGGTGATATGAGGCAGAGAATTATGGCTAAAGCGCATGGTGCACGGTATTCTATTCATTCCATAACCACCAATATGTACCGCGACTTACGGGAAATCTATTGGTGGTGTGGTATGAAGAAGTATATAACTGATTTTGTGGCGAAGTGTGCAACATGTCAACAGGTCAAGGTTGAGCACCAAACACTTGGTGGTGTGATACAAGAGTTTATTATTCCAACTTGGAAGTAGGAAGAGATAAATATGGATTTTGTGGCTAGCTTACCTCTTCTCGATGCCATCATGATTCCATCTGGGTTGTTGTCGACAAGCTAACTAAGTCAGCGTATTTCTTGCCTGTGCACACACTTATACAACTGAGGACTATGCTAGATTGTATATTCGGGAGTTGGCCAAGTTGCATGAAGTTCCTTTGTCCATCATTTCGGATAGGGGTACTCGTTCACTTCTCAGTCCTGGAGAGCATTTCAGAAGGGTCTTGGTACCCAAGTTCATATGAGTTCCGTTTTTCATCCACAGAAAGATGGTCAGGCTGAGAGGACTATCCAAACTTTAGAAGACATGTTGAGGGCATGTGCCCTTGATTTCAAAGGTAGTTGGGATGAGCATTTATCGTTGATAGAGTTTGCTTACAACAATAGTTACCATGCTAGTATCAAGATGGCACCATTGGAGGCATTATATGGTAGGAGATGTAGATCACCCATAGGTTGGTTCGAAATAGGTGAAGCTACTTTGGTTGGACCTGATGTAGTATTGAGGCGATGGAGAATGTAAAGTTGATTAGACAACGGTTAAGCATCAGAGTCGTCAAAAGTCATATACAGATGTGAGATGAAAAGACCTTGAGTTCGAAGTTAATGATTTAGTGTACCTAAAAATTTCGCCTATGAAAGGGGTGAAAAGATTTGGGAAGAAAGGGAAACTTAGTCCCCGTTACGTTGGCCCTTACAGAATTCTCAGCCGTGTTGGGAACGTAGCCTATGAAGTTGAGCTGCCTGCAGAGTTGTCATCCGTTCATCCTATTTTTCATATTTCCATGCTTAGGAAGTATATTAGTGATTCTATCATTGTTGATTCTTCAGATAGCTTAGATGTTCAGAATAACCTTTCGTTTGATGAGGTTCCAGTTGAGATCCTAGATTACCAAGTCCGTAGACTAAGGAACAAAGAAGTTCCATTGGTCAAGGTTTTATGGCGGAACTAATCAGTTGAGGGTGCTATTTGGGAATCCGAAGCAGATATGCGATCCAAGTACTCACACCTCTTCTTCACAAGTTCAGAGCAAGCTCAAGGTATTACTTTTTCTTAATTCAGCCCCTATCTAACCAAAGATTCAGCTATATATCCGTTTTGTTGCAAATTTGTGCACTCTTTGAAATACCTGAAAGTTTAGAATGACATAGATTCAATTCAGAGAACTATTCCAACTGTGCATCCTCAATTTATTTGCATTCCCAGCTTAACTAGTGACATTCGAGGACGAATGTTTCCAAGAGGGAGATATTGTAATACCCTGAGAATTTCAACTAATAGTAGAACCCTGTTTCAAGCTCGTTAGAAATAAAGTTAGTGATTTGGTAGCTACATGATCTAGCTTTATGAATATTAGGGCCTCAAAAGTGTCCTAGTTATTAGACGAATCAAAACATTCCTTGCCGATTGAATTCTTAAGATGGATTTTGGTATGGTCAACTTCAAACGAGTATATATCTCGTTATACTATGAATTTCTGAGATCATGACCCACCAAAAGATAGATAATTGAATTAGCTTTCCAACGATACCCATTTTGCCAAAATCCGTTATCGAAGCAAAGAGTTATGCCCATTTTACTCCAACGTATCAGCCTGGAAATTTCGCGATGACATTTTGTGATGACTTGTCACAAGCCTGACGGCTTGACACAAATGTCGTCACCATATGCAGAAAGTCACAAAATCCAACATTTTGTGATGACTTGTCACAAGCCTGACGGCTTGTCACAAATGTCTTCACCATAAGCAGAACATCACAAAATCTAATATTTTGTGACGACTTGTCACAATTTTGACGACTTGTCACAAAATGTCGTCAACCTTAAGTCGAAAATCATAAAATCCACCCTTTTGTGATGATATTTAGTGACGACTTGTCACGAATGTCGTCAACTATTTTTTTCAGCAATTTAATGACGTTTTTGCAAGGGTATTTTGGTCATTTTCCTGTACTTTTCACGACTTATAACCCTCAGAGAACATATTTTCTTCTATTTCTCTTTAGTTACATCTCAAAATTCTCTGCACACCTTCAACCACAAGGTTAGGGTTTCAACATAAAAACCTAATTATCTAGAGATTCAACCGTGAGAATTCAATAATAATTGCATATTTGAATTCCTCATTAAGAGGGCTACGAGGGACACCCAATAGTTCGTGAATAACCTTCCAAAAATTTTGAAGTCATCCAAAAGCTCCAAGTTTAAGGTATGTGGTTTTGAACAAGAACACCCTTTTGTTCTTGTGTCCAAAAGTTACATATTTTCGTAAAGTACTTCGTAAATTCATGGAGAATTCCTATCATGTTATTATATTGTGAGTTTTATGAAACTGTCTTACCCAAGCTTTGAGTTGTAATATTATTATGCATATTAATTTTTTAAATTGTCAATTTATGGTTTAAGTTGCATAATTCAACGTCTATATCATGTTTTGAGAATTTCAAGTCCTATTGTTGTGAATTGAACCTTATGGTTAAAGCATGAGTTTGAGAATGAGATGTTAGCGATTTTTAAAGAATATCAAGAAGTGAGTTTTGATTGTAAGTTAAGATAGAAATCCACATTCTTGAGTTTGAAGTAAAGGGGATGCATTTTGCCTCCCATTATATATATATATATATATATATATATATATATATATATATATATATATATATATATATATATATATTATTGAATTGTTTTAAGGTGGATTTTCTAAAATTCTGAGCTAAGTAAGGGAGTAGTATTTAGCACTGAGTTGGGCTTGACTCCGAGGTCTCATGCCCCAGAACTACGTTCCCCCGTAGGTTCTTGATATACCCCTAGTGGGTTAAGATAGTGATCACTAAAGTTAAGGTTTTATCCGATGGCAAAGATAGAACAACTCTCCCCTACATGGATAAGACGTTGGACTCCATGTAGCTCACATGGTTTATGTCGGTTAAGAGAAACTCCCTAAGTTCCTAAAGTTCTCTAAGTCCTAAAGTCTTCCAAGTTTCAAAGAGTTTTAGTCTTAAAGTTACAAAGTTTTGAAAGTATAAGTGTTTTTGAAAGCTATGGTCCTAATAATTTCAGGTGCCATGATAATTTGAGGTTTTAAGTAAAAGCATGATGATTTATGAGTCTGGTGGAATATATTTATTTCAAGCTATGTGAGTATGTTTTACACCATGCAGGTTTTCTATAAAAGCTTATGATATTGAGTATTTTAATTGCACACTCCCCCATATGCTCAGTACACTCCCAAAGTACTGACCCACATATTTTGTCTGTGTGCCATATATTCTCATAATGTAGGTTTAGGTGCTCAGTCTAAGCCTCACCAGTGATTCTTTCGAGCACTTCTATCTACATATCAGCCGTGGTGAGTCTTAATGTTTCGGAGACTGGATATTCTCAGACTTTCAGTTTTATTTAGTAGTTGTTTAATTCTTGTCAGTTGAGTATGAGTCGGTTGGGGACCTGTCCCAATGACTCTCTAGTTTGGAGTAGTAGAGGTTTGTCAAACTAGTCATCAGATTATCAGCACTTCAAGATTTTCTTTGAATTGTAGTTTGTTCATACCAAGTATTTCATTCATATTTCTCATTTTATGATGTCACAGTGTTGAGTTCATGCTTTTTATCTTTAAGTAAGCTAATATATGAAGTAGAAGGCTCAAAGGGTTAGCTTGGGGCTACTTGTAGCCTTCAGCACCGTGTGGCGTTCCGGGATCCGGTTGCGGGGTGTTACAAATGTGCTCTTGAAAAGCTTACGACATAACACTTCATGAAACCTTATGAGAGGTTCAGATACCTGAAAATGTTTAAGTGATGAGATCTCAAAATGTTATGTCATACTTGAACCGATACGTAATGACATATCATCAATATTATTGATACAATATTGGCGCAATATTGTAAAATATTACGAGGATTCGAACTCTACGTTTATTTAAGCATGCTGACGTAGAAGCATTTATCAAGTGACAGGAAAGAATGCATCTTGGTAATCATAAAACTTATTTGATTTGCAATCCAGATACTTGAAGATGTCACTCATGAAATGTTGGATATTGTCACTTGAAAAGAATTATACGAAAATATTTTTAAGGATTCAAAATGTTTAAAGCATATAAAAGTTTCTGAAAAACTTATTTAGAATCCTTATATTGTATAAGCTTATAGCTTAAAAATTATTGGAACTCTTGGAGAGTTTTCAAAGTAATATATTATTTGCTGAAATGAGAAATATACCAATTTGGATTGGTTATGAAGTACCATATCTTAGTGTAATTGGTGCACACATGTATCTTGCAAATACTACAAGGCCCGATATAGCCTTTTCAGTTAATTTGTTAGCAAGATTGCAGTCCCGATCTTCTTGGTCATGCTGATTTTTGGTACTTATTTGATCCACATAAATCTCGATCTCAAACATGCAATATATTGACATGTGGGGACACTGCCATATCTTGGAGATATGCAAAGCAGTCTATCTAGCCACTTCATCGAACCATGCTGAGATAATAGCTATTTATGAAGCAAGACGAGAATGTGTATGATTGAGGTCCATGATACTTCTCATTCGAAAAAAATATGGTTTGAAATGTGACAATGTACCCACAATTTTATACGGAGATAAAGCAACATGCATAGCACAACTTAAGAGAGGATTCATAAAATGAGATAGAACGAAGCAAACTTCATCAAAGATTTTCTGGATACATGAGCTTCAAAAGAATGGTGATATGAACGTGCAACAGATTTGTTCAAGTGACAATGTGGCTAACTTATTCACCAATTCTCCTCGTGCTGCAACTTTCAAGAAGATGGTGCACAAGATCGGGATGCAAAGACTCAAGGATGTTCTCATTAGGTGGAGTTAATACGTGTTGCACTCCTTTTTCCTTACGAGGTTTTATCCCACTGGATTTTTCTTGTAAGGTTTTTAATGAGGCAGCTTATATGCATATTTTTAGAGATGTGTACTATTTTTCTTTCGCTAGATTTTTTTCCACTGATTTTTTCTAGTAAGGTTTTAACAAGACACATTATCTATCTATTAGACATTCAAGAGGGAGTATTACACATGTATTTACATTATAGTGAATGTCTATATAGATAAGATCTATCAAGATCTAGTTGACATCTATCAGGATTTGATATATCTGTCTTTTAGTCAGAAACTAGGAGTAAATTTCCCCTATAAATAGAAAGACTTCCTTCATTCTAAATCATCCTCAAGGATCTCAATAGAATCTCTCAAGAGAAATAAGAATAACTATCTAGATTCTCTATTCTTCTTCTTCTTTGCTTTATATTTCATAATATTTTTCTACTTTTCTCTCTCTTCTTTTTCTTCTTTGGTAGTTTTTTCTTCGTATTTTTTATTTTTTACTGTTCCCTTTTCTCTTTGCAATTTTTTTTTGTATTTTTTTCCTTTTTCAGTTTTCTCCTTAGTTTTTTATATTTTCTTTTTTTCTTTGCACTTTTTTCTGTATTTTCTTTTTTTCTTTATTTTTTTTTGTTTTTTGTTTTTTTTTATTTTTTATATAGTTTTCTTTGTTAGTTTTTTTACTGTTGTATTTTATATTTATATATTTTTATATTTTATATTTATTTGTATCAAATTATATTATTTAAATAAATTTATCATTTATATTGAAATAGTTTATCTGTGAATATGCTCAATTTATTATTTGTATTTGTCTACAAACAAGTATATGTATTAATTGTATTTGTTTGAGTCTAAAATATACAAATATACAATGTATCATTTAATACAAATGTAACATTAGTATTTGTATGTCAAATTTATCATCTGTATAACTGTATTTATATATATAAACAAATATCATTTGTATATGTATGCTTCAAGTTGTATAAACATGTATCATTTGATAAAATATAAAAGTGGAAGATATCAACAGACACCTAAAGTTTGCACGATCTTTTACTTTGGCACCTAAACTAGACGTTGTTCATTTTTGACACCCCAACTAGTATCCAAGTGTGTCATTTTGGAACTTTTTGCTGAGTCATCATGACACGTGTGCTACACACATTTTGAGCGTGTTTGATAAGTATTTTCATAATTTTTTCATCTTTCTTTCTTTATCCTCTTTCTCCACTTTTTCTTCCATGGCTTTCCACCATTTTTTTCCTTCAAGTTAGAGTAAATATTCTTTGTAGTACCCATAATTTTTCATCATTTTTTTCCTTCAGTTAGAGAAACACGAAAAATTCTTCATAAAACTCATGAAAATAAGAAAAACACTAAAAGAAAAAGGCCAACCAACCAAATTGCATTACTCTATATATGACAAGAAAACCAACCAAATTGTATTACTCTATATATAACCAGACAACCAATGGTTGTCCAAATTGAAGGATGGCCTAATGATGAAATCAGAAGGGAGAAAGCTGAAATAATAGAGCCAAACAAATTTTGTATTGATGCAAATTTTTTATGGAGTAGGGTGGACTTCCATTGAAGGTGTCTATTGGGTTCCTTTAGAGATAATACATTGAAACCACCTTCCCAGAAAGACATCCAAAATTAGACCAATAAATCATGAAAGCTACCCGCAGGAGTGAAGGTTAAGGAATTGAACGATGAATACTTTCTTTTTGAATTTCCTTCGAGAATTGAAGCATAAAGAGTAAAAATATGAAGATGGGCTTTCAATAACTGGGCTTTGGTTTTGAAACAGTAGTCCCTTCTATCTATATGTTATAGGAAAAACTGTAAACCAAAATATATTTGGATTAACTTATTGGGTTTCCTATCTTATCAATAGTTGGAGAATCTATTCAAAGCAGTTGGTGATCGCTATGGAGGTTTTGTTGATATAGATGATGACACTAGATACAGACGACAATAGAGATGGGTAAGAATTTTTGTGAAGAATTCTGATTTTCAATTCCCAGCAATAGTGAATTTAAGTGTTAATGATCTTAACTTTTCAGTACCATTGTGGGTGGTGTCTGCTGCACGGGTGGATGATTTCGTCTAGAATCTGGTGGCGAGTAGCAAGAGAACACAATAAAACTTGAAAAGTTTCATTAATTTTGAAGAACTGACGGTGTCGAGTCCCAATGAAGAAGTAGTTTCGAGATTGGTTAACAAAAAAACATGCGAGACACATGTGATTAATAAAACAGCTGGGGAGAAAAGCTTAAAAATTAATTTTGAGAAGGGACAACTGGTGGATAAAGGTAAAATAAATTAGGGAATTGGAAAATTGGGCCATCAAGACATAACATGAGATTTGGGCCTGATTATTACTAATCCAAACAGAATAGAGAACAAAATTTTGCGGCCCCAGAAAATAATAAGAGGACCAAATCTATTTACTAGCCCATCCAAATAGATCCTTGTATTAAAAAAAACTATACAACCCCACTTTCTGTTAAATCAATACCCTCTTGTGGTTGAAATAGAGGCGAATCAATTTCAGAAGTTTTCTCGGAGAACGATTGATGGTGAGGAAAATCATGGTGAAACTGAAGATAGATTATGGGAATTGGGTATCATTTATTTCACAGAGAAGGATCGTTATGAAAATTTGAAGAAATTCCAACAAAAAGATAATACTTTTTCCTTTTATAGAGAACATACTGGAGAAATTTCTGGAAGCTATTCTAAAAGTGAATTGTACATGGATGGGACTCAATTGATAATGAGACAAGAAGAAGAAGCTAGCATTGATGTTTCCATAATATACTTATGCTTCCATGGCGTGAGAACATGCAAGAGAAATTAATCAAAATTGAAGCATCTAGATGGGTGAAGATGAACATGGTCAGAATTAACAAACAATTAGGGATTATGTTAGGGGAGACAGAAGATAAACTACTCGAATTGCTATTACGTATTGATAGTTCTAAGCCCAAAAAATCTCCACCCTCTCCGTTATGAATTAATTCACCAAGCAAAATATTTGAAAGGGTGAAGAAGATGCTGGATTTTTGGGTAGGCTTCGAAAGTGAGCCAAGAAAGCGGGACAGGAGCAGGGGAAAAGAGTATTCATCAATTGCATAATGATGTTGAAGATTATTTATTGGAATGTGCGGGATATGAATGACAAAGAAAAAAAGAGGATGATAGATCTTTTAATTCAAAAATAGAATGCTGACATCGTGTGCTTAATAGAGACAAAAATAAATAATATTGACTTACCTTGTATCAAACAGGTTGGTGGCTCTAGATGGGCAGAATGGGTTGAAGTGGAAGCTCGAGAAAGTAATGAGGGAATATTGATATATTGGAATAAAAGAAGATGGCAATGTACGTATAAGGAAGTGGGACATCATTCTGTCACTGTAATCCTTGAGGAAGGGAGTTTAGGGCTATAGTATGCAGTTACAGGGGTATATGGGCCATGTGATAGGAAATAAAGAAAAAATTTATGAAAAGAGCTGACAGATGTTCACAAAACTATAACCCAATCGTGGGCAATCATGGGTGATTGTAATGTAATTAGAACCGGAAGAGCTAGAAATACTAGATCAATGAGAGAATTTTTAAGAGAAATACATGATCCTTCCTTGATGGATCTCCCTCTACATGGGGTATTATTTACATGATTTAGAGATAGTAATAATCAGACGACTTTCAGATTAAATAGATTCATGATTTTAGAAAGGTGGGATGAGCACTTTAAGGCTATTAAACAAAGAGTTCTTCCTAGAACAACATCTGATCATTGTCCTATCTTACTGGAATGTGGTGAATGGATTAGGGGCAAATGATACTTCAATTTGGAACATATGTGGTTTGAACACCAAGGATTTATCGATTTAATATATAATTGGTGGAAGTCATATGATAGTCAAGGTGAATCAGATGTTGTCCTTGCTAAGAAACTGAGATTGCTAAAGGCGGTCCTGAAAAAGTAGAACAAGGAAGTTTTCTGCAATTTAGAATTGAGGAAGAATAAAATATTGGAAAAACTAAAAATTATTGATCACGTGTTATAGAGTAATCAGAACGATGAGCAATTAGAGGTGGAAAGGAACAAAGTCATCAGGGAGTTAGAGGAAATAGCAAAATTTAAAGAAATAATCTGGAGACAGAAATCTAGATGTTTGTGGTTAGAACATGGAGATAAAAACACAAAATAATTTTACAAGCAAGCAAATTCCCACAAGAGATTTATGAAGTGTTTGACAACTTCAAAAGCTACTTTAAAAAGGTCAAAAATTGTTCTTTTTAAGCCAAAAGTCAAAGGCACCTTCACCCCTACTATTTATTTTTGGCTTATAAGTCATTCTAGTTTGACCAAATAAAAGGCATATTTATCCCTTGTAATTCTCACATATTTCAAAATTGTCATTATGTTTGTCCTAAAACATTTGTTCTCTTCTACCATTTTTGTGTTTCTCTCTTCATGTTTATATTTTTCTGTCCATTTTGTATCTTTATTTCTTTTTTAATGGGTTGCTAGCAATTTGATGCTTATGGAATTTATGAGGAATTGAGAATTTTTTTTTTTGATAGTTTATTTGACTGAAACAACAAATTTTAGTGTATCGTTGGCAATTCAACTTCTTTTTGGGTGACTTTTGTTCAATTTTTTGAAGAAAAATGGAAAATCAATAAACCTATTTAGCTAAAACAACAATCTTTGCTCCTTTTTGAGTGTTTTGATTCAATTTTCAGAAAAACAAATCTCATAAAATAAAAATAGGTTAATTAGTGTGGCAAAATTCACAAAGAAAAATGGATCCATATAGCTGAAATAATAAATTTTGCTCCTTTTTGAATCTCTTTTGTTCAATTTTAAGAAGAAAAATGGAGCATAAGTAACTTATTCATTCATGAAAATATTTTTAAAAATAAATGTATTAAGTAGTTTACACTGCAATTGAATTAAAATATAAATTAATTTTAATTTAAATTATTTTAAAAATAAAAATCTAATAGTAATCAACTCTATATAATGTTAACAATTATAAGAGTATTTCAGATATTTTAACAAAAAAAAAGTGCTTAACAATAATTGTCTATCAAACACATCAATAATTATTTTTAGCTTTAGCACTTCTATCCAAACACATACTGCTTATTTTTAAAACAAGCTCCAGCACTTTCAAAGTGCTTTTTAAAAATCACTTTTTCCAGCCTATCCAAATGGGATCTTAATTTCATTGATAAATTAATAATGGAAGGGAAGCTTGTTGTATATGATGAGCTGATTAAAGACCATATTCAGGAATTTTATGAAGATCTTTTTACTGAAATCGAAGTTTGTAGATCAAGTTGGGAAGATGATAATTTAAAAAAACTGTCAGATGATGAAAAAGAGTGGTTGAAGAGGCCGTTTACTTTTGAAAAAGTGAAAACAGTAATCAGCTCTTTTGATGGTGATAAAGCATCGGACCCGCATGATTTTAATCTTCACTTCTTTTAAAAGTGCTGAAAAACTGTAAAAGAGGATGTGTGGAATGTTGTGGATTCTTTGCAATGACAAAACACCTTTGTTAGAAAATTCTACCTTCATAGCCTTGATACCAAAAAAGAAGGAGTGGTAGAAATAAAAGATTTTAGGCCTATTAGTCTCTTGGAAAGTGTATACAAGTTATTAGCAAAGTTGTTGGCTGAAAAATTGAAACTGATTGTTGACAAGTTGATCTCTTATCATCGAAATGCATTTATTAAAGGTAGACAAATAGCAGATGCAATTTTGGTGGCTAATTTGTTGAAGCTGAAAAAGAGAGGTGTAGTTTGCAAACGTGATCTTAAAAAGGCCTATGATCATGTAAATTGGGCTTGCTTGATCAACATCATGAAGTTGATAAATTTTGGGAACAAATGACTTGACTTGATTAGATTTTGTATTTCTATGATCAGATTTTCAGTCTTAATAAATGAAAGTCCTCACGGTTATTCTAAATCTCAAAGAGGATTGAGACAAGATGACCCTCAATCACCTTCTTTATTTGTTTTAGTAATGAAAATGTTGAGAAAAATGTTAAGAAGGTCTGAATAATTTGTTTGGATTAAGGGGTTGTGTATCGACAAAAATAATGGTAACAATGTGATGTTGTCTCATATTTTATATGCGGATGACACACTTTTATTTTGTGAAGTAGAGAAAGAATAGTTTATTTATCTTAGAGGAATCCTATTGAGTTTTGAAGCAGTTTCTGGATTGAAAGTAAATCTGGCAAAGAGCACTATATTTAGTATAAATATTGATAATTGTATAGAAGAATTAGCAGAAATTTTGGGGTGCCATGAGGAGCATTTTCCTACAGTTTACCTTGGATCTCCACTGAAAGTGAGAGGGAATGACCAGAATATTTGGCAAGGTGTTTTGGATAAATATGCCAACAAATTGACTCCCCGAAAGAAACAACATTTGTCACCTGAGGAATAAGTTTTTGTGCGAAGAAAACAGCTGCAACTAAAAAATTCACTTAGTTAGATGGCAAGTGGTCACTAAAAGAAAGAAAGAGGGCGGATTGATAATTAGAAACTTGAGATTGCATAATAAAAGCATGTTGTTTGAGTGGCTTTGGAGATTTAGTAGGGATGAAGGAGTAGTTAGAATTAAAATAATTGAAGTAATTTATGGTTGTAGGCGAGGTTGGTATTCCCCTTCAAATATTTTATTTACTAGATGGGGAGTTTGAAAAGAAATGTGCAAATTATGGGCCAAATTTCAATAATTCACCAGATTGGAGATGGGGAATGGAGAAAATATTAGATTTTGGACTGATTCATGAATTGATGATGAATGCTTGAAATAAAAATTTTCTCTTTTTTTAGTCGTTGTAATAACAAAGATAGAGTTATAGCTGTTTTTTATTCTGACACTGGATGGAAAATGAATTTTAGAAGAAATCTAAATGATTGGAAAATTGAAGATTTTTATCAATTACTCCTTCAACAAAAAAATTCTCACATTAATCAGAGCAAGGGGGTTCATTAGTATGGATAGATAATAAATATGGATCATTTTTAGTAAAAAAATGTTACAGTTTTCTTATGCAGCAATCAGAAATTTGGGATATAGTTGGCCGTGGAAAGGGATTGGAGAACTAAAGCTCCTTCAAAGGTAGCTTGTTTTGGTTGGATTGCAGCATAGAGAGTTTTCCTAACTCAGGATAATCTACAGAAAAGGAGTTTTACACTAAGTAACAGATGTTACTTATGTGAAGAAGAGACGCAGACTGTGGATCACCAACCTTCTTATGTACTGCAAAATAGCCAGACATTGTTGAAAATTTTTCTTCAATATATGTAGGATTTCGTAGATCATGCTTCAGTGTGTGAAGAAATTATTGGAGAGTTGGCAGTACCAGAGAATGCATAAAACATTGAAGCAAATATGGAGAACCATAACTTTGTACATATTCTGGACTATTTGGTTAGAAAGAAACAACACTTGTTTTGAAGGGCAAAAAGTTAATATTTCTAGAGTTAAAAACAAGTGTTTACATAATTTATTTTGTTGGTTTAAAAGTAGTTTCATTAATAGTATAGATCAATATATGGACTTTTAAGAGTTGCTAGGGAAATGTTGTAGTTGACTGTATAGATATACCCAGCAATCTTTTATAACTTTTAATTTTGGTACCTTCTAGGTACAAAGACAATAAACCTTTACCTTATTAAAAAAAATAAGACAATCAATCAATCAAATTGTACAAACTTCTTAGTGTCTCATCCAACTTTTCAAGATGTAAAGACGTGTGGTTGCTGAAATTCGCATTTGAATTTGAATTTGAGATAGGCTAAAAATTCTCATTACTTGAAGAATTTGAATTTGGATTAAACAATAAAATAATCAATGGCGATGGTGATGATGATTCCAGCGGATTTATGGTGTCTCTCTCAATTTGAATAAAAATTTTATATTTTCAACTGAATTTTGCCCCAATTTAAATAAAAAAATTATTTTTCTATACATGAATCATCACAAAGAGGAGGAAAGAAAGAGTGTATGTATGTGTACTATCTGAGGATAATTTTGGGAGTGGAGTATTAGAGAAGATTATGGGATGGGGTGGGGGGTCGATATTGCAGCATAATAATTTTGGAGAAGATTTGAGATGGGGGTGGGGGGTGGGGGGAGAGAAGGGGGGAAGATATTGAAGAAGATGATCTGTGGGGGTTGGGGGCATCACAACGACTAATTTGGGGTGGAGTGTTGAGAAGATGACCTTGGGGTGGGGTAGGGGTATTTGTCAATTAACGTTTTTTTAATTTAAATTAATTATTTTTTTTAAAAAAAATGACACATGTCATCATATAATTCATCACTTTACACGTTATCGACACTGTAATACATCAACATTTTATATTTTTGTCGATTCAGCAAAAAGTGTCAAACTGACACACTTGGATACTAGTTGAGGTATCAAAAATGAACTACATCTAGTTTAAGTGTCAAAGTGAAAAGTCGTGCAAACTTTAGATGTCTGTCGATGAATTTCGTCAAGTATAAACAAGTATAAATGATATGTATATGTATAAACATGATATGTATATATGTATAAATGATATGTATATGGATGGTTCAACTGTTCACATAACATGTATAAATCATTCGTATATGTATCATTGTATAAACAAGTGCAAATTATATAAAATATAAATAATAGTACGAACTATAAAATACAAATTCAAGTGCCTATAAAATATAAATACAAGTGCGAATTATAAAATACGAATACAATTGTATCAACTAATATAAAATATAAATAATGATGTGAGTACAAATAAAATAAATGATTGTGGTATTTTCATTATTATTCATGACTTGTGCTTGACGTAGTCATATTTTTTAAAAATTTTAAAAAAATATAAAATAGAACCCAAACAAAAATGAGAAAGAAAAAGATATTAAAAAAAATAGAAGTTAGAGATAGAAGAGAAAAAAAAAATTAAAAAAACACAAAAAAATAAAAATATAAAAAGAAAAACCCAAAATAAAAAAAAAGAAATAGAAGAGTAAAAATAAAAGCGAAAAGAAAGAAACAAAAATAGAAAAAAGAAGGAGAAAACAAAAATAGGAAAAGAAAAATAAAATTGTAAGAAAGAAAAATAATTAAAAAAATGAAAAAGAAAAATCAATAAAGAAAAAATGAAAAAGGAACAAAAAGAAAAAGAAATAGAGGAGAGAGGATAAGTGAAAAGACAAAAATGAAAAAGAAAAATAAATCAAAATAGAACCAAAAAAAAAAGATGAAAAAAACTAACAAGAAAAAAGAAAGAGAAAAAAAGGTTAGAGACTGAGAGAGAAAGAGAGAAAAATAAGGGAGGATAATGAACCACTAAAATATTATTATTATTGACGTATTGCTGTTTTGCTTAATTGTGGACTTAATTTGCTATTTTTTTTTCATAAAATAATAAGTTAAAATTTAAATAGAATAACACTCCTAGCAAATTACACCCATATATGACAAGGAACTGAAGTAATTAGTCTTTTTTTTTTAGAAATTTAGAGTTTATTAGTTGTAAAAAATTTTTAGGATCGACTAATTTTCTTCTCACTTCCAGACATATTGATTTGGATCTTTGAAAATAGATCTAAGAGAAGTAGATGACTTCGTTCCACTGAAAAATGGAAAATTATATGCAAGTTAAACATAGGGATTGTACTTGGATTACGATTAGAGAAATGGTAAATAGATTGTTCGATAGCTTACTTATAAAGATGAATTTTCTTCTAATGGGCCATCATAGCACTAACACATGAGAAAATTAAAGTAGTTATTAGCTATATAACTTTAAACCTTTTACTGAAACTGAAAGTATATTTTACTACATTATCAATTTATACGAATTCTAACAAATTATTTTTACTTTGTGTAGTATAGCTAAGATTATGACAGACACTATCATAATATTAGCCTTTTTACCTTAGTTTTCTTATCAAATTTAAGTTTTATTTTTTTAGAAGGAAAATAAAAGTAATAACATAATTACTTTTATTTTTTTTATAAGGAAAATATAATTCTTTTTCATATTTGGCTAACCTCATTCTTGGAGGAAAATTTTTGAAACTCTAAAAATAGAATACCCCTTATTATATAACAACACAATAACATCCACAATGGAGTCGTTTAGGGAGATTTTCTTCCAACAATTTTATATTTTCTTTAATATTAGTTTTCATATGTAGGTCAATTGGTCAAATCATAAATAATATTATGTTTTTTAGTTTAGTTTTGTGTCATCTTAATTATCGTCTCTATAGTTTACAAATTATAAGCTTCCGCATGACGCCCTATCAATTTTGAACCCAACACATAAATCCATCGAAAAATAAAACAACACTACTCTATCTATTAATTTTCAGCTTTAATCAGCAACCTTCAAACTTTCTATCAAAAATTATGTTCTCGTTAAGCTGAATCAATATTTGATAACCAAAGAAATAATATAAGATTTATTATCTTTTGATATAATCTTTATAATAATTGTCAGGATTAATGTGTGAGACACGTTCATAAAAATTAGTATATCTAAAAACAACAATGAAATTAAGCTAACTAGTTATCACTAAAGTACTAATATATATATATATCTTCACTAATGATTGGTATGAAATAATCAATGTTTTATAAATCGATATAGAGACCTATACTTGTTATAATCCATGATAAAATTTGGATCATGAAGGGAGATATTATACTGATAGGTAGCTCGAAATGTTGTCTAGCAAGTTTTCCACCTAAATCTAAAGTCCCTTGATCGTAGATGCAAATCTCCTGCTCACCTGAAGAACAACTTATGCTACCCCCGAATGGGTCCTACCCGGCGCGAATCCGAATTAGTCGGGCTCCAATGTGGGTTTCGGACACCAGACGGGAAACCAAAAAGAAAAAAGAAAAAAACTTATGCTACCATATTCTGGTTCGTACTTCTCCTTCCGAATTACTTTAAATGACTTGTCAACTTTCTTGTGTATCTTACGTAGAATCAGTGGCGGAGTCAGGATTTTTATTAAGGGGGTTCAGAAGTAAACATAATAACTAATTGAGGGGGATTCAACCTCTACTATATATACATAAAAAATAATTTTAAGCATATATAAATAATAAAAATTTTCACTAAAGAGGGTTCGGAACCCCCTCGGCCTAATATAGATCCGCCACTACATAGAACTCAGTCGTCGAACCTCATGTTAGATGCATGCGTTTTGAGCCTGCGCCTGCGTGATTCATTCACTCGAAATTTGTGCATGATCTAATTTGTTTTATCACCTGGTGGAGAGTTGCATTTTTTTATTCTTACGTAATACTTGCTTTTAGTGTATTATTTTAAACGTAATACTTGCTTTTTGTGTATTATTTTAAAGGCGCAAAGCATATATCTTCATCTAATAATATTAGGCATAATAGACCTTAAACTTGACATCAAATTATAACTTTAACCTTAAATTTTGATAGTACACAAATAGGACCTTTAACTATTCAAAACCTGAACAAATATGACTTCCGATTTTGCAATCCCATGCGTGAGTCTCACTCGCGCCTACGTGGAAAGGTAATCCAATCACATAATGTCACGTCGTTAAAAGGGCTAACTTGGAGGGAGGTCATATTTGTGCAGTTTTGAATAGTTAAAGGTCATATTTGTGCATTGTCAAAGTTTTGCTTTTTGTATTAAAATGAGGTTGTTATTATTATTATTATTATTATTATTATTATTATTAGGCTGAAGGAAGCGCCTAAGAAGAGCAAATAACACCACTGGGCTATCTAAGTGTCTTGTTTCATGTGGTTTAACATTAATATGCGTACATAAATATGTATTTTCTACCTTATATATACAACGTAATTTTTTTACCGAGGGAGTTCTGATGAACCCCATGGAAACCACTTAGGTCCGCCCCTGCGTTAATTTAATAACGTTTTAATAACATTAATTTAATAACATTTTAATAACGTTAATTTGATAATGTTAATTTAATATAGTACTACTACTGTCCTTAATAACGTTAATTTAGTAGCGTTTTATTAAAACTATAATTTTTTTTATTATTAGTATAGTTTCATCTTTAATTTAATATTTAAATAAATTATATTTAGATATATTATATAACTTAAATTCGCCCTCTGCTTTATAATATATATATATATATATACCCGCATGATTTTTTCGTATGAGGCTGACCCACCTAATTAATAAATCTTCAATATTGCTTTTTTTCCGCAATGACAAGAGAAATTAGATGTCATTTTCATCTTTGAGCCGAAAATAATGAAAAAATAATAGTGAAAACTCATTTAAAGGTCATATTTGTGCAGTTTTGAATAGTTAAAGATCATATTTGTGCACTATCAAAGTTTAGGGTCATATTTATGTATTACGCTCTTAGATTTTAAGCTGGACGAGCCCAGTTTTGCGTGTTGAACACACGTTTTGCCACGTAGGATCGGAGGTCATATTTGTGTAGTTTTGAATAGTTAAAGATCATATTTGTACACTGTCAAAGTTTAAGGTCAAAGTTATAATTTGGTGTCAAGTTTAGGGTCATATTTATGTATTATACCAATAATATTATTTATAAAAGTAAGGATTAATTCTAATTAATAAGATGTTAGTCATTTGTTTGTTATAATTAACTTGGATGTTGTTGTAAAAACTTTAGTTATTAATATGAAGTTTAAGTTGTTTAATTCAAAGTTTTAAATATTTATGTAAAAAGTAAGAGTTTTTTACATATAAATTTTAGATGTATTTTATAATCTTCAATATTATTTTTTGTGAAACTAAAATCATAAAATCTACTACTAAAATTTTTAACTTAAAAAACAAATGTTTTACTAACCTCACCTTTAGCTATCCTTGTGTACATATTTCATAAAAATTTTTATTTTGTATGAGATGCGCCATGTCATACCTGTACGAGAGATTTATTATTTGACATTTGAAATTTGTGAGTCCCAACTTTCATTACTTTATCATATTCTTTTCTCCATAACCATCTCCCTCTTCACCCTTTTATTTTAATTCATGTTCTCACATTTTTTTATTTTTAAAAAATTCCACTCGATTTCTTTTCTTTCTTTTTTTTTAATTTTTATATTCCCTTTCAATGTCTTTCATAGCAATTAATTTTGAATTTTTATTTTTATTATTTTATAAAACTTTTTTGTGTGGATATTAATTAATGTAATTTAAAATTTATAATATGCATCAAAGAATTGCACTATGTCACCATATTGATATACTCATTCTATCTCAAGAGAAAAATTAGAATTGACGTTGTGTTTGATCATGAATGGAACTTGGAGTTATTTTTGAAGTTTTGTGAGAGAAGTACGCATTTGGCCATAAATATTTTTCACAATATTTTGTAATACGTTTCACTTTATTTTGAAATACTTGTTTGGTCATGAAAATCAAATATGTATTTCAAAATACGTTTTCATAATTTTTGATTTTTTGAAAAAAAAAAATTGAATTCAAGTTTTTCTATCACTTTATAAAAAAGTACATCCAAAGTCTAAAATATTTTTAAAAATACTATGACCAAACACAATTTCAACTCTATTTTCAACTTCAAAAATATCAAATAATTAGAGTGAATACATTTTTTATTTTCATGGCCAAATGGATCCTAAGAGTGAAAAAGGTTTACTTGTTTGCACTTTTCTAAATACAACCCTAAATTGTATTTGAAATTCTCATGGTTAAACACCAACTTAAAATTATATTTAAAATAAAGTAGAAAAAAAATTGAGAAAAAGAAAAAAATTATTATGATCAAATACACACTTGACAAAGAATTAATTATTAGGAACTAGAATTTCTGTAAATATTGTAATATTTTAACAAGGTAATTCTGGGAAAAATAATATAAAGGTGGGAAGATGAAAAATAGTTTCAAATAATAGATTGCACAAAGAGATTATATTTAATTTTGATGGCATTGACATTAAATTTGAAGAATAAAAATAAGATGAAAAATGATGAAGATGTCACAAAGGTAAAGAGGTAAAGAAGGCTAGTGGACCCCTCCAAAGCCACATGTCAATCAACTAATAGGGCCTCATACAACTTTTGTTGGTTGTATGAGATTCAAAATAATTTTTTTTCATATTTCATATATTTGATCTAATAATATTTGTTGGCTCTCATGCTTTAAAAGGGTAATCACTGTATTTGACTGAATATTGAGTTATTTACTCAAAGAATGAAGAATTTTTTTTTTTTTTTTTTTAGTGATTTACCCATATTCTAGAAATTCTAAATTCGGCTACTCCTATAGTTGATGAGAAAAATGAAAAATGGAAGAAGCTTAACTTGATCAGTGCTATATTTATATTTAGATAAATTACGTCGGATTGCCTCACCGAGGTTTTTGTTTTAATATAATGCAATCTTATTGATAAAAATAAATAAAGAAGAGATAAATACGTACTAAAAAATTGCCCAAGCCGTGTCGACCTACTATTACAATATGGTTTGTGAGTCATGACTCATAAGTTTAAATATGAAATTCTGATGGTTTTTAAGGCTTTACTTCCTATCTCAAATTGATCTTCATTTTGAACTATTTTTAAGTTTTAAAATAAATATTTTTAAGCAGTGTTGTTCTATTATTCTCCTATATATTATTTTATTATTATTCTATATAAGAAGTCACAATAAGCAGTTAAAACAGATTGTTCATGGTCGACATGCTTGCTTCAGCTACTTCAATTGTGATTTTACTATATCATCCTTAAGTAATTATTATAAGTCATTTATTATCCTATATAGGAAGTCACAGTAAGCAGTTGAAGCAGGCTGCTCATGGTCGACATGCCCGCTTCAGCTACTTCGATCGTTATTTTACTGTATTACCCCTAAATAATTATTATAAGTCATTTAAATATTAAAAAATTCACAATAAACAGTTGAAGCAGGTTGCTCATGGTCGACATGCCTGCTTCAGCTGTTTCAATCCTGATTTACTATATTATCTCTAAGTAATTATTATAAGTCATTTAAGTATTAAAAAATTAATAATATTTAATAAAAAATCAAAATAGACATTTATGACATGACTGTTTCAGCTGCTTCAACCGTGATTTTACTATATCACTCATAATTAATTATTATAAGTCATTTAATAATTAAAAAATTTAATAATATTTAATAAAAAAAAGATAAAATAGACATAAAATGATAAATTATTTTTTTGATGTTTTAAATTAACTTGACGTCTTATATAGGGCAATTAAAATTTTTACAAGTATTTGTTATAATAATTTTACTATGTCACTTCTAATTAGTAGAATAGAAGAAAAATATTATAAATCACAATAATTAAAAATTTAAATTATTTTAAAAAAATAATTGACTATCAATGCCACAAAAGTTTGAACAACTTAAAATATTATAATACAAATTTCATCAATCTAAATATAATAATATATGCTTAACTTAGAATTTATCAACCAAACAAATGAAGGTTTTAATTAAATAATAAAATTATACATAATGTAGAATTTGTAAGAATCAACATTGGGGTGTGCGTAGCATGGCACAGCCGACTACTCCAATATAAGAAGTCACAATAACCAGCTGAAGCAGACTACTCTTGGTCGACATGCCTGCTTCAGCTGTTTCAATCGTGATTTTACTATATTACCCCTAATTAATTAGAATGAAGCAGTTGAAGCAAATTGCTCATGGTCGACATGTCTGTTTCAGTTGTTTTAATCATGATTTTACTATATTATCCCTAATTAATTAGAATGAAGCAGCTGAAGCAGACTACTCATGGTCGATATGCCTGTTTCAACTGCTTCAATCGTGATTTTACTATATTACCCTAATTAATTATTATAAGTTATTTATATATTAAAAAATTAAAATAGACATTTATGACATGACTGTTTCAGTTACTTCAACTGTGATTTTACTATATCACCAATAATTAATTATTATAAGTCATTTAAATATTAAAATATTAATAATATTTAATTAAAAATATAAATAGACATAAAATAATAATTTTTTTTATTTTTTAAATTAACTTGACGTCTTATATGAGACCACTTAAAAAAAATTCACAAGTATTTTTTATAATAATTTTACTATGTCACTACTAATTAGTAGAATAGAAGAAAAAATATTATAAATCACAATAATTAAAAATTTAAATTATTTAAAAAATATAACTGACTATCAATGCCATAAAAGTTTGAACAACTTAAAATATTGTTATACAAATTTCATCAATCCAAATATAATAATATATGTCTAACTTAGAATTTATCAACCAAACAAATGAAGGTTTCAATTAAATGATAGAATTATACATAATGTAGAATTTTTAAGGATCAACATCGACGTAGCCAACTAGTATAAATACGAATCATTATTTTAAAATATATCGGTTACACATGTATAAGGAGTCTAATTACATATCAATAGTCCATTCACCTTTCTTTTGCCTATAATTTCGACCTAATTACTCCCCATGTGTCAATTTATGTAATTCACTTTTCTTTTTAATCAATTTAGTCGCACGTACCTTGCATATGTAATGTTTGATTATTTAAAATCAAATGATTAATCTATTTACGGAGATTTTTAATCAAGTGTAAAAAGATTAAATCGAAAAAATTCGTCACACTTTAATATAATAATGTAAACATATATTTTAGTGAAAGCACATATATATTTTACCGTCACAAGTTTCAAGTGGTTGATGGATTCATTACTTTTGCGTTTGTTATGCAGGACCTCTTTCCCTTACTACCAGAGGCTAAGAGATAACATCAATTTGAACCTGCCAGAGGCTAAGAGAAACGCATCAATTTGAGTCATATTTGTGGTACGATTATTTGTTTTCTATATTTAAAATCTTTCCTTATTTTTAAAGCAAATATTTATAAAATCATTAATTACATTCTTATTATGTACTTAAAACCTTTAAAAATTTGGTATTTCTTAAATTTTTCTTATTCTAAATGCTTTTATATTTATTTCTAGATTTTTCAAATTTTCTTAAAATCAAATTTAGTTGAATTAGAATTCTTAAACTAATGAAAAAAGTATTAGTTGTCACTAATTCTGATGACTTATTATAAGGAAAGGTTTTACCATAAATATATTTAATTAATTTTCAACTCTTAAATATTAGAAAAAAATAGTAAAAAGACGGTTTTGTCTAAGCAAAGACTTTTAGTGAAGGACAAAAAGTTCAAACAACATTTTTAAGATCCTTCACACTTTTAATATATTAAAAGTGTGAAAACCCTTAGAAAAGTGATTTGAACTTTTTGCCCTTCATTTAAACTCTTCGTAATAGACAACATTGTCTTTTCACTAATTTTCTTCAATTATAATACTATTATATTTATAATATTGGATATTAATTATAATAAATATATGAAAAAATAAATCAAAAGACTCCTATTTATAATAACTTAATCCTATTTCTACTAGAACTTAATAATTTCTAGAGAAAATTGAAGGATAGGTGTCTTTTAAGTCTTGAATGAAGGATTGACTTAAAGGGTCAAACATAATTAGGAAACTTGATGAAGTTAATTGTGGACTTGGTTAATATTTTCAAAACTTTTTAATCTTTTTAAAAATACAAATCAACCCAACTCACACCCCCTTCAATCCAAATCATCGACCGTCTCTCTCCTCTCTTTCGACAGCTTCTCTCAACCAACAGTTCTGCAAATTTTTTCTTTCAATCCCTGTCGACTTCAACCTCCGACGACAAATAGTTGGGCTTCGAGTTCCTTTTCAACTTCAACCGTCAATCGACGTGACAGCCTTGTCCACAACAACTTCAAATTTTTCATCGAAATTTTTCTTCTTTGACAGGTAAAAAATTATGGTCTTTTTAGTTTTAAAGAAAATGAGGAACTTAAGCCAACTTCTCTTATAATATTGGTTAACAATTTCAATATTTGTTGCTTTAATTTAAAATGCAGTCTGAATAAAATCCTAATTTCTGATATGTCTTCTCTTCTTTTTTTGAAGTGAATTATGATTTTTTGTTGTTTACTGTATTTTTTTGAAGTTTGATTTTTTTGTTTGTGTTTATACAAACAAAACAATGATTTTGGCATTTTTCGTGTTGCGCTCGTTGCTGGGTTGATTTGTTCTTGTTTTTGGTAAAAATAGTGATATTATTGTTGTTCTGTTGAACAAAATAGTGTTAATATTTTTTTCCTCCAACAGATTATCCATTTGGTGCAACATATTAACCATCTGATGTAAAAAATTTAACATATGATGCAACTGATCAACCATCTGATGCAACATAGAAACCATCAGATTAAAATTCTGATACAATAGATTAATCATTTGATACAATAGATTAACCATCTGATGCAACAGAGGAACCATCAGATAAAAAATCTAATGCAACAGATTTAGCATATAATGCAATATTTTAACCATCCGATGCAATAGTTTAACCATCTAATACAACAAATTAACCATATGTTGCAATAGATTAACCATCTGATGAAACAGATTAACTATCATATGCAATAGAGGAACCATCGAATTAAAAATATGACACAACAGATTAACCATCTGATGCAATGAAGGAACCATCGAATTAAAGAACTGATGCAACAGATGAACCTCCTGTTGGATAAAATCCTATCAACTTTTCCAATAAGACATGTCCAAGACTTGATTTTTCCAATTGACCATTCATCTGTTGTGATAGATGACCCTTCTGTTGGAAGAAATCTAAACGATATTGACCGTTGATAACAGTTCCAACAGATCACTCATATGTTGCAAAAAATGTGTGACCTGTTGCACAGACCATTCATCTTTCTCAACAGATGAGTGATATATTTTATTTTGTATTGCCGCAATAGATTACTCAGCCGTTGCTACAGGTTAGTAACTGTTCCATCAGATCACTCATATGTTGCAACAAATGTCTGATCTGTTGCATAGACTATTCATCTTTCTCAATAGATGAGCGATATGTTTTGTATTGTCGCAACATATTACTCAACTGTTGCTATAGGTTATTTAACTATTCTAACAGATCACTCATATATTGTAATAGATGTGTGATCTGTTGTATAGACCATTCACCTTTCTTAACAGATGAGTGATATGTTCGTATTGTTCTAATAGATTACTCATCCGTTGCAACAGGTTATTTAACTATTCCAACAAGTCACTCATATATTACAACAGATGTGTGATCTGTTGCACAGACCATTCATCTGTCTTAAAAGATAAGTGATATGTTTTGTATTATTATAATATATTACCCATCTGTTGCAATAGGTTAGTTATTTGGTGCAACAAATAACTTACCTAGAGTAACAGATGTGTGATTTGTTTCAACTATTATTTTACTATTTTGCATGTTAGATTTACTGTTATCCCTTTTTAACGATGCATTAATCAACTATAATATATTTTTTTATGTTCTTGTTAATTTTAGATAATATGGCTCCCAAAATAACAAAAACCGAATCAAGTCCAAGTAAAGGAACAGGTGAAGCAGCTAGGCTACATCCACCACTCTATGAGCTTGCTTTACAAGCATTATCTCAACCAGGAGTAGAATATGATGAACATAGGGAAGACAAATGTTTCAAAAGAGATTATCCAAATGCTAATAGCCCTTCCATCGAAGAGTTGATCAAAACTTTTAGCATTGATCATTATCCTATGATAATGCAGTGCGATGGTGCCACAAATTTAATGAGTGATTTCGTGGTTAACTCAGCCATGGGAAAATATTTTGAAGCCTTCAAAAAAATACTTTGAGAATAAAAATTGGATGCTTATTTCAGGGACAGCTGCTTTGAGAAATATCTTGATTTGTCGGAGGACAACAATGCTCGTTTCCAAATGAAAATGGTATATGAACTTCTCAAGCATAGGTTTATGTATGAAAACAAAGATAATATTGATGAGGTGTGGATAAATTACTGTGGCATGCCTGTTCATTTTGGTTGGAAGGAGTTTGCCATAGTTACTGGATTAAAATGTTATCCTCCTTCTCCTTCTTATGTTATACTTATTCTAACCCAAAAAAAGCACCTCGCACACCCAAAAAAGGCAAAGGCAAGTCATGTGATTGTGATGACCTGGTGTCCATTGTTGGTCCAAGCTTCAAAAATAAAATTTTGATAGAAGCGTTGAAAGGTAAAAGATTTTCAAAGAAGCACAAGCAGTCATTGTGCTTGGTTTGGTTTGTACATAATATTCTTTGGACGAGAGAAATTAACAACAACATAAATGTTGGTTTAATAAAGCTCTCCGAGGATCTTGAGGCGTCTAACAACTATCCTTGGGGTTATGAAAGCTTCAAAATGGCTGTCAAATATTTGTTGACTCCGTTAGCGCCAAAGCCAGTCAACTTATATAGATTTTCATGGGCTTTCATGGTAAATGTTTCTTTCTTTTATTATGATATCATTCATTTTTTTACTCAATAATGGTTTTGATTTATTGGCGTTATTTAATAGGCTTGGGTGTTTGAAGCCATTTCTTATTTGAGACAACAAGCGAACTTCTAGGAAGAAGTTTCCTGTCCAAGAATCTTGAGATGGTTGTCAGCCAAAACTGATAAAAATGCAAAATTTTTTGATCTCTTCAACCCCCCGAAGGATGCAGTAAGTATAATTATAATTAAGTTTTTGTTTTAACTAATGATTTTTTTGAATGATCTAATCATCATTCTAATATATGTAATAATTTATGTTAGATTGTGCATCCGTCGCTAGTTCTGACCAATTGAGAGTTGAAGATGCCATTTTTTCTTACTTTACGGTCTGTGCAAACTTTATCGGATCTTAAGGTCATTGAAAGAATAAAAATGGAATTATTTGGAGCAACAACTATTACAATAAAAATAATTTTGGAGGGTGGGCTTGTTTGTTGATAGTCTTAGTGGTGATAGAGCTATTGGTGGTGGTAGTGGTACTGTTGTTGGTGCTAATGATACTCCTCTTACAGTATTTAAAAAAAAATCATTATGAGTATGATCGTACTAGTTATAAAGATTTTGCCTCTCCCAGCGAATGTTCTGCATGTAAATGTCAAGACTGCAAGGCAAAATATGATGTAGTGATTAATGTTATTAATGCATTATCTGCTTTTGTAAAGAAATTAACATCTAAGAGGGGTGTCATTCCATCAAAGAGGATTTTATATCCATCCACACTATTTGAGATTAAGGCTAAGAAGAGAAGAAAAGTAATTTCTAAGGCATTATTCAAACATCCAAAAAAGCAAAATTGCAACTCCTTTGTTCGTGTGTTGCACTGAGCAATGTACAATGGCCAAAGGAGAGCAGCACGAGTTAAAGAAGGTGAATATATATGTATGTTCCAACTAAAAAATAGATACATACCTGTTTCAACAGATGTCACATCTGCTGAAAATTATCAAACAAATATATACATCTGTTGCAATAGTTGACTAACTTGTTGCATCAGATAAAGTATCTGTTGCAACATATGTCTCATCTATTTTAGCAAATCAAATAGTTCTTCGTACCGCTTTTATTTATACTAACAGATGACCTATCTGCTGCAACAGATGAGTAATATATTGCAACAGATGATTCATCCGTTGGAAATTATCATACAGGTCTTCCTTATATAAAAATTTATCCTAATAATTGATTTATCTATTCCAACAGAAATATAATTTTTTTGGGACAATTTAAAACAGGAAGAAGGCCTGTTTGATTTTCTAGAATAGATGAGTTATCCTTTTTTGTTTTGTTGTATCTTCGTGATCAGCATTGACCAATTCTGGCTTTCCAGGTGAATGTAAAAGCTATTACTGAACAACATTGACAATATACAACCTTTTTATGGAAATACGGAGAACAAAAAGCTCAGAAACCGTACGTAAGCAACAATAAAGATCTACAACGATCAAAGCCGAATTTCATAGCACCGGATGAAGAACAACTTGTCCATATTTAGTAGATCTTTATTGCTTGAGTCTGTCAAAGTAATAACATCACCCCTCCTTAGGAATTCTTGGCATCAATACTTAAATTGTTAAGGTATTTGTTGAGATCTGTACCCATAATAATTTTTTTACATTTCATTTATTTGTTAATTAATTTCAACTAATTTTTGAAGGCTTCGATATATTTTATTTTGTCTATGAATTTTATTTTTTTCTTAGATTTGAACTTATTAATTGAAATGGAATACTAGATTCAAATATTGCAACATATAATATATCTATTGCAACAGACGACACATCTGTTGGAAAATATCAAAGAGATTTAGACATATGTTGCAATAGGTAGGTAATCTGTTGGAAATTATCAAACAGGTCTTTCCACTGTTGCAACAGATAGACTTAGAAACATCGACATAATGCAACAGATGACCAACCTATTGCAACAGATAAACTATATGTCAGAACAGATAGAATATCTGTTACAACAGATAGACAATCTGTTGCATTATAAAAATTCAACTTTCATTAGACATAAAAAATTGCCACTAAATTTTAAAAAGTAAAAGTGACTTGAAATAAAAAAGGCAGAACCCAGTGACAGTGTGAAGTTTAAACAACTAAAATAAAATAGGCATCAAGTAGACAATGTTCATTTTAAATACGTAAAATAAAATAGGCATCAAATGAGTCAGCTTGTCACTTTTGCCCTGTTGGCTGCTCGCATATAATTCATGCAGCCAAGGCTTGTTGAACCCTCATTTTGGCTGACTTGGCGTTTGATTTGGCCCTCAATGGTTATTTTTCTCCCATTGTCTTATCTATTCATCTTCTTCCTAAAATTTAACCATAAATTCCCAAATCTTCTTTTTTTTCTTCATTTTTTTTTCTCTATCCAAATTCTTCAAATTATTTGTATTTTTTTCAGTGTATTTTTTTATTTTTTCCAACTGAGTTTGACAATGTCGAGCTCATCTTTCACTGTTTTTTGTGAAAAAGATTTTTGATATTGTAAGTGTGGTCATGAAGCTCTATTGAAGACTTCTTGGACTCAACAAAATCCAGATCGTAGGTTTTTTATTTGTAAGATTTCAAAGGTAATATTTTTTATTTAATTAGTTGATTAATTATTGACTTGTAATTGTTTTATAATTTTGGTCTTGTTTTTGTAGAAGTTAAGTGGTTGTGATTTGATACAAGATCAAGTTCACAACACAAGAAACAAACAACAACAAGAGCAACTAGATAAACAACAAGTGTTAGTGAATCGAAATAGGCTACATACGACTTCACTAGGCTTCAAGAATCACGTTTTTAGATTAAGAATATAAGATTAACAACAAGAACCAGCAAGTCAACAATCATGCTAGTGAATCGAAAAAGCCCCACATGGCTTCACTAGACTTCAAGATTCCAACAACACAATATTAACAAGATTATAAGAAGGATAGTAACTTGACATACAATATTCAAGAGTCTAAGAACCCTAACAATAAGAGAGGACCCTAAGACTAAAGAATATCAACACCAAGTTCTCACTCGGACCAAGAGGAACTCTATGACCTCAAGACCCTAGTTTCTAGCCAAGATACAACACAAGTATTACTCTACTTGTGAGTTTTGGATTTGAGCTTCTCCAATGGAAGAGAGAAGTTCTAAAATATTACAAGTATTGGTTGTCTCAAAATATCATGAACGAACTAAGTGAAAGAAATAGCCCTAATATTGTCTATATATAGTACTCCACAAAATGAAAGGAAAATGACCATTCTAGCCTTGGTCTTGGGTAGCTTTGGAGTGTAATAAACTTACATTTCAAAAAAACTCTTCACACTTCAAAACATGGAGTCCCTTAGATAAATTAATTACACACTCACACACGGCTATTTGCATGAACATGGCTTGGAGTTTTTGTAACTCCCAAGCTTGGCTACGTGTGAATGGTCTTGAGCTAGTTGCACTTGTATCATCCTCTCCATATTAAAGGGAATTTTTCCTCAAATTCGGTGGATGTTCATCCTCAACCATGGAAATAGGAGAGAGGTCACATATATTGAAGGTGTTGTGCACTTGATATTTCAGAAAAGGTTAATTTTGTAGGCATTATCATTGATTCTTTCAAGTACTTGAAAGGGACCATCACTCCTCGGCATCAACTTGGTTTTCCTTTGTGAAGAAAACCGGTCTTTTCTAAGGTGCACCCAAACCCAATCCCGATTCAAGAATAAGCTTTCTTCTTCCCTTGTTTGCACTCTTAGCAATCTCTTGATTTTTCTTCTCAAGCTTTTGCCTCAATTTCTCATACAATTCCTTCATGGCTTCGGCCTTCTTTCTTCCATCTAAGCTAATCATAAGATCACTTGCCAAAGGAGTTAAATCCAAAGGGGTGAGGGGTTGATATCGTATACACACTCAAAGGGAGTCATTCCCGTACTTGAGTGTATAACACGCTTATATGCATATTCCACCAAAGGTAGGTGGTCCTCCCATAAAGTCATTTTGCCTTTAACCATTGATCATAGCATAGAACCCGAAGTTCTATTTACAACCTAGGTTTGTCCAACGGTTTGTGGGTGACAAGATGTAGAGAATAGCAATCTAGTGCCAAGCCTACCCCACATTGACTTCCAAAAGTGACTATCACTTGCAATGGTCCTTGGAACATCGTGCAATTTGACAACATTTTCAACAAATAAAGAATCCACACTTGATGCATCTTCATTTTTTGAACAATGAATGAAGTGTGTCATCTTAGAAAACTAATCATCCACAACAAAAATGTTATCTCTACCTCGTCTAGTCCTCGGCAATCCTAACACAAAATCCATAGATATATCAATCGAAGGATGTAAAAAAGTGGGCAGCGGGGTATACAACCCGTGAAGAAGGAGCTGAGACTTGGATCCCTTGCAATCTACACGTTGGTCGCAAATCCTAGCCACATCCTGGTGCATTCTAGGCTAATAGAATCGCTCCTCCAATATCCCGTGGGTCTTGTCAATCCCAAAATGACCCATTAGACCTCCATCGTGTGCTTTCCTCATAAACAACTCTCTCTAAGAGCTAGAAAGTACACATAATCATCTATCTTTAAACAAGTAACCATCAAACTTGGCATAGGAATTTGAACCCCTATCTGAAACCTACTTGTCCCTACATAATTCTTTGTATTCCCTAAATATAAGAGCAAAGTGAGGGTACTCAGGATACAATGCCTTTAGGCTCTCAAAACCTATTGACTTTGAAGACAAAGTGGACACAAGTACATGTTTTCTAGACAAGGCATCAACAACCACATTGTCCTTACCTTTCTTGTATTGAATAACATAAGGGAAGGTTTCTAGAAACTCAATCCATTTGTCATACCATTTGTTAAGCTTGTCTTGTGCCCGTAAGTGTTTCAAGAATTCATGGTTTGTCCAGATCACAAATTTCTTGGGCCACAAGTAGTGTTGCCAATTTCCCAATGCTCTAATCAAGGCATACAACTCTAAATCATATGTGGAGTAGTTTAGAGTAAAACCTTTGAGATTTTCACTAAAATAAGAAATGGGTTTTAAGTCTTGCATCAAAACAGCCCCTATGCATATTTTACTAGCATCACATTCAACTTCGAACGTCTTATCAAAGTTGGGCAATTGTAACAAAGATGCGAAAATGAGCATAGCTTTCAAAGCTTCAAAAGCCTTAGCTTTCTCTTTACCCCACTTGAAGGGTTGGTCTTTTCGAATGACCTCGGTCAAGGGGGCGGCTATGGTGCTAAATCCTTTGACAAACCTTCTATAAAAACTAGCCAACCTGTGGAAGCTTCTTACTTCACCAATGGTTTGTGGGATTGGCCAATTTTTGATAGCGTCTATCTTGGATTCATCCACTTCTACCCCTCTTGAACTAACAATAAAACCCAAGAAAAAACTTTATTAACACCAAAGGAACACTTTTCAAGATTGGCATACAACTTCTCATTTCTAAACATATCAAAAATACTTTGTAAATGCAATACATGCTCATTTATGGACTTGTTATATACCAAGATATCATAAAAATAAACAACAATAAACTTTCCAATAAAAGGCTTCATCACATGATTCATTAATCGTATGAAAGTACTTGGAGCATTAGTTAGGACAAATGGCATAACCATCCATTCATAGAGACCAAATTTGGTCTTGAAAGCAGTTTTTCATTCATCACCGGGTTGCATACGAATTTGGTGATAACCACTCTGAAGATCTATCTTGGAAAATATACAAGAACCATTAAACTCATCAAGCATGTCATCTAATCTAGGAATAGGATGATGATATTTTACCTTAATCTTGTTGATGGCTCGGCAGTCTACACACATACGCCAAGTTCCATCCTTCTTTAGAACTAATAATATCGGAACTGCACATGGACTCATTCTCTCTTTGATGTACCCTTTGTTTAGAAGTTCTTCAACTTGTCGTTGTAGTTCTTTGGTGTCCGTAGGATTGCTTCTATAAGCTAGCTTGTTGGAAATTATGAGCCCGGCATAAACTTAATTTGATGCTCAATACCCCAAAGTAGGGGAAACCCTTGCGGAAGTTATTTGGGAAAAATATCTTCATAATCTTGCAACACAAGATAAATCAAAGGAGAAATAGAAGAAGCAGTAGGGTTAGTGTTTAAATAATGAGCCAAGAGAAGCATAGGTGTGTTCTCATCATGATCCATGAAGAGTTCCTTATTTCTACTCAACATCACCATATTTTCTCTCCCATCTGATGTTAAGGTAGCCTCGGATTCCTTCACTGACCCACCTTCATATTCTCTCCCTTTTTCTATACTCTCAGTTTTATTTCTTTTTTCCTTTAATTCTCTTATATTTTGGTGCAACTCATTTACTTGTGATGGCAAGAGAGGGTGAAGTGTGACCTTTCAGCCATCCTTCTCAAGAGTATATCGATTAGACCTTCCATCATGTTTAGTAGATCTATCATATTGCCAAGGTCTATCTAACAACAAGTGACAAGATTCCATAGGTATCACATCACAAAGTATTTTGTCATGGTAGTTTCCAACCTTAAACCTTATCACGCATTGCCTTGTGACCTTCAATTCACCACATTTATTCAACCATTGCAACTTGTAAGGACTAGTATGAGGTGTAGTCGGCAATTTCAAGAAGTTCACCATGGTAACACTAACAAAATTTGCATAACTACCACTATCTATCACCAATGTACACACACTACCCTTCACAAGGCACTTAGTATAGAATAGATTCTCTCTTTGACTAGGATCATCTATTGCCTTACTAATTTTGGCACGCCTCACTACGAAGTTCGGAACCACACACTCTTCTTCTTGAGTATAAATATATTCCCCATCATCATTATTATCATCATCATCATGTGGCTCACCCTTGGTTTACTCTCCACCCTGAGGCTCGGCCTCATTCTTCTCTCTTTCAACACCCACTTTCTCACCAAGGTAATACAATCTTTCTTCCCTTAGGATCATATTGCATCGGTTTGGATATTTATTATCTTTTTGTCCCCAATCTTGGAACTTAAAACATTGGAACCCTTTAGGATTAGGATACTTGTGAGCTTCTTGCTTTGGAGGAAATTTATGGACTATTTTGGGCTCGGGCAGCTTGTAGTGATGGGTTGGTCCTTTTTTTGGGGACAACCCAAGGATGATTAAGCCATCTCCTTGCTTATAGGCCGACCCGAGGTTGATTATCCCCTTTCCTTGAATGAAAACCTCTCTTTAAGTTCACTTTCAATCTCAAGAGCCGTTTGGAAGATACCTTCAACGGTATCAAACTTTTGAAGTGTTAAATGAGTGGAGATATCTTTGTTCAACCCAAACTTGAACCGGATGATGTCATGACTAATTTGTTCCCCATGATGATCAAGATTCAACATGAGTTGTTAAAACTCATCATAATATGCCATTACACTTTTGTTACCTTAACGCAAGTTGTACAATCGACCAAGCAACTCATGGCGATAACTCTCAGGAAGGTACCGTTGTCTCATTAAGTATCTCAACCGAAACCAAGGTGGAGGTTGCCCCTCAACAAATTCATTATCAAACTGCTTGACGTACTCCCACCAAGTGTTAGCATAGCCCTCAAAATAAACTATGGCATAACAACTCTTTTTTTCTTCTGAGACACATTAACTTGGAAAACTTTGTCTCAAGTTGATTCTCAAGCTAAGTAGGCCTCGGGGTTATTTTCACCTTTAATGATTGGTAGGCTCAACTTGATGGTGTTTATGCCTACGTCTCTCTCTTGGTATTGGTTTCCCTTTTCTCCATACCCTCGGTATCTTCTTGGATCCATATAAACCCCTCTCATCTCCTCTTCTCTCAAGTAAGCATCATCAAAGGCTCCATACCATTCATACTCCTCTCTACCATATTCCTCAAAGTGTATGGGGAAGTTTTAGACATTTGGAACTTGATTTGGAGGAATTGGATTTTGTAGAGGTGGTGGTCTTTGGTTTAGCGGAGCTTGGAAGGGAGGGTTCAGATTTAGTGTAGGTACTTGACGTCCAAGTCTCTCTAATGAGACTTGAGTAGTTTGGGAATGTATTGGTATAGTAGAGTCACGGTTTGGAGGGAAAGAAGTGGTTTGGCTTGTGGTATTTAGTAGAGCTTGTGGTGGGTTTAGCATTTGGTGCCATGTTTCGGGAGTAACGGCGGCGGAGGAAGTTCTATCATGTCCATTTGAAGAAACATGTTGAGGAGTAGAAGGGTGAGAGTTCCTTTGACTCTCCACTTGTTATAATCTCCCACTAATAGTCGACACATCTCCCTTTATTGTGGTCAAATCCCCTCTCATGGCTCCAACTTCTATATTCAACCTTTCAAAAGTTTGGGTCATAGCCTCAAGAGTGACCCTCACAGTCTCAATAGCATTGGAATCCACAATTTGAGATGTGATTCCCTCCATTGTCAAGGTATCACCTAAAAAATCAACAAACAAGTTAGTGTAGCCCTCTCTTCACTCATACTCTTTAGATCACCTCACACTTTAGTTCCACAAGTGTTGTAGATTTCGTAGTAACCCATGAATCCTTAAAGTATGAGTAGGCTTTTGTCCAGAGTGGATTCTTGTTTGAAGACTCAAAGAATTCTCGTCGTACTAGAATCAAGAAGTTTCAACGTGTTCAAACAACAAAAGCACACAAGCAAACGATGACACGAACTCAAGGCTTCAAAGGACTAAGTAACAAACTAGTAGGAATGTACTACTTTGTTAGTTAGCTCTCAGAACAACTAAGGGAAACCAAGAATAAACAATTAGAAACTAATAAAATCTAAAGTTGAGCTTAATATTGACGTGAACAATGTTTTAGGGTGACGTGGCAGCTTACAATCGGCCATGGACCACACAATTTGTTTATCAACTTGAACTCTTAACCTTTACATAATTTTTTGTAATGGATGACTTGATATTTGAGGAAAAGTAAAAGTCTTGTAGTCTTTTTCAACCTTTCAAACTCAAAAGGGTGATATTTGACTTTACTTGTCCCACTAGACAAGGTCCCTTGATTTAAGAAAAAGTGGTTGTCAAGTCTAGGAAGTGATGTGTGCAAGTCTTCTCACAAACAATTTTTCAACCTTTGTCTTACAACTTTTTGGATCTATTTTACACTTTTTTTGTTGTCTTAAATTGTAAGAATAGATGAAGAAAAAGATGAACACCACAACAACCTTTAAGAACACAATAACAACTTCTTCAAGAACACAACAAAACAACACCAATTATCAACAACAAGGTACAACATACGGCCATCCTCAAGTCACCACAACAATGGTCAATATTATAAGCTCAACTTTAGATTTAGACACTTTTAGTGTTAGTGAGAAAGAAACCAACACTAGAAACACACTAAATAAGTAAAAGACTACTAGATCTAGTCACAAAACTCTTGGCTAAGTCAACACAACATTTCTTTAAGTTTCGGTCAAGGTCCAACACAACACAATGTTTCTAACTTTGGTAAGATCTTTTAAAGGTTGGTTTTGTAAGAATAAAACCAAGCCTTGAGATTTGATACCAAATGATACAAGATCAAGTTCACAACGCAAGAAACAAACAACAACAAGAGCAACTAGATGAACAACAAGTGCTAGTGAATCAAAATAGGCCACACACGGCTTCACTAGGCTTCAAGAATCACATTTTTAGAACAAGAATATGAGATTAACAAAAAGAACCAGCAAGTCAACAATAATGCTAGTGAATCAAAAAAGCCGCACACGGCTTTACTAGACTTCAAGATTCCAACAACACAATATTAACAAGATTACAAGAAAGATAGTAACTTGACATACAATATTCAAGAGTCTAAGAACCCTAAAAATAAGAGAGGACCCTAAGACTAAAGAATATCAACACCAAGTTCTTACTTTGATCAAGAGGAACTCTATGACCTCAAGATCCTAGTTTTTAGCCAAGATACAACACAATTATCACTCTACTTGTGAGTTTTGGATTTGAGCTTCTCCAATGAAAGAGAGAAGTTCCAAAATATTACAAGTATTTGTTGTCTCAAAATATCATGAATGAACTAAGTGAAAGAAATAGCTCTAATATTGTCTATATATAGTACTCCACAAAATGAAAGGAAAATGGCCATTCTATCCTTGGTCTTGGGTGGCTTTGGAGTGTAATAAAATTATACTTCAAAGCCCCACTTCACACTTCAAAACATGGAATCCCTTAGATAAATTAATTACACACTCACACACGGCTATTTGTATGAATATGACATAGAGTTTTTGTAACTCCTGAGCTTGGCTACGTATGAATGGTCTTGAGTTAATTACACTTGTATCATGATTACTTTGATTGGTATTAAGAACGAAATCATTCACAAGAAAATCGTGTAATCTGGGGTTTATTGAAGAAAGTCAAGGCTTTTGAAGAGAAACACAATTGAGCAAGAAGATACTACATTGTTGGCGCTATTGCTACTGGTTTAGTGATGTTAGGCACATGGATATTCAAGCCTAATTACTAAAATTTTCATGGTGGTGTATTTGTATTTGCTACTATTTTGGTGTTGTTGAGCACATGGATATTAAAGCATAATTGTTGGAAAATATCAAACAAATTTAAACATATGTTGCAATATGTAGTTCATCGATTGAAAATTATCAAACAGTTCTTCCCACTGTTTCAATAGCTAAGATTATATCAGTATAATGAAACATAGGAACAACCTGTTGCAACAGATAAACTATCTGTCAGAATAGATAGAATATATTTTATAACAGATGGATAATCTGTTGCATTGTGAAAAATTCAACTATCATCAGACAAAAAAAATTGCACTACATGTATGTACGTATGTAATGTAATGGAAAGTATGTTAAGTGAAGTGACTTTAAATAAAAAAATTGTTATTTCACAGGCTCTTCTTTATACACAGGCTCCAAGTGTCCAGTTAGTAACCCATAAGCCTAGACCTCTTGCATGTTTGCCACAACGTTGTCATACTAAAAGTTTGTTGGCTCGGCCATTTCTGTGCCAGTCAGCAAACATTCAGTATGTCCAAGAGCGTGCAACCTGCAGGCGGTAGTAGTTTTACTTTTTGGAAGGTTCATGTCCAAGTTTCGACCTTCAAAATCCCATGGCTGCTTTATTAACAGTTTTATTGGAAAATGAGTTATCAGTTTACTCTGCCTCAATAAGATGAGGAACAACTCCAACAGTGCTGCATGTAGGTAAAAAAATTAACCTCATCCAAGGCAGGTAGGTTGCAGTCATAAACCTTGATATTTCCCTCGAGAAGTATCTCAACAGCCTGATAATGTACGCCACCCACGTTCATGACTCCAAGAATCCTCTTTGCCTCAATCCAGCTCTTGCCGTGTGGATTTAGCCTCTCCCCTCTAACATATTTTTTCATTTTTTCATCCTATTGGAACCCAGAAAGTAACGAATGAAATCCTTCGCCACCGAGAGTTGATGCTAGGTTACTGAGGTAATCATACCTATCCTTAAGATTCCTATAGAAGTCGAGGTCCATTATCTTATTGGCAGCATCATAAGCTTCTAGGTAAGCTAATTGCCTACCCCTCATAAGGTATAGAATTTCTTCAACATACTATGATATAAAAAGTCTATTTTTAAATAGGTTAGCAATTGTAAAGAAGGAAAACATAGTGAAAGATACAATGGATGGTCCATCTATTGCAGAGGGTTCTCTAAATCTGTTCACAAATTACCCATCTAACGTAACTTATACAAGAGATGGGTAATATATTGCAATAGAACTACCATAAGTTACACCAGAATACACATATTACAACAGATAACAAGTAGATTAAAAGGCTAGGTTAGGAAAAGTAAACTTACCCTATCCACGTATTGCGTACGCATATCTGTCATACTTTTGAAGTCTTCAGCAAAAAAGGTATGGATAGGGTAATCTTTTGCACCTTGCTTGGTCCGTCGTAGATCCTTCTTCTCTTTGGTGCCATGTTCTACGTATATGTCCACCTTCTTGAATGGCCCCTGAACTTCAACAACTTTTGGAGAGGGAGGAGTTCTAATTTTTTTGGATTTTTGATTGGAGAGTACTTGGCTAATTGCTCTTTTCTTCCTCCTAATCACCATTGTAGAAGTGTATGGCTCCCTCAACTTCTTGGATGGTATAACACTCCTATTGGATTTCAATTCCTCAACAGCTTTAGTAATAGCCTCTACTTTTTCAAAGATTTTATCCTGGCTGCCCTTGCACTCTTCACATTTGCAATGAGAACATGAGGGTGAAGAGGGGTGAGAGGGACCAATGTAAAGGTGAGAGGGACCTGTGTAATGGAGAGAGGGACGTGTGAGTGGTGTGTTTTCAAACATATTTATTTTTTCTCGAGAATCAATATGCTCAAATCATAATGGAGTAGAATCAGCATGCCTTCCACCAACATCAACTCTACCGACAGCACCCCCAGAAGAAGCACCCAGATCTGTTGCGGTAGTTTGGTCATAAAGAGCCTTAACACTAGTCTGACCTTGCCTAACTGCTCTTCTTATAGCGTTTTCTCCATTCAATTCCTTTTTTATTAACTCCACTTGTTAGGTATGCTATAGTATCAACATGACCTAAAGTAATAAAAGAAGTTATCCCCAACTCCTGCTCAGTAGGCACAATTCATGGATGCACAACCTATAAAAAAACAGATACATTTAAATCATATAATATAATAATTTTCATAGTTGGGTTACATGTTAACACAGATAACTTTTGCAACAGATGATCTGTATGTCGCAATAAATTAATAACATGTTGCATTAGATTACCTATTTGTTGCATAATTTACAGTAGATAGTTAATTTGTTAAGAGTCGAGTTCGGAGAACCAAAGAAACAAATGGGTAATCTGATGCAAAATATCAATCATTTATCATAATAGATTACCAATCTGTTGCACCAGTTGGCACATGACGGGTAGTCTATCGCAATTGATGTCCATCTGGTGCATCAGATATAACATTTGTTGCACCAGATATAACATATGTTCAATATCTTTCATTGAGTCAAATTATTTTACTTGAAAGAAGATGTACTGCATCATCCAAAGGGTTAAAGAGATCAACCTCCTTAATTTTTGTGTTGTTCTTTGCAGCCAACCACCTAAAAATCCTTGAATGAGAAACCTCATCCGGGTGATCCATTATTTACTTTCGGAGGGAAGGAATGGCTTCAAATGCCCAAGCCTAAAAAATGTAAACAGGAAGCAAACTAAAAAAGTCATAATAACTATATACAATATAAATTAATGGATGAGTAAAAATAGTGATTAATTTTACCATGAAAGTCCAAGGAAAGCCATATAATGTGATCATCCCTAGGGATAGCTTTGTCAGTAAATATTTGAAAGTTAAGTAGAAGCTATCATATCCCCAGGGCTAATTGTAGAATTTATCAAAATCCTCATTATGTGCCAACAAATCATCTTTTATGACCTTGTTAACGTCTCTTGCCAATATAATGGAATGGGTAAACCAAACTAAGCATAATTGCTCCTAGTACTTCTTTGGTATGGTTTTATCCTTGAGATTTATCATCAAATCTGATACTTTGTAGCCACGTCCAGCAATGTCCAAGAACCCAACTATTTTTTCCTTGCGTTTGTTGGTTTTGCTGGGTGGTCTCGGGGACAATGCCTTCCCTTTATTTCCTTATGGTAGTTTGGATGTCCAGCTTGCCTTGGACCTTTTGCGGGGTGTTCCCTTGGTGATAGGTTTTTCTGGACGATCGTATCTCAAGCATATCACTATGGCAAACTCTTGCAAGCCAAAATAAATCGGCATGCCAAAGTAGTTGATTCAGATTTCATCCATCTTTTTTCCCCTTCTCCAAATCCTTATCATCCCCTACATACTTAATCCTACGCTTGATAAGACCATATGCCATCCTCATTTGGAAACGGGCAGGGTATTCCTCAGGTATATCCTCTTAAAAAGCCCGTCTATGTTTTTGTTCTTCATAATATTCCTAGAATAATTAAATTTTTTCCCCAACTAATATTTAAGTACAAGTTCACCAGTTAGTTCTGCATGGTCATTTATCGGCATCACAACTTGAAACCTGTCAATACTAATAATTTTGACAGGATCATGTTAGGATGTCGATATTAATTCATCCCTCATTGGTGATCCATAATCATCATATTGATGATAATCCTCTTTCTCACTATGTAATTCCTCCTCTTTTTCACTTTTATTTTCTTCATCACCATCTACAGACCCTTGTCCACCTCCCTCAATGTTGCTTTTAGATCTTTCCTCAGCTTTACTTTTCCCTACTAAGATTGTTCAGAAAGCTCCTCCGAATCCCTCTGTACTATAGCCTTTTTTGTTAGGTGGTCAGAAGTTGATCCACTTTCACTTTCTTTCTTTTGGGAGACATGTTTTACCTACAAAAAATAGAAAAATAAAAATTACATTACAATTGATGTATGCATAAATTTTAAAAAATACATTACAAACACCACCAATACCGACACACAATAGCCACCATCAACCAATGTCATAAACACCATGAATACCGACACCACCAATAGCCACCATAAATACCACCAACCAATGCTACCAATAGCCACAACAAATGCCACCAGTGCCACAACGATGACCACCAACACCACAAACACCATCCAATAATACCACGACAATCAACAAAATACTGCAATAAAAACTAGGGTTTTCTCGAGTTCTTCCTACGATTTTACCATCAAAACTCAAAATTGTAAACACATTCTCGAAGATAATACAACTAAAAGTTTTTGTTTCATCATTAACTTAAAAGCCCTTATTTAAAAAAAATAACAAATATAAACCTTTTCTCAAACTCTGTTCCCTATGAAGACAAAGAAAACGACTGATATAAGCAAGAATAAAGTCAAAAATAACACCTATTTGGTTGAAAATGAGAAGAAAATCGATTTATTTTGAAGGATTGAACAATTTGTTGAGTAGTTGTTGTCTGTATTGTTGAGAGAGAGAAAAGAGCGAGAACTCGAGATTTGAAATGATGAAATATTTTTCTCGCAAATGGATGATTTGTATTTTGAAAAAGAATGACAAGTTTGATGTTAATTTGGTCTGAATTGATCTTAATTATTTTTTAAAATTATTAAAGATATGCGTAATTTTTAACCCTCTCATAATGCAATTGCCAAAAGACTCAATTGAAGTTGTAGTTGACCCTATGAACTCACCCCTAGTCCTAGATTAATCAATTTCAATATTAGTTGAACATATAAACTCAATTGAAATTGTATAAAAATAAATGTTCAACTTGTTGCAACAGATGTCTTATCTGTTGGAATTAATCAAACAGATTAAGTCATTTGTTACAACAGATTACCCCTCTATTGTAAATTATCAAACAAACTAAGTCATCTATTGCAACAGATTACCCATCTGTTGTACATTATCAAAAAAATTAAGTCATTTATTGCAACAGATTACCCATCTATTATAAATTATCAAATAAGCATTGTCATCTGTTGTAGTTGACCCTATGGGAACTCATCCCTAGTCCTAGATTAATCAATTAAGGTATTAGTTGAACATACTAGGTAATAAGAATTGCTTCAACTCAGAGTGATCGATCGACGACTCTAGTCAGGAAGAATGAAATACCATCTCACCATGCAATTGCCAAAAGACTCAATTGAAGTTGTAGTTGACCCTATGAGAACTCACCGTTAATCCTAGATTAATCAATTTAGGTATTAGATAAACATATAAACTCAATTGAAATTGTATAAAAAAACAAATATTCAATTTGTTGCAATAGATAACTTATCTGTTGGAATTTATCAAACAGATTGAGTCATTTGTTACAACAGATTATCCATCTATTGTAAATCACCAAACATGCGCTGTCATCTGTTGTGACAGATAATCGAGCTTTGGAAATTTTCAAACAAAAATTATCATCTGTTGCAAAGTATGACTTAGATGTTTTAAGATCTTATTTTTAAAGCAATTTAGGTATTTTTGTCCGAGATAGAAAAAAAAGATAAAATACTAAGGCGATAAAAAATATTACTTGGATAACTCAAAAATCTCCTCATTGAGTAGTCTTATCTGGTCTTTTCAATGTCACTGTCTCCTCGTGCCCCTCAAAAATTAATAATGAATATTTAAAATCCATATCTAGAATACTCTCTCCTTCAACCATAAATTAACTCAACTTATCTCTCTTCTTTATTCTCAGTTCTCTTTCTCTCATTTTTTTCCTCCCTTTTCTCTCTTCTTTTAGATGAGGATCCTTTCGGATCTTAATTGATCAATATCGTTTCTCGACTGAACTTGATGTTTTGATCCCTTTGCTTTTTCGACAATGCAGGTTTGGCTCACTATTGGTCACTCTTTCTCATCTTCTTCTTTGTATGTTATTTAAATTAGATATTTATATCTGTTGTTATTAATGATTTACCTATTACAAATTTTCTATGTATTGAGAGAATTGAAAAAAAGGTGACTTTTAAGTCTTGAATGAACGAACCATTGTTTTTATTAAAATATAAAAAAAAGTCATCTGTTGGGAGAACTTAAAAAGCTTTGTTGTGAGTATAGTTTTTTTATGTCTTTTGTTTGTTAATTTGGTGGTGTTGTTGTTGGGGGGGGGGACGCCGTGTTGAACCATGTGGTGTTTGTGTTGTTGATGGTGTTGGAACATATAATGTTGTTTCTTTGTTGGTGGTGGTGGTGCAACAGTTTCCTCAACTGTTGCAACTGATGAATCAGCTGTTGGAACAGACAGAGCAATTGTTTAAAGAAATCAAACCAGTATTAAGGCTGGTTTGATTTATTCCAATAGATGACCCATCTGTTGCAACATGTCATCCATCTATTGGAATAGATGCCTCATCGGTTGAACAGATGGAGAATCTATTATATCATATTGGTCATCTGTTGATTCATTCAATTTTGTGTTACCCTTTTGTAATGTTCTTTTTATTCTTCTCTTGTTTGTCATCAAATGTATTTCTCTTGTTTGCAAATAAAAGGAAGTGAAATTGGATCAACTTTTGCCCGACCAATATTAAAGGTTAGAGTAAAGATGGGTTCAGAGGAATAAGCTGCTTGCAGATGGAACCACTTCATATGTGAGAGGTATGTATTTCTGATCAACCTATCATGAAAACACACATATAGTACAATGATTTTGTGAATGTTAGTTCTTTACCTATTAGGCATTAATCCTTCAAACAAGATATGGCATTTTACAGTTAAGATTGTTAGGTTCGAACTGGTAAGGCTGAGGGACCAAGTAGATGGTGTCAATACCCTGTTACAGTTTAATGAAGATTTTGCTAATGTTTATGTGTCAAGTTTGGAGAAGGGTTAAGGGTTTTGGTGGCAGTATAAACATTCAAATAGTGATTGCACTAACTTTAAGGGTTCAATGGACTTTTGAAAGGCCTCCGAAGCCTCGCACTGCTGCAAACAAGAATGAAAATAAATATAGTTATTGCTCTGGTCCAAATTTATATGGATGGGTTGCTCGAGGAGACTATTATACAACAGAAGGTTATTGTAAGAATACCTATGTGGGAAGGGAGAGGTGGAGAAGCCCATATATCAACTCAGACCTTATTAAAGAAGAAACACAACGTAGAAAGGAAAGTGTAGTGAAACTAGCTAATGAAATTGACATGAAAAAATGAAAAAACTGAATGAGTTGCGAATGTGAAAATGTATACAAAAATGAAAATCCTTCAGTCGTTCTTGAAAAAAGAAAATGCTCATGTGGACTGGAGTTGTGCACTTTGTTCGGGGACTGCAACTAGCTAGTGTGGCCTAAATGAAGACCCACAAAATGCAAGACTAGACCTCTAAAGTTTCAGCTTTGCGAGCATGGAAGGTGGTAAGATTGTCGGTCAGTATTGAAACCTGAACCAACTACTCCTGAATTAAAAATAAAAGATCAAGCCAAGGTGGCAATTTCTCAAGTTAAACTTGAATCCCATGCCGCCTGTATATGGCTCTGGTCAGGTCAAAGGTTGTGGAAACAACAAGGCATGGGATTTCTACCCAACTTCAGACCTTTTTGTTTCTACTTCCGTTAACCTGATCATAGCCACAAACAGAAGGCATGGGATGGAAGTTAGACTTTAGAAATTGACGCCTTGGCTTTCCTTATTTTTACTTCTGGATTTGTTAGTTCGGGTTTCATTCTTGACTAAATGTCTTACCAATCTCCTGTGCTCGCAAAGCTTCTTCCTTAGAGTTTTAGTCCTGCACTTTGTGAGTCTTCATTGAGGCCACACTCGCTAGTTGCAGTCTCTAGGAAAGTGACCAGCTCCAGTCCTCTTGACAATTTTTCTTTTTCAAGAACGACTGACGAATTTTTATATTTGGATACACTTCCACATTTGAAGCTCATTCAGTTTTTTCATTTCTCATGTCAGTTTCATTGGCCAAATTTTCTAGAAGTTCCTTACTTGTTTCCCAGTGTTTTCTCTTAAATAACGTCTGAGATAATATATAGTCTTCTCCACTTCTCCCTTCCCACACAGGTATTCTTCAAAGCACCTTCTGCTGTATAGTAGTCTCCTCGAGCAACCCATTTATATAAATTTGGACTAGGAAAATTTTTATTGGTTCCATCATTGTTTGTTGTACTGCAAGGCTTTAGAGGTCTTTCAAGAAGTCCATTGCGCCATTAAAATCGGTCCAATCACTATTGGATATTTACACTGCCGCCAAAAACTTGAATGTTTCCCCGAACTTGACACAAAAACATAAGCATAAACTGTTATTAAATTATAACAGGGTATCGATACCACCATCTTAGAACCCTTCGGCCTTATCAGTTCGAACTATCAAACTAAACTGTACAATGTAGGATCTTGTTTGAAGGATAAATGTCTGATCGGTAAAAAAATGCATTAACAAAATTATTGTATTTTATATGTGTCTGTCACGGTAGCCTGATTAATAATACATAACTCCCTCACATGAAAGTGGATCCATTCATCTGCACACACCTTATTCTTCTTACCCCATCAAGACATGCTAGACAATGTTTATTCATCTGCACGTATGTGATGACTATTAAAAAAAAGGTAAAGAGTCGTGAGTTTTTATCTAACATATTCACAACAGTTGATGAATTGAATCTTTCATCTGTTGCAACTGATGAATTAGCAGTTAGAAGAAATCATGATATCTCCTCTAACAGATGGTCCATATGTCGCAACAGATAATCCATATGTTACAATAAATATTACAATAGATGGTAAATCTGTTGCAACAGACCATCCGTTGCACATACAGACCATCTGTTGCAATATATTTACCATCTGTTGCACTATTTATTGCAACATATGGATTATCTGTTGCGACAGATGATGGTAAATCTGTTGTGACCGATGGACAATCTGTTGCAACAGCTCAATAATAACGACGGTTATCAAGTTAGACCATTTTGAAAAGGTGAGAAGAGAAGTATTAATGTAAAATAAAAAGTTATGACTTTTCACAAAAAATAAAATGCCACCAGTTTGAATGTAATTAATTCAATGGAGCTGAACTGTCGTGCCTTTTGGTCTGACACATCCAGATTCAATCCTCTATAAATAGGTTCCTCCTTAATCTTCATTTTACTCCACTTTATTTATTTCTTGCATTTTTTCTTTTCGTATGACATCTTCAACCACTTCTCTTCAAAGAGCACATTCCTTTCTCGTTGGGGTAAGTTTTTTTCTTGTGTAAATCTATCAGTTGGTAGTATATGTTGTATTACATTTGGACTCTTTTCTTTACTTTTGTATAAATAGTTTTTGTTAATTCATGTGTGTTCTAGATATGGTTTATCCTGTTTGGAACATTGCTCTGTGCGACACAGTGTGGGAACTTCAGAGGCAGGTTAATGACCTGCAGAGGGAATTGGTCGTCGTGAGAGCAAAGATGTTCAGAGAAATACAGAGGCTGATGAGGGCCCTGTTGCTGCGAGTTGATTGGCCGACTGGCATTAATAATGATGATGATGATAATAATTAGAATGTGTTTTTTTCTTTTAGAGTATATATTTTAATTTTTCTATATCGGATCTATACCCAATGTATTTTAATTTTTGTTTAATGAAAAAATTATTTTTAGTCGACTTTGGCTTTTTAATTCTTATTCAATTTTTATTCTGTCTATTTCTTCTAAACATTTATGTTAACATGTCGACGGTTGGAGGTAAGGAGCAATTTTGAATCCAGTGGCAACAATAATTTTGGCTTTTGAGTTATTTCAACAGATGGACCATGTGTTGGAACAGATTGGTCATCGATTGGGTTTCAGTCAATAGATTATCCATTTGTTGCGACAAATTTGTCATCTATTGGAGAAAAATATTCCAGTTTGATGAACTGTATTGTATTCTTCCAGCTAATGTCTATCTGTTGCAACTGATGAATAATCTGTTGAAAATAATTGTGGTCTGCTGTATGTAGTTCATGTTTTGCCTCTTTTTATTGATGCACAAGTTATTAAAAAGATATTTTATATATAATAAATGATAACTTTACGTTTACAATAATGAGTTAAATATATAAAAGTCCATAACAAACAACAACACAAGTTTTTGCAATTACAACGATCATGGTGGATTATGATCCGGGCATGTAGTTCTTTTGTGGCTAGCACGCTTACATACGGAGTACTTGTTTCTTCTTGATGGAAATGATTCTTCGACTCCACGCCTCCTTTTATATGACTTTCTTCCCGATTTGATAGTGTTTGGGTCAATATATGGAGAAGGTATTAATCTCCCCAAATGCTCTGCAGGAACAACCCAAGATTCTTTGGGAGGCACCGGAGTAATATGCCCACTATATGTCATTTAAGATTTTTCCACTGAATAATATGGAGAGGAGTACTCATAAATTTTAGGTTCGTATTTTGTACCGTATTGAGCTCAAAGTGCTGTCATAGCATGTGGACAAGGTATTTTGTCCAAGTCAAAAACTCTGCATGTACAAGATCTTGTTTGAAAATCAACTGTGGCAACATCACCATGACCGGTGATACTGAATTTGTAATCTTCTATTTGATGAGATAATAACCTATTCACTAGACTGATGTTCGTTGATATTATTTTTTCGATTTCTATAACAACAAAAGTTCTTTTTGGGCCCTCGAACTGCACACGCCTTTTGTTAAAAAATTGGTCATTCTTCTTGGTTATTATTTCAAACAAAGCCTTGATGGGAAATTATCTTTCATCGCCTAATAATGAATTCACCGATTCAGCTATGTTTGATGTCATAATATTGTACCAATATGAAAGAATCACTTAGTACGACATCATACTAAACTTGTAACTCAAACAGGACATTAAATTCATAAGAATGTACCTATCTGCTATACAGAATGCCCGGCTCCATCTCTCGAAATCAACACTTACGAGATATTCTGCTGCCTTTGGATGCACATCCACTATTTGATTGAAATGGTCTAAAAACTCCTCTCTACTATATGCTTTAGCTGCTCTATACAAAAGGGTCACAACCTACTTAGATTCCTATCCAAAACAAAACACAACTCTTCGGTATCTTCAATGCAGCTTCGCAGTTGCTAAAAAAAATCCATAGGAGACATCACATTCCTTGTTCGCTACACAAAAAGTGATAGAAAAGATGTGATTCTCCGTATCCTGTGCCACCGCCGCTAACAGAACTCCATTATACCTGCTCCTCAAGAAGATACTGTCGACGGCTATGCCTTTTCTCAAATGTCAAAAACCTTGAATCCAAGCACCATAGAATACAAAAAAGTACTTGAACCTTTCATTTTCATCAATATGCAATGTCGTCTTACTTTCAGGATTTGTGGACTCAATCATGTAACAGTAGGCATCTAGGACTGCATACCCATGCTCGTGTGTCTCCCTAACCAAGTTCTTGGTAATCCCTATGGTCGTATATATCTTCAATAACTGACCAGGACACCCAATTTCATAAGGAGTTGATTGGCCATAACCCTTATAGAAGGGCCTTTGCTATCAGGAAAACTATTCTTGAAATGTTCACCGAGGACCTTTGATGTGGCGTGAGGATTTTGGCCCGAGATGTGCTCCGAATCATATGTGTGATACTTTTTATGTTTATGAATGACGAATTTATCAAAACTTACGTATTTCACCGCTCTCAACCACCACTTACAGTTCGGATTAATATATTTATAGCGAAAGGCAGTGCACGAATTAATCACCTTCTTTATTCTGAAATCTTTTTCCAAGCAAGAAATAAACAAAGTGGTAGATAGCACTTTCTTGTCCTTGAATAAAATTCCATTGAAAAAAATGATCCTGTCGTCTTGAAGATTGCCAGACTATGTCGATCGAGAAGAACTGCCCACCGTATTGGCCGCATCAACGGGCGTAGGTGTTTGATCATCATCTAAAATATTCATGTTTAGATCATCCAACCTATCATCAAATATGTCTTGTTGTTCTTCTTCTTCTACGTTCTGGTTCTCATTCTCTCTCGTCTTTTCAACCACGTACACCCTTAACACCGGCCTGGATGAATCACTAAGATAAGCATCCAATCGAACCTGATCGATTATCTTGAAAAGTAGTACCCTCTGATTTTCAAAAGAGTTGTGCATGTATCTAATGACGAGTTATTTCTATTGACAATTCAGTCCATAATAGCTGATGATTAAGTTCACAAAATTATCATACGAAACATCACTTTGTACTTTCATAGCTATCGTCTCTAGTATTTCACCCTACTTCTAATGCCTATTGCTCTTCTCGATCTATTGACCATGACAATCCACCCCTATTGTTATTGATCCCTACATTAGTGGTACCTAAATAAAGTCATTTGTTAAAAAAAGTTAATAGTGATTTCATAGTGTCGTACATGAATCCCAACAGATGTGTAATCTATTGCAACAGGTAAGTAATCAGTCGCAACAGATTACTTACCTATTGGGATTTATGTTATGCTTCTGAAGATGATTTTAACAGACGAGTCATCTGTTATAACAGGTCAATCATACGTTGCAACAGACTACATATCTGTTGCAGCAAATGAAGCGCCTATTGGGATAGATTTTACAGTACTAAGGCACCTTTGAAGCTGATTCCAATAGATGAGTGACATGTTGCAACAGATAATTAACCTGTTGTAACAAATGACTTACATGTTGCAACAGACGATGCGTATGTTGGAATGGAGGGCAGGTTCTATCGCAATAGGTTACTAATATGTTGCAATAGATATTTACCATTTGTTGGAATAGAGTTCATGTTCTGTTGCAACAGGTTACTAATATGTTACAATAGATATCTACCCTATTGCAACAGACGACACGTCTATTGGAATCGAGTTTAGGTTCTGTTTTAACAGGTTACTAATTTGTTGCAACAGATGGGTCATATGTTGCAACAGATGACCCATCTGTTCAATTCATGTTAAGGCACTATAGAACCATAAACATAAATCCAACATATAAGTCTTCTATTGAAATAGACGTCTCATCTGTCGCAATAGATGATTGATCTGTTTAAACAGATGGCTCTTATATTGCATTCATATTCGTGTGCTAGCTATTATTGAAAAAACAGCATAATAGCAGTTACCCAGATAACAAATTCAACTAAAAATCATAATTTAACTTACCAAAGTCTCCTATGAAGTAATGCCAAAGTGGAAAGTGATGTATGAAATAAAATTTGACCTAAGAAATTGGTCAAATAGCAACAGTAGCGGTAACAACAACAACAATGGTCTATAAGAAGAAAATAAAGATAATAATGAAGTAGAAGATGATGATAATGAAACAGAAGATGATAAATAAAGCAGCAACAACAATGAACAACAAAAATTGCTAAGAGAGAGAAAACAACAATGGATGCGAAGATAGAGAAACACACTTTTTTTCTCCTCCGTTTTCTGTTATATTAGTAAACATTTGGATCAAAGTATAAATTTTAAAACTTGTGGGCTATTCTCAAACTTACCCAACTTTCTTAATTCATAATAAAGTAATTGTCACCTATACTCAATTATTAAGACTTGTCTCACCTATACCTCATTTTCAAACTCTTTTGTCACCTACAGCTCAAAGCCCCTATTTTCTAGGCAACAATATAACGTCGGTCAAGTTTCTCTTTAAGGAATTTACCAAAAATTATTTTTATGAACATTGTGGCAAAAAAAGCAAAAATATTTTTTAAAAAAAAAGTCAAAGCATTTTTTTAACTATATGTAAGCTTTCCTTTTTTTAAATATGTAAAAGTATTTCTATTTTATATTTTAATCAATTAAAATACTACCTTATATAATTATTTACTTAGTTAAAAGAAGTAAAACTCTTAATAGTTAGTACACTTCTAAATCAGTTAAAATACTACCTTATATAATTTCATTTAAGTGACTTTTTGTGAACACAAATTAGATTTCAATAATATAATATGCGCTTTTTTTCTTCTTTGTTTGCTTTTTTATTTGATTTTGATTCAACTTATTTTTCTTTCTTTGGCATCCAATGTAATCCATTTTTGTCGTTCTTTTAGTTAATAATGTTAGGATGCTTTGTTTATGTCAATTGCTATAATTATGTAATTTGAATATGCTAAAAATTAGCAATTGGTTCTCATATTTTATGTGTTTTTTTCTTTTAGCTGAAACTTTTAATCGTAAAAAAAGAAAAATCATTTAATGTTGCCAAGGAATGAAGTGGATTAGATGGTGATAATCAATTGTTATATGTCGTAAAAATCAAAGATTATGTTTCTAATTATAATTCGAAGGAATTATATGTCATACTCAATTGATGATATGTATGTTCTTATTTGCTTTGGGCCTGAAGTTCTTATTTGTTCTTCTTCCTCCATGAATTACGAACAGAAGAAGAAAAATTAATTTTTAAAAGGAAAGGCAAAGAAAATACTACCATTGTCATGTCCAAAGAACCCACACTTATATATTGATAATTTTTGTTTCTGCGAATTTCTTAACTCTGTTTTCTATAATTTTTATCGTCATCTATATATACTAAGTAGTTGTCAAATTTAAGTTTGATTTATGTTCAATATGATAGCATGCTTTATGATTGATGTTTAAATTATTTGTGATACTTAGTTAAAATTATATTTATTTTAATTTTTAAAAATATTTAATACAATTTTCAAGTTAGTCCTTATTGATTAAGTAATAACATAATTGGACTTCAATGAGTAATAAATTTATATATATATATATATATATATATATATATATATATATATATATATATATATATATATATATATATACACACACACACACATCTATACTATATTAAAAATGTGAAGGTCCTTATAAATATTGTTTCAACTTTTTGCTCTTCATTAAAAGTCGTTGCTTTAGACAAATTATCTTTTCACCATTTTCTAATATTTAAGAGTTGAAAATTAGTTAAATATGTATAGTAAAACATTTCCTTATTAGAAATCATCAAAATTAATGACAACTAATGTCTTTATCATTAGTTTAAAAATTTTAAATCAACTTTAACTGGTTTTGAGAAGATTTTAAAAAATTTAAAATAAATATGAAAGTGTTAGAATAAAAAAAATATAAGAAGTACCAAATTTTAAAAAAAATTAAGTAAGTAATCAAAGATTTTCAAGATTTAACTTTAAGAAAAGATTTTAAATATAAAAAAATAAACATAAAAAAATAATCTTACTATAATTATGGTTCAAATTGATGCGTATCTCTTAGACTCTAACAGCAAGGAAAAGAGGTACTACATGACATACACAAAAGTGACGATCCATTAACCACTTGAAACTTTTGATGATAAAATATACATGTGCTTACAATAAAATATATTTTATGTTTATATTATTTTATTAAAGTGTGAAGGATATTTGAGAAGTGATTTGAACTTTGCGCACTACATTAAGAATCTTCGCGATTGACAAAATCTTCTAATTTTAAATAATCAAAAGTTACACTGTACGTGCGGCTAAACTAGTTATATATAGATATATAGATTATAGATATATGCTATAGATGGGTATAGATTATTATAGATATAGATTAGCCTCAAAAGGAATGACACATTTCTATATTTAGTAATAATTTAATTTTAAAATATCCATTTTACTCTTAATAATTTAATACATAGACTTATTTTAGACCACAAATCTTAAAATTCTTTTTTTCTTTCTTAAATTTTGTATTAAATCAAATTAACTTATATAAATTGAGAGAGAGGGAGTAACATTTATAGCAATTAGCAATAATAGATAAGAAACACTAGATACCATTAAATAATTTAGTACTAAGAGAAGAGCTCAATAACACTTCTGCTCTAATTAACTGCTAAATTATGAGGTAACAATGTGATTAACTATTGTTACAATGAATAGTTACAAGAGAAAGGGCTTAAAAAACAACATTAAGAAGCAAAAATATGAATGAAGATCTAATTTCTTGCAAATTAGAACTTCGATTTCATAATCACTCGAACAATACTACAAAATTGGTGGACTAATTTTTCTGTTTTCTTTGAACCCCTTTTCACTTTGACATTTGATCTATGTGTTCTCAATGCTACACTCTGCATAGTGTACAAGAAACCGACTCCCGGAAGTACGATTCTGAATCAGAAGAGAGATTTCAAGAAATGACACATCTTTTCACTCTATCAATAACGAGACTATGCCTTACATCTTTCAAACTAGGCCATGCTTGTGAGTGCAGAATATGTGCCAACAACTGCAGATATCACTCCCACCACCATAATGAAAGTGCAAGCTGCAAACTAAATAATGCAAAAACAAGAAACATAAGGTAAAATCAATAACTTCTAGCATAACTAGTCCCTAGGGGTGAAAAGAATTATTTCAGAATAAAAAGTCATGATACATAAATGTGCCCTTTAACTTGATCTCACCTGGAATCTACGCCCTCCAACTTTGAATGTGCACAAGCATATACTTAAACTTGTATGAAGTTGCACAATTAGACGCACACGTGCACACCCAAAGTTGGAGGGCATACATGCTAGTTTAAGTTAAAGGGAATGCTTATGTATTATTCCCCCCAAAAAAGGATGAAACAAAAGATATACCTGAAATCGCGTAATTCGATCTTTGCTTAGTTTGATGTAGCATGCACAAGGAAGGATTAAAGACTGCAAAAAACAAAGCAAAAGAAAGATTCATGTTATGTTACTGAGCTAATTAGCTTCACATTGAAATATAATGCAACAATTTTGCTAACTTACCACAAGCATTACTAGTGAAGATCCAATCAATGACATTACAGAACCTGCAGTAAAGTTTCCAAAGGAAATATCTTACTGATTTATCAGACATTCTAACTTTCAATGTTCTCCACTTTTGTGCTCGTGTGCATCGTTATAATTGCAAATTTTTGATGAAAATACGTACCAAAATATGGAACTGCCAATGAAATGACCAGAGTCGAAAACACCAGAAGTGTTCTGATGAGTATGGATACACCATAAGTTCTAATCTGAGGTGAAGGTAAGAATTCTTCTATGCCAAAAGCTACTGGAGTAATTGTTATCGCGTATTTTGTTAAAGGGGCTACGACCTGCAAAGAAAACATTATTTTTATTCCATATTTTCAACGATCATCCAACATAAAACAGGGGGAAAAGGTACTGTAATATTATTCTTACGACTGTCCAAGCTGCAACTTTTGAAGTAATAAGTTTTGCTGGCAAATTTAAAGTGAACTGTGGATTGGTGTTTTCACCAAACATTAGGAAGCCACAAACTGCTACTCCGAGGTACGAAAAGAAGGCAATGCTGAAGCTGCATCGGTATGAACCAACACAAGTTAATTAAACCTTCAACTTGCAGATGCACATTTTGATTAAAGAATAATAGCGTTATCATTCTATATGTTCATTTAATTTACCTTATAAGAAGAACAGAAGGGAATCTTGAAGGTTCTTTCATTGATGAGTAGATATTTGGGAAAACTGAATGGCTTCCATAGCAGAAACTATAAAGACCAATTGTGACGGGCAATTTTGCAATGTTTAAAGCTGTTCCACTTGGGTGAAATCCAACGTCATTGATCACTCCAACCCACAGCAAGCAGATCACCACGATAATCAGTGCTATAACTCCACCGGCTGATTTACAAGCATCAGAAATTCAACACACGTCAGCACATATCGAACATCTATGAACTAATTCAAGATGATCAATACCTGAAACGATAGACAGCAAACTGAGATTTCTAAGCCAAACTGTTGGAAGTATGACAAGGGTAGAAATGATGGCACACATTTGATAAGAATCCAGATGAATTCCAGCAAACTCCATGTGACTATTCGGGAATACGGCGCCAAGATTATCACTCATCATAATCAAATACTCTATGCAAGAGGACTGCAAAGAAGAAGTCAACATACAGCAGCACCCGAATGAAGCAGAGAGTGAGAATTAGACACTTACATATAGTTCCGCGTACAAGGCTATCTGCGTTTAATGGAAATCCAGCGTTAGTAACAACATTCTACAAATTGAAAAAAGCATTAGTAGGTATGTCGTCAATAATTTCTCATACTCACAGCTATAAATATTCGACCGAGCAATCCAAAGGCAGCTTGTCCGATATCTGGATACGTTTCAATACCAGGAGAACTTTCTAAACATTTTTTCAAAAGAGTTCCAGTATAAAAAGTAATGACTCCGAAAAGAAGCAGCAGGAAAAGACTGCACCATCCTCCTTCTTTGAGTGCATAGGGAACCGAAAGGATTCCTATGCCACAGAGAGCGTTTATGGCTGCATTGGAAAATCAATCCACGTTAAAACAAACAGCATAATAGCGTTGGGAGGTTTAAGTACTTGAAACAGATTTGGCAACGGAACGATAGTCAGGTACCAATCTATTGATATTTCAACAAAATAATTCGACTTCCAGGAGAATCATAGATGAAATTTCGAAATTAGAATAACAGTACAAGATATAGCTCCAGGATGTACAAATGATTGAATTACAATGCACGCCTATTGACTACAGATTGTCCGCTAAGTGCCTTAATACATATCTAAACCTTCTTCTGTGCAAACTAACATGATTTCAAATGCTACACATGGTCAAGAAGTGCATGCAACAGAAAATGGACAGTCTTTAGACACAAATGTCACAAAGCCACATTACTCTAGCGTAATAGTAGAACAATAAGCCATCACTGTATAAATGACAAGATAAGATAGATGTCTGAGGTGCAACATAAGATGGCTAGTACTCTTTAGACACAAAATGTTATGATGACAAAATAATGCGGCAAAAATAGGCTACTTTAATAGTAAAACAATAAGCCCATAAATATGAGAGATAGCATCCATGTCTTACCATTAAGAACTGATTGAGTATATGAACACTGCTGTGATGGTGGCAATTCAGGTGCTGAAGAAACGATCGATAACTTTGAAGGATTCAAAGTTGGAACAACTTCTTCCTTTTCTAAGCTTTGAGAAGAAATGAGAGGTTTACAAAGGGAATGTTGAGATGTTGGAGACTGAGACCTCACGTATGCTGAACTCAACACGCCGCTGCCTTTTAAAAAGCTCAGTGATGGAGGGGTCACCCCCGTAAACATGTCCATTGACCTCCTATATATTCAATAAAAGATTCAATACTCTTCATTTGGATGAAAAAATGCACAAATTTCAAGTCAACAACAACAACATATGCCCCGTACGTGTTATCCCACCGTGGGGTCTGAAGAAGGTAAGATGTTCAAAGATCTTACGTCTACCTTTATGGGGTAGAGAGGTTGTTTCCGATAGACCGACACAAACTTCAAGTCAATTCACAAGAATATATGTCTCAGAAAGATTTTTAACCTCACTATATAGATTCACTTGTCCAGCCAATGAAAGGACAAAGTGAAACAGAGAAAAATAACATACTACGTACTTATTCTTTTTTTTTTTTTTAATAACCTCACTGGTTGCACACATCTCGACTATTCGTTCAGAACCTATAAAACCTTCCAAGAAGATAATTATACCAATGTATAGCCAATACAAACAGTTTCTCCACTTTATTAACCACTAGGCCACGAGAATTACTACTCATTTATTTTATATGCATGAAAAAAATAGCAACAGCCAATGCATTATGGGACCAGAAAAGTATCGGACCACAAAATCTATTATACGCAGACCAATAGAAGAAAAATACTACCTATAACTTTGAGGCCAAGTAGGAGAATCAAGAGGTCCATGTTGGCCATGAAAAGGTGGTTGAGGAGAATGACTGGTCATTAGATCATCAGATCCACTATCATTATCATCATCAACTTCTTCATTATCATGTGATGCCTCATTCCCTTCATCGTCTGTTTCAATATGCAACACCCTATCTCCTCCAAATTCTTCATCTAGCCTCATCGACCCCATATCCCTATATATATATTTTATTTATTAATATCAAGAAAAATAAAAACATTATTTCATATATTGAAAATATATAAACAACAGAAGAAAAAAAATCTGGAAAAGAGGAAGCAAAAAGGGATTTAAATTTCTGGCAAAGAGAAAAGTTGAGAGAATTTTAAGGAGAAAAGAGATTGGAGAGTTGTTTAAGTATGAAGGAGAAAAAGATTGAGATATTTATTGTACTTACTTTTTATTCATTGTATGGGCACTAGGTTAAAAGACAAAACCTATTTTGGGTATAAAAATAGTAAGATATGATTAGTTAATCAGGAGTAACGAGGAATGTTTTTTTTTAAACGAGAGTGGGGGAGGGGTAATCTTACTTTTGTTATTAATTTGTTTTCTTAAAAAAAAAAAAAATTGTGTGAGTTATAAATACTAACGGTAAGGGTGTTTTTGAGTTCAAAATAATTGCTTCATTTTAAATAATTGTGAGGTATTTTTGATCTTTTTATATGTATAAATAAAGTCATTCAACTTAGCTTTTATCATATAAAAACACTCCATCAAATTTATTATGAAAAATAATCTAACACAACAAAATAAATTAATTTTTTATATAGGTAAACATGAATTCCACATATAAACAAAAACTAAAGAAAATCCATTTCTTATATCCAACCCTCTTCCCACAAATCAAAAAAAGTTTGTGTGGGACTTATTATCTGCCCTATGATAGGTAAATCATCTTTATTTTACTCCCTCTATTTCGTTTTAATTGGTCCTCTTTCTAAAAATATGTGTTTCAATTTAGTTGTCCCTTTTGATGAAATCAAGAGTATTTTATTATATTCTTCCAATATTACCTTCAACATTAAAAGACTAAACAAAATATATTTACTCAAATTTATATTTTCAAAGCATAGTTAATAAAACTAATTTGGTAAAATAAACCCCTAATAAATATCTTCTTAAAGGGAGTGTCAAGTTAAAAGGGCCAACTATTTTGAAACGGAGGGAGTATATGAATAATTTTTTGAAAGACATTAAATAGAAATTTTACATGTATTTTGTTTGTCGTAGCTCAATTACAAAGTATCATTTAATCAAGCATGATACATGCATATCAAGCTATTTACTTACACGTTTTGTATTGATTAATCTTGTTCAATTATAGTCAAACATATAGAATTTCACTTATCATTTTTCAAATCATCCTCCTAAAATTAAAGATTTAGTTTGACGGCGGCCAACACGATGTGGAAAATAGGGAGTTCATTGAAATGCAAGCTTAAAAAAGAAAAGATTTAATAATGGCATATCTTACTACCAAAAAAGAAAAAAAATTGAATTAATCAAATTGATTGGCAAATTGAGTTACCAATCGATTGTCAATAGATCTCTCCTGCTAAATTGCTCGTAGCAAATAGTTACTTACCAACTTGAATTCGTTATTTTGAATTTTTGGGTGGATGGATCGGGTATAAGAAATGGATTTTCATTAATTTTGTTTATTTGTGAAGTCCATGTTTATATAACATATTGTTTGTCAGATTTTATTAATAATAAATTTGGTTGAGTGGTTTTATAAGATAGAAGTCTTTAAGTTGATTCTAACTATTGAATATTGATACAAAACAACGTTTAATAATTTTGCTACAAAATTTCCATGGTTGAGTAACCTTTCTACATATTAACTCCAAAATAAATAAATAAAACGGAAAATATCAAAACAACAAGTGACATGATAATCGAAATAAGGAGTTCAACATCTACTAATCTTCTATCATAATTTTGCTACATAATTTTCATAGTTGAGTAACCTTTTGACATATTAACTCCAAATAAATGAAAAAACGAAAAATATCAAAACAACAAGTGACATGATAATTAAAATAAAGAAGTTCAACACCTACTAACCTTCTATCATAATTTTCGACTTTCATATTCTTCTTTCTAAATTATGTCCTCGATAAGTTGTATGTGTGTCATATCCTGGCCAATCCTCTCTCGTCAATATTTTTTCAAATAATATTGATAATGTCCTTTTATCACCTCTTTTGAGAACAAGAGTCACGTGACTTTAGCGGAGATTTGGAAGCATGCATTTAGCAGTGTTCCACTGTAAAATCAGTTGAGACTTTATATACATAAAATACCGGTGTAAATTTTTAAACACCGGGCGTAGATAATGTAGTAAAATTATTTAGTTATTTCAAAATAATTTATATTTAAAGTGTATTGAAAAATTCATGTCTTTAAATGTGTTTTAGAAGTCAACGGACTCGAGAAGATTTACTCTAAAAGTCATCAAAAGATATATTTAAGAAGCTAAGATTTACTCTAAAAGTCATCAAGAGATATACTTAAGAAGCTTACTCTAGAAGTCATCAAGAAATATACCTGAGAAGCCTTACTTTGAAGGCATCAAGAGATATACTTGAGACCTATAGATATTCTAAACTTACTGCAATCCTTATGAATTCCTTGAGAATTCAAAATTTTCCTCTTTAGTATTTCTCTTTTTTATATATAATCCTATTTAATGGTTCAGCTATAATTTTAACTTGCTGGTATTTGTATCAATGATTTTGTTGATTCATGTACCTTCTAGTTAATTAGGGAAGACTTATTTAATTCAGAATATTTTTTTTAATCCTGAAAAAACATTTCACACTGCTGAAATAGTTTCTTAGGACAGTGCCTAACACGACTCAAGTAAAATTAATATATTAACTTGTTAAAAAGTAGTTAGATTACTATTATAGTTGTCATATTGATTATAGTACGATCACTGAAGTAGTAATAATACTATACATTGTTATGTAATTGTATTGTTAATATTATTAATATAATATTTTGTTAACAGTTAAATAATATTGTTATTATTATTTTTTTATTGTTTCCCAACAGATAAATACCAGATATGGATAAGCTTTTATCTGTATATGCAGTGGCAGAGCCAACAAGTCCTAAAAAGTGCACACAGGAACTAGCCGAATGGGGTTCAACATATACAATATATACATAAAAAATAATTTTAACTATATATAAATAGTGTAAGTTTTGGCCGAAGAGGGTTCAAATGAACCCCCCCGGATATATCTCCTATTTACTACGGTGAAGAAGAATCAAATTATCACTATATTTATTCATGCTAGATCTGCCATTGTGTATATGTATTTCAATTTGGATGTACACAAGTAGTTATTCAAATTTGTATAAAGTTCAGGAAAAAGACATAGTTTCCACCCCAAATTATACACGAAAAGTCTATGTAACACCTAAACTATACAAGTGACCTATTGCACACCTAAACTATAAAAAAGTGAGACTTCTTACACCCTGTCAGGCATTATACCACCTGCATGTGGTGTGGTATTTTACACGCGCTGCCACATAGCATAATCCTAAAAAATAATAAATTTATTATTTTCATAAATTTTTCCTTTTTCTTTTTAATTTAATTTTTTCTCCTCTTCTTCAATGTCTAAAACCTCCATTGTTGTCAATGTCCAAAACCTCCATTACCTCCATTACACCATATTCACCACCATAAAATTTATCTCACCAACAGAATTACCATAACAATTAATTTCTTCTAACAATGTTCTTCATCCGTAACCCATCGTCTTTTCTTAGAAAAAAAATTTTCAGCTATAATGGTCATTATTGTTTCAAAAATTGATCACTCGACTGTTGGCCTCTGTGTTTTAAGTGGTAATGACCAACACATTTCCTTACTTTTTCTATTTGTTTTTTAGCTATAATTTAAAATAATAATAATAATAATAATAATAATATGGTAGCAAGCTCCATTTTTGGATGGATTAATAATTAACAAACAAAGAGGAGAAAATCGATGATGAATTCGTCTTTTCCGACGAGAATTCACCGAAAAATATCCTTGCTACAAAATTTTTGACCTATCCTCCGATATTCGTCATCATTTGATTTCGCCGAAATTGAAAAATTTAATTTGGATCCTATTTTATATATATATATATATATATATATATATATATATTTTATAAAATTTGATTTTACCCGTTTAAACATCAAATATAATTTGATTTTGTTCATTGTGAAATTGGCATTGATTCGATGAAGGTGGAGGATGAATTATGTTATTTGGGGATGGTGTTAGAGTTTGGAGGTGGGGTGATGAAGAAACTGTGTTGGTTGGGGTGGGGGTGATGAAAAAGAAGATAGTTTGGGGGTGGGGGCGATGAAGAAGATGATTGTTTAGGGGTGGGGTGGGGAGATGGATGCTAGGGGTGGGGGAGGCGTATTTTAATTCTTTTAATTTTTTTTTGCATTAATTTTTAATTTAAACGCGTCATTTTTTATTTAAATAATTATGTATTTTACACGTCAGATCTAGGGAGTAAAAAGTATCACTGTTTTATAGTTTAGGTGTGTAATAAGTCACTAGTATAATTTAGGTGTTACATAGATTTTTCGTGTATAGTTTGAATGGAAACTATGTCTTTTTCCTAAAGTTAATAAGTAGACATATAAGTTTTATGTGACAATTTGTCTGAGACACATATTTACTTTATACAAATATAATACTTATTTATGCACATTCGAAATTGAAGAATATAAATATCAATTGAAATATTTACTTATTATGTTAAATTTATATGCTTATGAGTTTTTGACAATGTACGTGAAGCCCAACGAATCTAGAATTTAAATTTTATAAATTTAAATTTAGAATTTAAGCTGAAATTAGTAAATTCTGATGAAGCAATATGCAGTACACGCATCCAGCCAGATCTGGAGGACCAACTAAGTATCAAGGAACATGTGATTGTGGGATTTCGTAACTTTGAACCTGCAAATATTCTGTGAGTCAGTTTGTCCTATTATAAGTGCTGCAATTTGAGTTGTTGGATACTAATTCAAAAAGTTGGACTAGAAATTTAAAATCTTTTAGATTTATTAATAGCTAAAATGCTTTTTTAAATCCTTGTACTATATTTATTTTATAAGTTAGACATTTCTACTTACATGTTTGTCATTTGAATTCTTGAATTCATTAAAAAGTAATATTTTAAACACTTTTTCGATGAGTGTAATACACTCGTCCACGTCATCTGTCATATCATCTTCTACGTCATTTTTAATTATAAAAAAATATTAAATATTAAAATTAATTAATATAAATTAAATAAAAAAACTCACCCTTCTTTTATTTCTCGCTCTACCCGTTTGCCTTTCTTTCTTCTTAATTCTCCCCTTCTCTTATTCCTTTCTCTCTTCCCCTTTTTCCTTTCTTTCTTCTTAATTCTCTATTTCTTCTTTTTCTTTTTTTTTTATTAGAAAATATTGTGTTGGATAAGAATATTTGATCCTTCTTTTTAAATTTGAAGTGATTTAAGGATGATAATTTTTGATGATCCAAAATTGTGATTTTTGAAGAGGTAAGACAGTGATGATTGAAATGCAATGGAAATTGAAATTTGATTCCAAAATGATATAAATGGAACCATATCCGACATAAAATAATAGTATTTATTGAAAGTACGAGACCCGGCCCGTTTGTGAATCGCCGGAATCTTGTTCCCCATCGGAGCTAATCTTGAGCCGTTGTTGTTGGTTTTGTTGGGGTAATGAAGATTTTCTGTTGGGTTGTTTAGTGAGGTTGAAATCAGGGTTGGAAATGAGGGTAGTGATGATGGGTTACGGTGATAAATTTATTGCATTCATGGTGTTTAATGATAGTGTTGGTCTCTTATTTTTTTCTTTCTATTTTCTCTTACTATCTATCTTGCAATTTGTGTGTGGATGTGGAGGAGTGTGTTTTGTACTTTGTGGAGAAGATAAAAATGGTGGAGTTGAGGAAGTTGTGCAGTGACGATGGATTTGTTTTTGCGAGTATGTGTGTTAATGGTTGTGTTAATGGAACTGGTGTATATATGTGTTAATGGTTGCGTTAATTGTGTGGGGAGGGGCTGGGATGGGGGTGGCTGGGAGGGGGGCTGGGTGGGATGAAGGGGCTGGGATGGGGCCTGGGGTGGGGTGGGAGAGTGGCTGGACAGGGAAAGGGGGTTTGGGGGGGCGGGCTTTTTTCTTTTTTATATTTAAATTTATTATTTTTTTTATTTTTTAAAATATTTTTAAATTAAAAAATTAAAAAAAATTATTCCTTTTTTTTAGTTATTTTAATATAAAAATTAGCCAAAAATTGACCTCACTCACACCCCAGGGCGAGTGACTACACTTTCCTTGTCCCAGTCAGTCATTTAATGTCACATAGGCAAAATCAATAGTCAAAGGGTTTAAAATATAGCTTTTTAATGGGTTCAGGGTCCAGATGATAAACATGTAAGTAGAAGTGTCTAACTTACAAAACGGGCATAGTACAAGGATCCAGAAGAACATTTTGCCTTATTAACATTTGCTAATTTTGTTTAGTTGTGTAGGCCCCGTTTTATCATAAAAATCATAATTTTTTGGAGTTGGAGTTAGAATTGGAGTTAAAGTTGAAGTTGAAGTTGGAGTTGAAGTTGGAGTTGGAGTTGGAGTTGGAGTTGGAGTTGGAGTTGGAGTTATGTTTGACCGTGAATATAAATTAAGTAGCCGTTTGGCCATAAAAATTACTTTTTTTCGGACTTGGAGTTGGAGTTGAAGATGAAGTTGGAGTTGGAGTTGTGTTTGGCCATGTCTTTTTGAAATCTTTTTTTAGACTTTTGAAAAATCTTTTTTAAATATGATTGTATGCCCTCAACTTTTAAAAATTATCAAAATCACTCAACTACTAATTTACCTACTAACATACAACCAAATGTTTGAAAAAAAATTTATATGTCTTCAACTGATAAAATAATTAACAACAAACTAATTATTATGCTTGTTATTTTTCTAAAATTTGAATAAAAATATCACAAGCACGGGCTAAATTAATTTATCTAACCATAATCGATTGAATAGAGAAAATATATTTTGATAAATATGATTGATGGATATAAATATATTTTATATATTCTTAAATTTGTTGATGAAAATTCTTTAATTACTTTCACTTGAATTAATTATTTTATTGAATTTGATCTTTTTAAAAAAATTTGCGGATGAATTATTTCTGAATAGATTAGTGCTAATTTTTTTCTTTTTCTTTATTGATGATATGGATTTTCCTTGAATATTATTGTATCGTAAATATGGATTGTTACGTTATGATTGATATGCGACTTTATTGGCCACTTTTTAATAATTTATTAAAATCATAATTGCTATTATATAACATACACATAAAATTAGAATGACAAGAAAAAAAATATTAAATTTCTCATTTTTAAATAACATAATATACTAGGCATTATATTTCTACAATATAGTTCATTCAAAACAAAAGTTGATATATTTCCGCCATAGATTGTCATTTATTATTTTTTATTTCACGTTAGTAAATTTTGGTTAAAAGAAGAAAAAAAGATTAGAATATCTGTAACAATTAAAAATAATATTGTACCATATAAAACAAAGTAATAATTTTTTTTTTTGGTGGTTGGTTGTAGTTATAAGAGGGGTTTGTGTAAAAATTTAAAGATTGGAGTTATATGTAATAATAATGAAAGTTGAAAATGGAAATGGAAAATTGTGAAAACAGCAAAAAGTTGTTTTCACTTTTTGGAATCCAACTCCGAAATAATTTTTTGAATTTTCATGGCCAAACACCACCATTTCCGGAAAAGTGAAAAAAGTGAAAAACATTTCTGAAAAAAAAGTAAAAAAATTTTATGGCCTAACCGTCCCTAAAGTTTTTTTTGAAATTTTATGAAGTTTGAGTGATTCCAAATATAATTTCGGATTGTATTTGAAATTTTCATGATCAAACACATTTTATCTTTCATTTTTTTTCACTAAAGTAAAATAATTTTTCGAAAAAATTATAATAATTTTCATTGTCAAACGACAACTAAATAAAATTTGTAGTCAAACTAATTTCTAGTTAGAGAGGGAGATACATTTTTTCTTCTTTCCTTTCTTTTTAGAGAGAGATACAATTTAACTTTATGTACAAGAATTTTTATTTTTTGGGGGTAAATGTACAAGAATTAATGTTTTATAACCTTTATGATATGTATAGTTAAAGATTAACGACATTTTTTTTTTTTGTTAAGAGTTAATTGTCATGTTCTTGGTCTTTAACTTTAATTAGTATGGGTCCCGCGCAATACGCGAAATATTTCTTAAAAAATATTCATTAAAAATATCTGTTTATTCACATTGAAATAATATATTATTCAATTTTTAACATACTTTAAATTAATTATGAAATATTAAAATTAAAAATAATTACTAATAGTGAAATTACAATTAATACTTAATAACTAATCACATTTGTAATTATTTTAAATATTTCGATATGAAAAGAAATAATATTAGAATTTTATTTAATCATATTTCATTAACGAATTTTTAAAAATAATAAAATATGAAATGTTAAATACTTGTTAATTTTGTTGTGGACTGTTACCTTTATATTTTTTATCAGTTAAGCCTTTTCATTTCACATTTTAATTTTTTTGTCTATCAATTTAACTTCAACAAACTTCACTCATTTTTAAAAAAATTATCTTTCATTTTGTTTTAAACACCAAAAGAATTTAATTATACAAATTTTAAAACTTTAAAAATTTAAATTTTAGCACTCTCAATTCAAACTAAGCACCTACAATTTTATTTTTTATTTTAAATTTTCAAATTATTTTATTTTTTATAATTTTTTTGTGTTCGATTTTATTATTAATATCTTTAAGTATTTATTTATTAAGTTCTCTCAAACCACTTTCAAAATGACCTATTCCACCAAATTCCATGCCCATACCCTCACCCCCCACCCCCAAACCCCCCTCCCCACACATTTTTATTTTTAATTTTTAAATATTTTTTGTAAAAAAAATCTTACTCACCTCACTCTTACCATTAGTAAGCCCTCCCAAATAAATAAATAAAATTATTTTATTTTTTAAATAAATTCTTTTTCTTTACCCCAGCCCCTCTTCCATACCATGCACCACCCACCCGACCCTCCACACAACCCAAAAATATTTATTTTTTAATTATTAGAAATTATTTTTATAAAAGAATTTCTTAGTATTCCCTTACCTTGATCCCCAAATTTTTTAAACTTTAAAAATTTTTTAAAAAAAATTCTACCTTTAATCCCGATCCGCCTACATCCACCATTCCGCCACCCCACCCACTACTCATCTCAACCATCATCATTCCCAATCCTCCCCTTCCATTATAATTTTCATCACCCCGCTCGTATTCATCTATATTATATTGTATTAGACATAAATAAATACTTTTATAAAATATCCTTTATTGTACCGATAAAATATAAAGTGTTAATTTATCTTAACATATATGCTATTACTAATATTGAATAATCACATCAAATAATTTAATTATTAAGTTCAAAATCAGTTAATAACTATTAATTAGTATCTTCGTTATCCTAAAGAAAAAAATCCTAATTAAGTTCAAGCATGTTATCTCTCCAAATAAATTATACTTTTTGTGTATTCAAAAATAATTTGAGATACAAAGAATTAGTTCATTGAAACGAAATAAAAAATATAAGATTTTTTTTGGTTAAATATATAGGGATACTCCGTTAAAAATAATGATAAATTCGTATACAAAAATTAAGAGTAAACATTCAGTAATATATTTTCAAGAAACCTTGAATATAGAGTTGATATATGAATTCAAATAAAGAAATTGTTATAAACTTTAACAAATATGAAAGTATTATAAAAAGATAATGATAGAGCTACACGATTATGGTGAAAAAAAAAAAGAATAGTGACAACAATATTACATCGTAAGATGAGTCGTTGAAAAAAATGAGATATTAATATCAATTTAAATTGATAGACCTTGAACAGTAATAGAGAAAGATGAAGATGAAAATGTATATCACTCCTGCATACAAAAAGAAAAGTGTTAAATAAAATACATTTAAAAAATGAAGAATGAAGAACAAAAAATATAATAAATAAATTTATGAATAAACTGATGATATAGAAGTATATATAACAATAGCTAGTGATACAACTCTATTCTAATTTAAATTTCATCTATTTTCAAATTCAAATATTATAGATTTGTTAAAAGAAGATTAATTACTATTCTTCCTTATCCTCATTTTTTCAAATATAATACATATTTATATTATAATTTATATATTTAAGTTGAGATAAATATTAAAATTAATGAGATAATAATATAATAATAATTATTATTATTAAAAATAATAATCATAGTTTATTTATTTCATATATTTTTTTATTCACTTTTATATTTTTCTTTTGGTTAAAAAATATAAATTAAATTTTTTTCTCATATATTAGTTTAATTAAGTTTTATTATATTAATGCAAACATTTAATTAAAAAGATATGAAAAACTCCCATAAAAAAGAATCCTAAATTACTTATTAATTTAATCTTCAGTTGCAATTTATTGTTGCTACAAAGAAGGAGCAGTAAGGAAAGTTAATTTAAATATTTAATTTAAACTAATTAATAACTTTTCAGATAAAGTTAAAACATATTGATAAGATTTATAAGGATATATACATTAGGACTCCTTACAAAAATATTAGATATATAAATTTACTATATTATTATTATTATTATTATTATCTTTTTTCTTACTCTTACTACTGTTAATAGCACTACTTAGTGCCTCTACTATTATTATTATTCATTTATTGTTATTATTATCATTATATTTTTGTTCTTAAATCAAATGAAACACACACACACACTTTTTTTTTTAATTATTATCATCATCATCATCAACAACGCCACACTAATATTATTACTACACACTATTTTTTGGTTAGCAATTTTACTACACACTACTATTTATTATTATTATTATTATTATTATTAAATTAAATGCATTCAAATATATTTTATAGTTTATAAAAGGAATAAGTTTTTGAAATATTAAGCTTTATTTAGGACTTTTTAATCATACTTTTCTATTTTTAAGCTAATGACTTTTTTTCTTTTTAAAAAGATAATACATTTTCAAATTCAAATATTTAATCTTTAAATTATAAAAGAGATAAGTTTGAAATAGTAATAGTTTATTTGATTTCTTCAATTATGAGTTTCTAGTTATTAAGATAATATATTTCAAATTCAAATACTTAATCTTTCAATACAAAATTCTTATTGCAATATTTTTAACTTTGTCTTAATTTTTTTTAAAATTTTATTATAAAAACTGTCACGTGGCTATTTTAATATGTTGCCACTTGGCATCTTGCCTTATTTTAGTTTTGCTTTTATATATATTACTACTACTATATCTAAGGGGGAATATTCCATTTTGGTAGACCTCACAAACTTTTTAATGCAATTAAATAACTACACATGTTTACTTATTTTTCATACATGTTAGTATATTTGTCCTCATTTATTATTTTATGATATTTATTTGGGACTTTGTAATATTTTTAAGTGTTATTTTTTTTAATAAATCTCTTCTTGCTCCTTATTAGTGTACTTATTCTTTTTTACTTATTTTCTTATATCAAAAATTAATTAATTTCTTATTTATTTTAGTAAATCACGAAAGATTTATAACTTTTTACACATTATTATTATTATTATTATTATTATTATTATTATTATTATTATTATTATTATTATCAAGTAATTAAGTAAATTATGAATAGCTAAATTTAAATTTTTAAACATAATTAATAAGGATAATTTCATATATTTTACCCGTAATATATTAAATTCTCAAGTTCTTTGTCAAGTCAAAAAAACAAGTAAAAAGGAATTGAGAGAATACCCTTTTCTCACTTTTTTTTTTCCCATTTTGCTTGATCCTTATACTAAAAATAAAATTTTCTTTTTGCTTATTATCTTAGCAAATAAAGAAAGGTTTATTATTTTCTTTCAATATTACTCTTATCTCTAAGTAACTATAGAGCATAATTGTTGTCAATTATATACTTTCAAATCATAATTATCGCGATAAATAAACAAACTCCTATTAAATAGCTTCTTATTAATAGGAGTATCAAATCAAAAAATGTAAAATAAAATGAAACAGATATAGTGCATATTTTTTTTAATATTTTAATAAAATTTGTGCAACTTTGTAGTTACGGTCTCATTTACAGAGCATTTATTATTTCTTAATAATACTTATTCTCTGTTTGAGTGTGTTTGTCACAAACATGGATTTTTTAATTAAAAATATTACTTAATTTTTTATTTTTTTTTAAAAATATTACTGTGTTTCTTATTTATTTTTTTATATTTGGTATGTAAGTAAAATATTACTTAAAAATTATTTTTATATAATTTAGATAAGTAATGAGGGATGGTGTATGGAGTGGCAGGGATGAGAGCTATGGTGGGGGTAAGACAATGTGTATTGAATAACGAAGAGCTCAATGAATGTGAAATATATAATATAATTTTCTACTTTCACTCAGTCATTTTTATAAGTTTAAAAAGACTTATTTTCTAGAGAAAATATTTTTTTCAACAATCTACCAAATATGATTTTTTTTCTTAAAAAAAATATGTTGAACACACCACTTATTTATTTTAAATTAAATTTTATGTCTATTCATATTTGCTAATTATCCGTCATACTTTTTTTTTTTCATAAATAAAGTTCTTTAAAAGTTATCCAAATATAAGGAAAAAACTTTAATAATCATAGTAATTGACAAGACATAATCAATGTATCTCTAAATTAATTTAATTATATAATAGAATGTAATTTAAGTTATATTTTTTTAAATTAAATTTTATATTTTTATCATGAATTTGGATCCGAACTTAACACGGATCTTATCCAACTAGTATATAGATATAGATACAACTCATTCTCAATTTTACACAAATTACTCATGATTTTGCTATGTCAGATCAGCCTAAGACGCTAAAAATCACTAAGAGTATGATAGAAAAAAAAAAAATTACCCAAAAATGTTTTGTATTAGATAAAATTTGAATTGCTTGCTTGATGAGTTGCAAAATGAGTAAGTCATGTATGGTCTAGTTGATAAATAGTAAATACTTTCTCCGTCTTAAATTATTCGTCTCAAATTGAAATAACATATTAATTAAGAAAAATAATTAATAAGATGTCTGGTTTATCAGTGTACTCCTATTAAATGATGTTTACATTTTAATTTGAAGAAAAAATAACTCGAAACGAGGGAATAGTACATAAGATTTTAGGGTTCCCAAAGAAAAAGTCCATATTTCTCTGGAACATGTGTCTGCCTTCTTTCTTTACGTAAGCTTCCACATAACAAAGGTGTGTATCAGCTCACTGTTGGGTCCAGCCCCATAAATAACGTTTTGAAAATCTTTGATGAGCGAACAATTATTCAAAGTTCATTGTTCGTAAAATTAAAAATGTACGCTTGATAGTAAGAGCATTAAATAATATTTAAAATTTTTACTTTCAGTGATGTCATTGGTGATATCAATAGAGATAATTTTTTGTCTATAAAAGAAGCTCATGAGCTCATTGATTGAATGCACCAAAATAGAGAGATTAATAATATAGAGAGCAGTGAGGTTTTTTATAGAATGTGATAAAAATAGTCTGTGAAGGAAAAATTAAAGTTAACAATATTTTAGTAAGGTGGAATAAAAAAAAGGGTTATTTCTTTCTAAAAATTACACAAACACACAACTTAAATTTCACTTATTACAAAAAATTTCATCTCTCCAAACATATTACAAAAATCCCATTTTTCTCTAAAAATGCATATACATAGCTTTGTATGTATATGTCGGCCCTGTTATGTATATGTCGGCCTTGTCATACTTATTATGTATATGAATCGCCCTTGTTATGTATATGTCGGCCTTGTCATATACAAAAGTTTCTATCTATATGTCGGCCTTGTTACGTATATAAATCGGGAGAGGGAGTAAAGTAATTAAGAAAATAGGAGAGAATGTAAATAATTCTAATAAGGTTGAGATTTATGTTATTTTTATTATTTCTTTTGAGTGTGTAGTAGTCTGTGATTTTTTTCTTATTTAAAAGAGTTTTCACCTAAAAAATTTAATGTCATTATTTTTCATTTCTTTCCCTATTAATTTTCACAAATACTTTTATTGTAATTTCGCGTTTAATCACACGTAGGTGGCATGACGTATTACGGTGTAAACCCATCTAAATTATCACTTCGTTTTGCTAACTCAAAGGAAGGAATTGTTCAAGACCATAAAACGGTCCAAGCCATTTCATCTACCTCCAATTGGGGATTCGTGTACAGTATATCAACAAGAGACTTCTCTATGTGATACAGAATCTATGTATAATATAATGGATGCTAGTTTTGCAAAAAAGGACTAGAATTGTAGTAGGTCGATGTAACCATAAAAAATTTTAATTATGAAGAATCCTTTGATAATGAAACAAATAACAGCATGAATCAAGTAATATGTTTTACAGTCATTTTAGTCTTCACCAGAATAAGAGAACATGTATATTGAATTGGTACTAGTCACTATTACATGTTGAACATGTTGAATTCGCGATGTCACGGTTAGTGGATGAGCTACAGAAAATAGCTGATCTTAACTAGTTTGGGATTGAGACGTACTTAATTGATTAAGGTGTTGTTAGAGTGCAGGGAAGTGACTCTTCATCACATCCTAAATTAAATATATGTTGCTCGACTTTTCAAAAGTACTGCCTTGTATTTATCAGACCCTCCAAAAGTTATGTATTTTTGGAAGATTAGGCACGAGTGCAACAACATTTTTGGAGGTTTGGTAACATAGTCCTAAGTTACAGGGGGTTACATAGCAATAAATATAAACCTCTCACTTGGGAGGACAGAAAGTAACTAGATATCGCGGAGCCCTACATGTGTAAAGGCTGGAAGCATCATCAAATGCATAACTATAAGCCTTGGGACAAATAGCCTTAAACAAATTTGCAAAAACAGTTGGCTTGCAAGTTTTGGGATTTGCATATTGTCCTGTGCAGCAGTACTTTGGTGATTGTATAGCCAAACAAGCACTTTTGCACCCTACCACTCTGTCTCCAGATTTCACTTCCAATGCTGATGGACAACATATGTTTAAATCAACTTCACACTGCGCTACGCCACAGCCAACGCCCCCTCCAACAGGCTTCATCGACACTGGCAAGTTGAACCCATCGACTAAGCTTACATCATAGAAATGTAAGGGTGAAGTCGATGAGCCTAGTGTCATTTCCACTATAGTAGCCGGGGGCTCACCTCCTAGCCCCCGGCATTGTAACTGGCCACCACAATTGCCAGTATCACATTTTCCTTTCCCATTTTCGTCAAAATGACAGTTCTGTCTAGCCCATATTCTCCCCGACCACTTGTCAGGCACATCGAGGACTATTTGCTCGCCACTGCTGAGGTGAAACCCGCCATCTTTTAGAGTAGTCTGCCCTGCACCGCCGAGAATCCCTGGCCATATGCTTTCCTTGCAGTTGTTTACTAGAATGACTTGTGTTCCATCTGCAGTCACATGAAAAACAATGTGGTAAATTAGACAAATTCATTTTCTTTCTTCTTCACTACACACAAATGCGGAACCAGAATTTAGAGTTTATAGGTTCTGAACTTATTGGGTTCCGAACAAATTATATACATATTCAGTGAATTTCATAACATTAAACATAGAATGTTGTAGCTTTCTCTCTAGTTCCGCGCCTGACTAAAGTTGGAGAATTACCAGAGCTAGAAAGGAGGAGAAATATGCAGAGCAAAATATGGATAAGATAAAGTGAACTAAGCATTTTTGAATTGTATCACTAGAAATTGGATGACCAATTATGGACAAGGACTCGAGGATTTTAAAGAACAAATTGTCCTAGTAGAGAGAACATTCCCCTTAAGGAGATAAGTGCTTGTGTGCTTTCTTTTTGCCTCTTTTTCTTTTTAATTTTTAATTCTTTAGAATATTTAATGTTGTTTTGAGTTTAAGGTTATGTACATCGCTAGCATAATGTATTTTTTACACTATCAGATCATGATTAAAAGGATATTTATAGGTAATCTTTCTTAAAATGTAAGATTTGCAATCTTGAAAATAAGACAGGTTACCTGCTACAATATGTAAATGGAACTTCGATAGTGTAAAAATCTCTTATACTGACAGTGTGCATACTCTAAACTCTTTTAAACTTTTTCTTTGGAAAGAGAAGGCATCTATACATTGCTTCAATTTGAGGACTTCTACGTCCAGTATTGTTTTAATTAATTAAATGGCAGTGACAAATATAACTTCACATGGTTAAACTTTAAAGAAAATGCTGATGAGCTTTATGTATTTTGTTCAAGATTAGTTATAACATCAATGTTGATCAACATAATGTACGTTATTTTATTGGGGGCAACGCTACTATTACTTACGAGGGAGACAAATAAATGTGTAGATTTTCTGGCGAACGAACGAAGAAAATTTGCTAATCGGGAAAGACATACTCAAGGATATGGAGTTTCTTCTCCAAACAGACTTAAGTTATGTAACTTAGGAACGTATTAAGAAGATTAATTTTTTTTTCAATGTATCATAGGAAAAAGAAAAGAAACAAGATTGTTTTTACTATTAAGAAAAAGATTTGTTCTGAACTTTTTGAAATGTTGTGTAGTAGAAGCAATCTTCTAAGTTTTGTAAAGCAAAAGGGAAGTCCTATATATGTAGATTTATATCCTAACATGCTAAAGAACTGTCTTCTAATATCCCTAAGTAGGAAATTCTAAAAGAATTGATTTTTAATACTAAAGAATATTTTACTCTTGACCAGGAAGACTACTTTAGTTGCTTACCTATACATAAATTTCACAGTAGTTAGAGGTTAGATTGGAATCTGTCAAATCCCACAAGCAAAATCTCTCTTTCTTACTTTGTTTTTTTTCTTAAAAATGAAATAGGAAGTTTAAGAAAGTAAAGAAACTTTTATTTTTTGTGGTCCTAAATTAAAATTATGTTAAATGCATTAAAAAGTCCTTTAATCCTATGGTAACATGTGAGAAAATTTGGCTATTAAGCCTCTTCAAGTTTCCAATTAGCAAAATGGCCTACTGAGAAAATTTGGTTGTTAAATCTCTTCAAGTTTTTAATTAGCGAAATGACCTACTTTTATTTTCTCATCTGTCGGATTGATAATCGATTTGTCCATATATAGGTCGGATCGATAATCGATCTGTTGAATTGATAATCGATCTGTTCATCGAACCGATAATCGATATGTCTATATATCGATCGGATAGATAATCGATCTGTCTCAAAAATGGGTTATTTCTCTAAAAAGAAAAAAACTTGTAGTCTATTTAATTAAAAAGAAGACTTGAAAAGGTCATTTAACAAAGAAGGTCATTTAACAAAGAATCCCGTAACATGTCACGTGAAAAGTTGACTTAAAATATTGTCAAAAATGAAAAGAGGTCATTAATTTTGAAATAGACTAAAAAGGAAAATAGGTCTTTTTAAACAAAGTGAATGTCATCTTGTGTCGGTTACTTCCCTATTAAGTCAAGGCTCTTTCAAAATCAACCTTTCTATCTTTGTTCAAAACCAACCTTTCTACCTCACAAAAATAGAGATAAAATTTATGTACATTCTACTTTAATTAAACTCTACTTGTAAGATTATATTAAATATATTATTACTATAGTAGGAATAAGAACATAGAAAAGGAGGGAAGGAGTAAAATATCAAAATCGTTGCTGCTTTACAGATCACAACAATTGGAAGTTTAAAAATCCTAAAAGATCTTCAATTATTTATTTTAGAATTGTTGTTTAGAAATTAATTTTCCCAGAAAATATACTAGTGAAGCCCCTACGCTTTTGTCTAGTGGTAAGATACAGCGCGGCGCGTGCGCAGGCGCACGTAAGGGGGGTGGGATCCAACCGGCGATAAATTAAAAATTTGTTTCTGTAAATGGAGAAAAATAGAAGTACAACTCAGTATCTAACGAATTTTGAATCGTGTGTCAATGACACTGGAGATCTCTCAATTATGTGATTTCTAATTACACCAAACTTCTTTTCTAGGTTTAATCCAAGCTAGAAAGCTCAACACTTGTTATCAGTAGTTCAATCGATCTTTCATGATCAAATTGCATACTGTCTTAGTTTGTAGTCCTTTGCATCACAAGTGCACTATTACATTCTAGTTCCAAAATGCAAACCAACAGCCTCCAACAGTTCTCACTGCATGAGAGAGAAATCCAGAAGTTGGTGCAATTGAACTTTAGGGGGCAAGGGAATCACAAAGGTGAAAAATCCAACCCCCAATAACACAAGGAAAGTTCAGCTGAGCTACTAAGATTTCCTGGTGCAATAGAACTCACAATTCTTTTGATGATGAAAACTGATTGAAATGAGGTCATCCAGCAAATCAAAGATGAGCCTTCCTTAGTGGCTCAGTTGGTTAGCTACCTAAACTTTCACCTTCTTGTTGAGAGTTCGATTTTCCACGTTGCAATCTCTCCCTCATTTCCTCTTCTTCTACCCCCAAAAGGGGGGGACGAGATAAAAGTTGATAATAAGAACATAGTTCACTAAAACAAATCTCAAATACAAAATGTCTACTCTAGCACTGGGACTCAGCTCATTAATATATCTTCATCAACTCGACAAGTGATAACTAAATCAGGACCTCTGTTTCCTGAAGGAATCTCTATCTATTGCCAAGGCTCTAATGTGTAACTGGAAACTTTGCATTCACTTGACAATAAGCAATCTGATGGATGGCTCAGAAATGACATATCAAAGCCAGTAAAGCTAATATTTACCGACCATCCATACTGATACACCGATATTGATGATGATTTACTGCAACTCATATGAGGAAAAACTGAAACCCAATCTTCCCTCATTTGTAGATTTCAGTTCCAGCTTCTGAAAAGGACTGCCAAAATAAATCCAATCACTTTCTCAGCAACTTCAGATGTATGAAGATTACAATAGATGAACAAGGTTTATAAGCACAAAATAGGTACTCCATATAAATGGGAAAACCTTAAAGAGAAATAACTTGGTAAAAGATGGTACCTGCTATTAGGATCGTAATAGAAGCCATTGATGGAGCCATCACTACAGGAGAAGCAAACATAGTAAAAACCAGCTATCGTCAACCCACAGTCTGTTCCAACATTCACGAAGTATTGTTCCTTCCATCTCTGCACAGTCAAAGTTAGAATGGTAGCACATATGAGCGCTGCAATCAAGCTTCCTAACCGTATAAATCAGTAATAGAAATGTTACCATGAATATGTATGGGTAGTTACTCAGGTCCAGTGATTTACCGCCATCGACCTCCACTTGGCTCTGTAAAGGGCAGAAAACATCAAGATGGCTGAATATGTACATTTAAAGAAGAAGCTTTGACTGCTTACCAGAAGGGGTGAAAATGACGGAAACTTGGTCCAGTGCTTTATGTCATCGTCTGATCTGATCATAAAACCAAAGCAGTTAATAAACTTCTATATCTGTAAATTAGTCAAACCACTTGGAATAAATATTGGCCAATCTAGAAAGAGGAGGAAAGGAGCATACGTGGCGCCCCATTTGCCAGTGAAGAAAGTATAGTTCTTGGTATCAACAATTTCTCCTTCCCAGAAAGTAACTACCTGGCAATACCACAAAAAACTTGTATCATGCTACATTTTCGAGGTAGGCCCATGATACAGATATAACATAGCATTCAGAACATAATGGTTCTCTTTTTACCAAGAGAGACGAAGAGCAGAAGATAAAATTTCAGTTACATGCTGAAGACTAATTACACCATGACGAATCACTTCAATAGTGCGTAAATTTTGTTCTCAATGGGAACAAAGCTGCTAGAGATTAGTGTGTTTGCACCTAGCTGTACTTTGTGTGTAGCAAGCCTTCTAAAGCAGCTCTACTAGAATATATTCAGAATTAGGCAACTAATTGTTTGTTTAAGTCTAGCACAGGAAGAAGTTCTAAAGGACGGGCGAGGAGACCCAGCTTCAATTCTGGTACTCCATTACTCTATTCAACACCACCTCTCAAAACTCACTAGGTTTCTTTTGTATATAAGGGAATGATAAGCAAATTTCAGAATTTATTTTCTTTGTTGGGTGTGTTTTGGTTGGGGGATCATGTCAGTGAAAACTTCAGGACAAGGCAACAAGCAGCAATTACAGCTAGCTGAAAAGCTGCCCTTGGAATTAGAGAAAATGAACAACCGTGAACTTGGAGGACAGTAACAACGTATGTGAACTTGGAGTACTGCTCCGCTAGACCAAGGAGATTAATGGGAACCAAAATAGCTGCAGAGAGAGAGATAGACTACTGATGCACCCAAAACAAAAAAAAGAACTAAACTGTTCTTTCTTCATCAAGAGCAGCTTATAACTTTTTTCCTCCTTTCTTTTCTGGGTGGTGAAGTTGAGAAGCCTTTCTTTTATGTAATACAAGTAAGAAACAATGGCAAGTAAAGTCCAAATAAAAAACTACAGATGTACTAGAATAGACAGGAAACAAAATCATCAACAGCCATTTTCTAAACAGGAATCAAAAGAAAATTAATATTTTCTCTGCACTAGAATATCTACAGCAGACAACTACATATAGGAAGTTTGCTTCAATCAGAAAATCTCAGATATATTATTTAGACTGTTGGCATAAAGCATAGATAGTGATTTTTGAAGTATCCTGGATGAAGCAGCGAAAAGTATAGGAATTGTAGGATAAATAACTTGGTACTGTGACACCACTTGGAATCATAGAAGAAAAATTAGATCAGTTAGATTAAGACCCTTTCTGTTCACCTATCAATGACATTTCAAGCAACGTCTTCCTACCTGTGTAGCTTCATACTAGTGCAGCCAAAAGGTTAAGCCTTCAAGAGATGCCTATTCTTTATTATTTAATGGAGCTACATATTCATGTATCAAAGAAATTTAATGAGGAAGAAAATGGAAAAGAGATCTAATGCTCATTTAACTAAAAACAAAGGCTTCTTACTGGTGTATCTGCCATAGGAACATTAAGAGCTTCCATTGTACCACACAAATATCCATGATCAAGGTCACAACCTTGAATTCGCACATTCACTCTCCAAGCTTCATCCTTTTGCTGACTAGAGACGTTCTGAGTCCCAGAAAATGCCTGGAATAAAGCAATGTTGTGAGAACTGATGAAACTTCACACTTGTTTGACAAACTGAACAACCATAAACTGTAAGTTGTCACGCTTCAGACCACTAACTTAATAGTCTAAAGGTACAACAAAAAAGAAGGATTGAACCACCTTAATGCTCTTTTCATGATTAGCCAAAACGTGACAGTGAGAAGCATGCCCTTTAGCAGCAATTGATCAGTGGGTCTATCGGCAGTTGATCACCTGAAGGTGACTTTTTAAAAATGGCCTACATTGCTTCACCTCAGGGTTTTTGCAGCCAGAAAAAACACCACGGGTGTAGGCTACCAAATCACTTAAGGGTCTCAATATGTGATATTCCGAAACCTCATTGCTAATGGAATCCATATCATATGATCTCTGAATTGATCAAAAGATCCTTTGCTTTGGCTAGAATCCGTTACTTGAAAGAAACTAGATCTTGTTGAATTGTATTGAATATTTTACATAAGTTTTGTACCTTGTTAAAAAACCGATCCTTGTTTGCTACTGAAGTTAGATTTCAATCAATGCAAGCATGACTATTCTCAGTCTACCAAGAGGTTACGCAGCGACACTTGATTATTCTCATCTTATACAATTTAGATATGATACAACAAGCTAAGAAAAAAATTACCAAAATCAGATATGGGGGAACTCAGACTCTTCTCTGGTATAAAGCCCGCAAGCACATAGAAACAAATCAAAACAATTATGCTTCCATTGTTGAAAAATAAAAACAGATAGAAACTACAGGAGCAGAGGAAGAAAAACAAAAAAACAGAAGCTCACCTGTCCAACACTTAGAAGTGTACAGGCTGAAGGCAAAGTATTTCCTGAAGTTCCACCTTTGCAGTAGAAAGAAAACGAGCATTTCAGTCAGTGCAACAACTACTTACTACTTAACAAACGCAAATCACATAATTTGACACCAAAAAGTACAAAAATTTACTAAACACAACATACTAATACAACAACATACCCACTACACTGCAACAAAATGGGGTCCAGGGAGGGTAGAGTGAATGCGGACCTTACCCCTACCTCAGACATAGAGAGGCTGTTTCGATACACCCTCGGTTCAACGGAAAACAGCCCATAAGCAGTTTACATAACACTACATACTAATACTATGATAATTAAAACTGAAATCAGAGATTGAAGAAATTCAATTCAAATTACGAAATGGCCCAGATCTTTTAAAAGGAATCTTCAAATAGAAAATAAACAAAAAAAAAAAATTGCAAACTTTTTCTGATTTTCAATGTAAAAACAACAACGGTAACAACAACAACCACGCACCCAGCGTAATCCCAAAGTGGGGTCCAGCGAGGTAGAGTATACACAGACTTTAGCCACTACCTTAGAGGTAAATAGACTGATTCTGATAGACCCTCAACTCATTTCAATATAAAAACAACAGCAACAATATAACCTGCGTAATCCCAGAAAATGGGGTCCGGCGAGGGTAGAGTATATGCAAACCTTATCTGCTACCTTAGAGATTAAAAAAAAACTGCTTTCAGTAGACCCTCAACTCATTTCAATAAAAAAAACAAAATAACAATATACCCAATGTAATAATCCCATAAAGAGGGGTCCGGGGGAGGGTAGAGCGTAACCATACCTTACCGACTATCTTAAAGGTAAGGAAACTATTTCGACAGACCCTCGGCTCATTTCAATGTAAGAACAACAAACAAATAAATCGGCATTGAGCTGACTAAAATAAACCTTGAGGTCGTTTGGTTGGAAACAAGTGGGATTAGTAAGGTGGGATAAAAAAATAACACTAAAATCTCGAGATAAGCTATCCAACCAAAGATAAAATAAATTCATCCTAAAATTAATCCCTAAATTAATCATCTCTAATCACTTGTACCAAACAACTCCTTAATTTCTATATCCATAATCAAAATTGCAAATTGGATTAAATAATTAAGGTAATTTTAATCAAAAACGAGACATTAACTAATTGGAAGTTAGATTACCAGAAGGGTGAGAAAGTGCGGAAGAAGTCTCCACCACTCTCACAGGCATTTTTTGGTCGCTTCAGCCTTTTGGATCCAACAGAAAATTGAGAATTGGGCAGAAGAAAAATGAGTCCATAGACGCTAGTCTTTAATTAAAATAAAGGACAAGTGGGTCCCAAAATACTCTAAGTTAAAAAAAGAAGATGTTTAAATAACTGGTACAGTTATTCGACAATTGTATTAGTTGTCTCAATAATTTCACAAAGTTGTTGAACAACTTTGCATAGTTATCGAACAATTTCGCACAGTTATTGAATAATTTTGTAAAGTTTTCAAATTACTTTGATAGTTGTTTCGCAAAGTTGTCGAACAACTATCAGAGTTGTTCTGTAATTTTGCAAAGTTCTTGGAGCAAAAATATTTTTAAAAAAAATGAAAAAAAAATTGTCCCATTCACCTCATTTTTAAAACTTGAAACTCACTTAATTAAGAAACTTGTTTGTCCCTTCTAAGTTGATAGTGAAAATTGAAAAAATATATTTACATTATTTATTTATTATTGAGTGTTATATCTCAACTATTCATTATTTTTATTTATTACTTACATAAATTATCATATTTTTTGAGAGACTTATGTCTCAATGATTATTTTTTGTGTGTTAAAACACACTTCGGTGTTAAATTAGCATATTCACACTTATTATTAATTGAAAATAAATATTTGATCAACTCATCATCAGCTGTATTTTAATACAAAAAAATGATAGTTGATGATAAAGAAAATAATGATAGTTGAGCTAGAAACACGAAAAAATAATAGCTTATGGGTGTGTTCGGTAAAAATATTCGAGAAAATATTTTCTAAAAAAAAAAAATATTTCTCACTTATTTTTTCTTGTTCGTTATACAAATAGAAAAAAGTTTTAATTTTAAAAAAAATAATTAAATTAAAAAAATAACTTTTTTAGAGAAGGGGACAGGGAAGGGGTAAAAAAATTAGGCATGCTTCATCAAGTTCTCAAAATGATATGAAAATAGTAAAGAAGAGAGAAGTTAAAGGTACCAAAATTTCAACAGAAGAGCATGAAAAAGCTTCTGATTATAAACATATTGGAGATGAAGTCCGTGAAGAAACAAAGATTTTTGTGATTTTTTTTCAAAATTTATTTGTTGGTTTATATCAGTTGATTTGTCTATGAATTTTGACAGTATTTAACTGATTGACAGTTATGAATACATATTTGACTATTATTTGAAATTGTAAAATATATTTGAATTGTGCATACACAAATTGATTGTTAAAGTTACATATACATATTGTTTTGTAGTACTGTATTTTAAATATGTTTTGATTTATATATGTCTATTGGCTAATATTTAACTAAATAATAATTATGAATATATACTCGTCTGTCTTGCGAAATCTGAAATCTATTTACTTGTGCATAGGTCAATCGATTGTTACATTCACTCAACTATATTCTCAGCATTGAATTAATTTATATTTAATTGTATAAAGTTGGTTTTAATTTTTTTTATTAATAAAAATAAAATACAATCATATACATATTGTCGCGGTACAGTTACATATGCATATTCATTTACAGATACATACAATACATACATATTGGACATATACATATTGAACTAATTTACAGTTTCATATACAAATTAATCTGCATATGTATTTTATATATTCATTTGATTAACTATATATACATGCTCTTAAAGTTATATTTTGTATACTTATTTGATTAACTATACATACACATTCTTAAATTTATATACATGTCTTCGCACATATATTCTTAATATATTTTTATATGAATTATTTATTTATTTATTAATATTTAATATTTTGTTGTTTTCATTCTGTATACATATATTTATACTCTCTATATATATTAGCTTGATAGAATTCATTATATTATTGTAGGCATATGCATATGAAATATATGAAAAGAGATTATTATAGGTAAGTTGGAGAAAATATTGTGTTGACTACTATTCCTTTCCTTATTGATCTTTATTTTAACTGAAAAGAGAAAAAATGCATTTTATATTTTTTGTATTAATATTTTTTTCAGTTATCTATTATGAAATAGCGAGATCAGAAATCTATTCACTTGTCACAGGTCAATCGATTATTAAATTCACTTAATTATATTTTCAGTATTGAGTTAATTTGTATTTGACTACAAAGTTAGTTTTAATTTTTTTTTTGATAAAAATAAAATAAAATCATATACATATTGCCACAGTACACACAATTACATATGCATATTCATATGCAGATACATACAATACGTACATCTTAAACATATATATATTGAACTAATTTACAGTTTCATATACATATTAATCTATATATGTATTTTGTATACTCATTTGATTAAGTATATATACATGTCTTTAAAGTTTTTTTTGATTAAACAGAGATGCATTAATGTAAATAAGGTTTTAGTTACAAAAACAAGCTTCAAGCTGGTTCGATGGTGAAATAGTTTGGCCCTTGGCTTGAGTTTGAATTGTTTTTGTTTACAATTCTAGAGTATTCAGTTCCATTGATGTCTGCCCAACTCTTTTCCAGGGCATACATCGATGGAACTATAAAAAGAGTGGTCTCCCCAAAAACTCCTGTCTCTAGTGCCCCCTTTGCTAATGCATCTGCAAATCCGTTCTCTCCCTATAGTAGTGGTGTACGGTTGGTCCTCCTAGCTCTCTTAGTATCAACCTGCATTCATCAATGAGATTGTTAAAATGAATGTTGCCCTTTTGTAGCATCTGTATTACCTCCAATGAATCGATGTTGATTTCAATGGGATGAATATCCTATTTTTTAGCAATCATGAGGCCCTATCTAAGGGCCATGAGCTCCATTTGAATGGCAGTAGACTGGCAAAAGGTTTGTGAAAACCTGTGATCCAATTGCCGGAGTGATTTCTAATAACCCCCTCAATCTTCCCCTTATCGGGATTGCCTATGCAATTTTCATCAGTGTTGAGCTTGTAGGATCCCTTTTGGGGTGGTTCCCACTTGATGTAAATAGTGGACTTGATTCAGGCTAGACCTCTCTTAGGTCTGAGGTGGTGGTATTCCACTGTTTAGGAGTAAGCATGAGAGAAAGAGGGATGGTCATTTTTATTGTTGAACAAATTATTGTTTTTATCGTTTAAAATCACCCAGATGTAGTAGGGGGGGGGGGCAATGTTCATTGAGTTTATGGCTTCCTTTATGTTCAGAATGGACAGGTTGTCCTGGCCCTAGTTGTCATTATGTGTGATATGGCTGTCAGCCATACATTGGCCTCATAGTTCATCATTCCTTGGTTCAGGACCTCTCTAAGTACTTGGGCTAGGTAGGATGGGTTCTGGATTAGTACTTTTATTGTTCTCCCCTCCGTTGTTAGTGTTAAAGGAATTGTTAATCCTGCTAGGCTCATTTCCAGCCATGAGGTTGGCTGGTGTTTCATTGGAAGTGGTTCCGTCTAGAAAGTGGTAGTTATTGGGAGGTTGGTTGAGGGATCCATTTACTCTCATCTTTAGCTATATCAAAAGTTTTAAGTTGTGGGGAAAGGTTTACATTAAATGTTGATGGGACAGTTCTTGTAGTAACTGCAGTGGCTATCACTATTTGATTATCTGTCATTTCTCTAGGAAAAGTCATTGGCGTTTGAGTTCTAGATTTTTGGAGTTTATTTTCCCAAGGAGCACTTAACTCTCTTTACCTTTTGTATTAGTGGAGTAAGGAAAAAATTCCTCGAGTGTTTGTATATGCAGGTTAATTTTAGAAGTAAGATTCATGGAATTAGGGGATGGACATTGGTTTATCGACCCACTGGTCTGTCCTAGTGGGGACGTGGACGTGGACGCGGGCTTATTATACCTGGGCCTACCTTGTGTGGGCTTTGACCCTTGGTTATTAGCCTTGGGCCTTGAGATTTGCCCCTTATCATTGGACTTAATGAAGACATTAAGTAATTGGGTCGAGGATGAGGCACCAGATTATCTCGTACCGTCGTTATTGGGCTTAGTTCCATGGTTCGATCATGCGGCCCAATACCTTGGTTGTGACCTAACGCCTTGTCGCCGCTAGGAAAGGGGTTGAGGGATCGAGAAACTTACTTGTAGCCGCATCAAATTTCTTCACTTTGATTCCAGGTCTCGTATTTGGCTTACCTTGTGGGCTGTTGGTGTTGTGGTTTATCCTTCTGCTTCTCTGGTGAAAGGGGTCTGTGGCCCATTCCTTGTCTCCGTTTAGTGTCGATGGGGTTGGACCATTTTTCTTATCTAGGGTGGGTATTATTATGGGTTTGTAGGGGCAATTACTGATTGTGTGTCCCAAACACCCACAAACTTTACAGAGAATTCTTTCCCCTTCATAACTTATCATTTGTTTGTGTTGTCCAATGATTATGTGGTCTCGTAGAGGGATATCAATTGAAACTTCTACACAAAGGCTTGCATATCGTCCTCGTAGAGTGGCTGATGTGCATGCATATACCTTGGCTAATTTTCTAATTTTTTTTCCAATCCTTTCAAGGATTTCGTAGTCGTAGAATTCGGTTAGGAGGTGAGGTAGTCTGAGCCAGATTTATTGTAAAAGTCAGTTTATTCTTTTCAGGAACAAAGTTTTATTCCTAGTTCCTTACTGTTAGGAATTGACTGGCAATAAACCACGGATCTTTCTGCATCGCCATTGAGTGGCTTTCTGGGTTTCGAAATTTGATTATATAATGTTATTTTTTAATATATATAATAAATTTATTTAAATAAAAAAATATTATTTTCTAGACGAAAAAAGTGAGAAACATATATTAAGTATATAAGTTAATGACGTTCTAAATGAAATAAATTTTCAGAATAAGAAAATTAATTTATTAATAATAACTAAAACTGTAATATCTATTTATACCAGTGAAAATAACAAATAAAAATAACTTTATAAACATATTTCAATGCATGCAATATAATAATATATAATAAAATGGAGATATATTTTATAATAAATTAATTTCAAAGTTTACTTATATTATAAATATATATTCCCTCTGATCACTTTTACTTGTCACTTTTTCGCTTTTTGAGGTCAACCTGTATGAGCTTTGACCAACATTATAAGATGTATAATTTAATAGTTTAAATTTAAAATTTAGATGATCGAAAGTTATATGAAATATGCTATTAAGTTGCAATCTTTTTATATTAATAAAATAAAAAAAATATCTTAAAAAATTGATCAAAATTTATGTAGGTTGACCTGAAAAAATAAAAGAGCGACAAGTAAAAATAAATAGAGGGAGTATATCGAAACTCATGTGCATACACACACACACACATGAAGTTGCTATAGCACACTTAAATTTTAATGGGGGCTATACCACCTAAACACTTTTTTTTTTTTTGGATTTATGTGCTTCTTTCTACTGACTTGACTGTCAAGTATCATAATTTTTTTGTACTCCTTTTGATCAAGTCAGCACAAAAGGAGTATAAAGAAATTCTGATACTTGACTGTCGGATCAGCAAAAAAGAGCACAAAATTAAAAAAAAAATGAATTTGGGGTTAATAGAGCTCTCGTAAAATTGAGATGTGTCATAACAACTTCGAATAAACTCTGGAGGGGAGGGGATACTTGAGTGTTATATCAATAAAATAACAATCATAAAAAAATAGCATTAGCTTTTGTGATAAGTTCATTAAAAAAGTTGTTCTACTTATAATACTAAAAAAATTTAAATAAAAATATATAAATACTTGACTAAAATAAATAATATATAATATGAGAAGTTATTGGAAATGTCAAGGTTAGAATAGACATTGTCAAGATAAAAGAAAGAAGAATGCTTATCTATAATCTATACCTATAAAATATTAAAAGTGTAAAGGTCTTAAAAATATTATTTGAACTTTTTATCTTTTATTAAAAGTCTTTAATTTAGAAAAAATCATCTTTTCACTATTTTTTCTAATCTTTAAAAGTTGAAAATTAATTAAATATTTATTTTTTATCCCGAATCTGATTGATTAAAAAGTTTTTACTATCCCGTTCTAATAAGTAGATTCAATCGGCAGCCTTATCTGCAAAGGACCAATATTGTCATTGAAGGAAGACTTTATCCGTATTAAAATCAATATAATAATTATCCGTATTAAAATCAATATAATAATAACATAGAAAATAACAAGGTTATTACTAGATGAACTAAGAGTTGGTTAAACTTAAGACAACGAGTATAAATGTTGACAAAATTATATTTTGAAGATTTAATCCAATATTTTAGACTTTAAATTTTTAATTAATTATTGATATGAATATTATTAAATTAGACTATATTCATATTTGATAAATAGTTGTCGCTATTATTATTTATAGCTAATAAATAAATGTCGTATTTTTTTCGTATTCATGTTTTTAGATCAATACAAAAATAATACTCTAATTTACCGGCAATTCAACTATAAATAATAAACGAGTAGATTTTACTGGTACTTATTTAACTTTGAATTTATCAAATAAAAGTCATTCTTCTATCTTTTGGATAGTCATTCTTCTATATTTTGGAGTGTCATATCATATTTTCAGTATGATATAGAAGTATAATCTTGAGAATTCAACTGATATATATCTATATATGTATTTATATTGGTCCCAATTCGGAGTCATGAGTAGGGTCCTAATTCGACGTTAGGTTTCAAAGTCGAATCCCTAATCGGGGTCTATACTTGAGATGATGTCGGAATTAGGACTTAGGTCTCGAGTCTCAAATTAGGATTCGGGTCTCGGCTTAAAGTTGGGTCAGGAATCGAGTTTAATTTGTGGATCGGATCTCGACTCAGGATTGAGAGTCGGATCCTAAATCGTGGTCGAGACCCGAGTTAGGGTCGAGATTGAGAGTTGAAGTAGGGTTCAGGAGTTGAGTCTCAGCTTATAGTCTGTTTGGAATGTGGTTGTTGGTTTGGTCTCGAATCGAGAGTCAGGGATTGAGACTCGGGTCGGGGTCAAAGTCAGGGTCAGGATCAAGAGTTGGAGTTGAGGTAGAGAATTAGGTCTCGAGTCAGGAGTTGGGTCTCGGGTCTTGAGTCGGTAGCCAGATTCGAGAGTCGAGTCTGGTATCACAGTATTTGTTAGATTATTCCTAAATGATCTTGGAGTAATATTTTCTTCTTACTAACTAAATACTAGAAAATAAGAAAGAAAATCATTTTTTTTCAATAAAAATATGTTCTAGCAAAACATTTTTCTTCATTCGAATTTTCAAATACACCATAATTTTTTTAATATTGTTAGGGGTTACATGTGCGAGGCGCGTGATGTCGAGACTAGTTATTCAAAATTGAGAAGAGAATTTGATTTTTAAAGTATACTTGACGCAGGAAAATGATTTTCACCCTTATATTATAGTAGAAAGAAGGACGAATAATGAAACGGAAGAAGAGGGAGTTAAAGATTTTAGATGTTTGGTTTTGTAGCTTTTTTTATAAATTTATTTTTAATTTAATATTTATTAAATAAATTATTTTTATATATTTATGATCATATATTTCAAAAACTACATCATTTTCTTCGTTCAATTTTGTATTCATACAAACCTTATTGCATAAATTAAAGAGAATAAAATATTTGTTTAATTGTTTGTCACGTTAAATGTTGGTGCTTGGCTAGCATACCATACCATACCATATGGGCCGTTTGATTGAGAAAGAATTATTTCAAAATAATTTAGTTTGAGATCAATTATCTCGATATCAGTTATCACATATGAGATAACTTATTCCATTATTTTGATGTAAATGATGAAATAAATAATTATGATATTAACTAATATCTCTTATCAATAATGAAATAAGATAATCTTTCATTTTACTCTAAAATTTTATAGTATCTTTTATACCTCACACTGACAACGATTACGCCTCGTAAAAATATATCTCAACGTCGATATATGTGTCCGCCATTTCAACAGTTACATTGGAATATCAAATTTTCTTTTATTTTTTTCACAAGTCTTATAAATTAGTTACACCCAATTCCACAAAATTTATGGTCTTGCCAACTTTGGAGCTTTCTAGCATATGTATGACTTAGATTGTTTTCACATCAGTTTTTAGCATTAGCATTTAGGATTGTTTGGTACTTGAAATAAGGAAAATAGTTCGGAATAAAATTTAAAATTAATTTCATTTCATATTTGATGAGAGGTAATAATTAATTTTGAGATTATTTTATTTCATTATTTATATCAAAATAGTGAAGTAATATAAAATAGTCTAAGGGATCTCCCTACTTATCTCGTCCAATGCATCAAAATAATCACCTAATAATATGATGAGATGAATAAAATCCCAGTTGTTTTTAGCATTTAGAGGTTAAGCTGATCCCCAAACAATGTGATAAAATAGATAAATTCTTTCCTTTTTAATCAAAAATCTCAAGTTAAAGTTCTAAAATAGAAAAATATCAAATGATTACGTCAAACAAGATAAGATAAAAATTTTAGTGCCTTTTTTAGATAAAAAAAAAAAGAAATTAAAGATTACCTCTTCATAATGTCATGTCATTGACGAATCCATTGGTACCAACACACGGCCCAGTTGGTGAGTCGCAATCGGGGTGAACCTAGAGCTAATAGGTGATCGAACCCAATAATTTTGGTCTGTATTTTATGTGCATAAAAAGTTGACCTTAATAAGATTAATTCTAAATAATAACACAAATAAATTATGATAAAATCTCAAACTCAAATTCAAATTCAAATTCATAAAATTCAAATCTTAATCCTCCTCTTATCAGTTATGGTCCCAGAGGATGAAATCCATTGGGTTGTCTATCCTTTTTCAGTTGGAAAGCAGTGGTCTAAATAAAAGGACAAGAAACAAAAATAGCAGCGTGAACAACACTGGGGCCTCATTTTAGTCATCAAACATCATGACTGCCATTGCTTGACTTTGTCTACACTCACACAAAAAAAAGAGTACAAAATTTCAAGCCATAATCCCACCCATAATAAAAAATTGTAGGAGTTGAGGAAGTATTATAGCTAGTGCATCAGTCAGTTTGATTAGATTTTATACGTTATTGATTCGATTTATTAATTTTTAATTTTTAAATATATAAAACCAATAATTAATCAATAAGATATTTTTTTATCGATTTTTGATCTTTAGCGATTCAATTTTCGATTTAATCAATAAAAAAATACTCATAAAGTAGAAATAGTAACAACTAGCATAAAACATAGAATTTTAGTTGCCGCCAAACTCCTACACAATGCGTTTTCATTAATAAGAATCTTTAAACTTGAACTGTATGTTAGTTCAAAAAACACTAAATCCTAACTGTTGTAAGCTACTGGACGCTTCAAGCTTTACAATACGGCAATACGCGTGCTTTGTATTGCCTTTGTTGCCTTGAATATGTTAATACTTTGTGAATCACTGAATTGTGAATAAGTAGTGTATAGTATATATATATATATATATAAAATTATAAATAAGTAATATAATTATTTATACATATAACATAAATCGGGTTAAAACAGTATTTTAGTATATTCTTATTGGGTTAAACCGATAACCCAATAAGCTAAAATCGAAACTGAACCGTTTACTCAATAATTTTTTTTTATAAAATCAATAAAAAAATGTTAACCCAATAACTCAATAACATTTTTATCAGTTCGATTTATCGATCAATTCGATTTTTTCACACCCTAATTATAGCTAAATTCCATTAGACCATGGTCCCTAGTTACTCTGCTGTCATAGCTCCTAGAGCCCCAATTCTAGTGAAGCGAAACAAGTAGACATTATTAATTGCGAGTAAGTCAAAAGAATAAGTTTTGTGATGTATATTTAATTTTAGCTTTACTTGTTTTTCATACATATACATATAGGTTCAATATGGAAATATTGGGAATCTTTTGCATAAATTCCTTTTGGCTTTGACCCCTTCTTAATGTTGCTGTAGTTGACAATATGTTATTTTTTTTATGTATTTCGGGTAAAAGAATATGTATTTACGCACAATAACTTCAACACTAGTTCAAGTTTAAAACAAGAACATTATTAAGTACAAAAACACCCTCTACACAAGATCAAAGTGATCTTCTAAGAAGTGTGTTTTATTTTTTCAGAAATTAAGATGAAACAGAAATATAAAGCCAAGTCCCTCAACTTCACGGAGTGTCCTTAAGGAATAATGCCCCTCACTGTATCCGAGGTTTTGGAATCTTCCTCCCAGGATAAAATGACTTTCAATCCAATTATATAGTGGTACCTCAAATAATTGGATCCGTCGAACTCACTCAACGATTTGATTGATCACAAAGAATGTTTTGAAGACAAGAAGAGTTTTTATTTCAGAAAATTTTTCATTCATTTCTAAACTTGTGGATGAAAGCAAGTTTATATAGCCATCAGATGCCTCTTCTGAAAGGTGACAATGGTTCACTTAAAAGGTGTATCCTTTGGAAGAGTCATGTCTGTTCATTCGAAACATTGTGTCTTTTTTTGAACAGACACAACTATCTGAACAGTCACACCTTTTTCAAAACAATATGTCTTTTGCTCAAAGGTTGTGTCCCTCCATTTTTCATTCACACCAATTAAACCCAACAATCCTCCACATGAATGAGGAATGACTATTCTTTGTAAAACTTTACGGACAAGTATGTGATCATCAAGCAAAGACTGATTGCATCTGGATAAGTGGATTTTCCTTTGAACTTTCTGTAGTGAACATGCATCGAATGTACTCGGTTAATCGATAGATTTTATATCTTTGAACCATCGAGATTTAATGTACACCTAGACAACACATGTCACACAACTAACCTTTTACCGTTTATGGTTCTCACGGTTTTGTTCTTTTCAGCCATGAACATTTTACGATTTCATGAGAGCTTAGAGAATAGGCCTTTACTAACATTCTCCTTGAAGCGGCTTCTACTTCGCCCTCACCTAGGTGATTTCTATATGTTCAATCTTATAGATTAAACTATTTGGTCAAATCTGCCAAATTTAGATAATCATTAAAAGACTTTTCACCTTAAGTCTTATCCTTGTTTACTAAACATTGTCTACATTATGAGAATGAGTTTGGTAATTGACAATGTTGAACTTGTCAGACACAACTTTGTTTGATCTCCTTGAACCTAACTCTTGGGATCCCCAGTCTGCTGGGTAGAGTTACTGCCATGCTGACTCGTCCTAGGCCTGAAACCCATCCCCTTGGATGTCCTTTCCATTCCTTCTCTAGATAGGCCTTTTGTAAGTGGATCCGACATATTATCCTTTGACTTTACATAGTCAACAGTGATAATTCCACTAGAGAGAAGTTTCCTAACAGTATTATGTCTCCGTCGTATGTGACGAGATTTACCATTGTACATTATGCTCCCTGCCCTACCTATTGTCGCTTGGCTAACACAGTGTATACATACTGGTGCCACTGGTTTGGGCCAATAAGAAATATCTTCTAAGAAATTCCGGAGCCATTCTGCTTCTTCACCAGCTTTATCCAATGCGATAAATTCAGATTCCATTGTAGAGCGAGCAATACAAGTCTGTTTGGATGATTTTCAAGAGACTGCTCCTCCACCGATAGTAAATACATATCCACTTATGAATTTTACTTCGTTCGATTCGGTGATCCAATTTGCATCACTATATCTTTTAAGTACCGTAGGATATTTATTATAATGCAAGACATAGTCTTGAGTGTATTTAAGATACCCCAAAACTCTTTTCATTGCCGTCCAATGAGTTTTGTTGGGATTACTTGTGTACCGACTCAATTTACTAATAATGCATGCTATGTCTGGTCGTGTACAATTTATTATATACATTAAATATCCCAATACTCTTACGTACTCCAACTGTGAGTCACTTTCACCTTCATTCTTTTAAAGTGCAAAGCTCACATCCAAAGGAGTCTTGGCAATACCGAATTCCATATACTTGAATTTATCAAGTACCTTTTTGATATAGTGAGACTGTGACAATGCCAACCCTTATGGAGTTCTATGGATTCTTATACCTAAGATCACATCCGCAACTCCAAGATCTTTTATATCAAACTTGCTCTCAAGCATTCGCTTCGTTGCATTTATGTCAGAAATGTCTCTACTGATGATCAACATATCATGCACATATAAACAAACAATGACTTGGTAATTTAAAGTGTCTTTAATATAAACACATTTATCACATTCATTTATCTTGAACCCGTTTGCCAACATAGTTTGGTCAAACTTCGCATGCCATTGTTTAGATACTTGCTTTAGTCCATACAACGACTTAATAAGTTTACACACTTTATTTTTCTTTCCTGGAACCACAAAACCTTCAGGCTGTTCCATGTAAATTTCTTCCTCCAATTCTCTATTTAGGAATGTGATTTTTACATCCATTTGATGGATTTCAAGACCATATACCGCCGCCAAGGCAATTAACATTCGAATCGATGTTATCTTTGTTACTGACGAGTATGTATCAAAGTAATCAAGACCTTTTTTTTGTTTGAAGCATTTTACTACAAGTCTTACCTTATATTTTTCAATAGTACCATCCGCTTTTATTTTTCTTTTGAAGATCCATTTAGAACCTAAAGGTTTATTTTCTGGAGGAAGATCAACCAATTTCCATGTATGGTTGCTTAAGATTGAATCAATCTCACTATTGACTGCCTCTTTCCAAAAGAATGAGTCTGACGACGACATCGCTTCTTTAAACATTTGAGGCTCATTTTCTAAGAGAAATGTTACAAAATCTGTTCCAAACATAGTAGAAGTTCTTTGACGTGTACTACATCTTGGATTCTCTTCATTATGTATATTATCACTTGGTTCATCTCGAGGTCGTTTAGATCCTCCACTAGACTGTTGATGTCTAGTTTTATACGGGTAAATGTTTTCAAAGAACTCAATATTATCTGATTCAATTACCATATTTTCATTTATATTCGAATGTTCGAATTTATGAACCAAAAGCCTACATGCTTAGTACTTTTAGCATATCCTATGAACACACCGTCCATCATCTTAGGTCCTATCTTAACCCTTTTAGGCATAGGAACTTGGACCTTTGCTAGACACCCCCACACTTTGAAATATTTCAAGTTGGGTTTCCTTCCTTTCTATTTTTTATAAGGAATTAATTGTGTCTTACTATGGGAAACTCTATTGAGTATACGATTGGCTGTAGGATAGCCTCTCCCCATAAGTTTTGCGGTAAACTGGAACTTATAAGCAAGACATTCATCATTTCCTTCAAAGTTTGGTTTTTCCTTTCCGCAATTCCGTTAGATTGAGGGGAATACTGGGCCGTAGTTTGATGGAAAATTTCATTCTCTACATATATTTCAACGGAGGGAGATTCATATTCTCCGCCCTTCTCCGTCTCTATCACTTCTTATCATTTTTATCTTTTTCTCTAACTGATTTTCTACTTCAGTTTTGTATTGCCTAAACGCATCTATTGCTTCATCCTTACTATTTAGCAAGTAGATGTAACAGTATCTAGTGCAATTGTCAATAAAAGTTATGAAATACTTTTTCCCACCACATGATAGTGTTGACTCCATATCACAAATGTTAGTGTGTATTAAGTCTAAGGGATTGGAATTCCTTTCAACGGACTTACAAGGATGCTTTGCATACTTTGATTCCACACACGTTTGACACTTTAATTTATTGCACTCAAAGTTTGGCAAAACCTCTAAGTTAATCAGTTTTCGTAATGTTTTGTAATTAACATGGCCTAAACGTTCATGCCACAAATTATAAGACTCAAGCAAGTAAGAAGAATTTAAATTTTTATTGATTTCAACATTCATTATATTCATCTATAAAGGCCCTCGGTAAGATAACCTTTTCCTACATACACTTCTCCTTTGCTAATTATAATTTTTTCAGAAACGGTTACATATTTGAATTCGTTCTTGTCTATAAGTGAAACAGAAATAAAGTTCCTACGTAATTCCGAAACGTACAAGACATTGTTATGTGTCAAGACCTTTCCTGAAGTCATTTTCAAGCCCACTTGTCCTGTTCTTTCTACCTTAGCCGTAGTGGAGTTAGCCATGTAGATCGTATCTTATACTTGAGCCAGAGCAAATGACAAAAACAACTCTTTGTTGGCACAAACATGGCAGATAGCACCAGAATCCATCCATCACTCGCGAGGATTCCCCACCAAGTTGCATTCTGAAAACATAGCACACAGATCATCACATTCTTTGTTGGACTCAATTATATTTGCTTGATCCCTTTTCTTGCCTTTCTTAGGGGCACGACAATCTGTGAAATTATGGCCAATCTTGGCACAGTTGAAGCACTTTTCCTTGAATTTCTTCTTGGGTTGATTGCTTCTTTGTTCAAATTTCTTCCTTTTCTTAGAATTATTTTGGTCATCTTCTACAATATGTGCTCCATTAATTATAGAATTTCCTTTTGACCTTCTCTCGGCAGCCTTATTATCCTCTTCAATATGTAGTTGGACAATAAGATCTTCAATAGTCATCTTCTTGCATTTGTGCTTCAAGTAGTTTTTGAAGTCTTTCCACATAGGTGGTAGCTTCTCAATGATCGCTGCTACTTGAAATACATCATTCACAATCAAACCTACAAACCAGTTTATGTGAGTACTAAGAAATTTTTTAATTTGTTCAACTAAGGTATTTTTCAAAGATATACCTTCCGCTAGGAGATCGTGAGTGGCTACTTGCAATTCCTGCACTTGAGAGACAACCGATTTGCTATCTATCATTTTAAAGTCTAGGAACCTTGCAACAAAGAATTTCTTAATTCCCGTATCCTCTGTCTTGTGTTTCCATTCTAGTGCCCCCCACAATTTCTTCGATGTCTTAGTTCCACTGTAAACATTATAGAGGTCGTCTTGGAGACCACTCAAGATATAATTCCTGCAAAGGAAGTCTGAGTGCTTCCAAGCCTCTAAAATCATGAAATGTTCTTTGTCCGAGGTTCCCTCGGGCACCTCAGGAGCATTCTCACTAGTGAACCTTTGAAGGTATAGAGTGGTGAGGTAAAAGAACATCTTTTGCTGCCATCGCTTAAAGTCAATGCTTGTAAATTTTTCGGGCTTCTCCGCAGATGCCATTGGTTGCGGAGCATTTGCTCGACTTGTTGAGGCAATACTAGTTGCCCCCACAATCGTAGCCGCATCTTGTATTTGACTTTCGTTAGTCATTTTTTCTATCACCACAAGACAATAAAATTTAGTATTTTCAGAATACTATTTATAAAGTTAATCAACTTTAAACTCTTCTTCTTATTTCTAGTTAATGATGAAGTTTTTATGACTTTCAATCGTCAACCGAATGATCTTTAACTTGTGATGAAGATTTTATGTCTTCGAATCACTAGTTAAGTTCAAATGGAGTAGAAAACTTAAAGCTTTAATCTCCAAAAACAAGCAATACATATTCTACAAGAATTATTCCTTAAGATTGTTATTTTATGGTGTATTTCGGGTACAAGAATTGTATTTAGGCATAACAACTTCAACACTAGTTCAAGTTTAAAACAATAACACTATGAAGTACAAAAACACCCTCTACACAAGATCAAAGTGATCTTTCTAAGAAGTGTGTTTTATTTTTTTCAGAAATTAAGATGAAACAGAAATATAAAGCCAAGTCCCCCGACTTCACGGAATGTTCTTAAGGAATAATTTCCCTCACTGTACCCGAGGTTTTAGAATCTTCCTCTCAGGATAAAATGACTTTCAATCCAACTATAGTGGTACCTCAAATAATTGAATTCGTCGAACTTACTCAACGATTTGATTGATCACAAAGAATGTTTTGAAGACAAGAAGAGTTTTTATTTCAAATTTTTTTTCATTCATTTCTAAACCTGTGGATAAAAACAGGTTTAAATAGCCATCAGATGCCTCTTCTGAAAGGTGACAATGGTTCATTTAAAAGGTGTATTCTTTGGAAGAGTCATGTCTGTTCATTCGAAACATTGTGTCTTTTTCTGAACAGACACAATTATCTGAACAGTCACACCTTTTCCAAAACAATATGTCTTTTGCTCAAAGGTTATGTCCCTCCATTTTTCATTCACACCAATTAAACCCAACACAATATACGGTGTGTAGGGTAGTTAAAGGACTTACCGGTTTATTTGACTCTAGTAATTTTGACTCAGATTCCATATATGTTTTTAAAAATCAACCAAATAAGTACAAAGAGGGGATTATGATAGAAATTATACTCGAACCAATGATATTCAAATCCTAAATACTCTGTGATGCCTTTATATTGTGTTAGAAACACGTCGTATATGCAAAATCTGTTCTAAAGGAGTCCGCCTAATCATAGGTTCCCATGTTTGGAAGATTTTATATTCCCTTAGAAGACTTTATTCAACAACTTCACCACTTAACTACTAGTGGCTATTAATTTACTCTTTAACAAAGAGTGCTAAGTTGAAATTATTTGCCTAAAGGCAATATCATTCATATTACATCTTAATTAGGTAGGTATTATTTAACTTATCTCCATTCATTTGTGGTGGCATCAGAACATGCACTATGTTTATGATGATATGAAAGTATTTAACTTGCCTTTTGATCAAGGAAATTCAACTACTACAGCACTTCTCTTTTGCTGATAATTTTGCCTTTATCATTACTTCATTAGACTAGTGTGAAACAGTTTTGATGATGGCTGATTCTAGAACCATATTTTTCATGTTTGTTGACCACAAAGTTTGGCTAAATTTCCTATAATTTTCAGTGTTTGTTGACCACAAAGTTTGGTTAAGTTTTCTTATAATATACAAGGGTGGAATTTTCAACTCACTTCGTTGAAGAATTACACTAAATATTTTATTGATATATAGCTGATGTTGACAATTGACTTAATTATTAGTGTGTTCACTTCTTTATATTTTGTTTCCTCTTAGTGAAAATCCTGGCTCCGTCATTGATGATACACACAAGAAAAAAACTTTGGAACATCCACATTTGTTCATACTTACATCAATCTTTAGCGTTTGTTAAACTACAGAAAACTTTAGATTATGCAATTTAGTGTTCATCGACTAGAATTGGTACAAAAAGGAGGTAGCACAAAGAAAATGTAAATACCATGTACATTAGAGTTCATCAGGAAATGTTCCTGGAAAAATATTGAGAGCTTTGCAAATGCTAATTACACATCAGTATCTAGGTATTTCACCACTGTATAAAAGTGGAAGTGGTGAAGTAGAAAAAGAAACATAAGTACTGCTATTTTCATCTCCATTAGACAAACATGTAAACGAACTTGACTTGAAGATATTAGTCGATCCTAAAGAGTTCCAATGTTCACTTTCATCGAATCCAAATCCTTCAAAGTCATCAGAATCATGGGCTGTTAGAGCCTCAGGCATCCCAATTTCACCTTCCAAGTATCTTACGACTTGCCTAATGCTTGGTCGCGCCAATGGCTTGTTATTTGAGCACATTAGTCCCAATTTCAGCACCATCAAAACCTCGCTCTTATTGAATTCGCCTTTCATTCTATAGTCCACAACGTCAATAATTTTCCCTTCTCTCCATTTATCCCATACTAAATCCATCAGAACAAACTCCTCCGGTCCTGCTTTGTGTTCAATTGGCCTACGTCCACAAACCACCTCGAGTAACAAAGCACCAAAGGCAAACACATCAGTCTTCGTAGTGGCTCGTCCTGTTCTTGGTAATTCTGGTGCAAGGTACCCCAATGTACCTACCACTTTAGTCGTGGAAGGATTAGACCCGTGCTCATACAATCTTGCTAGTCCAAAATCCCCAAGCTTACCATTTAATTCACCATCTAGTAGCACATTACTAGCCTTAATGTCTCGATGTACCACGACTTGTTCATAGCCTTCATGTAAGTAAAGTAAACCAGAAGCAACCCCTTTGATGATCTTGAACCTTTGTTCCCATGTCAATACCATTTTTGGCTGATCAAACAAGAAGTTATCCAAGCTTCCATTAGGCATAAATTCATACACAAGCAACAAATCACCACGACGTCTGCACCATCCAAACAATTGAACCAAATTCCTATGACGTAGTCTTCCAATGCTAGCAATTTCAGATACAAATTCCCTTAACCCTTGTTTAGATTCATGGGAAATACGTTTCACAGCGATTTGTGCTTTTGAATTTCTCAAAACACCCTTGTAAACTTTGCCAAATCCACCACGCCCGAGTAGTTCACTCTCCTTAAAACCTCTAGTAGCTTTCTTGAGTTCTTGATAAGAATATCTATGAGGACCAATCTCAAGCTCCCAAGGCTCAATCACATCAGCATTCTTGAACATCCAGACTAGATAAACCGCAACCAGTATCAAGCTCAACGCTAAAACAACTGATATAACCGAGATGACTATAATTAGGCCAGTGTGCTTCTTCTTAGGTCCAGGAAGTGAAGGCAAAGAATCCAAGTCAAGAAATTTGGATTCTCCATTCAACTTAAAACTCCAACCTAGAACATAATGTGAACTAGCAAGCAAACCAGTAGAAGCAGAGAAGCCAACATACATATTCTCTTTGAAAATAAGCGAAAGGTCTAAATGATAGGATAAAAGTGGAACCTTGGGCTTTGATGAAGTTGGTGAAAGAGTGACATTAACTAATCTTGTAACAGAATCATATTCTACCCAAGCAAGAATAACTTTCCCACTTTTGAGATTCAAATCTTGTTTCACTGACTGCTCATCATTGAAGTAGGCAGCTGCAGCAGACTTATTGGACTCTAAGCTGTTAATATTAACACCAACATGGTTATCATTAATGTCACCAAACTCAAAATCTCGTACCGTGTCGAATTCAACAGCAAAAATATGGTTAGAGTAGTTACCAATATCACTTGCATTAAGCAGGCCTAAGTACTGACTTGGAAGAGCTGTACTAAAGTCTTTAGAAGGAGAAATCGTGAACGCTAGGCCATGGCCCCCGAGTTTTGGATACTCGGGGACTATGGCCAACGCGAAACACGTTGAGAAAGAGAAAGCAGTGGAATCACTTGAGTTCTTGAAATGGAAAGGTGAAGAATAAAAAGCATGTCCCATTAGTCTACTTGTGTCATTAGTTAGCTGAATATAGCCATTTTGGCCTATTTTTGCTACTCCACTCAATGTTATGCTGTTGTTTGGTTCATTGAATCTTGTATAGATGAATTCATCAAGCTCACATGAAGCAAGAATTGACAAGGAAACAATAAGGCAGAAAAATGTGAAAAAATTGAACATTTTGTATAAGAATTGCTACAAGATTTTCAGATCAGATTTCAAGATTTTGTTATGGGCAGTGAGATTTTCATTTTTGTTATGTAATGGGCACATGGAGTTGAGAGGAAAGTCAGAAAAAAAAAAGGGTGATATTTATTGTTGCATAAGCATTGTGTTTAGTCTAAACTGGTATATAGAGTTTCTTTTTATTTATAGCAAGTATAGTAGTAGTTTGTCATGATATCTGACGCATTGAACCACTAGTTCATTATCACTATCCTTGACCAAAAGAAAGAAGCTATTAGGGGCTGTTTGGCTAGTGGGATAGGGGGGATCGGATAACAATCCCGAAACAAAATGCAACATTATTTTATTTCGTATTTAGTTGGTGGAATAAGGAATTACAACCTCATGGAATGTACGAAAATGATCGGATTAGCTATCTTATATAGAAGGTGGAATAACTAATCTCATGAAATATTCTTATCTATTACATTCAGTATATCGAACGATTAAACTACAAAAGTCTATTAAATAGGTGGAACAAGGAATTACAAAAGTCGATTAAACTACTTTCGTAACATAACACGATTACTCAACTTTGCTCAAGTATTGCTAAGCATGTTATTTTATAACCAACAAGCATCTATTTTTGCTTAACTCTCATATAAAATGTCTATCATTTCCTCTAATAATGGCAAAATGAATTCATAGTCCGTTCATATTTAAACGAGTTAGATGAGTGATGTTTTAGATGAATAAAACGTGGGCCTCAACTCATATTCAACCCATCCGAATACGAATTAAGTGCCAAGGCTAATCCAAATTTAAGCTCTATGGGATTAAAATTAATTGTATTATTATAGTTGTGGTTTTATATATCTAAAAATTACATATATACATAAAATAACTTTACCTTATTACATAAAATCCCATATTGAAAAAGAAATTACAAAAATCCCAAAGTAATTACTTAAATCCCTTAAATTTACTCTTTCTCTCTCATTCTCGTCATACATATCAAAATACCATATTTTGCTCCTATTTTAAAGCACTGATTTTTGCTCCATATAAATGTACTCCTTTATTTATGCCTACAATCACGCTAATATAATATTAATACTCTCCCACCCCCCTCCTATTTGCGTCACTTTTATAATTGAAATTGAAGATGTACACTTTCAATTCACGTAATAAAGGAAATTGAATCATTCTTTTTCCTTATTATCGTGTAGCCATCATTCTTTTTCCTTATTATCGTGTAGCCAATGTAATGTTACAATAACACTAATTTTTTCTTAAAATTATTATAATTTTGTAGATAATTAGTGTATAAGGTGAATATTTTATATGTATAGTGTGATATTATACATTTTGGAAGATTATATTGTAAATTTCTATGGCCCACATAATTAATTTATTTATTGGTTTAATAATAACTGAATAAGTTAAATCCTTAATCTATATGGAAAGTTACCTAGTAGGATAATTACTGACTGCTAGTAGGATAATGATTGTATCCACCAATCCCGTTGATGGAATGTGAAAACATAACTGACTATTCCCTATTATAAAAGGGGTCCTCTCTCAACCAAAAGAAGAATAAGCTCCATCACAATTATTCTGAAAGTAAGGTAAAGAGAGAGAAACAATTCAGTGCTTTTGCTATTACGCTTTTGCTTCCGCTAAAACCATGGAGAATTCAAGTAAGTAATTTTTTATTGAATTACTGTTATTATGTGTATGTGAAAATCATTAAGTTCAACGTTCCTGAATAATACAAAGGATTATGGATATGATTGTGTATGTATAAGATTGTTTAAAGTTTATATAATTCGTTTTATGCTTACATGTGATATCAGAGACTGGTTTTTGGAATAAGTGATTTTCCATTAAAATTAATGTTTCTCCAGATCTTGTGAATTTTAATTATGTTTGTTAGAAATTTCACAATTATTGAATAACGAAATTTGAAATATTGATATTATTATAATTGATTCTATTTAAAATAACATGAGTTTAATCTTTGTTATTTTAAATATTAAAGAAACAACTCTTTGTTGTTAGAACATTGTAGTATGCAATAATAAAATTTATTGTTTCTTAATATATCTTGGAATCATAAATGTAAGATTAGTTAATCACCAAAGTGGTCGAATCTTTATGAAATTAATTCCAAAATAAAGGTTAAAGTTTAAATTAATTACCCATTAATCTTGATGCTTATAATTGATCTAATAATTATGGGTAAATTAAATTTTTGGTCATAAGACATTTGTGAATCACCCAAAGGTTGATTGTTTGTTTGTATGACCAATAAATATTAAAGAGATAATTTTGATGTATCGTTAGTTTTATTTATTTATCCAAAGATGATAAATATTATTAATTGATACATTAAATATTATCGTTTTGTGTTAAATATATTATAAGCATCATTATGTTTAAAGTTGTATTTTGATATTTCGCCCAAAGGAGAACATCAATATACATTTAAGTAAGTTATTTCTGAATTTGATAATGTGTTTAAACTCGTAACTCAAAGTATTAACAAATGAGCATGTTCTATTTCATCACTTGCCCTTCATTCGCACTCTGCCTCTGTTACGACTTTTAATGGACTTAACTTTTCAGATTGGTGCGAACAGATCAAATTTCATCTTGGGGTTTTAGATCTTGATGTTGCATTTTACTCTGAAAAGCCAACCGCTATTCCTGAAGCTAGCAGTGATGAAGAAAAGTCCTATTATAAGCACTGGGATCGGTCTAATAGATTAGGCCTAATGTTCATGCGAATGAATATTGCGGGCAATATTAAGACTACTTTTTCCAAAACTGAAAGCGCAAAAGGACTTTTGAAACTTGTGGAAGTGTCTTCCCAAACTGCTGATAAGTCTCTTGCTGAGACACTAACGAGTACTTTGACCACCATGAAGTTTGATGGTTCAGGTACTATGCATGAGCATGTCATTGAAATGACAAATATAGCAGCAAGACTTAAGTCATTGGGAATGGAAGTGGAATAGAATTTCCTTATGCAGTTCATTATCAACTCATTATTGTCTGAGTATGGTCCTTTCCAAATGAACTACAACACCATGAAAGACAAATGGAACGTGCATGAATTGCATGGTATGTTAGTTCAAGAGGAAACGAGGCTAAAGAATCAAGAAACCCACTCCATTAATTATGTAAATCATCAAGGAGATGAAAAAAAAAGAAAAGAAGCATGGTAAGAGACAACAGAAGCAGCTTAATGTTAATCAGTCCTCATTTCAAGTACATAAGAAAGGAAATAAGAATGGAAAGTGTCATTTCTGTGGAAAATCTGGACACTTTCAGAAAGATTGCCTGAAACGTAAGGCATGGTTTGAGAAGAAAGGGATTCCTTACAATCCAAACCATAAACAAGAATGAAAGATTTGTTTACACGGGGAATAGAGTGAAGGCTCCAGTTGAAGCTGTCAGGACTTATCGTCTGATTCTCGATTCTGGGCGTCACTTAGATTTAGTTGAAACTTATTATGTTCCTTCTTTTTCGAAAAATTTAGTTTCATTGTCTAAGTTGGATAAGACTGGATATTCCTTTAATTTTGGTAATGGATGTTTTAGTTTGTTTAAGAATAATTATCTCATCGGTACTGATACTCTTTGTGATAATTTATACAAATTGAATCTTAATAATCTGTTTGCCGAAACACTCCTAACTCTGAATCATAATGTTGAAACCAAACGAAGTTTCATGAATGAACAATCTGCTTACTTGTGGCATAAACGTTTAGGTCACATATCTAAAGAAAGGCTGGAAAGATTAATTAAGAATGAAATTCTTCCAGATTTAGATTTTACTGACCTTAATATTTGTGTTGATTGTATTAAAGGAAAACAAACAAAACACACAAAGAAAGGAGCCACAAGAAGCACACAGCTTCTTGAAATTATACACACTGATATATGTGGTCCTTTTGATATCACATCTTTCAATAAAGAAAAATATTTTATCACTTTTATTAATGACTTTTCACGTTATGGATATATCTATTTGTTGCATGAAAAATCTCAAATGATTAATGCCTTAGAGGTATTTATTACTGAGGTTGAAAGACAACTAGATAGAAAGGTAAAAATAATCAGGTCTGATAGAGTGGTGAATATTATGGAAGATATGATGAAAGTGGAAAACACCCAGGTCCATTTGCTAAATTCCTCGAAAAACGTGTCATATGTACTCAATACACAATGCCTGGCACACCATAACAAAATGGTGTGGTAGAAAGGTGTAATCGTACATTAATGGATATAGTTAGGAGTATGTTAAGTAATTCTTCTTTACCTCTTTCTTTATGGATGTATGCTTTAAGGACTGCCGTTTACTTGCTAAATAGGGTTCCCAGTAAAGCAGTCTCAAAGACACCTTTTGAATTGTGTACTGGTAGAAAACCTAGTTTGAGGCACCTGCATGTTTGGGGTTGCCCGACAAAAGTTAGAGTTTATAATCCATAAGAAAAGAAATTGGATTCAAGAACAATCAGTGGTTTCTTCATTGGTCATCTAGAAAAATCAAAGGGGTATAGATTTTACTGTCCTAATCATAGTACAAGAATAGTTGAAACTGAAAACGCTAGATTCATTGAGAATGACGAAGTTAGTGGGAGTGAAGAACCATGTAATGTGGAAATTAAAGAAGTTAGAGTACGAATTCCTCTACCCTGTACTTCTTTTAAATTTATTGTTCCTGAATATGTTGTACAACAAAGTAATCAACAAGAACAACAAATTAATATTCCTATTAATGAAGCCATAATTGATGAACCTGTAGTAGATGAACCACAAGAAGTAACATTAAGAAGATCTCAAAGACAAAGAAGATCTGCTATTTTTGATGATTGTTTGGTATATCTACATGAGTCAAAAACTAACTTGGGAATTGATGATGATCCAGTTTCATTTTCACAAGCCATTGAAAACAATAATTCTAATAATTGGATAAATGCTATGAAAGATGAGTTAAAATCTATGGAACAGAATGAAGTTTGGGACCTTGTTGAATTACCCAAAGGTTGCAAAAGAGTTGGGTGTAAATGGGTCTTTAATACCAAACGCTACTCAACTGACAACATCGAACGTCACAAGGCCAGACTTGTTGCCAAAGATTTTACTCAAAAAGATGGCATTGACTATAAAGAGACGTTTTCACCTGTCTCTAGAAAAGATTCACTCAGAATTATAATGGCCTTGGTAGCTCATAATGACTTAGAGATACATCAAATGGATGTGAAAACAGCCTTTCTGAATGAAAATTTAGAAGAAGAAGTTTATATGAATCAACCTGAGGGGTTTTCTATTAAAAGAAAGGAACACATGGTGTGTAAACTTAAGAAGTCAATATACGGACTTAAACAAGCTTTCCGACAATGGTATCTTAAGTTTAATGAAACGATTGTCACTTTTGGATTTAAGGAAAACACTGTTGATCGGTGTATATATCTGAAGGTCAGTGGGAGTAGATTTATTATGTTAGTCTTGTATGTTGATGACATCTTGCTGGCTACTAATGATCTTTGTTTGTTGCATGATACTAAGAAATATCTCTCTAATAACTTTGAAAAGAAAGATATGGGTGAGGCATCCTATGTGATTGGAATAGAAATATTTTGAGATAGATCACAAGGATTGTTGGAATTGTCTTAGAAAACCTATATTAATAAAGTATTAAAGAGATTTAGAATGAAAAAATGCTCATCAAGTCCCGTTTCAATTTAGAAAGAAGATAAGTTTAGTCTCTATCAGTGTCCAAAGAATGACTTGGAACGAAAGCAAATGAAAGATATTCCTTATGCATCAATAGTTGGGACTCTTATGTATGCCCAAACATGTACAAGACCAGACATCAGTTTTGCTGTTGGAATGCTGGGTCGATATCAAAGTAATCCTGAAATGGATCACTGGAAGGCTGCAAAGAAAGTGTTGTGATACTTACAAGGAACGAAAGATCATATGCTCACTTATAGAAGATCTGATCATCTAGATGTGGTTGGATATTCAGATTCAGATTATGCTGGTTGTGTGGATACAAGAAAATCCACATTTGGATATTTGTTTCTATTAGCTGGAGGAGCAATATCACGGAAGAGTGCGAAACAGTCTGTTATAGCTGCATCCACTATGGAAGCTGAGTTTGTGGCATGCTTTGAGGCCACAGTCCAGGCTAATTGGCTACAGAATTTTATTTAAGGACTTGGCCTAGTCGACAATATAGCCAGAATACTGAAAATTTATTGTGATAATATTGCTATAGTTTTCTTCTCTAAGAGCGATAAGTATTCGAAAGGTGCTAAGCATATGGAATTGAAATACTTTTTGGTTAAAGAAGAAGTCCAGAAACATAAAGTGTCAATTGAACATATTAGCACTAAGCTTATGATTGCTAATCCTTTGACGAAAGGATTACCGCCCAAAACATTTATTGAACATGTTGAAATGATGGGTCTTATTGATATCAATGAATGATTTTATGTAAAGACTTTATTATGTTTATGAAATTGACACTTTGAGCTCAAATTATATATGTTTCTGTTGTTACCTGTTTTCTCTTGTATACATAATATTGTGAATAATGATGACAGGTTCTGACTTAGATAATGTATTCTAAGTATTATCGTTAGACCCATTATGTATTTGAAAGGTTATGTTAGGTAATAGGCTAATATTGTAGTACATGGAAGGAACTATGTCAAGTAAAGGGACGTACAACCGCCATGACTCATTTTAATTGATTTATTTAACGATGACAAATGATGTTGGATTTAAAGTTAATAGTGCACATAATTGACGTACCTATTAAACCATTAAATTAACATTGTGTGTGCCTAGTGGGAGAATGTAAATTTTTATGGCCCACATAATTAATTTATTTATTGGTTTAATAATAATTGAATAATTTAAATCCTTAATCTATATGGAAAGTTACCTAGTAGGATAATTACTGACTCCTAATAGGATTGTATCCACAATTACTGACTCCTAGTAGGATAATGATTGTATCCACCAATCACGTTGGTGGAATGTGAAAACATAACTAACTATTCCCTATTATAAAAGGGGTCCTCTCTCTACCAAAAGAAGAATAAGCTCCATCACAATTATTCTGAAAGTAAGGTAAAGAGAGAAACAATTCAGTGCTTCTGCTATTATGCTTTTGCTTCCGCTAAAACCATGGAGAATTCAGGTAAGTAATTCTTTATTGAATTACTGTTATTATGTGTATGTGAAAATCATTAAGTTCAACGTTCCTGAATAATACAAAGGATTATGGATAGGATTGTTTATGTATAAGATTGTTTAAAGTTTATATAATCCGTTTTATGCTTGCATATATTTTAATGTATAAGTTATAATATATCAGATATTATACATTAGTTATTTTTAGATGACTAATGTATAATATAATTCTTCTGCTATATATTTCATTATATTATACATTAAGAAGTTCTTATTACATTTAAGAGGCATTTTATGTATTATTTGGTATTATACAATTAGAAAGTATTAATATTGTATAAGGTTACATTATGCCTTCTGATAAGGATACAAAAGTATACATCTTTAATATTAATACTTAAATGTATAGTTGACATTATACATTACTGCAGATTATTTTTTAAATGTATAATGTGCCACATATGCAACTATTGTATAATGTACCCCAGTTATTATTATTGTTTTTTAAAAAAAGATATCAACTTTGGGTCGTCTTTATAGTATAATATGTTTTGCTGTGATATTTACTTTAATAATTTGTTTTGCAGTAAAATTATTTCATGCACGATCATATTGCTTGAAAACGTATTATTGTCTAACTTGTTAGTAACATAACTGTAAAATTTCTACGAATTTCAAAAAAGAAGGAAAAAGTATCAAATTTACTCTCTATATTGAAAAATTAGCTAAATATATCCTTCATCATATTTTGGGACCCCTTGCTGTCATACTTTAGAACCAATTTTACCTTCTACTTTGGAAAATTGACAAAATATACCCTTCATCATACGCTGGGATCAAATTTACCTTCAATGTTATACTTTGGGGGTCAAATTTACCATAGTAAAAGTTGAACATAATTAGAATAGGAGCAGAGTTTGTAATAGACATTTTCTCTAGTTCTATACTTTTGCGTTATCCCATTTTGTTTTACTTTACTTTTTGTTGATTTGTAAACAACCTACCAGTGTTGTACATTGAATGAGAAACATATTTGTTCATTGAGAAAATTCGAGGTATATTTGTTTGGGTATTCTTTTTTTGTGGGTGGGATCGGGGGGGGGGTGGGGGAGGGATGTTTAAATTAGGGTGTATTTTATTTTTAAAAAATGAGTCATTTAGTTTTGATTTGAATTTTTTGGTTAAAGGAAGGGTACATGTGAAAAGTTTCTAAACAACGAGGGTAAATTCGATCCTAAAATATTACAAAGGGTATATTTAGCTATTTTTTCAAAGTATAGGGATAAATTTGACCCCAATATATGACAATAAGGGTAAATTTAACCTCAAAATATGACGAAGAAATTTAACTCTTTTCCCAATACTTTAAAAAAAAAACAAAGATTATTATAAAGTTGTTAGGGATAAGTACATTAATGGTCATTCGGACAAAATAAATCCCACCGAATGGCCCTAGAATTTAAATTACTCTTTGTAGCCATTTTGGCTACTAACTTGCCCCTTTTTTCGCTACTAACTTTTTCTTTGTTTTGATGTTTTTTTATAAAAATAAAAATAAAAATAAAAACTTATTCTTTTATTTTCTTTAAAAAAATTAAATATAATTTTGTATTTTTTTCGCATCTTATCTTTTGTTTTTCGCTAGTTCTTTTTTGCTGCCTAAAATTGCTCTCCCTTTTTTTTTTTTTTTTTTCTGGTTTGATTAAAAAAAATTATTTTTAAATTCTAACAAAAAAAAATCACATAAAGTTTTATAGTTTGTCTATTTGTTTAACAATTAAGATTATTCGTTTGAATTTTGAAGGTATTTTTAACAGTTACATACAAATTTATAATATTATAATTGCTACCTTTTTTTATTAATCAAATATAAAATAATATATTTTTATTTGAATGTAATAATATACATGTTCACCGCCTCCTCAAAATTGGATCAACCACTCAAAAAGAGTCAAGCGACATATAATAATTTCCGAACCATAATAGTTGCGCTTTTGATAGTAATACGCTAAATAATTCCAATTCTCGATTTTTTTCCTCATCTTTTCCAGTCTTTCCATTGATTAGATTACAAGGAAGAGAATGGGTGTCACCAAGAAATTATGCCTAGTGTCCTTCAAAATGTTCGAAAAATTTTGGTCACCGGTGTCCCGTCTTATTATTCTTCCATTGATTAGAAGGAAGAAACAGGCGCAGTTCAACATCATTGGGGGCCTAAAGCCAACTTCGATGAGAAGCTTGATTTTTTTTTGCAAGAAAAAAATTATATAATATATAATTTTAATTTAAAATCTATTTTTCTAACTTTTTGAAATATAAAGTTATGAAGAATTATTTTATGAATAATAATAATTGGAAAAAACTAAAGCAATAGAACTTGGTTTGATAACTTGATCTGACACTAATAACTTCAATCTTCATAAACTATTCGTAATCTTGATATTCAAGAAAAAATGGATCAATGATAATATTATGAAAAAAAATCTCTTGAACAATGAAAGCTTTGATGGTATAATAATTAAAAGAAAATAAGAATTAAAGGTAAATAAATAGAGAAAAATGAATATGTACATCATTTTCATCATTCAAAAAAAGGAAAATGAAAAATCTCTTTTTTATAAAGTGAATTTTTGGTGGCTTGTTAAGGCCATTTTATTAAAAAGGGCCTAAATATCCAAAATTACACACCATCGATCCAAGACCCGATCCATAAGACAATGGAGCTAAAAAGACTCCCTTTTGCCTAATCAAGATAAGTTTTAAGACAAACAAACACTTCATTTTCCCATTTTCATTGAAATTGACATCTTCAAAAATGCTCCCTGAGTGCTACCGTTGGAACTCGAAGCTTTGTTCCCTCCTTATCTGGGTGTTGTTCAAGCTAAATCCAAGGTGGATCTTATCTGAAATATTGATATTAGCTTCACTCTTCTCAGGTGAGAAATGTTGCATTTGTAAAATGTAACACCCCGCATTTCAGGTTAGGACGAAAACCATTATTTCTACGCGTAAATAATTCAAAAGTCATAAATTCAATGTGAATGTAGTGTGTTAATCAACTATATATTGTGATAATATAGTTGAGCATGAATTAAGATCATAGAGGTCCCTTAACTCAAGGATGACTTGAAAGCCTTCCTATAGATTGAGTTTTGGTGAGCGTTTAAACTTGGGTCAATTTCAATTGGCCATAAACTTTTGTATATATCAAATTAGAAGTCCTACTATATATCAAATGAAAGGTGTTTGAGTTCTCTTTCCAACATCATCAATTTTTTCTAAATCCGATATCGGGATAAAAAGTTATGGCCATTTTACAGTGAGCTATCCGAACTGCCAAAGTGCTATGGGAAGGCCGACAGACCGTCGCCCAAACTGTCGCAACTGAGACAGTAAGTCTGTTTTCTGGCCAAAAAGCAACGGTTTGAGGGACGGTCTATCCTTGGGGTAACGGTTCGTCGCTCAAACCATCCCGAACCTCCGTTTAGCGATCTAAAGCCGTTTTAAAGGGATTTTTGGATCTTTTTCACCTTTTTTAACACCTAATTACATCAAATCAAAGTACATAACTCCTCATTCATCCATAACATAAAAAATAGGATTTTTCCAAGAACAAGAAATCAAGAACCAACCTCTAAGTTCAAGATTTTCAAGGAATGAATCGAGATTTGAGTTCTTGTCTCTAAACTAATTAATCTAAGATACATGGGGTTCTTCTAAATCTCACGAGCATGATTTTGATATGAATTTAAATGAGATTTTTTTAATAATTATGTAAGTATGTATTCCATTATAAGTGAGGTTTCGTTTTAACACAAAAAAACATGCATTGTGATATGGTTTTGATAAGAATATTGAAAGATCATGGGGTTGTTTGCTTATATGTCTCAATTGTTGAATTTGTGGACATGTGACTTGAATTTTCAAAGGTGTTATAGACATGAGTCGTGAATGCTTTATTTCCCATGATGATGTTTATGAACCCCACATAATGCTATTGTTAAAGTGTTGAGAGCATGAGTTTTGAAACCCCTTTTTATCATGAAAAAGTGTGTTTGGCTGATGTTGTACTACTTGGTAAATGTTGAAGTTTCTTGACTATTTCATGTTGGGGAATCAATATGCATATGTTTGATGTATGGGAGTTTTGTTGGTGTTCATATAATGACTTGCATAAAACGTGTGGAGGAATTGCCTCAAATAAAAAGAGGAAGAAAATGTTGTGAGTATGATGCATGTTTTGTCTTATATCAAACTTAAAGCTTAAATTGATGTGAGTTAGATGGTTACCCGAAGAACGCACGAGTCAAATGACTCTATGATGGAAACCGTGAATTGCCGACACGGGAACTTGGTACCCTGCTATGTGATCTTGTGTACCTAGTACTATGTCATCCCAAATTGGGACCAATGGTTAGGATCCCTGCTTTGTGATCTTAATCCTAAACACGACATATTGACTTGATTGGGGTTGTGGCACCCTGCTGTGTGATATTGTGTGTTCTTTCCTCACTAATACTCCAATCTTGGCGGCAAGCGAGACTTGGTAGTTGGTGAAAATATAAAATTGTAGGATGTACCATCTAGGTTAATAGTGCTACATTTTTGTTGAAAAATTATTATAATATATCCATGTGTTTTCAAACGATTTTGCGTTGAAGTATTTTATAATAGCTCTCACCTATGTTATATAAAAGTTTTATTTTATTTTTGAATTACTCTGCGTACCAGTACAATTGTATTGACCCCCTATATTTCAGGGTCTAAGGTTCAGTCTAGAAGTCCTGCAAAGCCGTAGAGTTTTCAGCCAGAAGTGAAGTGTGTGTGAAGTTGGTGATCGTTCTTTATTCCGGAAGGCCTATTTATTTCTATCATATGCTATTTATTTTGGTTTAGGTCCACTGAGGGCCTTGTCCCCATTTTAGTTGTGATGACTTGTTTTGATGTACTAGAGATTTCGCAGACAGATGTTAGATGATGTTGAAGGTTTTATTGAATTCTTTGACTTTTCAATCGTATGATGTTGTTGACCATGTTTCCATATGAATCTATTTTCGCATTCTCTTTACGATTGTATGAACGTGTGTATAATTGCCTGTTAACAAAGGGGCACTCGGGCCTTCATAGCACGGAATGCTCATCATGGCCAGGGCCTTGTTCGGATCATGGCATAAAATCATCCTCTGTGTTTTCAAATCTAAAGTATTTCTCCCATTTTCCTTCTTGTCAGGTGGTCTTGGGTCCTCATATGACCAGAATCCAGTTCACCCAACTTTGGAGTTTGAATATTCTTGCTTGTCTCCTTCCAGGCATACTATTAAACCCTCTTTTCTGTGGTCTTTAATATCCTCTGTTGTTTCTGCTATTTGATGCACACTGTTAGGTTTGTAAATATGTATGCTACTATGTTGGTTATTGCTGAACTATTCTCCTTGTCTTGATCCTGATATATGGGATTTGGTCTTTATCAATGTTTAGAGGCTGCCTTGTTTTCACTGTTAGTTGTTTATCTGATTGGTATTCTTGCATATATTGTGTCTTTATTACCTCATTTGTCAGAGAATTAACTACTGAGTTGCCTTCTCTAAATGTATGAGTAACAGTATCTTGTAATTGCTTAATTAGAATCTCAATCTCCTCAATGACACCAAAAAGTTCCCAAGGAATTTTCCATTGCTTTAGAATCATGTGTTTAAGACTCAGAGAATCTGTCTCTATGATGAAATTTGTAAAAAGTTTCTCATGACAGTATTCTAAGGCTTATTTAGTAGCAATAGCTTCAGCTTCTGTATTTGTACCAAGTCCTAAACCCTTAGCTCTTGCATATACCAGGTCTTCTTGATAATGCTCAAATTACACTCTTGAATGGGTGTAAGCGATCGTTGTCAATATAATAACCTAACTTAGGTCGGGGTCGAATCCACAAGGAGTGAAAGCATGAAATTCAAAACTCAAGAGTTTTAATAGTCTATTAAAAGATGGCCCGTAGTGTGAATAAAGCAAGCATAAATGTAAAATGGGGGATTTAGTTTGAATGTATTTAAAAATGACAACTACTTCAATTTTAGTGCACTAGCTTGACGTCGAAAAATGCTAAGAGTGAATTCAATTGAGAATAAACCTTGGGGTTATGCAATTATAGGTGTGAGATCATGCATGGGTATTTAGCCATTTATTCAACTTTTAGCTAAAAGTCATGGGTTGGCTAGATGTCAATGTATTGGTGTTAATCTTTCAATTACAACACCAAATTTCACAAATGGGTTTTTTCGAACACCTCACAAGTGTGACAATTTCCCACATCTATTGCCTCAATTGACATCCTTATGTCTAAGAGATATCATTAAATGAAATGAATCAAGTTATTGGTTGCATTTACTCCTCACCCATGTCCTTTCTTTCAAGAATGACTTGGGTTCTAGGGTGGATGGAGTTTGCAACCCCCAACTCTTAGTTAATTCATGAAATAAATGCAACACCCATCACAACTAACTAATTAGAAAAATAATTAGCTAAAACCCATGCACTACCACTACCTAAGCAAGCATAACCCCAAGATTAGAAATTAGCTACTCATAGATAAAAGGGATAAGAATATACCAACGTTATCATTAACTTCTTCCATGAGAAATAGAGACAATGTAGTTCCACACTTGGGGTTTCAATAATTATTCAATGGAAAATCACTAAAATATATTTTTCATTCAAGCTTAGTACAAAATTCTCAAAAGATAAAAAAAATAGATGCTAAAAGAGAAGAGAGAAGCTAAAAAGCTAAAAGAGAGGCTATCTTTCAAAAGATGAGAACTAGGTCTTGGAAAAGGAGCTAAAACCCTCATTTTAAACTCCACTCCATATTTGATGGAAATTACAAAACTGCCACCTTATTCTTGATCTGCTTGAGTGGATCCAAAGCGGCTGAAGAGTAGACAGAGAGCAGATGGCTAGCAGCTCCAAAGCAGATGTGAAGCGGATGACTCATTTCCTTCACATTTGGCCTCTTGATGACTTGAATGACTTGCCCAATCTTCTCTTTTTACTTTTACCTATATAAATGGGCATTACATAAGAGAGTACCATCAAATTAATGAAAAAACATGATAATTTAGACTTAAAAGGTGCTAGCAAGTCATCAAATTGATGACTTATCAACCCGCAAACTTAAACTATTGTTTGTCCTCAATCAACCAAGAGTAATTCACTGAGATAGGGTATTTAACTCAAATCCACATAGAAGAAAGCTATACTAAAGGAATAGGTTAACAAAACCCTACAAACACTTTCCACACATGTAATGACAAGAAGTAAACCAAAACTTTTCAATAAGCACATATTTATGAAGCAAGGATGCAAGTTTGTATCAAATGAATTTTCCAAATCACAAAACACCTTAAGATAAAACACAAAATTATCAAAGATTGTCTCAATCTCCACAATGCAACTTACTTTACCCATTTACCCAAACTGATAGTAAAGCATCACTCTCTACCCAAAAGTACCGATGCCACTCACATGCAAGAGTTGGATCCACACACCAAAGATATTTCAATTCTTAAGGGAGTTCAAATAAAGAAAGAATTCACACTCACTCTCACAAAGAAATTCAAGTACATTGAATAGAACTATAGGCTTGCCCTTTGTGTTTTTCGCCACTAATGTAGACTTACTTAGTTTGGAATCACCAAGGTCTTGCAGGTCAAAATGAAGGTTTAAGGTGCGGGAAGAAATAAATATGGATCAAGTGACTAAAGGACCTCCTTCAATGCAATCGCTCAAACCTTTCTACCCTTAAAATTTTCAAACCACCCACCTTATTCTTTTTCAAATCATTTCTCATATTTTCCGAACTATTTGTTTAGCATTTACCAAACCATTCAAAACCACCATTTTATTTCTTTCACTTCTTTGACTTTTTAAAGAGATTTTCTACCTATAAGCCTTTCTTAGTCCTTCACTCATTTAATTTTTTTCAAGTTCTATGGGCTAGGCTATTCAATTTTATCATTAAACACATCTCTTGTCTTTTAAGCACATGTATTGACAACCTTGCATACACCTTTCTTATCTTTTCTTTGATCATCTTCTCCCAAATACACAACCCCCCAAACTTGGGCTTTTGCCTATAATCCATTATCTAGAATCATCCAATGCATCAAAGAAGGATAGGTGCCAAAAGAGAGGTTTTCAAAAGGGTTTAGGTGTTTTAGCATGGTTATCATTACAATAAGAAAGAGGGCAAATATGTTCAAATGGGTTAACTAGGGAACAATGTTAAGGTGGAAATTTGGCTATATGACGGGTCAAAAAGGGCCTCGGGTCATCCTCCAAACCAAGCTTGTCTAGAATTTTTCTTTGAATACACTCGGAGCAAGTTCTAGCCTACACAAATGCATAAATTTTTTTCAATAGTCTCACCACTCATGGCATCGTACTCATAGAGCAAAAAGTTAGTCTTCCAACCAATTTGAGTAATTTGAGCTTCATAAGTTACTCCGAGTCAACAACTTATCCTTGTAAAGAGAGAGCCAAAAATTGAGTTTAATGGTCTCACTCAAAAGAAAATTCACGACATCCTTGATCTTACAACTATATTTTTGCTTTTTTTCTCAAAAATATTTTATTCCTTGCCAATGACATTTTGGAAGTATTTTTGAATTTTTGTTTCTTCCTAGTTAACCAAAATGACTAGATACTTCACCTAAGGATGTCGCTTCGTCATCCCTCATGGGTGAATTATCACTCGGTTCGACAAAGAAACTAAACTAAAATAAAAATAAAGATCAAAAGAAAGAGAAAATAATAATTTGCTCCTTAGAAAAGAACCGAGTTTCGAAGAAAATCCTTAGATTTTATTAGACATGCATATACAAAAAGCGACAAGAGTAATGCGTACAATCGGATACCTCATTTAAATGAAGCGCATGACACAAATTCAAAAACCAAATGAAAATATTTGGCATCATTAGCAAAATGCACAACAAGGGCCCACCCAAAGCAATGCCAATAAAAAAAATCACACCCCACAAGGGCTAAAGTACACAAATATTAAAGTAATAAAATAGAATATGTCTCCACAATTTATCAAACCACATGCCATAAAATGAGATAGTAGGTTCCGACCATTAAATGAATTGTAATGATATCCCATCCCCACTAAAAATATTGCATTGTCCCCAATGCAGAAATAAAAGAGAGTAAAAGAGGGTAAAGACTCCCTGTGGCACACTAGGCGCTTGGGTCCATGTTGGTGAATGATTGTACTATCTCAATAGGATCCTCGTCAGACTGAGATCCTCTCATCGAGTCTACTATGAGGGTGACTCATCATCCCTGGATAATTTCTCATGCAAAGTTTTTCCTTGGAGACATACCTATGAGAAAGACATAAAACAAAAGACAAAAGGTAAAACTTATTTTTGGAATTTTGTAAGTTAAGAAAGAAAATAAAAATAAAGATAAGAAAATAAAATAGGATGCAAGGTAACTCATCACTAGAGTCCATGGGTTTCATTTATTACAACACTTAATCATTTAGGCACGACATTGTCTCATATTTTTCTTATTTCTCAAAACTAGCTCATAGGGTATCCATAACCTCCAATGGAAACAAGAATGACCAATACCATTAAGAATGATGTCATCCAATCTATCATAGGGCAAGGAAAACATTAATGTTTCTCGGTTAGGCTTAGTGACCAACAAGAACCATGGATGTCGTATTTCTCAACAATCTTCCTCAACCAATGACTACCAACTATTTCATTATTAGGTTCAACTGGGCTCAAAACAATGCATAAAAAATAACCACACCATGCCCTAAGGAAAGTCACATTGGCCATTACAAGCATACACCACATTCCTCTCTTATTGTGATTTAAACACACACATAGTGAATATGCCAACCAAGAACTTGAAGAAAGAAAATGAGAGCACAAGAGAGCAAACTCATCTCACCAAATCATCTCCAAATATATTCAAGGTGTTCATACTATTGTACCTGAGCCACCCACCACACAAAATAAACAAGAAAGGTTTAATGGATATTTTGTCAAACACATGGTGCACTAGCTTCATTTATGAGAGTATTATGAGTTAAACTAGTGAAACAAGGCACCAATGACAATCTAATTATTCCAACAAGCATTAATCATCCCAATAAGCCCACAAAAACTTAATTCAAGTGACAAATCATCATAAGCTATAAAGCACTGTGTCCATCTTTGAGAGAATTCAAAAGTGAAGTCAAGAGAGAGCATACCTCTCTTGATGTAAGAGCAGGGAAAAATTGAAAAATAAGTCCAAAAGAATTATTACACTTCTTGCTAGCTCAATTGTTGACAAAGAAAGAGAGAAAATTTATTGTGAGAGAAACAAGCCGTTTGAATGGAGTTGTAGTGGGAAAGTTTAAGTGTGTACTGCTTTGGTGCTGTTTTACGTGTTTAAAGAAAGATTTTGGGTTGCCCAGGTCGGGTTATACCCATAAAATCCAACCCATTTTAAAGACAACCAACATGTTTAAAATGACCTGCGTGCCAGATGCATTGAAACTGCTACTGGACTGCTTAAGCTATTCCATCAAACCTCAGAGCAGTAAGTATTAGGTTTTTTGCATCCAATATGCCACTACCCTGCGTCTGGACTGCTGCAACATGTCCAGCGCAGGTCCAAGCAGTAACCTTCAGTGAAAATAGCCCCTACTGCGTCCCTTCTGCGCTTGTACTTCTAGAGAAGTTCCAGCGCATCTCACAACAAAAACCACGGCTTCACCTGCATCCTAAGTGCTGATGACCTGCGCCTGGTCTGCTTGAGCAGTTCTAGCATAGGTCTGGACAGTATAACTTCTTCTCCTTGGCCTAAAACTTGGCCCCCTGTGTCCAACACGCCTTTGACCTGTGGATGACCTGCTCAAGCAGGTGCAACACAGGTTGTTCCATCTTAGCCCATGAATTTTTGAACTAAGTTCTTGGTTCGGAGCTCACTTTCGAGCCTCCGAATCTACCTTCTCGCACCCCAATTTTGTGATATTACTTGCACCAATAAAAAATAAGCTAAAATTAATATTAAAAATATTACAAACATCAAAAATAAATCTTGGGTTGCCTCCTAAGAAGAACCGTAGTTATAGTCATGGCACGACATCACTTGATCATTATTTTAGATCTTTGAAGCGAAGAGACTTAACCTTAGTCGCTTTGAGTCCACCCACATGATAGTGCTTCAATCGTTTTCCATTCGCTACAAATTTTTTCTTCTTGTGATCTTTCAACTAAATAGGTCCACTAGGATAAACATTTGAGGTCACGAACGGGCCCGACCACATTGATCTAAGCTTTCCCGCAAAGAGCTTCAATCTTGAATTAAAGAGGAGGACATCATCACCCACATGAAAATCTCGCTTTAAGATTTTGGCATCATGCTCCCTATTCATCTTCTCTTTGTACAATACAGAGCTCTCATATGCTTTGAGTTGAAACTTTTCCAACTCCTGAAGTTGATTCACTCTCAATTTTGAAGCGTCCTCCCAATCCATATTTAACTTCTTCAAAGACCATAAAGCCTTATGTTCTAACTTCACGGGTAAGTGAAAAGCCTTCCCAAACACTAATTGGTAGGGGGACATACCGATAGGATTTTTATAGGCCGTTCTATGTGCCCAAAGATCATCATCAAGTTGCCTTGCCTAATTTGTACGACCAATATTCACTGTTTTCTCAAGGATGGACTTGATTTCATAATTCGAGACTTCAACTTGACCACTAGTTTAAGGATGATAAGGAGTAGCAAGCTTATGCTTCACCCCATACTTATCAAGCAAAGCACCGAAGACCCGATTACAAATATGAGAGCCGCCATCACTAATAATTTTCCTTGGAGTCCCAAACCTTGTAAAGATGTACTTCTTCAAGAAAAAAATGACACTCTTGCCTTCGTTGTTTGGTAAATAAATGGCTTCCACCAACTTTGAGACATAATCGATGGCTACCAAGATATGTTTATCACCATATAAGCTCACAAAGGGACCCATGAAGTCGATCCTTCACACATCAAATAGTTCAACCTCGAGATTAGGCTTAAGGGGCATCTCATGCTTCCTCAAAACACGACCTTCCAATTGATATTGAGGGCATGTTTTGACCAACTTATAAGCATATCTATGAATGGTAGCACGATAGTATCCACTTTAAAGAACCTTAGCGGCCGTTCAGATCCCACCATGATGACCACCGAACGAAGAGGAATGACATGCTTCAAGAATATCTATCATTTATGGCTCCATGATACACCTACGGATCACACCATCAACAAACTCCCTAAACAAGAATGGTTCACATCAAATAGGAACCGCTTCTTTTGATAATGATTTAACTCGTAGGGAAGCACACCACTCACAATATAGTTTGCATAATCCGCATACCAAGGTGTAATGCTCCCTGAAAGTGACATGACTAGCTCATCGGGGAAGGTGTCATCAATATCAATCTCACCCAACTTCTCATGATTAGATTCAAGGCGAGAAAAGTGGTCGGCCACTTGATTCTCACACCCCTTTCGATCCTTCACTTCAAAATTGAACTCTTGCAAGAGAAATATCCGCCTAATCAATCGAGGTTTTTCCTCTTTATTTTCCATGAGATATCAAAGAGCGGCGTGGTCTGTGTGCACAACCACTTTTGTGCCCAAAAAAATAGGTCCAAAACTTTTTGAAAGCATACACCACCGTTAACAACTCTTGTTCTGTAACCATATAGTTACATTCAGCATCATTCAATGTCTTGCTTGATTAGTAAATTGGGTGGGACAACTTCTCTTTTCTTTTGCCCAAAACCGCACCTAGAGCAACACCACTTGCATCATACATTAATTCAAAGGGCGATGACCAATTCGGGGCTACTGTGATAGTAGCCGACACAAGGAGTTCCTTGAGATAATTAAAAGCTTTTATACAATCACTATCAAACTCAAATTTTGCCTCCATTTCAAGAAACTTGCACAAAGGGTGAGCAATCTTCAAAAAATCTTTAATGAAGCACCGATAGAATGCGACATGACCAAGAAAACTTAGAACGTCCTTCATGAAGATCGGTGGAGGTAACTTAGCGATCACTTCAACTTTTGCTTGATCCACTTGGATGCCCTTTCTCGAAATTTTGTGACCTAGAACAATGCCTTCCTTGACCATGGAATGCCATTTTTCCCAATTCAAAATAAGATTAGTCTCTACACATCGTTCAAGGATTTTACTTAAGTGAGCAAGGCAAGAATCAAATGAATCCCTAACCATGGAAAAGTCATCCATGAAAACCTCCATTGTATCCTCTACCATATTGGCAAAAATGGACAACATGCATCATTGGAACATGGCCGGCGTATTGCATAACCCAAAAGGTATGCGCTTGAAAGAAAAGGTACCATAGGGACAAGTGAAAGTGGTCTTTTCTTGGTATTTCGGGGTGATACAAATTTGATTGTACCCCGAGTAACCATCAAGAAAGAAATACCAACCTCGTCCGGCTAGCCTATCCAACATTTGATCCATGAATTGCATGGGAAAATGGTCTTTCTCGATCCATGAGTTCAATTTGTGATAATCCATACACACTCTCCAACCTGTGACCTGGAGCATAGGTACAAGATCATTATTCTCATTTGGGACCACCGTTATGCCATTTTTTTTAGGAACACACTGAACTGGACTCACCCACGTGCTATTTGAAATTGGATAGACAACTCCCGCATCAAGCCACTTAATAATTTCCTTCTTGACCACCTCTTGCATCGGTTGATTTAGTCGCCTTTGGTGTTCCACACTAGGAACATGATCAATATTTAGCTTGATTTTAAGAGAATAAATTTTGGAAGGAATTCATATAATGTCCGCAATAGTCCATCCGATAGCACGAATGAACTTTTTCACATTTGATTTCAAGGCATCCACTTGATAAGGTTCAAGATCACCCGCTATAATGATTGGCAATATATTATCTTTACCCAAGAAAACATATTGGAGATGGTATGGTAACATCTTAAGTTTGAGTTGAGGTGATTCAATAATAGATGACTTGACGGGGAGACTCTCACGATTTTTCAAATCAAGATCCAATTTGACTGGGTTCTTGGTGTAGGATCCCAGACCCATCAATGAAGCTACCACCTCATCATATTATTCAACCACCTCACTTCTAAAGTTCCACAATACACCCACCAAGGGGTAATTCACAAGATCCATTTCGACGGTGTTAGCTACCTCATCATCAACCACATCAATCACCGAAATAACTTACAAGTCCATAGGTTGCTTCATGGACTTACACACATTGAAGGATACTTCTTCATTGTTCACCCAAAATTTCATCTTCCCACATTCCACATCCACTAAGGCCCATTCGGTAGCTAAGAATGGTCTAGCAAGAATGATTAGGACCTCATGGTCAACCTCATAATCGAGAATCACAAAGTCGGCTAGAAAGATAAATCGGTCAACTTTCACCAAAACATTTTACAACACACCAATGGGATTTTTGATTGAATGATCGGCCATTACAAGCCTCATAGTGGTAGGCTTAGGTGCACCTAAGCCTAACTTTCAAAACACGGGGAATGGCATCAAATTAATACTTGCCCTAAGATCACACAACCCTTTTTCAAATTTGTAGACCCTGATAGTGCAAGGAATAGTGAATGCACTTGGGTTTTTTTTCACCACCATTGTGCTAGAAATTATAGCACTACAATTGTGGGTTACCTTAATTATTTAAAAAGCCATGACCCACTTATTTCTAACCAAGTCCTTCATAAATTTTGCATGCCCGGGCATTTCTTATAAGACTTCTAGCAAAGGAATATTTGCCGATAAATTGCTAAACTTTGCAAGAAAGTTCTTGAACTTGGTATCATAATCCATCTTCTTTAGTTTTTGTGGGAATGAGGGAGGAATTTTCATTTGTGGCAATGGAATAATTGGAGTTTCATCCACTTTTGGAATATCATCATCAATCACCTTCGGAGTTTACTCACTTTTAATAGTTTATTCAACTACCTTTGTTCGTTCAACACTTGTCTCATTAGGCTTTGGGTCATTATCAATTGATTCTTTTAGCTGCTTTCTCTTTGCATTGGCTTGTTCTTTATTTGCCTTTTTATTGGGGTCTTCACCAAGATCAACGACATCTTTACCAAGAGTTCAACCACTCCTAGTGACAATAGCAATGATGTGAGCATTATTTTTAGGATTAAAACCGTGTCACTAGGTAATTTACTCTTTGGTATTGCATTATGTTGTGCCGAGATTTGGCCCAATTGAGTTTCAAGTTGCTTGATAGAGGCTGAGTGAGATGTCACCATTTGACATAGTTTTGAGAAGTCACCTTTTATTTCTCTCACCATCTTATCGGTCCCCTCAACACTCATTAGAATTCGAGCAAGGGTGTCTTCATTCTTGAGCTTATCCGGGTCAATGGAACTTGACTCTTTACCCTTTGCCCGATCATGTGGAGGTAGTTCCAATCATAATCTCTTTCCTTATCTCTCTAATACCGATCTCCTTCATGATCTCTATCACGCCAATCTCTATCATGATCTCTTTTTTCCCAACCTTGATTCCCACCTTGCCTTGGATAGGTAGAGAGGGAACCCTCCAATTGGTTCGACAAGAACAAAATTTCTTCATCAAGGGACTCCGTTTCCTCATCATCATAAGATTTATAACCCTTATAAGCAATAACATTAACCGCCTTAGGAGGAGATCCCATCATATGCTTGGTGAGAAGATCAAGTTGGGTCATTATTTTAACCATATTTGCATCTCTTTCTTTCTTTTTTTTGCTTGTGGCTCACAAAATATGCGGAGGGAGACCTCACCGCCACCTCAGTATCTCTTGTGTTCCACCCCCTACTTTGATTGTCCACTTGATCTAATAAATTTGATGCAATACCATACAATAACCTAACAAAAGAACCCAGTCGCATTATCGGCTACTATCTTGTTCAATTGATCCAATCCCCTATAGAAAATTTGAAGGAGCATTTTATATAGAACCTCATGATTTAGACATTGCATTAACTTATTGTTGAATCATTTCTAAGCCTCATATAATGATTCGCCATTAATTTGGCGAAAGTTGATGATTTCATCCCTTAGTTGCAACATCCGAGAAGGGGGAAAGTATCTTTTCAAAAATTCCTCCATGAGTCCAACCCATGAAGTGATAGACCCCGCGGGTAAAGAGCACAACCATAAGACCACTTCTCCCGTTAAAGAGAATAGGAAAAGAGGCAAGTAGATCGACTCTTGAGATATGTGGGGCATGTCAAATGGAGAACACACCTCAATAAAATTTGTCAAGTGTAGATTAGTATCCTCATGTGCTTGACCTCCAAATAACCTTTTCATTTGAAGAAAGTGAATCATCATGCTAGTAATGTGAAATACTACATTTCCTTCCGTCGATGGAATATGAATAACACTAGCTCGACCCGCATCACCGAGGTGATCCTCATCCTCATGATACCCATCAATCGATTCGGTATGACTACCGTGTTAACTCATAGTATCATGTATACTATTACACACACCTGAGAAAGAACAAAAACACCAAATAATGTAAAATAAAATACTACGGCTAATCCAAAGTAACTAAAAATACTATAAGAGTGAAAACTATGTTTCACTCCTCGACAACAGTGCCATTTTTGATAATGCTAAAATTACACTCTTGAATAGGTGTAAACAATCGTTGTCAATATAATAACCCAACTTAGGTTGGGGTCGAATCCACAAGGAGTGAAAGCATAGAATTCAAAACTCAAGAGTATTAATAGTCTATAAAAGATGACCCGTAATGTGAATAAAGCAAGCATAAATGTAAAATAGGGAATTTAGTTTGAATGTAATTATAAATGACAACTACTTCAATTTTAGTGCACTAGCTTGACGTTGATAAATGCTAAGAGTTAATTCAACTGAGAATAAGCCTTGGGTTTATGCAATTATAGGTGTGGGATCATGCATTGGTATTTGGCCATTTATTCAACTTTTAGCTAAAAGTCATGGGTAGGCTAGATGTCAATGTATTGGTGTCAATCTTTCGATTACAACATCAAATTTCACAAATGGGTTCTTTCGAACACCTCACAAGTGTGACAATTTCCCATATTTATTGCCTCAATTGACATCCTTATGTCTAAGAGATATCATTAATTGAAATGAATCAAGTTATTGGTTGCATTTATTCCTCACCCATGTCCCCTCTTTCAAGAATGACATGGGTTCTAGGGTGGTTGGAGCTTGCGACCCCCAACTCTTAGTTAATTCATAAAACAAATACAACAGCCATCACAACTAACTAATTCGAAAAATAATTAGCTAAAACCCATGCACTACCACTACCTAAGCAAGCATAATCCCAATATTGGAAATTAGCTACTCATAGATAAAAGGGATAAGAATATACCAAAGTTATCATTAACTTCTTCCATGAGAAATAGAGACAATGTAGTTCCACACTTGGGGTTTCAATAATTCTTCAATGAAAAATCACTAACATATATTTTTAATTCAAGCTTAGTACCAAATTCTAAAAGATAAAAAAAATAGATGCTAAAAGAGAAGAGAGAAGCTAAAAAGCTAAAAGAGAGGCTATCTTTCAAAACATGAAAACTAGGTCTTGAAAAAAAAGCTAAAACCCTTCTTTTAAACTCCACTCAATATTTGATGAAAATTACAAAACTGTCACCTTATTCTTGATCAGCTTAAGCGGATCCAAAGCGGATGAAGAGCAGACGAAAAGCAGATGGCTAGCATCTCCAAAGTATATATGAAGCGGATGACTCATTTCCTTCATATTTGGTCTCTTGATGACTTGAATAACTTTCCCAATCTTCTCTTTTTAATTTTACCTACATAAATGGGGATTACGTAAGAGAGTACCATTAAATGAATGGAAAATCATGATAATTTAGGCTTAAAAGGTGCTAGCAAGTCATCAAATTGATGACTTATCACCCCTCTTTCATCTATTATGCAAAAACCATATGAACTCATCCCCGAATTTCCTCTACAAGCTCCATTTGTATTGCATTTTAGTTGTAGATGCTTAGGCTTTTTCCATAGTAGAGTCTTGGTTTGTAAGTGCTCATAGTGTCTACTACCTCTGGCCATGTCCAATTTTTTAACTTTATCCAAGGATAAAGGTTCTTTATCAGTTTCTTGAGCACTTCTTGAATCTGAATCACTATCCCCTTAAAAGAAATAATCCCTCCATGTTTTATAGAGTTTCTCCTTTTCCATAAGGTCCACATAATTATGGTTGGTACAGCTTTACAGATGCTATTGAGTTTTGGTGCTGATTCCAATGTCCACCATGACACAATCATCTATTGAAGTTGTACATTTTCTATCCCGATTCCTACAAAATGAACAAACTGCCTCTAAAGCTTTAAAGCTATGGGAACTATTAGTAAAATATATGACATAGTTTCCTCCTTATTGTCCTCACAACACCAGTATCTTGACACCAATTGAATCCTCATTCTCCTCAAATTATGATCTGTAGGGATCCTTATTAGCCACACTCTCCATAGAAAGAAATTATATTTGAAAGGTAAGCCTTTATTCTAAATATAATCCTCTTTTTTCTTCCTGACAACATCCCAAGCAGATTTCACAGAAAATTGACCATTTGTATTTCCCATCCACCATGGTTTATCATTATAATGCCATTCAATAGCAGGCTTACTGTCTGAAGAATTAGCTCCACCATTTCTTCTGAAAAAATAGATATCAACCTCTGCCTATCCCACTCCTTATTTGTTATAAAAGACTTCACCTCTATTTCTTTATCTTGAAAGGTTTATCCTTCCACATAATATAAAGCACCCTATTTGGTCTAATTATCATACCAAAAACTTGAATTACCAATTGTAACCTACCACCATATGAGATGATCTACCTCTTCTCTTATAATAATTATTTTCCTCTAAACATTTGATGCTTTAATTCCTTTAGTTAGTAAAGGATGGAACTTTTTGCAGTATTTATTTCACATATATGAACTCCGCATAGAGGATGTGGACGTTCTATAACTCCACCAAAGTTTTGCAAAAACAGCCTTGGACATATCATGTAAAGATCTAAAACCCAATCCTTCCTCACTTTTTGGGTAACACATTAGGTCCCAGGATACCCAATGTTTATTTTTTGAATCAGTAGCATTACCCAAAAAAAACTTGGCAAAAATCTTATGTAATTGATTGATTACACTCAGAGGAGGGTTCATAGCTGATAAAATATATATGGGAAAAGACTGTAATACATGAGCAATAAGAGTGCACCTTCCCCCATAAGACAACAGTCTATTCTGCCAAGAATTTAACCTCTCCTTCATCAACTCCTCATAATGTGCCTTATTCTTTCTACCATAGAAAATAGGACAACCCAGGTAAGTGAATGGAAACTTACCTTGGTTTATCTTAGTAATTCTCTTTATACTGTCATCCACATTTATAGGAGTCTTATCATGCAAGTAAAAGAAGATTTTATCCAAATTAGTCAATTGACCCAGGGTAAATTCATATCTTCTCGAAACAACCATCATTTTCTTCATTGATTCTACATGTCCAGAGCAAAAGAGAATAGTGTCATCTACATATGATAAATGGTTAATATTAGGGCTCCACTTAGGAATTCTATATCCTCTGAATTTTGGATCCTCAAATAAACTATTCAAGCTTCTTGCTAACTCTTCAGCTGAAATAATAAACAAGGTGGGTGATAGAGAATCCCCCTATTTTAATCCTCTTGATGACTGAAAGAAACCTTAAGACTGCCAATTCAGAAACACTGAATACCAATTATTACTAATCAGTCTGACTACCATGTCAATTATCCTTTTTGAAAATCCAAAGCTTCTCAATATCTCCACCAAGTACTTCCATGAAACTCTATCATATGCTTTTGCCATATCCAACTTCATCATAATATTGTGTATTTTCCTTCTATTAATATCTCTAATAATCTCTTGAGCTAGCAAAACATTTTCTGTTATGCTTCTCCCCTTGACAAAATCAACCTGATTACTAGATATAATATTAGGAAGTACCTTTATAATTCTCATATGAATGAATTTGAAAATGATTTTACTAACAAAAGTACTTAGACTGATAGGTCTAAAGACACCAAAAGTACTCACTACTTATTTATTTGGGATCAGTGCCAGATTAGTATGACTGATGTACCTGGGTAAATCACTTCCACAAGAGAAAACCTTCTCCATATTTGTAATATCCTCTCCCACTGTGTTCCAAAAACACTGGAAAAATTGACCTGAGAATCCATATGGTCCCCCTGCACTTTCCCCATTTAATGACAAAACCACTTTCTTGACTTTCTTTATGTCAGGCAATTTTTTTATTCTATTGTTTTGCTCATTTGTAATACTTTTGTTTATACACCCCAACATCTCATAATTATCAGCCACCTATTTTTTTAAATTGCTCTATGAAGACCTGCACTGCTTCATCACCAATGTTCTGTGGTGATGGAATAATATCCCCCTATCTTTTTTGAATTTCTGTAACTTGCAACTTTCTTCTCAAACCTTTCACATAAGAATGAAAGAATTTAGTATTTCTGTCCCTATAAGTAAACCACTTCATCCCTGTCTTTTGTTTCTAAAACTCATCCTCTACTTTTCTTAATCTTTTTAAATCTTCCTCTGCTTTACTCAACTCCTCTCTATTCTCTACTGTTGGTTATATCTCTGTAATACCTGTACTTTTTCTTAGCTTGAAAATTATCTCAAGGATGTTAAAACTTACTTTGAAGTAAGAATTCATTCTTATACACATGGTATTTTCATAATTTTCACTTCTTATCACGTGGGAAATCGAATAAGCTTTCCATCGATATATAATTCGCCCAATTCCAACACCCGGGTGAAGAGTTAAAGCCTTTTTAGAGGAACAGTGTTTGACCTGAGCCTTCAGCACGTCGCAGAGATAGCTCAAATGGCAATTGTCAAATTTTAGTATTGCTCCGTAATACTGGTGCGATCTAGGTCATCGGCAAGATGACAATGCGATAGCTTCGCATTGCACCACCGTGCAGTTTCCCAATTGTCAATTTCCAATGACACGGCGCGATAACGTCGCGTCTCACCAAGGGACCAACTCGGAAAATTTTACTGAAAATTTAATAATGTGTCCAAGTTTAAAAGGGTCAACTTCCTATCCCTATATAATCCCTTTAACAAGTGATTCAGCCACTTTTCACCCAAAATATATTAGTTTCTCTCAAGAACAAACTAGGATTTCTATTGGTGATTCAAATTCAGGAAGGTTTCACCATCAATCTTCATGAAATCATGATCTAAGGTATGCATAGTGTTCAATCATGGACTCCTTTCGTCCATGAAGTCCAAGAATTCTTTTTGACTACAAGTTATGGATTTTCTTCATGTTTTCATGCTTTGTATGTTCTCTTTCATATTGATAAATGAGGAATTGATTTCTATTCCATGATTTGATGATAAATTCCATGTGGGTTGATTAGTATAGATAAAGATTTATGAAATCTCATGACTAAAACCTTATTTGATGGAATATGAATTGAAGCATGATGTTTAATTGTTGTATAATGTGTTTACATGTACTATGTATGCCATATGTTTGATAAAATGCCTAGATGAAGGAAATTTGTTTAACTAGCATGATATCATGAAAATCCCCATGTATGTACAAGCTTATACCTATTAGACATTTGATGAAATGCTTTAATAAACGCATTGTGGTGATTATCATATTTTCATGAATATCAAGTCATGTCAGTTTACTTTCATCGAGTCCTGGGGGTACTTGTACCCTAAATATTAGCTATGTGCCTTTATCCATGTCATGTTTTCACAATATTCTCAGTCAAGCTATGAACTCTTAGACTTCGGATAGTCTTATGACTCAGGAAAAATGTTCATGATCTCATGACTCAGTCAGTTGTCAAATATCAGTAGTATTTCGTCAGCCATAAAAATTCAGTAACTCAGTTAATGCTCAGTTCAGTTCAGTAAATCACGTTCAGTGTCCATTCAGATGGGAGTAAAAATTAGCACCGAGTGAACCCAAGGATGGGGACTCATTTGTTATACGAGGGTGTGATTCCTAGAAGCAATCCTTGCATTTTAGAACTATGTAGACAGCATAGGTTAAGATATCGTAGCCTGCTATATGAGGGTAGATGAGGTGGCTTAACCTGTTATGTGAGGGTTCCCACTGTTCTCGCTAGAGTTATCTGTTATATGAGGTTTACTCACATGTTGTCCTTACCAGTGGCGTGGTATTGATACCCTTCCAATCAGGGCATAGATTGGACCCCAACTCAACTATTATAGCACCTTTGGGGCATTTTGGTTAGATACTACTTCCCACAGTTTCATGTTACAAAATCAGGACTGTCAGATACAGTTAATCGGTCTTAGTAATAGAACTCAAATAGTTCTTCAGATTTTAGGACTGTCAGACACAGTCAACTCAGATATAGAACAAAACTTAGATAGTTCTATCAGATTTAGGACTTTCAACTACAGTCACCCACATTATCAGTTATACTCAGATATAGTCACCCACGTTATCAGTTATACTCAGATATAGTTACCCATGTTATCCATATTATTTAGATATAGTTCTTCAGGTTAACAGTCATCAATTACTAGCATATCACGTTATCAGTATACAGACTCAGAAATCACGAAATCACATTGTCAGTTAAAGTTACATATTTATGCATGTATTCTCATGTTCATTTTAGATAGTCAGTTAGCATTATTCATGCATGCAAACCCTTGCATATAGCCTACCTCACATGTATACTCGGTATATATGTACTGATGCATTCGCGCTATGGTGCTTTCTTTTATGTTACACCATAGGTTCAGAGATACGAGTTCCAGATCAAGAGTAGATTCCAGATTTAGCAGTCAGAGTAGAAGTGATTCCTCATCCTTAAAAGAAATAATGATTTTCTAGTATCTCATTGATTAGCTTATTAGTTGGAGTTAGTTAGGGACATGTCCCATCAACTTCTTATTTAGATTCTTTAGACAGTAGAGGCTTTCAGACTAGATGCATACTAGATACAGTCTATCATATTTTAGACTTCAGTTTTGTTTTGGGTATTCTATTACCCAACACAGATATTACGTTATTCAGTTATGTTCATGATCGAACCTTATGGCCTTTCAGTGCATGTTTCTGCATTATTATGTTATCTTATGCAGTATACAGGTACAGATATCAGTCATGGGTTAGCTTGTGGTCCTTCAGGGTCATGAGCACCGTGTAGCATTCCAATTCAGCAAATCAGGTTGTTACAAACTTGGTATCAGAGCCTAAGGTTCAATAGAGTCCTAGAAAGTCTGAGAGCCGCATCTAGTAGAGTCTTGTGCATGGTTGTGTTGTGTTCCACATTTATGTGCAAGAGGCTATGATATGTTTAAGAACAGTTTCCCCTTTTTCAGTATTCATGTCATACCAGTTAGCATAATTACAAGTCAGTCTCTCAGTCTAATCCGCTTTTTTTCTTTATTTCAGAATATTCCTCCTAAGAGAAGAAAGAGTCAGCCCCTCAGCCCGAAGAACCTTTGGGCGATCATGTTTATCATGCGGAGTTCAGGACCGCATTTACCACTCTTGCTCAATCAGTCGCTACTCATAATGAATGGCCAACAGTTATTCCGGCCAACCTAGTGGCCAACTCAGTTGCAGCGAGGATTTGGGACTTCACCCGAATGAATTCTCCAACATTTCTAGGGTCTAAGGTAGATGAAGACCCTCAGGAATTCTTAGATCAAGTTCAAAAAGTGACAGATGCCATGGGGGTGACTACTGTTGAAAGTGCTGAGCTAGCTGTATTCAGTTCCAGGATGTGGCTCATGCTTGGTTCAAATAGTAGAAGTCTGAAAGATTAGATGATGTAGGTCCTATAGAGTGGGAGGAGTTTGTCACTGCATCCTTAGACAGATTCTTTCCCCAAGAGCTTAGTGAAGCCAAGGTGCTAGAGTTCATCAACCTCAGACAGGGCAATATGAAAGTGAAAGAGTATTCTTTTAAGTTTACTCAATTAGCCAGGTATGCCCCTCATGTGGTTGCAGACAGTAGATCCAAGATGAGTAAGTTCGCTTCAAGGGTAAACGATAGTGTAGTTAATGAGTGCAGATCCGCCATACTAAACAGTGACATAACCTTAGCTAGACTTATGACCTAAGCTCAATAAATAGAAGAGCAGAAAATTAAGCAGAGGGAAAAGCAAAATAAGAGAGTGAAGACAAGTGTTTTAACTTCGCTTAGCCTAAATCAGAAGGAGAAAAACATTCCCAGTTTTGTCCTAAGTCATCAGTTCCAGCTCCCTCTACAGCCAGTGCTCCAGTTCCTAAGTTCAGAGAGGGTAACAAAGATAAAGCGCCAAGCTCTAAGACCCAGGGCAGTGTTAGTAGTGACCGCTCCTACCCTCTTTGACTAACTTGTGGTAAGCACCATCAGGGTGTGTGTAGAGAAGGTAGTGGCATTTGTTTTGGTTGTGGCAAGCCAGGCCACAAAGTTAGAGATTGTCCTTATCTAGGTCCTCAGGGTCAATATAATCGCTTCTCAGCTTAGTTCGGTCGCCTAAATCAGTAGGGTGCCACTTCCAGTGCTACTAGCGGGCAACACCCAAATTGTCTCTATGCTCTTCAAACTCGACAAGATCAGGAAAGTTCTCCTGATATAGTTATTGGTATGTTACAAATCTTTCATGTGCATGTTTATGCTTTGCTAGATCCAGGAGCTTCCTTGTCTTTTGGTACTCCTTATATAGCAGTTGATTTCGGAATCAATCCCAAAATTCTAGCAGAGCCCTTTTCATTCTCTACCCCAGTGGGTAAAACCATCATAGCCCGCCAGGTATACAGGAACTGCCTGGTTAGGATACTTTAGAAAGTCACTTTAGCAGACTTACTTGAGTTAGAGATAATTAATTTTGATGTCATTCTCAACATAGATTGGCTCCATTCCTGCTATGCCACAGTCGACTGCAGAAATAGAATAGTTCAGTTTTAGTTCCTAAATGAACCCATCCTAGAGTGGAAGGGTAGCCTATCCTCTTTTAGGGATCAACTTGTTTCCTACCTTCGGGCAAGGGAATTAATATCTAAGGGATGTGTTTATCATCTAGTTCATGTTGGAGATTCCAGTTATGAGGCTCCCAGTCTCGAATCAGTCCTAGTGGTGAATGAATATTCAGATGTCTTTCCCGAAGATCTTCCAGAAATTCCCCTCGAAAGGGAAATAGACTTTGGTATTGATCTTCTTTCAGATACTCAGCCTATATCTATTCCGCCATATAGAATGGCACCAATATAACTCAAGGAACTGAAAGAACAGTTGAAGAATCTTTTAGATATGGGATTCATCAGACCCAGCATTTTCTCGTGAGGCACACTAGTCTTATTCATGCACAAGAAAGATGGTTCTCTCAGAATGTGCATTGATTACCGTCAACTTAATAAGGTAATGGTAAAGAACAAGTATCCTTTCCCAGAATCGATGAATTGTTTGACCAACTTCAGGGTGCCAGTTATTTCTCTAAGATAGACCTCAAATCCGGCTATCATCAGCTCAGAGTTAGAGAGACATCCCGAAGACAACTTTTCGTACGTGGTATGGTCACTTCGAATTTCTAGTTATGTTATTTGGTATTACCAATGCCCCAACAACTTTCATGGACTTGATGAACCACGTGTTCAAGCAGTACTTGGACATGTTCGTCATAGTCTTTATATATAATATTCTGGTCTATTCCTGCACTGAGCTAGATCATGCAAACTATCTCAAAATAGTACTCTAGGCTCTTAGAAATCATTAGTTATTCACCAAATTTAGTAAGTACAAATCTTGGCTAAGATCCATAGCATTCCTTGTCTATATTATTTTCGGTGATGGCATTAGAGTAGATTCTTAAAAGACCAAAGCAGTAAGAAACTGGCCTCGCCATATTTCTCCATCAGATATCAGGAGTTTCTTGGGTTTGGATGGCTATTACAGATGGTTTGTTGAAGGATTTTCTTCTATTGCATCTCCTATGTCCAGATTGACTAAAAAAAAAGTCAAGTTCCAGTGGTCAGATCCTTGTGAGAAGAGCTTTCAGGAATTAAAGACTCGACTCACCTCAGCTTCAATTCTAGCATTACCAGACGGTTCAGACGGTTTCATAGTATATTGTGATGCATCTAGAGTGGGTTTAGGTTGTGTTCTCATGCAGCATGGTAAGGTCATAGCCTATGCCTCCAGACAGCTTAAACTCCATGAGAAAAATTATCCTACTCATGACCTTGAGTTAGAAACCGTAGTATTTGCCTTAAAGATTTGGAGGCATTATCTCTACGGAGTTTATGTAGACATCTTCACAGATCATAAGAGCCTTCAGTATGTCTTTTCTCAAAAAATCTCAATCTTTGTTAGAGAAGGTGGTTAGAGCTCTTAAAAGATTATAAGATGAGTATCTTCTATCATCTGGGCAAGGCCAACATAGTGGCCGACACTCTCAGTAGACTATCCATGGGTAGTATTTCTCATGTTGATGATAGTAAGAAGAAGTTAGCTCAAGAAGTACACCAGCTTTCCAGACTAGGCGTTCGCTTAGTCGACTCTTCAGAGAGCAGTGTATGTGTTCAGAGTAGTTCAGAATTATCTCTAGTTTCTGAGGTGAAAGAAAAGCAAGATAAGGATCCTAGCCTTGTCAAGCTAAAAGAGTCAGTTTAGAATCAGAAAATAGAGGTTTTCTCCTAAGGGGGAGATGGTGTTCTTCGTTGTCAGGGTCGTCTTTGTGTTCTAGACATAGATGACATAAGCCAGCAAATTCTTGCAGAAGCGCATGGTGCGCGCTACTCTATTCATCCAGGGGCCATAAAGATGTACCACGACTTGCGGGAAATCTATTGCTGGAGTGGGATAAAAAGAGATATTACAGAATTTGTGGCTAAGGGTTCTACCTATCAGCAAGTTAAGATAGATTATCAAAAGCCTAGTGGTCCTATGCAGAAGTTTAGTATTCCTACTTGGAAGTGGGAAGTTATAAAACAGGGACTTTGTGACGGGTTTGCCTCAAACTCATCGTCAGCATGATTCAGTCTGGGTCATTATAGATAGAATAACAAAATAAGCTCTTTTTCTTCCAGTTCATACCTTTTATTAGCCGAGGATTATGCCAAGCTCTACATTAAGGAGCTGATTAGATTGCACGATGTTCCGTTGACTATTATCTCAGACAGAGGTACCGAGTTTACCTCTTATTTTTGGAAAGCATTCCAAAAAGGTCTTGGTACCAAAGTTTATCTCAGTACAACCTTTCATCCTCAGACAGATGGTCAAGCAGAAAGGAGCATTAAAACTTTATAAGATATGCTAAGGGTGTGTACAATTGATTTCAAGGGAAGTTGGGATGACCACTTGCCTTTGATTGAATTTACATACAATAATATCTATTATTTCAATATTCAGATGGCTCTATTCGAATCTCTCTATGGTAGGAGATGTAGATCACCAATCGGTTGGTTCAAAGTTACTGAGGCCTCAGTCATAGGTCCTGAACTAGTATTCGATGCCTTAGAGAAAGTTCAGTTAATGAGAGAAAGACTCTAGGCTGCTCAGGGCCGACAGAAGTCTTATGCAGATGTTCTTAGAAATGATCTCAAGTTTGAGATTGGTGATCATGTCTACCTCAAGATCTCTCCTATAAAGGGAGTGAAGAGATTCAGCAAGAAGGGAAAAATCAGTCCCCGATATGTTGGTCCTTTCAAGATTTTTAGTCGAGTCGGCAAAGTAGCTTATGAGCTCCAATTACATTTAGATCTAGCCTCAGCTCATCCAGTCTTTCATGTCTCTTTGCTCAAGAAGTGTATAGGTGATCCATCAGTCGTAGTCCCTATTCAGAGCATAGATGTTCATAACAGCCTCTCTTATGAAGAGATTCCAGTCAAAATCCTGGACTATCATACTCATAGATTAAGGAACAAAGAAGTCCCTCTAGTTAAAGTTCTTTGGCAAAATCAGTCCGTCGAGGGAGCTACTTGGGAAGTAGAAGCAGATATGCATACTAAGTATTCTCACCTCTTCCCCACCAACTCAAATTAAGATCAAGGTAATAGTTCTCCTTAAGCTTACTCAGTTTCATGATTAGTGTACATCACTAACTTAGAATTCAGTCTCATGCTCATGTTTCCATGATAAGCTTGGTATCAAGTACCACTGCATATTCAGTCTTGCATTCATGTTTCAGATCAGTTATATAGTTATGCATCAGACATAGATTTTTATTTTGAGAAAACTTAGTTCTTTAGAACTTTTAGTTATGCATTTATGAATTAGTTATGCATGCATCAGATATGCATGTTCAGTATGTTATGTTTAGCTTGTCCTTCACGTCCGTCATGAGATCATGTTCCAGTTATTCATGTTCAATTCATTATTTCCCCTCTCAGTTAGTCCCATTTGAGGACGAATGTTTACAAGGGGGAGATATTGTAATACCCGTGCTTTTTCTTAGCTTGAAAATCATCTCAAGGATGTTAGAACTTGCTTTGAAATAATAATTCATTCTTATGCACGTGGTATTTCCATAATTTTCATTTCCTATCATGTGAAAAATTGAATAAGCTTTCCATCGATATATAATTCGCCCAAATCCAACACCCGAGCAAAGAGTTAGAGCCTTTTTAGTGAAACAGTGTTTGACCTGAGCATTCAGCGCGTACGGAGATAGCTCAAATGACAATTGTCAAATTTCAGTTTTGCTCCGCATACTGGCACGTCGCGTCAAACTTCCAAGTCGTAGATAAAGTAGTAACGCGATAGCTCCACGTCGCGCCACCGTGCAGTTTCCCAATTGTCAATTTCCAGTGATACAACGCGATAATGCTACGTCGCGCCAAGGGCCTAACTCGAGAAATTTTTACTAAAAATTTAAAGACGTGTCCAGGATTAAAAGGGTCAACTTCCTACCCCTATATAATCCCTTTAACACGTGATTCAACCATTTTTCACCTAAAACATATTAGTTTCTCTCAAGTTTCTCTCAAGAACAAACTAGGGTTTCTATTGGGAATTCAAATTCAGGAAGGTTTCGCCATCAATCTTCACGAAATCATGATCTAAGGTATGCATAGTGTTCATTCATGGACTCCTTTCATCCATGAATTCCAAGAATTTTTTTTGACTATAAGTTACGGATTTTCTTCATGTTTTCATACTTTGTATGTTCTCTTTCATGTCGATAAATGAGGAATTGATTTCTATTCCATGATTTGATGATAAATTTCATGTGGGTTGATTAGTATAGATAAAGATTTATGAAATCTCATGACTAAAACCTTGTACGATGGAATTGGAATTGAAGCATGATGTTTAATTGTTCTATAATGTGTTTACATGTACTATGTATGCCATATGTTTGATAAAATGCCTAGATGAAGGAAATTTGCCTAACTAGCATGATATCATGAAAATTCCTATGTATGTACAAGCTTATGCCTATTAGACATTTGATGAAATGCTTCAATAAACGTATTGTGGTGATTATCATGTATTCAAGAATATCAAGTCATATCAGTTTCCTTTCATCGAGTCCTGGGAGTACTTGTACCCAAAATATTAGCTGTGTGCCTAGATTTATGTCATGTTTTCATGATACTCTTAGTCAAGCTATGAACTCTTAGACTTCAGATAGTCTTATGACTCAGGAAAAATCTTTATGATCTCATTGCTCAGTCAGTTGTCAAATATCAGTAGTATTCCGTTAGCCATGGAAATTCAGTAACTCAGTTTAGTTTAGTAAATCATGTTCAGTGTCCATTCAGATGGGAGTTGGAATTAGCATCGAGTGAACCCAAGGATAGGGACTCACCTGTTATACGAGGGTGTGATTCCTAGAAGTAATCCTTGCGTTCCAGAACTATGTAGCCAGCATAGGTTGAGACATCGTAGCCTGCTATATGAGGGTAGATGAGGTGTCTTAACATGTTATTTGAGGGTTCCTATCATTCTCACTAGAGTTACCTGTTATATAAGGGTTACTCACATGTTGTCCTTACCAGTGGTGAGGTATTGACACACTTTCAATCAGGGCATAGATTGACCTCAGTTAAACCATCATAGCACCTTTGGGGCATGTCGATTAGATACTACTTCCCATAGTTTCATGTTATAGAATCAAGACTGTCAGATACAGTCAATCAGTCTCCGTAATAGAACTCAGATAGTTTTTCAAATTTTAGGACTGTCAGACACAATTAACTCAGATACAGTACGGAACTCAGATAGTTCCATCAGATTCAGTACTGTCAACTGCAGTCACCCACGTTATCAGTTATACTCAGATACAGTCACCCACGTTATCATTTATACTTAGATACAGTCACCCATGTTATCGGCATTATTCATATATAGTACTTCATATTATCAGTCATGTCAATTAGTAACATGTCATGTTATCAGTATACAGACTCAGAAATCACAAAATCACATTGTCAGTTACAGTTATGTATTTATGCATGTATTCTCACGTTCATGTTAGATAGTTAGTTAGCATTATTAATGCATGCAAACCCTTGCATATAGCCTACCTCACATGTATACTCGTTACATATGTATTGACGCATTCGCACTATGGTGCTTTCTTTTATATTACACCATAGGTTCAGAGACACGAGTTCCAGATCAGCAGTAGATTCCAAATTCAATAGTCAGAGTAGAAGTGAGTCCTCATCCATTGAGGACATAATGATTTTCTTGTGTCTCATTGATTAGCTTATTAGTTGGTGTTAGTTGGGGACATGTCCCATCAACTCCTTATTCAGATTCTTCAGACAGTAGAGGCTTTCAGACTAGATGCAGACTAGATACAGACTATCATATTTTAGACTTCAATTTTATTTTGGGTATTCTATTACCCCACACAAATGTTACGTTATTCAGTTATGTTCATGATCAAACCTTATGGCATTTCAGTGCATGTTTTCGCATTATTATGTTATCTTATGCAGTATACAGGTACAGATATCAGTCATGGGTTAGCTTGTGGTCCTACAGGGTCATGAGCACCGTGTAGCATCCCGGTTCAGCAAATCGGGTCGTTACAATCTCAAACTATGCTTCCTTAGCTTTTATTACATCCTCTAGTGATGCTACCTTTTGAAAAATATCCCCAAAAGTCTCCCTACTCCAAACAACAAGTACTGATTTCAACTTTTTCAATTTCTCATAAACTATTTGAAAAGGAGACCCTTGAAAGTTTTCACTCCAAGTTTGTTGTACTATTCCCTAAAAATCCTTATGCTTGGTCCATAAGTTCAAGAATCTAAAAGATTTTTTAACATGCACTTGTACAATATTTCAAATGACATGAAGTGGTGCATGATCAGAACCTTGCCTGATTAGATGAGTCACTTCCCAATGAGGCATAGCCTGGAAAAGCTCATAATTACCAAAAAACCCTATCAATCCTCTTAAAAATGCACTCCTCTTGAATTCTTCCATTCCACCAAGTGAATCCGCTGCCTGTGAATCTTAATTTGCTTAATGCATAATTGTTCATACATTGAGCAAAATCAAGAGTCTCTTGGTGTGTCACTGGAAGGCCTCCAAGTTTTTCAGAATCATCCAAAATAACATTAAAGTCACCCCCAACAAGACATGGATTACTAGTATTGGATGCCACTTTTTCCAAAATTTCCCATAACTTTAATCTTTCTAAGTGACTGCATCTAGCATACACTGCAGTTACTTTTACAGAAATAGATGATCCTCTCAGCTTGTACTCCATTATTAAATGTTGTGAAGCATCTATGGCACCAATTTCTTCCTAATCATCCTTCCAGAATTACCAGATCTTATCAGATCAATTTATTTTAGCATTTAGTAGCCCTAGCCTTCTTCTGTAATCTTCCAACTTTGATGGACTTTGAAAAGGTTCCAATAATACAATGTAAGAATAATGGTGTTTTCCATGAAGATTTATTAATATCTCAAATGAGCTTTGAGTTTTAACAGACCTAATATTCCAGAATATCACCTTATTAATCATTGATCATTATTAGATATTAGACCCGACTTACTCCTAATCTGGTTAATGTTAGCATCCATGTCTACATTTTCCTTAGGATCTTGCTTCTGTTGTTTCTCCTTTTGTGTTAGTCTCTGAATTTTAAGAACCTTAGGTTCAAACTCTGCTATGATCTATAAATTATTATCCACATCAGCAATCTCTTCAGCTTGACAGCTAAATGAATCACCTGTTTCGTGTTCAACATTATCTTTGTTTATGATCTATAACCGAGCTTTGTGATTTTTCTTGCATCTGTCCTTTTTAGTATCCTCACTATTATGTTAAGGAGTTGAATTCCTGGTATCATCTTTCTTGTTTAATGTGGGTTGTTCTACCTAAGAGTTACTCTTTTTGTCATTTTTTTCGTCATTCTGGTCTTCTGATATCTCTTTGCCATCATCGGTATCTTTCTTCTCCAAATCATCAAATTTATTAGTTATGGATACATCTACTTCTTTCGAAGTGTTTTCTTTCTGATGCCATCTTCTTTCTTGCCTCATTTCATTGTTCCATCCTCTTTCCACTTGTTTTCTCTTTGGCTTGTGAAAATATTTTATTTCTGTGTCCTTGCCTTTATTGCTGTCCTCAGTATTTGCCACCTTTTCCTTGTTATTCTCTTATATCTTCTGTGGTTTCATCTTATCTTATTTTTCTCCCTCCTCCTTGTCGTCCTTTGGATACAAGTCAAGATCAATGACATAACATTCATTCTCATTATGTCCTTGTAGTTTGCATTTGTTACAGTACTTTGGCATATAATCATATTTGATATGTATCCACTTCTCTACAATTTCTTCTGTCTTCTTTCTCATTCTAATAGTAATTCTTTTGAGAAATTCTCCTAGTAGATCAACTTCCACCTTCACTCTTGCGCAACTTGATCTAGTCTTGTTTTGTGTAGTTAAATCAACCTATAAAGGCTTCCCAACAGCTATTTCCAGAGATAATACTGCTTCTCTTGCGAAAAAATTTGGTGGTAAAGATGGAAATGATATCCATGCCATTGCAGTAGTAGTTTTTTCATTAGGGTTGAACATTGGATCCCATTTCAATGTTCTCATCGAATAAGACCAGTAATTCTTTGTAATATAGAATTGGGGTTTGGATAAGAGGTGCACATAATCCTCAATCTTTGTTGCTCTTATTAACACATGTCGATTACTCAATAAACCAATATTGATTTCTCCCTTCAACTCACATTGCTTTGGAATTAAACATCTTAGATCTTGTATTTCCGGTCAGCCATAAGAGAATTTGCCAATTACTGCATATTGTAGATCTTCCTTATTAATCATTTGATGAACTCCCCTTCTTCCCAAATAACACGGGGTTCTCCATACAAGTAGGATATTTCTTTCAGCGGGAGATGCATGTTAGTAACAGTAGGTGATTGAAGAATGTTTGCAAACGTGGGTTTTGTTATTGTTGTATCAACTTGACCAGTCTCCGTCACCGGAGGCTGGTCACCGGCCACCATGGTCATTGATTTTGGCTGTCAGTATGTGTAGGCACAATAGAATTTCTATTTTTTTCGGAGTAGGCACAACTAGGGTTTTCGAAAAATGAAAAATCTCATTTTAATTGAAAAGATAAAAAAAAGAAAATAGCAATTAATTTTTGTTCTTTCTTCCATATTTTTTTCGTTCTTTCTTCCATATTTTTTTAACCTATAAATATGTATTTTGTCTTTTTCAAGCTTAGTCAAATCAAGTCCTTTATATTTGTCTTTTTTAAAATTGTACTTTTTTTTTTAAAAAAAGGGTCTAATAATATTTGATACGAATGGACCCTTTACTCTTCCAAGTTTTAAGCCTATTGAATATAAATACCTATATATATTTTTTTTATAAATGCTGATGTAAAATGAGGCCCCCAAAATCTTCACCTGCTTCACCAAAAAGCTGGCACTGGGAAGAGAATGAATTTCCTGATTATACTTAAAACATTTTTTTTTCATTCTATATTTTTCTTCATGATTTTGTTTGGCCGATTACATATGTGGCTACTAAACTTAGTTCACATTTATCATTTAGATACCTAAATTTTGGGTATGTACTTGTTGAATATCTGAACTTCTTCAAAAATTAATGGTTGAATCTATCAGCAGACATTTGAATTTAGTACAAGTGTTTTAAAGGACACTTTTGGTACTCTCCTCGGGGTTTGCCCTGGGGCAGGATACTGGTAAAATGCCTCGAGATGCATGTGTAGGGTTTTGTTCTGTGAAGCTTATGTCCTAAGCATTCGATGGTACACCCTAAATACACCTAACTTGCAGCACTGGAAGCTTGCCTAACAGATCTTACACAAATTATGTGTTAAATTCTTTAGTTAAGATTGTTGACCCTCATAATTCATCAATATATGGATGATATTCAATAGTCTTTTTGATCCTATATAAATAAAAACATTGAGACTAACTCAAAGCACAAGTCGCAGTATTGCACATTTACTTTTTGAGAACATCTCGAGGATGAATATTACTAACATTATTTTTTTTAAAAAGTAAATAACTAAATTTTACATCTTCACTAATCATGACCTTTTTCTTTTTTGGTTATGTCTCAAAATTATCATGCTTTGTCATTTTGTTGTTAAAAAGTTATTTGATTTTTATTCATGAAGGAATAATGTTTTTATTATAATACACTAATGAATTATTTTGATTATTTACTTTGAAAAATGTCCCGATTTACCCCTCAAATTACGATTTGAAGTCGATATATCCTCGATTTAAGAAGTGACTCACATATACCTATACTGTTTTACAAATGGGTCACATATACCTTTTTTCTTAACGGACTATTATTTTAATAAATCAAAAATTCATTTTTAAAATTTAAAAAATGTCCTGTGACACGATTATGTTTGTAAGTTAAGATTTTAGAATTGATTTGTTTATCATAATTACTTTTATATCATTGCATTATTTATATTTGTAAAATCATATTAGAAATTTTATTTTCTACGAATTTCTTTAATCATGTCTTTAATTGCTTTAAGCATTAATATATTTTTTGTATTATTTTACTACATTTAAATTAAAAAGTTCCTGATCTTACACCTCATGCATCGAGGCTTATGCCTCACCCATGCTAAATAAAAATGACTCGCTTCATGCCTCCGTCTCTTAAAATTCGATCTGATTAATGCTTATGACACCTACAATCAATACCAATAAAATGTCTTGAAACAAATATTATACTTCTTCCTCTTTGAAGTTCATTAGCGATTCCCCAATCATTAGAGGCCGGTTTAAATAAATATCTTTTTCAGGTTATCGTAAATATAATGTCCCCATTTTTAGAAGTCCTACAAATAGGGTCCTTGGAATTAATAAAATATTAAAAAATCATTAAAATATCAATTAATTGATTATTGATTAATCAATTATTAATTGTTATTAGTTCGATTATCTGTTTAACCTTCAAAGATTTCACAACGAAATTTTTTCATTGAGAACTCCTTAGAGTCCAAAAGTGTAAGGATCTTTTGATAAATATTGCAAGTTCATTGGATTTGTTATTTTGATTCGATATATATATATCAAGATTCAAGAATTATATTTAAGCAACATTATTAACTAAGTAAACATGTAAAGTCTGGTTAACCAAACTATATTTAAATAATGCAATCTCTAACAAACGAGATAAAGCAATCGGGTAAAAACTTAGACGCACCCGGTGCATACATCAACCCAATACATGCATGTCATGTGTTTGAATTTAGAGTTCATGTTACTTAACCATGATAAATTAACATGTATTTTACTTAATTTAATTACTTAACCATGGGAAAGGACATTAATTTGATGTATATATCGAGTGCGTGTAAGTTTCTCTCAAACAATCGTGGGACAAGTACGTTGGACAAGGAAATGTGAAATGAAATTTTGATGGACAAATGAACTAAAATAAACTCTCACTTTATACATTGAAGGGTTGAATTATTTTAAATAAATTACTATTGCTTTATCAGTTTACCCATTAAAAAAGTGGCTAAATAACCAAATCAAATCAATAAATAGATAATTACGATCTGAATCGCTAAATTAATAGTTCGAACTATTAATCCAATACCCTAATTATTGGGTTGGATTACTGGTTTAACCATTAATTTGCAGATCTAGCTACTGGTCTATAAACTACAAGACAAATAGAGGGAGAACCGTCTACTAGATAACTAAGTAGAGAAGATTTGGAAGAATATATAGACACTATATTTCTTTTTCATTTATTTTTTAGGATTAGGGTTTGGAAAAGGCAAAAAAGTGGGTCAGGATTGTGGGGTCATGAGCCTCTTTAACATTTTTAAAAATTAAGGATAAAATGCAATTTTATAAAAAATACAATATGGTCCTTTTTTATATTTATTATTTTTTTAAATATTTATTAAAATCATTTAATAAATTCAACAACTTTTCTCTCTCCTCAAATTCTCTTCTTCACCCGATTTCTCTTCATATTTTTCAAAAAAAAAAAAAAAAGTTTTGCTCGATTCTTGCTTTCCAAGTCGAAATTTTTCAGTTTCTCTTATTTAGATAAGTTTAATTTTCTTTCCCTATTAGTTTTAGATTCATTTTAGTATATTATTTTATTTTGAATTTGTGTTGAGGTTCTTTGATTTTGACAAAAATTGCACTATTCGTCATTGAATTAATCAAAATTTGAGTGTTTTTAGTTAATATTATCGATTCCGCATGTTTAATCGCGTTTTGCTTTGAATAATGACTAATTTTTTTAAATTTTTGTATTTATATTGCGTATTGATTTTGAATTTTAATTATTGTACTGAATTGAACCCATTTTGATGGTGTTCTTGTTGTTGTGAATTGCACTGCCAATATTTGGAGAAGTTGGAACTTGATTTGCATGTTTGAACTGAGCCGTTTTTTTTGTTTTTCTTAATAGACCAGTGGTCGATAGATCGACCACTGTAGATTTATTTTTTTTGCATTTTTCTATTTTTATTAATCGACCACTACAGATTCGTTCAACTACATATATATATATATATATATATATATTTGCATTTTCTCTTTTATTTTAATAGATCAGTGATTGATAAATCGATCACTAAAAATTAGGTGGAGACAAAGAGGAGGATGATCTCCTATCCTTGTCAAGGTAAGCTAATTTGTTTTGTTCTTCCTATTTAATTTACTTGTCTAATTTTGATAAATCTTTCAAAATAATGCAGCGCACATCGACAATCCCCTTATAGCCGACATCAAGTAAACCTCAAAAACTCACAGTTGTAGTTACTGAAGACCTTGCAGCAACAGATGAAAAAGTGGAAGAATAGAAGAAAGAAGAAGAAACAGAAGAGGAGAAAGTTGTAGATGAACAGGATAAGAAAGAAGAAGAAGAAAAAATATGAAGAGATGACTACTGAAAAAAAAATTAGAAATTTAGGAGAAAATAGAAAAAAATGATGAAAAGAAAGAAAGTGATTTGACAAAAAGAGAAGTGAGATATTACCGTTCGATGTGTTTGACATGTACTTTATTATCGTTGTACAAATTTGATATTTAAATTTTGTTACTGTCGGACCTCTTTCATAGACCTTAAATATAATCGATGTCTTCTCATTCGTTGGGTAGATGATGGAATGTATAAATCGACACTCGATCAATGCTTAGGTATATATGGGTTGGTGCAACGGTAAGAAAAATATTAGTATATAGTCAAAAATATAAATAATTAAATAAATAAAATTGATTTGAGGGTCATCGATTATGTCTAGTGTAAATCATAGACTGCAAGCCTTGTCAATAATATACCGTATTGGTTTATTGCCCTTAGTAGCATATTGGGGAAAAAAGAAATAATTAATTAATAAAAATAAATAATTATATTTTATGCAATTAAATAAGCTTAAACAAGTCATGTGATCATATTAGAGTCCACGTAAATTGAAGGAGGTGATCAAAGATGTGTGAGGATGGGTAGTGATTGTACAACCAACATCCTTAGGGTAATGTTTACCCAAAGCACAAGTATGTTGTGGGGAACTCATTTGTTCAACCATAACTCACACCTCACATCTTTGATCACCACTTTCAATTTATGTGGACTCTTATACGATCACATGATTTGTTTAAACTCCTTTAATTGCATAAATTTTAATTATTTATTTTTTATTAATTTATTATTTCCTTTTCAAATTATGTGCCAGTCATGATCTATAAATAAGTATCATCATCTAGTTATTTAATTATGAAAGTAGTTCACAATTTATGCTAGACTATATCAGGTCGAGTAAATAACTAAGCATTGTTTAGCATAAACGATGGACTATTTCAATAATAAATAAACTAGACTAGGATACTTATTTATAGACTATAACTAGCACATATTTTGAAAAGGATTATTTAATTAATAAAAAAATAAATAACTAAATTTTATGCAATTAAATGAGTTTAAACAAGTCATGTGATCGTATGAGAGTCCACGTAAATTGGAGAAGGCGATCAACGATGTGTGAGGATGGATAAAGGTTGTACAACCAACTTTCTTAGGGCAATGTTTATCCAAAGCACAAGTATGTTGTGAGAAATTAATTTGTTCATCCACTACCCATCCTCATACATCTTTGATCACCTTCTCCAATTTACGTGGACTCTTATACGATCACATGACTTGATTAAGCTCCTTAATTGCATAAAATCTAATTATTTATTTTTTATTAATTAATTTTTTTTTCACAATATGATACTAAGGGCAATAAACCAATATGGTATATAATTGACTAGCCTTTCAGTCTATGATTTACAACGAACACAATCGATGATCCTTAATTCAATTTCATTTAATTAATTAATAATTTGCAATGTACTAATGTTTGTTTACCATTTCACCAACCCACATAGTGGAAACCATCGATTATGTAGACGTTCCTTCATAGATATTGAGCTCGGTCAATCCTAAACTCTTTCGACTATGCAATTAATTTTGTATAAATCTACATAATCGTTGATAGACTAGAATCATTATCCATTAGTATATATATACATATATATATATACATATATATATATACATATATATATACATATATATACATATATATATATACATATATATATACATATATATATATATATATATATATATATATATATATATATATTGACGTCTGACAATTGTTGCAATTTACAAAATTTCAAACAACAACAAAATTGTAAAATTCAAGTATAGACAATATGTAGGAAACAAAAAAGACTTCATTTCATTAGTTCACTGCAACAACGTTTAACACAATATGTACACCAAAATATGAGAAAAAAGGGGCAAAAGAAAGAAGCTTTCATTTAAAAAAATTTCTAACCACGGAAGTTTCTTTGCAATGAACTTACAACTACAACTACAACAAAAATTAAATTCTAAACTAAGGGGATGGTGGAGGGGGGTGATCAACTCGTCGGACTCCATGTTTAGACTTTCCACGATCGCCTGTAAATAAGAGGCAATACGCCGGAGTTCACGGTGGAGGTGCTCTCTGTCCTGACCGAGACCACAGAAGAGACGAGTGTGGTGGCGAAATTGTCGGAGATCCCAGGATGACATTTATCCTCAGTAATGACCTAGAGGCATTGACAGCGACATCCAACATATATAAGGTGATTGCCTAAAGGTAGGATATACACAAAATTGGTCACTTAGATGCAAATTCCAGCAACCAAATAAAGAGAAAACAACACATAGAATGGAGATGATGAAGAAGAATGCTTGAAATTAAAGGATAGATAGAAAGACCCTTACTCCTATTCAATGATCAGCACTAGAATATGTTTCAAAATCTTCGACACACCTCACAAATAAGAGTTCAAACCTTCCTCTTAGGTGACCCAAAGAAACACTCTTCCTCAAGTACACCGTTCTTGCCAAATTATCCAAATCAAGTGAAACCCTAACTTCAAATGTTCTTGGACCAATTTTTAGATTCTAAGAGCTAAAACTAGAGACTAAAAACTACAATATAAGATTAGTATCTAATTTCATCAAAGTCTAATGAAAATAGAAGCTAATAGGTCTATTTATACTATTACATAACAATGACTAAAATACCCTTAATGAAGGGTGCTCCTTTGGAGTGTAAAAGAGAGCCATCAAAAGACAATATTGCCCTTAATAATCTCAATTATAGGCGACCTTGGAGTGTAAGAACCCTTTCTCCAATCTTCAACTTGAACAAGGCGTTGTAATGGTTCCAAAACGTCTTCAAGCATTTTCAAATCCGAGGGTTGAACCTTTGACAATCCGAAGCATGAAGTTTTGATAAAACCTTGTAATCCTTGTGCTCTTTATGCTTGTATAATTTTCTCCATCTTGAAAGGAATTTGACCTCAAATTCAAACCCTGTAAAACCAAAGAGAGGAAAAACAAACACACAATCCTTGTGATAGGAGGGTTAACATTAATATCACAACTTAGGTAAACATGCCAAGGGAGTACACTCTTAGAATACAACCAACCATCCTTTGTTATGAGTAAGAAACACCGACCACTAGCACCACAAAGGGCATAACTAATACGAACATCAATGAGCGAAGGATACAATCTGAAACTAACACAAATGCCACTTGTTTTCAAGGGAAGACAAACATTCAAAATTCGACATCAATGGCTTAAAAAGGTTCCTTTAACAACACATATCCTATCACTCACCACATCTCTATGAACATGATCACTATGAAGAATTCTACTATCAAGGTCTTCATCAAACAAATTCAAAGGACCATATTCATCATCAAGATCTACACTACGAGCACCAACAAACCTAGGTTGTTCACATTTGAAATACATCCATGGATCTTTTGTGTTTGACATAAAAGTCTTAGCATAAAGGATACCAAAAACATGAATAGGATCAACATAAAAAATAAATGCACATGACCAGAAATTATTCCACCCACATCCCAAAGAAATTCCGAGATTAAATAGAAGTAGAAGACAAAGATCTAAGCTGAGATGACCCATTTCCTTCATTAGGCTAATTTGCTCACAATCATTCAAGGTATTACACACAACTTTGACATACACAAGGACACTATGAACAAGACTAATATCATGAATTTCATTACACAAGTTTAAACGGTCATTTTCAATACCAAGATCATCAATACAAACATCATCACTAACTTGGAAATTCTCAAACATACCATTCTCATACTCAAGTAGTGAACTAGTTTTAAGAGAAAGTTGATCATTATTCATAATAAAAGAGTTACTAAGGAAAGAGCTATGCACTTGCAAACCCAAAACCACTTCACTAGATACTAAATCACAATATTTAAAGTTCAAAGAAGTGTTGAGGGTAGCAAAGTCACCTCGGGTAAGGCTTGGGCAGTCCACTTTTTTGGCGCTCTTGGTCAAGTGAACCTCTAGTTCATTTCTCATGCTTTCATGTGGAACTCCATTTGGATCCTTCTTGATTATCATTTCATCTAGTACCTGCACATAAAAAGAATCAAAGCTAGGCAAAATGCTAGCTTTGGGTTAGGAAGTGACAAAGGTTCTTTGTGGACAAGACCCACAATCAAGTAATTTTTTTCCTTTCCAACCTCACTACCCGTGGCTTCCCTTTCCTTTTCCTTATTTTCTTCACACTCTTCTATTACCTCAATATTAAGCTTTTCTCCATCTTAAAAACTGACCTCATCACCCTTGAATTCTATCACCATCTCTTCTCTTAGTTGTATGGGGTGATTTTAATTTAGTAGATCTTGGGGAGGAGGCATTGGATTACCTTAGTGATGTATTTGGATTTGTGGCATGGAATTTTGTGGAGTGTGAGGTCTTTGGTAAAGTGGATTTGGAACTTGGTGGTTTGAATTTAGTGGAGGCTTTGGTGGATATAATCTATCAACCCTCGCTTTCATTCTAATCACACCACCCGTCAAGGACACCATTTCACTTCTCAAAGCATCATGATTTTCTTCCATTTTTCTCCTAGTGTCATTACTTTCTTCCATTTTTTGAGCAAAGTCTCGACCCAAGGCATCAATCCGAGCCATCAAGGCTTCAATAGCATCATTTTCCAATGATTGGGAAGTAGTACCTTTGAATTCTATGAAAAAAGTACCTAAAAAGTGCAAAAAAAAAAACAGCAAGCAAACAACCTACAAAATGAGCAAACAAGTTAGTTCAAAAGCCTCATTTCACTCACTCTCAATCTCACCTCACACTTGGCTTCACAAGCGTTGAAGATTCGGCAATACTTGGCAAGTTACTTGAGAGGTGCGAAGCTTTGAATTGGAATTGACCTTTGTTTGAAACGACTCAAAATGAAGTGATGCATGCACTTGAACTAACAAAATACTACGACTTAGAAACGAGAAAAGCACACAAAAAGCGAAGAAACAAACAAAATAGACTCAAGACTAATTATCAACCTAGTAGGTACTTACTAGCTTGCTAATTAGTTATAGAATCAACACAAAAGCAACTAGAAACAACAAATAGAAACTAGGAAATCTAAATTTAGAGGTGAATTTTGATTGAGCACAAGTGATGACGTGGCACTACGTGGTTGGTAGTCACTTTTTTTGAAATTTCAAAATTTTTTTCCAACTTGTTTCGGCCAGACACCTCTTAGGAAGGAAGAGAATTTGGTTTTGGAGGGAAAAATTTCAAGATTGAAGCCTTTTCAAGCTTCAAAATGGATGAGAAATGAATTGGTCCCCCCTTTATACTTGCAATTGTACTTTGTTGTCCCTTTGTCCCCTCTTCCTTTTGGAAGAATAGAATATTCTTTGAATATGCTTTTGGACAAATAACCTTTTTACTCTCTTTCTTCCCCATTTTTGGATCAAACAAGAACTTTGAATATCCTTCTTCACTAAGTTATGAAGATCATGGATGAACAAGATGAATATTCAAGCGTTGACCAAGTTTGACCACCTAGCAAATGAACTCCAAATCTGAATTTTTTTGAAGATCTAGGTTCCTTAGCCCAAAACAACTTCAACCAACTAAAAATCAACCACCAAACACGCCTAAATCACAAGGGTAAAATTCGGATCTAGCACAAAAGCTTCAAAAACACCATGTTCATGGAGGTTTTTAGCTCAAACTCAACCAAACTTCAATCTAAAAGTAGATCTAGACTCCCTATGTGCTAGAGAGAAAGGATCTAGTACTAGAAACCTTCAAAACACAACAAAAACTTGTAGATCTAACTTGGAAAATTTGGATCTACAACAAACACACAAGACAATACTCAATTTTTTTGGTATTTTTTGATTTTTGACTCTTTTTTATGAGATTTTCTTTATAGGAACACTAAAACCAAGATTTAGGGATGTTGGAACAACCCTAACCAAGGCTTTGATACCAAATGATAGCCCAAAAGTAGGCTATACACGAAATTGGTCACTTAGATGCAAATTCCAGCAACCAAATAAAGAGAAAACAACACATAGAATAGAGATGAAGAATAATAATGCTTGAAATTAAAGGATAGATAGAAAGACCCTTACTCCTATTCAATGATTAGCACTAGAAGATGTTTCAAAATCTTCAACACACCTCACAAATAAGAGTTCAAACCTTCCTCTTAGGTGACCCAAAGGAAACACTCTTCCTCAAGTACACCGTTCTTGCCAAATTATCCAAAACAAGTGAAACCCTAACTTCAAATGTTCTTGGACCAATTTTCAGATTCTAAGAGCTAAAACTAGAGACTAAAAACTACAATATAAGATTAGTATCTAATTTCATCAAAGTCTAATGAAAATAGAAGCTAATAGGTCTATTTATACTATTACATAACAATGACTAAAATACCCTTAATGAAGGGTGCTCCTTTGGAGTGTAAAAGAGAGCCATCAAAAGACAATATTGCCCTTAATAATCTCAATTATAGGTGATCTTGGAGTGTAAGAACCCTTTCTCCAATCTTCAACTTGAACAAGGCGTTGTAACGGTTCCAAAACGTCTTCAAGCATTTTCAAATCCGAGGGTTGAACCTTTGACAATTCGAAGCATGAATCTTTGATAAGACCTTGTAATCCTTGTGCTCTTTATGCTTGTATCATAAAGACACATGCCGATTATTCTTAATGAATGTGGGATGTATTTTTCCCCGCCCATTCATTGGATAGCTAATTACAATGTTCTTTGGCTCATAATATAATTCTCTGCTCTCAATTACGCTTCGAATCATGTTGTCGTACGAACCATTGCGATGCAGCGGGATAGACACTGTCTCCTTGCTAGATGATTCCCACTTTCAATAGTTGGGACCCTTTTCCCACACACCCTTATAATCACCACCCGCGATAACTACCTTAGCTACTGCCATTATAGACCACACTAATTGATAATAGATTTAGGTATCGGTCTATAACTGATCAATCACTGGTATGAAAACCTCCGTACAAAAATGAGAATGAGTGAATTTTGAATATAATCGATGCTTTCCTAGCACTGGGATGGAGAAATGAATGTGCACGGCTTGTAAACTAATGAAATATATCTAATGACGAGGTACTGAGTGGATTTGGAAAGCTTTTCAAACTAGTAAAATGGTGAAAAAATATTTTTTGTAATTTTTTTCAAAAAAGATGGAACATCAATGGAAACAATGACCAAGAATGGAGATTTCAGTTGTGATGAGCAAAATTTCGTCGGAAAAGTGGTTGAAATCGAAAAATATTGGTGAAAAATGGGAGCTCCTATTGGTGGCTTCTTGAACAATTTTTTTAATTGGAATAGGAAAATATGAAAAATGGTGGAAATATAAAAAATGGTGGAAAATATTAAATATTAAATGGATGAGGTGGGATTAAAGTGTAAAGTTTAAAACTTGTGTGTTAGGGTTGTATATAAAAAGTGATGATGTCATCCTAGTGTCTAAATACTTAATTTTTCAAGACTCGTGTCTAAAAACTTTAAAAAGTTTTCAAAGTTGTCTATTTTGCAAAATTGCCCAACTAAGTCTCCCGAAAAGGGATAGCTGGCAAAAATTTCAAATTATTAGTTTACATAGGATACAAGTTCGATATATACTACTAGTTCACGATATGTTTTAGACTCGAATGAAACTTCTGTTATTGTTATTATTAATATTATTGTTAGTTAATTGAATGCTACATTCACTAGCAACTATAAATGATGAAAATATTAAATTTGTTATGGTTAATGGCGTAGAAAAGGATATTTGCGTGAATGATTAGGGGTTGTTCGGTAGAAGGGATGAGATAAGTAAGGATATATCATGAGGCGGGATATCTCATAGGATTATTTTATTTTCTTCCCCATGGGATACTAATCCCATCATTTTAGTATACAAATGGTGGAATAAAATAGTCCTAATTAAATAATCCCTTCTACCAAACATATGATAAAGTTAATCCCAAAACTTTATCTTAAAATTATTTTTCTTATCTCTTCTTCCAAACGATCCCTAATAAATTAAACAAAGGATATTCTCTACACGTATAAACACAATGTTTACATCAAATTGTAAAATTTACTGTACTTAAGTGATTTAAATGTGGTAAAAATGCAGGTTAGTTAATTAATCAATGTGTTAGCTTACAAAATATACAAATACATGACTGCATTTATTAGCTAAATATAAACATATGAGTACAATTAAGTTAGCCATAGAATAATCTATTGTTTCCTTAGCCCTTTCTTTTCCTAATTAAGTTTCCCCAAACAACAAGATTTGAGTCCAAACCTATTTAGGAAACCCTAAACCAAACCAAACCAAAATAGAAATACAACAAAAAAAAAACCCCAAAATTAACGCGTCATTGGATTAAACCGAATCCAAATCAAACTAAGAATACTCCTAATCCCCTCCCCCACCCAAAAAAAATAAAAATAAAAATAAAAATGAAAATCTCTATTAATACTTTGTTACAACTCAAATATCCTTATTACATTACTTTAATTTGTTCCTTGTTTAATTTCTTGATCAAAGAAACTATGAGTAATTATAGGCAAACTTATCGCTCTTTCCATAACCACACACATCATCAACAACGACGATCCTATAATCCGCGTAATGCCCCAAGGCGCGCCAATTATCAGTCTTCTAGACGACAACACCAGAACGTTCATAATAATCCACACGCAAATTATTCAACGTTTGAATGTAATGGTACGTATACAGCAACTCATCATCATGAGTACTTTGCTCCACAATTACAAGATCAAAACAATCGTAGTCCATACGGGCTAGTTTCGAGCTCGCCTCTGCCATACAATGGACAGGTTGATGAAGTGTCTGTTGCTACTGTGTTAATGCAAACTACTACTAATGGAAATATATTTGATTATATACATTACTTGACAAATCTGGAGGGAAATTCGAGTTTCAATCTTAGCCGCAATGAGTATGTAGCTTATCTTTTAGAGAACAATGACGATGTGTTAAAGTATTTGAAAACAAGAACTCATCATGCTCCTACTAAAGATGGAGTCGATCCCGAAGTAGAATCAAAGATCTGTTCTATATGCATATCGGAATTTAAACACGAAGAGAAAAAAGAAGCACTTCAGTGTGGACACGAGTATCATACAGATTGCATCTACCAGTGGTTGGCGAAGAAGAAAGATTGCCCGATGTGCAGAGCTTCAGTTTTGCCTTCATAAGAGGGAGAAGGTTATATTATTTTTTCTTTTGCTAGGGCAAAGCAGGTGTTTTTTTTTTTACTTTTTATTTGTTCAAATCGTCCACGAATTATATTATGCGATAATACATACAAATTAGTGAAATATTTTTCCTGTTGTTCTGAAACATTGTGAAAATAACCAACAAATTAGATCAATGAATGTGGTCGGGATTTAGCTTATGTAAACACATTATGTCTCATTGAACCACAAAAAATTACAAACATCATAACGAATAGACCTGATAAATTTGCAGCTTTATTAGTTCTAATCGACCCAACAAATTTCTCTTAGTAGTTATTGCTTGTGTGCAAATAATAGTCAATTTTCACAGGTTCAAATTTGGAGAGTTGAAAACGAGAAAAATGAGTTGGAAGTCCTCTTAAGTCTTCAAATAAATAAAGGTGAGAAGTGGGTCCATAATATTATTAAGTTAAAAGAGGTAAAATCACTTAAACAATTGGATTAGTTATCTCAACAATTATTAAAGTTGTCCAACAATTTCGTACAGCTGTCGAACAACTTTGCACAATTGTCGAATAACTTTGATTGTTGTTGGGATAACTTCTATAGTTATTGAGACAACCTTTATAGTTGGAGCAAAAATATTTAAAAAAATTAAAGAATATTCTACCTAATTTTTAAAACTTGAAGGATCCCCACTTAGTTGACAAACTTATTTGTCCTTTTAATTCAAATTCTTATTGAAAACCATGTAATAAAAATGTATTTGATTGATTGAATCATGTCATTTAGGTACTTGATGATCTTATATTGACCTTTATGTTAACTTGATATATGTCTTACTGTTTGAATTTTTTTAAATTATTATTATATTATTGTTATTATTATTATTGGGCTCAACATAATTATGTGTTGAATTTAGACAGGTTCCTTACTTGGGTAAAAGATTATTCTTCCATATAGTTAATAAGTTATTTGAAATTCTTGTATATTTCGATTTTCTTGTATTATAGGTTTGGATGGCCGCGCAGATTATCGTCAACCTCCGATTCTGTCATCTGATATCAGATTTTGAAGATTTTATCAAACCCTTTTATAATAAATTATCAATTTCTGTTTTGCAGAATATAATTAATTCAACATTTATTTGACATGGTCGAGATTTGGTCGGGATATCATTCTCAGAGAAATTATCTTCATAAGAAAGAGTGACGATATGTTTTTTTAATTCCAAAAAGCACTGAGATGCTTGACACAAATATCAATAGCCATTTATTTGAAAATTAATTTAATTTTTTTCTGTATCTTAGCAGATTTCATAGTATCACAAATATTCATGCTAAGGAATTCAAGTTGTAAGGAATCAACATGCTTTTGCTTTATCTCTATTAAAGCATTAATATCTCTAGTTACTGGATCTGTAACAAAAGAGTAAGATATCTCTTTATTTTTATAAGTAGCAGTAAATCCTTTTGTATCAATACGAGTACAAGGATAAATGACATTAATAAACGAAGTTTCAAATATAATTGGAGGGTATAACTGATTTTTACCAAAAAGAAGAAATGTGAAATGCAAATTTTATTCTGACAAATATAAGTATTTGATAATTTATATGCTATATCAAGAGCATGTCCAGATTCAGATTTAACTATATGGATTGTTTTTAAAAAATATTTTGTGGGAACTCCACTATCAATCATAACAACATCAATTACAGGGAAATGATTATCAATCAGAATAGTGCATTTGATATACTATTTGTGTGCAGTAATAATTTGCATCATCTCCAAAAAATAATTATTTTTTAAATCAAGAGATTTTTGAAGAATATCAGCTTCTTCATTTTCTTTATCAATCTTATCCTTTCCTTTGAAAATTTTTGTGGCAGAAATATCTTTCTCTATTTGCAAAATTCAGTGATCACAAATCATTTAATTCTGTTTAAGAGATTTAATTTTCTTTTTTAAGTTTTCAACTTTAATTTTTAAATCATCAAAAGAAGTATCTCTACCAGGGGTAAAATTTACAGCAAGACGCTTATTAACTTTTGACAAAGAATAAGGTGTAAAATAATTAAACCTTTTCTCAGGTTGAGAAGAATTGCTATCAACATTATTTTGTTTTTAATTTATAGATAAATTTATAATTTTTTCACACAATTTTTCATTAGAAACTTCTTTTAGTAATTCTAACACATTATCAGAAGTAATAATCCTCATATTCAAATCTTCAAATTGAGATTGCAATTTATAAAATTCATTATTACAAGTGCAAGTATCGCCTTTGCAATTAACATATGAAGAATCAATATTTTTATTGCTACTAGATAAATCAAGGAAATCAACTTTATTTACGAAATCTGATTCGAATTATAATCCTCTTCAAATTCAGAAGTGTAAAACAAATCATAAATTGTATCATGTAATTTTTCATCTAGTCCTAAAAATATTGGCTTTTAAAGCTTACAATTTGGAGCAATGTGTCCATACTTACCACATTTGTAGCACTTAATATTAGCAAGATTTCGCTTAGACCTATTTCTCACAAATCTAGTATAATAACGATGAGCTTTCCTAGTTTCACGCTCTTCGTTGGATCTATATTAGATCTCCTCTTCCTATAAGGTTTGTCACTGTTGGAATGCTTATGATTTTTTTTTCTAGAAGAAAAAACTGATTCAAAAATTTTAAACTGAGTACAGAAATCTTTCAACTGATCTCTTTCCTTAAGCTTATCAATCTTAAGCTGTCTGGACAATTTTAACTCATTAAACAAGTTTAATTCTTCTTGTGTACATACTCCTATCAATTTTCTATAGTTATAATTTTCCCATGGAACTTCACCGTAAGTTCCTCTAAGGGATTTTTTAATTCTTTTTGCAAATAAGGGTGGAAGGACATCTATAAACTTAGTCTTCCAATGGGCCAATCTGTTCTCGAGTAATTTCATAACCCGACTCATAAAGGTATCTTTATACCACCTAAATTCTCCTAAAGGCCTACATCAAAGACCATTTAAAAGAGTATGAACGATTTCATGTTGATTGGTATATCTACCATTGAAATGTTCTAAAATCATAAAAATAAGGATATAAATAACATCTTTCCTGTTTTCAACTAGGGCCATACCTAAGTTATCAACTCCAGTGCTAGTAGCTCTAACATTAACAATAGAAGCTTTCTGCTCTAGAGTAAAAAAATTATCCCACCAATCATGAAGTTGGCCAGTAAAATCTGCAATAATCATTCTGCAAATATTTCTATCAGTATTTCCTTTGATACTTTTGCAGATAGTTGAGTACATCATCATCCGATGCACAAGAATCGTTAATTTTCTATCAGTTAGACCATCAATATTTCATTCTTAAATGTCAGAACCACTATATGACATATTAGTCTGATTGCAATCTCAATCCTCAATTAAAACATCCTGAGGAGTAGGTCGAGAATAATAGTATGTTTTCATAGGTGTTAAATGTCACGCCCCAAAATCCCATCGGGCCGGACTGGCACCCGGAGCCGAGAAGGCCCGGGAGAACCCGTTCAAATACCTGTACTTTCACTTACATGTCACCAAATACCTGTCTATAGGCTTTGTAGACATAAGGAAGGGTAAAGTCATGGGAGTTATATAGTGATGTTATATTTGTATATGTGGTGGCCCCGACGGCCAAGTATTATATATATATATATATATATATATATATATATATATAATACTTGGCCGTCGGGGCCACCACATATACAAATATAACATCACTATATAACTCCCATGACTTTACCCTTCCTTATGTCTACAAAGCCTATAGAATATACATGATATAACTAGGCTCGGGACGAACCCCCGCCCACACATGACTCCTGTACAATCACAAAATATAAGAAACCAACTCAGAAAGTTCCGAAGCAAACTGGAGCTCACCAACAACAGCTGTATGACCTGGCTCCTATCTATGCTGTGAATGAGCTGAAGTACCTGTGCCTGCAGCATGAAATGCAGGTCCCCCGTGGGGGACGTCAGTACGAAATATGTACTGAGTATGTAAAGCTGTAAATAATCATATGTGATATGGGGGATCAAGAAAATCATACACATGTGAATAAATCATAATAGAAGTGAACCACACTTCATAAACACTTTTAGGATCATGAACATTATCATTAATCTGAATTGGGTTCTTGAATTCAAACATATTTGTGGAACGGTATACATTCGTTCATTTCATTCTTTACAATTATTATTCGCCATTACCTCCTCCTCCCGAACCTCCAACCACCTAACAATAATCAATACTGTACCGTACTGTGACCATTAGGCTGCCTCCAGTACATATCAACTGGGATCGACCCATGCTAGGCTTATGCCCCTGGGATACCACCCATAAACACATAAATAGGGATCGACCCATGCTAGGCTTATGCCTCTGGGATACCACCCACACGTATATCAAGTAACACACATAAGAGATCTTTACAATAACTTAGTTCAAAAGCTTTTGAGATTATTACATTAGTGTTCATGACAATATAGTACCTTTGGAACAAGGATACATCAATAGGAATCAAGTAGTAGACCTTCTATACAATAACGATGCAATAAAGACTCATTGGTACATCAACAATGAAATAGGAGCCTTTTGGTATATCAATGAAACATTTTGACACTTTATAGGATGGAAACAACTTCGTTGGTAATGTAGAACAATACATATTTTTGGACAACCTCAGAATCTTACTTGATGGAACATTGGTGTTTTCATGCCAAAGAACATCGTTAGAGTATGCTTTACATACCTCGTTGTAGATTCGGATACCAATTCAACACAACTTCCCGCCTTTACAAATCACTTATCTACAATGAAATATTTGGCATCTAGTATTAGCAACCCAACACCACAATTCTCTTCCATAATTCCATACAACCAATATTTGCAAAGCATTCCAAAAACCAACTTGAACAATAGATTTATGTGTGTATATATATATATATATATATAATCATTTCAATACCACATCATCCCTTCACAATTAAACATAACCCAACCATGCACAAGAATGATCCAACATCATTTCCAATCATCTTTCAATAACAATCAAGTAACATACTTCTTATGCTCACATGCATATATATATATATATATACATATCCATATAAATAACACCAACATAATTTACATACTTACCATAGAATGACCCTTTGGGTTTTGAAGTCCTGTTGGCACAAATAAGGGGTGCTTCTCGAAGCCCTTGAGACGATGAACACAACTACGGAATCAATTTGGACTTTCCATGGTTGAATCACAAGAGAATTAGAGTTGAAATTAGGCTAGGGTTTGTTATTTCCTATAATTGATGATGAACATGAGTTTTTGAACTCATATACATGTATATATACACATATTCCCGTCCATAATATCATAGAAAATGACCAAAGTGCCCTTAAAATTTAAATAATGTCAAATATGTCCTCCGGTGAACTGTTTTGACAAGCTGAAGTAAATAGACCATAACTCTTTGCTCCGATATCGTATTTGGGTGAAATTGGTATCATTGGAAATATAATTCAAAGGTCTTTTATTTCGTATAAAGTATGCCACCCAGTTCGTCCTGAACAAGGAGTTATGATTGTTTGAAGTTGACCCTAAAAATCTGTTTTGAGAGGCTGAAGTAAAACACGTATAACTCCTTACGCAGATATTGGATTTGGATGAAACTAATTTCATTGGAAAGAAGATTTAAATATATTTCTTTTGATATGTGGTAGCTCACCCAGTTCATTATATTGAGGGAGTTATGACCGTTCAAAGTTGACCCAAAAACTGGGCCTCAGTTTTTCTGCACACTTACTGTTCACATCCCGGCAACTGTTTCATAGTTTCGAACGTGCTCGCTTATATCCGAAACTTATCCATTTTTGAAAATCTTTATATCGTTGGAAAGCTTATTCAATAACCTTCGTATGGAAACATCGACGGACAAATTTCGATATAAATAAGGTCGATTCCTATACCCATATAATCAAACTATACACTTGAAACCATCTCAAAATAATCAATACTCATACTTAAACTCATATATACCTAACTTAGGATCAATACATATACTCCAACACATATAACAATGGCTAATTCACGTAATTAAGTACGGTGTGTTACAGTAAATCAGCATATCTTTTACTTGGTTGTTTTTTAACCATACCTCTGATCTTATTAAGCTCTGACTTAGTTTGAGTATTTAAATCAGGAGTAGATTCTACTTGATTCGCAAAATCATCATGGCCACCTCTTTCATTAAGGGTATTGTGTTCATTTTTGTTATGTAATAAGCTAGCCTCTATATAGTCTTCTATTAAGTCATTTGCACTTTAGTTTTGGAAGGATAAATATGTGAAAGTCTTCTTATCTCTTTGAGAGTGTAACACCCTTAGTGTAGGGCTTGGATAAGCCATCTTTAGTGTAGGGTTTGGAAAAGCCGATATTGTACGTTACTTAGAATGGTGGTTGTGAGGTGAAGTTGATTTCCTTAGCGGTCACCGTAAGAATATTGGTGTTTGTACTTGTGGATTTTAAGTGTCTTTACGTTTAATACACATTTGGGTTATTGTTCTTCGCAAGTCCTTATGTCATCTTGTCTATCCTTTACTTTTCTTGTAATATTTGTGTTTATTTCTTGTTCTTATTCACGGATTTGTTTGTTGTTGTCGAGAGTGAATTTCTATCTTATTCTCGATTGTCTTTGTGTTGTTGGCTGTTTTTTAATTTCGTGATTGTTCTGTTATCATTGGATCCATATAACGATCCTTGAGATTTAAATGAGGATCCGTATGACGATCCTTGAGAATATGATCTCTCTGGGATGATCTTCCCCCTGTTCTGCCTCTTCCCCTTCCTCTGGCTTATTGCCATGGAGGATCCATACTGCACAAATAATAATCAGGATTATTCAGATAAACTGTATTCGTACAGATCAAATATTTCTTTGACTTCGTCATAATCATAGACATAAAATTCGATTTCAATCATATCATGGCTAATTTTATCAATTATAAGATATTGCAAATTTTTCTACAATGGTATTACCTTCAAGATGGTGACCAAGATTTTTTAAGTAAAAAAAAAAGTATAAAAATTTATTTTTAACTAAGATATTCATGAGACAAGAAATCAGGGAGAGAATTATCAATTCCCTTTTTATATTAAATTTTGAAATCAAAAGGGACTAATTGGGCTTGCTACCTTACAAATATTAATTTCAAAGCATCATGTTTAAAATTTTTGTCAAACATATATTTGACCGATTGAGCATCAGTTTTTATCAAAACCTTTTGCTTATATAAATCATCTTGAAATTTTAAAACACATTTAACAATTGTTAACATTTCATGAGCCATAGTAACATATTTCTTCTGGACTTCAGTCCATTTTTCTGAGTGGAATCTTATATCAGGTATTCAGATTTGTCATGGGAATTGACTTGTTTCAGTATTCCACCATAATCAATATTAGATGCATCATTTTCAATGATCTTTTGCCAAGCTGGGTTGGCTAAAGTCAAACAGGGTAAAGATTTAATACTCTGTTTAATTCGTTTAACTTGATCTGCGCGACTATCTGTCCAGAGACCTTTATAATCCTTTTTTAGCCAGTCATATAATGGGGCTAGATTGTGTGATAAGTTTTTATAAAAAGGGGATATATAATTTAAACTTCCCAAGAATCTCTACAATTGAGCTCTGTCGGTAATGACATCAGGAAATCTAGATGCAAAATCAATACACCTTTATATGGGAGTAATCTTTTCCTGACAAATATTATGTCCTAAAAATCTAACGTCAGTTTGAAACACTCATTTTTGATTTAGATATCACCAAATTATTTTGTATCACAATTCTCTTAAAAATGTCAAGATATTTGATATGTAATTCAAATGTTTTTGAACACGCTAATATATTATCAATATAAATAATGAAGAAATTCATATAAGAATTGAAAATATCATTCATGATTTTCTGAAATTCAGAAAGGACATTTTTCAAGTCGAATGACATAACATTCCATTCATATTGTCCAAATGAAACATTAAAAGCGACTCTATAAGTATGCTTTTTTTTTATTATTATTATCATTATTATTATTATTATTATTATCATTATTATTATCATTATTATATTATATTATATTCTATTTCACTTTGATTTGTTTGGGATGCTATGTTATTTAGTACATGACATGAGCTTGGACCTTCAAATGAAGTTGACCTTGCAGGAGCAAGTCCACAAATAGCCGATTTAAGATCTTTATTTAAGACATAATCGATCGTGTATATAAATTCTTATAAGTTTAATTGGAATTAGTTGTATGTCTGAAGTTAAATTTGACACCTCGAATTCAAACATTTCCCGTCTCTCAAATATCTTTCTTCCTCTGGTGTGAAATATCAAAGACATTGTGAATATTATACTCAGTCTTCCTCCAATCTTTCAACACTTTTCAAACAATATCAACTTGATTTTTAAACTCACTTTCAAATTCTAAATTTAAGACTCACTTTTTTTTTTTCTAATGGTACTACACGTGAATGTTCTTCGTCCCTATCGTGTTTCAAACACCATTTTAGCTCCAAATAATAACATTCAAGGGATTTGAACAAGAAATATGCAACAATTTCAAATCTTGAGCTACCAATTTTGATTTCTCAAGAACCCCAGACAATAGATATTTCGAAGTTCCACTACAAAACTATATTTAAACATGCAAAGCAAGTAAAATTCTATGTTTAGCTCAAACAAAGTCAAAATTATCAGTTGTTCAATCAAAAAACATTCATATGTTTGAAACACACTGTTGTACATCAATAACGAAAACAAAGTGGAGGCGGCGGTGGTTGGGTTCGAAACCGGTAGGACATTACGCAGAAGTTAATAGTTGTAAACCATGAAAATGATAAATTAGATGACAATGAAAAATATACTAAGAAATATAGTATTAATATGGTTTGACCAATTGGCCTACATATTAAAAACAAATTTAAACAACATAAAATTTATTAGAAGAAAATCTTCCCTTAACTACTATTTTATGGTAAGAGAAGATGATCTTCAATTTATGGAGTTACAAAACTTTTCCTCCAAGAAAGAGGTTTTCAAATATGAAAGAAAATTATATGTTTTCAAATATGAAAGAAAATTATATTTTTCTTTTAGAAAAAGTAAAAACAACTATGATAATATTTTGACTTTCGTTTCAAGTAAAATAAAATTCAAATTTAATAACAAAACCTGCACAAAAACTCACGGGGGAAGACTTGCTACCAAGTGCAACTCCTAGGACCTTGTGCGTGAAACTAATAAAATAAATCTTTCTAAAAATTACTTTTCGCTCTGTCTAGGTGCTCCCATCTTTTTGTTTTCTGGTAACTCGAACCACAACTTTTCAGTTGGGTCGAGCAACCCCTTCTTATCAAATAGAGTACTTATTCAATTTGTAAAGTCTAAATTAATAATACAATTCAAATAACATTGAATATTTATTTGAATCCATATGTTTGAACTTAAATGATTAATGTGAACTTATTTCAATACTTTACGAACTTAAGAATCCAACCAAATTATGTTAAAGTATTATTTAAAGAATCATATAGTAAACGTGAGATTCTTGTCATATTTTCCCTTTTGTGATAATCATTTAGGTAAATGATCTTATAATTTCTTTTGCATTTTATTGGCTAGGTATAAACACAAAATACAATTAAATTGTTTATCAATTGAATATTCTATTGTTTAACTTATACCCTTTTTCTTCCTAATTAAATTTCCAAAAGCAATAAGATTTGTGCCGAAACCTAATTAGGAAAACCGACACCAAACCGAACTAGGAATATAACGAAAAACCCTTTTAGAAAAATATAGGAATGGAAAATTAACGCATCATTTGAGTTAAACCCAACCCAAATTAAATTAGGAATACTACTAATTCCAAAAAAAATAAAATAAACTCTATTTATACTTTGTTGTAGAGCAAACTAAGTTGTATCCTCATTACTCTTTTTTCTGCTCAAACTCAAAGAATTTTTTTCGTTTATTTGTTGATCAACGAAACAATGAGTACTCATCCCTCTTACCATAATCATTCTTCACCAAATTATTCGTCGTTTGGGGTAGTGGTTCTTCTTATACAACAACTGATCATGACTACTTTGCTCGACAATTTTGGGATCAATATTATCAAGCACTTGTTTTTCAACCTCCTCTGCCATCCTACTATTCAGTTGATATAGTCTAACCGTCACTTGTTTATACTCTATACGGCCTAATTTGGACTATCCTGTGCCATATTATGAACAGATCATTGATGATGTCTATGTCGTTAATTATCCGAATGAGTTGATCCAGACTAGTGGAATGTTAGACAATATCAACTACATGACTGGTCAACTGACTGATTAGGAGAGACATTCAAACGTTCAATTTGATTCTCTATATGTCACTGTATTTCATGTTATTCCGGGTACAAAATCTGTATATTTTAATACTAACTTCAACACTAAGTTCAAGAACTATAATAAAGTTCCAACAATTTCAAACACAAGTTCAAATGAATAATCAAATGAACTATCAAAATGAAATGTTTATCAACTTTAAGAAATAAAGATGAAGTAGAAAATATAGAATCAAGTCCACCGACTTCATGGTGTGTTCTTAAGGAATTTATTCACCTCAAGTACCCGAGGTTATAAAATCTTTTCTCCCAGGATAAAATGGTTCTATTTCAGAAAATAGCAGTACCTCAATTTTTCTGAAACTTAGAACTCACTCAATGATTTGATGATCACACAAGAGTTTTTAGAAGAAGAAGAAGATTGTTTTTCAACTCAAAATTATGTCTTTACCTGAGGAAAAATTCAGGTATTTATAGCCATCAAGGTGTTGCTTCATGAAGAGAAGCAATGGTTTAGAAATGTTCACCTCTTCAAAAAGGTGCAACTCTTCGAAAAAGGTGTAGCTCTTAGAAAAAGTCACCCAAAGTGAAAAGGTGCCTATTCAAATTGCATCTTTTCTCTTGGTGTCTTTGAAAAAAATACCTATTTATTTTTCATTCACACCTCTTAAAAACCCAACAATCCCTCACATGAACGGAGAATGACTATTTTATCAAAAAATTTACGGACAAGTGTGTGATCAACAAGCAAAGACTAATCACATCTGGATAAGTAGGTTTTTCTTTGAACTTTTCGGAGTGAACATGCATCATATGCACTCAGTTAATAGGTAGATTTGATATCTTTGAACCGTCGAATTTTAATGTACACCTAGACAACACAAGTCACATAACCAACCTTTTACCATTTATGGTTCTCACGATTTTATTTGTTTCAGCCATGAACATGTCCTGGTTTCATGAGAGCATATAGAATAGGATTTTACTATTATTCTCCTTGACGCGACTTTCACTTCACCCTTACATAGGTGATTCTAAACGCTTAATCCTATACATCAAACTATTTGGTCAAACCTGCCAAACTTTGAAACCATTAGAAAGCTTCAAACCATAATCCTTATCCTTGTTCAATGAACATTGTCTTCATTATGAGAATGGGTTGAGTATATTGAAAATGTTGAGCCGTCAGTCATAACTTTGTTTGATCTCCCTGAAACTAGCTCTTGGTATCTCCAGTCTGTTACGTAGAGTTACCGTCATGCTGACTTGTCTTAGGCCATAAACTTATTTTCTTCGATGATTTCTCAACTCCCTCTCTAGATAAGACTTTTGTAAGTGGATCCGACACACTCCCCTTTAACTTCATAGAGTCAACAGTGATAATTTCACTAGAGAGTTGTTTTCTAATGGTATTTTGTCTCCATCTTATATGACGAAATTTACCATTGTACATCATGCTCCCTTGCCTACCTATCGCAACTTAACTATCATAGTGTATACATACTAGTGCCAAGGGTTTGGGCCAATAAGGAATATCTTTCAAGAAATTTTGCAGCCATTCAGCTTACTTCACAGACTTTATCTAGCATGATAAATTCAGATTCCATTGTAGAGAGAGCAATACATGTCTGTTTGGATGATTTTTAAGAGGCTATTCCTCCATCTAAAATAAATACATATCTACTCGTGAATTTTACTTCATTCAATTCGGTGATCTAATTTACATCATTGTATTTTTCAATTATCGCCTGATATTTATTATAATACAAAGCATAGTCTTGAGTGTGTTTTAGATACCTCAAAACTCTTTTCATTGCCATCTAATGAGTTTGATTTGGATTACTCATACACTGACTCAATTTACTAATAACACATGCTATAATTGATCGTGTACAATTCATATATACATCAAACTTTCCAACACTCTTACGTAGTCTAATTATGAGTCACTTTCACCTTCATTCTTTTGAAGTGTAAAGCTCACTTCTAATGGAGTCTTGGCAATACTGAAATTTAAATACTTGAACTTGTCAAGTACCTTTTCAATGTAATGAGACTGTGACAACACCAACTCTTATGGAGTTTTATGGATTCTTATTCCTAAGATCACATCCGCAACTCTAAGGTCTTTCATATCAAGTTTTCTCTCAAGCATTTGTTTAGTAATATTTATGTCAGAAATGTCTCTACTGATGATCAAACTATCATCCACATACAAACAAACAATGACCTTGTGATTTGGAGTGTATTTAATGTAAGCACATTTTTCACATTAGTTTATCTTGAAGTCGTTTGCCAACATAGTTTGGTCAAACTTTGCATGCCACTGTTTGGGTGCTAGTTTTAGCCCATAAAGTGACACAAGGAGTTTTCACACTTTCTTTTCTTTACTAAAAACCACCAAACCCTCAGATTGTTATATGTAAATTTCTTCCTCCAATTCTCCATTTAGGAATATTGTTTTCACATCTATTTGATGGATTTCAGTCTATATACTGCTGCTAAGGCAACCAACATCCAAATGAATGTTATCCTTGTTACATGTGAGTATGTATCAAAATAATCAAGGCCTTCTTTTTGCTTAAAGACTTTCACTACAAGTCTTAGCTTGTCTTTGTAAATAGTACCATCAACTTTTATTTCCCTTTTGAAGATCCATTTAGAACCTAAAGATTTATTTCCTGGAGGAAGATCAACCAACTCCCAAGTATGGTTGCTCAAGATTGAATCCATTTCACTATTGACTGTCTCTTTCCAAAAGGATGTGTCCAAAGAAGACATCACTTCTTTAAACATTTGAGGCTCAATTTCAAGAAGAAATGTCACAAAGCTAATCCAAAGGAAGTTGACGTTCTTTGATGTGTACTAGGTCATAGATTCTCATTATTAAGTACATTCTCCCATGGTTCATCTCTAGGTCGTTTAGACCCTCAAATAAACTGCTCATGTTAAGTTTTATACGGATAAATATATTCAAAGAACTCAACATTGTTTGATTCAATTTTTGTATTATCATTATATGTGAATGTTCGGATTTATGAACCAAAAACCAACATACTTTACTGCTTTTAACATATCCAATGAACACACAGTCCATAGTCTTAGGTCCTATTTTTACCCTTTTAGGCATAGGAACTTGGACTTTTGCTAGACACCCCTACACTTTGAAATATTTCAAGTTGGGTTTTATTCCTTTTCATTTTTCCTATAGAAGTGAAAGTGTCTTACTATGGAAAACTCTATTGAGTATTCGATTCGCTGTAAGGATAGCTTTCGCTCACAAGTTTTGTGGTAAACCTGAACTTATGAGTAAGACATTCATTATTTTTTCTTTAATGTTTGATTTTTATTTTCCACAATCCCATTTGATTAAGTTGAATATGGGGAAGTAGCTTGATGGACAATTCTCTTTTCTACACATATTTCCGCAAAATAAGATTCATATTCTCCACCCTATTACTTGATATCATTTTGATCTTTTTATCCAACTGATTTTCTACTTCTGTTTTATATTGCCTAAACATGTCTATTGCTTCATCCTTATCATTTAACAAATAAACATAACAGTATCTAGTGCAATCGTGAATAAAAGTTATAAAATTCTTTTTTCCACCACGCGATAATGTTGACTTTATATCACAAATGTCTGTCAAGGGATTGAAATTCCTTTCACCAGACTTAAATGGATGCTTAGCATACTTTGATTATATGTACATTTGACACTTTAATTTATTGCACTCAAAATTAGGCAAAACTTCTAAGTTAATCAGTTTTGCAAAGTTTTGTAATTGACATGTCCTAAATATTCATGCCACAATTCATTTGACTCAAGCAAGTAAGACAAATAGAAATTTTATTGATTTCAATAGTCATTACATTGATCTTAAATAGGCCCTCGATGATGTAACCTTTTTCTACATACACTTCTCCTAGCTAATTACAACCTTATCAGAAATAAATACACATTTAAATTTATTTTTAGTCAGAAGTGATATAGAAATCAAGTTCTTTCTCAACTCTGGCATATGAAAGACGTTGTTGAGTGTCAAAATCTTGCCTGATGTCATATTCAAGCAAATTTTTCTTGTTCTTTCACCCTTTGCTGTTATGAAGTTAGGCATGTAAATCTTCTCCTTATCTTTAGCTGAAGCATATGGAACAAACAACTCCTTGTTGGCATATACATGGCGGGTGGCACTAGAATCAATCCACCAATCTCTAGAATTACCCACCAAGTTGTATTCTGAAAGCATGGCACAAAGATCTACTTCATTTTTGGATTTATCCATGTTGGCTTGATCCTTCTTCTTGCCTTTCTTATAGGCCCTATAATCTTTATGCTTTTTTACATTTCTTTGAGTTATTAGGGCCATCCTCCATAATATTTGCTCCACTAATTACGAAATTCCCTTTTGACCTTTTCTCGGCTCCTTTGTTATCATCTTCAATACGTAACCTCACAATGAGGTCTTAAACTGACATCTCCTTTCTTTTATGCTTCAAGTAGTTTTTGAATTCCTTCCACGAAGGTGACAACTTCTCTATTATAGCCACTACTTAGAAAACCTCATTCACAATCAAAACTACAACAAAATTTATGTTATTCTCAAGAACAACTTTAATATGTTTAAGTAAGGTATTCATTATGCTCATTCCTTCTGCCAGGAGATCATGGATGATTACTTACAGTTTTTGCACTTGAGAGATCACTATTTTACTGTCAATCATCTTGAAGTCAAGAAATTTTACAACAAAGAATATTTTTGTTTCTACATCCTCAGTTTTATATTTTCATTCCAAAGTATCCCACAATTCTTTCGAGGTTTTCATACCACTATACACATTGTACAGGTCGTCTTGAAAACTACCCAGTATATAATTATTACATAAGAAGTCCGAGTGTTTTCATACCTCTATTACCATAAAACGTTCCTTGTCTGGTGTATTTTCAGGCAATTCTAGAATATTTTTAGAGATGAACCTTTGAAGACTTAGAGTTGTCAAGTTGAAGAACATCTTTTGCTGCCAATGTTTGAAGTCCACACCCGAATACTTTTTGGGTTTCTCCGCATGTGCCATTATAGACACAATACTTGTACAACTTGTCGTAGCAATGATCGTTGTTGTTACACTTGCCATTCCATCATTTTCATGACTTTCAGCAAACATTTTGCTGTCACAAAAAGATAACCAATTTATTATGTCAGAATAATAACTTTAAACCTTTAAAAACTTTAAACACCAACTTATTTCTAGTTTAACGATGAAATTTTTATGTTTTTCTAATAGTCAACAGAATGAACTTTAATTCGCGATAAAGTTTTTATATCTTAAAATAACTATAAGTTCATACAGAACAGAAGAAAGAAGCAAGCTTTAATCTCCAGAAACACAAAAGCAGGGAGAGTTCAACGAATCAGTGAAGTTTTTATATTCTTCAAACCAAGGGAGTAGAAAATCACAAGACTTTAATCTCCACAAATTCATTCTCAATACAGATTACAAAAGTACTTTATTTATAAATGGTCAAAATTTTTTTTACCAAAAAAGCATAATTTTTTTCTCAATAAATTCCTTAAGATTGTTATTCCAGGTACAAAATCTGTATATTATAATGCAAACTTCAACACTAAGTTCAAGAACTACAATGAAGTTCCAACAACTTCAATTATAAGTTCAAATGAATAATCAAATGAACTATCAAAATGAAGTGTTTATAAACTTTCAGAAATAAAGATGAGGCAGAAAATATAGAATCAAGTCCACCGACTTCACGGTGTGTCCTTAAGGAGTTTATTCCCCTCAAGTATCCGAGGTTATGAAATCTTTCCTCCCAGAATAAAATAATTCTCTATCAAAAAAATAGTATTACCTTAAATTTTCTTAAACTTGAACTTTCTCAACGATTTGATGATCACACAAAGAGTTTTTAGAAGAAGAAGATTGTTTTTCAACTCAAAATTAAGTCTTAACTCGAGGAAAAATTTAGGTATTTATAGCCATCAAGGTGTTGCTTCATGAAGAGAAACAATGGTTCAGAAAGATGCACCTCTTCATAAAGGTGCAGCTATTTGAAAAAGGTGTAACTCTTCAAAAAATTCACAACCCATTAGAAAGATTATAACCATCTAAAGTGAAAAAGTGTCTATTCAAATTGCATCCTTTTTCTTGGCATCGCTCCAAAAAAACATCTATTCATTTTTAATTCACAGCTCTTAAAAATCTAACATTTCATATTTTGGATGACATGTATGATCGTGATCATGAGGAGAAAAAGGATGCTGACGACAGGGATGTGTTGAAGTATTTGAAAATAAGAACTCATCATGCTCTTGCTAAAGATGAAGTAAATTCCGAAGTAGTTGTAGAATCAAAAATATATGCTATTTGCCAATCTGAATATAAAGACGAAGAGAATATAGGGACATTGCAGTTTGGACACGAGTATCATATGAATTGTATATAATAGTGGTTGTTGAAAAAGAAAAAGTGTCCCATGTAGAGAGCTTCAGTTTAACTTCACGAGAATAGATATTACAGAGAGAGAGAGGCATTTACTCAATGGCGCTCGCTTGAGATAAAGATCATTTTATTTTTTGTCAAGTAGAGAATTGTTTCTTTTTGGTTGTAAAGGTTAAAGTCATGCCCTTGGTAATTTGTATTTATTGAAACTCATTTCAAACTTGATATTACATAAGTAAATCATTTTAAACTGCGTATGATTTACATTTTCTGATTGTACATACATATTAGCATGATTTTTCTTTCCTGTTCTTCTTAAACATTACAAAATAAGCAACTAAATATATACATTAGACGCTCTAAGATACTCATGTTCATAGGCATAATTTGTATATGATACCCTTCTAGTTAATCACTATAGTATTTTATTTCATTGATATTTCTTCTAATGTTTAGAGTGTGAAAAAATTAATTCATCAGAAAATATGGACCGAAAATAATATTTTTTCGGTAACCATGTAAACAGTACCATTAAAAATAAAGAAATACACCTAGTGAGAACTCATCCTCTTTAATCACCTTAATTAAAGCAGGAAGAGCCTTGAATCATCATCTAATTACAAAGAATAAACAACAAAAACTTAAACGCAAAGGATCCTATTAACAAAATCTCTACTCCTTTGTGCCTTCTTTGATGCATTTAGCATTTCTATCCTATGAACCAAATCTTATTTAATCTGTCTAGCAACGTTAGTAGCTTGAATAGTCTTTTGTTGGAAAATCTTCTTTGTTTCTAGCTCTCCAGGTGTGGTATAATATTGTACCATAAATTTCTGCCGTCACTTCTGCAACATCCTATATATCGGGTTAGAATTTGAACTATCATTCCTACGTGTATAAACTCGAACTCAATGATTTCTACATAAATATAAGTGACAGGATTACTTACCTAGTGTGTAAAGTGATTTTGATGTGATGAATATTCATAAAAAATACATAGAGCAAAGTTGAGTTAAGAACTATTGTTATCAATTGAATTTTTGGTGTTTGATCCTACAAGGGTCAACTTTATATGTGTATAAATTCTATATTATATTGAGCTTTGGATCTCAAGACACATCAAATGAAGGATAAATGAATCCTCTTTCCAATGCATCTGATTCTGCCTTAATTCGATACCTGGGGAAAAAGTTATGAGCATTTTTGTGAGCGAACCAGTGAGGGTCTATGATAAGGGCGTGGCACACCTTGTGTGCTCTATGATAAGAGCAGAACGCCCTATGTGGCACACCTATGTTCCTAGAGATACTAAAACTCACATTTTCTTTAGTTTTTCGATAAAAAGCTAGTCATTTATGTCCTAAATCATCCTATAACTAATACTAACATGTTATCCATCATTCCATAACCAAAATACATGATTTATCTTCTTCCAAACCCCCAAGAACACCAAATAAGGGCTCTTCTTCAAAATTCAAGCTTTCAAGGCTTCAAATTCAAGTTCTTCTTAAATTCCTTTTGTAAAAAAAGCATGTTGAGCACTGCCTACTTTAATTACTATCCTAAAGTGTGGATTTTGTTATCGTTTTACTTATTTTATTGATGTTTTAAAGTATGGATTAAGGATTGTCATTACAAATATTAATTATTGATTTTTCCTCTTCTTACAAATTATTTATAACCATTTGTGGTGGCTTTTGGTGATTTGAATAACATGATTGAAAAGATGCATTATATTTTATAAGTCTTGAAACATTGAATATTATAAATTATTGGAATTATGATTTTCAAGTCCTTTGAAAAAGCTTTTGTAATACCCCATATTTTTGGGTTAGAATTCGAATTGTCATTTCTTACCCAAACCTAATGATTTCTATGTAAACATAAGTGTCATGATCATTTATCTAGTGTTTAAAGTGATTTTGCTGTGAATAATGTTCACAGGAAACAATTAGAACAAAGTTGAGTTGAGAACTTTTGTTGTCGACTGAATTTTGGTATTGGATCCTACAAGGGTCAACTTTGAATATGTATAACTTCTGAAATATATGAAATTTTGGAGAAAAAGACCCACCAAGTGAAATATCATTGAGTCCTCTTTTCAATGCATCTAATTTCACCTTTATTCAATACTTGAGTGAAAAGTTATGAGTATTTTTGCGAGCGAACCAGTGAGGGCCCGCATGACATGCCCTCTGTGCTCTGTGATAAGAGCGTGGCATGCCCTGCATGCTCCGCGTTAAGGATGTGAAACGCCCATATTCCCAGAGATGCTAAAACACACGTTTCTCTAAAGTTTTTTAGGGTAAATTAGTCATTTACATCCTAAATCATCCTATAACTAATACTAACGTGGTTTCCTTCATCCTATAACCCAAATACACAATTTCTCTTCTCCCAAACCCTCAACAACACCAAATAAGAGTTCTTCTCCAAAATTCAAGATTCCAAGGATTCAAATTCAAATTCTTCTCAAATTTCTTCCATCAAAAGGGATGTTGGACACTCTCTATTTTAATTATTATATTAATGTATCAATTAACTTGATAATTATGTTTTTTGAATGATTAATTAAACTAGGGTTGAGGGTTTTTGGTGGCTTTACACTTGCATTGTTTATTTCTTATTTCTAATGATTTCTTCATGGTTTAATGGCGGATTGTAAAGTGAATCTGTGTCTCATGGTAATGGTGGAATTGGCAAGTTGTTTTTTCACAATATTTATGGATTTTGTATGATGTTATTGATATGAACCTCAACCCACATTATTAATTTGGATTTAAACAAGGATTCTACATAGTTTAATTTATCTTTTAAAAAATATTACGTGAAATTAAATGGTAACAAGGTAAAGAGGCTTTGGAACGCTCATGTGGGCTATGGTTTTGGATTTTAAATCAAAATTTGGAGTCAAATTGGTTAAATGATTATGGTTTGGCATACATGGAGTAACTTGCAAGTCTATTAGTATGACGATGCCAATTCGAAAGTGCCTTAATAAAAGACTCCATGGTTGATGTTATGTGCAAACTGTTTTAATTTGGGCTTAAATCGAATTATGTAGCTCACGAAGAAGGTGTAGTCCCAGAGGGGACCACTACTGAAAATCACATTTGCCAATGTTGAGGGTCTATGATCATTGTGTCTGCTTTACACAATATATTTTGGAAAGCTATCACTAGGGTGTATTTAGCTAGGTTTTTCCTCTGTACATGCGACTAACATGGACAGGGGCCCTTCTAGCAGAAGAAGTCGAACCCAGATAGCCCATAGGTGCCTTTAGGTCGGTGTATATATATATATATATATATATATATATACTAGTTTAGTTTACGTTGCATGTGTGCCTCGCATCAATCAATAAATTATATATATATATATATATAAATTATTAAAAAAATATAAATAGTTGTTAACACGTAAATCAATAAAATTATATATAAAAAAAGAAACTTATTAAAAGAATACAAATAGATGTTAGCGTGTCAATCAATAAAATTATATATATTTAAAAACTTATTAAAAAGTACAAATACATGTTAACATAAATGTTTATCTATTTACATGATATGAATAAAATATTATATGAAAATAACAAGTTATATGAACTTATATAGAAATTGACATTAAAACAAATGCAGGATTTATTTAAGTGATAAAAATAAATGTGATAAATGTTACAACAAGTCTCTTCCTAAACGAAATTATTGATGAATATATATCTTATAACTATTTTTGTAGGATAGAGAGAGTGTTTTCGATAGACCCTCGGCTAACTTACAAAATTAGGATTCAATAGTTATGCCTTCAATCTCAAGATAATTATCAATTTAATCTCATAACTGTAGTTTTTGGAGGATAGAATACATATTTTATCACTACCTCTATAGGGTAGAAAGACTGTTCTCAATAGATATTCATAATCTAGACCAGGATAGCATTATTAGATATGGATTAGATGTACAAAGATACTTACATATTTTTTAAGTTGGTGAATGAAACTGAAGAAACTATTGTGCTTGAAAAATCTAGCCAGCAATGTGGTGGAAGATTTATGAGAATTCATAACAATAAAAAAATTCTTTGTTCTGCTTTATGAAATCACTGAAATGAAGATATCAATGTTAATACACTATATATGTAAATAGAGATTAAAATGTCAAAACAAACTACACTAGTAAAGGAGACAAAAAAAGGCATGAAAAATAATATATAAACATGTCCTTTAACTTGGCCTCAGATCACATCTACGACCCCCAACTTTGGGTTTGCACAAGTAGGCACTTATACTTAAGTTGAACATGTAGACACATATGTCATGTGTGGCATCATACATGGCCAATTCTTGTTCCACATGGAGTCCTACATGTATTATGCCACATAGGATGTGTGGGTCTATTTATTCAACTTTATACAAGTTTAAGTGCCTACTTCTATACATCTAAAGTTGAAGGTCATAAATGTGATTTGAGGAAAAGTTAAATGACATATTTATGTATTATACCACAATATTATGAGCTTGAGGATATAAATATTATATATAATATTTGACATCACAAACATCGTGTGATTAGAATTTGATTTCTATTGAAAAAGAGAATTTGATTTGTAGTTAAAAGAAGGTAAAATTCTATATAAGGTAAAGTAATAAGTTAATAAGAATTTATTTTTAAAAATATTCTGCACTTAAAAGAAAAATTAATTATTTTCCTAATATTAAAAATACACATTTAATTTTCTCCTATAAATTAGACTTTTTGCCATAATTTTTTTCATGACTGTTTTTTTTTCTTAAAAGCGGGCTATCAGCCCATTCATTAAATTAAATAATGCATTTACAATAAATCCCAAAAATGTATACAAATAAGCTACTATACATATTAGTAAAGTTGAGACATCAACAACATTACATTCTTCAACCTTCTTCCAATTCTCTCATGAATGTGGATAAAGACATCTCTTATTGCTGTAAAATTGACGCATTGACTTCGATCTTTCATGGACCAACATCTATCAAGCTTGATGAAATGTCCATACTTCATCTTTCAGATCCATCAAAGCTTAGTAAATTAATTCCCTAATTTCATGTCTTCTTACCCAATATTTCTTAAACGATGGATTGAACTCTATTCAAAGTTAATACCACCACTAAATTAAAAAATGTCAGGCTTGAAAACACAACTTTAAGCTAATCTACAATTTCTTGATGCAGATTACTGACCTTTTATCAGATCTAAAGAGTTTATCGCTTAGAATGACCAATGACCGGATAGTTTCATCAATGTCACCTCAAACTCTCACAAGACGAATATAGTCCTATCCTACAAAATCACTTTTGGTAGAGGTAATTCTAATGATGTTCCTCTAAGATCTTATTAGATTATTCATATGTGGCCCTGTATTTGTTATTATCATCCTTTCTGGATAGTTCTTCTGATGCGTGGTGTACCTTGCTTGTCTAAGTTTATTATACTTCTCCCTTCAGCTGGTCTCTCATCAAAATTAGTAAAGAACAAATCCCCCACAAAATAAAAAATCAGGTTAGTAAAATAATCAGCAAGTGTTACCTACCTGGAGGGAATGTACCACTCTAATTATCAAATGAATGTTTCATCAACTCTTTGATATAATTTACCTCTACAACTACACTTCATGGAGTATCCCAAACCCCTTGCAAGATTTGAACTAAACTCCATGAGTCAGTCTCCACTTGTATATATTGAATTGTGTTTCTTTTGTAATACATCAAGAACTCTCTAATAGATATAGCTTCAACCTCTAATCTTGTAGTATCATGTATTCTTGAACCTTTAGCAGCAACTACATTCCCTTCTGAATTCCTTATATAAAATGCAATGGAACTTGGGCCCAAGTTTCCTTTCGAGGTTCCATCAGTAGTCTCTTTCATCCAAGTACTAGGAGGAGGAACCCATCTTTCTATTCTACTATGATATGACGACCTGAATTCATGAAGAGCATCCACAATATTAGTCCAGTTTTTTCCTTCAATAAAAATCTTAAATCTAAGTCTAATGAATTTCAAAAGAGTATCATTAATTTCTCAGTAAATCTTCCTTTTGTGATATGTGCCCCCATGAAGAATAGTATTCCTCCTTTTCCATAAAAAATAACATTATAATGATAGGTACCACATGATAAACAACTTTACACCTTGAGTTACCGCCAGTGGTTCTCCATATTCTCACACTTTGCTTCAGGTTGTATCTTTGGTTGATAATACCAGTAGCTCCACCTTAGTGAATTCATATCTCTTTTGCTATTTTCATTTTTAGTAATAAGTGCTCAATAGTTTCTCTCTCAGGAATACTACAACATCCACATTCTTGTGAGATACTTGAATTCCAAAAATGCATTAAGGTTGCTATTAGAACCTTTCCTTGCCAAACAATTCGTGCAAGAAATGAGAATTTAAATGGTAATCCTTTACACCACATCTTATCCAAATATTCATCAACCTCTTCTCTTTGTCTCAACATCTCCCAAGAACTCTTAATAGTAAAATTCCCTTTGCTGGATTTAGTCCACCAAGGTTTATCCTTATTGTCTTCATACTGTAGGCTACCAATCTTAGTTTTGACATGAGTAATCATATTTTCTGGAACTTCCTTCTGCTTTTTACTATAATTCCACCCCTCCTCACAAAAAAACTCCATTATATCTTTCAAAGGGTGACAAGTCTTGCACATTTGATGGTTGGCTATAGAATGGACCAAGATTTGTCCAATTGTCATATCATATTGTAGATGTCCCACCTTTCGGATCCCATCAAATAAAATTTTCAATGGATTCCCTATTAATTAACATAGCCTCCATACTTGGGATCCATCATTCCCTTATACCAAACTAGGAATTTGTTTCTTGTAATACTTATTCCATGGGAAGTTAGTCCATAAATTTCTGTACGTTTTGTATTTCTACCATAATTTAGCATGCATTTCCCGTGCTACATCATTAAGGGACCTAAAGCCTATCCCCCCTTCTTTTTGGGTAAACAACTTTATCCCATGTTGACCAGTGCTTGCTTCTTCTATTCTCTTTATTATTCCAGAAAAATTGAGCAAAATTCTGTGCAGCTCCTTGATAACACTCTTTGGAGGGACTATAGCCGACAATACATAAATAGGAATGCTCTGCAATACACTTGTTAATAACACTTCTTTACCACCACAAGACAATAACTTACCTTTCTAGGCTTTAAGTTTACCTCTGACTTTGTCCAATAAATCAACATAATGTTCCTTGATCTTCTTTGTATGAGAGACTAGACACCCAAGGTACTTCAAGGGGAATTCTCTTTTAGCCACCCCAAAAAATACTGCTCCACTTGCTGCCTCACACCTAAAGAGGTGCTCTTATGCATATAATTTTTTTTTGTCCATATTCACCTTTTGTCCAAATTATTGCTCATATTCCCTCAAGACTTTCATAATTCTCCTTAAAGAATATTCATTAGAAGAAGCAAAAATTATGGTGTCATCAACATATGCTAAATGGTATAGATTAGGACTCCACTTAGGCATTCCATATCCTACATAGGATACGTCTTCAAACAGGTGATTAAGAGCCCTTGTCAGAACTTCTGCAGACAAAATAAAGAGTGTTGGGGATAGAGGATCCCCTTGCTTCACCGCCTAGTAGAGTGAAAAAATTCAACAGACTGACCATTTATTAGCACATAGTACTAATTATTGAAATCAACCTCCAGACAAGATCCACCACCTTGCTAGAGAAATTCATCTTTGTCAAAACTTTCGTCAAGAAAAATCATGAAATCCTATCATAGGCTTTTGTCATATCCAGCTTCAAAACCACATTTTCAGGCTCCCCTCTCTTCCTTATATTTGTAACCAACTCTTGAGATTAAAACATTATCAATTATATTCCTTTATTTTACAAAGCCAGATTGATTGGAAGATATGAGCCTAAGAAGAATTTTTTCTAATCTACCATGCAAAATTCTTAAGATAATTTTATTCACGAAATTACTTAAACTAATTGGCCTCAAATCTGAGAAAGATTGTATATATTTTCTTTCTTACGAATAAGGACCAAATTAGCATGAGTAATTGATTTTTGGAGAGTATTTCCTGCATAAAAATCTCTAACCATTCTGAAAATATCAGGTCTTACTATCTCCTAACACGACTGATAAAATCTCCCCGAGAGTCCATCTGGGCCACAAACACTATCACTATTGAGGCTAAACATAACTTTTTTCACCTCTTCTTCATTCGGAATAGCCTCAAGATCTAGATTCTGCTCTGCCTTTATTAACTCTGGAATGTGATAAAGTAATGAGCAGTCAATTATACCTCTCTCTTGTGTAAATTACCTTTGATAATATGAAACAGCTTCATCTGCAATTAGTTTCTCATCCTCCAGTCAATTCCCTTCATCATTCAAAATTCTACTCACTTTTAATCTATTTCTTCTACCCTTAACAATATTATGAAAGAATTTAGTGTTTCTATCACTACTCTCAAACCAGTCATAACCCGCCTTTTGTTGCCAATACCTCTCTTCTAAATGCAAATATTTAGTGTATTCAGCCTTAGCTCTTTGCATAACTGCCCTGTCCTCCTAAGTTGGACTGTCTTCAAGCATTTTTTTCCAACAGTTGTTGAAAGATATCACCAAATATTTCTTTACTCCAGACTGCAAGAGCATTGTTCACCTAATTAATTTCATTATGTTATAAGCAGAATAACTTGTTTTTTAATAATTTATCACAAAAGCATTATATATATATGTATGTGCACGTATTGAAGTTTTTTTTCTCACTTATTTTTTATTGCTCATATAGATAAACGAGTTTTGAATGTGACTAATGATACATTATAGATTATATAATAAAATTTGTTTACAATATAAATAAATTTTAGGAATTAATTGTTACAAATTTAAACATATAGTTATTTTCATTAAATATTTTTGTATTACCTGCATATGTATATGTTTATAAGGTTATTATCTATGAATTATTTATTTATTATACTCATGTGTGTGTATATATATATACACACACATATATATATGTATGTATAATTAATTAATTATGTATATATATGTATGTATATGTATATATATATGTATAATTAATTAATTAATTACTTAATTTCATTATGTTAAAAGTAGAATAACTTATTTTTTATAATTTGTCACAAAAGCATTAAGAATGTATACATGTATGTGCACGTATTGAAGTATTTTTTTTTCTCATTTTTTATTGCTCATATAGATAAACGAGTTTTGAATGTCACTAATAATACATTATAGATTATATAATAATTTCAAAATATCATTTTCTTATATATCTAACTATTTTTTCTTGTTAGTTTTTTCAAATTTTTTATCTTTTTTATTTTAATTTATTTTTCTTATTCATTTTTTTCTTTCCACTTTATTTTCTCTCTTCTACTTCTCTCTTTTTTTTTTCCTTTTTCCTTTTTTATTTACTTTTTCTTTTTTTTTTTCCTTTTCTCATATTTTTTTTGTTTTCTTCTTCTTATTTTTTTTTTTCCGTTTTTGTTTTTACACTTCTATTTCTAGTTTCTATTTCTCTTTCTATTTTTTTTCCTTTCTGACTTTTTTTTTGAATTTTTTTTTTACTCTTCTATCTCTATATTTTATTTTTAAAAGACAAATATCTATATCTTATATACATATTCAAAAAATATATAAAATAAATAGACATACAGATCTGCCTACGTATTTACGGTAAAAACTTACATATATATCTGCATATGTATTTACAGAAATAGATATCTGACTCACATGTATATATAAACATATAGAACACAAAATCTCTATAACAAAAATGACAATCATATACATATACATATACATATACATATACATATACATATACATATACATATACATATACATATACATATACATATACATATACATATACATATACATATACATATACATATACATATACATATACATATACATATACATATACATATACATATACATATACATATAGGCAATAAAACAATACATGATACAAATCTTAAACAGTAAAAGAAAACAAATAAGTACATATGTTACCCTCTAAAATGTCATAGTATGTACAATTCAAAGACAAATCCAATACCGTTTAAAATATATATAGCTCTGCATAGGTATTTACAGAATACATACCTGATCCATATGTATATTCTTATTTTATATGTATCACCTTTGTATTTCACAAATACATATGAAGATATATAGTATAGTTATGTTTGTTACTGCTTAATATGAATATGATATGTATTTCGTAAATACATATGTATGCTTTGTACTATAAATACATATCCAGATCTATATGGCTATGTATTTTGTATGTTTTTTAAATATGTGTATGTGGTATAAATTTTATCTTTTCAAAATTAAAGTTAGAGATAGTAGAGTAAAAAAATAAAAAAAAACAAAAATATAAAAAGAAAAAAATGAAAAAAAGAGAAGTGAAAAAGAAAAAAAAAGGAAGAAAGAGAAATAGAGGTGTAAAAATAAAATAAAATAGAAAAAAGAAGAAGAAAACAAAAATAGAAAAATTAAAAAAAGATATGAGAAAGGAAAAAAAAAGAAAACGAAAAAGAAAAAAAAAAGAGAAATAGAAGAGAGAAAATACAACGGAAAAATAAAAAATAAAAAGAAATAAAAATAAAAAATAAAATGATAAAAAAATAAGATAGAAAAAAGGTAACAAGAAAAAAAAAGGTAGAGATATAAGAGAGTGAAAGATAATAATGATGTTTTATTTTGAAATCTTGAAGATCATGGAGATAATTATCTCCAAATATGAAAAAGGAAAAAAAAAGAAAAAAAAATTAAAAAAATGAAAAAGGAAAAAAAGAAGAGAAATAGAAAAGAGAAAATAAAGTGGAAATAAAAAATAAAAATAAAATAAAATAAAATAAAAAATAAAATGATAAAAAATAAGATGAAAAAAAGGGGTAAAAGATATGGTTATATTTGGAGGAGGTAAAATACAACAACAACAACAAACCCAGTGTATTCCCACATAGTGGGGTCTGGGGGGGTAAGATGTACGCAGTCCATACCTCTACCTCTAAAGAAGTAGAAAAGCTGTTTCCGATAGACCCCCGGCTCGAGACACGAGATACTACACAAATACATAGTCAAGCATAGAACAAGGTGTCCTAACCTAAATACGACACCCCTAAGTAATAAAAACAGAGAAAAGCAAACATATTCGTAATAAACATATTCGTAGTAAAACATGGAACAAGGTATCATAACAAGAATAATACCCCCACCAAGTAATGCCCTACACTAGTGACCCAAACTGGCACTAGCCTTATGCCCTAATTCGCATCCCCCAGATCTTCCTATCTAGGGTTATGTCCTCCGTGAGCTGTAAATGCTCCATGTCCCGCCTAATCACCTCACCCCAGTACTTTTTTGGCCTACCCCTACCCCGCCTAAAACCATCCAGAGCTAGCCTCTCACACCTACGAACCGGGGCATCCATGCCTCTCCTTCTCACGTGTCCGAACCATCTCAATCGGACTTCCCGCATCTTATACTCCACTGGAGTCACACCAACCTTTTCCCTGACAGTCTCATTCCAAACTCTATCCTCTCTAGTCAGCCCACACATCCAACGCAACATCCGCATTTCTGCCACCTTCATTTTTTGAATGTGGGAGTTCTTAACTGACGAACACTCCGCTCCATACAAAATGGCCGGACGGACTACCACCTTGTAGAATTTGCCTTTAAGCTTGGGCGACACTTTCTTATCACACAACACCCCCGACGCGAGCTTCCACTTCATCCATCCCGCCCCAATACGGTGCGCGACATCCTCGTCAATCTCACCGTCACCCTGAATCACGGACCCGAGATACTTAAAACTATCCCCCTTACATACCTCCTGTGATTCCAACTTCACTACCACCTCATTCTCCAGCCTCACGTCATTAAACTTGCATTCCAAATACTCTGTCTTGCTTCTGCTCAACCTGAACCCTTTAGACTCAAGAGTTTGTCTCCACACCTCTAATTTTTCATTCACCCTCCCGCGTCTCATCAATCAAAACTACATCATCTGCAAAAAGCATACACCAAGGCACCTGGAGGAGGTAAAATAGTGGAGTGAAAATAGAAAAATGTAAAGTAGTGAGAGTAAATCTTGCACTTGCCTAGTTAATAAGTAAAATAATGCTACTCTTGCTATAAACTGTAATTTTACAAAAGTGTTGTTATTTATTGTTATTATAGTCTTAAGTATGCTACTTTCTGTAATTTGTCCTTTTCAATTATTTCCCTAGGGCAACCTATTTAGGAAATCCAACCCAATACCAAGCCTATCAAGGAATAGAACGAAAAAAACCTTTTATTTTATTCTAGCAAACATAGAAATAGAAATTAAGCCCAGATAAACTAAATCCAAATTAAACAAGGAATACTAAAATCTCTATTTATACTTGTTGCACAGCGCAAATATCGTCATAATAATGCTTAAATTTAGTCATTTATTTCTTGATTGGAGAAACTATGAGAAATTATAGGCAAACTCATCGCTCTTTCCATAATCACACACATCACCATCAACAAGAACAACGAGGATATTATCCGCGTAATGCTCTATGGCTCCCTAGTTATCAGTCTTGTATATGAAAACACAACCTTCATAATGATCTAGTGGAAGATTATTTGTTGTTTCTATTTGATGAAGCTGATAGGGCAAGGGATAATCATGAGAACTTTGCTCCACAATATCAGGATCAAACAATTGTTGTTCAACCACCTCCGCTATCGTACAATTTAGTAGATATAGTCTTGCCGCCAGTTGTCGTAAACAATCATAGTTGAATTGATGATGTCTATGTTGCTACTAATCTGACTGAGTTGATCGAGACTAGTGGAAATATGTTAGCTAATACAAATAACATGACTCGTTGATGTGTTGAAATATTAACTCTGTGCAGCTTTACATTTAGTTCTTCGTAGCTTTGTCCATATTTGAAACATTATTAGGAGAAGAAAGAGGATGATGACAACATGTTGATGTATTTGAAAATAAGAACTCATTATTCTCTTGCTAAAGATGAAGTAGTTGCTAAAGTAGAATCATTTGAAATCTGTGCTATATGCCATTCTGAATTTGAACATAAAGAGATTATAGAGACATCGCAATGTGGACACGAGTATCATATGTGTTGCATCAACCAGTAGCTGTTGAAGAAGAAAGATTGCCCTATATACATAGCTTAATTTTGGAAATTTGTCCTGTATGCAGAGCTTCAATATTTGTAAGACCCCGCAAAGTTCTCCCGTAGTCTGAGCCTTAGAGCGTGTCAAGTAAAGTATAATTCCAGCCTTAAAAGATTAAGAAGTGACTTTCAAAGTGGGAAATATTTTAAACCGTGTAGAATTTCCCTAATATCAACTTTTTGTCATGTAGAGAATTGAATAAGCATTACGTCGATACTAAATTTGCCCAAATTCGATGCTCGAGCGAAGAGTTAGAGCCATTTTAGCGAGACAGGGTGCCACCTGTCACTTTAGCGCGTCGCAGAGCCAGCCAAAATGATAATTGTCAAATTTTAGTGAGCCTCCGCGATTTCATCGCATCGCGGTGTCTTTACAGTTCGCAACCAAGGTGGCAACGTAATTTCCACTGCATTGTGCCAAGGCTCAATTTCCCAATTGTCCAATTTTCAGTAAGCTGGCGCGATTATGGTGCATTGCAACAACACGTAAAATCGAGATTTTTCCAGTTCTGAATTTTAATTTCAAGGGCAAAAAGGGTCTTTTCCAACCCCTAAATATACTCTTTAACACGAGATTCAACATATTTACACCCAAATATTACTAGTTTCTCTCAATTTTCTTAAAAAACAAGACCTATGATTTCTAATCCAAGACCCAAGTCATCAAGATTCCTTTGTAAATCTTTCGAGAATCATATAACATATTAGATGTTGATTCTTGGGATCCTTCCACCCAAGAAGTTCAAGAATCCTTTTCTAAATTCAAAGATCTCATATTTATAAGTTTTCATGATTCATGTGAATTAAAATTGAAGTTCATGTTATTATTGAGTTTTAATTCATGATTTAGACTACCAATTTCAAGAGTTGATCGTAGTATGTTTTGAATTGTATGATGTTCATGATAAACCCTCTTCAAGTTGCATGATATTAATGTATTCATGATGAATAAGTATAGAATATGTGGTATAACCAAAGCATGCTCCCCATATGTTTGATAAAATGCTTATGTGAAGGAATTAGAGCCATTATAACATGTTGACTAGAAATCCGCAAATTGTGTGTCAGTTCATGCATGCCAAGTGTTTGTTGAAAAGCCTTAGTGAATGAATTGTGACATGTTAGCATGAAATTCCCTAATTATGTGCTCTTCAATGCATGTAAAATGTTTATTGTAAGACCTTGTTGAATGGAGTATGAGCCAGTAGCATGTCTCCCTATACTATTACATGTTTATGATTTCCAAGTGCTTGAAGAGATGCTTTAATGATTGTAATGGTGAATGAAAGTCCATGGTGATGATTATTTAAGATGGTTATGTTTTACTTGTATGTTATCGAGTCCTAGGGGTAATTATACCCGATAATTTAGCTGCAAGTCAAAAGCTCGTGTCAGTTTTCACGATAATCTCAGTCAAGTCATGATTCTTAGAACTCAGTCAGTTATAGAATTCAGTACTCTTAGACAGTTACAAAACTTAAAAAATCTCAGTAATCCAAGTATCATTAGCATTCTAGCTTCAGTTCAGTACTCAGCTCAGATCTTAGTAGTATTTAATATTCAGTTCAGACCTTAGTAGTATTCCGTCAGTCAATAGAACCAAGTGAATTCAGTCAGATCAGTCAAGAAGTATGAACAGTAATAGATTTAGATCAGTCTAGTATAGTCTAAGAATTAGTCCAGTGTCTATTTAGTTAGGAGTAGGATTCAACACTGAGCGAGGGAAGGGATGGCGGCTTCCTCATTATTTAGGTAGAGTTGTTAGTAGCAATACCTATACCTTCAAAACTGCATAGCCAGTGCAGGATGGGGAGTCACCTGTTATATTTGGCTTGACTACCTCCTAGGAGTCACCCATTATATTAGGCTTGGCTCCAACCAGGTGTCACCCTTTATATTAGGAATGGCATCTTGGGTTCAGAGAGATGTATCTTTACCCATGGAACGGTACAGATACCCTTCCAACTGGGGTACAGGTTGGACCCCAACTAGCTAGAAGGGGCATGTCGGTTAGATGACTACCTACCACATTCTCAGTTTTAGATTCAGTTTCAGTAATAGAATTCAGCTGAGGAGTCACCCGTTATACTAGGCTTGACTACCTCTTAGAGATCACCCATTATATAGGTTTGATCTCAGATTCAGATAATCATATTTAATATCAGTAGTCTCAGAGATCACCCATTATATAGGCTTGATCTTATATTCAGATAATCATATTCAATATCAGTAGACTCAGAGATCACCCGTTATATATAGGCTTGATCTCAGATTCAGACAATCATATTAAATATCAGTAGACTCAGAGATCACCTGTTATATAGGCTTGATCTCAGATTCAGTTTATCCAGTATCAGACATCATTACTAGTAAACTCAGAGGTCACTCGTTATATAGGCTTAATCTTAGATATAATAAATTAGTATTAGTATCAGTAAGATTAGACATCAATCTCAATAGACTCAGTTATTGAGTCTCTCAGTATTAGTAAACTCAGACATCAGTACTAGTAGACTCAGTCATCAGTAATTTAGTAATCAGAAACCCATATTCAGAGTTTGTATTCAGTGTTACTGCAATTCCCGTTTTTGGTTTGTGCATTCATGCATATGTCCTATTTCAGTACTCTCATGTTATTCAAATAAGTAATTGTTCATACATAAGCCCTTGTATTTAACATTACCTTATCTAGCATACCAGACATTCAAATTACTGACACATACTTTTATCTTGCGCTATGGTGTCTTATACCATAGGTTCAGAAGCGCAAGATCCAGAGCACCCTTAGCAGTCCAGACTTAGTCTGCAGCAGTAGACGTAGCAGTGAGTCCTCTTCATTTGAGGATGATCCTTATTTCATTATGTCATTAGATTTAGTTTATTTTCAGTAGATGAAGTTAGTTGGGGACATGTCCCATCAGCTCCACAGTTCAGATAGTTAGAGGCCTTTCGGACAGATGTATTAGTATTTTGTTTTCAGTATTGATTATTTTAGATGTTTTGAACCTTATGACAAGTTTTCTGCCAGTTTTCCGCATTATTCAATATTTTTATACTGTTATTATAGTAGGTACCAGATAAGGGTTAGCTTGTGGTCCTTCGGGATTATGAGCACCATGTGGCATTCCGATTTCTAGAAAACTGGGGTGTTACAGTATTGCTTTCACAAAAACAGAGATTATAGAGAGTCATGCACTCAATTGTGCACGCTTGTAATACCCTGTACTTTTCCTAGCTTAATTTTACTCCTAGAATATCAAGGGTCAACTTAAAAAATGAATAACTCTTGATACATGTAGAATTTTCAAGATCTAGACCCACCAATGTGTAGATAATTGAACCAAGTTTCCAACGATACCAATTTTGCTTTAATCCGATACTCGGTTGAGAAGTTATGGAAATTTTAGTGAAAATTGTAGGGCATTTTGACAGGCACCGCGTCGCGGTGAAGGACAAAATTGCAATTGTCCGATTCTAGTGAAGCACCGCGATTGGCCTGCGTCACAGTGAAACTCCAGTTCCCGTTTGTCCTTTTCAGTATCTCATCACGATTTGACTGTATCACGAAAAAATTCCTAAATGGACTAACACCACATCGCGAAGGAGTGCAAAATAGCATTCGTCCTTTTCCAGTGCCACAGCGCAATTATGCCACATCACGTCGAAGGCTAAAACGACACTCATCCTTTTTCTAGCGGCGCAAAGTGATTACATCGTATTGCGCCAAACCCGTAAATGGCAATGTTACCTTATCCAGTGAGCCACCGTGATAGCCCCGCGTCACGGTGGTGTGCCAAATCAGGATTTTCTAGTTTCGAGTTAAATTTTACAAAGGGAAATCTAGTCATTTCTCCAAGCCCCAATTTGTGTAAAACACAGAATTTAACCTATCCTAAGCACTTTATGCATAATTCTCATCAACTTTCTCTCAAAGGAACCCTAGAACATCAAGCCTTCATCCCCAAGAAATCCAAATTCCACTATTTTTCTTCCAAGATCGCTCAAAATTAAGGATTCCCAATTCAAGAACTTCAAGAATCTATCTTCAAGAGCACAAATAGGGATTCAAAATTCAAGTTTCTTCATGTAATCATCAATCAAGGTATTTGGAGTTTTTCAACATGGATAATCCTTTCCTCCTAGAGCCCAAAATTAGTTTTTGAAGAAAATTTTACACGAGTTTACATGAGTTTTGAATTAGAGTTTATACCCAATATTGCTATTTGCAAAATTATGAGATTTCAAGTGAATTAGATGTTGAATTGCATGACTACTTTTGTATTTTCATGTGTGTTGCAGTAATTCTAGATTTTGAATTGAATTACCAATTTTTATATTATCAAGTATGAACATTATGATGTTTTGACATGAATTTGAAGCATGAGTTATCAAGCCCTAGTTTGTATGATGATATTTAAGCACCCCATGACTACTTATTTTTAGATTTTAATAAAGATTTGGTCTTTTTATCTCAGCTTAGACATGGAATCCACTTTACAGTCTCAGTTACAGTTTTAAATATTAGATATACAGTTGATTCTCATTATAAACCATTATACTAGTTTTAAAGTAGATTTTCAACAGAATGAGTATATAGATTAAAGGGAGTAGTATTTAGAACCGAGTTTGGTATGTTCACATTCCCTAGAACTACGAGCCAACACAGGTGTAACATCCCATACTTTTACCTAGCTTAAATTCATCCCAAAAATATCAAAGACTTTCTTTAAAGTTGAGTACACTTTTATAAATGTATAATTTTCAATATTTAGACTTTCATTGTGTAGTAAATTGAATAAGGTTTCCATCGATATAAAATTTGCTCAAATATGACACCCGGGCGAAGAGTTATGGCCATTTTAGTAAGACAGTGTAGCACCTGAGCCATCAGCGCATTGCGGAGCCAGCCAAAATGGCAATTGTCAAAAAAACTAGTGATCCTCTGCGATATTGGGGCTTCGTGACAAGGCTCAATTTTAGAATTGTCCTTTTCCCGTGTTCTAATGCGATACCACCGCGTCGCGGTGAACTTTTAGGTTGCGTCCAAGGTGGCAACGCAATTGTACCGCGTCGCACAACCATGCAACTTTCCAATCGCCTAGCGTGATAGTGGTGCATCGCGCCAGGGGTACAGATCGGGAAAATTTTACAAAAAAATTAATGTTGCACCCAGGGTTAAAACAGTCTTTTCCCATGATTTTATTCCGCCCAGATGTGGGATTAAAGCCCTAAAAATGTGTAAAATCCTTCATTATTCACTTTTTCCCAGAATCAAAAGGCAGTTCTCTCTTAAGAAACAAACCCTAGCTCTCAAGAATCAAGGTCAATCCCAAGAATCTCTCAAAGAAATCTAAGAATCTCATGAATTAAGGTATGTTAGATGTTCATCCATGGATCCTTACCTTCCATGGAGCCCAAGAATTCCTTATCAAAATACAAGATTTATGATTTATGATTTCCATGTTTGAATTAGATTGAATTCATATTCATGATGTTGTTTGAGTTTTAATCCATGATTAATAGTAGATTCCATGAAGTTATATAGCATGTATGTTGAATTGAGTAATCCCTATGTTATAATACATGAATTTGCACGTTGATTGTTGTAACCATGTTAACCGAAGTGTTTATGATTTAATGAACCGAGTATGCTTCTTATGTGTTTGATAAATTGTCTATGAGAATGAAATAATGTCATTATAGATGCTAGCATGTATTCCCCATCCATGTACAAGTTAATGCATTATAAATGTTTGATAAAATGTCTCTATGAATGAATTATGACCAAGTGAACATTGTTGTATTATTCAAGATGATGCTTTGCTTTACTTTTCATGCTATCGAGTCCAGGGGGTATTTATTACCCAATAATTTAACTATTTACCTAGAGCCAGTGTTAGTGGCAAGATAGTATCAGTCATGTCACGATCAGTAGTACTCTTATTCAGTTGCAGAACTTAGGAAATACTCTGTAAACTCTGTATCAGTCCCATCCAGTTCAGTATGATAAGATCAGTGTCATTCAATTGGGAGTAGGAACTAGCACCGAGTGAGTGTAGATGTGAAGACTTCTCTCACCAGGAAGGCAGAGTCGTTAGTAGTAGTCTCACACTATAGAACTACATAGCCAGTGTAGGATGTGAGGAGTCACCCGTCAGATTAAGGCTTGGCTACCTCCCAGGGGTCACCCGTCAGATTAGGCTTGACTTCCTATTCAGGGTCACCCATTAGATAGGCTTGACCATAGTAGTGTCTTTACCCGTGGCACGATACTGGCACCCTTTCAACTGGGGTTACAGGTTGGACCCTACTCAGTTTACTCAGGGGCATGTCGGTTAAGTGAGAACTCCCACAGTTTTAGTTTTAGTCTCCATCTTCAAAATAGAACTCAGTTTAGTTCTATAGAATCAGGACTGTCAGATGCAGTCACTCAGTTAGCAGAAATTCAGATTATCAGTGATCTCAGATTATCAGTATATTTAGTTATCAGTTATCAGATCCAGTTCCTGTATACTTAGTTACAGTATGCACATTTTTTTAGTAGTTACAGATCCTCCATGTATACTAACCCAGCTCTTGCATATCATTCAGTTAGTTATTATTCATACATATAAACCCATGCATTTAGCCTTACCTTGTTTAGCATACCAGTATATTCCCATTTACTGATCGCATACTCATTTCTTGTGCTATGATATCTCATATCATAGGTTCGTACGCTCAGGTTCCTGACCATACATAGTTAGCTCCAGTTATCAGCAGCAGTTATACTAGTGAGTTCTTATACTTTGAGGATGTTACATTACTTCAGTACATTCAATAGTTCATTATTTTAGTAGTCAGAGTTAGTTGGGGACTTGTCCTAGCATCTCTATATTCAGACAGTTAAAGGCTTTTCAGACTAGAGTATTTCAGTATCTTATTCAGTTTTGATTATAGTTTTTTGAACCTTATGGCATTTCAGTCCATCTTCCACATTATTATAGTATTTTTATTCAGTGCTCACAACAAGTACCAGTCATGGATTAGCTTATGGTCCTTCGAGGTCATAAGTATCGTGTAGAGGTACAGACCCAGGTCATTACAGTTGGTACAGATTACCAGATTATTTCTATTTTTATATGGATGACTGTTATAGATGTGATCACTTAGATTAGGTTATAATCCTTGGCAAGAGTATGACACCTCTCCCCAACGTGAGGTTTTCCCATAATAAAACTAGACGTTGGACACTATGATAGCTCACATAGTGTATGTCAGTTAGAAGAATCTCCCTAATAGAAAAGATTATAGAATAATCATAATAGAATAGCTTTCAGAAACTAAGTGTAAAATCTCAGGATTTTATTCAGATATTGTTTTATATAAACCATTAGCTACTAGATTTCAGACTTCAGATTTCAGATATAAAAGTGAGACCTTTCTACACTTAGACAACATGATTTAAAGATAGAGTTCAAGTACAACTTTTAGAAACTAAATGCTATGACTCACTAGATTTATAAAACATGTTTTGCTATTCATGATTATGATTTTCAGTTTTTAGATATTCCATCTCATGTGAGTTATCTACATTTAGCATACATTCTTTTACAAATTTATAATAATATTGAAATATTGATTTACTTGTGCATTCACCCCCATATACTCAGTATAACCCAGAAGTACTGATCCACATATACGTCTATGTGCTACATTGTCTCATAATGTAGGCTCAGGTGCTCAGTTTCAACAACGTGAGTGATTTCGAGCATCTCTATCTCCACCCCCACAGTTGGTGAGTCCTCATAGTTTAGGGACTTAGTCATTCAGTTTTTCAGGTTATTAGTATAAATGATTCAGTATTTTCAGACAGTTGGAGTTAGTTGGGGGTTTATCCCAGTGACTATCTAGCATTAGTAGTAGAGGCTTGTCAGACTGCTAGATATGATTCAAATTTCCAGTATTGATTGATCAGACTCTTGAGTTTAGTATTTTTAGATATTATATTCAGACAGTTTTAGTTTAGCTTATATAGAATTCCGAGTTTTAAACATGATTTTATATCTATACTTCCCTATTGCGAGTTTCAGATTTAGTAGAAGGCAATCAGGGTTGGCTTAAGGCTACTCATAGTATTGAGCACCGTGTGACGTCTCAAGACCCATTTTTGAGGCATTACAGCACTTCATGTGAAGATTATTTTATTTTAAGTTTAGTCAATTTGAGAATTACTTTTTTTTTTTCATTTGTAAGGGCGAAGCTGGTCCTTGGTATTTTAATTTGTTGAAACTTATGTCATTAAACTTGATGTAAACCTTAGATATTTGTCTCTATTTATATTTGTATGAAAAAAATTAATTTGGAATTCTAAAAGTAAATAAGGTGTAACTTTGAGGAGGGTAGAAGTAATCATTGGGACACTAAACACTAAAACAATCACTCAAACTTTGTTTGTTTTTGACGAATGTTTCTCCAAAAATTTAAGGAGATATGTTCCTTTATCACTTGAAAAATGTGGATCAAGGATTTGTTTGCCGCATCAACACAATAATGAAACATAAAAGTTAGTAGGACAATTTAGCTAAAAGTGATAAAAGAGTTTGAAAATGAGGTGCAGGTGGCTCAAGTTTTAATAATTGAGTGTAGATGACAATTACTTTATCAGTGATTAAGAGAGTTGAGAAAGTTTGAGAATAACCCACAAGTTTTTTAATTTACACTTTGATCCAAATATTGGCCAAATATAACTAAATATAGAGGGAATAAAAATGCGTGTTTTCTCTCTCTTCTCATTATTGTTGTTTTCTCCCTATTCGCTATTTTTGTTATTCATTGTTGTTTCTGCTTCTTTATTCATCATCTTGTGCTTCATTATCATTATCATCTTCTTCTTATTTACCATTGCTGTTGTTTTACCGCTACTGCTGCTACTTGACCAAATTTTTAGGTCAAATTTAGTTTCGTACATTACTTTGGAATTACTTCATAGGCGACGTTGGTAAGTAAAATTATGATTTTAGTTGAATATATCATCTGGATACACTACTACTGCTATTTTTAAAATAATGGATAGAACCATAAACACGAACCCAATAAAAGATTCATTTGTTTCAACAGATGACTCATCTGTTGGATTCATGTTTATGGTTCTACAGTGTTGTAACATGAATCAAACAGACGGATCATCTGTTGTAATAGATGAGTTATCTATTGCAACAGAAGAGTCATCTGTTGACACAGATTACTTACCTATTGTAATCGAACGTGAACTCGATTTGAATAGACAAGTCATCTGTTGCAATAGGTAGCTAATTTGTCCCAATGGGTTATTTATATGTTGCAACAGATGTATAATCTATTGCAATATATGAGTCAACTTTTCCAACAGAAGACTCATCTGTTAGAATCAACTTCAGGATCTATAGTGCTGTAACATTAATTACTCATAGGTGATTTATCTATTGCAATATATAACTAACATTTTGCAACATTTTATTCACCGGTTGCAATAGATTACTTATCTATTGGGGTTCATATTACGACACTATAAAATCACTTTTAGTTTTATTCTGATTTCATTATTAACTTTTTGTAACAAATGTCTTTATTTAGGTACCACTAATGAAGGGATCAATAACAAATGTCTTTATTTAGGTACCACTAGTGAAGGGATCAATAGAAAATGTCTTTATTTAGGTACCACTAATGAAGGGATCAATAACAAATGTCTATATTTAGGTACCTCAAGTTGTAGTAGCAAAACTTGTGTTGTTGTTTGTTATGGACTTTGATATTTTAAACTCATTATCGTGAACGTAAATGTTATTATTTATTATATAAAATATTTTTTCTATTAACTTGTGCATCAATAAAAAGAGATAAAATAGGAACTAAATACAATAGACCACAAAATTATTTTCAGCAGATTACCCATTTGTTGCAACAAATTGACATTTGTTGGAAGAACACAATATAATTCATCAAACTGGAATGTATTCCTCCAACAAATGACCAATCTATTGCAATAGATGGGTAATTAGTTGGAGCAACACAATATAGTTCCTACCACAAACCCAACAGAGGACCAATATATTTAAAAAGATAGTCCATCTGTTGAAAGAACTCAAAACTCTTACTATTTCTATTGGATTCAAAATTATTCCTTACGTCGAACCGTCGACATGTTTGTTGAGAAGAAGAAATATACAGATTGAAAATTAAATAAGAATTAAAAATTCAAACTCGACCAAACATAAATTTTTCATCAAACAAAAATAAAATACATTAAGTAGGTAGATCCGATAAAGAAAGATAAAAATACATACACTAAAAGAAAAAATATCACTGAATTATTATTATTATTATTATTATTATTATTCTCAGATGGCCAATCGTCAACCGGCAGCAGCAGGGCATTCCTCAGCCTGCGAACCTCTCAGAGCATCCTTGCTCTCATGGCGTCCAACTCCCACTGGAGTTCCTTAACCTGCCTCTGAAGTTCCCGCATGATGTCGCATAAATAACAATGTCCTAAATAGAATTATCCATATCTAGAACTCGTATGAATTAACAAAAAACGTAAACACAAAAGTAAAGAAAGAAGTCCTAATATAATACAATGTATACTACCAACTGGTAGATTTACACACACAAACACAAAAAAACTTACCTAAACGAGAAAGAAATCTGGTCTTTAAAGAGAAGTGGTTGAAGATGTAATACGAAAGATAAAATTCAAGAAATAAATAAAGTGGAGTAGAATAAACGAGTATGGAGGGACCTATTTACAGAGGATTTAATGTGAATGTGGTAGGCAAAAAGTCACAACTGTTCACCTCCTCCATTAAATCTAACTGGTGACATTTCGATTATTGTGAAAGTCATAATTGAATCTAACTGATGACTTTTTTATTATGTGAAAAGTCATGTCTTTTAAGCTTTTCAATAATATAACCGTTTTTATTGAATTGTTGGGACTCTTTCATCCATCTGTTGTAACATATGGTCCATCTATCATAATATATTAACCATCTGTGGCAATGTATAATCATTCTGTCACAATAGGTTAATCATCTATTGCAACATATGGTGTAAGACCCCATGAAAATCCTAGTCCATTTCAGTCTTATATTGCATGCCATGAGGGTTCAATACTTAGAAAATTTAGCTAAGTGTTAAGACTTAGTCTTATTTTTTGCCTTAATATTTCAATAGTCTCATTTATGATCTTCCCGGTCTTAGATTGTGGATTTTTAAAACGATTCATGATCAAGGTTATCTATAGGTCATCTTAGGTGAGTTTCAAAATTTTTGAACAACGTTTGAGACTTGTTTGGATGACCAAAATAGTGAGCCAATGCGATCAGAATGCTTCACATTGTCCATCGCATCGTCACCATCGATGTGGTGCGTCGGCAATTGCGTCAACACCATCGATAAGATGCATCAACTTTAGCATAACTGAGTGTATTTTGTTTAATGAATTACAAGTTATGGGGGTAATTAGGTCATTTTCCTCTTATATTACCTCACCCATAACACGAAATTAAGCTTTCAAAAGGCAAATTTACTTATTATTTCATAAAATTCTCTCAAGAGAAAACCCTAGGTTCATCAAAGTTCAAATCCAAATCTCAAGAAATCACCAACAATTATCATAAATTAAACTACTCAAGTATGTTAGATGTTCATCCTTGGGTCCCTTCCACCCTTGGAGTCCAAAAACCTCTTTTAAGTTCAAATTATGAGTTTCACATAATTTATATTGAATTATGTCCATGTATGTGTTGTTATTTGAGTTTCAAGATAAGAAAATATGAGTTTCATGTAAAATAGATCAATGAGTATGTTGGTTGATGTAGATCTCATGTCAAACCCTTGAATTGTGAATTGATTATTGTAGTCATGATGCATTAACACGTTGTTCATTCCCATGTACAAGGTTATGCTTCCTAAGTGTTTGACAAAATATCTAAGTGAATGAATTGTGCATTGTGATCTTTTGGTGATTTTAGTATTGAAATCATATTATTACTACATGTTTAAAACTATTTTCTTGCTTAAGCTATGCCTTACAAGTGTTTGATAAAATGCCTCAAAGAATGAGTTTTGAATAATGGCTACCTATCATGTCCTCAAAGTTTTAGTATGATCTTGTTGTTATTGCCATCGAGTCCTAGGGGTTTTGAATACCCAAAATTTAGTTGCTTACCTAGATTTTCAGTATCTACAGAATGGTTTTATAATAGTTATGAGCGTATCAGTTCAGTCAGTTACCATAAATAGTTAAACCTAGACCAGTCCAGTATTCAGTGTCTTTCAGTTGGGAGTAGGATTCAGCATCGAGCGAGCCTAGGGATGGGGGATCACCTGTCATCTAGGACTGGGTCCTTAGAAGCAATCCCTAAGTTCCAAAATTACGTACCCAGTTTAGGTTATGAGATGTCACCCACCAGTTTAGGATTGACACTCTCAGGCATCACCTACTAGTTTAGGAGTGATGTCAGGGGTCACCCGTTAGATTAGGACTGACTCCACAGCTATTGTTAGTAATCGTGGCACGTACTAGCATCCTTCCAACTAGGCTTACAGGTTGGATCTCGATCAGCTCATCTTTGGGGCATGTCGGTTAGATGATCCTCCCACAGTCTCAGTTTTAGTATTCAGTATACAATTTAGAACTCATTTTAATTTTTCTTGACCATAGCATACAATTTATCAGTTATTCAGTATTTTAGTTTATAGACTGTTTCACAATCATGTTATATGCTTGGTTAGGCATTCTTAGATTTTACAGCATTTATGCATTCATATCTAGTTATGTCATGTTATTCATTCAGTCAGTTGTTATTCAAACACATGAGCCCATGTATATTAGCCTAACCTCATCTAGCATACTAGTTTATGCAAAGTACTGACCGCATACTCATTTTTTGCACTATGATGTATCATATTATAGGTTCAGACGCTCAGGTTCCCGATCGCACTTAGATATTCCAGTGCATAAGTAGTAGCAACAGTGGCGAGTCCTCATATTTCAAGGGCTGATTATGTTTATCTTAGTACTTTAGTCCAGTAGTCAGTCGGATTTAGTTGGGGACATGTCCCATCAACTCCACCGTCATTCAGTTAGAGGCTTTCAAACATTTTCAATTAGCAATTATTCCACATATGTATTTAGTATTGATTTTAGTTTTATAAACCTTATGGAATTTTTAATTTTACTTCCACACATTTTTTCATAATTATTAGTCAGTGCTTGCTGCAAGTACCAGTCATGGGTTAGCTTGTGGTCCTTTAGGATTATAAGTACCGTGTGACGCCCAGGGTGTAGTATCGAGGCATTACAAACTTGGTATCCGAGCCTATGATTCTAAAGTATCCTAGGGAGTCTGAAATCCACGTCAAGAAGAGTATTGTTCATGGGTGTGTAGTGCACCACACTTATGGACAAGAGGCTACAAGACGTTCTTAGGAAAAGTTTCTCTTCTTTTAGTGTTTATATCATACGAATGAGCATGAGCTCAAGTTAAACTCTCTGTCATAATTAATTCTTCCACCCATCTATAGAATATGCCTCCTAGAAAGACTAACGAAAGGACATCATCTAGTGCCTCCGCCCATTCGGGAAGATCCCCTAAATGAGCATGTTTATCATGCAGAGTTCTAAACTATATTCACTACTTTATCTCACTCTATAGCATTTTAGAATGTTCGACCAGCTGCATTCCCAACCAACCTAGTGGCTAATACTACCACAGCCAGGATTCAGGGCTTCACCCAAACGAATCCTTCTTCGTTTTTAGGATCCAAGTTTGATGAGGATCTGCAGGAATTCCTCAACATGATTCAGAAGGTGACTGACATTATGGGTGTGACGCCTCATAAGAGTGTAGAGTTGGTTGCTTACCAGTTATCGGATGTAGCTCACACCTGGTTTAAGCAGTGAAAAGATGATAGGGGCACAAATACAGAGCCTATAGAGTGGGAGGAGTTTTCTACATCCTTCTTAGAATTCTTCCCATTGGAGTGAAGGAAAGCTAAGGTGTTAGAATTTATCAACTTGAAGCAGGGAAATATGAGTATGAAAGAGTATTCCCTCAAATTTACTCAGTTAGCTAGGTATGCTCCTCATGCGGTGGCTAATAATAGATCTAGGATGAGCAAGTTTGTGGCTGGGGTATCTGATAGTGTGGTCAAGGAGTGTAGGACTACGATGTTAATTAAGGAGATGAACATATCTAGACTTATGGTCCATGATCAACAGATAAAGGAGTAAAAGCTTAGGGAGGAGGAGAGAGAGAATAAAAGAGAGACAAAATGAGTAACTTTAGTTTTGATCAGCCAAGGTTAGAGGATGGTAACCGTTCTTAGTTCAGTTAAAAGTTTTCAACCCAGCTCCATCTTCAGCTAGTGCGCCAGTAGCTGTAATACCCCATATTTCCCTAGCATGATTTAAGTCCCAATACATGAGCATTCATATATAAAATTTTTGAAATACCCATTAGTTTTTAGTTTAGAGCCTTCCATTATGAAGGAAATTCAATTAGCTTTCCAATAATGTAAAATTCGCCCAAATCTGATAATCGGGTAAGAAGTTATGGCGATTTTAAGTTTCAGTCGTTAAACACCGCCATTTTAGTCACTAGCGCATTGCGGAGCCAGTATAAATTACAATTGTCAATTTCTAGTAAGGGACCACGATATTGGCGCATCGCGCCAAGTATCCAGTTCACATTTGGCAATTTCTAGTGAGCCTCCGCGATAATAGTGCATCGCGGAGGTGGCCAAAATGGCATTTCAAAGGCGTACCATGATAGTTCCATGTTGCGCCAAGCTTCTAGGTGTCAGTCGTCAATTTCCAGTGAGGCTCTGCGATATTGGAGCATTGCGCCAGGACCTCAAATCGGGATTTTTAGTTTTCCAGTTCTGCGATTTTAATTTCCAAGGTGCTATCTGGTCATTTTCCTAAGCCCTAAACTTGTCCTAAACATGAAATTAAAGCTTAATAGGGCATAATATGCCCATTATTCTCAAATTACTCAAAAGGAGATCTATTCTATTCAAGAACACAAAACCCTAGCTCTCAAATTCAAGGCCAAATCTCAAGAACTCACCATCAATCCTGTCAAATTCATTAACCCAGGTATGTTAAATGTTCATTCATGGGTTCCTTTCACCCATGGAGTCCAAGTACCTAATTTTAATTATGAATTTATAATATTTTCAAGTTATTTTAATTTTAAATTATGATTTCACCTATGAATGTCCATGAACTATGGTTTTACACCATGTATAGATGACATTATTGTTGTTATTCGATTCTCCATGTTTAAATGTTATCATTCAATGAATTAATCATGATTTAGTAATAGTCATGTTGAATTCATGCTATTACTATAAGTTCCCTAACATTCCTATGATTTGACCAAACTATGAACTATAAGTGTTTGATAAAATGCCTACAAGAATGATTATTTAATAAAAGCCTTCATGCTATGTCCTTTAAGCTTGAGCATCATGTTACCATTGTTGCTTTTGAGTTCTGGGGGTATTGAATACCCAAAAACCATAGCTGCTTATTTAGTCTCATCTCAGTATCTTCAGAATAACTTCAGAATACATATTATTAGCATTACTAGATCAGTCAGTTAAACTCAGAATAGTCACTAACTCAGTGACATTCAGTTAGGAGTAGGACTTAGCACCGAACGAGTGTAGGGATGGCCGCTTCCCCGTCAGATAGGTAGAGTCACTAGTAGCAGTCCCTAAACTACAGAACTACATAGCCAGTGTAGGATATGAGAAGTTACCCGTCAGTGTAGTCTTGACTATCTCGTATGGGTCACCCATCAGTTCAGGCTTGATACCCTTCGTCCGTTGATAAAATACATCAGTATAGTGGATCTAGCCAGCATTAGTACCTGTTGTACGGTATTGACACCCTTTCAATTGGGGTTACAGGTTATACCCCAATTAGCTTAGATTGGGAAATGTCGGTTAGGTGCTAGCTCCCATAGTCTTAGTCTAATATTCAAATCAGTAGTTCAGTCACAGTGTTATTTGACCAAGGCAAACAGATATCAGTTATTTTAGTATTTTAGTTTATAGTCTTTTATTCAGTTCATGCTATATGCTTGGTCATTCATCCCCAGTATCAACAGATTTCACGTACCTTTAGTATTTATAAATTTTACATATTTTTAGTATCTATAGATTTCATGCTCTCTATTTAGTATTCCATGTTTTACATGTATATTCAGATAATTATTTTTCCTGTTCATGAAACAATGCATGCCAGCCTACCTCATTTAGCATACCAGTACATTCAAAGTACTGATTGCGTACCTTTCTTTTGCTCTATGATGTATTATATCATAGGTTCTGATGCCTAGTTCCCGGATCATGCTTAGCTTCTCAGAATCTCAGCAGTAGCAGTGGTGCATCCTCATATTTTGAGGACAGATTATTTTATTTCATGTCTTCAGTCTAGTAGTTAGTTGGAGTTAGTTGGGGACTGTCCCATCAACTCATGGTTATTCAATTTAGGGGCTTTTGGATAATATAACCAGTTATTCAGTATTCAGTATTCAGACTTCAACTGACATGACAATTAGTTTTTTAGTTTATCTCAGATTTTAGTATTTATTCAAACATAGATAGTTATTTCTTCAAATTTATAATTCAGTATTTTCTTAAGTTATTAAAACCATATGGAATATCAGTTATTTTTTCGCATTTATGATTGTGTTATTCAGTTCTCACAGCAAGTACCAGCTTATGGGTTATCTTGTAATCTCTTATGATTGTAAGTATTGTATGACACCCAGGGTGTACTCTTGAGGCATTACAGTACCAAAGTTCAGGAATGACAGTCAGGATGGGGTGCCAGGATCCAAAACCCAAGGCAGTGTGAGCAGTGGCCATACCCATCCGTTTTGCGGAGAATGTGGTAGAAATCAACTAGGTGTGTGTAGAGCTGGTAGTGATGTGTATTTTGGATATGGTAATCCAGGCCACAAAATACGAGAGTGTATAGTAATTGCTCAGAGGGGAAAGGATTTGCGCCAACAAGGTCAGTCCAACCATCCTCCAGTCCCAACCGGTCACCCGACTCAGCAGGGTACCACTACCAGTGCAACTAGTGGCCAGTGTTAGAATAGGCTATATGCACTTCAGTTCTGACATGATCAGGAAAGTTCTCCAGATATGGTTACAGGTTTGTTACAAGCCTTTTATATTCTTGTGTATGTTTTACTATACCACAGATCTTTACTTACTCTTGTAACCCCTATGTAGCTGTCAACTTTGGTGTCAAGCCCAAAAATTTAGTAGTGCCCTTCTTAATTTCTATCTTAGTAGGCAAACCACTTCAGTTGATTTCAAAAATAGAGTCATTCAATTTTAGTAGCTCGATGAGTCAGTCATTGAATGAAGGGGTAGTACCTCCTCAATACTTAGGAGACAAATGTGTTTTCAGATTCCTTCTCAGAATCCTATGATAGAATTTGATCTAGAATTTAAAGCATGAAACCAAGAGTTTAGCAATAGTAGTAGAGTTGGAATGGTGTTATCTGAATTTGAGCAGATTATATATTTCATGGGACTACCCATGTGAAAAGTGAATCAATAGGCTTGAAGTAGTGTATACAAGAATTTAAGTTTGTTAATTCAACATATGTTGTGGATGTGATATTTTACACTATGATGTATTATATCATAGGTTCTAACGCCCAATTTCCGAATCATGCTTAAACTTTTTAGACTCTCAGCAGTAGAAGTGGTGAGTCCTCATATTTCGAGGATGGATTATTTTATTTTATGTCTTCAGTCTCTTAGTTAGTTGGGGCCTGTCCCATCAACTCACAATTATTCAATTTAGAGGATTTTAGACAATATCGTATGTTATTAAGTATTCAGACTTCAATTAACATGATAGTTAGTTATTTCATTTATCTCAGATTTTAGTATTTATTCAGACTTAGATAGTTATTTCTTCAGATTCATAATTTAGTATTTGTTTTAGTTATCAAAACCTTATGGAATATCAGTTATTCTTCTGCATTTATGATTGTGTTATTAAGTGCTTACAGAAGGTACCAGCTCATGGTTACAAACTTGGTATCAGAGCCAAAGATTTTAAAGTGTCGTAGGAAGTTTGAAAGCGCGTCAAGTAAAGTCTTGTGCATGTGTGTGTAGTGCGCAAAACTTAGGGGCAGGTGACTATAATACATTTAGGAAAAGTTTTCTTTTTTTTTCAGTATTTATGTCATGCGAGTGAGCATGAGCTCAAGTTACACTCTCAGTCTAATCCATTTCTTTCTTCTATTTATAGAACATGCCTCCCAAAAAGAATAACAAAAGAGGAGCAGGAAACTAGCCAGCACCTCCGCCCGTCCAGGCAGATCCTTTGGATGAGCATGTGTCTCACACAGAATTAAGGGCTACGTTCCCCACTCTAGAAAATTCTATAGCAGCTCAGAATGAATGACCAACTGCTATTTCGGCCAACCTAGTGGATAATACTGCTGCAACTAGAATTCAGGATGTCACCCAAATGAATCCTCTCTCTTTCATGGGATCCAAGTATAAAGAGGATCCACATGAATTCTTAGTTATTGTTCAAAAGGTAAAGGATGCTATATGGGTGACATCCAGTGAGAGTGCTGAGTTAGCTGCATATTAGTTACAGGATGTAGCCTATTCTTAGTTTAAGTAGTGAAAGGTAGATAGGGGTATTGATGCAGGTCCTGTATAATGGGAAGAGTTTGCTATGACTTTCTTAGATAAATCTTTCCCATTGGAGTTGAGAGAGGCCAAAGTGTTAGCATTTATTAAATTGAGGCAGGGCAGTATGAGTGTGAAGGAGTATTCCCTCAAGTTTACTCAGTTAGCTAGGTATGCTTCTTATGTAGTAGCTGATAACAGATCCAAGATGAGTAAGTTTGTTTCTGGTGTGTCTGATGATGTGGTCAAGGTGTATAGAACTGTAATGCTGATTAAGGAGATGGACTTGTCTAGGCTGATGGTCTATGCTCAATAGATAGAGGAGCAGAAGATTAAAGAAAGAGAAAGAGGGAACAAAAAAGCTAGGATGGGTAGTTTTAATTTTAGCCAGCCAAGGTCAGAAGATGGTAACTGTCTTCAATTTCATCAAAGGTCTTCAGCCCCAGCACCCACTTCAGCCAGTACCCCAGTATCTAAATTCAAAAATGATAATAGGGATAGAGCACCAGACTCTAAGTCCCAAGGCAGTGTTAATAGTTTCTGTACGAATCCTCTATGTCAGAAATGTGGTAGTAACCATTAGAGAGAGTATAGAGAGGGCTGTGATGTGTGCTTCGAGTATGGTAAGCCAGGCCATTGGATTCGGGTGTGTCGGGTAGTTGCTCAGAAATTTAGGGATTTGCGCCAATCAGGCCAGCCTTATCAGTCGTCAGTTCCATCCGGTCACCCGACTCAGTAGGGTGCCGCTTCCATTGCTACCAGCGGCCAAATAGATAATACGCTCTTCAGTCCTGGCAAGAATAGGAAAATTCTCCTAACGTAGTTACTAGTATATTACAGGTCTTTCACTTATATATTTATGCTTTACTAGACCCTGAAGCTTCTCTTTCTTTTGTAACTCCATATATAGCAGTCAATTTTAGTCAGTCTCAAAACTCTAGTAGATCCTTTTTCAGTGTCTAGCCTAGTCAGTCTTTCCATTGTAGCCAGGCAGGTATACAGAAACTGTTCGGTCATAATATCTCATAAAGTTACCTCAGTTAATCTCGTGGAGTTAGAGATAATAGATTTTGACGTCATTCTCGACATGGATTGGCTCCACTCATTCTATGCCTTAGTTGATTATAGAAATAGAATAGTTCATTTTCAGTTCCCAAATGAACCAGTCCTTGAATAGAGGGGTAGTACCACAACGCTTAAGGGTCAGTTGATTTCATACCTTAGAGCGAGAAAGATGATATCCAAGGGGTATATTTACCATCTTATTTGAGTCAAGGACTCTAACTCAGAAACTTCAGCTCTTGAGTCAGTTCCATTAGTAAATTAATTCTCAGATGTGTTCCCAGAAAATCTTCTCAGAGTTTCTCTCGAAAGAAAAATCAACTTCGAAATAGACCTTCTTCCAGACACTCAGCCTATATCTATTTTGCCATACAAAATGGCTCCAGCTGAACTCAAAGAACTAAAAGAACTATTGAAGGATATCCTAGATAAGGGATTCATCAGACCCAACGTCTCCCTGTGGGGTGCACCAGTCCTATTCATACGTAAGAAAGATGGTTCTCTCAGAATGTGCATAGACTACCGTCAGTTGAACAAAGTTACAGTCAAGAATAAATATCCACTTCCTAGAATTGATGACTTGTTTGACCAACTTTAGGGTTCTAGCTAATTTTCCAAGATAGACCTCAGATTAGGCTATCATCAGCTCAGGGTTAGGGAATGTGACATTCTGAAAATAGCTTTTCAAACATGGTATGGTTACTTTGAATTTCTAGTCATGTCCTTTGGTCTCATGAATGCCCCAGTAGCCTTCATGGACTTGATGAACCGAGTAATCAATCAGTACTTGGATTTGTTCATCATAGTCTTCATTGATGGCATTTTTTTTTATTCTCGTAGCGAAAATGATCATGCAGACCATCTCAAAATAGTGTTACAGACTCTTAGAGCTCACCAGTTGTTCACTAAATTCAGTAAGTGTGAATTCTGGCTAAGATCAGTAACTTTTCTTGGCCATATTATTTCTGGTGATGACATTAGAGTTGATTCTCAAAAGACCGAGGTAGTGAGAAATTGGCCTAGACCCATCTCTTCATCACATATCAGGAGTTTCTTAGGTTTAGCTAGCTATTACCATCGATTTGTTGAAAGGTTTTCTTCTATTGAATCTGCTATGTCCAGATTGACTCAAAAGAAAGTAAAGTTTTAGTGGTCAGATTCCTGTGAAAAACGTTTTTAGGAGTTGAAGACTCGACTCGACTCGCCTCATCCCCAGTTCTTACCTTGCCAGATGGTTCAGTTAGGTTTGTCGTGTACTGTGATGCATCCAGAGCAGGTTTGGGTTGCATCCTTATGTGGAGAGGTAAGTTCATAGCTTATGACTTCAGATAACTTAAACCCTATAAGAATAATTATCCTACTCATGATCTCGAGTTAGCAACTATAGTGTTTGCCTTAATGATTTAGAGGCATTACTTATATGGGGTGCATGTTGATGTATTCACAGATCACAAAATCTTATAGTATGTGTTATCTCAGAAAGACTTGAATTTGCGTTAGAGGAGGTGGTTAAAGTTATTGAAAGATTATGACATGAGTGTTCTCTATTATTTGGGCAAGTCTAATATAGTGACAGATGCTCTCAGTAGATTGTCTATGGGTAGTGTTGCTCATGTTGAGGATGGTTCTTAAGAAATTAGCTCAGGAAGTTCATCAGCTTTCCCGACTAGGTGTCCACTTAGTCGATTCAGCAGAAGGTAGTATATGGGTGTAGAGTAGTTCAGAATCCTCTCTAGTTTTTGAAGTGAAGGAAAAGTAGGATAGAGATCCCAGTCTAGTTACGTTGAAAGAATTAGTCAGAGAACAGAAGGTGAAGGTTTTATCCCAAGGGGGAGATGGTGTGCTGTGTTGTCAGGGTTGGCTATGTGTTCCTGGTGTAGATAAATTTGAGGCAATGAATTCTTATAGAAGTGCATGGTGCACGTTACTCTATTCACCCAGGGGCTACTAAGATGTACCGTGATTTATGGGAGATCTATTAGCGGAGTGGGATGAAGAGGGATATTGCAGAGTTCGTAGCTAAGTGCTATACGTGATGGCAGGTTAAGATTGAGCACCAGAATCCTAGTGGGTCCATGTAGGAGATCAGAATTTCCACGTGGAAATGGGAAGAAGTGAATATGGACTTTGTGATGGGTCTGCCTCGTACTCGTCATCAGCATGATTCCATTTGGGTCATCGTAGATAGGATGGCCAAGTCAGTTCATTTCTTGCCAGTCCATACCTCTTATTTAGCCGAGGACTATACCACACTCTATCTCAGAGAGTTGGTTAGGTTGCATGGTGTTACCTTATCTATCATATCAGATAAAGCTACCTAGTTTACCTATCTTTTCTAGAAAGCGTTCCAAAAGGGTCTTGGTACCGAAGTCCATCTTAGTACAGCCTTGTACCCTCAGACAGATGGTCAAGCAGAAAGGATCATTCAGTCTCTTAAAGATATGCTGAGAGCATTCGTAGTTGATTTTAAAGGTAGTTGGGATGATCACTTTCCTCTGATCGAACTCGCATATAATAATAAATATCATTCCAGTATCCAGATGGCTCCATTTGAGGCTCTTTGTAGTAGGAGATATAGATATTTGATTGGTTGGTTTGAAGTAGGTGAGGCCACTTAGAGCAGCCTAGAGCCAACAAAAGTCTTATGCAGATGTGAGGAGAAAGGATCTCTAGTTTGAGATCGGTGATTTTATTTACTTGAAAATATCTCTCATGAAGAGGGAAAGAGGCTTGGCAAAAAGGGAAACTCAGTCCCCGCTATATTGGTTCTTACAAAATTCTCAGTCATTTTGGAAAGGTAGATTACGAGCTTGAGTTTCCTTTAGATCTAGCTTCAGTACACCCAGTGTTCCATGTCTCATTGTTGAAGAAGTGTATTGGTGATCCAACTGTAGTTGTTCACCTAGAAAGCGTACATGTTCAGAATAGTCTTTCCTATGAGGAAGTTCCAGTCGAAATTCTTGATCATTAAGTTCGTAGACTAAGGAACAAAGAATTTCCACTAGTTAAAGTTCTTTGGTGGAATCAGTCCATTGAGGGATCCACTTGGGAAGAAGAAGCAGATATGCGGACTAAGTACCCTCATTTTTTTTCTGCAAATTCAGATTCGGTTTAAGTTACTAATCTTCTTAAGATTTCTCTCTATCATGCTCAGTATCAGTTGCACATCATGTTCATGTCAGTCGCGTATTAATAAATCAATTCAGTCATGCATTCCATGCATCAGATATGCATGTTCAGTGTGTAAGCTCAGTCCATCAATTTTCCTCAGCTTAACTAGTCTTATTTGAGGACGAATGATCTCAAGGGGGAGATATTGTAATACCCCGTATTTCCCTAGCATGATTTAAGTCCTAATACATGAGCATTCACATATAAAATTTTTGAAATAGCCATTATTTTTCAGTTTAGAGCCTACCATTGTGTAAATTCAATTAGATTTCCAACAATGTAAAATTCATCCAAATCCGATAACCGGGCAAAAAGTTATGGTGATTTTAAGTTTAAGTCCTTAAACACCATTAGTTTGGTCACTAGCGCATTGCGGAGCTAGTATAAATGACAATTGTCAATTTTCAGTAAGGGACCACGATATTGGCGCGTCGCGCCAAGGACCCAGTTCATATTTGGCAATTTCTAGTGAGCCTCCACGATTATGGCACATCGTGAAGGTGGCAAAAATGGCATTCCAAAGGCTTACCGTGATAGCTCCGCATCGTGCCAAGCTTCCAGGTCCCAGTCGTTAATTTCCAGTGATGCTCCGCGATCCTGGCACGTCGTGCCAGTGCCTCAAATTGGGATTTTCAGTTTTCCAGTTCTTCAATTTTAATTTTCAAGGGGCTGTCTGGTCATTTTCCTAAGCCCTAAACTCATCCTAAACACGAAATTAAAACCTAATAGGGCATAATATGCCTATTATTCTCAAATTACTCAAAAGGGGATCCATTCTCTTCAAGAACACAAAAATCCTAGCTCTCAAATTCAAGGCCAAATCTCAAGAGCTCACCATCAATCCTCTCAAATTCATTAACCCATGTATGTTAATGTCACGACCCGAACCGGGGCCCTGGCCGTGACGAGCATTTTGAACTTGAATGCCCGAAACACCCCTATCTATTTGGTAATCATGCACATAATTCATATGATAAAGGAAATACGGAAGATTCACAATACTACTGAAACATGGTCAACCTGAATGTGATCATAACACTGAAAACTGAAATCCAAGATATATCTAAATAATAATGTCTGACTCAGTCTGCGAAATCTCTACTATGGACTAAACAAATTGTCTGAAAATTGGACAAGGCCCCTAGTAGACCAAAAAATAACTAAAGATAATTATCTTAAATAACCAGGACTTCTAGATCATAGAAGGCTCACCACTACACAATCTGATCTGTGATCTCAAATATCTACTATTTATCTGGACCCCTAGACTGTGCCTCAGAACTTGGAGGGAGGGGGGGTTAGCACAAAATACTGGCACACGAAGCGATCCAAAATAGAGTACTTGAACATATATATAAAATAGATGAGAGCAATTTTTCATCAAACGCCATGCATAAAATAGTTTCTGGAAACACATGGGCATCATTCGAGTGATCACAAATCATTCTTATCAAATCAGTTTCTGATTTTTGTATTATTTCTGAGTTAGGTGGAACTCCCCTACATTTTTTGATATATTCCACGGGCTATATGGAATCCGCCATTGACTCGGCGGGGAAGCCTCCAAGACGAGTGTGCCACAAGGGTTGGAGTCTCTGATTCTAATACGCCACACGACGCTAGGACTGCATAATATAAGATATACCTGGATCGGCAAATCACGATTTCGGGCATTGAGTATCTGGACTCATGCCTTCTTCAGGGAACCACCTAACATCTCTTTATGCCCAATTTTTAACCATTTCTAATCATGTAACATTCAAATCAAAAAATCTGTAAATCTGATTTCAAACATATATTCTATTCTGTTTTGAAATTATCATGGCATTTTCTGAGTTGGTGTCGTCACACCAAGACTTGAAAGTTCTATTTCTAAGCCATAATGCAATAAGCATGATCTTTTATAAAAATGTAGTTTCAGACCACCCAAAACATGTAATTTGCATAAAAGTTTTCATGTTCCGAAAACTCAACTCAAAACCATGCAAAAACTCTCATCAAACATATGGTGATCACGTGCTTTTGGCAAAACCATGCACTCTTTCATTATATGTATATTCAACATTCACAACCCTCTCTTTCGTATTAAAAAATCATGTTCAAAACATAGCAAAAACCAAAGTATTTCATATTATGCTCTTTCAAAACGCATTCAAAACAATTTATATCATACGAAGATGAGAAAACTCATAACAAGAGGGGGATTCATTATAATTCGTGCTCTCAATTAAATAACCATTCTTGAACATATTCGTACATATATACATAATTTCAAATTAATTTGGGGGGAAAGCCTAAAGACCAAAACAATACCGTCAAAACTTCTAAAACATGATTATATTCATAAACTTCAAAACCCCATTCTTAAAACTTCAGAAATCTTCTTTTTCTTCTCCTCTATCTGTTTCATTTGAACTGTTAGCCTAGCAAAGTATAACTCCTTGTTCAACATATCTCCCTTACACTCAAGCAACAGATCATCTGAAAGGCGAGAAACAAACTTCCTCATTCGGGCCCTCATACTACTCGTCATCTCAGGAGCATAACGGGCCACCTGATTAAATTTAATGTGTACTCCTGCACGCTCATCTTACCCTGCTTGAGGTTCATGAACTCCTCTACTTTAGCTTCCCTTAGCTCCAGAGGAAAGAACCTGTCAAGGAAAGCTTCTACAAACTCATCCCAAACTGTGGGCTCAGCACTGTCACCCTTTATATCCTTCCACTCATTGTACCATTGGTTTGCTACATCTTTCAGATGGTAGGCTGCCAACTCAACACCTTTAATCTGATATACATACATCACTTTGAAAATTATCTCCATTTCATCTATGAATTCTTGTGGATCTTTCTCTACCTTGGTGCCAGTAACTTGGGTGGGTTCATTCTCATGTACTGTCCCACCCTAGTATCCTCCGATGTTACTGATGTAGACCCAATATCTTCCAATCGTTGAGCTTGATTAGCCACTAACTGTGCCAGCATATGAATAAACTGTCTGAATTCGGCATTCAAAATATCCCTCTGAGTAGTCGGGGGATGGTTAATATTGGTTCGTGGAACCTGAGGTAGACTGGTTAGGACTAGAAGGACTTTTGAAGTAGGGACAGGGTCTGGGGTGGGAGATCTGTTACGTGTCCTCATCCCATGAGTGGGACGAACTTCGTCATTCTAAGCACTCTGATTAGTATTGCGACGAGGAGGCATGATTGTTATTTCTGTAAGACAAAAGATCACTGATTAGGAACAGACGACTCTGAAGCACGAACTAAATCACAAAGAAGGAAAACATTTCCTAAACGCCTAGTAGCCTCCTACTTATAAGTTTGGCGTGCTACACACCCATAAATAAGACTCTACCTAACGCGATTTCGCAGACACCCTAAGACCATGAACCATGCTCTGATACCAAGTTTGTCATGACCCAAACCGGTGCCCTGGCTGTGATGAGCATTCTGAACCATGAAGGACCGAAATACCCCTATCTATCTGGTAACCAAGCACATAATTCATATGATAAAAGAATGCGAAAGATTCACAATACTACGAAAACATGGTCAACCTGAATGTGATCATAACACTGAAAACTGAAATTCAAGATATATCTGAATAATAATGTCTGACTCAGTCTGTGAAATCTCTACTATGGACTAAACAAACTTTCTGAAAACTGGGACAAGTCTCCCAGTAGACCAAAACAAAACTAAAGATAATTATCTGAAATAACCAGGACTTCTGGATCATAGAAGGCTCACCACTACACAATCTGATCTGCAATCTCAAATATCTACTATTTATCTGGACCCCTAGACTGTGCCACAGAACTTGGAGGGGGGGTTAGCATAAAAAACTGGCACGCGAAGCGATCCAAAATAGAGTACTTGAACATATATATAAAATAGATGAGAGAAATTTTTCATCAAACGTCATGCATAAAATAGTTTCTGAAAACACATGGGCATCATTCGAGTGATAATAAATCATTCTTGTTAAAACAATTTCTAATTTTTGTATTATTTCTGAGTTAGGTGGCACTCCCCTACATTTTCTGATATTCCATGGGCTATATGAAATCCGCCATTGACTCGGCAGAGAAACCTCCAACCCAAGTGTGCCGTAAGGGTTGGAGTCTCTGATTCTAATATGCCACACGACACTAGGACATCGTAATATAAGATATAGCTGGATCAACAAATCACAGTTTTGAGAAATAAGAATCTGAACTTATGCCTTCTTCGGGGAGCAACCTAGCATCTCTTTCTGCCCAATTTTTAACCATTTCTAATCATGCAACATTCAAATCACAAAATTTGTAAATCTGATTTCAAACATGCATTCTATTCTGTTCTGAATTTATCATGGCATTTTCTGAGTTAGTGTTGTCACATCAAGACTTGCAAGTTCTATTTTTGAGCTATAATGCAATGAGCAAGATCTTTCATAAAAATGTAGTTTCAGACTGCCCAAAACATGTAATTTTCATAAAAGATTTCATGTTTTGAAAACTCAAGTCAAAATCATGCAAAAACTCTCATCAAACATCTGGTGGTCACGTGCTTTTGGCAAAATCATGCACTCTTTCATTATATGTATATTCAAAATTAACAACCCTCTCTTTCTAATCATGCTCAAAACATAGCAAAATCCAAAGTATTTCATATCATGCTCTTTCAAAATGCATTTAAAACAATTTATATCATATGAAGATGAGAAAACTCATAGCAAGAGAGGGATTTATTATAATTCATGATCTCAATTGAATAACCATTCTTGAAAACATACGTACATATATACATAATTTTAAATCAATTTGGGGGAAAGGCCTATAGATCACAACAATACCGTCAAAACTTCTAAAACATGATTATATTCATAAACTTCAAAACCCCATTCTTAAAACATGATTTCTATACCCATGAGATTTTAGGATGAACCCCACATACCTCGAATTAGGAAGATAATAGGTGCTTATTGAAGCCTACTATCTGGGGATTCCAAATATACGATCAACTTCGAAACCTACGATTGAATCTTGAACTACTTGGGTTTTTATTTTGAAACCCTAGAGAGAATTCTTATTGATTTTGATGAAAATAGGGTTGAGTTGGTCAAACATACCCTAAATCATTTTTTTGGACAGTTTTAAAGGTTAGAAAAAATTTAAAATTACTCTTAATGACTTCTAAACGGAACTAAAACTTTAAACTTAAAAACCCAATTTCGGGTGCCACCGCGATGCGCCACAATCACGGTGATCCACTATAATTTGATGAGTCAGAAATTGGGTGCCTCCGCGATGCACCACCATCACAGAGCCCCACTGGAATTTGAAAATTGTCAATTTGACCTTCTCCGCGACGCGCTAGACACCAAAATGATGATGTTTATGACTGGAACTATAAATTACTCATAACTTCTTCACCGAGGGTCCGTTTTGGACGAATCTTATATTGTTGGAAAGCTAATTCAGTCATCTACGTAATGAAAGGTTGAAATATAGGAAATTCAGCATGAAAATTAATTTAGATCATTCTAGAAAATAATACTTAGTCTTTCCATGAATGAAATTTAGCTAAGAAGACATTGGGGTGTTACATTTAAATGTTCATTCATGGGTTCTTTTCACCTATGGAGTCCAAGTACCTAATTTTAATTATGAATTTATAATATTTTCAAGTTATTTTGATTTTAAATTACGATTTCACCTATGAATCTCCATGAACTATGATTTTACACCATGTATAGTTGAAATTATTGTTGTTATTCAATTCTCCATGTTTTAATGTTATCATTCAATGAATTAATCATGATTTAGTACTATTCATGTTGAATTCATGCTATTACTACAAGTTCCCGAACATTCCTATGATTTGACCAAACTATGAACTATAAGTGTTTGATAAAATACCTACAAGAATGATTATCTAATAAAAGCCTTCATGCTATGTCCTTTAAGCTTAAGTATCATGTTACTATTATTGGTTTTGAGTCCTGGGGGTATTGAATACCCAAAAACCATAGCTGCTTATTTAGTATCATCTCAATATCTTCAAAATAACTTCAGAATACATATTATTATCATTACTAGATCAGTCAGTTAAACTCAGAATTGTCAGTAACTTTGTGACATTCAGTTAGGAGTAGGACTTAGCACCGAACGAGTGTAGGGATGGCCACTTCCCCGTCAGATAGGCAGAGTCGCTAGTAGCAGTCCCTAAACTCCAGAACTACATTGCCAGTGTAGGATATGAGAAGTCACCCGTCAGTGTAGTCTTGACTATCTCGTAGGGGTCACCCATCAGTTCAGGCTTGACACCCTTAGTCCTTCGAGACAATACATCAGTATAGTAGATCCATCCAACATTAGTACCTGTGGTATGGTATTGACACCCTTTCAATTAGGGTTACAGGTTGGACCCCAATTAGCTCAGATTAGCAAATGTCGGTTAGATGATAGCTCCCACAGTCTTAGTCCAATAATCAAATCAGTAGTTCAGTCATAGTGTTGTTTGACCAAGGCATACAAATATCATTTATTTCAGTATTTCAGTTTATAGTCTTTTATTCAGTTCATGCTATATGCCTAGTCATGCATCCCCCGTATCAACAGATTTTACGTATCTTTAGTATTTATAAATTTTACATAATTTTTAGTATCTATAGATTTCATGCTCTCTATTCAGTATTCTATGTTTTACATGTATATTTAGATAATTATTTTTCCTATTCATGAAACCATGCATGCTAGCCTACCTCATTTAGTATACCAGTATATTTAAAGTACTGATCGCATACCTTTCTTTTTCTCTATGATGTATTATATCATAGGTTCTGACACCTAGTTCCCATATCATGCTTAGACTTCTCAGACTCTCAGCAGTAGCAATGGTGTGTCCTCATATTTTGAGGACAAATTGTTTTATTTCATGTATTCAATCTAGTAGTTAGTTGGAGTTAGTTGGGGCCTGTCCCATCAACTCACAGTTATTCAATTTATAGGATTTTAGACAATACAACCAGTTATTCAATATTCAGACTTTAGTTGACATGACAGTTAGTTTTTTGGTTTATTTCAGATTTTAGTATTTATTCATACTTAGATAGTTTTTTCTTTAGATTCATAATTCAGTAATTGTTTCAGTTATTAAAACCTTATGGCATATCAGTTATTCTTCCGCATTTATGATTGTGTTATTCAGTGCTCACAGTAGGTACCAACTCATGGGTTAGCTTATGATCTTTTAGGACTGTAAGTACTGTATGGCACCCAAGGTGTACTCTCGAAGTGTTACAGTACCAAAGTTTAGGAATAATAGTTGGGATGGGCCTCCAGGCTATAAAACCCAGGGTAGTGTAAGCAGTGGTCGTACCCATCCGCTCTGCGAAGAATATGGTAGAAATCAACTAGATGTGTATAGAGCTGGCAGTGATGTATATTTTAGATGTGGTAATCCAGGCCACAGGATATGAGAGTGTAGAGTAATGGCTTAGAGGGGAAAGGATTTACGCCAACAAGGTCAGTTCAACCATCTTCTAGTCCTATTCGGTCAACCGACTCAGCTGGGTACCACTTCTAGCGCAACTAGTGGCCAGTGTTAGAATAGGCTATATGAACTTCAGTCCTGACATGATTAGGAAAGTTCTCCTGATGTGGTTACGGGTTAGTTACAAGACTTTTATATTCATGTGTATGTTTTAGTAGACCACATAGCTTCATTTACTCTTGTAACCCCCATATAGCTGTCAACTTTGTTGTCAAGCCCAAAACTTTAGCAGAGCCCTTCTCAGTGTCTCTCTTAGTAGGTAAACCACTTTAGATGATTTCAAAAATAGATTCATTAAGTTTTAGTATCCCGATGAGCCAGTCATTGAATGAAGGAGTAGTACCTCCTCAGTACTTAGGAGTCATATGTATTTTCATATTCCTTCTCAGAATCCTATGATAGAATATGATCTAGAATTTAAAGCATGAAACTAAGAGTTTAGAAATAGTAGTAGAGTTGGAATAATGTTATCTGAATTTGAGAAGATTATATATTTCATAGGACTAGCCATGTGAAAGGTGAATCAATAGGCTTGAAGTAGTGTATACAAGAATTTAAGTTTGTTGATTCAACATGTGTTATGGATGTGATATTTTTAGGCTATGATGAAAGTAGTATAGTTATTAAAGATTTGGGGATATCCATGTTATGTGTTAGAATATAAGTTAGAATCTTTGAAGGTTGAGCTAATGGAAAAGGGAGTTGAAAATTCAGAGTCAGTCAATCTTAAGTTGTTGCATGATGATAGTTGGGGCTATAGAGGGCTAAGAGTGATATCTAGAAGAAGGTACTAGCAGCAAGTTTTATATTATCAGGTGTAGTCTTGCAAGGTGAGTTTATCAATTTACGCGTATTACAAAGCTAAGAAGGTTGATTGTCAGGGTAGTGAGAGCCTAGTTGATGTTGATCCAGTTCCTTTGACTACTTCTCCTGAAGAAAATCTTCCTGATGATGATAATCAAGTTGATAATAAAGATAATGATCATGTTCAGAATGACCAGTAAGAAGTTATTGATGCTCCAGTGCAAGTTGATATGGTTGATCAACAACCAGTTGTTGATGTTCCAGAGAGTTCTCTCAGATGATCTACTAGAGAGAGAATACCTTTATCTCATTATTCTCCCAATGAGTATGTACTCTTAACTGACGGGGGAGAACCTGAGAGTCTTGATGAGGCCATGGAAAGTGAAGAAAAATAAAAGTGGTTTGATGCTATGAAAGATGAAATTAAATCTTTGCATGATAATCATACCTTTGATTTGGTTAAGCTGCATAATGACAAAAAAGCTTTGAAAAACAGGTAGGTTTTTCAGATGAAGCATGAAAATGGTAATCCAGTTCCACGGTACAAGGCTAGATTGGTTGTGAAGGGATTTAACCAGAAAAAAAGTTGATTTTAATGAGTTATTCTCTCCAGTTGTGAAGATGTCATCCATTCGTGTGGTTCTAGGCTTAGCTGCAAGTCTAGATTTAGAGGTTGAGCAAATGGATGTTAAAACTATTTTTCTCCATTTTGACTTAGATGAAGAAATTTATATGGAAAAACCCGAAGGTTTTGAAGTTAAGGTGAAAGAGAATTATGTTTGCAAATTGAAGAAGAACTTGTATGGTTTAAAACAAGCTCCTAGGCAGTGATATAAAAAGTGTGGTTCTTTTATGAGTCAACAGGGCTTCAAGAAGACTACTTCAGACCATTGTGTTTTTGTGCAAAAATTCTCTGATAGTGACTTTGTTATTGTGTTGCTTTATGTTGATGACATGCTTGTTGTTGGTCATAATGCTTGCAGGATTCAAAAGTTGAAGCAAAAGTTGAGTAAGTCTTTTTCTACCAAAGACTTAGGACTAGCAAAGCAGATTCTTGGCAAGCAGATTGTCCGTGACAGAAAGGCCAAGAGTTGTGGTTATCATAAGAGAAGTATATTCAGAAATTACTTCGAAAGGTTAACATGGACAAGGCTAAGGTTGTCAGTACATCTTTAGCTATACACTTCAAGTTGAGCATGAAGCAGTGTCCTTCCAGCGATGATGAGAAGGAAGATATGAAGAAAGTTCCTTTTGCTTCAACTTTTGGTAGTTTGATGTATGAAATGGTTTGCACAAGATCGAATATTGCTCATGCTATTGGTGTTGTTAGTCGTTTTATTTCTAATCCGGGAAGAGAACATTGGAATGCTGTGAAGTGGATTATGAGAGATTTTTGTGGCACTTCTAGTCTGAGTTTGTGTTTTGGTACAAAAACGCCTATTCTTTATGGTTATACTGATTCAGATATGGTCGGCGATGTTGATACTCGCAAGTCTACTTCAGGGTATTAGGTTACTTTTGCAGGGGGAATTGTGTCTTGGTAATCTAGGTTGCAAAAATATGTTGCTCTATCTACTACAGAAGCTGATCTTATTGCTTCCGTTAAAGCTTGTAAAGAATTTCTTTGGATGAAGAGATTCTTTAGGGAACTTGGTTGTGCTCAAGAGAGGTATGTGCTTCATTGCGACAGTCAAAGTGCCATACATCTTGGCAAGAATTCTACATTTCATGGTCAGTCTAAACACATTGATGTGAGATACAATTTGATTCGGGATGTGTTGGATTCTAAGTTGCTTGAACTTTAGAAGATTCATATGGATGATAATGGTTCCAACATAATGACTAAAGCTTTTCCAAGAGGGAAGTTTGAAGATTGTTGCATGATCGCCGGGATGGCGGTCTCCTCCACATAGTTGGAAGGGGGAGAATTGTTGGGTTATTGGGTCTTTTTCCCTTCCTATGTGGATAAATGAAGCCCAATTTGGACCAACCCACTTTTGCCCCATAGTCCCATTACTATGGGTCATATATATTGATCTTTTTAGGTCTTATTCATCATCACAAAAAGAGAGTTTTCAGCAGCCAAAGAGAGAAAAACAAAACTGATTTTCGCACCTAAATTTCAGCCACAACTGTCAACTTCAAATTGCGATTGCCGCTTCGTTTCTTGTCCGATTGAGCTGATTTTTGGAATTCTTATTCCTCTCATCTCAATATTTGATTAGAAACTGACGGAGCTTGATTTGGTTGCCTGTATCTCCTGTTCTTTATTCCCGAATAGTAGCTACATTTTTTGTGCTTTCACTCCTTTATTTCTCTAGTGTTTGGTGTTGTGGTTTATATATTATTTCTTGTTGTTTGTCACTTGTTTTATGACCATTTTGGAGGACAATATTGTAACTCTTTGGTGATTATAGTGGAGGTTTTGGTCCCGTGGTTTTTTACTCTTCACACTGAAGGGTTTTTCACGTAAATCTTGTGTCTCGTGTGGTTGCCTTTATTCTTATCTTGTTTCATTTGGTTGATTTTTTTTCTATTTATTACACTATTTTGCTTGGGTTTGTTTGTATCCTCTTTGTTCAAGTTAAAATGGAAAGTTTAGTCTTGGGTATTTTTCGCTGCTACCCTGTCGGGCTCTTTGATTGTGTGCCCGTCTTTCCTAACATATATTTGGGTACCAATTATTTCAAGTAATGTTCATCGTTAGTATATAATTTTAATACACGGGTTTTCTATCTGGAATGTAATTAGAATCACGAAATTTGACACCATATTCCTATCTACACAAACTGGGATCAAACCTTATTTCATGGTTGTACGGTGTACCATCAGTCTCTACAATTTAATGTCTTTAACTCTTTAGCTCCACATTATATGTATTTGACTATAAAATCCAACTGTCATTTTTTACTTCTGATTTTTTCACCAGACAGTGTGGATGGTGTGGATATGACCTCCTTAATAGCTGAACTTTTACAGTTGCATTGACCTATATATGGGTAAAATTTTACAAAAATTCTTAAATGGGGAGTAGATGTACCTCTTCCTAAGGCCTTCAAAGAGACGCATAAGAAGAAAAAGTCGAACGGTACAAAAGAAGATTGGATCAAACCGCGTGCTAAGGATGCATATGTTGGAAATTGCTTTAAGTTACTGCACTAATTTTTAGCAAAATAAGTTATTTAGATTAAGATGAATTTAAATTTTAAAAATTTGTTAGTTTGTTTAGTTGTTGAGATAATTTAGGTTGTTTTAAATTTTAAATTATGCAGCTTTTAATGTTTTGTTGGCTATTTAAAGCCACTTAATGCTTAATAAAATTATTGAATGCTATTGAAAGCTTGAAAGTCATTTCAATTCAAAGAGAGTCATTTTAACCCTTTTTTCGCTGCCCCATCTTTAAAAAAAAGTGGTATCAGAGCCTCATTGATCTTATCGGATCTGTGTGTTCTTCCAAAGTACTACCATACTATTTTTTAACCCACAAGGGCTACCTTTTTAACTCGTAAGGTCTATCTTTTTAACCCGTAAGGGCTCCATTTTAACCCATCAGGGCTACCTTTTTTAACCTGTGCTTATTTTCAAAGCATAGGGCTATTTTAAGTCAAAAAGATGTCAAGCAGCAATCTCTCTTTGAATGCCCCAAAAATTTTCACAGACAAAAATGATCAAATTTGTTCTGTGAAGAAATCATATATTGAAACCTATGCTTTATGTGATGTTTTGATGAATGAAAAATCTTTACAATATTTTGGAAAGTCTATGAAAGTATTTTCAAACAACACAAGATTGTTGATGGTTTTTCAGCAAAGAATCAAAAGAAGAAAAAGAAAAAAAAGAAAGATGAACATAAAAAATATGTGCAAGTTAAAAAAAATTGAAAACTTCAACATCCACTGCCAGAGCAAAAATTGAGGAGGAGCAATTTTTAAATTACAGTAACTAAAGCAAAGGAGGAGTGTTGGAAATTGCTTTAAGTTACTGCACTAGTTTTTAACAAAATAAATTATTTAGATTAAGATGAATTTGAATTTTAAATATTTATTAGTTCGTTTAGTTGTTGAGATAATTTAGGTTGTTTGAAATTTTAAATTATGAAGTTTTTTATGTTTTGTTGGCTATTTAAAGCCACTTAATGCTTAATAAAATTATTGAATGCTATTGAAAGCTTGAAAGTCATTTCAATCCAAAGAGAGTCATTTTAACCCTGTTTTTGCTGCCCCAATTTTTTTTTTTTTTAAAAAAACAACAACATATGTAAGATATATAATTTTATCTATATTATTTTCTTATTGTTCAACTTAGCTTGTTTACATAATGACAATTATTTTTCTTTCAAGAAGGATTTCAAAAAAGCATTGAAGATTGGCGTCAAACCCAACCTGCTTTAGAGAATGGTACTATAGTCCGACCATCGCCTGCTGATATGACTAAAATATGGACAGTTGTGGTAGGTGGTCCAAAGAAAGGTAAAACCTATGGGCTTGGAGTTAATCAATCCTCGAATAGTTCTTCTCTAATATTGCCCAACTCCACTTCTATTTCACAAAATAGTGAAGAAATGGAAGCGATGAAAAAACAAATTGAAGAGTTGACGCAACAATGTGCAGTTAATGATGCCAAGTTTGCTAAGTTTAAGGCGTTAGTCAGGAAGCATATGATTCAAATATTTGATGATGAGGAAGACAGTGAATCAGATGATTAGATTGTAGTGGTTGGTTCTTATTTATGATAGTGACATTTAGACTTAAACTATTAGAATTGGTGTTTGTTTTGGATTGTGACATTTAAACTTGTCTTGAAATGTTTAAACTACTTGATTCGCTATTTATTTTGAATGTTTCAAAGTGGTTGAATTTTTAAGTTTTGGTTTCATTTGTAATTTTTAAATTCTAGTTGAACATGAAAGGATATCTCGACTACAATGGTTGAAAATAATTTATTTATTAAATAATTTTTTATCAAATTTTCGACAACAGTAGTTGAAAATAATTTATATATTAAATAATTATTTATTAAAATTTCGACTAAAGTAGTCAAAAAAATTATTTATTAAATACTTTTTTATCAATTTTTCGACAACATTAGTCAAAAATAATTTATATATTAAATAATTATTTATTAAAATTTCGAACTAAAGTAGTCGGAAATTTTTTATTTAGTAAATAATTTTTTATTATTTTTTTGACAATATTAGTCGAAAATAATTTATATATTAAATAATTTTTTTATTAAACTTCCGACTAAAGTAGTCGGAATTTTTTTATTTAGTTAATAATTTTTTATCAATTTTTCGACAACAGTAGTCGAAAATAATTTATATATTAAATAATTATTTATTAAACTTCCAACCAAAGTATTCAAAAAAATTTTATTTATTAAATAATTATTAATTAATATTCCGACTACATTAGTTGGAAAATTTATAATTATTAAGTAATTATTTTTCAATATATTATTAAACTTCTGACTACACTAGTCAAAATATTATTTTTGTTGAATCATTCTTAATTTAATTTTTTCGACTGCCGTAGTTATTCCGACTAACTCTAAACAGTCAGAATGTAGTCGGAAATGCCTTATTTTCCAACTACATTTCGACTATATGAGCTATCGGAAAATAGCGAATTTATGGTAGTGTAACTTAATTAAATTTCCTAATTATGTTTGACCCTTTAAGTTAGTCATTGTCACCAATATTTCATTCAAGACTTAAATGACACCTTTCATTCAATTTTCTCAATTTAGTAATATTTGATGACTTTATCAATAAAACATTTGAAACAAGATCAAACCTCTTCACTAGGCTTTGAGCGAACATTATAAATTTCCCGTGTTGATGGCATCCACATTTTCTTCTCCAAGTGCTGCCTCTTTGAGGTACTTGTCAGCCATAATAGTTGGAGGTCCTTCAATAGAGTTCAATAGTTTCTTTGGTAACTTGGTTATGTCTTGTTGATCATCACACATGTTTGAGACCTTTCTATCTGTCCTGATTGGTCTATTTCTTCTTGTTGGGCTACAATCTTGAAGCTCTTATTTGAATCTTTGAAGCTGGAACCGTCCTTCGCATTCAACTTCTTCAATGTTTTGCCAAGAAAGGCTGCGTGGTGTTAGGATCAATTAGAAGTTCACACACACTAAATCTATGAAGAGGATGAAGAAAACTAGAGAGAGTTCTTTAGGAGAGAGAGAGAATTAATTTCATAGTAACACCCGTGGGTAACCTCCACGGTGGATGAGCTATTTATATTAATGACTCGAAGTATGTACAATTACACAGAGAAATGAGAATAAAAGGTACAGCCTAAAATGAGAATAAAAGGTTGAACCACGTGAACATTAATATATAATAGTACGTCACATATTAATCAGGCTCCACAACCTAACAATTCTCCCACTTGGAGACTGATTCTGTCATTTAAGAATTACATTTAAAAGTAAAAAAAAAAATTCCTCCATCATCATTATGTTCACCACACCGCTACATCTGTAGACACAACTACAGAAAACCAACTAAGGTTTTGCACAACCTTAGTTTACCAACATCAACACATTTTGTCAACATGTCTGCTGGATTCTTTGCACTCTCTATCTTTTCAAAACACATATCACCTTCTTCCACTGCCCTGTGAGTGAAATAGTACCGTCTTCTAATGTGTTTCATCTTCGAATGATAGACCGGGTTCTTCACCAACTATATGGCACTCTGGATATCTGTGTAAAGAATCTTCTTAAGATGCTTATTGCCCAGTTCTTCCAGATAATCTGCCAGCCATATCATCTCCTTTCCAGCTTCAGCTATTGCCATATACTCAGCCTTAGAAGATGAAAGAGCAATGCACTTCTGAAGCCTGGACATCCAACTCACTGTTGTACCACCTACGGTGTAAATATATCTGAAAGTGCTCATGCTTGAGTCCACATCCCCTCCAAGATCATCATTAACAAAACCTTGCAGAATCACTTCACCATTGCCAAAACAAAGTAAAGTACTGGATGTACCTTTCAGATATCTTAGAAGCCACTTTACAGCTTTCCAATGCTTTTTCCCGGGGTTTGCCATGTACCTGCTAAGTACTCCCACTGCATGTGCTATATCAGGTCTAGTGCAGACCATATCATACATTATACTCCTAACTACAGTGGCATATGGAACAAGTGCCATGTGCTCCCGCTCCTAAGCTGTCTTTGGTGACTGCTCCTTTGACAATTTTGTGTGATTTGCCAATATAGTAGTCTTGGGTTTAGCATCATTAACTTTGAATCTAGCCACCACCTTCTCAACGTACTACTTTTGGGATAAATTCAAAGTGCCAGCAGATCTATCCCGAGAAATCCTCACCCCATGAATCTGCTTTGCTGCTCCTAAATCTTTCATCTCAAACTCAGAAGACAGACTTGCCTTTAGAGAGTTTTTCTCCTTCATACTGGATCCTGCAATAAACATATCATCCACATACAAGAGTAAAAATATATAAGAATTAGTGTATTTCTTGAAGTAGCAACATTGATCCTTTTTCACTCCTGCGGAAGCCACTCTTGCTCATAAAGGAGTCAAACTTCTTGTACCACTATCTAGGTGCTTGCTTCAGCCCATACAAGCTCCTGTTGAACTTGCACACCATGTGTTTCTTTCCTGGAACTACAAACCCCTCTAGCTGCTGCATATAGATTTCCTTATCCAAATCTCCATGTAAAAACGTAGTGTTTATATCCATTTGCTCAAGATACAAATTCTCCGATGCAACAATACTCAATAAAGTTTGGATAGTAGTTAATTTCACAGCAGGAGAAATATTTTAGCATAATCAATACCTTTCCTTTATGAATATCCTCTAACTACTAATCTAGCCTTGAACCTTCTTTTGCCATCTAGTTCTGCCTTGATTCTGAACACCCACTTGTTCAACAAGGCTCTCTTCCCTACAGGTAACTCAATCAAAATCCACGTGTTATTTTTCTCAAGTGAGATCATCTCATCATCCATGGCTTGCTCCCACTTGATTGAATCCTCCACCTGTAGGGCCTCAACAAAAGAGTCTGATTCCTCTTCATCAGTCAGCAACAGATAATGTAATGATGGTGAATACCTATATAGTTCTCTAATGGTGCTGGATGATCTCCTCTCAACCTGCTAAGGTGTCACTTATTTTGCCTTTGGTTCCTCAATGACAGTCTCTGGAGTTTGTTGAGTATCTGTTGTAACATCTTTGGGTGTACTCTTCGACAACTCAAGCTCAACTTCCACTTGTTTTATAGATTCTTGAACCTTTTGCTCTCTGTCCTTGTACAAGACATTTTCATCAAATGTCACATCACAATGTCTTAGGATCTTCTTGTTCCTGTCATCCCAAAACCTGTACCCGAATATGTCAAAACCATAACCTATAAAGTAGCACTTTATAGCTTTAGCAACAAGCTTATCTCTCTTCTCTGGATCAACATGAACATAAGAAGTACAACTAAAAGTTCTCAAGTGAGAATACTTGAGCTCTTTTCCTGTCCATACTTCTTCAGGAATATTGAATCCTAGAGGAACTGATGGTCCCCTATTGATCAAGTATGCAGCTGTTCTTATAGCATCTGCCCAAAATGTCTTAGGAAGCCCACAGTGTATCCTCGTGCTCCTTTCATGCTCATTCAATATTCTTGTAACGCCCCGGAAAACGGGTCTCGGAGCGTCACACGGTGCTTAAGGCTACGAGTAGCTTGAGGCTACTAGTATCCCCAAGCTAACCCTTTGAGCCATTTTCATTCAGTTCAACACAAATCAATGGGATTTCCATAAATAACCCTCAAATATCAATCGAGTAATCATCATCCAAGAATAAAAGAATTTCAGAAAGATAACAAAATACGGCTTATTAGTCAACTCCCAACATCTATACTAGTTTGACAAGCCTCTAAGAAAATCAATAAAACCAGCGAGCCATTGAGACATGCCCCAACTGGCTCATACTCAGTTATTAAATATAAATAATTTTGTAAAACATACATCAGACATCACGTCCTCGGAACATGAGGACTCACCACAACAGAGGATGTAGAATAGCGTGCCCGAAGAATCATTGTCAAACCTGGAGTTGAGCACTTAAACCTACATTCCGAGAAAATACAGCCCACATCCGAAGATGTGGGTCAGTACCATGGAAAGGAATCGAGTATATGGGGGTGTATGCAGTTTTATAAACATCATCATCATCATAAATATTTATAAGAAATATGCAGGATGTATGAAAGACTCACATAGCTCGAAGAAAATCATCATAATCATGAGAGGATGAAATAAGTACAATAACACATGTGAGTCATCGTATAATTTGTCAATCACTTTCAGTTCATCAAGAATATCAATTCTCATAATGTAAATATCATTTAAATCTTTCAAAAGAATAAATTTCACAATTCCACTTTCAAATCACTTCACCATTCACCATAGACACAAGGAAACCCGCACACACTGGGAGATCCTATAACCGACATAAACCATGTGAGCTATATGTAGTCAAACGTACAACCCACGTTGGGGAGAGGCGTCCTAACCTTCCCATCGTAGTAGGACTATCAATATCAAATCCACACAAACTAGTGATCACTATATAAATCAGCCTCAGGCTCACTCCTATGGGGGCACGTAATTCTAGGGAAGTAAGGTCGCTTTGTACCTCCCACTCGATGCTAAAGATTTCTCCCGAACTTAGCTTAGATTATTTCAAAGACAATCCACAACAAAACAATTTCAGTAATATATAAATATACATCGGGAGCCATCATGCTTCCCATCTATCAAAATCAACCACGTTGTGGATTTCTTTCACACTCGAGTTCAAAACAACTCCATTAAGATCAAAAGGTCAAATCATTCAAAATACCTCAAATATTCAACATCAACGTGCTTATAACACACATTTTCTCAAAAAAAATATAATTTTCAATCGGGATTCACGACCCAAATATCAAAATCATGATAAATATCGTTCAAGATTCATGCTTTATATCACCACACATGTAAATTCATCTTTCAAAAGCATAAACATCAAAATTTCATAATAATCATCATAAGATATGGGTTCATGCTTGAAATTCATAAAAAATCAAATAAAAATCATGCCTTTGTAAAGAAAATTACTTTTGGGCACAAGAACGAAAGAGAGTTCTTGTTAAAAACCCCCACATACCTTGAATGATGAACTTTAGATTGATACTCATTTTTGAGATGTTAATCGTGCCTTTGAATAATGGTTCTTGGAGTTCTTGAACTAGGAACTTAGAATCTTGAATAAATTTGTAGAATTAGTGGTGAACTTTGAAGGTTCTTGAAGTTGGATGTAGGAGCTTAGGGTTTTCTTTTTGAGGGAATTTGATGAAATATAACATATAATGCTTCTAATAGGCTTTAATATAGGGTTTGGATGGATTTTGGGTGAGGGGGAATGACCAAAACACCCCTAAAAATTAAATAATTCTCGAATCTGTCCTTTGGTGGACTATTTTAATAGTTTGAAGTAGATCAACCATACCGTTTTACTCCAATAGCCAAATTGGATGAGACCAATTTCATTAGAAAGAGGACTCTCATATCTTTCCGTTGATATATAGTATCTCACCCAGATCATTATGTACGAGGAGTTATGATCATTTGAAGTTGACCCAAAAATTTACTTTTGATAGGATGAACTAGATCGACCATAACTTTTTTCTTCGATAGAAAAATTAGATGAAACCAATTTCATTGGAAAGAGGACTCGTAGAGCTTTCCGTTGATATATAGTAAATCACCCAGATCATTATGTACAAGGATTTATGATCATTTAAAGTTGGAGAAAAAATACGCCAGGCCTCAGTACTTTTTTCGGCACGTTTTACTGTTCACTACTATTCACGGTTTGATCAGAATGTTCGTAACTCATCGCTCGGGTGTCCATTTTGGATGATCCACATATCATTGAAAAGATTATTTGATACTCTACGCAATGGTGGGTCATAATCTAAGACATTTCGCACGAAAAATTTATAATTCATTCTATAAGATAGAACCCAACACGTTTACGCACAAAATTTCAACAAAAAATTTCCTGGGATATTACATCATCCCCCCCTTGGAAACATTCATCCTCGAATAATGCTAGACATGCCAAGATTAGATAGGGAATAGAGCATACAGCTGAAACCATTAGTTAGACTCATCACCACATTGTTTCTCACTCCGAATGCAACATAGAACGCATAAATTCAAGAAACTACAGCTGAACACATAATAAATGACAGCTGAATTGCTGCAACTTTTATCAAAATTGCATGATTTAGGAAAGAACGGTACCTTCGGCTTGATCAAAGTTCACGAAAAATAGGTTCGGGTACTTTGATCGCATATCCTCCTCAGCTTCCCAAGTTGCACCCTCAACAGATTGGTTTCGCCACAACACCTTGACCAAGGGAACTTCTTTGTTCCTTAGTCTTCGGACACTGAAATCAAGAATCTCAATAGGAATCTCATCAAAAGAAAGATTTTCTTAAATGTCAGCACTCACAGAGGAATCCACTACCACAGCATCGCTAATATGCTTTCTAAGCATGGAGACATCGAATATTGGATGAACAGAGGACAACTCGGAAGGCAACTCGACCTCATAAGCTACCTTACCAACACGACTAAGAATTTTGTAAGGACAAACATAACGAGGACTAAGCTTCCCCTTCTTTCTGAATCTCTTCACCCCCCTCATGGGTGAAATTTTTAGATACACTAGGTCACCAACTTCAAACTCAAGGTGTCTCCTTCTAACATCCGCATATGACTTCTGACGACTCTGCGCAGTTTTCAACCTTTCCCTAATCAACTTAACTTTTTCCATAGCCTCAAATACCAAATCAGGACCACTCACAGCCACTTCACCCACCTCGAACTAACCTATGGGTGATCTACACTTCCTCCAATATAAGGCTTCAAACGGATCCATGCCAATACTAGAGTGGAAAGTGTTATTGTAAGCAAACTCTATCAACGGTAAGTGATCATCCCAACTTCCCTTAAAGTCAAGTGCATAAGCTCTCAACATATCCTCTAAGGTCTGGATGGTCCGCTCAGCCTGACCATCGGTCTGCGGATGAAAAGCAAAACTCAAAAGCACTTGGGTACCAAGACCCTTCTGAAAAGCTTTCCATAATTGCGAAGTGAACTGAGTACCCCTATCCGAAATGATAGATAAGGGAACTCCATGCAGTCTGACTTGCTCTTAGATATACAATCTAGCGTAATCCTCACCAGTATATGAAGTATGAACAGGCAAAAAATGAGCAGACTTAGTCAACCTATCAACCACAACCCAAATGGAATCATGATGGCGTCGGGAAGGAGTTAAACCAACCAGGAAGTCCATATTTATCTCTTCCCACTTCCAAATAGGAATACTAAACTCTTGCATCATACCACCAGGTCTTTGGTGTTCAACCTTAACCTGTTGGCATATTGCACACTTAGCTACAAACGCTGCTATATCTTTCTTCATGCAACTTCAACAATAGATTTCTCGCAAGTCTCGGTACATCTTGGTGGCACCAGGATGAATAGAATATCACGCCCCATGCGCTTCAGCCATAATCCTCTATCTCAGATCATCAACATTCGGGACACACAATATACCCTGCAATCTCAACACACCATATCCCCCTTGGGAGAAAACCTCTACTTTTAGGTCCTTGACTGACTCCTTCAGTTTGACCAAACTAGCATCTAAGTATTGCTTTTCCTTCACTTCCAAAACCAAGGAGGATTCGGAACTACTCTGAACCCCTATACTACCTTCAGCAGAGTCAAACAACCTAACCCCCAATCTAGCCAAATGATGTACATCATGAGCCAACTCTTTCTTACCTTCTACCACATGCGAAACACTACCCATGGACACTCTACTTAGGGCATCCGCCACAACATTGGCCTTGCCCAGATGGTACAACACACTCATATTATAGTCCTTTAATAATTCTAACCATCATCTCTACCTAAGATTTAATTCTCTCTGGGTAAACACATACTGCAGACTCTTATGATCAGTGAAAACATCAACATAGACACCATACAAATAGTGTCTCTAGATTTTCAAAGCAAACACAACAGCAGCCAACTCAAGGTCATGGGTGGGGTAATTTTTCTCATGGGGTTTCAACTGTCTAGAAGCATAACCTATAACCTTACCCTTCTGCATCAATACGCAACCCAACCCAACTCTCGAAGCATCACAGTATACCACAAAACCATCAACACCATCAGGCAAAGTCAAAATAGGGGCTGAAGTGAGTCGAGTTTTCAACTCCTGAAAACTTTTCTCACAAGATTCAGATCACAAGAACTTCACTTTTTTTTGGGTCAACCGAGTCATAGGAGACGCTATAGAGGAGAAAACCTCAACAAAACGGTGGTAATAGATAGCTAAACCCAAGAATCTTCGGATATCAGTCGGAGAAATAGGTCTAGGCCAATTTCTAACAGCTTCGTTCTTTTAGGGATCAACTCTAATACCCTCGAAAGAAATGGTATAACCCAGAAAAGCAATTGACCTTAGCCAAAACTCACACTTACTGAACTTGGCAAACAATTTGTGATCTCTAAGGGTTTGCAAGACAGTTCGAAGATGATCAAAATGTTCATCCTCACTACGGGAGTACACCAATATATCATCGATGAACACTATGACAAACATATCCAGATATGATCTGAACACTCGATTCATGAGGTCCATAAAAGCTACTGGGGCATTAGTTAACCCAAAAGACATAACAAGAAACTCAAAATGGCCATAATAAGTTTGGAAAATGGTTTTGGGGATGTCACACTCCCTAACTTTGAGTTGATGATAGCTGAAATGAAGGTCTATCTTTAAGAAATAACTTGCACCTTGCAATTGGTCAAACAAATCATCTATTCTCGGAAGGGGGTACTTATTTTTTATGGTGACTTTATTCAGTTGGCGGTAATCAATGCACATACGCAAAGAGCCATCTTTCTTTCTCACAAACAACACAGGAGCACCCCAAGGAGAAGCACTGGGCCTTATGAAACCCTTATCTAGTAGATCTTTGAGTTGCTCTTTCATCTCCTTAAGTTCTGCAGGGGACATACCGTAAGGAGGAATAGAAATGGGCTGAGTATCAGGAAGAAGATCAATCCCGAACTCTATCTCTCTATTAGGAGGTATCCCTGGGAGATCATCTGAAAAGACATCAGAAAACTCAGTGACGACGTTAACAGACTAGAGATTTGGAGTCTCAGACTTAGTGTCTTTGACTCTAACCAAATGGTAAATACACCCCTTGGAAATAAGCTTTCTAGCTTTGAGATAAGAGATAAAATAACTCTTGGGTGACAAAGAATTCCCAGACCACTCAAACACGGATGCACCCAGAAACTGAAACTTGACCACTCGGGTCCGACAATTAATAGAGGCATAAGAAGAATACAGCCAGTCCATACCCAGAATCACATCAAAATCTACCATGTCTAACTCAATCAGATCAGCCAACAAGACTCTATGAAGAACGGTAACAGGACACTTTTTATACACTTTCTGGGCAACAATCGAATCACCCACTGGGGTAGAAACTAGGTAGGCTCAGGAATAATCTCAGGACTCATTTAAAAATTCATAGCAATCAACGGTGTAACATATGAGAAACTGGATCCAGGATCCAACAAAGCATACATATCAAACTGAAATGTACGAAGCATACTAGTAACAACATCGGGAGAGTCCTCTTATTCCTGGTGGAACGATAAAGCATAGAATCTATTCTGGTGTTGCCTGCCAACATTGCTAGAAGAGGCGCCCTGAGCTGGGGTTGGGCGAGTCGCTAGAACTGGAGCACTAATAGTCTGAGTTTGGGTCTGAGGGCGATAGTCACGATGCCCTTGTCTATCCTGTAGACAATCTCTAACTCTTCTTCTCACCCCAACACTCACCCGAATAAGTCCTACCACACTTAGGACACAGGGGACGATTTGGCTTACTGTCAGCATTGTACTGGGACCTGGATGCATATGACTTGGTACCTTGCTCCTGCCTACCTCTAGGCACAGGAGCATTAGCAGATGATGGTGATGGCATAGACGAACGATCCTGATACTGAGGGCGACTCCCTCCCTGCAATCTAGTCTGACCCTGTCCGTGCTGCTCGGACCTAGCTCTCTTATTCCCTCTCATTCTATCTCTCTCCTTAATCTTTTCTGCCTCAATCTGTTGGGCATGAGTCATCAGCCTAGAAAGATTCATCTCACTATTCATCATAGCAGACCTACACTCCTTAGCCACATAACTAGACACTCCAGTCATAAACTTACTCATACTAGCCCGATTATCAGCCACTAAGTCAGGAGCATTCTTGGCCAACTGATTGAACTTTAGACAGTACTCCCTAACAATCATAGAGCCCTGTCGCAGGTTCATAAACTTTTCCACCTTTGCCTCCCTCATATCCAAAGGGAAAAACTTATCCAGGAATGTGTCGTGGAACACTTTCCAAGTTGTAGGGACAGCTCCCTCACCTCTACCTTTCCTCCAAGCAACAACCTAGTTATAAGCAAGGTCTTTCAACCTATACGCAGCCAACTCCACACTATGTTCCTCAGATACATGCATCACCTGATTAATTTTCTGCACCTTCTCTAAAAATAACCATGGACCCTCATTAGACTTGGACCCATAGAATTCTGGTGGATTCATCCGCATGAAGTCACAGATCCTGGCAGCAACTGAATCACCTCCCTACTACTGTGGAGCCAGGGCCGGGTTGGCCTGAACATTTATAATAACAGCTTGGGCCAGTGCCTAAAAGGCTGCCTAAAATTCAGCATGAGATACGTTTTCATTCAATGGGTCAGCGGGTTGAGGTTGCTGACCATCATTATTTCTTCACGCTTGACGTGGAGGCATATTTTTGAAAGAGGAGAGCACGAATCAATAGCAGAGAGAGACACTTTAAGCACGATAGACTTTTGAAAGAAAGAATCATACTTTTTCCTAAAATGTCTTGTAGTCTCTTTCTCATATATGCGTGCTACACACCGATGATCAAAACTCTACTTAACGCGGCTTATCAGACTCCCTAGAACACCTTAAAACCTTAGGCTCTGATACCAAGTTTGTAACGCCCCAAAAAATGGGTCCCGGAGCGTCACACAGTGCTTGAGGCTACGATTAGCCCCAAGCTAACCCTTCGAGCCATTTTCCTTCAGTTCACCACAAATCAACGGTGTTTTCATAAATAACCCTCAAATATCAACTGAGTAATCATCATCCAAGAATAAAAGAATTTCGGAAAGATAACAAAATATGACTTATTAGTCAACTTCCAATATCTATACTAGTCTGACAAGCCTCTAAGAAAATCAATAAAACCAGCGAGCCATTGAAACATGCCCCAACTGACTCATACCTAGTTATCAAATGTGAACAATTCTTTGAAACCAACATCAAACATCACGTCCTCGGAACATGAGGACTCACCATAACAGAGGATGAACCTATATTTTGAGAAAATACAGCCCACATCTGAAGATATGGGTCAATACCATGGAAAGGAATCGAGTATATGGGGGTGTATGCAGTTGTATAAATATCATCATCATAAATATTTATAAGAAATATGCCGGATGTATGAAAGACTCACGTAGCCCGAAGAAAATCATCATAATCATGAGAGGATAAAATAAGTACAATAACATATGCGAGTCATCATATAATTTGTCAATCACTTTCAGTTCATCAAAAATATCAATTCTCATAATGTAAATATCATTTAAATCTTTTGAAAGAATAACTTTCACAATTCCACTTTCAAATCACTTCACCATTCACCATTGACACAAGGAAACACACACACACTGGGAGATCCTATAACCGACATAAACTATGTGAGCTACATGAAGTCCAATGTATAACCCACGTTGGGGAGATCCATCCTATCCTTGCCATCGTAGTCGGACTATTGATATCAAATCCACACAAACTAGTGATCACTATATAAATCAGCCTCAGGCTTACTCCTATGAGGACACGTAGTTTTAGGGAAGTAAGGTCACTTTATACCTCCCACTCGGTGCTAAAGATTTCTCCCGGACTTAGCTCAGATAATTTCAAAGACAATCCACAACAAAACAATTTCAGTAATATATAAATATACATGGGGAGCCATCATTCTTCCCATCTATCAAAATCAACCACGTTGTGGATTTCTTTCACACTCGAGTTTAAAATAACTCCATTAAGACCAAAAGGTCAAATCATTCAACATATCTTAAATATTCAACATCAATGTGCTTATAACACACACTTTCTCAAAAAAAACACAATTTCTAATGGGGATTCATGACCCAAATATCAAAATCATAATAAATATCGTTCAAGATTCATGCTTTATATCACCATCCATGTAAATTCATCTTTCAAAAGCATAAAAATCAAAATTTCATAATAATCATCATAAGATATGGGTTCATGCTTCAAATCTAGGAAAAATCAAATAAAAATCATGCCTTTGTAAAGAAAATTACTTTTGGGCAGAAGAATGAAAGAGAGTTCTTGTTGAAAAACCCCACATACCTTGAATGATGAACTTTAGATCGATACTCATTTTTGAGATGTTAATCGTGCCTTTGAATGATGGTTCTTGGAGTTCTTGAACTAGGAATTAGAATCTTGAATAAATTTGCAGAATTAATGGTGAACTTTGGAGGTTCTTGAAGTTGGATGTAGGAGCTTAGGGTTTTCTTTTTGAGGGAATTTGATGAAATATAACATATAATGCTTCAAATAGGATTTAATATAGGCTTTGGACGGATTTTGGGTGAGGGGAAATGACCAAAACACCCCTAAAAATCAAATAATTCTCGAATCTGTCCTTTGGTGGATTGTTTTGATAGTCTAAAGTAGATCAACCATAACGTTTTACTCCAATAGCCAAATTGGATGAAACCAATTTCATTAGAAAGAGAACTCTCATATCTTTCCATTGATATATAGTATCTCACCCAGATCATTGTGTACGAGGAGTTATGATCATTTGAATTTGACCTAAAAATTCACTTTTGATAGGCTGAAGTAGATCGACCTTAACTTTTTACTCCGATAGACAAATTAGATGAAACAAATTTCATTGAAAAGAGGACTCGCAGAGCTTTTCGTTGATATATAGCAGATCACCCAGATCATTATGTACATGGAGTTATGATTGTTTAAAGTTGGAGCAAAAATATGCCAGGCTCAGTACTTTTTCCTACACGTTTTATGTCACACCCCATTTTTTTCACCACATCCGACCCCGCTAGGGAGTTGGTTTTAGAGAAAATGGGTTTTTCCAATTAAAGTGACGTTTTGAAAAGGGATTATTTGGTTTACACAGTCGCCACTTGGAATTGAGTTCGGGTGTTCCAAGTCACCTTATTGAATCCCTATTCAAAAGAAAATGACTCTTTAATTTTTATTTTTTTATTTTTTTTTTGGTCTGCGAACTAGAAATCCGGATAAGGAATTCTGTTGACCGAGAGGAAGGTGTTAGGCACCCCTCGAGTCCCGTGGTTCTAGCACGGTCGCTTTAATGACTTACGCCTGGCTTAAATTAAATTTTTTTTGGATATATAATATTTGTTGGCCCTAGAGATGCTTGCATCCCGCCTTTATTTTTTTTTTTTAATATATTTAAAACTGTGTTGATGTGTGGCTTACCGATAGTAATACTTTTCGGCCTTACCACGAGTTTTGATATATTTCTCGCGCCTTTGTGGCATTTATGAATCACTCCCATTTTTACCAAGCCTAAGCAAGGTTTTAACATGTAAAAAAAATTATCCATCCCGATTAGATCGGCTTTAAAAAGATATGTTAATTTTATTATAACGATGGTTGGTAGCAGGGCTTTCCAACTTCATCGTTAACTTCTCTTGTAAGTTTAACCTTAATTATTTGGAGGTTAAGAACCTAACCCATTAATTTACAAGTTCACTCCCTCACAGTTGGTTTTTTTTTTCTCTTTTCTTTTCTATGCGATGGGGTTCAGAATAAATTCGCATCCCATCTCGCTCCCTTACAACTAAGTTTCCTACTTTTACTTTTCTTAATTACAATGGATCTTAAATAAATCTGTTATCCTCTTATTTTACCTCACCTAACTCTTTTATACCGAACTAGTATTAAGTACGATAATATTACACTAAGAAAATTTATTAAGTAAAATGATTTAATCATGTTACAATCTAAAAACAAATAAAATTAGATATTAATATATGGTTGTTCACGTGAAGAGATACTAAAAGAATGTGCCACTCCTAACGGGACACATATCATCCATGACTACAGTTTCTCTTATGTTTAACAATTTTCATTAAATTAGAATTCCATTATGCCCTTTTATTTCATCAGCCTATATGTAAACCACAACGTTAAATAAATCGTTTTGATAAACAAAATTCAACCATCCATCCTTAATATATAATATACAAATTTGTTTGCTATTTCATGTACAACAGTTTCTAAGATGTTCACCGATAGCGACTTTCTTTTCCTTAAAGTGGCGATTTCGTTTCATGTTTAATTCCTTTTTTTAAAGAAAAATAAATAAATAAATCTTTTATGTGTATTAATTTTTAAATTATTCATGTTCCTTCACCAACATCTATAATTGGTCAAATTAAGCAATAAAAGATTACAACAACTCAAGCAAACAATGTTAGTGTCAATATAATCCTAAATTTCCACTTCCTATATTACTCAGATAGCCAAATACGGATATCACATTAATAATAGTAATAATAAAAAAACATTTATAATTTAAAAAAAATGAATGGATCTTTGAACACGTTATTATACCAAACACTTTGCTTTAAATTTTATCAATATAAACATAGAAAAATACTTCATATTGAGACATCATATGTAACAAATGAGCCAACTTCATAATGTGGGAATCAAGTGTATATAATCATTATAGTACATTACACAGAGAAAGGTTCAGGATTACCTCTTATGAAAATAATTCCTGACAACAACAAGAAGAAGCCTCGAACTTAAACCGTGAACAACTCAAAGTCTTTGAATGTAAGGAATTTTTGGTTGTTGTTTTCCGTTTTGTTGTCCGTCCCGTTTCCACAGGTGGGAGGAAGTATTTTTTTTTCTCTGTTTTTCTGATTTGCTTTGGTTTTCTGGTTTTTCTTTTTTGTTGCCTTTCCCGATCCCCCCCTTTAGTGCATGTGTGTTATATAGTGTATGTGTAGTGTGTTATGTTTGTGTCGTGTGTGTGTGGGTTTGTGGGGGAGGTAATGGGATAGGAGTGGGATTTGTGGGTGGTTTGGGTAGTTTAGGATTTTTTATTTTTTATTTTTTATTTTTTAATTAATTTTTTAAATAAAATAAAAATAATAAAATCTATTTAAAACTAACAAAACACAAGATAAGTTAATTAGCTAGTCTTAGGAATATGGTTAAGAAATATTAATATCACAACATTCTTTATTAAAAATTGAAAGAAGAAAACAAATATAATTTAATTTTTTTTAAAATAAATAAACAAATAAAAAATAAAAAATAAAATAAAAACTTATTTAAAATGTGACTTTATTTTTGTAGTTTTCAAAATTTCTAACGAACCTCAAAATAAGATAAATTTAAAATGCCTAAAAATAAAAATAAAAAATAAAATAAAATAAAATAAAAATTAATTGAATATTAAAATAGTATAAAAATATTAGGTTTGGGTCAAAAATTAGGAGTTTACAGAATGCCCCTCTTTGCTTGGAAATATGGAGAATTTCCAAGCAAAGAAGTAAACATGACTAATTTTGGCTCAACCATTTATTCATTAGTAAATAAGTAGAAAAGAGGTGTGATCGAGTCTTGGTTTTAGACATCCTACATATCTCGGGTTATAAGAGAATCAGGTCACCTGTAGTTCGAGTGGGTGTAAGTGTGAGTGGACAAATTGGAGAGTCGATTTGAGGTCCCGTCGAGTTTCCGGTTCGTTGCTCCTTTTATTACATCAAAGAATGAAAATAGAAATAAAAGTACAAGATCCTATTTGTTCTATTTGTCTTGATCCCGTTGCTTCAGATCCTCCTCTTGGATCTTCAGTTATCGCCTCACCTTCTTCTGGTGGGTACCTCGATCTCAAGATTTGATCTTGAAGTTAGGATTTGAGATTTGAACCTGCAACTTGGATTGAGTCATTGACGCTCTGCCAAAGAACAGTTCATAGAATACTTTGGATGCTTATTCTCCTTATCAGAAGCTAAAAAGATGTCTCTTGAGATGTTGGGCCGCTACAGATACAGAGCTGACTCTAACTATCTTCAACCTGATCATTCTTCTATATTCTGACCAGAGATGAAATTCCATTCTTGGATAAACCTGTGCTTCGCAGAAAATCTGCAAGCCATCAAAGAAGACGAAACAAAACAAACAAAATTTTCTGCCCCAGTTTACACTAGGAAAATTTTGTGAGTTATTAGGAAAACTATAAACTAGTTTAAGAATAACTAAATAAATGAATGGATAGAAATTTAAGCTAGGAGCGCGATAAAATAAAAACCCTATTCTTAATAGTGCAACCAAAGGAAGTTATGCCTAATAAATGCATGAAAAAGAATTAGGATTTTTGCTCCTAAAAATGTGACTAGGGATTGTCATGCCCTGTGAAGACATGAAGAAGAAAAATAGGAAGATTTATTTCCTAAAATGCCAACTAGGGGATGGCGCCCTATGAAGATGAATAAGATGTCAACTAGGGGATGACGCCCTATGAAGACGAGATAAGATGTCAACTAGGGGATGGCGTCCTATGAAGACGAGAAAAGATGTCAACTAGGGGAAGACGCCCTATGAAGACGAGATAAGATGTCAACTAGGGGATGGTGCCCTATGAAGACGAAAAAGATGTCAACCAGGGGATGGCGCCCTATGAAGACGAGAAAAATGTCAACTAGGGGATGGTGCCCTATGAAGACGAGATAAGATATCAACTAGGGGATGGTGCCCTATGAAGACGAAATGGATGGCAACTAGGGGATGGTGCCCTATGAAGATGAAGAATATGTCAACTAGGGGATGGTGCCCTATGAAGACGAAAAGATGTCAACTAGGGGATGGTGCCCTATGAAGACGAAATAAGATGTCAACTAGGGGATGGCGCCCTATGAAGACGAAAAGATGTCAACTAGGGGATGACGCCCTATGAAGACGAGATAAGATGCCAACTAGGGGATGGTGCCCTATGAAGACGAAAAAGATGTCAACTAGGAGATGGTGCCCTATGAAGACGAAATGGATGGCAACTAGGGGATGGCACCCTATGAAGATGAAGAATATGTCAACTAGGGGATGGTGCCCTATGAAGACGAAAAGATGTCAACTAGGGGATGGCGCCCTATGAAGACGAGATAGATGTCAACTAGGGGATGGTGCCCTGTGAAGACGAAAAAGATGTCAACTAGGGGATGGTGCCCTATGAAGACGAAAAAGATTAGGATTTTTTTTCTTTGTTAGAAAAGAAAAAAAATGCCCCAGTCTTGAATATGAGGGGTTTTATTATTATTAATATTATTATTATTATATTGATATGAACTTAGAATTATAGGAGTATAACAAAAAGGAGAAAATTCAAGAAAACTTAGCTTGCTATACTTGTTTTTTTTTTTTCTCACTAAACTTCACAAGCTTGCTTTGCCCCTGTTCAAGCAAAGAGAAAGAAAAATTGTGAGTTTTAAACTTGGTAGTTAGTTTGTGGCCTTGAGTCCCTTGGAGGTTTGCCTTATCCTTGCGCCAACTTGATACAGTTGATTAAGTTAATTAGTTGGCAAGCTTGAATCTTCGTCTTTCACATTCTGCTGTATTTTTGTTTGTTTCAGTACGATTCTGATCTTCATTTTCAAATGCTTCACTCGTAACACTTATCTTAACTGGCTCTCTGTCCTTGTCAAGGTGGTGAACGCCGAATAATCTCTGCTCAATTTCACTAGGAGCCATGGTCAATTTTGTGCGTTTTTCTTTATTTTGTATTTGGTGCGAGACTTACCCATAAAAAAACACGTGTAAAAATGAAATAAGGAAAAATCAAAAGAAGGAATAAAAGAATTATGTTTGAATAGAAAGTATTTCTACCAGTAAAGTAAAAAACTTATTTGGAGGTGTATATTGACTTCAATAACGCATGACACACAATTTGGAGTAGATATTTGATCCTTCAAAACTGTCTAATCTCGAATTAGGCTGCACATTTCAATCAAATCAAATCAACCTTCTTAATCTTTGTCCTGTCATGATAAACTTTGTTTGACTAATGTCATTCCTTCTGAGATTTTCTCAATTGACCTCTCTAATTTGGATTGTCTCGTTCATCATTGTCTTATGGCGCCCCTGAGGATTTTCACCAATAAGATTTTTTTTTTATCTTGTGGTGCCTCCATGGGTTTTCACCTACAAGTTTTATATATATATATATCACACAAGGCTTGACATTCTCAAAAATTGATCGGAAGGTCTTTAATGGACAAAGAAAAAAAGATTTTTGGGGTAGATTACAACTTGAGAGCCATATAAAAGTGACAATAGGATATATATCTCATCCTTTTTTTTTTTTTAAATACTAAGATTTTTTTCTTTTGTCGGACCGAACCCCAAGATAGGGCTGCCTACGTATCCATTTAGGAATCAGGTCGAATGTAGTTCAATGGTAACACATTTTTTTTTTACTCCAAAGAGGGTAAGAAAGGAAAGGTAAATAAGGCTCGAAGGGCTGAAAAGCGATTAATGACATTTGGTTAAGTAGAATGATGGCCTTTCGTCATCTCAACTTGAGAATGTTAAGCACAAGTGTGTCAAATACAATATCTTTTGACTGAATCGGCATTGATAGCTTTTTGTGTCATTTTTCCGTCCAGATCCGCAAGTTGCAAAGCTCCATTTGATAATACTTGTTTAACTATGTATGGGCCTTGCCAGTTTGGAGCAAACTTTCCTTTAGCCTCTTCTTGGTGTGGAAGGATGCATTTTACAACAAGTTGGCCGGCCTCGAATTTTCTAGGACGTACCTTCTTATTGTAAGCTCGCGCCATCCTCTGCAGGTATAATTGACCAAAGAAAACTACCGTCAACCTTTTTTCATCTATTAACGATAGTTGTTCTAGTCTAGACTTGACCTATTCAGTATCGTCAATTTCGGCTTCACTAATGATTCGAAGCGAGGGAATTTCGACTTCTGCGGGTATCACAGCTTCAGTCCCATAGACTAGTAAATAAGGAGTTGCGCCAGTCGATGTATGGATAGTAGTACGATATCCTAAAAGAGCAAACGGTAATTTCTCATGCCACTGTCGAGATCCTTGGACCATTTTCCTAAGAATCTTCTTAATATTCTTGTTTGCTGCTTCAACGGCTCCATTTGCTTTAGGACGGTAAGGGGTAGAATGGTGATGCACGATCTTGAATTGCTCAAAAACCTCTTTCATTAGATGACTATTGATATTGGTTGCATTGTCTATGATAATGGACTTTGGTATACCAAAACGACATATGATGTTCGAATGAACAAAATCCACTACTATTTTCTTCGTGACCGATTTGAAAGTAGCAGCTTCTACCCATTTAGTGAAATAGTCAATAGCGACCAGTATGAATCGATGCCCATTAGAAGCTTTTGGTTCTATTGGACCGATTACATCCGTGCCCTAAGCGACGAATGGCCAAGGAGCGGACATAGGATGCAGCTCTGAAGGTGGCGAGTGAATCAAATCACCATGAGTTTGACACTGATGACACTTGCGAACAAAGCGAAAGCAATCTCTCTCCATAGTTAAACAATAATATCCTGCTCGCATAATCTTCTTCGCTAAAACATAGCCATTCATATGCAAACCACATACCCCCGAATGTACATCATTCATGATTTTTTCAGCTTCCTGAATATTAACACATCTCAAAAAGTTCAAGTCTGGGGTTCGTTTGTACAGAATCTCCCCACTTAAGAAGAACCCATTAGCGGTACGAGTATCATACACAATGTCGAATTCTGTAAGTAAAATCTGCCATTTCGCCAACCTGCCTATGGGCATAGGTTTTTGAAAAATATACTTTAAAGGGTCCATTCGAGATATGAGGTAGGTTGTGTAGGATGAAAGATAGTGCTTCAACTTCTGAGCGATCCAAGTTAGGGCGCAACATGTCTTTTCTAGAAGAGTATATTTTACCTCGTAACTTATGAACTTTTTGCTCAAATAATAGATTGCTTGTTCCTTCTTGCCTGTAATATCATGTTGTCCTAAAACACCACCAAAAGAATTGTCCATCACTGACAGATATAGGAATAAAGGCCTACCAGGTTCCGGTGGGACCAGTACTGGAGGATTTGCCAAATATTCTTTAATCTGCTTATATAATTCAGCCTTCCAAGAAAACTCATGACCTCAGTTTTATTCTTCGGAGGCGGAAATTCTCGAATGGATTTTACCTTGGCGGGGTCCAATTCAATGCCTCTGCGGCTAATTATGAAACCCAAAAGTTTTTCGGATGGAACTCCAAATGCGCACTTGGCTGGATTGAGCTTAAGATTATACTTTCGCAACCTTTCGAAGAATTTCCTCAAGTCATCTATGTGATCAACTCGTGTCTTGGACTTGATAATGACATCATCAACATATACATCTACTTTCTTGTGCATCATGTCATGAAAAATAGTAGTCATAGCTCTCATGTACGTAGCTCCCGCATTCTTTAAACCAAACGGCATGACCCTATAGCAATAAGTACCCCACGGGGTGGTGAAAGCAGTCTTATCTACATCCGTTTCATCCATCAAGATCTGGTGATATCCGGCATAACAATCCACGAAAGATTGGATCTCATGTTTAGCACAATTATCGACAAGGATATGAATATTGGGCAGCAGAAAGTTATCTTTAGGGCTTGCTTTGTTCAAATCCCTATAATCAACACAGACTCTGATTTTGCCATCTTTCTTTGGTATGGGCACCACATTAGCCAACCATGTGGTGTACTGGGCGACCCTGATCACGTTCGCATTCAATTGCTTCATGATTTCCTCTTTGATTCTATCGCTCATGTCAGTTTTAAACTTTCTTTGCTTTTGCTGGACCGGTGAAAAATCAGGGTATGTAGGCAGTTTGTGGACTACCAAATCCGTGCTTAGATCCGGCGTATCATCATAAGACCAAGAAAAAAATCTTTATACTCGATCAAAATCTGAACGATATCATTTCTGATATTTTGATCCACATGAATACTTATTTTTATTTCTCTAACCTCCTCACCAGTTCCCAAATTTATTATCTCAGTGTCATTTAAATTGGGTTTGGGCCTATCCTCAAATTGATCCAATCCTTTTTTGGCTTCCTTATCAGCTTCACCTTCATCGTATTCCTCTACTGTTTGGTTTGCTGATTCGAGATTAGACAACTTTTTAGGATCTAAATGTGAACTCCACGTATATGCTATGTTATCGGAGCCAGTATTAACACAACTGAAAAAAGATAAAGAAAAATACAAATTAAAAGAGGGAAGAAAGATAACCTTACTAGAAAACTTGAATTTTATTTCATCAAATCGGAAAGGATATGAGGGTTAACATGAAAGCAGAGAAACTAAACTATGTGGACTACAACCCTGAGAATAGTCCAAAATACAAAAAAAAAAGAAAAACAAAATAACAAAATAAACTACCAAGACTCCTTCCTTGTGGGGAGAGGAGTGGCTTCCCAGTTAGTGAGCTTGATATTCGTCCCGACGAACTGCACATCTGCATGGCTAGAGCCTTTACCCATCTGAACCATGTTTACTTCATAAAACATTTCCTTGAGGCCTTGACATATTTCATCCACATCCTTGTTAGCGTATGAGTATTGATTTTCTTTCTTTTGAGCTTTCGTGAAAGATTGGCTAATGCGTGAAACTGGACTTGTCAATTTCCAAGCCTTTTTCATCTTCACTTTTGCCCATTTTCTATCTGCTGCGGTAGGCTTAAAGCCTAAGCCAAAGGAGTTGTGGCTACCACATGGATCTACGGGGTTTGTAATTCCTTGCAGCGAAGCCCCTAATCCTTTTCCCGGTTCATAACCATTTTGTAGCATTTGGCTAGCCACCATAATGGAAGTAGAAGAGAGATAAGACCTTGGAATCGGCGTACCTTCCACGACTTGATCAGTTGTCACAATTTCAAAGGCTTGATAAATGGGAGATTCACAACCCCCTTTTGTTTCGATATAGGGTACAGAAGGATCTCGATGTATGGGAAGGTCATCCTCTCCATGTACAATGATTTCCTGATTGTCATGTTCAAACTTAACTACTTGATGCAAAGTAGAAGGTATGGCTCTGGCCCTGTGGATCCATGGTCTTCCTAAAAGTAGGTTGTAGGAAGTATCCATGTCTATTACTTGAAAGGTGAGTGTAAACTCAACTGGTACGATAACCAAAGCAAGATCTATCTCACCAATTGTGTCTCGTTTTGCACCATCTAAAGCCCGAACACATACATTATTGGACCGAATCCTATCTGGGCTGATTTTTAATTTTTGCAGAGTAGAGAGAGGATAGATATCTACTCTTGAACCTCCATCGATCATTACCCCTTTTATGTAATATCCTTCACATTTGATAGTCAGATGCAAACCCTTGTTGTGACCAGAACCTTCCGTGGGTAACTCATCATCAGTGAAAGTGATTCTATTTGCTTCAAATATTCTACAAACCATCCTTTCTATTTGACATACCGTAGTTTCCTTCGGGACGTATGCTTTGTTCAACAACTTAATCAATGCCTGATAATGTTCTTTAGAATGTAGTAGCAGGGATAATAACGAGATTTGAGCCGAGGTTTTCCTCAATTGATCGACAATGGAATAGTCTTGGGTTTTTCCTCAGAAATTCTTCAGCCTCTTCGTTTGTGACAGGTTTTTTCATTGTCCCTTGACTATCTTTAAACTGTTTTGGTCTCCTTAATTCTTCTGGAACATAGCATCTTCCTGATCGAGTCAAACCCCCTGTTTCGTTTGTTTCTTCCATGACCTCTTTTCCTTTGTACATCACCGTGGTTTTGTTGTAGTTCCATGGGATGGTTTTCAAGCTTCTTACTGGGAGTTGTGCTGCGTGTCTTATGACAATTGGCTCTGTCATCTCTCTCGTGTTGTTGCGCTATTGGTCAAACCCTGCGGGACCACTCGAAACATATCGTTTTGGCCATCTTGTGCTATTCCCTTTAGCTTTGCAGGAACATATAATACCATCTTTTCTGAATCTCGGGGTCTTATAATGGAACTCGCTCACTTCACGATCAGTGGTTCTCTTTGCATACACTTCAGTGCTTCACCCGAGTTCTCCTTCAAGGCGCCTATTTCCATCACTGCTTGGCTTGTTAGCCTGTAGTCTCTATCATTAAAAATCATTCCTACGACGTGCGTGTTACTGTGATTAGGAAGTGGATTGTCGGTGACATTTGGTGCTTCTTCTTTTTGTATTACGATTGCCTTGCTTTCGATTAACTTTTCAATGACTCTCTTCAAACTCCAACAATTTTCGGTACTGTGGCCTTGGACGTTGGAATGGTACTCACACCTTACATTAGGATCAAACCAACTTGCATTCGGATCTACTTTGAAAGGCAAAACAAGTTCAATCCACCCTAATTTGACCAATCTTCGCAACAGGCTCGTATATGATTCTCCAATTGGGGTGAAGTTTTCCTTTGGCCTTGATGATAGGCGAATTTACGCGCCTATATCAATATATTTTGCCCATATTTTAGCCTAGTTTTGAGAACTAATTATCTATTTCATGCACTTTTAGTCCTTTTTCCTATAAATGAGCTAACGAACATGATTAGTAAAGTTTTAGGTATAAATGATGCAAAATACAGCATTTTATGGCTTACTTGACGCAAAAGAAAGCTCACGAACGAGATGGAAAGGAGCTGGACGCCTAAAGGACCAAATCTGCTGCATGGAAACTCTGTCCCGGGCTAAAACAACAATTCTGAAGACTTTGGGGACTTACAGACACAAAGCTGGATTTTTACAAAGATACATTAACCTAGTATAATTAGGTTATGTGTTTTACTATTCTATTTGGATTATGATATTGTAACCTTACCCTAGTACATTTGGGTCAAGGATTTCATTAGTATATTAGGATTTGGTTATTTATTTCATTAGCTTAGTAGGAGTAGGATAGGAGTATTATAAATACCCTATCATGCTAGAGATTTTTTATTCATCTTCCAACAATTAATTTTCTTCCATCCCTCTCATCTTCCACTACAAACACTTCTAATCTACTCTTCTATTCTTAAAATCCACAACAAGAGAATCGTTACTTGCTACGGAATCACCAAAACCACACGCCTAAACACCTACTTTTCACGCCATCCACCATGCAAAACGTGATGTCCTTCGCATTCATGGGTAACTAAACCTCTTAGTTGGGGTTATGGAAGCCGAATGAGTTACTATCTATAGCTGTGAGTTTGTGAGTTCAAGACACGTATATTGCTTATATCATTACGCTCTTCATCTTAATCTACATTCTTTGCGGTTGCAAACGCATAACATTTAACTTGTTCGAGAGAAAGGTTATTTGTCTGGAAAAGAGATAATGTCAAGGTAGTAGGACACCCTTTCCTATTAAAAAGCTAGTGCCGTAACTGGACTAACCTCTTGGAGAATTCGTACCGTTAGACACGCTTTAAGCTAGAGAGAGTTAAAGTGAAATAGTCCTTGTTTAGGTCGAGAGACGCTTGGATTTACCATCGACTACAATTCTCTATAAGCAATTGCATGTCAAGACTCTACAGACACATAGCCAATAGAGACGTATACCTCAGAAGGTGGACATAACCCCAACGATTCAATTCTCATTGTTTACAACTTACGTGACAATCTTTCTCTTTTACTTTGCTATTTTCAGCTTTTATTTCATTACTTTGGTTACATATTACAATCCCCCCTTTTTACGAGACTTGCATCAAAAGTTTAGTAATTTTACTTACTTGTTGGCCGAGCTATTCCCTGTGGGATCGACACCCAACCCAGGTTAGGTTCTATATTTGCTAACGACCGCTTTACACTCAAACGAGAGCTGTAGATTGAGCGTTATCAAAAATTGGCGCCGTTGCCGGGGAATACGAGTGTCAATCAAGTTCGTGATAATTACTAGACCCTTTGGTCAAAGATTCTCGTACTTTTACGTTTAGTTTTGTTTTTGTTTCTTGCAGGTTTTTATTTTAGTGCATGCCCCATACTAGAAGTTCTGGTCAACCGTTATTACCAATCAATCCTGAACCACAACGAATTAGAAGAATGGAAGCACAAGCTGAAATCGACAGGATGGCTGCTCAACACGAGCAAGCAAGATTAGCTGCTCTTGCCGCTGCTCAAGTCCAACAACAAAACATTGATAATCCTGGGTGAGCAACAAATCCTGACGATGAGGATTTAGGAGATGACGAGTTGATAAACCCAAGGCATGGCGCTGAAATTGCAACACCTGCCAATCGAAGGGGTCGACAAGCTCGGTATAGGTATGATCGCCAACCTTTGCAACCAGCTTTCGACGATGATAATGATGATCTTGATGGCGCCGGAGCCACTGGAGCAATAATTCCACCACCATTAGCGCCCGGAGCCAAGTTCAACATCACTAGCACCATGATTCAGTTATTGCAACTCAAGGGATTATTTGGTGGACTAGCAGGCGATGATCCGAACATGCATCTCATCAACTTTATTTCTACATGCAAGTCTTTTGACAATCCTGGTGTTGGTCAGAATGCTATTCGATTACGTTTATTTCCATTGTCTCTGTCTGGGGAGGCAACACTATGGTTGAATGGGCTGACTCCTGATTCAATTACAAATTGGAGGCAATTGAGAGACGCTTTCCTAGAAAGATTCTTTCCGCCATCCAAAAGGGCTCAATTGAGAGATGAAATCAGCAACTTTCGTCAGCTTCCCTCTGAAGCTCTTCACGAAACATGGGAGAGGTTCAAGACAAAGCTAGCGAGATGCCCAAACCATCACATGACTAATGTTCACCTCATGGAGATCTTGTATAGAGCCTTGAATTCAGTAACTAAACCAGTGGTGGACAACGCAGCTGGAGGTTCTTTCATGGACCTCACCTTTGGTCAAGCAAGCAATATGCTAGATCGCATGACAAAGCAAAGTAGAGCTTGGCATGCCAGGGATTCCAAGGTAGCAAGCCCCACTTTATCTATTGGCATGTCTGCAGACCAAAGAAGAAGAGAAGAAGAACGTGAGCAAGACATGGCGCACATGAAAACACAATTGGATCTTCTAACAAAGCACTTATTATTAGGGAAGACCGAAAAAGTGAAAGCTGTGGCGCTAAAAGGAAGAGACGAATCTGATTCGGAAGAGGAGGCCAACTACTTGAACAATCAGGGGGGTTTCCGTGGGAATGCCCAAGGAAACCAAGGTCGGAACTATTATGACAAATCAGGAAGCAAAGACCAAGGTAGTTGGAAGGAAAATAATGAAAAGAGTGGTTTGTACGTTCCCCCTGGTAAACGTGATACCACCACATCTAATTCTATGGAAGACATGATGGCTAAGTTATTAAAAGGAGTGGAAGCAACGAGCGCGGGAGTTAAGGAGGTGATTGATGATTTTTCCTCCATGAAGCAATTAGTTGATTCTCATTCCACTTCTATCAAGCAAATAGAGCAGCAATTGAGCCAACTTTCAGCAGCATTCAATCAAAGAAAGGCTGGCACCTTACCAAGCGATACTGTGCAAAACCCAAAGAATGATGGGTCATGCATGGCCATCACTACCAGAAGTGGAAAGGTGCTGGAAACTTCAGAAAAAGTCAAGCAAGTGGTTGACGGAATAGCAAATATGGACGCCACACCTAGCGACGTCACAAGAGAAGAAGCTGCAACATCTAATTCCAACGTCAAGGACGTTTCACCTAGTGACGTGCAGCCTGAAAAAAATAATAAACGGAAGCAAGAGGAGAAGAAAGCCATGGATAGAACACTTCCATACCCACCACCACCTTTTCCACAAAGATTGAAGAAGGTGGCCGATGACACTAAGTTCAGCAAATTTATGACCATGTTGAAGCAACTGACTATTAATGTTCCGTTGGTAGAGGCACTTGAACAAATGCCTGGGTATGCAAAGTTTATGAAAGATCTTTTGACTAAGAAGAGGGCAGCAAGTTATTAGCTGAAAGATGATGTGCACCATTGTAGTGCAATAGCTACTCGATCGATAGTTCAGAAGAAGGCCGACCCCGGAGCTTTCACGATTCCTTGCACCGTCGGATCTTTGGACTTTGCTAAAGCATTGTGTGACTTAGGAGCCAGCATCAACTTGATGCCATTATCGATCTATAAGAAGTTGGGGTTAGGAGATCCTACACCAACTAATATGAGGCTTGTTATGGCGGATAGGTCGGTAAAACGACCGGTTGGTATTCTATGCGATGTCTTGGTGAAGGTATCTTCATTCATATTTCCAGCAGACTTTGTCATCTTGGATTGTGAAGCAGATTCAGAGGTTCCCATAATCTTGGGACGCCCTTTCCTTGCTACGGGAAGTGTGCTCATAGATTTGAGAGCTAATGAGCTTTCATTCCGAATAAATGACGAAGTGGTTCGCTTTGATGTTTGCAAATCAATGAAGCAACCCAAAGATCTGAGTGTATTTTCTGTGGCTGATGTTGTATTTGATGATGAGAACGAGTTACTTGCTGAAGAGCAAATTCTTGATGATCCTTTGGAGGTTTCGCTCATGAAAGGAGAGAATGATGATGCTGAAATTTCTGAAGACGATATTTGTGCTCTATCGGGATTAGGGACATATCACTATACCCCCAAAAAGCTGGATCTTGATCTCAAGAATCGACCCACACCTCCAGCTAAGCCATCTATTGAAGAACCACCCACGTTAGAATTGAAGGAGCTGCCAAGCCATTTGAAATACGCCTTCTTAGGAAGCGGAAACATTCTTCCAGTCATTGTAGCAGCCGATTTGGGTGAGCAACAAGTTGCAGCTCTTATTGCAATCTTACGCAAGTATATTAGAGCTATTGGATGGACCATTGCGGATATTATTGGTATTCCACCTGGGATTTGCACACATAAAATTCAGCTTCAAGAAAAGTGCACACCAACCATTGAACATCAAAGACGTCTAAACCCACCAATGCAAGAAGTGGTGAAGAAGGAGATTATCAAGTGGTTAGACGCAGGAGTCGTGTATCCTATTTCTGATAGTACATGGGTAAGCCCAGTACAATGTGTTCCCAAGAAAGGAGGTATGACGGTGGTTGCGAATGCAAAGAATGAGCTTATTCCACTCAGGCCCGTTACTGGATGGAGAGTATGTATGGACTACCGCAAGCTGAATTCTTGGACGCTCAAGGATCACTTCCCCATGCCATTTATGGACCAAATGCTAGATCGATTAGCGGGGAAAGGATGGTTTTGCTTCTTGGATGGTTATTCAGGTTACAATCAGATTTGTATTGCCCCCGAAGACCAAGATAAGACAACGTTTACATCCCCATATGGTACTTTTGCCTTCAAACGCATGCCATTCGGGTTGTGTAATGCACCAGCCACCTTTCAATGTTGTATGATGTCTATTTTCTCTGATATGGTAGAAGACACTTTGGAGGTATTTATGGATGACTTTTCAGTTGTTGGTGAATCTTTTGAAGCATGTTTGGCAAACTTGAGCATGGCATTGCAAAGATGTGTAGAGTTCAACCTTGTGCTGAATTGGGAGAAGTGCCACTTCATGGTAAAAGAAGGAATCATTCTTGGGCACAAGATTTCCGAAAGAGGAATAGAGGTTGATCGCGCCAAAATAGAGGTAATTGAGAAGCTACCACCTCCAATTTCGGTGAAGGGAGTTCGTAGTTTTCTTGGCCACGCTGGGTTTTATCGTAGATTCATCAAAGACTTCTCCAAAATTTCTAGTCCATTGTGCAAACTATTGGAGAAAGATGCGAAGTTTGACTTTAATGATGATTTCTTAAAGGCATTCGAATGCCTTAAAGAAAAACTCATTGAAGCCCCTATCATGGTAGCACCAGATTGGACGCTCCCGTTCGAAGTCATGTGTGATGCTAGTGGTGTAGCCGTTGGTGCTGTTCTTGGACAGAGAAAGGAGAAATTATTTCATCCTATCTACTATGCGAGTAAGGTCCTAAATGAAGCCCAAAGGAACTACACTGTTACTGAACAAGAGCTCTTAGCGGTTGTGTATGCGTTTGAGAAGTTCCGTGCCTATCTATTGGGTACTAAGGTGATCGTTCATACAGACCATGCAGCTCTTAGGTATCTAATGACAAAGAAGGATGCAAAACCAAGGCTGATTCGATGGGTATTGCTGCTGCAAGAGTTTGATTTCGAAGTCAAAGATAGAAGAGGTTGCGAGAACCAAGTGGCTGATCACCTATCCAGACTTGAGAATGAGTATGTAGCGCAACCAGAAAATCAAATTGATGATGCATTCCCTGACGAGGAGATACTAGCGACAATAATGGAGAAATTACCATGGTATGCCGACTTTGCAAATTTCGTAGTAAGTAATGTGTTACCTTCCAATTTATCTTACCACCAAAGGAGGAAGTTTATGCATGACGTTCAGCACTACTATTGGGATGAGCCTTATTTGTTTCGAAGATGCGTGGATGGTATCATTCGATGATGTATATCCCATGAAGAAGTGCCTACTATGTTGGAAGCATGCCATACTTCGCAAGTTGGAGGACATCATGCAGGGAATCGAACGGCAAGGAAAGTCTTGCAAAGTGGTTATTATTGGCCTACAATATTCAGAGATGCATATGACTATGTGCGAAGGTGTGACCAATGCCAACGTCAAGGTGCTATTTCAAAACACCATGAAATGCCCATGTCCAAAATTCTGGAGGTAGAACTCTTTGATGTGTGGGGTATTGATTTCATGGGACCATTCGTGAATTTGGAATGAAGTACATCTTGGTTGCTGTGGATTATGTGTCAAAATGGGTTGAAGCTGTAGCATTGGCCGACAACGAAGGAAAGCGTGTGGTAGCGTTTTTAAAGAAGAATATCTTCTCTCGCTTTGGAGTACCTCGTACTATCATAAGTGATGGAGGATCTCACTTTTGCAACAAGCTATTCAAATCTGTATTGGCCAAGTATGGAGTCAAGCAACACAAGGTAGCTACGCCTTATCATCCCCAAACCAGTGGACAAGTTGAGGTTTCCAACCGCGAGATCAAGCAAATCCTTGCCAAGACGGTTAATGCGAATAGGAAGGACTGGTCTCAAAAGCTAGATGATGCACTATGGGCGTATAGGACTGCATTCAAGACACCCATTGGCATGTCACCTTATCAGCTAGTTTATGGGAAAGCTTGTCATCTACCCATCGAGCTTGAATACAAGGTATTGTGGGCATTGAAGCACTTGAATCTGAATTGGGATGATGTGAAGAACCTGAGGTTGGAGCAGCTGAACGAACTAGATGAATTTCGTCTCCATGCATATGAAAGATCAGACTTATACAAGGAGCGGATGAAGAAGTATCATGATCAGCGGATTGTTCGACGAAACTTCCAAAATGGTGACATGGTACTACTCTTTAATTCCAGACTCAAGCTCTTCCCAGGTAAGTTAAAATCGAAATGGTCTGGTCCATTTAAAGTCATCCAAGTCTACTCGTCTGGAGTAGTCGAATTGGAAAATAATGAGGGTGTTATCTTTAAAGTGAATGGCCAACGTGTCAAGCCATATATCGGTCCTCTTGACTCGATGAATGACATGGCCATCACTTATCTCGACGAAGTCTAAGTACTCGAGATTACTACGTCGAGCCACGACAATAAATAAGGCGCTAGATGGGAGGCAACCCATCGTTTTATTCTTTTATTGTTTTGCCGTTTTATTGTTTTATCGTTTCGTCGTTTTAGTATTTTTTTCTTTTTGATAAATGAAAATCCAAAAATAAGAGTCGTGCCACGACCAAAACTAAGGCGCTTGGTGGGAGGCAACCCATCGTACTAATCGTTTTCATTTTGTTTTGATCTAATATAGGTGCAAGAAGTATGCGACGAGGAGATTAATCTCAATCGACATTTGGACGCATTGTATGGTAAAGTCGGTAAGTTAGGAGTGGTGATGCATAAGGCTATGAATTGAGCCTTTCTCACGTCAAAATAGGCTTCGAGGAAGGCTAGGCCTTGGTAAAAATAGGCCACAAACGATGCACAACCTATTCTATAGCCTAAGGACTCGGAATCTAGTGTGCTATACACTATGCGCCGCCTATTCCTAGGTATGCTTTGGACTATGCGCCGCCTATGCTATGGCATTTGAGATACTGAGACCAAATGCCATAGACTATGCGGCGCATATGTCTAGAAATGCCATAGACTATGCGGCGCATATGTCCCATTATGCCATGGACAATGCGCCGCATATGTCATTGATATGCCGAGAGATATGCGCCGCATATGTGGTGATTTTGTCCCCAAATCCGATTGTAAATGGGTCATAACCTGACCCATACTCTTCCTATATAAAGGGGACTTGGTTTTATAATACAACCACATTAGAAACAACCCTAAAGGCGCCGCATAACACTCCAAATCCTCTCAAAATTTTCTTCCTTTGTTCTTCCAATTCACAACAACTTCTCCACAATCTTCAAGCAAGTAAGTACTCTCTTATTCTTCATCTATTTATCGTAAGTACTACGTTGATATGCTTATTATATTTTGCTAAATCATGTGAGATTGGTGGTGATGTTCATGTGTTTGGATAATTGTTACAAGATCATGTGATTGAATATATACGTAGGGAATTCTTGACTTGTTTCTGACTTGAATTTTGTTTCGATAGCATTGTTATGATAATTGCTGAATTGATATGGCTATGAATATTGCTTAAGATTGTTGGTTGGATGCTTACATGATAGACTATCCCGGCCATCGGGATAAGGTTATAGTGCCCATCGACTTAGGAGGTTGTGCTTGTTGTAAGAATAATAATTCCATGTGGTAACCCCTAGGTTGTAGTATTGCTATATCCACCATGAAAGTAGTCCAATGGCTGTAAATAAGTGATGTAATGCTGATTTTCTTGTCAGAATACAATCCTAAAACGGATGTCGACGAAATCTGAGTACTCGACCACTTTCACTTCACTGATTTGTGTTAACAAGATTAAGTGTGGGGTGGTACCCCTAGTGCCTGCATATAGATTGTATAAAGTGAGATTGTGCTACAACTAACATTATTTCTAGTCTCAGGTACAATGGCACCTAAAGCAAAGCAAGGCAAGGAGAAGGCTACCACGTCCCGAAAGGACAAGAAGAGAAGTCGAAAAGACCAAGGAGAATCATCTTCAGCACACCTACCACGCAGAATGTTCGGAATAAAATGGGTTCTTGAGGAAGAAGCCAAAGCATGGTACAACAGCAACAAAGAAAAGAAATATGTGCACGTCGACTTAATCAACAAGGAGACCTTAGCAAAGAAGGAGCCGCAAATGTTGGCTAAAATAATGGCTTTGAAGCTAGATTTCATCTTCCGCGACATGGGAGAGTGTAATCATGACTTAACAAGAGAGTTTTATACCAACTGGTCGCCGAACACAACAGGCAATGAAGTAAAAATTCGGGGCCAAGTGTTACAGCTTACAGCGGAATGGATCAACTCTTTTCTTGGCCTACCTTCGGTCGACCCTGCACCATACAAAGAGCTGTACAGCAGGCCTCCTTATAGAGCAATAAGACACACGCTTTGTGGAAGCAGATCGATGGCAAGATGGGGCAGACATAAGGAAACAGGCCGTCACAACACCTTCCCCTATGCTCCACTAAATAGGGAAACACGAATCTGGATGCGCATTGTCAACTCATGCCTTATTCCTGGGACGCAATACACCAAGATATCGAGAGATAGAGTGTGTTTGGTTTATGCATTGATGACGAATGTCCCTATCAACTTTGGGGCAATCATTCGATCCACCATGAGGAAGGCCAGACTCCACCGAAGGTCCCATTTCACATTCGGCAATTTGTTGACAGCAATGTTGCGGAAGGAGGATATAGAAGAGGAACCAGCTGACCGTAAACTCCCACATAATCCAAAGAAGGTTGACCTCACAAAGGTCAAAGATGCTGAAACAACGCATGGAGTCAACCTTACTACTGCGGAGAGACATGCTCGTGACGAGAGTTTCTTCCGTCATCTCTATGGCATGACACGATTCACTATGATGAGTAGTGGACGTATTCCAACTGCTGAAGAGCTCCAACAGCTGGACCACGACTACCCAATGAACAGGCATGCCCGGGATATGTGTGGAGTGGGCGTATATTTTGAGGAACCTCTTGACGATGACGTGCCAACTGATGATGATAGACGCTTGCCTGATTCTGATGATGAGGAGAACTCTGAAGATGATTCTTATGATAATTCAGACGAAGGGGGTATGACCCCCGACATTGATGAGGAGTCCGACTAAACCAGGTTCTTCGCATTTATTTTCCACTGAGGGCAGTGTCCCGTCTAAGTGTGGGGTGGCAGAATCTGCATGCTATACTTCTTTGTTTGCACCTATGTTTGTATGTTTGCTTGTTTACTTTGTTTTTTTAAGTCCATTTTTTGTTTTTTCTCGTTTGACGTTTTTTTTATTTTTTAGGAGTAAAATTTTTCTAGCTACGCATGAAATCATTTTGATAGGCAGCATGAGATTAGAACAAGAGTATGTGCTACAATTGTGACTATTGAGACATTTAGGCTCTAGTTGTGACTTATTATGTGATATTGTGTGACTCAATTCCTTCAATTGTTGGGTCGAGAGTCTATATTACTTCCAAGCAAGTCGACCATGTGCCTTGTGTGTGCGAGATAATAGTATATTCTATGTTTGTGGCTGATGCTAGAACTTGCCTGGTATGTATGCAAAGCGAAAATAAGGAGTGTAAGTTTAGGATATGATTTAGGTATTTCTTTGGCAACCTATACATGTATACCTTCAGTTTTACCTACCCATGTACGTCATCCTAGTTAAACCCTTTTGAGCCTTTAGCCTATTTCTTTGACAACCTTGTATGTAAACCTAATCCCATTTTTTTCAAGACCGTAATTTGATCCAAATTCCTAAGTGCTTTAAAGTGAAAAAGTCATGTGACAACATAAGAGGAAATTGGGTGAGTATGATGCTATAAATTGTAATGGTGCTTGAATGTGCTATGAAAAAGAAAGTGCTATCATAAGGGGTATGTTGTGAAAAGAAAAAGGAAAAGAAAGCTGAAAAGTAAATAGTGCTTGAAATTGAAAAACAAAATAGGAGAACAAGGGTGGTAGAATAAAAAAATGAAGAAAGGTTGAAAGAAAAAAAGTGTCAATGATACAAGGTGATGTATTAAAGCGCTTAGGAACCTAGTCACTATTCTTGGCCAAAATAGTCCTACCCGTCCCTTAGCCTACATTACAACCATCAAAAGACCTATTTGATCCTAATCTTAACATTCCGACATTTAGTGGAGTACTACATTAAGGGCAAGCCTATGGTTATTAGTTGCTACATATGAATTCTTTGTGAGAGTGAGAGCAAGGACATCTTGATACCCATGTTTGAAAAATATGCTATATGCATGAGTGATTATGGGTACTATATTGTGAGACACACATGGTTGATGAGTTTTGGATAGTTGTATATGATTCTATGTACCTTAACGTTTGCATGCGAGCTGATCACCATCACGAGTCTATGCTTGAGGTTAAATTGTTTCTACTTATAATCGGAAAAGCTACTCTTTGTTGATAATTGTTGTGCTTGTCTTGATAAATGTTTTGTGTTGTTGCTGTAAAAAACCTTAAGTCGATGCTTAGAAGGACATGATATGTTGTTCGAGGACGAACAAAGCTGCAAGTGTGGGGTGTTGATGATAGGCGAATTTACGCGCCTATATCAATATATTTTGCCCATATTTTAGCCTAGTTTTGAGAACTAATTATCTATTTCATGCACTTTTAGTCCTTTTTCCTATAAATGAGCTAACGAACATGATTAGTAAAGTTTCAGGTATAAATGATGCAAAATACAGCATTTTATGGCTTACTTGACGCAAAAGAAAGCTCACGAACGAGATGGAAAGGAGCTGGACGCCTAAAGGACCAAATCTGTTGCATGGAAACTCTGTCCCGGGCTAAAACAGCAATTCTGAAGACTTTGGGGACTTACAGACACAAAGCTGGATTTTTACAAAGATACATTAACCTAGTATAATTAGGTTATGTGTTTTACTATTCTATTTGGATTATGATATTGTAACCTTACCCTAGTACATTTGGGTCAAGGATTTCATTAGTATATTAGGATTTGGTTATTTATTTCATTAGCTTAGTAGGAGTAGGATAGGAGTATTATAAATACCCTATCATGCTAGAGATTTTTTATTCATCTTCCAACAATTAATTTTCTTCCATCCCTTTCATCTTCCACTACAATCACTTCTAATCTACTCTTCTATTCTTAAAATCCACAACAAGAGAATCGTTACTTGCTACGGAATCACCAAAACCACACGCCTAAACACCTACTTTTCACGCCATCCACCATGCAAAACGTGATGTCCTTCGCATTCATGGGTAACTAAACCTCTTAGTTGGGGTTATGGAAGCCGAATGAGTTACTATCTATAGCTGTGAGTTTGTGAGTTCAAGACATGTATATTGCTTATATCATTACGCTCTTCATCTTAATCTACATTCTTTGCGGTTGCAAACGCATAGAATAACGCCAGTCTAACATTTAACTTGTTCGAGAGAAAGGTTATTTGTCTGGAAAAGAGATAATGTCAAGGTAGTAGGACACCCTTTCCTATTAAAAAGCTAGTGCCGTAACTGGACTAACCTCTTGGAGAATTCGTACCGTTAGACACGCTTTAAGCTCGAGAGAGTTAAAGTGAAATAGTCCTTGTTTAGGTCGAGAGACGCTTGGATTTACCATCGACTACAATTCTCTATAAGCAATTGCATGTCAAGACTCTACAGACTCATAGCCAATAGAGACGTATACCTCAGAAGGTGGACATAACCCCAACGATTCAATTCTCATTGTTTACAACTTACGTGACAATCTTTCTCTTTTACTTTGCTATTTTCAGCTTTTATTTCATTACTTTGGTTACATATTACAATCCCCCCTTTTTACGAGACTTGCATCAAAAGTTTAGTAATTTTACTTACTTGTTGGCCGAGCTATTCCCTGTGGGATCGACACCCAACCCAGGTTGGGTTCTATATTTGCTAACGACCGCTTTACACTCAAACGAGAGCTGTAGATTAAGCGTTATCAGGCCTCTGTTCTCTTGTGTAGTCTGCCGGAACATACGGATTACGAGGGGCTTGTAAATTTGGCTGCCGCAGACGAAAACCTTATGGCGCAGGTGCCCGCCATTGTGGACGCTGAGGAGGTCGGGCATACGCTTGAGTATTAAGAACAGCAGGTTGAGGTGTATAATAATGTTGAGGAGGGCTGGGTTGTCCCTGTTGGACATGAACGTAAGGGGAGTTCCGTCCTCTTTGGGCATTGCCTGGTCCTGATGCCATCATGGACCCTTCCTCCTTCTTCTTCCGATTTCCGAAGCTACCTGATCCACTCTGAATGGCTTGTGTAGTGGCCCTGAGGGCGGTTTGGCTCATGATTTTTCCTGATTTGATGCCATTCTCCACCATTTCCCCAATTTTTATTGCTTCGGCGAAAGGTTTACCAACCGCGGATAGTAAATGATGAAAATAATTGGACTCTTGAGTTTGGAGAAAAACGTCAATCAATTCCTGGTCCTTCAATGGCGGCTTGACTCTAGATGCCTGTTCTCTCCATTTTATGGCAAACTCTCGAAAACTTTCAGACGGTTTTTTCTTCATATTAGCGAGAGAAGTGCGGTCAGGGATTATATCGAGATTGTATTGAAATTATTGTACAAAATCTTGATCCATATCATCCCAAACGTGCCAATGGGATATGTCTTGATCGATAAACAATTCGGAGGCTATTCCCATCAGACTTTCTCCGAAATAGCCCATAAGCAGCTCCTCTTTCCCTCCTGCTCCTCTGAGTTGATTGAAATACCTTTTTAAGTGGGCCACTGGGTCACCATGACCACTATATTTGTCAAATTTTGGGGTCTTGAACCCTATTGGCAAATGAACATTAGGGAACATACACAGGTCTTTGAAAGAGACGCTTTTGTGTCCTCCCAATCCTTGTATGTTTCTCATACTCTGCTCCAGACTCCTCACTTTTATAGCTATCTCTTCTCATTCTTCATTCATAATAGCCTTCTCAATCACGATATGAGACTCAGGCTAATAAGTGGGCTGAAATGAATTTACGGGTTTAAATGCCAATTCAGGAGGATAGACTTGATCATGATTTAGCTCGTTGATAGGCTTCTGCATTATTGATGGAGGATTTATATTAGTTGTCACGGCTGGAATAAAAAGCGGGTTGTTCGTGAATGATGGATTTAGAGGACGCATGGTGGATGTGCCAGCAGCGCTAGACACATTAGCGTATGGACCAAATCCAGGCGGATAAAGTGGATCATCGACTTGGGCTTGAGTAAAACTGGGATGATTTGCATCTGAAAAGCCAGGAATCGAGGAAGGCGGGGCTTGTCCATTCACCCAGGACTGATACATTTCCGCAATTTGTTGCTTCAATAACCTATTCTCCTCCAAAGATGTGAACTCTTGTGGAACTAACTGATCTCGACCTTCTTCATTGTCAGATTCTGTTCCATCTTTTCGAGTCATCTTCCTTTTTCCTTTATACCTTGTGTTGTACGGGTGAGAGGCCAGCTTAACCACAACCAACCACCTTATTCTCTCTTTCTTTGAAACAGAAACAAATATGTTAGGATTTAGAGATTTTAAAAATATTGATATATTTATAACTAACTCAAATATCATGCACCTAAGTAATTTTCTTCCTGAAGTGGACTTAGGAAAAACCCTCTTGTTTCATTCCGGCTTTGGTGAATTAATTTTTCATTATTTAGCGCCAACATCTTAAAATTGTTACTTGAAACTTGAATCTTGAAAAAAAAATATTTGATCGCACCTGCCGAGGGTTGTCTACATATCATGTTTTACATGAATCCAATCATCACGTAGTTCATGGATATATATATATTCAGAAATAAGGAGAATAAAAACTTGAAACAAATGCGAAATTTTCCATACATTTTCAATTGTTCTTAAAACAAAGCTTTAATGAAAGGAAACTAAAATTATCTAAAACTAGAACAGACTCAGAATACTGGAGAAATACTAAAAGAACCTATAAAGAAACTAACTCTAAGAAAACAAGGACTTTAACAATTATCATCAAGATGTCTTCCAAAGATGTCTTGCAACTTAATCCTCTCTCAGACTTGAGTAGATCCTGGATAATGCTTTTGGCAGATGTGGAGCGAGAGCACGCGCCTGACGTCCCAGATTTTCATCACCTTGGTGAATATACTTAGCATAAACATTAATCAAGGTTTCACTGAGCTGAAGTACCTCTCCCCTGGCCTCGATCATACTCTCATGGTAGTTTTGTACCCAATGCTGCATAGTGCGGATGGTATGCTTTAGTTCCCCTTCTTGTTCATGAAGGTCATCGATCTGATAGTGAAGCACTTGTCGTTCGGTCATCCACTGGTTCTTCTTGACTTCAACTTCCTTCTGAAAAGCCGTGAAGCGTCTTGCTATTTCTCTTTCCTGTTCCATGGAAGCTTTTAGCTGAGCTCGGAGCTTCGACTGTGTACTTGTCAGCAAGGCCTTCTCTTTCCCAAAATTGCTCGATTGCTGATCCATAGCACCGAAGAAAATATCCAGGTCTTCTTGTAGGGCATGCATGGCAACACGGTTCTCCCTCTCAATCTCCTTACAAACCGACCTAATTCTGGCCTCAAATTTTGCCTCATGGTGAACCAATTCTTCTCTAGCCCTTTCCAAATCATTATTTAAGATGTGCAGAGTAGACTGATATTTCTCTTCTACCTCTCGTCGAGACTTCTTAATTCTGACTTCAATCTCCGCTTCTCGATCCACTGGCTCTCTGGCTGACCTTTCTGGCATAGCTTTAGGAGGAGGCTGGTCATGAAACCATGGCAGATACCAATAGTCTACCTCACCCTTGTCGCGGTCTTCCACCATGTGATCGAAACCTGAAAGTACACATCCTCCCCAGATCTTAAGTATCTCAGTCTTCCTTAGAGGGATGTCAGGGAGGAATTCGTACATGAACTCTTTCATATCCTCGACTGGCGGTATATGCTGACGTCGACCGAATTGTCGCATGACTCTTAGTGGCACATAGGGCTGAACACCTCGGAGACCCATTAAGACGATGAAGGGTCGGAAAGTAGACATATATATCACCTCTTTTGAGGGGAACCAATGATAATTCCACACTATGTTGTCCGTCGTCAACCCCTCCAAGTACTCCTTCCAAGCTCTTATTCCTTCGGGAAAGTTTTGGTCCTCCATCCTCTTCTCATGGCCCTTGATATAATCATTCCACTCGACTCGAAAATCCACGACAAATGGATGGTAACGAATATGCTCGAGCATCCATAGCTGCAATAGAATGTTACATCCTTCAAAATAGTCCGCCCTATTTTTGCACATTGTCAGGGCCCGATAAATGTCTTCTAAAATCATGGGCACGAGGGTTACCTTAGGATTCTTCTTGAAAGCGGTAATAAACGCAGCTAGATTGGTGCTGATTTTTCCTCCTCTCTTTGGAAATACCATGATTCCCAAAAAAAGCCACTATGAACGCTTCGGAACCATGCTTTTTCCAGGTTTGGTAGCATCCCCCGTTGTTAAGTTCTGATTTAAACAGCTCGAATCTCCTTTCCTGGCCATATCTTTCGTACAAAAATTCTAGACGAACCCATCCATTTTCTAGGCAGCCTCCTATGTTCTTCTTTTTTATGTGCAATAGCTCGAAAAATCTTTCGGAAGTGACATGCTTCGGTATCATGGGTTCTCCTCGGTGAAGGTTCTTTCCTTTTCCAATAAATGCTCCTGTTTCCTCCAGTGTGGGAGTAAGCTCAAAGTCGGAGAATCGAAATACGTTGTTTGAAGGATCCCAAAACTGTACCAAAGATTCTATCACGTCTCTTCGTGGTTCAACATTCAACAGGCTTCTTAAAAATCCCAAGTGTTTGTATACTTCTCCCTGTCCATAGTCAGTCATATTGTTATACCATATCCGCAATAGCTTTGGAACTTTATCTAACACCATAAAATGGGGTACTTCATCATCTCTCGGCCTCTTGTCACTCCTTCCGACTGAGTTCATATTGCCCTATAGGATAATGATGGCAAATAAGAATTCTATTTTAAACATCCTAAAGCAGGATAAAGATAATTTTTGAAAGAAGTTGACGGAACGACACGGAATAAGATTTCAAAATGAGCATGAGAAAATAATAACTGACAAAATAGGAAGTATCCAAGTCTTCTAGAACATCCTAGAGTAAAGACAATAATCTGATGATGTTATATCAGAAATAATTAAATTATTAAAACAAAATGGTGGACCAAATTATTTAATAAAATTTTAATTGTGTTTGACAAAAATGGGCTCTATGATATTCCTAATAAAGATTTTAAAACCAAATAAAATGGAGATAACGAGACCACGACGTTAAAACAACTTAATCTTTACAAAAAAAAAATTCTATGTAAAATATAAAAAAAATTATTTAACCCCCCTTTTTTTAGATCAATTAATTCACTTAAAAGCCGGTCAACATTCGATATGGAATTTCCTATAATGCAACAAGTAGCACATAAAATGCACATGACAGTCTCAAAAGGCGACACCTGACCTAGACGGCCCGACCCCTGGGTCGAGCCCTACTAAGTCAAAAATACATGTGGTACAAGTAAAACGCAGTCTATTAGGGATAGCCATGTCTGAGTTCCATTTATGTTAGGTTTAACCTGGTGGAGTTAGGTATCTAGACTGTCAATGAAACGAGCGGACAACTCGAGTCGGCAAGGGACAGCTTTACCGGTAGCAGGGCTTTCCGTCCTCACTGTTGGTCCCTTTCCGTCCTAAATCATGAGTGACTACAGAATCCTTCCCAGGAGCGTTGCCGCATCTCTGGTATCTCAAGCTCGGGAGCGTGTACTGCATCTCCGAATATATAGTATCTCAGAAGACTCAGATGGGTGTGCGAGAGAAAGACAGTTTATATTGCAATTCAAATAATATCAAAGCGATAAACATGTAGGCAAAGAACATATTTAGGCCAACAATATACAATATCAAAATTAAATAAAGCCAATTAAGTCAATATAAAAGCTCGAATTCTAGTGGGGTTTCCCCAGCAGAGTCGCCATCTGTCACACCCCGTTTTTTTCACCGCATCCGACCCCGCTAGGGAGTTGGTTTTAGAGAAAATGGATTTTTCCAATTAAAGTGACGTTTTGAAAAGGGATTATTTGGTTTACACAGTCGCCACTTGGAATTGAGTTCGGGTGTTCCAAGTCACCTTATTGAATCCCTATTCAAAAGAAAATGACTCTTTAATTTTTATTTTTTTATTTTTTTTTTGGTCTGCGAACTAGAAATCCGGATAAGGAATTCTGTTGACCGAGAGGAAGGTGTTAGGCACCCCTCGAGTCCCGTGGTTCTAGCACGGTCGCTTTAATGACTTACGCCTGGCTTAAATTAAAATTTTTTTGGATATATAATATTTGTTGGCCCTAGAGATGCTTGCATCCCGCCTTTATTTTTTTTTTTTAATATATTTAAAACTGTATTGATGTGTGGCTTACCGATAGTAATACTTTTCGGCCTTACCACGAGTTTTGATATATTTCTCGCGCCTTTGTGGCATTTATGAATCACTCTCATTTTTACCAAGCCTAAGCAAGGTTTTAACATGTAAAAAAAATTATCCATCCCGATTAGATCGGCTTTAAAAAGATATGTTAATTTTATTATAACGATGGTTGGTAGCAGGGCTTTCCAACTTCATCGTTAACTTCTCTTGTAAGTTTAACCTTAATTATTTGGAGGTTAAGAACCTAACCCATTAATTTACAAGTTCACTCCCTCACAGTTGTTTTTTTTTTTCTCTTTTCTTTTCTATGCGATGGGGTTCAGAATAAATTCGCATCCCATCTCGCTCCCTTACAACTAAGATTCCTACTCTTACTTTTCTTAATTACAATGGATCTTAAATAAATCTGTTATCCTCTTATTTTACCTCACCTAACTCTTTTATACCGAACTAGTATTAAGTACGATAATATTACACTAAGAAAATTTATTAAGTAAAATGATTTAATCATGTTACAATCTAAAAACAAATAAAATTAGATATTAATATATGGTTGTTCACGTGAAGAGATACTAAAAGAATGTGCCACTCCTAACGGGACACATATCATCCATGACTACAGTTTCTCTTATGTTTAACAATTTTCATTAAATTAGAATTCCATTATGCCCTTTTATTTCATCAGCCTATATGTAAACCACAACGTTAAATAAATCGTTTTGATAAACAAAATTCAACCATCCATCCTTAATATATAATATACAAATTTGTTTGCTATTTCATGTACAACAGTTTCTAAGATGTTCACCGATAGCGACTTTCTTTTCCTTAAAGTGGCGATTTCGTTTCATGTTTAATTCCTTTTTTTAAAGAAAAATAAATAAATAAATCTTTTATGTGTATTAATTTTTAAATTATTCATGTTCCTTCACCAACATCTATAATTGGTCAAATTAAGCAATAAAAGATTACAACAACTCAAGCAAACAATGTTAGTGTCAATATAATCCTAAATTTCCACTTCCTATATTACTCAGATAGCCAAATACGGATATCACATTAATAATAGTAATAATAAAAAAACATTTAAAATTTTAAAAAAATGAATGGATCTTTGAGCACGTTATTATACCAAACACTTTGCTTTAAATTTTATCAATATAAACATAGAAAAATACTTCATATTGAGACATCATGTGTAACAAATGAGCCAACTTCATAACGTGGGAATCAAGTGTATATAATCATTATAGTACATTACACAGAGAAAGGTTCAGGATTACCTCTTATGAAAATAATTCCTAACAACAACAAGAAGAAGCCTCGAACTTAAACCGTGAACAACTCAAAGTCTTTGAATGTAAGAAATTTTTGGTTGTTGTATTCCGTTTTGTTGTCCGTCCCGTTTCCACAGGTGGGAGGAAGTTATTTTTTTTTCTCTGTTTTTTTGATTTGCTTTGGTTTTCTGGTTTTTCTTTTTTGTTGCCTTCCCTGATCCCCCCCTTTAGTGCATGTGTGTTATATAGTGTATGTGTAGTGTGTTATGTTTGTGTCGTGTGTGTGTGGGTTTGTGGGGGAGGTAATGGGATAGGAGTGGGATTTGTGGGTGGTTTGGGTAGTTTAGGATTTTTTATTTTTTATTTTTTATTTTTTTAATTAATTTTTTAAATAAAATAAAAATAATAAAATCTATTTAAAACTAACAAAACACAAGATAAGTTAATTAGCTAGTCTTAGGAATATGGTTAAGAAATATTAATATCACAACATTCTTTATTAAAAATTGAAAGAAGAAAACAAATATAATTTAATTTTTTTAAAAAAAAATAAATAAACAAATAAAAAATAAAATAAAAACTTATTTAAAATGTGACTTTATTTTTGTAGTTTTCAAAATTTTTAACGAACCTCAAAATAAGATAAATTTAAAATGCCTAAAAATAAAAATAAAAAATAAAATAAAATAAAAATTAATTGAATATTAAAATAGTATAAAAATATTAGGTTTGGGTCAAAAATTAGGTGTTTACATTTTACTGTTCACTACTATTCATGATTCGATCGGAATGTTCATAACTCGTCGCTCGGGTGTCCGTTTTAGATGATCCATATATCGTTGGAAAGATTATTTTATACTATACACAATGCTGGGTCATAATCTAAGACATTTCGCATGAAAAATTTATAATTCATTCTAGAAAATAGAACCTAACATATTTACGCACAAAATTTTAACAAAAAATTTCTCGGGGTATTACAGTTCTGTTCATCCTTTCAGCAACTCCATTCTGCCTTACCTTCCCGGGAACTGTCCTCATCAATATGATTCCCTCAGCTGCACAGAATTGTTTAAATTCTGACTTGTCATATTCTCCTCCATTATCAAACCTCACGCATTTGATTTTCAAGCTAGTCTGATTTTCAACTTCAACTTTGTACCTCTTGAAAGTAGCAAACACATCTGACTTATGTTTCAAGAAGTAAACCCATACCTTCCTGTTGAAATCATTAAAGAAGGTGACATAGAATCTGGATCCACCAAGGGATGAAACAGAAGATGGTCCCCAAACGTCTATATAGACCATTTCCAGTCGTACTTTCTTCATCTCTCTCCCAATTTTTATGAAGCTTATTCGTTTCTATTTACCCATAACACAACTCTCACAAAGATCCATATCAACAGATTTCAACCCCTCTAAAGCTCCTTTTTCATCCAATATTTTCATTCTTTTTGCACTCATGTGTCCAAGTATGTTGTGCCACAGACATGAACCGGAAGCACCCTCAGTAACAGTAGCCATATTTATACACCCTGCAGTGGTGTACAAAGTTCCAGATTTTGTGCTACGTGCTACAACCATAGCACCCTTCACAATCTTCCACGAACCTTTCCCAAAATCTATTGCGTAGCCTGTGCTATCTAATTCACCAACAGAGATCAGATTCTTTTTGAGACCAGGAATATATCTGACATCCTCCCATGTCCACTGATTTCCTGTTGGAGTTTGCAAACAACCCTCTTTTCTTCAATCGCCAACGGCTTATTGTCAGCAAGATACACCTTTCCAAAGTTTCCAAACTTGAAGGTTTGGAACAATTCCTTGCTGGGAGATGAATGAAAAGATGCACCAGAATCCAATATCCAAGATTCAATCGGGCTATCCACACTAAGGATTCAAGCATCCACAATGTCTTCTGCTGAATTAACAGAATCATTATCATCTCCAGATTTCTGATTCTTCTTCTTCTTGGGTTTCTGCACTCTATTCGAAAGTGTCCTTTCTCTTCACAATTCCAACATGTCACATTGGATTTTTGTGGAGATTTTCCACGATTCTTTAATTTTAATCTGCCATGTGTATGCTAACCCCTCGATTGTTCTCTCCCCCTTCGGTCAAAAATTGATAGCACTACCAGATGAATCCCCAATTTATCATTTATGAATGCTTTCTCTAAGAACAACATCTCAGATTTCATCAAACTTCAGTTTCTTAGATCCACAGGAACTGCTAATCGCAGCAAAAACAGTATCCCAAGACTTGGGCAGAGATGACATCAAAATCAGTGCTTTAATTTTATCTTTGAAATTAATGTCCACAGAACACAATTGACTAACAATCATATTGAACTCATTTATATGATTAGCAACAGATCTATTCTTAGGCATCTATAAATTGAACAATCTACGCATCAAATATACCTTGTTCATTGCAAATGGGTTTTCGTACATATTTGATAGTGCCTTCACCAGATCAGATGTGATTTTCTCCTTGACGATGTTGAATGCCACGTTTCTCAATAAAGTTAACTAGATCAGCCCTAGAGCCTGCCGATCCTTGAGTTTCCAATCCTCCTCTTTCATGGACTCTGGCTTCACCCCGGTCAAGGGTTCATGAAGATCTTTCTGGTACAGATAGTCTTCGATCGGCATCTTCCAGAAATTGAAATCAAATCCATCAAACTTCTCAATTCCAAACTTTGATCCTTCCATCTTCAGTGATCGTGATGAATCTCCCAAGCTTTGATACCAGTTGTTAGGTTCGATTGGCATTTCACATACACTAAAACTATGGAGAGGATGAAGAAAACTAAAGAGAGCTTCAGTGATCATGATGAATCTACCGAGCTTTGATAGTAGTTGTTAGGTTCGATTAGCAGTTCACACACACTAAAACTATGGAGAGGATGAAGAAAACTAGAGAGAGTTCTTTAGGAGAGAGAGAGAATTAATTTCGTGGTAACACTCGTGGGTAACCTCCACGGTGGATGGGATATTTATATTAATGACTCGGAGTATGTACAATTACACAGAGAAATGAGACTAAAAGGTACAACTTAAAATGAGAATAAAAGGTTGAACCGCGTGAACATTAATATATAACAGTACATCACATATTAATCAGGCTCCACAACCTAACACTTGAAACTAAAGATCCAGCAACAGAGTTGCTCAAACTCAACTGTACCAATAGAGTTGAACCCTCATCAAGGAGGGTAGCGAAGCTTAAGCAAGTTCCATTCTACTAGGCCAAGAGTTTTCAACAAATATTTTCAATAGATTTTATAGATTTCTCAATATAAATCCAGGATAACTAAAAGTTAGTGGGTTCTGGGGAACCGCTTCTACCACCCTAGATCCGCCCATGGAGACGAGCCAGGTATAGGTCGAAGGGGGTTCACGGAAAAATTGTTTTGCTTATACATGAAAAAATTTTATTTTTATATATATAAAGTAGATGTTGGACCTCATTTGACTTCCATGTGTATTATATTTTTCATGTTTTAAATCCCCAAGTAAAAAAATATCGATTTCGCCACTCACCCCGTCAAAACCTCTGATCTAAGTCACAAATCTCTAAACCTAGTCCACTTGAACTAGGCCCCATTGATACATCCCATTTGACAGTATATGACTATCATTAATGCATATAAGATATAATTCCAATAGTTTAACTTGAACTTACTTTTGTTTCTAGTAGAAGTTGACAGCACGAGATACAACAAACAAGAAAAATGTCGTATCATTTCACTAATGTACAATAGATACAAGTCCAACGTATTTGATTGATTGAGTCAGGTCATTTAGATTCTTCATGATCTCAAATTGACCTTTATATTAACTTGATACATGTCATATCCAGGGGCGGTGCCAGCCTTTGGCATGGGGTTCACCGAACCCCATAGGCGGAAAATAGTATTATTTGTACATCATTAAAATTATGTTTTATATCTATATAATAAATGTCGAACCCCCTTGATTAATTTTTCATCAAATTTTGAATCTCCTTTATGTAAATTTTGGCTCTGCCTTAACTTGATTAACTTTATTATTATTGTTCCATTGCCCTTGGATTTGTTTGGTACATTACAAGAGTTTGGACCTTCAAAAGTTGACCTTGTAGGAGTTAGTCCACAATAACCAATTTTGGACCTTTATTATTCAAGACATGGTCGAGTTTATAAATTTTCTAAGTTTACCCACCTGATAATTAATTTGAGACACCAAATAACAACATTCAAGGGATTTTAATCAGAAACGCACTGTTATACGTCAATAATGAAAACAAAGTGGAGGAGCATGAAAATTTGCTACCAAGTGGAATTCGTACGATCTCGTGCGTAAAATTAATAAGATAGACTTATTTAATTTATAAAACCCAAATTAATTATTCAACCTAATAAAGTTAGATCTTAATGTGAATCCACATATTTGGATCGGAAGAGAATTAATGTGAACTTGTTCCAATACATTACGAATTCAAGAATCCAAGCGAAATTTTGTGTATTTATATTTACTAAAAATTACATAAAGCCACAACTTAAGTATCATTTACTACACAAAATCCCAATTCTCAAAACATATTACAAAAATCTCACTTTTTCAATTTCTCTTTCTAAAAGTACATATACATTACATCACTATTATCTGTTTATAGATTTCACTCCTCGAAGATGCCTACAATCAAGGAACAACTTTCTATGAGTTATCAATTTTGAATTCTCAATCATATTTGATTCAATCTCTTCTTTAATGACATTATATTTTTAGAAACTCCATTAATAACATTCTTAAATTTAAAATTGAAAGTTAGTAAGATTTTTTTTTATACTTTATCAAATCAAGATTTTGACTGAATAATATATATATATATATATATATATATATATATATATATATATATATATATATATATATGAATTGTTGTGTGTATAAACTAAATTGTTGAAATATAAAAATTGTTGTGTATATGTATTGAATTGTTGGGATAAAGAAATTGTTGTGTATATGAACTGAAAATTTCAGGGTAAACAATATACAAAACACTTTGCTATGTATAAATTTATATATACGTAGAAAATACTTTCATCGTTAATTAGCAACAATACAAACTGAACGTATGTATATGTTTACATATACATAGAATTTATGAATGTATATATATATATATATATATATATATATATATATATATATATATATATATATATATATATATATTATAAGGAAGGTTAATTACTAAATTTTTGTCGGAATTAACATGCGCTAATGAACGCATGGTAACATACATGAATGAATGATAAATTCATATAGAATACACATTAGCAACCAAAAATCATATATATATACATAACTAAATATTATAATATACATAAGTTTTACAAGTAATTATTTTGTCAGTTCAATTGTTTGTTAACTTTCGATAATGAACATGAATTTTCATAACAACATTTTGTAGTTTGACAAATGCATAATAGATATGTATATAAATACATATTAACACCAGTTTCAATAGTAAATTATGTAGACGGTATTATACTTTGGTTATACATTGAATACACTTATTAACACAACAGTATGACCTAAATTCTTTCACATGTTTTGACTTCTAGACGGCAATAGCGCGAGAACAAGGAATCTCGTCTTTTTAAAACCTCCCACAGATGTATGATCCACTTTCAAGGTCGATGATGTATCTTCTTCCAAAATCATAAACTGAGTAGATTCTATATATACATAGGATTACTATGTAGATTTTGTATGTTTATTGTGTTTTGCACATAATTTATCAATTTTTTTGTATCCGTGTATATATCTACATATACATAGGATTACTGTCTCACATAAATCTGCTATCAATTTTTTGAATGCTTGTATGTGTCTACATATATATAGAATTACTGTCTCACATAAATCTGTTATCAATTTTTTGAATGGTTGTATATGTCTACATATACATAGGATTACTGTCTCACATAAATCTGTTATACAATACACAATGAATGTATATTTAATATTACAATCAGTTACTTCATATGAATACGCAATTTCAGTTTTTTATGACTTTATCTTACAACTTCAATCCATAAATACTTAAAGTTCCCATAAAACTGTATATAACATAATTATCAGAACATGAAAACAAATTAGGATTTACAAACATGAAACTTAAGTGGACAAATGAGATTAGTTACTGCATTCTTGAGAAAGCTTTGCATGAATAGCAGTTCGTTCTTCAGTTTTTCAAACTGTTGCCTGTATTGACTTAGAAACCTGCTTTCCTCAGTTAGAACTTTCAGAAGTTTCTCCAAGAATATAGTTACCACTGCATCCACCATTTCTTCTACGTCAATTTCAAAAATGCAGCACAATGAAATTGGATCACCTGATAAAATCAAAGAAATAAATTATTCTATTTCGGATCTTCATTGACCAGAGTACCTCAAAAGAATAGCAAAATTCATCTTCTTTAATTCGAAATAAATTTTTTTCTTCTGAAAAAAACCAAAAACATAACTTAAATTGTATTTGATTTATGTTTTTCCGTAAGAATTTAGTTTTATGTATTTGTGGTTTTCAAATTTTGAAATTCAATTGTTGTTACATGATTTAAGGGATGTGTAATTTACTTATTTAATTAGTTGCGTTAATTACATCCTTAATTGTAGGATATCCGGTATTTCCTTTTTTGAAGAACATTAATAGATTCGAATGTACATACGTTGTGTTGTATATGTCGGCTGATGGATGTATATTAATAGGGAGAGACAGTAAACTAATTAAAATGTAGGAGGGAGTGTAATTAGTTCTAAAAGGTTGGAATTTATGTTATTTATACTTATATTTAATCATAATATGAGGTTATCTAAAGTTGCATTTTCTAACAATGTTTTTTTCCCATTGAATTATATATTGAATTTTGTAAATGATTGCAAATATAAGAAGACAATCTCATTTTGTATGTAATGACATAAAAAGGGATACTTGCTTAAATAGTCCTGACTGAATTAAAGAAAGAATCTTCTCTATAGGTTGTAATATTCTTATCGAGTGTTTCCGACAAATCACGTAAATTTATTACGTACTCTTAAGTGATTTAATGAGATACATAACAATATTAATGTATGTTAGTCATTATGTTAAAAATCTATGTGCAAATACAATTCATATATTTATTAGCTATGTATATGTAGGTTTTTACCTATTGATTATACAATATTATATTGTTATTCAGGGGTGTAGCCTAGTGGTCAATGACGTGGGTTCTCAACAAGGACAAAAATCACTCCTAGCCTTAATGAACAAAATTATCTAGTATTTAGTCGAGGTGCCCGAAAACTAACCCTGACGGTGGTGTTATAAAAAAAACATTATATGATTTCCCTTAGCCCTTTCTTTTCTTTAACTAATTAAGTTTTCAAAAGCAGATAAGATTTGAGCCCAAATCTATTAAGGAAAGTTACAGGAAAAGGAAATAAACCGGCATTTGAGTTAAACCTGATCCAAATTGAATTGGGAATACTACTCTTCAAAAAACCTCCTATTTATACTTAGTGGCAAACTGAATTTGTATCCTCATTACTCTATTTTCTGCTCAAACTCAAAGAACTTTGTTCCTTTTTTTCTTGATCAAAGAAACAATGAGTACTCATCCGTCTTTACTAAATTATTATTATGGCAGTCATCAACTACAACAACCATGCTATAATCAACATATCATGAATTATTTGTCATTTGGGGGTAGTGGTTCTTCTTATACAGCAGGTGATCATGACTACTTTGCTAGGCAATTTCAAAATCAATATTATCAAACTCTTATTTTTCAACCTCCTCTGTCATCCTACTATTCAGTTGATATAGTCTTACGGTCACTTGTTAATACTCCATACGGCCTAATTTGGATCTATCATGTGTCATATTATGAACAGATCATTGATGATGTCTATGTCGTAAATCATGTGAACGAGTTGATCCAAACTAATGGAATGTTATAGAATATCAACTACATTACTGGTCAGCTGACTGATCAGGAGAGAAATTCAAACGCTGAATTTGATTCTCTATATGCCATTGTATTTCATATTTTAGATGACATGTATGATCATGATCATGTGGAGAAAGAGGATTCGGACAACAACGGTTTGTTGAAGTATTTGAAAATAAGAGCTCATCATGCTCCTGCTAAAGATGGAGTCAATCCCAAAGTAGTTGGAGAATCAGAAATTTGTGCTATATACCAATCTAATTATGAAGACGAAGAGAATATAGGAACATTGCAGTGTGGACACGAGTATCATATGAATTACATCAAACAGTGGTTGTTGAAGAAGAAAAATTATCCCATGTGTAGAGCTTCAGTTTTGCCTTCACGAGAATAGAGATTATAGAGAGAGAGAGAGAGAGGCATTTATTCAATGGCGCGCACTTGATATATATAAAGATCATTTTATTTTTGTTCAATTTGAGAATTGTTTCTTTTAGTTTGTAAAGCTAAAGCAAGTCCTTAGTAATTTGTATTTGGTGAAACTCATGTCATTAAACTTGATATTACATAAATAAATTATTTTAAATTGTGTATGATTTACATTATCTAATTATACATTCAAATTAGCTAGATTTTTCTTTTGTGTTCTTCTTAAACATTGTAAAATCAGCAACTAAATATATACATTAGATGCTCTAACATACTCATGATCATAAACATAATTGATTTTTGATGCTCGTCCAGTTAATCACTGTAGTAATTTATTTCATTGATATTTTTCTTTTAACGATTAGGGTGTGCAAATATAATTCTATAAGATAATATGGAATGAAAACAATGTTATTGGTATCAAGTTATTGGGTTAATGATTTTCTATTTTTTTATTGGGTAATAGGTTAGATTTCCGATTTCAAGATTTTAGTTAATGGTTAAACTCATAATCCAATAAGATTATATTAAAATTATATTTTTATCCGTAATTATATAATATTAACTTTAAATTTTAAATGCATACCATATTATTTTTTGCATTCAAAGGTGTCTTAGTGCTGTTGATTTCTTTCTAAAGTCATTGGCTTGGTGGGGTTCTACCCATCAGTAGCTTACTATGAGCTAGGCCTTATTTTTCTTTTTGAGAGACTGCTACCATTGCTACTGAATTCAAATTTGCTACTTATTAATCAGAAATAAAATAATTTTGTCTTAGCAATTATAACATATTTTGGAGTTGTTTCTACTTGTAATTTGAGTAGACTTTTATGTGTGAAGATATATAGTTCACATACGAACGGATAAAAATAAAAGAAAGAAAAAAAATTAGATGAACACTTTCTTATCAATTAAACCGACAACAATTAAGTATCAAAAATTGATTAACCGAAAGTTGATTACAAAAATATCTTATTGGTTAATACATCAAATTAATACTAGATACATAAGACATTGGTAGAATGTCCTCTTAAATCGAAGTGGGAGAAATTTACTAGGATAAGAATTGATTTATCATGACTCTTCTTTAAAACTCACCATCATGAGAAAATTCAAGACGTGTCTTAGTCCATGATCTCCCTCTTAGATCAAAGGTCACTATCCTAGACTTGCGGACATATCCTCTCATTAAATCTTCAAGTACAACACTCAGTATAATGGGGTATCACCATACATATGAACCCTAAACTCCCCCCGATAACTATAACATGAGGACACTAAGTTCTTTCTAGGATATCCCTTCCAAATATACTAATCCTAATTTTTGTTAGGTTCCATCATCATTACCCTATAACTCACACTCTCATAACCATGACTGGTCTGAATGACTTGATCCAGACTAGTGGAATGTTACACAATATCAACTACATGACTGGTCAACTAACTCATCAGGAAAGAAATTCAAATGTTGAATTTGATTCCCTGTATGCCACTGTATTTCATAATTTGGATGACATATATGATCCTAATCATGAGGAGAGAAAGGGTGTGGACGAGAGATATGTGTTAAAGTATTTGAAAATAAGAGCTCATCATGCTCCTTCTAAAGATGGAGTCAATCCCGAAGTAGTTGGAGAATCAGAAATCTGAGCTATATGCCAATCTGAATATAAAGACGAAGAGACATTGCAGTGTGGACACGAGTATCATACGAATTGCATCAAACAGTGGTTGTTGAAGAAGAAAATTTTTTCCATGTGTATATCTTTAGTTTTGCCTTCACGAGAATAGAGATTGCAGAGAGAGTGGGGCATTTATTCAATGGCGTGTGCTTGATATGAAGATCATTTAATTTTTATCAATTTGAGAATTATTTCTTTTCATTTGTAAAGGTGAAGTAGGTCCTTGGTAATTTATATTTGTTGAAACTCATGTCATTAAACTTGATGTTACATAAAAAAATTATTTTAAATTGTGTATGATTTACATTATCTGATTGTACATACAAATTAGAAAGATTTTTTAATTCTTATTGATACTAACTAAGTTCTGAGTAAAGGACTATAAATGCTCAATTATATATGGTTTGTCAACCAATTGAACTCTCTTCACATTCTCTTGGATAAGCAACTTTTCGTACTCGAGGAGCTTCTCAATTGTCATCTTTGGTTTATCAAAAGTTGGCGATCTTTCGATAGAGTTCAATATTTTTTCCCAACCTGGTGATGTCCTATTGATCATCAGACATGTCCGAGAAAAAGCCTTTCTATCTGTCCTAATAAAATTAGATTTTAATATGAATCCACATATTTGGGCTGAAAGAGAATTAATGTGAACATGTTCCAATACATTACAAATTCAAGAATCCAAGCCAAATCTGTATATTTATATTTGATCATAATATGAGGTTATCTAAAGTTGCATTTTCTAAAAATGTAATTTTTCATTGAATCATATATTACATTTTGTAAATGATTACAAATGTTAGAAGACAATCTTGTTTTGGTTGTAAATATTCATATAGAGTGAATAGTCATGAGTGAATTAAAGAAAAGATATTCTCTATTGGTTGTAAATATTTATATAGAGTGTTATGACAAATAATGTAAATTTATCACACTTACGTGATTTAATGAGATAACAATATTAATGTATATTAATTAGTCATTGTCTTAAAAATCTATGTGCAAATACATGTCATACATTTATTAGCTATGTCTATAAACAGAGTACATGTAAGTTTTTACCTATAGAATACTATATTGTTATCTAGAGGTGTGACCTAGTGGTCAATGAAGTGGGTTCCCAACTTACAATAGTGCGACAATAAATGTCTAATGGTCCATATCTATGTTACTGTAGTGCCAAGCATGTGTTTATTTCAAGAATATAACTATCTCCACCCGAGAACGAGCGATATCCTTTTAAATCTATCTGAAAATAATTTTCATTCTGTATATGTTTTGCAATGATGATAAATAAAGCGCAAGGTCAAACAATTGTAAATATTGGATTGTATCGACCATAACATGGTTTCTCACATGGCGAATTGTACATCACATTTTCAAGAAGCATATTAATGGCAACAACAAAAATCTTGGTTATGGGAGAACAATTAGATTGAAAGACATAAACATACACAAGGAATATCATCTATAAGGAAATATTAGATGGGTGATATACGATTACAAACATGTTTGAAAGTAATCCAATCGAAATTAATATATAATTATTTGTATCTAATTAAACTTCAATTTGGTTAAAGTAATTAAATCGAAAGAAATATATAATTATATGTATCTAATTAAACTTCAATTTGGTTTTCACTAATACTTAAAAAAATACTAGATACATTTAAATGCATACTCAGGTAACCGTATATACAAGATGGTACAATATGTATCTTGGATGAAATAACATGTATCTATTGTAATGCTTATTTCAATAAAAGTTAAACAACAGAAGATACATATAAATGCATTTACAGTAGACCACTGATACAAGATAAAACAATATGTATCTATAAGCTTATAAACATGTATCTTTTGTTATGTTAATTTCAATAATACTTAATAAACACAAGATACATATAAAATCATAAACAAAGAATCAGATATCCAAGAAATTTTAAAACGTATCATACATGTCTAAATATATATCTCGGTCTAATATTCAACAGATCTGAACATGCAAATTCCTTTGATAACATAAACTTCTTTTTTCTTATCCTTCTCGGCATGTTTTTTCCACAATTTCTCCATAGTATGTGGATCGTTTCTATGCTTGGATCTATTTTCATCAAAACAACCAGATTCGTAGTCAAAACTAACAAGAACAAAGTTTACAACTTCTTCATATTGTTTGATACTGTCTAATTGATAGATTTTAAGACTAAAAGATGGTACCAAATCTCTATTCATTATGTAAATTCAAATAATATTGACTGAAAAAGACGAAAATCAAAGACTTAATTGAACAATGAAAGCGAAAAAACATAAATTGTAGAAAAACGGTATGAAAGAATTAATTTTTGATAGAAGTTGTAAAGTATGATAATAAGAAAGTGAATATAATTTTAGAGGGGAATTTATCTTAGTTCAAAAGTTTGAAATCAAATCAAAAAAATTGATGAAAACCACCACAAAAAATAAGGCGTAGAATGCGGATGCAACCGGAGCTAAAATTGGTAAAGTAGAAAACCGTAAAAGGAATTTTTAATATGTATCTTCACTTTTTCAAAATAAAGGTAAAAGTAGTAAATGCTGAGATATTTATAATTTTTTAAAAGTGAAGAGATTTTTAGTAGTTTTGAAACATTAGTTGTTGATTTATGAAAATTTTCCAATAAATTATATGGTTTTCCTTAGCCCTTTCTTTTCCTAACTAATTAAGTTTCCAAAAGCAGGTAAGATTTAAGCCCAAACCTATTAAGGAAAGTTATAGAAAAAGGAAATTAACCGTCATTTGAGTTAAACCTAATCCAAATTGAATTGGGAATACTACTCTTCAAACAAACTTCCTATTTATACTTAGTGGCAAACTAAATTTGTAGCCTCATTACTCTATTTTCTGCTCAAACTCAAATAACTTTGTTCCTTTATTTCTTGATCAAAGAAACAATGAGTACTCATCCCTCTTACTATAATCACTCTTTACCAAATTATTATTATGGTATTCATCAACAACAACAACCACGCTACAATCCACATATCGTGAATTATCTGTTGTTTGGGGGTAGTGGCTCTTCTTATACAGCAGGTGATCATGACTATTTTGCTCAAGAATTTTGGGATCAATATTATCAAAATCTTATTTTTCAACCTCCTCTGACATCCTACTATGCAGTGTATATAGTCTTACCGTCACTTGTTGATACTCCATACGGTCTAATTTGAATCTATCCTGTGCCATATTATGAACAGATCATTGATGATGTCTATGTTGTTAATCATCTGAATGAGTTGATCCAGACTAGTGAAATGTTAGACAATATCAACTACATGACTGGTCAGCTAACTCATCAGGAGAGAAATTTAGGCGTTGAATTTGATTCTTTGTATGCGTTGTATTTTTTTATTTTGGATGACATGTGTGATCGTGATCATGAGGATAGAAAGGGTGCGGACAATAGCGATGTGTTGAAGTATTTGAAAATAAGAACTCGTCATGTTGCTGCTAAAAATGGAGTCAATGTCAAAGTAGTTGGAGAATCATAAATCTGCGCTCTATGCCAATCTAAATATGAAGACAGAGAATATAGGGACACTGCAGTGTGGACACAAGTATCATATGAATTGCATCAAACAGTGGTTGTTGAAGAACAAAAATTGTCCCATGTGTAGAGCTTCAATTTTTCCTTCACAAAAATAGAGATATTGAGAGAGAGGCATTTACTCAATGGCCCGCACTTGATACGAAAATCATTTAATTTTTGTCAGTTTGAGAATTGTTTTTTCTCATTTGTAAAGGTGAAGTAGGTCCTTGGTAATTTGTATTTGTTGAAACTCATGTCATTAAACTTGATATTACATAAACAAGTCATTTTATATTGTGTATGCTTTACATTATCTGATTGTACATACAAATTAGAAAGATCTTTCTTTCTTGTTCTTCTTAAGCATTGTAAAATAAGCAACTAAAGATATAACATCTGATGCTCTAACGTACTCATGATCATAGACATAATCTGTATGTGATATCATTCTAGTTAGTCACTGTAATAGTTTGTTTCGTTGATATTTCTTCTAATGATTAGGGTGTGCAAAACTCAATTCATCAGCTAATATGTACTAAAAAAATATTATTGGATTAATTATTTTTAAATAATTTTATAATTTTTATGGGCTATCGGTTTGATTTCTGATTTCAAGGTTTTAGTTAATGGTTAAACCCATAACTAGGGGTGTTCATGGTCGGTTATTGATCAACACTATAACCAAATCAAGTTAGTCAGTTTTTAATATTTTTAAAACTAAACAAAATCAAAAGAAAAAAAATAACCATCGATTTGATTTTTGTCAGTTAGTTTGGTTTGGTTCAATTTTTATGGTTTATAACTTTAGATAACGTTAAAAGTTTGAACTTAATCAGTTCATCATTGATGAACTTACAGATTTAGAGAAGAAGAAGATGAAGAAGGAAGACGAACCTTGAGAATGAAAGATTGAGAGTAGTTTTATTATTGAATCATAATCTTATGTTTACATGAATGAGATACTACTCCTATTTATAGACTTATTTAGTTAGTTCATAGTTAACTAACTTGTGACTGATTATTCTTGACTACCTTCTCAACTAACGTAACTAACTTCTGAAACTTTCATAACAACAACAAAGTGGGTAGTACATGTAGAGTAATAGAAGCTAAGTAATATTTCTTCCATCAACACCCCGCCTCAAGTTAGGCGCTCTGAATATGTTCAGGTCTCCTAACTTGGAATGGAGATATTGATATTATGCTTTAGACAATCCTTTTGTAAGAAGATTAGCAAGCTGATCTATAGTGGATATGTAATGATCTTTGACTTTGCCTTGTTGGATTTTTCTCTAATGAAGTGACAGTTAATCTATATATGTTCTATTTTTTCATGAAACACTGGATTTGCAGCAATTTGTGATGTTGACTTGATTTCACTGAATATATCAACAAGTAGATCAACTTTGATATCCAATTCTGTTAGTAATCTAAGTAGCCAAGTGAGCTCAGACACAATACAAGCTAGGCTTCTATTTAGCTTCAGCAGAGCTTCTGGATATAGTAGTTTATATCTTAGATTTCCAAGACATGAGAGTCCCCTAGTTTGATTAGAAACCCTGTGACTGATCTTCTTGTGTGAGCACAAGTTGCCCAATCAACATCACAATATACAGTCACCTTCTGTATAGGTTTGCTCGACATGAGAACACCTTGTCCAGGTTCAGATTTGATGTTCTTTACAACTCTCAAAGCTACTTCCATATGAGATTTCTTAGGTTGTTGTAGATACTGACTTAGTGTTTGAACACTATAATTAATATCAGGTCTCGTAACTATTAGGTATAAGAGTTTTCCTATCAGTTTTTTATAGGAGCTTGCTTAAGTCAGTAGTGGATCCGTTCCTATATTGCGGCCTTAGTACTCAACATATTCCTTTGTAGTCAGTTTGATATTTTGTCTATAAGAGTAGCAATAGGTTTTGATCCTTCCAGTCCAAGATTAGATATTAGTTCAAGAGAGTACTTTTTAGATTCACCAGAATACCTTCTTTAGATCTGGCAAGTTCAATTCCAAGGAAGTATTTTAGTTCTCCAAGGTCCTTCATCTTGAACACTTTTTGCAGTGCCTGCTTTGTTTCTTCAATTTTCTTTAGATTATTTCCTGAAACTAACATAGCATCCACATAGATTAGTATCCATGCTCAGACCTTTTAATATAAAGAGAGTGACCATACTGGCCTTGTTTGAAGTTGAGCCTTAGTAATGCTTCAGATAGTTTGGCATTCCATTTCTTGGAGCCTGTTTTAACCCATACAGGGATTTAATGAGTCGGCAAATAGGTTTGTGACCTATTTTGTGCTCCCCTTAGCTCAAAAATCACTGTGGAAGTCCTATGTAGATCTCATCAGTGAGATCACCTTGCACTACAACAAGAGGCATCTACAGCTACAAAAACTAAGCTATGAATTTAGAAATCGTAGTTGTTAACTAGTAACAACTATAAAATTTTGGATTTCATAGCTATTTATAGTTCCTAAAATTTCTTAGCCATGAAAATTAAATTGGCAAAGCTAATTCTTCATTTTTGCTATGATTACTAGCAACCGTGACAATAATTACCTAAATAGCTACAACTTTATTGCTGCGGTAAAATTTTATAGCTAATCATAAGTTTTTGTCACGCGATATAAGTTATTGAAGCAATAGTAAGTGTTTTAGCCACAACAAAATATTTAAAATAGAATAATGCAGCTAAACGAATTTTCTTAGTTCAAGTCCTAAAAAATCATGGCAAGAGTAAAATGATATAGCCACATTTTTTTTGCTATAACATAGTTTCATAGCTAATTATAAATCTTTGTCGTGAATTGAAACTTATTTGTCGTAATAGTCACCTTTTAGCCATAATAAATTATTTAAAATTAACTATTGTGGCTAAATAAATATTTTATGCATCAAGTAAGGAAAAATTAGTGCAATAAGTTAAATGATATAGCCATAGAGTTTTTACTACCATAAAATTTTATAGCTAATTGTTAATTGTTGCAATGTGTTGAAACTTGTCGTAGCAATAGTGACCATTTAGACATGAAAAAGGTTATTTAAAATAAAGTATTATAGCTAATAAATATTTTGACTTTGAGTACCAAAAACCGTGGCAATATGTGGCTTAATTATAGTTATACTCTCTGTTTTAAAATAAATGGTGATTTTAGTTTGGACAAGCTCCTTAATAAAACTATTCATTCCTAAAAAATAAAGATGTTTTAATAACTTATCCTTGATAAATATCTTGAAGAGGATTAACTCTTTAATAATTTCTTAATTATGTAAAATTCTTTTTATTTAAAGTAGGATAAAACTGGAAGAACATCATTAATGTTTTCTTGATTATCTAAAATACCACTTATTTAGAAATAAAATAAAAAAATATTAAAATCACTTATTTGGAACAAGGGAAAAATTATTTATCATGGCGAAATGATTTAGCCTTAAATTTAATACTATTATAAAATTTTAATTAACTAATTATGTTCAATTTACAAAAAAATTTCACTTAGTCTTACTAAAGTTTAATCTCAATCAGGTTCTTCTAAAATTGTCATTTGACTCAAATTTGTTTCCCCAGAATAATATATTTTTCACTCTAATGTGATTGAAGATATTAATCAGTCGATTTAAATCAATTTTATAGATTATAAGTCGTAAATAAATAAATATTTGATTATATTTATTTCAATTAACTAATCATGCCAAATTTCATAAAAACTTCATCCCAACCTAATATATGTATTTAGAATTATTATTTGAATTTCGTATGATGTATTGAAGCAGTACTTTTAAAATTTTAATGTAATTAGAAGTGTTCATCTTTAAATTGGATTCAATTTTGTATGATCTTATTTATCAGTTTCAAATTTAATTTTATATCTATATCTATATCTATGATTTATAATATATTAAAAGTGAGAAAGTCTTAAAAATGTTGTTTAAACTTTTTGTCCTTCATTAAAAGTCTTTGTTTTATACAAAATCGTCTTTTTACCATTTTTTCTAATATTTTAGATTTGAAAATTAATTAAATATATTTATGGTAAAACCTTTCGTTATTAGAAGTCATCAAAATTAATGACACTAATACTTTTTCTATAGGTTAAAGAATTCTAAATCAACTAAATTTGATTTTAAAAAGATTTAAAAATCTAAAAATAAATATAAAAGCATTGGAATAAGAAAAATTTAAGAAGTACCAAATTTTAAAAAGTTTTAAATACGTAATAAAAATGTAATCAATGATTTTATAAAGATTCGGCTGTAAAAAAAAGGAAAGATTTTAATTATAAAAAAATAATCGTACCATAAATATGGTTCAAATTGATATGTCTCTCTCAGCATCTGGTAGCAAGGGAAAAAAGTACTTCATGACAAACACAAAAGTCATGATCTATCAACCACTTGAAAGTTCTAGTGGTAAAATATATATGTGCTTATGCTAAAATATATGTTTATGTTTATATTATTATATTAAAATATGAAGAATTTTTAAAAAGTGATTTGAACTTTTATACATTATTAAGAATCTCCACAATAGACAAAATTACTTAACTTTAAATAACCAAACGTTATACGTGTGAAGCACATGCTTACACTATAATATATATATTTATATTTACATTATTATATTAAAATGTGAAGGATCTTTGAAAAGAGATTTGAAATTTTTACACTTCATTAAAATATTTCACAATATATAGAATTATTTAATTTTAAATAATCAAACATAACACGTGCAAGACACATGCGGTTAAACTAGTATACACACGCACAAGAATCAATTAAATTTCAATTAAAAACATTATAATACAAAAAAGAAAAAAAAGGTAATATACATAATTATAACCTCAAACTTATCAACCGGCTTCTTAAACATATCAAGTAAATTTTATTTTTTTCCAACATATTATTTTGAATGTTAATTGTATTTTTTTAAAAAAGAAATATACAATTAATTTGTATGATCTTACTTCTAAATTTCAAATATAATGTTATATACACATAGATAGAATCAATCAAATTTCAATCAAAAAAATTATAATACGAAAAAGAAAAAAGGTAATATACATAATAATAACCTCAAACTTATCAACGAACTTCTTAAACATATCAAGGTAATTTTATTTTGTTGCAAAATATTATTTTGAATGTTAATTGTCCCTTTTTTTAAAAATAATAATAATAATAATAATAATAATAATAATAATAATAAATATACAATTAATTCTTGTTTAAAAGTTGTAAGGAAATTTTTCTATACTTGATATTTTATTATTTTAAGTAAGTGCATATTTTCCTATATTTAAGAACTTTTTTTTTTCAAAGAAAAAATAGGTATTCATAAAAACTTCAATAATGTAGATATATTATGTACATGTATATTTGAATTCACACGATACATGGACTTTAATAAGCAATCATAATATTTACAAATGTTATATGATTTTTTTTAAAATATTAAATTTCTACTTATTTATTTTATTTTATTTTTTAAAAACATTAGTTTGAATTATAGTACCTTGACGTTATCTATCCCCCTCACTGTAATTTTTTCATACATAATATTTAAATGAGTTTTTTTTAATTTAAGATTTTACCTTTAATTAGAATATTGTCAAATTTAATAAATATATGCAATATTAATAGACTACATATATAATTATTAAATACATCTGGGTTATTCTGTAATTAGTTATTCTTCAGTTCTCTATATATACAGCTGTAACCCCTTCAATATCAATAAGATCAATTATTATTAAATTATATCATGGTATCAAAGCTAGGGTTTCTTCTTCCGCCCAAACCCTAATCTCTCTTTTCCGACGTGTGTGCGCCGCCGCCACCGTCTACACCACGCCGCACGGCCTCCCTCCTCCGTCGTAGGTCGGCGCCATGGACAAGGTTGTTGATCCTCTGTCAAATTTACCGTCTGGAGTAAAATTACTGCTCAGGAATCTCCACAATCTCATCCCCGAAAAATTATCTGACAACAACTACCCGGCCTGGGCACTTAACGTCCGCACCGCCCTCGCAGCCAACTTGCGGCTCGGATGGATTGACGGTGCGGAGAAGCCGCCGCCCGAGACAGCCGAGTAGGACGGCGTCATGCTCCCAAATCCCGACTACCTTCCGTGGATGATCGTAGACACTCAGATCCGAGCCTGTCTTCTCGCAGTTATTAGCCCCTCTGTGCACAAACACGCCCGGGGTTTTCTCACATCGGCTTCACTTTGGGACGCACTAGCCACAAGGTACAACTCTGTATCCACGGCTCATATCTTTCAGTTGCGTGACAGATTGCATACTCTTCGGAAGGGAACGAAGACGATGACTCAATACCTTGATGATGTGGCCTCTATTCTGTCTGACCTAGATGCTGTGAACGAGATTATTCCTGAACGAGACGTGGTGAATTCCGTGCTACGTGGTCTTCCGTCTGGCTATTCCTCTCTCAAACAGCATATTCGTCTCTCACCTATCGAAATCACTCTGAATCAATTGTCTGGATGGCTTAATGCAGAAGAATTGAATCTAGACATGGAACACAAATTACTGCTCGGAGAAGCCAGTTCCACCCCTGGCGTCACGGCTCTTTACTCGGCTGGCAGCGGGGGCTCGGCCAGGGGTCGCGGTGATGATCGCCGTAACCAAGGGCGAGGCAGCGGCGGCGGTGACCGTCGGAACGCCGGGCAGCAAGGCAGAGGCGGGCCTCCACCGAGGGACGGCTTCCAGTCAGGCCGCGGACAGGGACGAGGAAACCAGCGGGGGCCCACACGAGATCTTTCGACGTGCCAAATTTGTGCTAAACGGGGACATTCTGCGGCTAATTGCTGGTATCGTTATGATGACTCGCAGAATGTAAATCGCCAGTCCGGTGGATTAAGGGCGATGCATGCGTCCACAAACGCTCAATCTGGCGATTGGTATCTAGACACAGGTGCTAACACCCATGTGACGTCGGATTATTCACAACTTCAAGCTCCTCATCCGTATCATGGCTCAGAAACTATTACAGTAGGCAATGGTCAATCCCTTCCCATCACAAACACCGGCTCTGGGTATGTCTATACCCCAAATGGTAAATTTCATCTCTCAACCCTTCACCACGTCCCTTCCCTCACATCCAATCTTTTATCTGTTTATCGCTTTACTAAAGATAATAACTGCATCCTCATTTTTAATGACACCAATTTCCAGATAGTGGACAATACCACGAACCGGGTGCGGTACACGGGCCGCTGTGAGCATGGGCTATACACTCTTCCATCCAGGTCTCCGTCTGTTGTGAGTCAAGCCATTCTCTCGTCCACCTGGCATCGCCGGCTTGGGCACCCATCATCCGCCATCACCAAATCCATTTTATCTTCCTTAGTTTTTAATTTTTCAGAGAAATTACATTGCGAGTCCTGTTCAGTGTCTAAATCTTGTCGTTTACCTTTTTCACTGTCTGAACACAAGGCCACTGCGCCATTTCAATTAATTCATTCTGATGTTTGGGGTCCAACCTCAGTTCCTTCTGTTCAAGGTTTTCGTTATTATATCTGTTTTGTTGATGATTACAGTAAATTCACTTGGCTTTATCCTCTGAAATTTAAATCCGAAGCTTATACTGTTTTTGTCAACTTTGACCGAATGGTTCAAAATCAATTTAATGCCAAAATCACAATTTTTCGAAGTGACAATGGCAAAGAATTTGTCAACAATGCATTTGGTGTTTTTCTTCAAAGTCTAGGGGCTCTTCATCACACTTTATGTCCATATACCCCAGAACAAAATGGCGTTGCTGAGCGCAAACACCGTCACCTAATAGAAACAGTTGTTGCGCTCCTCCATGATTCCACCTTACCCGTTTCCTTTTGGGTTGATGCCCTTGCTACTGCCAACTACCTCATAAATCGCATGCCTACTCACACTCTCTCCAACTCCACTCCATATGCCCGTCTCTACAATCATCCACCCGACTACATCCATCTCCGCCCGTTTGGGTGTCTGGTTTATCCCTGGTTGCGTCCACACACTCAACATAAACTTCAACCTCGGTCCACCCCTTGTGTCTTTCTAGGCTATCATCCCACTATCAAAGGTTACAAATGTTTCGATCCTGTATCTCAGAAAACATATGTTTCCCGTCATGTTCGTTTTGTGGAGGAACAATTTCCTTACACAAGTCTTTCCTTTACTCCATACTCCCCCAATCCACTTGGCATTGTGCCATTATTTCCATCCTTTTCACATGCTCATGCTCCGGCTCACTCGGCACCTAACCCGGTACCCCACTACACCACTACCCACTCGAACCACCCACCCACCTACCCGAACCCCCAAACCTCCCACCCGAACACCCAGCCGACTGCCACACAACCCACCACTTCCCTACATCATACTCCTAACACACATACAGCCACCCCATCCACCGCTTCACATCCCAGCTCCCACGGCAGCCCCACCCAACCCCCGTCCACACATCATACAACTCCACCACCCCTTCCTAATCACCCTCCACTCAACACTCACCCTATGACAACCCGAGCCAAGGCCGGTACCTTCAAACCCAAAGTCTACCACACTCAAATACCCTTTGATGCACATCCCATAACTGAGCCTACTACCTACAACCAAGCCTCCAAAAATAGTTTCTGGTGCCAAGCTATGGATGAGGAATTTCAGGCTCTGAATGAACAACGTACATGGGATTTGGTGCCTCTGCCTAGTAACCGAAAGTCTATTGGGTGCAAATGGGTGTTTCGCATCAAACGAAATTCAGATGGATCTCTTTCTCGCTATAAAGCACATCTGGTTGCAAAAGGGTATCATCAGGAGTATGGTGTGGATTATAAGGAGACCTTCAGCCCTGTTGTTAAGCAACAGACTATTCGTCTGGTCTTGTCTCTTGCTCTTCACTATGATTGGCCGCTTCATCAGTTAGACGTCAGCAATGCCTTTCTTCATGGTCATCTTGAGGAAGACATCTATATGGTTCAGCCACCGGGATATGTTAATCCCAACCGTCCTCACTATGTTTGCAAGCTTCGCAAATCACTGTATGGACTGAAACAGGCCCCACGTGCCTGGTACACACGTCTCTCTACTTTTCTGCAGGGTCTTGGTTTTCGCACCTACCATCATGACAACAGCCTCTTCACCCTTCACTGTTCTCGAGGGACAGTCATCATTCTTATCTATATGGATGATATTGTTATTACAGGCAGCTCGTCATCACTCATCACTGAAATTACTGAGGCTATGCATCGTGACTTCAAACTTAAGGACCTTGGTCCTCTGGAGTTCTTTCTTGGCCTCGAACTCATCCGCAAATCGGGAACCATATTGATGCATCAGACAAAATATACCCTTGAACTTCTAAATCGAGCTGGCATGACAGACTGCAAACCTGCGGTCACTCCCATGGCAGTCCGCCAATCCCCAGGGCCGAATACTCCCTTTGCCGATCCTACACTATATCGGAGCCTCGTCGGTGGACTTCATTATCTTGTTGTTACTCGTCCGGACATCCAATATGCAGTCAATCGTGTCTCCCAATCAATGCATGCTCCCACAGAACAACACTTTCAGGCCTTGAAACGCATTCTGCGCTATCTTAAAGGTACTCTTCAATGTGGAATTTTATTTCAAAAGGGCTCGTTTGATATATCTGTTTTTTCTGATTCGGATTGGGCTAACGACAAAGATGATCGGAAGTCCACTACTGGATATATTGTTATGATGGGACCGAATCTGATTTCCTGGTGCACCAAGAAGCAAACGCGAGTGTCCCGTTCCTCCACAGAAGCAGAATATTGTGCCATGGCTGCGGGTGTTGCTGAAGCCATGTGGTTACGATACCTTACAGATGCACTTGGCATTCCCCCAACGAAACCACAGATTTATTGTGACAATCAGTCCACTATTTGTGTTACCAAAAATCCAGTCCTTCATGATCGTATGAAGCATGTTGGGTCCGACTGTCACTTTGTTCGCGATGAGGTACTTGCAGGAACGATGGTCACGCACTATGTCCCATCTACTGACCAGCTTGCTGATATTCTCACCAAGCCTCTTCCGTTACAGCCTTTTCAGTATCTCTGCTCCAAGCTGCCCCTCGTTACCGCTGATCAGCTTGCGGGGGGATAATAGACTACATATATAATTATTAAATACATCTGGGTTATTCTGTAATTAGTTATTCTTCAGTTCTCTATATATACAGCTGTAACCCCTTCAATATCAATAAGATCAATTATTATTAAATTATATCAAATATGAGTTAGTATAGAATATAAATAGACAAGTCAATTTTTTGGTCAATATAATTAATACACATATACTAATAAAGAAAGGAATATTGATATTTTAGTTATTTTTTGTTCAAATTAATTAATACACATACACTAATAAAGAAAGGAATATTGATATTTTAGTTATTTTTTGTTCAAATTTATTATTGAATATTTTATCTTTGAATATTCTATTCTAATCTTGACTTTTAAGCCATATAATTCATATAATTTTTGTATCTTTAATCCAAAATAAAAACTGCAGTTCGAAATTCACATTTCTATTTAAATTCAAATTAAAATAGTCGAATGTTGTCGAAGATGGTTCCACGATAATGGGACACTTTAATTTGAATTTGAATTTATATTGTTGATGTAAAAATAAATTGAATTGACAATTATTTTTAAAATAATTTTAATTTATTTTTTATTTTTTATTTTAAACTTGGTATTTTAATTCATAATACTTATTTTATATTCATATTATTTTTATATTTTCAATTCAGACCAAAGAATAGTAATTTAAAATTCATAGTCTCATTAAATTTAAATCAAAATGATCAAATGATGTGAAATTATGAAATTACCATAATAGAGTAATTTATCATGAGTTTGAATTCTCGTTGTTACTGTAAAAAAAATTGAATTGACATTTTCTTTTTGAAATTTCAATCTTAAAATAATTTTTTAACTTGAATACTATGATAATTGACACTCGTCATTACAAATCTTTTTTTCATCTTCAATTATATAGAAATATTTTAGATTGATTTTCTGATATTGATAATTTATTTTATTTTATTTTATTTTATTTTAAATTTTCTATTTTAAACTTAACAGTCTAATCCACATATATCATTTTAAATTCATATACAATCACAAAAACAATATACTCAGTGTAGTCACAAAGTGAACTTCGAAAAGAGAGTAGAATATACACTGTTACTTCAATGATAGGAAAAGATATTTTTAATTCATAAAATTTTGTATTTATAATTCAAACTAAAAACTGTTATTCAAAATAATCATCAGTTTTATTAAACATAATTAAAGTAAAAATTTATTAAAACAGAAGAGTACATAACAAATTAAAACTAACAATATCACAATCAAAAAAATTGAAAAGAAATAATATATTTAGAATAATACGTATTTCATATAAATAATTGATTTCTCTACTAACTTTAAGTAAAATATATATTTTCATTAGATATTTTTCTTTGTTATATTTGTTCTTTACTGGGGTATTCGTTAGTTCCAGCACTAATAGAATTTGTAAAAATGAAAAAAAAAATATTTTAGTATATCAAGTAAAGAGAAAAAAATTATCATAAAAAAAAGTAAAGAAAAACAGAGGCCAAAATTTTTCCAAACATTTATCCCCATTAATCTCAAGCCCCAAAAATCTCCCCCCGAAAATAAAAAATTGCAAAAGGACCAAAACTTCCCCAAAAAATTTTAAAATCAAAACTTTCATTAAATAACCCTATTTCCCACTTAACCCTATTGTTGACCCCTTTTCCCTCTCCCCCCTCCATCCCCTGCGGCCCCTCACTTTTTCTTCTCTCTCTCTTTTTTCTTTTTTTATCGTTTGATTTATTTGAAATTTTTATGTTGTGTTATTGATTATTATTTTCTTTTTTTGTAGGTTTACGACATGCAATTCATCATGTAGATGAAATAAGTTTTATAATATGAGTATTATATTGGATTGTATATATTTTTGTTAATTTGTAGGTAATATTTTGTCTGTGTAGATTTTAAAATTGATATTGAGATTTGAGATCTAACCCTTATGAGATTATATTGAATATCTTTTTGTTGTTGTATTGAAATCTGAAATTTATATCTATATATTTTAAGAAGTTTAAAAAGTATACTAGTTTGTTTATTTCTTTGGTTGCTCTACATTTTCCTTATTGTTAATAATTAAGGTATATTTTTCTCCTTGAAAGTCTACATTTACAGATACTTCCGTATTTAATTAGTTGGTATTAATTTTCTTGGTGCTAAAATACTTTATCATTATTGACAAGCATATTAATGGAATAAGAGCATATAAATGGTAAATTAGGATGTATGTTGTCAAGTTGAGGTGCAGTTGAAGATTGAAGAAGAAGAGATAGGAGAAGACTATCATGTTTTGGATTAAAACAAGATGGTGTTTTAAAGAAATTATATATTGTGACTATCCTTAGTTGTAAAAGGCAATTATATGTATTTCATAGCAAATTAAAGAAGTAGCTATAATTTATGTATTTCATGGCAAAATGAATAAATTCTTAGCAATGTGCATAGTATTTATGACATTTACTTCATTTTATAGTTATAGATTTTCTAACTCCCAGCTAAATGCAAATATTGTTATCACGAGGCTAAAACATAAACTAACCACAAATTATAAATTTTCATAGCAAATTATTTTGCTTATAATATAATAAATTGTAGCTATAATATAAAAGATCGCTACAGATTCTATTTGTCGTAGCAAAGAGTAAATTTATCTGCTTTAAGTATATATTTTGTAGCAAGATTTTTTTACCATCTCACACAACACAATCTTTTTTATAGCTGTAAGTATTTGTCCTTAGCCACAAATCATGTAAAGTCTATAGCTAACTTTTAGTTACGACACTTCTTGCCACGAATGCTACGGAAAAAAATTGTGGCTAAAGTGTTTAGCCATGAAACTATTCATATTTAGCTATGACATATCATGTAGCTATAGATGTATTTTGTTGTAGTGTTACAAGAAGGCATTATACACATCCATTTGGTGGATGTGCTAGTTACTTGATGCAGCTAAAGCTAGAACTGTTCTGACTGTGACCATCTTGACTACAGTAGAGAAGGTTTCTTGATAATCAATACCTTCTTGTTGGCTATAATCCTTAGCTACAAGCCTGGCCTTAAACCTTTATATCTCACTTGATGACTTGTACTTAATCTTGAAGATCCATTTACAATCAATAGGTCTCTTCCCTTCATGCAAACTGACTAGTTCCCAAGTATGATTGTTTTTTAGTGCAGAGATTTCAGCTTGCATTGCTTTAATCCATTTAGGATCTGTGACAGCTTCTGAGTGGGTTTTAGGTTCTGTAATAGCAGAAAAAACACATAAGTATTATTGATAGTGAAGAGCTAACTTGTCGACAAATAATTAGAGATAGGATAGAGTATGTCCTATTTTTAAGTCAAAGAAACAAAATCTTTGAGCTAAATAGGTGGTTATTTAGTCCTTTCTAATCTCCTAGAAGGTACTAGAGCATGGTTAGTAGTCTCTTGTTGTGCAGGATGTTCAATAGGTTCTTGAGGATGGTGTATCACCTCTAGTAGTATACTGGATCAACTTGATTAGGGGTCTTCTATTTCTAGCAACCACAAAAGGTAGGTTCATAGAGGACTCATCAATGTAAGAGTATAAGGCAGGATTTATGGATTGAAATAAAGGCGATTCTATAGAATTAGTCATGAAAGGAAAAATATCTTCCTTAAATACTACATCCCTATTAACAAAGAATGACTTAGTGATCATATCATATAGTAGGTAACCTTTTTGAACCTCAGAGTAACCCATGAATATAGCAGTTTTAGTTCTAGGACCTAATTTATCAGATTGTTGGACAATCTTTGCATGACATAGGCATCCTAAAACTCTCATGTGAAGTAAAGATGGTTTTTTGTTGTATAATTTTTCAAAAGGTGACATTTCTATAACTGATGATGGGAGTCTATTGATAATATAGACAATATTTAAAACATAATATCCCCAGAATTTTATGGGAATATGAACTTGAAACCTAAGTGTTCTTGTAACTTCTAAGATGTGTTTGTGTTTCCTCTCAGCTACTCCATTTTGTTGAGAGGAATATGGACATAACCTTTAGTGAATTATACCTAAGATCTTAAAGAGGTTAGTGTATATATCATTCACAAATTCAGTTCCATTATCTATTCTACACTTTTTGATAGTTTTACTGAAACGAGTTTGAACATATATAAGGAACTATTTAATCGTCACACAAGCATCAGATTTCAATTTTAATAGAAATATCTAAGTCATTGTAGTAAATTCATCCACAACAGTCAAGAAATATTTCTTACCATCAATTGTATGAGTTATATAAAGACCCCACACATCCATGTGAATTATATCAAATCCATTAGTACTTTTAATACTGCTAGAGGGAAATGGAAATCTGACTTGTTTAGGACTAAGACATACTGAACATTTGTTTATGATTCTAGCTATAGATTTATACTTTCTAGGTAGTAGTTTACTAAGTACTATAGGTGCTTCATTACCAAATCTCTTTCTAAGTTAGACATATTGATACACTTCTTTATGTTATTAGCAACTAGTTTGCTCTCATCAGTAGTAGATATAGAGTTTTGATTGAGTAGATATAAGCCTTCTTCTAGTCTACCAATCTCCTTCACCTTTCTACTTGAGAGATCTCAAAATATGCAAAAGTCAGGATAAAATAAAACACCGAAGTGTAGTTCCCTTGTGGATTTAGCTACATACATTAAGTTGTATTTGAACTGTGGGAGCAAGTAAACATTTTCTAGTCTACTTCTATCAGAAATAGTGCTTGAAATAGTGTGTGTGACTAGTGAAACATATCCATTAGCGAGACATACAGTCTTAGGATGAATGTTTTCAATAATAAAGTCTTTGTCAACCATTTTTTTATCAGATACCATGTGATTAGTGTCTCTAATGTCTATAATCCAGTCTGTATTATTGTTACGGACTAGGCAGACACTAATTATACCTGAACTTTTAGTGTTACCTGATGTGTCAAGGGCATTGGTCATACTAGCACTAGCTTGAGAGGAAGAGCTCTTGTGTAGCATCTGCAGAATTTGATCATATTGTTCCTTAGTGAACACAAATGCTCCAGGCTGTAGCTACATACTTTCTTTGAGTTAATCTCTTGGATCACAGTCTTGCCTCTGACTATAAGATGGATCAACCATCTGATTAGTCTAGACATGGAAAACTCATGCATTATTGTTATGAGTATTGAACCCTCTCTAATTAGAACCTGCATGACCACTACCTTGACCACCTACAAATCTTATTTTCTTGAAGTTTGGTGGATATCCCACCAGTTTGTAGCAATCTTCTTTTATATGCCCCTTAAGTTTGTAGCAGTCACACTGCAGGTTATAGTCTTTCTCGAGTTGCTACAAACTTGATACAGTCTTGGAATAGAGTGCAGAATCATCTTAATGAGATACAATAGATGAAGTTACAATACCTATACCCTGTAGAGCAATTAAAAATAAACTTATATCCTTCATCATTCAAGATTATTGCATAGGTCTAATTCTCCGTTGGTGGAAGAGTCATTAACAAAATTTGACTTTTTTCTTTTTGGTAGGTATAATTAATCCCCATCAAGAATTGATAGAGTTTTTGTCTCTTTAAGTAAGTCACAAACTCCCTCGACCTAACACACTCACAAGCAAAGGGTGGAACTAAAGATTCTAGTTCATTCCACAAACCTTTAAGCTTGGTAAAGTACACTGACATAGATGAAGTGCCTTGTGTTAAAGAGTTGATCTCTTTGTGCTGATTAAAAGTTCTTGAACCATTCACTTTATCAAATCTTTCTTTCAAGTCATCCCAAATAACAGATACATTAGAATCATAAACCACACCACCCAATAAGCTACTTGAGACAGAGTTCATTAACTAAGACAACACAATTACATTGACCCCCTCCCATTGCCCCCATAGTTCTTCCCCAAACATTTCTTTCTTACATGTGCCATCTACCAAGCCTAATTTATTCCTTCATAATAAGGCTATTCGCATAGATTGACTCCAAACTGAGTGATTCTCAATTCTAGATAGTTGATTAGACATGAGGGAAGCTCCACTTACATCAAAGGTATATAGAAAAAGGGGGTGATTAGAATCGATTCCCTATGTTTCTTGTGAACCAATTCCTTGATTCCCTACATTTCTTGGTGTAGGAACATCATATTGTGTCGCCACTGACAAAACTTGATACCTTCTTGATGAATCTTGAGTTTATCAGTAACTTCAGACAATACACTCTTAGAGATAACAACTCTAAGAATAAAAAAATCATGAACCAGAAGATTGAAGATAAAATGAATGATTTTTGTGATTAGATTATTGTATTGCTCTAATACCATGAAATCAATTAGTTCATCATTGAGGAACTTCTGATTTAGAGAAGAAGAAGAAGACAAAGAAGGAAGAAGAAGCTTGCAAATGAAACATTGAAAGTAGTTTTATTATTGAATCATAATCTTGTGTTTACATGAATGAGATACTACTCCTATTTATAAACTTACTTAGTTAGTTCATAGTTAACTAACTTGTAACTAATTATTCTTAACTACATTCTCAACTAACCTAACTAACTTCTGGAACATTCATAACAACAACAAAGTGAGTAGTATATGTAGAGTAATAGAAGTTAAGTAACATTTGTTCCATCAACAAAGTTGAAAGTTTTAAGAAACAAATTCAATCTAACGTATAAGATGTCAATCGAGTGTTGTGTCTCAAGCATGAAACTAAGATGTCAATTTAATGTTATACTTAGGCAAAGCCATGAACAACACCATATGAATGCTTCTACAAAAATTAAAATCTATATAAAAGAGAACGACAGGATAAATCCCTAAAAAGGTGAACACATATATTTCTTGGTCGATAAGGACTATAAAGAAAGTTCAAACCTAGTGATTATCAATAGTCTAATGAAACTCAACTGTAAATTTTCATAGACAAATTTTTACAATTAGTATCATTTGTCATTCAAAGTGCGAAAATCATTCAGAATCTCATAAGATATTGTCAACTAGATGGAGACATATGACTGAAGTGCTACGACTAAAATTAAATTCATGATGAAAATTTAAAATGTAACAAATATTTTTATTACATTCATGAACAATATATATATATATATATCGGTTCTATTTGGTTATTTTTATCGGGTATTTTAGATTACAATAAAAATCAAACCACATAAGTATTGTTTTTAAAACTTAAACCAAACCAAACCAAGCCTTACCAAATATCGATTTTATTAATCTGTTTGATTTGGTTAAAAACCAATTTGTGAACAGCCCTACCCATAACCCAATAAGGTTATATTAAAATTATATTGTTATCCTTAGTTATATAATATTAATTTTAAATTTTAAATACATACCTTATTATTTTTTGCATTTTAAAGGTGTCTTAGTATTGTTTTCTTTCTAAAGTCATTGGCTTTGTGGGTTTCAACTGTCTATATTTTTGGGCTAGTCTTTGAACCGTCGTTTCTACGTGTATAAGTTATAATCCAAGTGATTTCCATGTGAATATAATTTTCATGATCTTTATCCTCGTGTTTGATGTTCTTTCGAGGTAA